>JAUJYP020000303.1:2536208-5024917 GCA_030674075.2 Linum usitatissimum | reverse complement strand
TGGGGAGTCCTCTCCATGCTGGTGTAAATGTGGATAACAAGCTCGAATCAAGACCTAGTTTCAAAAGGAGTGGCTCGTTTAACCAGAAGGATGAATCACATGTATTAAGGATGAAACAGAAATATGAGATAATCGATCTGCCATCTGATGCGCGACCCCTGCTTGTTTTTATCAACCAGAAGAGTGGTGCTAGGCGTGGTGACTCCCTTAAGCAACGACTGAACTTGCTTCTGAATCCTGTTCAGGTTGACCCCTTTCACCAAGCTCTTTGCTTTCCTGTGACCTTCAATTTGCCATGGATATTTTTCTAGTCGATTCATCGAGAATTTGTTACTTCATCAATTATCTCACATGTTAACTAGTGTATGGTGGCTGGGAAGGGAATGGGGAAAGAAATAGATCTCGTTTCTCATGATGGTAATGGATTCTTGAAGTTATATTCATTTGAATGCCTTTACTTTGGTCTAAGTAGAAATCCATTGTTTAGGCTTGATATTTTCTACATTCTGCTGAAGTTCGTGAAGAACTGATTGCTACAAGATGCTTTTGTGAAATTCACCAATATTGGTGAGCTCATTAACAAACAATTCATCTGTAAATGAACTAATTATCAAATATTTTGTCTGTTAGGCATGTATGCTTGGTGATTTACTGAGGAGGTGCTAACTTGAATGCCATCTTAACTTTAGAATCTGCGGAAACATTGGCATTCACAACTCACATATTACCTGTTCGTATTGACAACACTTCAAAGAGATCTGTTCACTTTATATCTTTGTTTCCACTTTACAAAGTATTGAACGCTTAGTTAACTTATCTTGTCGTTACTTTAAATATCTTACAGGTATTTGAATTGAGTTCAACACAGGGGCCAGAGGTTGGACTTTACCTTTTCAGGAAGGTACCTCACTTCAGAATTCTTGTATGCGGAGGAGATGGCACGATGGGCTGGGTTCTTAATGCTATAGACAAGCTAAATTTTGTATCTCCTCCACCTGTAGCTACTCTTCCTGCTGGAACTGGAAATGATCTGGCCAGAGTACTTTCCTGGGGAAGTGGTTTGGGGGCATTGGAAAAGCAAGGAGGTCTCTGCACATTATTGCAGGATATTGAACATGCTGCTGTAACCGTCCTTGATAGGTGGCAGGTGGGGATTATCAACAGTCAGCGGAGACAACTCCAATCACCAAAATTTATGAACAATTATCTTGGCAAGTGAATGCCTATTTGGTTTTGGTTTTTAATATCTGAGCTAGTTTTTTATTTGCTGGTCTGCAATGAATCAGGTAGGAATAACCCTAACGATCCTTAATTGGATAGACTCAATAAGAGATATATTTAGTTATTTGTGTAGGAAGAAACTTCTTTATATAAAATTTTTATTTATGGTAGGAGTCCTTTTCCTATTTAGGGTAAGAGTCTTTTACTTCTAGGGTATATATATTCATTGGCCGTTAGCCTATTTAATAATAAAAATCAATAATTCTCTTCTTATCTCTTTCATCTCTTTATCTACCTCTATTTTAAACATGGTATCAGAGCCTCTTTCTGATATTCTTTTCCGCTTACTGTAAACCCTAATCATTCACCATGACCAAGAACATGGTTGATAGCACCGTGACTTCTAACAGCGATAGCAGTTCTAACAATTCTGGAGTTATGTCGATCCCACCAAGTTCATTCGATAATTCCTACCCTGGATGAGTTGTGATTTATCCTCTTAATGGTAAAAATTGCCTCCACTGGTCTTCTTCCGTCCGCATCTACATCAGCGGCCGTGGTAAAGCTGGTTATCTTCTCGGAACAACGAAGAAATCAACTGAAACTGATCCGAAGTTTGAGCAGCGGGACAATGAAGATCACCTTGTTCGCGGCTGGCTGATTTCCACCATGATACCGAAGAGAGGCGAAATCTATCTTCTTCATCCGTCGGCCAAGTCTATTTGGGATCATGCAAAGAAGACTTATTCGACGATGGACCACTCCTCTGCACGGCTAGAGATGGAAACCAAACTGTATGATCTCAAACAAGGAAGCATGAGTGTGAATGACTACTACAATTCTGGAAAAAATACTAAAGAGGCAGTTGATTTCTTCAGCAGCAACTTTGCTCAAGGTAACTCTCTTACCACTCACGCTAAATCTCCTCATCAATATACTTGGATTCTAGACTCTGGTGCTTCAGACACAATGACTGGTTGTCAAGAATTAATCCTTGATCTTCAGCCTTATCCTCGGAAAGGAGGGGTTCGTGTAGCCAATGGGGGAATTGCCCCAGTTACAGGCATAGGTTATATTCGGCTGCCTGACAACCTTATCATCTCTCCAGTACTATATGTCCCTCAATTAAGCTGCAATCTTATCTTTGTCCGGTAGTTGACCCCGGATTTGGATTGTGAGGCTAGATTCTTCCCTTTTGGTTGCCACTTGCAGGAAGTGGGATCAGAAAAGACGATTGGAGTTGTTGAACTATCAAATGGACTATATATCTTCAAGGATGGGTTGGACATGGACATTCAAAAGTCAGCACATCAAATTTCTAGAATAAATAATTGTAGTGTGATGTTTATCTTTGGCACTATAGACTTGGACATCGAAGCTTTATGTACCTTTCACACTTGTTTCCTACATTATTTCGTAATAAATGGGCTCAGTTTTACAAGTGTAAAGTGTGTAAATTGACTAAGCATACTCGCTCCAGATATCCTGCAATAGATTATCGACCCTCTCAACCCTTCTCAATGATTCACAGTGATATATGTGGCCCAATGAAGGTCAAGAATCTAAATGGAGCTCGATGGTTTGTCACGTTTATTGATGATCATTCTGGGCACACTTGGACTTAATTAATGAAGGTCAAATCGGAGACTAGTTCCATATTTCAATACTTCTATTAGATAGTGCAAACCCAGTTCAATGCCAAGATTCAAAAATTGAAAATCGACAATGCTAAGGACTACTTCAACACCGTTCTTGGTCAGTTCCTTACCAAACATGGGGTGGTGCATCTAAGGTCGTGTGTTGAAACTCCTCAGCAAAATGGGATTGCCGAACGTAAGAATAGACACCTTCTGGATGCTGCTCGTGCCTGCATGTTTGCTAGGCAAGTTCCAAAATATTTATGGGGAGAAGCAGTCTTGACGACCACTTGCTTGATCAATAGGATGCCTAGCAAAGTTCTGGATTTCACCCCTCCTTGAAAAATTCTCCTTGACCGTTATCCTCAAATGGCTAGTTTATCTTCAAGTCTTCCACCCGGATATTTGGCTGCACGACCTTTGTTCACATTAACCCGAACCATCACAGCAAGCTTGATCCGAGAGTTCACAAGTGTGTCTTTATTGGGCCTTTTCCTCACCAAAAAGGCTACAAGTGCTATTCTCCCACTACTCGACAAACGTACAATACTTGTGACGTTGCCTTCTTTGAAACCCAATCTTTCTTTCACCACACTAAGTTCGATGGGGAGACAACTAATGACTCCGAAACTCTTTTGTGGGATTTGATACCATTAGAGGATAATACTACTATTCATTGTACTGAAAACACTATCAATGCAGCTCCAGAGTCTGGGACTACTGCTGCTCCTGAACCAATTGATACTCCTACTGTTTCTGAATCAGTTGCCTCTGACTCTGTCAAATTCATTGAGGCTGCGTCTGAACAACATTTTGAAAATCAGCAACCTAAATTACTTGTTTACACTCGTAGGTCGAGGACTGATAATCTTGCTTCTGAACCGAAGGAAACTGGAGAGCTCGGTGTTGCTATTCCAGAAGTTTTAATCCCTAGGTTTGATACTAATCTAGATATACCCATTGTTATTTGCAAAGGTGTTTGAAGTTGTACTCAACATCCAATTGCAAAGTTTAATACTATCGAGTGCTTCTTAGTCTAGCTGTCAACCTAGATTGGGCTCTTCATCAGCTTGACGTAAAGAATGCTTTTCTCAATGGAAAATTGCTTGAAGAAGTTTACATGAATCGTCCTCCTGGGTTTCCTTCGGATGGTAGTGTGTAAATTGAACAAAGCCTTGTATGGACTGAAACAGTCACCACGGGCCTAGTTTGGTCGATTTGCTAAAGCTGTCAAGTCGACAGGATACACCCAATGCCAATTGAACCATACAATGTTTATAAGGCGCTCAGATACAAGGATGATTTCTGTCCTGATAGTGTATGTGGACGATATCATCATCATTGAGAATGACACACGAGATAAATCAGTTAAAGCAGAGACTTGCATAAGAATTTAGCTCAAGGACTTGAGAAATCTAAAGTACTTCTTGGGTATGGAGGTTGCTCGCTCTGAAAAAGGTATTGTTCTTTCTCAGAAGAAATATGTTCTTGATTTGTTCAAGGAAACAAGAATGCTGAATTGCAAACCTATGAGCACTCTGATGGAACCGAATAAGAAATCAACCAAAATGAAGGAATTGATGTAGTTGACAAAGGGGTTTATCAACGTTTAGTAGGTAAGCTCATTTATCTGGCTCATACTCGTCCAGATATATCATACTCAGTTGGGATTCAAGTCAACATATGCATAATCCCAACGAGGAACACTTAGAGATGGTTTACCGGATTCTGAAGTATCTCTACCCTTGGACATGGCCTATTCTTCAAAAAGCATGATCACAGAGGCGTCACTATATACATTGATTCTAGTTGGGCAAGTGAATTAACAGAACGAAGATCAACTGATCAACTACCGGATATGGGACCTATAGATGGGGGAATCTTGTGACATGGAGAAGCAAGAAACAGGACGTAGTGTCCCTCAACAGTGCATAAGCTGAGTATCGTGCATTGACTTCCGGAATTAAGGAGGGTATGTGGTTGCATCGGGTTCTTGGCGAATTACAGATGTTTCCTCAGACACCTATACAAGTTCTTTGTGATAGTAAATCTGCGATTAGCATCGTTCAAAATCTAGTTCATCATGACAAAACTAAATATGTTGAACTGGATCGTCAATTCATCTCAGAGAAGGTTACAAATGGAGTTATAAATCTGGATTATGTTCCAACAAGTTAACAACTCGCTGATGGTTTTTCACCAGTCATTGTCAAGGTCTACCTTTGAAGAATTAATACACAAGCTGGAGATGTTCAACATTTACACCACAGCTTGAGGGGGAGTGTAAGAATAACCCTAATTATTCCTAATTAGATAGACCGAATAGGAGATATATTTAGTTACTTGTGTAGGAAAAAACTTCCTTGTGTAAGACTCCTACTTATAATAGGAGTCCTTTTCCTACTTATGGTAGGAGTATTTTGCTTCTACGGTATATATACCCATCGACTATTAGCCTATCTAATAACAAGAATCAATAATTCTCATCCTATCTCTCCCGTCTTTTTATCTACCTCTATTCTAAACAAATCATTGTGAAATAGTCAAATAGTGTCATGCTAACTATTGTGAGCATTTGTTTGCAGGTGTTGGTTGCGATGCCAAGGTTGCTCTTGAAATTCATAATTTAAGAGAAGAAAATCCTGAGAAGTTTTATAACCAGGTACAGAATCTTGGCATAGATTGACGATGACCAAGTTTTTGTGTCAAATTGATGGTCTAATATTCATATTCTCTCCACTGAAATGCTTACATGGTTGTTTCAGTTTATGAACAAAGTTCTTTATGCAAGAGAAGGAGCAAAGACTATAATGGACCGCACATTTGCTGATTTTCCATGGCAAGTCAGACTGGAAGTGGATGGTGTGGAAATAGAGGTCCCAGAGGTTAGTATTGTAACTCCAATTTTTCAGTTTAACATGTGCAGGATTTGGTCCCCGGGGTTAGTATTGTAGCTCCAATTTTCAGTATAACTTACATGTGCAGAATTTGGTTCCCGTTTCATGCATTCTGTCCAGTATTTGTGAAGAAGTATAATGATTTTAGTCAGATTTGGATAGTTCTTTCTCTGCTTTGTTTAAGCCAACACTTCAATTCATCGTCTTAAGTTTTTGAGTGAGGAATAGTAGCTAACTAATATAAAGGTAGCTAAGCTATTTGGGCTCCAAAATAAAGCCTTCCATATTCCGTGTCTAACTCTAGGTAAGTTCTCGTATCCAAGAAGATTAATCTTCTTGGCTGTATCTTGTGCATCTTAGATCTACTGTGCAGACTGCAGTACTTCCAAACCTAATCTTCTATCCTAGGAAACGTCTTAGTGATGGATATGTGCTTATAGGCAATGGTTTTTCCGTATATAAAAAGAATATATCAACTATCGTTACCTGGCTTCAGTCATAAGCAATGTTTGACACAGTATTGTTAGGTCATGCCTTCTCTTGTAACTTTTGTTTGTAGGACGCTGAAGGAGTACTTGTTGCTAACATTGGAAGCTACATGGGTGGTGTGGACTTATGGCAAAATGAGGATGAATCGTATGACAGTTTTGATCCGCAATCAATGCATGATAAGTTACTTGAAGTTGTGAGCATATCTGGAACGTGGCACTTGGGAAAGCTTCAGGTGAAATACTTGGATGTTTTGTATTAGCATGTGTGTCATCCAGGGTTCACCAGGTTCTAATGATTCTTGTAGGTGCAATATAGACTTCTTGTTTGGTTTATTTAGCAAATGGAACGACTTTTGTTTGCAAATTTTGTTTTCTCAGTTCCTCTCCATAAAATGCAGTTTTGATCTATGTTTCCTTGAATAAAGTAGCCTATTACTCTGCTTAAAATTTCAAATTTTGAGGCTGTATTTCAGGTAATCATTGTTTTATCTTGCAGGTGGGACTCTCACGCGCTCGTAGGCTTGCACAAGGGGAGTTGATTAAGATACAGCTGTTTGCTCCTTTGCCTGTCCAAATTGATGGGGAGCCTTGGCTTCAGCAATCATGTACCTTAATTGTAACTCATCACGGCCAGGTATTCCGCTGTCTCTACCTCATTATGTCTAATGCAACGATAATTCGGTTAAGGTCTGCAACAAGTTAGAGCTGCTGCTCAATCATTACTCTCTTTGGTGAGTAGGCCTTTATGTTGAAAAGAGCAGCAGAAGAACCTCTAGGACATGCAGCTGCAATAATAGCCGATGTGCTTGCAAATGCCGAAACTAACCATGTTATCAATGCCTCTCAAAAGCGAGATCTTCTCCATGAAATGGCTCTCAGGCTATGTTGAAGAAGGTTCCCTCCCCGTTTCCTCAACTTTCACGAGTCTTATCTTCTGTTAAATGCCTCTGCACTTCTTGCCGATGTTATCCAGCATGTTAATGTTTGTAAATTGGAAGCTTTGTGCCAACGTCCAGTAGGAGCCCTCAAGTGAATGGAAAAGGGGGGATTTTTGCGACTTTTTTTTGCTTATAGTTTCCACATAATGGTGGGTTTTACAATCCAGTGTTGTATATTTTACACATCGGTTTTCATAACATGGTTTGCGAAGGTAATACGATAAATACAGATGTTTTGTGTGGGGATATTTCTGGTGCAGGAAAAAAAAGATGTTACATACAATGATGAATATCTGGTGGATGCAAGTTCGGATCAGCTGGTGTTGTTTCTCTGCATATTCCTCACGAGTAATCTCGTAGCTTTCTTCCATAGCTTGCCTATATACTCTCTGCAGGCAGCTCCTGGCCCGTATATGCAAGCTTTGTTGCGCACAAACGCTGGGTGGGGTGATGATAGTCTCAGCCCGTGAATTGCCCGGTTGACCTGATTTGTCATAGCCCTGAGTTCGTAAGAATCATAGATGATGCTTCCATCGTACCGTGGACTGAGCTTGACAATGGATTGGGAGATTTGCTCACGACGAGGATTGATGGGTGTAGGAGGATGAGAAGCAGCAGCGGCCATGGTTGATGGTGGCAGCTTATTCTCCACCTTGACATCCATGGAAGAAGGCCAGAAAGGCAGTTTTGGTTTCGTTTGCTCTTTAGAAAAAAAAAGGGTATATACTTTCTACTTAAATAGCAAGTAACGCAGCTGGATTTGGCTTGGTTCTTGAGCCTACGTGGTTCCCTATGAAATGTTGCTTTGTGTGGTACGTCAAAATCCCATGTTCTAATGTTTCTTTGGTTTGTCACCTGTGGGTGTTATTGGATCTCACAACGCCGTTATTGATCCGAGAGCAAGATCTGATAGATCGTCGCCGTTAGATCAGGTCATTTTTGGGTCAACTTCCATTCAATGGCTGAAAATATATAACAAATTCGTAAATGGTATATAAGTAATGGAAAAGTAACGCAGTCTCTTCTATGGACTAATTTGTGCTTCTTGAGCCACGAGAGAAACCTGACATTTAAAGACACTTCTTTGATTTTCGAGTTCTCAAATAGCTTCTTTGTATGTCTTCTACCTCTTGTAATTTTGTAAACTGCCCACATCCTGTTTGACTTTTGCCTAGGGAAAAAATCTGAAAAATGATGGGTTGTTTATATGAGTTATTTTGTAAATAAGATATTTTGAAATAAAATAATGTATTATTTGGAAATTTGGTATTTATAAGGTGTAAAATAGTTGAGGTTTATGAATTATTTTATTTGGTTAATATAAAAATAATTAGTCATGAGTTTTGTATTAAGAGCTTTGAATTGAATTATTTCAAATATCACTTTTATAACTAAGTATTTGAAATGATTCGATTCGAGTTATTTCAAATGTCATAGTTATAAAATACCATAACTTTTATTTTGAATGACAAACGATCTATTTTGGCCTTATTTGGAAGAACTCAAATGGCATTCCCCCTAGTTTCTCGCATTTGCTCTTGATTTGCCCTACTATGGAGTATGGACAACTCAACTCATGAAGAGGTTTAGTGGCCAAGATTCTACAGGTCCAAATCAACATACCAAGTCCAGACGCAGTAGTTAGGGTTAAATGAGGTACAATTCCCGGTTGATTCACTTGTAATGGAGATTTATCCGTACGCGAGTCACCAATTTAAGGTCGTCATGTTGTATTTCAACACCACCAATCTCAATGCACTATCAAAAGCAACTCTGACACTGTTATAGATTATTGAAAATTGTGCAACCTATTTTGTATATACACGTCATGCAATATGCCTCCTAACGGACCTCCTATCAATTTCTCAATCCTTTCTCTATACGTTGACTCCATATACTCTCATCTCTCTTAATTCGTACATTCATCTTATACGTCTTGCGAGGTAAACTATCTTCTCAAGTTTCAAGCAATTGCCTATGACAGATAGATCGTCAAACAGGTATTTCCCACGACTAATTATGCATACAAAAGCCACAATCGCTCCTACAACAAACCTAACGGAAATGTGTTGATTTATGGTTTAGCAAGCAAACTCCAATGCTTGTCCAAATGAAGAAGTGTGTAATTAGGAATCACGTTTAGTCCCCATTCAATGCTAATTTTGTTATTTGTTAACTGTTTTTTCTTTTGGTAGCTTGAATTTAAATATTTCTTTTATTTAAATTTTCCTTCACCTAGCTCACTTTACTTGCATTGAAAATGATGGTTTAATAATAATAATTATTATTATTAAGCTTAGATCTCACTCCAAAGCTAGAACTAGGTCACAAACAGCCTTTCTAAAGCTGAAAAAGTTTCACGTTGTTTCTCACGTCCTATTAGCTATGTCACAAAGTATTAGACTCAATATGGATTCTTTGTTGAGTTATTTTATCGTGAGCTAGCTAGGCTGTCGGTCCAACTGGGCTCGAGCACATTGACCGACCGCAACAAGTCATTTGCTTCGACGTTGATTACGTTACTGATTAGTTCGTGCTTGTAATACCATTATTCTGTAAAAGATCAAAAGGAATATTGTCTGACTATATATCGATAAACTAACAATTTACCAATCGCAAAATGAAAGTGCAATATGACTTTCTATAAATTTCATAAATTTGATGGTCAATTGGTCAGTTTATCATCAAAATAAACTATCGTATATTATTAGTCAAAATATCGTACGTCCTCCCAAACCAGTGACTCTAGAAAGAAAGATCCATAGATAGGTTACCAACAACCATATTAATTTAATGTGATGTAATGGTTCAACTTTACTAATCATTGTTTACTGTTTAATTACGAGTTACAACCTTGTTTTTAATCAACTAACCATTCGATCATTGTTTAGTTTTACTGTCCCAAGTTGGCAAAAGGCTCTGCTGTTACTATAAATTTTTAGACCATTGGACCCTTCAACTTTGAAAAAGTTAACAAACCGGCCCTTTCGTTCCGTCTCAGATTGGATTGTTTGTTAGTTACTGAAAGGAGACAAGTGCATGAGTACGTACGTTACAGAAAGTAAACGTGAGGAACGTTCAAAGCTGTCTGTGAAAAGCCTCAACGTAACCTTTGCTTCACTTTGTTAAAAGCTTCTCTGTGAACTTCAATCCAACAAACAAAAAACTATAATTAATTATTTCAATGAAAACTACTTCCAACACTTTTCTTTCTGGTATTTATAGATGGCCTTCTAACTTAATTAAACACAATCAATCAATCAATCTTACTTTTCTTCTGTAATTCTCTGAAAAAATGGTGAAGATCTGCTGCATTGGAGCTGGGTACGTGGGAGGTCCCACAATGGCTGTGATTGCCCTCAAGTGTCCATCCATCCAAGTTGCTGTCGTCGACATTTCTGTGCCGAGGATCGCGGCGTGGAACAGCGACACTCTGCCGATTTACGAGCCCGGTCTGGACGACGTAGTAAAGCAGTGTAGGGGCAAGAACTTGTTCTTCAGTACTGATGTTGAGAAGCACGTTGCAGAGGCTGACATTATTTTCGTCTCTGTTAATACTCCCACCAAGACCAGGTAACTAATTTGTCTAACATAGAAAAATTATAATCTTTTATTAAGTCGTTTTATTAAGTCGTATGACTAGTTATATACGGTTATAATCAGTTCATTTATATCGTTGATCTTAATTTGAATTGACCTGATTTGAGTTTGACCCGACCGAACGCAACCCAACTATTTCCAGGGGCCTGGGAGCTGGAAAGGCAGCAGATTTAACATACTGGGAAAGCGCAGCCAGGATGATCGCCGACGTCTCCAAATCCGACAAGATCGTCGTCGAGAAATCTACCGTCCCGGTCAAAACAGCCGAAGCAATCGAGAAAATCCTGACCCACAACAGTAAAGGAATCAACTACCAAATCCTTTCAAACCCTGAGTTCCTCGCCGAAGGAACAGCAATCCAGGACCTCTTCAATCCTGACAGGGTCCTAATCGGCGGCCGCGAAACTCCGGCGGGTCTGAAAGCAGTCCAATCCTTAAAACAAGTTTACTCCAACTGGGTTCCTGAAGACAGGATCATCACCACCAATTTGTGGTCGGCCGAGCTCTCCAAGTTGGCCGCCAACGCATTCCTGGCACAGAGGATCTCCTCTGTAAATGCAATGTCGGCATTGTGCGAAGCCACGGGGGCGAATGTGGCTGAGGTTTCGAATGCTGTCGGGAAGGACACGAGGATCGGTCCCAAGTTTTTGAATTCGAGCGTCGGGTTCGGTGGGTCTTGCTTCCAGAAGGATATTCTGAACCTGGTGTATATATGTGAGTGTAACGGGTTGGCTGAGGTGGCTAACTACTGGAAGCAGGTGATTAAGATCAATGACTATCAGAAGACCCGATTCGTGAACCGGGTCATTTCGTCCATGTTTAATACGGTTTCGGGGAAGAAGATTGCTGTTCTGGGTTTTGCGTTTAAGAAGGATACTGGGGATACTAGGGAGACCCCTGCTATTGATGTTTGCAAAGGGTTGCTGGGTGACAAAGCTCTGCTCAGCATATATGATCCGCAGGTATGTAAACTAAGAACTTGTTCAGTTTCGATAAGTTATATTCACGGGGTGGGGTTAGTGAAATTTAAAAGAGATTTCTTGGTTATTGAAGACTCTGATTGGATTTAACCCGGACCGACCCGGTCAAACCAAGTTTCGGTAGCCTGAAAGCCCGAACCAATAGAATTCGATCAGACTTGAATTTGCAAAATACATAGATTCGGGTAGGAAAGCCAAGGCTTACCCCGACTCGGCAGATCAAACTGGATTTTATGGTAATTTGAAAAACTTGACTAAATAGGATTCGGTCGGGTTTTGATTTGCAAGACAAATCTTCAGTTTTTAAGTGATTTTCTGGTAAAAGTCTGATTTGATCGGGTCGGGTTGGCCTGATTCTTTTCCCTAGTTGTTGGGAGAGAGTTCGTAACGGTTTTTATATGATTTATTAACTTACGTTATTGTGCGCATATTTCGATATGTATGGGCAGGTGACGGATGACCAAATAGAAAGAGATTTGGCACAGAGCAAGTTCGACTGGGACCACCCGGTGCATCTACAGCCGATGAGGTGCAACCCAACGAGCGTGAAAGAACAAGTGAGCATAGTGTCGGATGCGTACGAGGCTACTAAGAACGCTCACGGAGTGTGCATCCTGACGGAATGGGACGAGTTCAAGAAACTTGACTACAAAAAGATGTACGACAACATGCAAAAGCCAGCATTTGTATTTGATGGGAGGAACGTGGTTGATGCTGCAAAATTGAGAGAGATTGGCTTCATTGTTTACTCCATTGGGAAGCCTTTGGATAATTGGCTCCAGGACATGCCTACTTTGACTTGATTCATTGATTTGAGGATAATATTAAAACTAAGTGGTTTTATTTGTAACTTTTTTATTCTCTCTTTTATTATGTTGAGTATATTGTTGGTTGGCTACTTAGTATTTACAGCAATACTTCTTTATACCTATATATACAATATCATATTTACTATGACAAATAATAAATGAAAATAAAGTATGTATTATGGACCCAATGTTTTCAGAGTTTAGTTTCTTTGATTGAAGTTATTTGTAATAATATTTTCGCAGTGACGTGTCTCCTCTGCTATAGATGCTACTTGTTGTCCTGCTCACTGGATAAGAAGATCAAAGTATGGGGTCACAATAAAGAAAGAAGACTGGAAGTTGAATATATCCATGAAGAAGTAGATGGTGCTCTAGCTTTGTGTGGAATAAGAGTGTGGGAAAGAGATGCTGTTGTGCTCTTCGAACAATGATTCAGTTGGATTGTATGAGCTTCCATCATTTGTTGAGAAAGGGAGAATGTACTCGAAATGTGAAGTGAGGGTCTTGGGAGTAGGTACTGGAGGGATGTTCTTCACTGGAGATGCTTCTGGAATGGTGACTGTATGGAAACTGCAGAAGAAGCGAAAATGGAGCAGTATAGGTATAGTTTGAATCCTGGAGATTAGTTAGAAGAGGTTGCTGCTATGCTGATCTACTTCAGAGTTGAGTTGATGCAAGGAGTTACACTCTGTAGAAGAGTTAGAGTAGTTAGTATATAATAGTGAAATGAATGTAAATAGAACTACGTTAGACTTGATCCTCCCTCCGTAGCATAGTTTTGGGAGGTACGTAGGCAACCTGACAATTTCTGGTGCAGTCTATTCAATATAAAAAAAGGAGATTATTTGATAAACATGAACAATACCAGAGAAATGAATCTGGGTTTGATATTGTAAACTGTATATGAATACGTCTACAGATTTGAGTAATAAGAAGTGATTACTTGTAAAGGTTCATTTCCTCTGTTTTACAGTGTTGGTTTTGTGTATGTTTTGTACGCAATGCCAATGATTGGTGACAATCTTTCTTAGTGTTGGGCTTCTGAAGTTGGAGAACAGCAGAGGATATATAAATGTTTCTTAATTCCATGCAGCCCAGTCTCTTACCTTACTTTGTTCATTTCATTCCCATTGCATTTGTGTATGTAAACTATAGCTTCTTCATATTGAAAGCCAGCCATAGCAGTACATGTTACCTTCTGTTGCATACTATGAATGCCCTTTCTTTGTTGTTATTATGTGTTCAACATCAGTACAGGGCTGTGAGAATTTATGATAATCTAGTTGGTCATTGCTTGCTTTCATATTCCACATGCCTTAATTTTTAGTAATTCCATGGTAATCTATCGGTCTTACTTGATGATAATCTAGTTTTACAAACTGATCATTGCCGATTTGTTTGCCAGATGAGTTAAGATCCATATGAGTCGTAACCGTTTTTAACATTTACAGGATTAACCTAATTCTGTTTACGTTTGGAGTATTTGATTTAATATAATTTTATTAATACTTCCATTATGTGGTTGAGGTGATTGTGGTATGAACGAAATACCTAGTTTATACAAAGTAAATATAACTCGTATACTGCTTTGCATATATATTTTGCTGGATGTTTGTGTGTGGGATGTGTGTATACCGTCCATACACATTGTATAACGTGTGCATACAAGGTCCATAAAGTCTTATCAAACTTCTTCGGAATTCATGTGTTTGAAGATGAATTCATGTGTATAACGTGTGCATCATGCCGGTTTTACAATCTATATGGAGTGACGATGACAATCGACACATGTCCGAGAAAAAAAAGAAGGATAAATTATTATCATTTACCTTTGAAAGTTCCAACCGTTAGATGTAGATTAATATCTTCAATGTTGATCCGATCTAAGGGTTGTAAATTGCATTCGAATACAACAGGATGAGTCAAGGAGTCAAACATGGTGGAATTAGCAGGGGGTTGGTTTTGACTTTTAAGATTCTTTCCGCTCTTCGGCGTCGTTTTGTATTTGTAACTGCCGTCTTTATAATCGTTGTTATGAAACGCGTTTGAATCTCTCTCTCTCTCTCTCCGCCCCCATCAAGTGCAAGTTCATCACTTTCCTTGCCAATCTCTCTGACAAAGTCCGCAATCCCAGCTCTTTCCAGTCATTATCGGCTTTCTGGGTCTTCAATTTTCTTGCAGCTTTGCTTTCTTTCTTCAGGTATCAATCACACCCATTTTTCTTGCAGCGTTTGCTTGTTCTTTCTTTCTTTCTTTCTTTGTGTCACTTTCCTTCGAATTCATGTGTTTCCGATCACTTTTCACCAGCAAAGATCGAATTCGAGACTCTCTTTTCCTTGCCCTGACTTCGAGATGTCAGTACATTAGGTCAAAACGATTGTTCCGCTGCTTTCTCACTAACTTCTCAACCGCGACAGTGAATTTGTTCACCTAAACCGTTTTCTCTGCCGTTTGGTGTGGGTTGGGAGTTTTTTTGGCAAAGCTATCTCTCACCTTAGGTTGATTGTCTTGATGCAGGAGATTTTCCAATTTCCCTTTTGACTGTTACATCAAACATGTTTGCATCGACGAAATCTCCCCTAAGGGTTTCTAATCAGAACAAGGTTGGCCCCAAACATAAGGCTCCTGCTCATGGAAACCCTTTTGATTCTTCTGATGATGAGTTGGATACTAAGGTAGTCTTGAAGCCCTCCAAGAAATCTTTGGAGCCGGCCCTTGGTGCACCAAGCTCTGGGACCAACCCGTTTGATGATCACGAGGAGAAAGGAACGTCTTCGTCGTCCACTTCGTACTTCGTTGCATCGTCTGCTAGAAACAAGTACAAGAACGATTTTCGTGACTCTGGAGGGATAGAGAACCAGTCAGTGCAAGAGTTGGAGGATTATGCTGTTTATAAGGCTGAGGAGACCACCAAGGCAGTCAATGGTTGCCTCAAGATTGCTGAGGATATCAGAGAGGATGCTACGAAAACCTTGATCACTTTGCATCATCAGGGTGAACAGATTACTAGGTCACACAATGTTGCTGTTGAGCTGGAGAATGATCTTTCTCGGGTATGTGTTTGTCACTGTTTTACCAAGGTCTTTCAATGTTCTTCTTTGTGGTTTTACCAAGGTCTCTTACTCGTAGTTAAAGTTGTTGGAAGAATGAATTAAGTATAATATGTTTTGCTTCCACTGCTGGATTAGGACATTAGTTTAGGCATCGTTTGACCAGGTTGCTATGGCATGCATGCGTATAGATGAAGCATGACAATGCAGACGCTGATGTCCTTTATTTTATGAGAATCCTACGGGTGCGATTAAGTTGACTTAAGTTTTTTAAGGCATCACTGACGTGTGTGATGGTATTCTATAGCAAGTGGTTTCTCGTTAATCAAATGTCCCTACGAATTCGGGTTGCCTTAAGATTTTGGTGGTTACTTATTTGCAGGGTGAAAGACTTTTAGGATCTCTTGGGGGCATGTTCTCTAGAACTTGGAAGCCAAAGAAGACTCGTTCTGTAACCGGGCCTGTGATCACTAAAGGTTTCACTTCCATGACCCATCTTTGTATTCAATTCTGAAATTCTTATTTTCAGGATATGTGAATGTTGACCCAAGTGTCTCGCGAGTAGGAGAACCTGGACTAGTATATCATGTCGAACAAGAAAAATCAGTTGATATCAAGTATGTGGTAATTGGATACATTAAGAACTGAATAAAACGAATTACTCGTTAGCTCAAAGTCTGATCCAGAAGTAGTCCTTTCCTCCACGACAATCAATCCATAAGAAACAGAAGAAAGAGGACAACTTTACCATGAGCTGTATGAGATGTATGACGGAAACTGCTAGGAATCGAATAAATCTAGTCTGAGTTGCGATTTGTGCTAACCTCCTCAAGTCAACTTGACTACAGATGATTCTCACAGGAGAGGTAACCATTTACAGCAGAGGGAAAAGTTGGGTCTGAATACAGCAGCATCCAAGGGGGGTTCTAACTCACGAACACTCCCTACTGAACCTACCAATGCATACCAGAAAGTTGAGGTCAGTATTGTTTTATACTCATTATTAGTTGTTACCTATAAATGAATAAATACATAAGACAAAATGCATATCGCGTAGTAAATTAATGGGGAGAATCTTTGCTGTAGAGATCACTTGTGCTGTCTGAAACGGATGAAAAGATACAAGACTTTGTAGAAACCAACAGTCTTCTTTATACGTTATTTACTTGCCAAGCTCTTCCTTCTGAAATTGAGTAGGAACAAAAAGTCGAGAACACTGCCATGCTGTTCTTATGGCAACAATTTTGGACTGCATTTGTGACATTTAAAAAAAAAGAACTGATGCTATAGGATATATTCGTTTCCTAGTATATTTGCGTTAAACCAGCCATTGAACAATCTGAATTATGCCGAAACAGATAGAGAAGGCGAAGCAGGATGATGCATTCTCAGATTTGAGTAACCTGCTGGGGGAGCTGAAAGATATGGCTGTTGATATGGGAACTGAGATAGACAAGTGAGTTTCTTTCTCCTTCTATTGTCTGTCCAACAGAAGAGAGAGATAAATACAGAAATAGACAGATTGAATTTTGTTTTAATTTTGATGCCTATGAACTCCTTATAACATGGTGATCATTCGGCCGTGCAGGCAAACCAAGGCTCTGGATCACTACCAGGACGATGCGGACATTCTAGATATCCGTATGAAAGGAGCCAATCAACGCACTCGCCGTTTGCTGGGGAAGTAACAGTTGCTGGGTGCTTCTTTGTGTCATTACTCATCAAGTTGGTGTTCATTACTGCAATGCTCATAGTAGAGATGTTTGCTCTTTCATCTTCTTCACTGTATTTCTCACCTTCTCTACTTGAATAGAATTTCTGAATTCACTCTCAATGTATGTGGTTCCTTTATATCAAACTGACATTGGATTTGATCCACACCATGTAAGCACCTTGACTATTGACTCCATTGGAGAGAATCTTTAGTGGGGAACTATTTCACAATTTAATGGGAAGCAGTAGTGTTGTTAATGCATATCAGGGGGGCAGCACTTGCTATGAACTGTTGTATATCACTGATTTAAGACCTGCAATTTGCTCTAATGTTTACTGCCATTGCCCATTAGAACCTCGACTATTTCAAACTCAAAACACATAACTAACCTATCCAAACGGGAAGGGGGAAGTGGGTCTTCTGTTCACTTCCTTCTTTTCTTCAGCTCCAGTGGCCAATGGCCTTTTGCTTCTCAAAGTTGAACCACTAAATGCAGCATGATTCATCGGAGTCTCTCTGATACTCTGTTTTAAATGCATCAACTGTTCTTACTATGGGACTGACTGAGTTGAGTTGAGAGATTTTTAAATTAAGTGTACAAAATTAACCAAAATTGATATAACTGTGCTAAACTAACATATTTACTAGTACTAAAGATAAACATCATATAAAAATGAAATCTTTAATCCAAAGGAGTGCGATATATTTAAAACTTTCAATAGTTAGATTATTATAAATGTTTAGAAGGTTAAGAAGTAAAAGAGAATAATGTTGGAGACAATATAATAGGAAAAAAAAATTCAGGCAAGATTAAATTGGAAATTACGTAAATAATCAAGTTGAAATGTAAATTATACGAAATGGCCATTACCAGCACTTACAACACGCGGCGCGTCGTAGGACGCCTGGCGTATCCTACGACGCGCGGCACGTTGTAGGTGGCCTCCAACGGATTCTTTAAATACCTCATCCCCTTCTTCATTCCTCACATATTCACAATTCACATCAACTCCCTTCTTTGGTTTAGGGATACTGACAAGCAAATTCTTGTTCCGCAGTCAACTAGTCGCTAATATTAGTAATTTTTTATAGTAATTTTCTCAATTTGTTGCCTACTAATATTTTTTTCGTTGTAGGCTGGATTACTTGTACGGACCAACACCTCCGTGTTTCGACCCCGAGACGATCGATGGAGAACTACTTTGAGGCGAGCGTAACCGACATCGAGCCGTTGAATTTTCGATCAATGAGGTTGGTACCATTTGAATAATGTGCAGAGAATATTAATAACGGTCTAGGGTTAAATTATATTGCCTTGTATTAATAATAATCATCGCTTCATTATGCCTGATGTTAGAGAACACTAATACTTGCTTCTGCCTAATGTTAGAAAGAATTAGTGTGATTATCCCTATTATTAGAAAATATTAATAGTTGTCTAATATTATGTTACATACTAATAAGAAAGACATAATAGTTTAGATACATTCTTTATTAGTATATATTAGGTACTTACTTAGCTATTTTAGATAGTAATAATCATTGTCTACAATATCGAATAGGAACCTAGCACTACCCTCAGGTGTTGTAGGACGTCTCACATCCCCCCATACCATCCCCACTTCCGCCCTTTTTGAGGCTGTCGGGCTCCTACCGATAATTGATCTTGTGACCCTTTCACCGGGTTCGTATCTTGTGAAGGCGTTGGTGGAGAGGTGGAGGCCGGAGATGAACACTTTCCACATGTACCATGGGGAGTGCACATTGACTTTGGAGGACGTGGCAATGTTGACCGATTTGTCAGTCGACGGTGATGCAGTCTACCACCCTCTCGAGCGTTCAAGGCCGCAGATGCTAGACTTGGTAGATGAGGTTTTGGGAGCGAGGCCGATGGCGAAAGATGTCTTACCGGACGGACGACTGCGGATTGGGTGGTTGCACTCGACGTTCAAGAAGCCGGTGTGCCTTCCCGCCGATGATGGTCGTACGTTGGGTCAGTACAGACGGGCATACATGCTGGCGTGCATAGGGGGTTCCAGTTCACGGATAGGTCGGCTGCTTACGTCCACCTATCATACCTGCGGGAGGAGAGGTCGTTTACTTGGGGCAAGCAGTTCTGTCGTAGTTCTATCGGGAGCTCGGCCGTTCAGCGTTTAGGTTGGAGTCTGCTGCTACGAAGGGGGCCGGTGACATCGGTGGTTGGACCGTGCTACTTACAGCTGGGTGACTGGAGAGGTTTCCCGCCATAGCACGATGATTGCATGAGGGCAGGCTCAGAGGTCCAGATGCGTCGGGACTTATTGGCAACACCCGTCTGTATCGGTGGAAGGCCTGGATGCATGAGAGGACTCGAGTCGTATTGCTTTCAGAGTACATACAGATGTTCGATGAGGGCACCCCGTTCATGGTAAGGGCTAGTGCGTCCTTATATTTCTTTCTAGTAGTTTATCTTAGTATTTTATTTATGTTTACGCTTTCTTTGTCTTCCAGTGGGTCCCCTACCGCAACAGTGTAGATTCAACACACTCTCCTGCGGCTCACAAAGTCGTTGCCCCACTGATTTCGCCCTGCATCATCTCTTGGCACCGGCCATATTGTGTCCTCAAACAGTTTGGGATTTTCCCAACCCATCCCCATTGGAGACATGTTGGAGGGCGAGGTCATGTTTTTACTCAGACTGACGCAGAGCAACGATCACGCGTGGGAGGCGAGGGTTGATCAGTACGTCGGCCAATAGAGGACCAGATTTCACCACGTGGCCGCGAGTGATTACCTTGATGACCTGGAGAGGTGACACTTCCACGACGAGTACATGTGTGGTACCGTCGGTACACTCGGAGGTGGAGTTCCAGATGAGGACAGTACAACAGTCCATCGTACGTAATCCAACACTTCTCCACTTAGTAGGCTTTCCATATCATGCAAAGATAATATGTTTTGTTTTCCTTTAAGCAGATCGACGGGTTGGAGAACCTATTTGTTAGGGTAGGTTCGCAGGAGCAGTTCGGCCGAGAGGACACTGAGGCGGTTAGGCAGTGTCTGCGTTCCTTGATGTACGTGAGTGGAGGCATGGAGCGTAGACTTGATGACTCATGGCCTTACCCACAGATGGCCCCCACTCGAGGATAGAGAGGACAAATCGGTGTACCGTCGTCGTCCTCAATCGATGCATGGTCATATCCTCTTCCCCATTGTTGTTACTCGGATCGTACCCACGCTCGTCGTCAACGTCGTCTTCATCCACGGCAGCAGTGATGGGTTGTGCGCCGAACTGCGAGACCTCGTCAACGTTCTGTGAACCTGATGGTTCAAAGTATCAGTCGTTGAGGATTGACTAACTGAGCTATAAACTCCGTCGATTGGACCTTCGAACTCGAAATACAGCTCCGGGTTGTTGCACATTGGGAAGGTATTTATCATTTCGTAAATAGCTCCTCAAGATTCTTCATCGATGCACGGTTGGAGACAGTACCCAGCAATAGTATTGCCAGCCACCATAGGATGATGATAGTACACGGTCCGAAGGATGGACTCCGCTTGAATCTTCATTTTCTTCAGGAAAATAGGAATGGCTCGGGCGCATGTTGGGGTTGAACTCAACTTCACTCTCCGATAGTGACCACTGGCATACTCAACTCCGATGTTCGAGTAAAATTTATTCTACTCCATCGAAGAATGAAGGCGAACTCAGTCATTATCTATTTAGAAAGATAGAGAAGAAAAGCAGAGTATGAAGAATGAGTTACAAAATGGTGTTTATAACTTGTGAGTTGTGAGCAATGGAGGTATGTGTTTAAATAGATGGGAGTGAGTAATATTACAGTAGGATATGTCACAACATATTCCCTCCACCGGCATATGCCATAACATATTCCCTCCAATCATCTGCTGGATTCTCTATCATATTTACAGCTAGCAGTAGCTTCTGACCGTGAGGATGCATGTTTAGGCAACAGTGTCACCTTTTGACCACGGGTTGTACAGCTTTCGGCCAAAAAATTACAGCTGTATGCACCTTTCAGACAGATTTAGCATCTTTTGACCGAAACATACAGCTTCATGCAACTTTCAGACAGCTTTAGCATCTTTTGACTGAAACATACAGCTTTCGGCAGGATTCAGACAGCTTTAGCATCTTTTGACCAGAAAATTATAGCTTCATACCAATTCCATACAGCTTTATTATCTTTTGATATAATTTTCAGACAGCTTTATCAGTTACTCAGCTTTTGACAGTTAGCATAAAAATTATTTAATTACATACAACAATTTGAAACACAACTGATTTATTAAAAACAACTCATTCTTTTATTCAACATTGCATAACAAGTACATACATATTACGGAACCCTAAACCTTCTAAGCTTCGTATTTGCAGCCTTCAAGTCTTCAGTGAGAGCCTCGATGTACCTATCCTTTGACCGTATGATGTCTATCCTCTCACGCTGCCATTCAAAACGATCATGTGCCAGCTCAGCACGAATAGCTTCAATCTCAGCATCCTTCTCAGCAAGCTTCACCTCCATAGTAGCTCTCATCTCGCGCCTCACCGAGTTTTCAGCCAACACCAGCTCCAATTTCTTCTCGAACCTACACTTATAGAAAGAACAATTGAAGTATTTCTCGAACTTCAGCATCATCAGTCTAGTTGCACGCAATCCGCAATCGCACTTCACTTCTTCTCCAAAGTAGGTGAACAAATCATTTGACTGATCGGGGCAGCGAAACTTATTCATAACATTCTCGTTGGACTTACTTGAAGACATTTTGACGAAGTGTAGGAGGAAGTGAGGAGTAAAGAAATTGGTACGGTGGGTGAGTTCTTACACCACAAAATGCACGATTTATATAGAGGGTTACAAAGTAGTCGTTAGAGGCTACCTACAACGCGCGACACGTTGTAGGTAGCCTTTAACGGCTACTTTGTAACGGTCATTAGAAAGTAGCTGTTAGAGGCTACATACAACGTGCGACGCGTCGTAGGAAGCACGGCGAGTCCTACGACGTGCCACACATTGTAAGTGCTGGTAATGACCATTTTGTGTAATTTACATTTCGAATTAATTATTTATATAATTTACGATTTAATCTTGTCTAGAAAAGAAATTCCAATATAATAGACGAGTAATGTGCTTTAATTTGTTCAAAGATATCTAAACTGTAGTTCATATAGCTATAATAGATTTACAAAAGATACATTTTTAGTCATAAAACGATAATTATTAATGATTATAACTATAAGAATATTCAATTAGTAGAATAATAGAATTAATGAGAAGCATGGAGAATTACGTGTGGCAAATGCTTAAACTTATTATTCATGCATTGTTAGATTAGCTCATATATGGTTTGTTCAGAGTTGCAGACTTAATGGTTTGATTTTGAATGAAAAGTAGAGTATATTTTTACCAAAGAAGAAAGCTCCATTAATTACATTACTCATCCATTCCTCCCAAACCAAACCAATTGGTCATGGGAGACTGGAGAGAAGAGGGAGATGATTGACTTGAAATCCAACATCATTTGTTAATTATTGTGTAATAATACAGAGAGAGACCTGTCTTGTCTAAATGTTTAGAAAAACTAAACATAAACAATAAATTATGAACCAATTTGAAAATAACATTCTCCCCATTTGCACATGAATGCCCTTGCTTTCTTTGCTCAACTGTGCAGCAGTAAATGCTACTTCATTTTTAAGCCTCCCTCCTCCAGTAACCTGCACACCCCTTCTTCCCCTATTAACTAATACCCTTTCCTTCTCTTTTCAAAATACAGAAGAAATCTTCTACTTCACAGTTCTCTTCTTTCTCTCCATTTCCATCTTCTCTCTCTCTCACTATCAAGACATGTTTCCTTGAGACAAGGCCTGTAATACAGCTTCAACAGTGCTGCTTCTTCCATCTATAAATACACCCCAGTATCTTTGTGTTCATGCTGTCTTGGACCATCACAAACCTTCTTACTCTTCTTCTTCTTCTTCTTCTTCTGTTGCTTTCCTTTCCAACATTCGTGATCATGTCTCCTACTTGTTCAACGGCTGTCTTCACCCAGAAACATATTCTCTTGGCAATTCTGTTCTTCCTAATTGTCACAAGAGCTCAGTCCACCCCATTCAGCAGGATCTCTCAAGATGAATCAATGGATCATCACCACCACCAGCATCAGCATCAGCATGGCTACAGGCTACGGCATCGCGCTTCATGGGGACTGCACAATTATGTCATTCACATGCAAAGGTACCAGCTTCACAATTCTCCACCAGCTAGGAATCTACCACCGGGTGAGAAACAAGACCCATCATCGTCAGCATCAAGTTTTGTTGCTGACAAGAGACTTGTCCCAACAGGGCCAAATCCTCTTCATAACTGAAAGAAAGCTACACCTCTTGTCCTTGTCCTCTGCCATTTACCTGAGGAAAAAACATACATGGTCCCTCTGGTCCCAGAAAGAAGCTCATGATTTCTTTTTTGTTCAAGTCCAGGAAATGCATAGATAGAAAGGCAAAAGAGGAGGTTTTGTTTTGCAGCTACTTACTGGTTTTTGTGAGCTGTAGGAAGGATAGTGGGAGGAATTCTGGTGTTTCAGAGAGCATTAAATTAGAAGGTTAGAAGAGGGGACATAGGATTAAATGCTGATCAGCTTTTCTTGGAGAAAAGCAGTGTGACCTTTCTATTGCTGATGCCATGTAAAGGCAGAACCTGCATTTCCTACAGTTGTGCCTTAAATTGTAAAAAAATCGAATTAAATATTCAGGTATGGGTCTCTCTCCCTTCCTTTCTACACCCAATTTGCTTCTGGTCCCTACTGCCCCTTTTCGGCTTCTGCTATGCTTCCAAGTCTATAAAACTGTTCCAGCCATTCAAAGCAGTTAAAGAGAAATCGATACAGTTCAAAAAGGCAATGAGAATTCTTACTTGCCTTCTATTCTCTGTATCATCAGCCTTTTTGCCTCCCAACTCTGTATGATCAACCAGAGTACTTGAAGAGAACAACTCGGTCAGTTTCTAAGTGAACTCATAAAAACAAAAGAGGTCACAGTGTCGTTGCAATCACAGACCCATTTACACACCATTCCAGCAAAGCATTTCTACAAATGTCATCACACCATAAATGGCTCAGCCTGCAGAAAAGCTTTATCCACTAGCTGATTTCCGAATCTGAAACACCTGGGTTTGGAACCACTTTAGTCATAGTATAAAGTATAAACCTTGTGGTGCAGAAGCAACTGAAATTAGACAAAACAGATTAATGTAACCCACCAGCTTGAAATGAAGTCTCTTGATAATAAAATATGCAGTATACGGTACAATTACTCAAAACAGATGTCTTTTTTTGGGGAACACTCAAAATGATAGTTCATTCTCAAGGATAAACACTTTTATACACCTGAATTTGGGCCTTACATTGGAAATCCATGGCAGTCCTACCTCCTCAATCATGCAATGTTTTACACCAGAAATATCCTGGATGATGACTGAAGCTGTGCCGATTCTTCATCGCACAGAAGATATGATCATTGATTTAAAAACACTTCAAGAACTTAGGCAAGCCAATTTGTTAGTGGAACAGACTCAATCAAGGCACACCCTGCACATATAACAGTAAATGCGTCTAATGGTGGATGCTAAGATCCAACAAGTAAACAGAAGCATTCATGCCCAGTTCACAATCATATTTGATATTCATCTTTGATATATCTGCATTTTCTTTCAAAAACTTTAGGAGCTAGGGCAAAAGACGTTCAGGGATCCATCCCCCTTGTGGTACAACAGGTCACTAAAATAGCATGTACAATTAACAAATGCTCTCAACGTATAAGATTGCAAACTTTGACTTTCCCTCAAAAGAACAAATATAGAGTCACAAAATTTATTACCCTCCAACTAACCATTCAGCTGACCCAACAAAATATATCTAAAGGCATGTCAGCATAACTTTATAGGATAGCAGAACCCTTTACATTTTCCCTTCATTGTTAATTGACTTTACAAACTAACCAAATGGGGAGTTGAAAGCTCAATGCTTCCGCGTTCCATTACTGTCCCATAGATACTCGAACCAGGGGGAAAACCAAATAGACACTCCAAGTCCTTCCTGATGTTATAGAATCGAGGAATCCATCAACCATAATATAATGAATACTGTTGCAACAAGCCAACAATACATCAATATCACAGTATATGCCCCCATCTTCTAGCCTTATGGACCCATTCCAACTTCCAAGTATGAAAAGCCAGTCAAACAAACTGGCTAAAAGTAGAACGCTCCTCCAATTGTGACCAGTCATCACAGTAGCTAGTAAATGAGAAATCACAGTCACTTAGTGGCCATTATTTCCCAGCAACCATCGCGAGACTTAACCTTCTCTCAACTCTAACATACAATTCACAACTCAAATTAAAAAAATTGCTGAAATACGCCATCAACAACACACAGTAGTTAGTGAACGTGAAATCACAATCACGTAAGAGGCCATTCTATGCCAGCAGTCATCCTGAGACTTAATCTTCTTTCAACTCCACAATTCACAGCTCAAATAAAGCTGTTTAGCTGAAATACGCCATCAATAGCAAAGGAGATCATACCGAGCTATCAATTATACATACACACTTCCATATAGCAAGTAAAACTTCTCAATGCACCAACATCTACTGCATCAAATACCCCTATGAGGTCGCCTGAGTAGGAGATACAAATTAAATTACACAATGCACAGAAACTCTAAGCTTTAAGATATTGAGGAACTTGAACCAAAATAAAAAGTCAATCATTCAAGAGAGAATCCCTTTTATTTCTGCCCAGATTATCTTTTGCTGGGTTCCACACCTCAGCTATTCTTCCCAAAATCCAAAAGCCTTCTCAAATTTGTTCCATAATCACTGCAAAAGGTACCTCATGAGCTATCCAACAATCTAATAGTAAAAACTTTCAATGCTAGTTTCACCTCAAAGTGAATGATCAACAAATTATTCAGGAAGCAAGGAACTCAATTGAGAAGAACCCTAATCATTGCATATCTGATCATAAACCTCAATTATCCCGGTTCAATCCTCTACGAAATTAAACAACTTCTAGTGCACAAGAAAAACCAATACTAAAAAATTCGACCATCAGATCAGTCATTCCATGATTAAGTTCACCTCCCGGAACAAAACTAAGCATCCAGAACACAGAAATACAACAGAATTCTGTCTTCAGCGCTTGCCTTTCAAGTCGGTCTCCATCACGCTCTTGATTTTAGGGGCGTAGAGCGAGTACACGACAGCCTGTCTCTTGGCGACTTCGAATTGAGACTTCCCGTCGGAGTATGCGGCGGAAACGGAAACGGGGTCCGTTAAACCTTGGTTCTGCCGGAAGCCATCGACCGTACGACGCTTGGCGTACTCCCGGATGTTGTAGTCGCTAAACTGGCGAGCTGTGCGCAGGAGGGAACGGTAAAGGGAGAGGATTTCGCCCCTTGACAAGCTTCTGGCCGACGCCATTACTGATGCTTTCTGTATGTGCCGCACAGTTTCCGCGTTTGGGTGTGAAACAAGAATGAATAAGAGGTTACCAACACAAGCCCCAATTTTTTAAATAGAAAATGCGCTACATTTTATAAAGATTTAAACTAGACTTAGTATAAGGATAGATCGAGAGCGGCTAAGGGTATCTGTTTTCCGCCCACCGACGATGATACTATTTCCCACTCTCGCTCGTTCTGTCATTTCAGGTTTTTAATTCTAACCAGAACCGTTCGGCGATGGTTGCTGGTTACCCACGATTATTCATTGAAATTGAAAAAAAAAACTAAAATTAATACTGTTATGAATATTATAATTATGTGTATGAATGTCCATTTGTAATTCCTACCTTTGTAACTTCTATACATTGAACATGAAAATGAATATCCTATTTAAGTGTAGTTATACTAGTGATGTATAGGTTATGAATTCTAGTAGCCTATAAATAGTGCTCTCTCTTACCATTTTCACACCTCAATAAGAAAGTACTTCTCCTCCCATGTTCTTGTTCTCTTTTGTTCTTAGTTTTATAACACGTTATCGACACGAAGTTCTCGCCGTCGAGCAATCTCTTGTAATCATACAATGAGAGATTACTTTTAATCGTGAGATAAGCGGTGCACGCGAACAATACAATTCCGCCCGCCATATGGCTAGTAAGATTTACGCTTTTGATGCCCGTGATATGGCCAATGAGATTTATGCTCTTGATGCCCACGATATGGCTAATGAGATTTACACTCATGATACTCGCGTTTTGAAAATTTATTATTTGCCTATTTGGTATATGCGTGGGTTGCGGTTTACTTTCGGTGCATGAAATTTGCATAATACATGCCGGCGTTATTGTTCATTTTTCTATAATATTTCTCATACTTATTTTCAACAATCGGAGTCATTGTTCTTTATCATCATGCACATCAATCACTTACATTACTACTAGTTTAATATAATTTAATTTCCTATTTATGGGTTGCTTACCATTTGAATAGTATGGCCGAATAATTCTTCATTGATTTCTACTTTATTGTCTGCTTTATGTTTTTATTTTCTTTATATGACCTTATTATTAAATTTACGACCTTATTATATTTTTTTTAATATGAGTTAACATTTTCTTCCTTACAATCATAATTATTCACTTGTTGTGACTTTTCAAATTTATGGCTATATTATATTGATATTTATGTTATCAAATAGCCGTTATACTTATTATTAGTTAATGGCTTATTACTAATTTTATATGAGTTTATTATCAAGTTAATGATATTTTATTTATTTCTTATAATATATTGAATATTTTGTAATTTGAGCCCCTCCATATTTCGGGCAAGCTTCACCATTCATTGGCATTGGAAGCTAAAATTCATTTATAATGGTATTCGTGAAACCATCAAACACGATAATAAAACATCTTCTCAAGATAAAGCCATAGCTTTAATCTTATTCGCCATAATCTTCATGAATGGTTGACAAAAATGAGCAACGACTCATGTATCTTGTGGCGTAATGTCAAAGCCATGTATGACCACCTCAAGTGGCAAATTTTCTTAAAGTATGATACGATTAAAGTACCAAGAGACAAATATTCCAAGGAAAAGATCGAATATCTTATATGTCTCAAATGTTTGGTGGTCCAATGAGACACCATATCACTCCATGAAGTGAATTATTATATTCATATATCCACAAAGTGACAAATATATACATACATACATTCCCACAAGTGTAAACACCAATACACGATTGTGGAGGAAAAGATCTATTATTTGGTATGATCATGAATTTTGAGAAATACATCTTTTATATGAAAGAGAGTTGTAAATTCATGTTGAACAATTTCAATCACATAAAAGGGGATACATCCATCAATTTTATTTTGATGATCATATACAAATGATATTGCTTCATAAGCCATCAAATGTGCAAAGACTTATTTGTTACATTTTTTTTAGCACATGGAACAAGTTATTATTGTTGTTTCTATATGGAACATTTTCCTTGATGGTTGTACATTTATATTGTGAAGATTATTCATCCCATAATTGGTGATATGGATGGTTAAGACGACTATGATGGAGTATCTCTATTTATCATTTGCGCTATTCATCATTCTCTTGCAAAATGAGTATTGCCATGATGAGAAACGACATAATACATTGTGATATATAACTCATCGATAGTGCACCAAATAACGAGTAGTACAAAATCACTCGAAGCTTTAGTAGAGCTATTGCATTATTCAAGAAGGAACAAGATCCTTTTGATTTATATATTGATGATCACAAGGGAGAGGAACGATAATGTGGTATATGACCATGAAACTATTAAATGTTGTTCTCCAATTTGTACCAGACATATGTGATCATGATTGAGATACATATCAATGTACACTATAAGTTTACTCGTCATGACAAGTATTATCGACATAACCGGTGTGACCATCCCGGTTCAATCATAATGTGAATCGATAAGTACCTCTATGGATAATGTTGTGCACGAGTTCTCAACTTGGGTATTCTAAAGAAATGATTCTTAAGGTTATAGGGATTTAAGTAGTCCTTGTGACTCTCCTACTTCCCGGGAACACGAACGATTTTACGTTCATCAACAAGGTTTCGTTTCTAGGAAAGCATTTTCACCTTTCCGTTACCCATTGTTGGGTGAATCTCCAACACAACATAACTCATTTTTGGGTTGCTTATTCTTAAATAGAGTTGATTGTTTGGATAATAATCCACTAAAGTAAGATAATTTATCTTATACAAACAACAAAACAAAGGGTGATGTATGTGGATCCATACACTCAACATGTGGATCAATTATTTTAATTGATGTATCAACTAGACGGTCACATGTATATATGAAAGCAAACTAGAATTTGCGAAATCGCTAGTTCAACCATTTTGGTTATGAGCATATTTTCATGATTATCCAATAACGAAAAATGTGTCATTGAGACGAACATTTTCCATTTATATTATTGTGAACATGTCATTTACATGAACAACACAAATTCGCATTACGCCAAGAAATTATTATGAATTCCTCCATTATATGTGGTTTTTGGGTCAAAACCTTATACTTCCCATCATTGGATATATGGATGTGATAAATTGCTCCACCACAATTTATTAGGATGAGTTCTCAATGATGATTTGGAAATTATGTTGATTACGAGTTCATCGATGGTAAAATATTTACATCGTTGTCATGAAATTTTGATGACTCGTTTGGAGGTTTATCATTCATATAATCATAATTCTCAACATTATGTGAAAAAAATCAAAGGTTGGCACGGAGATTAGATGAATAATCATCATATCATTTTGATCCTCGCACTAAACAATGTGAACGTGAAGTTCGAAAAATATATAATTCATCATTTGCCGGACACTTTATCGACCCAAACGAGTAAAACTCTCATGTGCCAACTCGCAATGCTCCGGTGAAAATGATGTTGACATTGGGCAATCTAACATCACAACTGAGTCTAAAACCCGTATAAAGCATGGTAGACCACACGATTCCAAAGAAAAAATTTCCTCAAAAGTGAAATGGAGCTATAGATCCGGATGGTCAAATTGAGGTTAAGAATATTTAAGCAAACACCACCAAGAGAAACAAATAATGTGCTCAAGAAGAGTCTCAAACACGAAAGATATGAATATATATCTCAATTATCTATATCTTGGATGGAAAATATTGGAACCCCAATGAAGTCAACGTCGATGAAATTTTTGCGTATAGTGCAACGCTAAATATGATAGTTGAAAATGAGGATCGTGAGCCAAAATGCATGCAAAGAAAGAAATGATTGGCTGAAAATTTTTCAATTGAGGCAAAACGAAATTCCCAAGAAAAATGAAAAGTTTTAAGACATAAAGTATATATATGAAGATGCCAAGCAAATGAGACACATGTTTATCTCATTATAAGTCTTATGAGACATCTCATTTTGAAAGGTTCTATCCAACAAACCTATAATATTTTAATTATAAGAAAATATATTCTCATGTGGTGGTTGCAATTACTTTTCATTATTCGATTAGTCTGGCAATTTATGAAGGGAAAGAGTTTGCCCCTAATGGATATCCTTGCAACTTATATGTATGGTTTGCATAATTAGAATACACATGTGTATATGAAATTCCCTCGAGGATTTATTTTGCTATAAGCAAACAATTCAAGTTCGTGTGAACGATATTCAATTATATCCAATTGACGTCATATGAATTGAAAGATTGCGAGACATGATACATTTAGCATATCATACATTTCTTTATGCATATAATTTCTTCTTCATTTCAAGTTGATTTTTTGAAAAATCATCTTTGTCATATTTTATGATTTCAAAATTCTTACCAAAATTTTCTTAATTTAATTTTATATTTTAAAATGTGTTTCATTTATTTTGACATAATTGGATGTGATCATCTTTTGTTACATAGATGACATACACTTTATTGAGACTCCTAAAGAGTTTCTCAAAGCAATCAAATATTGATTAGCTAGAGTTCGAGATGGAAGATGTGGAAGATTACCACTAACTTGCCAACTGTGCATCTCTCTCGAACATGATTTTCGTATATCATCAATGATATACTAATTATATCCAACAAAAAGTTATATGGATATGACATGGCTATCAGTGCCTGGATGGTAGTTAGATCACTATGTGACTCTATGTCGAGTTTAATCGACCTTTATTAAAACACAAGATCTACTCGGTTTTGAAGTAGTAATCTTGGTCATATTTGTTTTGGTTGACCATAAATTGGTCTCATGTGATAATTTTACCACTTGGTGGGCTGTGAAACCAACTTATAAAGCTACACCACCATTTCAAGATCTGATCCTATAAATCATGCATGATATTTCTTTTGCATATATCATTGAGTTGCAAGAAAATGTTGCAACGTGATGTGATGATTATATACTCTTTTTCCTTCACTAGGTTTTTATCCCATAGGGTTTTCCTAGTAAGGTTTTAATGAGGCATATTTTCATCAAATGGTCATCCAAGGGGAGCGTATTATAAATATTGATTATGTATGACCATTGATCATATTACATGCATACATTAGATTCAAAAACTCCAATGAGTTGGAAGAATATTTTCATGAGTTGACATACTCTATAAACAAGTGCGCTTAAACGATAATTTGGTTGATTTAATCACCAAGGCTCTCCATACATCAATTTTGGAGAAGTTATTACAACAATTATAGTTCGACAAATGAAGGATCTTAATTGATTTCATGATGAGGGGGAGTCAATACGCACTGCACTCTTTTTTCCTTAACTATGGTTTTTCCTATTGGGTTTTCCTTGTAAGGTTTTTAATGAGGCAGTATCAAAAGCGTATTCGAAGAATAATGAATATTTTTAACTAATGGTCATTCAAGGGGGAGTGTTATGAATATTATAATTATGTGTATGAATGCCCATTTGTAACTCCTACCTTTGTAACTTCTATACATTGAACATGAAAATGAATATCCTATTTAAGTGTAGTTATACTAGTGATGTATAGGTTATGAATTCTAGAGCCTATAAATAGTGCTCTCTCTTGTACCATTTTCACACCTCAATAAGAAAGTACTTCTCCTCCCATGTTCTTGTTCTCTTTTGTTCTTAGTTTTATAACAAATACTTCATTCTGAATAATTTAGAAAAATATAACAACTAACAACAAATAAACTTCAACAACAAATAAACTTCAACAGCAACTGAAATTCATATTCCAACAATTGAAATTCATACTTCAATAGGAACAAAAAAGCTTCAACTCATACATTCAACAAAAATGTTTACTCAAAGTCATTATAGACCAAACTTCAGCATATTCGACTCTGCAACTACAATTGCAACATTCAAAACAAACTATTCAGTGCTTATGAGCTACTTCAGCAGCAACAAGAGGATTCTGAAAGATGATTTGTTCAACTACAAGTTGTAATCGACAAGATTTTATACCTTGGAATATGATGAATGAACATCAATCAGTCGTCTAAGTGGAATGGTGGCTTTATAAACACGGCTGCATGTCCTTATCAAAGTAAAATAAGCAATTTCAAAGTCAGATTATAGTAAAACAGATCATCAAAATTTCAAAATATCGAAATAGTAATCTTTATTTTCTTACCTCCAACTACTGGTTTTTCGATAGAAGAATCTTGATCTGACATCGCAGAAAATACACCTTCCAATGCCTCGATTCCAGTATCAGTTCCTGCCCATTACAGATTGAAGAAAGGAATTGACAAACCAAAAAATTGATAAAGTTAGCACAAATCATAAATAAAATAACATATTTACAGAACTTGTTAAACTATTAACTCATATTTACCTTATTGCAAATCCTCCATTATCCAGCTCCTTGTGCACATCATAGCCTCAACTGTCGAGTAATGGAGTCTGCTCCGATGAGGGTCTAACAACCTCCCACTAAAACTAAACACACTTTCAGAGGCAACCGATGTTACAGGTATAGCCATAAAATCCCTTGCGATAGCTTGCAAGGTGGATACTTCAGCCCATGAAATTTCCACCACATCAAAAGATCAAACTCCTCTTCTTCGAGACCTTATTTTCGAGGAAGAACTTCCTCAACTAGATAATGGTCCAATTCACTAGCTACTAAGGTGGCTTTGCTCTTCTTTCTTTGTCTAACAAACAACTTGAAATCAAGATCATTTGCTATAACGGAGGTCGAACCGGAACTACTACTAGGACCAATCGGAGCAGCCTTCTTCTCAACTTTAGATTGGTATTCCATAATCAAGTTACAGAAAATTTGTTTGATATTTTCAGCCACCAACTCATTGTCCATTCTCCCAAACTTAACAGCATAGTAATTAATCACATGTAGCTTATATCTAGGATCCAAAATAATTGACACGACAATAACCAAATGGATATCATCCTAGTATTTGGTAAACTTCAGCCACATATTACAAGCCATAGCAGAGATTACAGGATTCGAATCAGCACACCACTCAATCAGTTTCAGTCGAAGATCACAAATCTTAAGAAAAAATAAGTTGACAGTGAGATACTTATTACCAGAGAACAACTTAGTGATATCAGAAAAAGAAAAGAAGAAGAGAAGATTCTAACCGTAAAAAAAGAAGATTCTCTTCCTCTAATCCTCTACCGCTAATGTCAGAGTCCTCTCATTCTTCTTCCATCACTTTAGCATAATCCATAACATAACATATTAGAGATTAGAAGATTAAGGATTAGATTACACGTTATATTTCAAAAACTGAGCAGAGAATATAGAATAGTTATGTAGATGATTTTAATTCAGTGAGTATGTTCTAGTTATGCAATGGAAGAGGAAGTGTAGAACAAAAAGACTTCTTAGATTAACTGTAAAAGAGAAAAAAAGAAGATTTTTTTTCTCTAATCCTCTACAGCTAATGTTAGAGTCCTCTTATTCTTCTTCCTTCACTTTAGCCCAATCCAGAACATAACATAGTAGAGATTAGATGATTAGAGATTAGATTACAGGTTATGTTTCAGAAACAGAGCAAAGAATATAGAATAGTTATGTAGATGATTTTAATTCATTGATGTTTCAGAAACAAGGACAGGAACAAAGCAGAGAACAGAGATTATTTTTATGTTGGGTTCTAGTTTACTGTTTCTGTTCTAATTGTGCAATCGTGAAAGTGTAGAACAAGAAGACTCGGATTAGGTGTAGAAGAGAAGAAGAGAAGAGTCTCTTTCTTTAATCCTCTGAGTCTAATGTAAGTGCCCTTTTCTGCTCTTCCATCAACAAGCAATTGAAGAATATAGTAACTAATCAGTGCACTAAATCAACTCAATGCAGTATAGTAACTAATTGAAACATAGAGTAACTAATCCAAAAATATGAATGAACTCTTATGATATAACAACAACTCAGCAAACATTACACCAACTAAATAAAAACAACAAACACATCAAGAATACACTGTAAAAAAAATTTACCGTATTCAATGTTAAGTAGAACTTTAAAAGTTAAGCCGATCGAACCGAAACTTGATGATTACAAGAGCTTCTTAATAGCAGAAAGCCTACACATGAACAAGAAACAATGACATTAATTTCATCTGAAAAAAATAAGTACAGAAAAGCGCACATGGGAAATACAAATTCTAAAAGACTAAAACCTAATCAACTTACTTTGTTTTTTCTCAGATTTGCTCGCACCGAAGCTTGATGATGGCTACAGCTTCACAGCAGAAAGCCTACACATGAACAAGAAACAAAAACATTAGATTTGACCCTTTTTCTGCATTAACTAAGTACAGAGCATCATATATGAAAATAACGAATCTAAAACCTAATCAACTTACTATCTATTTTTTGCTCAATGCTATGATACTGCAAGTTGCTCGATGTTAGGATACTGCTACAATCTCTGAAAAGGGACCCTATATATAGATTAGTAATACGATACGAATAAAAGAATTGGATTTTGAAAGAGAAAAGGAAAGAATAAGTGCATGCATGAACTTATCTGTGATAGTAATCAAAGAATTAGGGGAGATATGAACTCTAATCGAAAAAATAATCGCTTTGAGCGATCTAATTGGTTCAAAACAAGAAATAGAATAAGGAATTTACAAAATCGTGGGAGATTTCATGGGAAATCGTCGGATTTTCCGTCGAGGAAGTGATTCATAGAGAGGAATTCTCTGAATCATCGATCTGGGTTGAGAGAAAAATTTGGGGAATTAGCGGCTAGGGTTTTCAATGAAGGAGGGATAGCGCGGACGCCGGACTCTGGTTCGTTATATACCTAGCTTTAAATGACGTAGTATTGGCAGCGCTTTAACCAGCGGGGGGCATCGAGACGGATATCGCAGGATCCGTCACCACCCATTATCTGTATCTGACAGATTTCGGGCGATCCGCAAACCGTCAACGGAGCCGGTCAACGGCCCAAAAATCCCATATTTCAGAAATAACCCATGGATGCCCATCGCTGGCTTACCCAAATGTCAAGCCTAACTTAAACGTTCATTTCGAAAAAACGGAAAACTTATAACTTCAATTCAAAAAACTCTCTTCTAGTATGTTTTACTTGCTCGAAAATGCTCTCAACGAACCACGACCCAAGATTTTGAGGTACAAAAGTTAAAAAATTAGCGGCTGATAGACCGTATGGACCGGTCTTCGGTCCAGTCTGACAGACCAGATTTTCGTCCGGGTGGTCTGACCGGACTAACTTCTGATTTGTTTCGCGGAAGGACATGTGTTTAGTCCGGCAAGACAACCCGGACAGAAATCTCGTCTATCTGGGTTGTTTTTTTTTAATTTTATTTAGGCCGGTTCGTTAATTTGAATACTTAAAATATCGGCTGGATGCACGAGATATCGCCATGAGTACTACGATAAGTGTTTGGTTAGTGTCTAGAAAGGCTCAATGAATAGGTTATATGTAGATAAATAATTAAAAATCTAAACTTAACTAATTAGCACTAATTATCGAATTAATTCTTAGTTACATTATACTAAACTATTAAAGTATAAACTTAACTAATCAGGAGATAATTCATTTAATTACACATACACAATTATGCTAATTACCATTTTAATTGCATCTACTAATTACCATTTTAATTGTGTTTACTAATTATTATTTAAATCTACCAAATTTCAATAATTACAATAATATAATTAAATATTAAAAATACATTCCAGCCGAACGGACGGCATCCGTTTGGGCTCCGGCCGGCTGGAAATCAACTTATTCTCAAATTAAAACTTGGATTTTTTCGAGTTACCTGATCGGAAGGTCGTTGATCTTCAAGTTCGGATCTTCAATTTCTCGTCACATCTTCGAGTTAGGATCTTCAAGTTCCTGTCGATTTCCAGATTTCGAGTTTGAGAATGATTGAGTTTGTCGAAGATTGAACTTCTCGAAATTTACTAAAACACAATTTGGTAATTCACTCAACCCAGAGCGTTGTCTAATTCGAATAATAGAGCGTCGTTTAGGGATATAGTGAATAATGATACAACTACGAATATTTTATTTTCATTCTGATTTTTGCAAGCCGTCATTTTAATGCCCTAAGTTTGTTTATATGACAAATTGATATACAAAGTAGCTTCTTATTAGGATTTTAACCAGTAGTAATTAAGCCAATAACTATTTTTGGAAACAGAGAAATGGGCAACAAAAAAATTATACACGAGTAAAAAGGAAGTTCATTTGAGATGCTTGCTCTTACGGTCATATCACATTTCTAATACGGAAGATAACATAATGCATCTGAATTTAAATGGTTTTTTCATTCACATAAAAACATATTATCGAAAATGTGGCATCTAAATAATTTATGCCGTTGATCATAGAAGAAATTGGAGGTTTGTTATTTTTGAAATTTAAAGTACTTACCAAAGTCAATAAGATAATATCCTTATCATTTAGAGCGAAGAAATTTGAATTTTAAGACGATAAATAATAGCCATTTTTTACATCTCAAGGGTTTTTACCATTTTTTTTCCTTTTTATTTCTTCATGTAGAAAAATGGGACACAAATTACTTTTGACAAAGAAGATATTTTTATTTAATTGGCCACTAATAAGTGATATATTACAATTGACAATGGCTAAAACCAATGGACCAACCAATAATACAAAACCACAAACACAAAATATAAATAACAAACCTCACATCTACCACACATACGGAGTACGGCATCATGTACATTTCCATGGAACAAAACCAAAACATCACCACCTAACAAAGAAAAGTACAACAATACCAAGCAACGCTGCATTCTGCAGCGGGCTAGGCACAAGCAGGAGCACCAAAATTAGGCAGCACTATGAATGAGATTGAGGACGAACTTATATATAGCGGAGAGCTCAATCTGTAACGCACTGGTTCAAGCTTTTGGATGTCTCCCTTCTCCGTAAGCTGTATTGGGTTTCCATTTAGAAGCATTGTCTTGCTTCTAAGGTTCCCATCTTTCGGACTCAGATGGTACTCTTCTCTGAACAATGACCCTTCTGTCGCTTTGCTTCCTATCCACGAGACCGACCTCTTGAGGCTGTCGATGAAGGAACTTTTGATTCCCGGTTCCCTTGCTTGCAGGTTCAGCGCCAAGCTGGAGCTGCTTCTTATGTTGACTATGAATCGTGTGCTGTTGCTAAGGTTGATTAGCAGCACTGTGATGCCTTGCTGCAGCACAAGTACCAAAAGTTTTCAGTTGGAGTCAGAAGCAAAGTCTCAGGTGCAGCTTTGCATGAAAATTGACACTTGGGAAAAAAATGGCATTTCCAGAAAACGGTATGCATCTCATGACTTGTGAGTTGTAGGAAATGCTGGTAAATCCTGGTGCATTAGCTGTAATGAAACTGTCTACTTAGGCTGTTTACGAACCGAGCCGAGTCGAAAATCACTATTTTCAAGCTTGGCTCGCTAATTTTAGTCGAGCTCAAGGTACAAAATTTTAGCTCACGTCGAGCTCGAGTCTGGTTCGTTAACTAGCCTTGACGAGCCAAACTCTAGCTCAACTCGAACGTCGTTCATTAAGACTACCTAATGAGTCCAATTTCAGATGAACTTTGAAGCGCTTGTACACTAAAAAACTTGACGAGTCAAAGCTAAATAACAAGTTATCTTAAAATTCACAAGTTTCTACATTTCTCAATTGTAATAGTTAAACCTAGACAATATACCACTTGCATTGTCACTAGCATACTCACAAATTACATATGATGGTATTCGAGGCAAACACACGCTGCATTATTGACTCTACTAAGGAGCCATATAGTCGAGCTAGTATTCAAGTTGGCCCTCGAGCTCGAGCCGGCTCGCAAGTCTATCAAGTTGAACATACCCTCGCTCAAGTTTGGCTCATTTAAAATCGAGTCGAGTCACGGACGAGCTTTTTTCTACCCGAACGCCGAGCTACTCTCGAGCGACTTGGCACGTCAAAGAACATAACAAATAATTTGGCATTGAATTACAGGACTTACTCTGCCTCGGGAGCAATGCGCATAGTACCGTAGATAAGGCGAAGCAGTGCTGGTGACGCCTAGAACAGTTTTCCCCATCAATCTATGCCATAGAAGGGCACTGTTGAGACCGAAACATCGAAAAATACCAGAAGTAAAGTGTTAGAACAATTGTCTCCCACCAAAACCTCACTGATTATCAGACTGTAGAATAGAACTCGAGCATTTCAGCATTCTTGCCTGTAATAATCAGGATTCGGAACGAATGTTGTAATGTTGAGTAAACTATAGTGTCCGCCTACTAGAGTCTGCCTGCAGTAGACTTTTGTATTGTATGTAGCTGCCAAGCCCAGCTGATCCAAGTACCTACATGAGTGAAAACAAAGGACACATAAACCATGTTTTCAAAACTGGACAATCTTTTCGCATTGTGAAGATAACAGTTAAACTTACCAGAAGCTGTTCACAAACGTATCAGATATATGAAAACCGCCACTGTTGTACGCGCCACCTGACTCGCCAACCCAAGCTGAAGCCCACGGTCCGTTCTGTTTTATGGTTTGTGAAAGATTACCGAATGTCCTTGACACCTTGCTCAAATAGTTTGGATCCATAATGTGCTGGATGAGGTGTGGATCAACACCTGCAACAAAAGTAAAGATCCCAAACCTCATAAGAACAAAGTATTAAGGAAGTTTCAATTCTCGTCCATTTTTATCGGATAGGTGACCGAACATCACTTATAGATTGATATTTGACCAACCTGCACCCAAGTTGTATATATGATGAGTGACAACGTTGATTGTTCCGGGACCTGTAATCTTGAGAAGCTTAGCATACCAATCTTTCTCAAAGAAACCTCCCGGTGCTATAACCGAAGGTTTCCTCTTCGAGTTCTTGTATAATGTATCAACAATTTCTCTGAGTTTGATCACATCTTTTGCATAGGTATCAACACTAACGCTTGCACCTATACCAGTACCACTCAATTCGTTACCTGCATGCCAATTATCATCCAGAGGCAAGAGCAACAATGAGATAAAATATAGTACAAAGGACAAGAAGTAGTTTGACCAGAGGGTTTTTTTACCATATTCCCAAGAGTCAATCTTGTGTCCCTTTGAGATGGTATAGCTGATGAGATCATAAGTATTAGTTGAGTTCCAAGATCCTCCCCAATGCTTACCCCACGTCTTGTGCCTACCACGGAGAGCATTCAACCCGAATGTCACCATAGCTCTGCAAAACACAAGATGGTTATGGTGTGTCTACTTCGCAGAAGAAACTTCCAGTTCAAAGAACAAAAACTTACCCAGTTCTGCTGAATAAGTTGTTGAGCGAATCCCATCGATCCATGTGCAAACATCCCTTCGAGAACCCGAAAAGTCCCCATTTCATCTTGAAAAAAGAATGGCAGTTGGAACCCAGATTTCCCACGTCATAGAGAACTTGGTCTTGCAAAGACCCTCCAATCCTTATTCTCAGTGGGCTGAAAGCTGCAAGAAACCCAAATTGAAAGCCAATGAATTTTGAAGTCATAAATGGTCGACAATCACAATGATGCACTTTAAGTACAATATACTAAATGTGGAAAAACTGAGGCAAACCTTGGATAGCTTTGCCAAGAACAGGATGAGACACATCCTAGGAGAAGAGAAGATAATAAATAACATTGAGCTATTACTTCAACTTGAAAAAAACCATGACAAAGGAATCACAAGTGAAAGAGCCTAACCAGATTCACTGCAGACGTATATCCCCATGGACAATGGTTGTAATCACACTTATCATGAGGCCACCAATCTAATGTAGCACACACGTAGTTGTCATCAGTCTCAGCAACTTTGGTAGCCCCATTGACCACAACTGTGGCAGTCATAATCTCTTGAGCTACAATCACATGGAGAAAAGCCAAAGGGATAACCGAGAAAACCCATAATCCCATTTGGCAGAGAAAGTTGTTGCAGCAGCAGCAGCGCATCACCACCTCAACTTATTCAAATTAGCTGCATGAAAAAGATAGTAAAGAATGAGTGTCTTTATTACCAAATCTGGGACAGAATGAAGCTGAATTAAAGCCTGAAGAAGCAGACAAAATTTTTGTTTCTTGAAGAAGTGAAACTAAAAGTTGCCAAGTAGAAGACATGATTGGTCTCGAATTGATGCTAAATCAGTGTTCTAGTCACCACTGCCTTATGTAGCCAATCACTTATGTCTAGGACAGGCAGAGAAGAAACAAGAACAGGAATATATAGAGCAGAAAGAGTGAATCATGTGACCATAAGTAGAGATCTAAAAGACTAAAACTAATTCTGTAAATGGCATAAACAGAAAGGTATGAGTTCATTTATGGCCATAGCTAGACTAGTAGAACATGCTTCAATCTGGCACGGACACCAAAGAAGTGCAAAGCAGAAAAAGGGCAAACCAACAGATCTACAGACCAGAAAGATGAGCCTCAAATCAAATAAAAAGTATTGCCTTAACTGTGTGCAAACCAATGGCTAGCTAGTTAGTTTCCTGACAAAGCAACTTAACAGGAATTAAATGCAGAAATCCAGAGCTGAAAATACCAGATGGGAAAATGGGAAACTGAACTCACCTGGCAAAAATCCGGATCAACCAACATTACCAAAACAACACCAAATCTCAGTCTTTGAACACCAACTCTGGCTTTAAAATAAATGAAGCGGTGTGGCTGTCAAATGTCAGCAAAAAGGGACTCTACTTTCTTGCCCGCTTGTTCATTTCCCTTACGAAAAGTCCCCCCACGTCAGAAACCCAGAACAAACCCACACGGGAAGAGCCCGCAAGCTGAAAAGGGTATGTGACTCAGATTTCGCTGGTTTGGTTGGGAAAACAAGCTAAGATTAGGTGGGTTGAGAATAATACTGAACTTTAAGCTGAACTGGGAGAAACCAGAGGCATGAACTTTGGGGAGGATTAGGTGAGCGAACCAAAAGTTGGAAGTTTGTGTGAAACAGAGAAGAAGAGAAAGAAGCAAACATGTGAAGGAAGAAAGGTATATATTTGTGATGAGATTGTGGTGGGCACAGAAAGAAAGAAGGGGGAGCTGATTTGATTTGGTTGACAAGGTGAAGGCTGCTTTGCTTTACTTTAACTGGAAGGTAGAACGTTCCTTCTCTCACCAAGTAATTCTCCATCGCCATTAAATTTACTAGTGATGAATTTGGGATCTTTTTTTAGTAAGAAAGGTTTTCGTTTGGATTTACTCATTTTTAGTATAGTTTTAACTGTAATTATTAATGTCTTGGTTGTTGTTAGTTTGCTTCTCAGCTGTAAAAGTTCATCACTTACTGTCAGCTGTGAAGGACTAACAGTTTGTAGTCAAGTCAGCTGATCTCTTATTTGAATTCACATTGTTGGCTTACCCATTTGGAATTTAGTGACAGATAATCTAGTTAATCTTCATTGAGAGTTCATTGACATAACAAGTTGTTCAAAATTGAGTACATGAAAATTTAATCAACATTTTTCCAGTAATCGACTTTTGGTCACCAGTTCCATTTTCTAAACAATTGGCCCTACCAACGACCTTCATATATTTCTCTTTAAAGGTTCCAACTTGGCCAGTTGGGTGAAATATGAATTGGAAATTCTATAATTTTCTATAGAGATGGGATCAAACTCAGCAACAATACTACTCTATGGATTCTTTTTCTTCGATGAATGAGTTAGTTATGTGGCGTGTTCATTGGCGTCGTAGTAGTTTGATTCTTTGATTCTTTGATGATGATGGTTAATGATGATGGATTTGATGAAGATGATGATGGGAATTGGTGGTAGGAAGGGACAAATAAATAGTTAGGGTTGTTTAGGGATTTTTTACAAGAAATATGAATAATTAACTAATTTGGTTCATTGATATTTGAGAGCGATTCACAATTTTTTGAAATAATGTTTAGGGTGATTATATTGAAGATGATGATACTGAGTTCGGTGTGATGGTTTGTATGTGTCGCACTTTGATGTGTTCTATGAATGGTTATCGTTTTTATTTGTTTGGGGGAAATAGAATAATGTAGTGCCAGTAGCTCATATCTATCGGTGGGAGGTCCACTAAGAACCTCAAAAATGGTGTCCACCGGTTATGGACGAAGTAAAAGGATATCCACAACAGAACCCAATCTCAACCAAACCTATGGATTGCTCAGTAGGGGTGGACTATCAACACAACATGCTTTAAACTTTAGTTGGCTCGAGTTCACTCCTTTCTTAGCATTGCTTAATCTATTGACGGAGTTCCGACCTCCAAAAGCCCTCTTTCTCCCAGCTACTCTCTAAGAGATTTTTAGATGAAGAAGAAATAAAAACTACTTCTTTTCTCTTGATTTGTACGCCTCCTGAGGCCTCTTCTAGTTCCTCTCATAACGGCCGTTGTTGACTCAATGGTCGTCGTCCCTCAAAAACATAACCATCCATTCAACCGGTTGGTTTTCATTCTCGGTTGACCTGACGAGCAGGAGGCGGATCGTTACAACCTCTATAACTACGTTTAAATTACTAATAACTATACCTAAGTTGCTAATAATTACGTATATTTCAAAGCTGCTAATACCTACCTCTCTAAATGGCTAGTACCCCATAAGTTAGTAAATAACAACATTAATTTATCAATAACTACTCCTAAATTACTAATAACTACATTTTCCTCTTATATCTGTCTACATTAAATTGCTAATAACTACATCAAAATATCATTTTGGACAAAAAGCACAATTGAACATCATTTTATTTTTTTCTTCACCATATTACCCTCAGCCAAATATGTTGTTGGTACATTATTTGGAGATATTTAGGAAGTAGAATGATGAAATTGTTATTTTACGGTACGGCTTCTCAAAGCGTCTTCTTCCTCTCTGGACAACTATAAAATGCCTGGAGCCTCCACCATTCCTCCCTTTTGCTCCTTTTCTCAAAAACAAAGAACTTCGCTTAAGGGGAAGGAGGAGGAAAATTTTCCCACAATCCAAACAGTAATACTTTCCCTCTCTTTCCCCCCACCTATATTTGCAATTGCAACCCACTAATTTCCCCTTTTCTAAATCTCCAATGTATGTATCAATTCGTGATTCCCCCTGCATCAGCAATTCCCATTCTTTCTCCTTTACCTTGTAGAGTTTCTTTTCCTTTTTTTCCCACCCCGAAAACCCAATGCCTTTCCTCCCCAATAAATTTTACTGAAATCCCACTCTGCAATATCTGTTTTGAAAATTTTCGGGTTTATCTTCATTTTGAATTTTGCTATCCTCCTCTTCCCAGTTTGATCGTTTCTATAATCAACAGGTTTCTGTGTCACGTTGATTGCAGATACCACCGACAGCGGCTGTGTCTTTCAATATTTATGGAAGTTTGGGTTTTATGTTCGATGAACCCAGTTAATTAGTATGTTCTGAGAGTGCCTTCTTTCAACACTTTCTATTTTCCCGGTCGAGAATGCGATTTTGGTTCAGGTGGTGATGGAGAGTGGCGGGGAAGCGGTGGATGATCATGGCCCTGGTTGGGTGCCAGTGAAAAAGGTGTTCCCTTTTTCATTGACACATTTCTCTTAAATTAGTGTGCTGAAATTGTTTTCTGGCCTTTCTTTTATGGGGTTTCAATAAACCTTGATGATCCTTGATGAAATTCTGGAAAATGGCACCTCGAATGTGCTTGGTCTTAAAGGCATTATTATGATAGATTATCCTCTTTCGCTCTTATGTTGCTTTCATGATGTTATCTTGCTAAACTCCTTAGAAGAACTTTATTGCATATTACTTATCCAAAGTCGCCATTTCGGAGAAAACTTGGAAACATAATTTGTGGATGGTTCAGGAAAGGGTATGGAGTAGCTGTCATCGTGGAGTGCTGCAGATTTTCGGCTTAATCTGCAGGATTTTTTTTGTTGATAATTTGCTTAATCTGCAGGATTAAGCTCAAGTTCCAAATTTATACCATGAGCTCAATTCATGTCCACAGCTAGGTCATCTGTTTGTTTATCAATTACGTTTGAAAGCTTATTCCTCATTGTCAAACTATCCGATAGATGTTTTGGCATTCTAAGTTTTTAATCGGATACTTTCTCTACTGGTTCTGGATTGGACTCGTGATTGTTGATTGTGCGCCTTTGTAATGTATTCTCCTTGTTAGTCAATATCATTGCAGTTTATTTAGTCTGTCGAAGAAGCATATTACTTCTTTCTTCAAATATATCAACCAGGCTGCAGGTGTAGTGTGGTATTCTGTTCATTTCAGTGAAAGATTCTTTTACCATGGTGTGGTTTGAATGTTCGGAATGGAATTTCTAATTTTTGTTTTATTTTTCCATGCTTTCAGAAACATAGAAGTGGCTCAAAGTTTTCTGTGCGGAGCTGGGCTGGTGGATTTTCAGGAAATAATGGCTCCAGTCATCAGCTTCCTATTGCCTCAGTGAGTGCGAAATTTGCAAAGTTTGCTGGGAAGCACAAATCCCATATTTCAAAAGGAGATTCAAAAAATTCTAAGTCGGTGCTGGATGAAGGTGACAACGGTAAAGCTACTACGAACAAATCAGCTAGCTTATCTAAAAGCAAAAATAGTTCAAGCCCTCCCAAGCCCCCCGGATCAAATGTCAGTAGTCATATTCCTGTTTCTGATGGTAATCAGGAACTCCCACAAAAGGATGAGCCTGAAAGGGTTCCCAAAATGAAGTGGGGTGATTTCGATGATGATGATGTCTCATCACTGTTTCCAGGAACTATGCATGAGGGAAGTGTAAGGTCTTACGGAAGCAAGAATATCAGTTTGGTAGATTTTGACAATGAAACTCTAAGTCATTTAACTTCATCTAGTTTTTCTTGTTCGGATCTCCGAGAAACTAAGTCGGTGGTAACCGCTGTAACAGCTGTAACAGTTGATAGTTATCCTTCATTGGCTAGTAAGGAAGAGAAATTTGAGGATAACAGTGATGAATCAAGCACGGTATCTGTGCCAGAGGTTGATGCTCCAATCATGGATACCCATCATATTGCTTCTGATAATGTCTCAGATTCTGGCAAAACTTGTGAACTAAGACATGATTGTTTGAAAATTGAAGTGCCACCTTGTGAAGAAACTGACATGGGAGTCCAGGTGCCTAAATTGGTGCATGATTCAGGAATCCAGGGAGTGCCAGAAATTGGTGAAGTGCCAGCTCTGAATTCAAGTTTTTCCTTTGGTACCAGAAATAAATGTGAAATCTCTGTAGATGGTGGTACACCACCATTCAACCCAGACCCTCGTGAAGTAAATATGTCGGAGCTCTCTACATCACCAGTCGAGAAACTGAGTGATTCTGAAATGCCTTTAGAAGGCAGTACACCACTTACTTCAGAGTCTCCTGAAGATTATGTGTCAGATACCTCTTCGCCGCCTGTTGAAAAACTGAGTGTGGTGGTTACATGCCAGTCTCCTTTTGTCTCTGAAGGAAATAAACAAGCAGTTTCTAATTCATCAGTTACAACAGAAAAAACTGGCATGGTGGCTCCACATCAGCCGCCCTTGGAGGTTTCTGGAGCTGCAGTTGAAAGATTGGTGGTTGAACGTCAGTCACCTTTTGTCTCTGAAGGAACCAACATTGATGTTTCTGAGTCACAGGCAACAAAACAAGAATCTGGCATGGTGATTGAACTCCACGTTCCTCTCGTCTGTGAAGAAGATGAGTCTCCAGTTTCTGACGAGCTACTTACAACTGACACGTCAGGCATGGTGGCTGACACTGAGTTGCCTATCACTTCTGAAGGAAATAAGTCATCAATGTTAGATCCACCAGTTGCAATTGGAAAATCAGTTTTCGTTAATGAACCACAACCAACTTTAGTCTCTGAAGGAAACGAGTCAAGTACTTCTGTTTCACCAGTGACGGTGATTGAACCAGAGTTGCTCATGACTAAAGGAAATGAGTCGACTGGCTCCCTGCCTCCGATGAACGTTGGAAAATTAAGTGTTGCAGTGGAGTCTCAGGTGCCTGATATCAGGAAAGTTAATGGGCCTCAAGTTGTTGAGTCACCTTTTAAGAATGAAAAATCTGGAACAGTGGTGGAACCTTCATTGCCTTTGATGACTGAAGTAAAGGATTTGAGAGTCTCTGAGTTGCCTGTTAGAACTAAGGTGGTGGAACCTTCAATGCCTTTGATCACTGAAGAAAAGGATTCGAGAGTTTCCGAGTCTCCTGTTACAATGAAGAAACCAGAAGATGTGGTTATATCTCCATTGCTTCTTACCTCTGAAGCTGTCATCAGAGTTTCCGATTCATCAGTTGCACTTGAAATATCAGAAACATTGGTTGAGCCTCCGTCACCTCTAGTTTCTGAAGAAAATGAGTCTGGAGTTTCCGAGTCATCTGCTACAACTGAAAAAGCAGAGCTGGCTGAGTCACCTTTAATTGCTGAAAAACTCGATTCCAGAGATCCTGTTGATTCTTCATCACCTCTAGTTTCTGAAGATAATGAGTCTAGAGTTTCCGAGTCATCTGCTACAACTGAAAAAGCAATGCTGGCTGAGTCGCCTTTAATTGCCGAAGAACTCGATTCCAGAGATCCAGTTGAGCTTCCGTCACCTTTAGTTTCTGAAGAAAATGAGTCGAGAGTTTCCGAGTCATCGGCTACAACTGAAAAAGCAGAGCTGGCTGAATCGCCTTTAATTACTGAAGAACTTGATTCCAGAGATCCTGTTGAGCCTCTATCACGTCTAATTTCTGAAGAAAATGAGTCTGTAGTTTCTGAGTCATCTGCTACAACTGGAAAAGCAGAGCTGGCTGAGTCGCCTTTAATTGCCGAAAAACTCGATTCCAGAGATCCGGTTGAGTCTCCATCACCTCTAGTTTCTGAAGATAATGAGTCTAGAGTTTCCGAGTCATCTGCTACAACTGAAAAAGCAATGCTGGCTGAGTCGCCTTTAATTGCTGAAGAACTCGATTCCAGAGATCCAGTTGAGCTTCCGTCACCTCTAGTTTCTGAAGAAAAGGAGTCGAGAGTTTCCGAGTCATCGGCTACAACTGAAAAAGCAGAGCTGGCTGAATCGCCTTTAATTACTGAAGAACTTGATTCCAGAGATCCTGTTGAGCCTCTATCACCTCTAATTTCTGAAGAAAATGAGTCTGGAGTTTCTGAGTCATCTGCTACAACTGGAAAAGCAGAGCTGGCTGAGTCGCCTTTAATTGCCGAAAAACTCGATTCCAGAGATCCGGTTGAGTCTCCATCACCTCTAGTTTCTGAAGATAACGAGTCTAGAGTTTCCGAGTCATCTGCTACAACTAAGAAAGCAAAGCTGGCTGAGTCGCCTTTAATTGCCGAAGAACTTGATTCCAGAGATCCAGTTGAGCCTCTGTCACCTCTAGTTTCTGAAGAAAATGAGTCGAGAGTTTCCGAGTCATTGGCTACAACTGAAAATGCAGAGCTGGCTGAATCGCCTTTAATTACTGAAGAACTTGATTCCAGAGATCCTGTTGAGTCTCTGTCACCTCTAATTTCTGAAGAAAATGAGTCTGGAGTTTCTGAGTCATCTGCTACAACTGAAAAATCAGAGCTGGCTGCGTCGACTTTAATTGACGAAGAATATATTTCCAGAGATCCTGTTGAGCTTCCGTCACCTAAAGTTTCTGAAGAAAACGAGTCTAGAGTCTCCGAGTTATCTGCTTCAACTGAAAAGGCAGAGCTCGCTGAGTCGCCTTTAATTGCCGAAGAACTTGATTCCAGAGATCCTGAGTCCCCTGTTGCAACTGGAAAATCAGATATTGCTGCAGGAACTAAGTTGTCTATTATCTGTAGAGAAAAACAATTGAGAGCATCTGAGGTACCTGTTACAACTGAGAAATCCGAAATTGTGGTTGAACCTCTGTTGCCTCAAAGCTCGAAAGTAAACAAGTCGAGAGTTTCAGGTTCACCTCTTATAGTTGAAAAGGACAACTTGGTGGTTGAAACTCAGTTGCCTCTTATCTACAAAGAAAATGATACGGGAGTCACAAATATAAAATCTGACACATTGGTCGACGCTCAGTTTCCTCATATTTCTGGAGTAAATGAGTGGAGAGAATCTGAGTCTCCTGTTAAAGTTGAAAAATCAGACATGGCTGCTGAATCTCAGTTGCCTCTGTTCTCCGAAGAAAACAAGCTTAGAGTTGCTGAGTTACCTGTTACATTTGAAAAGTCAGATATTGTTATTAAATCTCATCTGCCTTTGATCTCCAATAAATACCAACCAAGGACTCTTGAATCACCGTTTAAAGTTGAAAAATCAGAGTCTGGGTTTGACTCTCAGTTGCCTGTAATGTCTGAGGAAAATGAGTTGAAAGTTTCAGAGCCACCAGATAAAAAATATGAGATATTGGTGGATTCTCATATTTCTCTCGTCTCTGATGAAAATCAGTTCAGAGCTCCTCCAACACATGTTATAGGTGAGAAATTAAACATGGTTGATTCACAGCTGCCTACAGTCTCCAAAGAAAATGAGTTTAGTATTTCTGGATCACCTGTTACAGTTGGCAAATCAGATTCAAATGCTGAATCTCAGTTGCCTATGATCTCTACAGGACATGGGCCTAGAATTTGTGAGCCTTACAGTACAGCTGAAAAATCAGACGCAGTGATAGAATTATTGCCATTATGTTCCAAAGATGAGTCTAGAGTTTCTGAGCTACACGTTACAGTTGAAAGAACTTTGCCTGTTCTCTCTGAAGAAAGGGAATCAAGAGTTTCAGAGCCACCAGTGAAAAAATCAGCCATGGTTGTCGTAGTTCAGACTTCGCCTCTTACCTACGAAGAAGATGAATCAAGAGTGTCCAAGTTACAGACTAAAACTTCAGGTATGATGGTTGAACCTCGAGTGAGTATTAACTGCAAAGAAAAAGAGGCAAAAGTTCCCGACCTTCCAGTTAGAATGGAAATTTCAGGCACCATGGTTGAGCCTCAGTCACATCAGTTGCCTCTTGGTTATGAAAAAGATCAGTCTGGGGCTTCTGAGCCACCTCTTAAAATTGAAAAATCAGGCCCCATAGCAACTCAAATTAAAACCGAATCAGCTCTACTGCAAAATCGTGGATCTGTAGTTCCTAGAGAGTCTAGTGCAGTGGCAAAGATTCACTTCCCTGCAATACCTGAGGAAAGTGAGTCAAGTATTTCTGAAGTTTCTAGTTTGAATCAGTTTTCGATGATACAAGACAGTAATTCACCCACTCCAGAGCACAGTAGGCATGAGATTCCTACAACCTCTTCTCAGATAACATCTGTTGGCAACAATGAAGCTTCATTTGGTAGACCATTATGTGATGGCCTGCAAAAAGTCCACAAGCAGGATGATCCAACTGAAGGTGATGTAGGTGAAAGCAAAGAAAGGTTTAGGGAACGACTTTGGTGCTTTCTATTTGAGAATCTTAACAGGTCTGTGGATGAACTTTATCTTCTTTCTGAGCTAGAGTGTGACATAGATCAGATGAAAGAGGCAGTTCTTGTTCTTGAAGAGGCTGCATCTGATTTTAATGAATTAACCGCTCGGGTTCAGGAGTTTGACAAAGTGAAAAGGTCTCCTCAATCAGTTGATGGAGCAATGAGTACTTTAAAATCTGATCACCGCAGGCCCCATGCTCTTTCATGGGAGGTATGGAATTTTCTGTATTTAACTTGAACATATTTTGTTACGATGCCTCTGATCTCAATTACTTTGTGCTTCTGAGTTCTTCACATTCAGATGACTAGCATATAGGCGGCAAGATGTTAGTTCTCCTGTTCAATTTGAAAAGGTTAAACGGTAACCCATGGACTGAAAGTTGGACTGTTGAAATCCTTTACCATCTGTAAATTAATAAAATGAATCTTCTGAAGTTATCCTACATCTCCTAGCAAAGTTAAATACCACTTTCCGTTGCAAAGTTAAATACCACTTTCTGTGGTCTTAGTTCAGAATAGAAAACTTCTAGACGCTTCAACCACCCAGTTTGTTTAAGTTGTTCCTTAGTTAATGCCCTTTTCACCTCCTACACAAACCATGGGTTTAGAAGTTTTGTCTTCACATGCATGCATATGAAAGACTAGCAGTTTGTCTGATAGCATAGTCATGCCCTTTTTCATGGTTTTTCAAATCCTTTTGTTGCGAGCTTGTGATCATCGGTTACAGAACTAAATTGTATTGTCCATACTATTTCTAAAACTGGTTTGTGATTAGTGCAGGTCCGCAGAATGTCAACTTGCCCACACAGAGCAGATATACTTTCTTCATCTTTCGAGGCGTTCAAGAAAATTCAGCAAGAGAGAGCTGATATGCTTGAAGCTTATAATTCAAAGAATCTGGTGCATGGATGCTCCAGTCATCATGTTGAATCTAAGGACCTACAAAACTTAGCAGGAGAAAGTCTACTGGCATCCAGTGCTCGAAATTCAGTAATGGGGCTAGAACTAGGAAGTCCATGCTTAGAAGATCAGAAGCAGATTGGAGAATCCGGTTGTTCCAGTGAGATTGATTTCGTACAGAACGTTGATGACTATTTGCAATCTGTTTCTGGTGTAAAGAAATCCCAGTTACTTCCCAAGGAGATTTCTACTACCGTCTCTGAAGCAGGAGAGAGTAAAAGAGTTCATGAGTTGGAGAACTTGATTCCTAGAAAAGCAAAATCATGTACAGGAAATATCTCAATGAGAACTGTTGAGATTAATGATCAGGTAAAGAAGCAAGCATATCCTTCTGAGAAGGACAAAGAAAAGAGGAATTCTGGTCCATTCAAGTCCATGGATGCATGGAAAGAAAGGAGGAACTGGGCAGAAATACTTTCAACTCCTTCTCGTACCTCCTCCCGTATATCACATTCACCAGGGTTGAACAGTAAAAGTGCGGAGCGTGCACGCGTTTTGCATGATAAACTAATGTCACCTGAAAAGAAAAAGAAGAATGCTTTGGATTTAAAGAAAGAAGCTGAAGAAAAGCATGCACGAGCAAGGAGAATCAGAAATGAGTTAGAGAATGAACGTGTTCTAAAACTGCAGCGCGCCTCAGAGAAGTTGAACCGCATGAATGAGTGGCAGGCTGTACGTACCATGAAGTTACGGGAAGGAATGCATGCTCGCCACCAGCGAAGTGAATCTAGGCATGAAGCTTATCTAGCACAAGTTGCTAGGAGAGCTGGTGATGAAAGCAGTAAAGTCAATGAAGTCCGGTTTATCACTTCTATGAATGAAGAAAATAAGAAGCTCATGCTGCGTCAAAAACTTCATGATTCAGAGTTGAGGAGAGCTGAAAAGCTTGAGGTTAAAAAATCTAAACAAAAGGAGGACATGGCTCGAGAGGAAGCAGTTTTAGAACGTAGGAAGCTCATTGAAGCTGAAAAGTTACAGCGCCTGGCTGAGATTCAAAGGAGAAAGGAAGAAGCACAAATTAGAAGGGAAGTTGAGCGCAAAGCGTCAAGTGCAGCACGCGAAGCAAGGGCAATGGAGCAACTTCGAAAACGAGAAGAAAGAGCCAAAGCCCAGCAAGAGGAAGCTGAAATGCTGGCTCAGAAATTAGCTGAGAGACTGAGGGAAAGTGAGCAACGTCGTAAGTTTTACCTGGAACAAATACGGGAGAGGGCTTCAATGGATTTTCGGGATCAATCTTCACCTTTATTGAGACGATCTGTGAGTAGAGATGGTCAAGGGCGGAGTACCGTAACAAGTAGTAGTGAAGATTGTCAAGAACAGAGTCCGGCAGGTCCAGGAAGTTCTGGTCTAGCACCTGGGAATACAACCCAGCAAAATTCACTCAAGCGACAGATTAAAAAGATACGACAAAGGCTAATGGCTTTGAAATATGAGTTCATTGAGCCGCCAGTTAGTTGTGAGACTTCTAGTTTTGCATATAGGACAGCAGTGGGAACTGCAAGGGTGAAAATTGGACGGTGGATTCAAGAACTCCAGAGGTTTCGTCAAGCTAGAAAAGAAGGAGCCTCCAGTATAGGTCTCACGACTGCTGATATGATCAAGGTACTTTTCTTGAACGGTCCATGAACATGCCAAGTGCATTTAATAAACAAAATATTTTTTACAAGATTTCACTTGCTTAATATTGACCATTCACTCTGTACATTTGATTTGGAAGCTCTGAATCTTAGTTCCGATGGGGTATGCACTGCTGGTGACATAATGGCATATTGCCTAATATCTCTTCTTACCTTATTATATTTTCCAGTCGGGGCAATAGCATATTGATTCCGAGCTGCTGGTCGCATGTGTGGCTTACTTCTGTTTGCAGTATTTTCAAATTCATAGTTTCCACTGGATTACATGCACCTCTCTCATCATATTTGCCTTTCTAGTTTCCATTGTCAAAGTGAATTGCATTCCTGTTAAATGAAAATGTTGTGATATTTATGAGATTCTTACATACTGTTCCACTTCTTTTCTTCATCAGTATCTTGAGGGTCGAGACCCTGAGCTCCAGGCTTCTCGACAAGCAGGGCTGCTTGATTTTATTGCTTCAGCTCTGCCCGCTTCGCATACTTCCAAACCTGAAGCTTGTCAGGTCACAGTACCCTTCTTAAAACTTCTGAGGGTGGTATTATCCATGTCTACAAATAGGAGTTACTTTCTAGCTCAGAATCTTTTACCCCCAATTGTCCCCATGTTATCTGCAGCACTTGAGAACTACATAAAAATGGCCGCATCTTCAAATGCCCCTGGCTGTGCCACTGTATCATCAGGCAAACCATCAATTGAAATTGTTGGATCAGGCTCTGAAGTGCTGGACAATTTCTTATGGATTGTCGGAGCAATCATTGGTCATACTGGATCTGATGAACGAGAAAATCAAATGCAAGATGGCCTAATTGAGCTATTAACTGCATATCGGGTTATTCATAGGCTGTGTGATCTCTTTGTACTCTATGACAGGCCTCAGGTTGAGGGGTTGCCGTTCCCTTCTTCTATTCTCCTAGGTGTTCATCTTTTGGTTGTTTTGACATACAAAGCACGATCCAATAGTTCCATTGATTTGGCATCTTCACCAATTGAGATGATGCTAAATTTTGATAGTCAAGAAGGAAAATCTGCAGAGAATTCTAAGTTTGCAAATTCCTCAAATGGCATATCAGCATGTGAGAGATCTTCACTATCTGAACGGCATGGAAGTCGAGTTGTAACTTCTCCAGATCCTCCAGTGGATGGACTGTGTAGTATTGCTAAGGGTGATGAACCAGCATCAGTTGTTAAAGATGGCGAAACATCCCAAACTCGCTGTTCAGTTGAGTTGAACGGGGGCTGCACGAAGCTAGCAGACGATCAAATTCTGACCGAGGAAAAGTGTGCGAAACAATCAGACAGTGCTGGCTTAGAACAGAAGAATCATAACCTACTTAGCAGGAAGCAGCCTGTAGCTGATCTTCTTTCCGCAATATCTGAAACAGGGCTAGTCAGTCTTCCTTCTTTGATAACGTCTGTTCTGTTACAGACTAGCCCTCGGCCATTCTCCGAACAGGTCTGATTCCTTAGCTTTCACTTGTTCATTTCAAGGTAATTGACACATTGTCATGGTAACTTGGCTGTCAAAGTACCAGTGTAAGTGGTTATGCCTTGTGAAAAAGTTGCATCAAGCATTTTGTTCTTTCAGTCTTAGCCTGCAGAAAGCATATACCTTTTTCCGGTTAAGCTCGATTGTGCTCAAGCTCTGAGTAGTTCTTATACCTATAGCTTATACAAATGATACTGTCTTCCCATGACAGATTTTTATACAGGTTTTGACGTCTATTTCTTTCATTTATTTTTAAAGGGCTCCTATATCCTACCGTCCAACTTTGAAGAAGTGGCAACTGGTGTTCTCAAGGTTGTAAATAACCTGGCTCTTCTGGATGTTTCGTTCATACAGAGAATGCTAGTAAGTAAATCTGTACTCAATTCAGGATACCAATGTCCGTGATCCTCATGTTTCCTGGACATAATTCGTCGGTATGTCTGCACTGTACTGTGCCACAGGCAATGCCAGATCTGAAAATGGAGTTTTTCCATCTGATGAGCTTCCTTCTATCTCATTGTACCAGCAAATGGAGAGGAGCTACTGACCAGGTAGCTCATACATAACTTCATGTGTTGCTTTGTGATTGACATCCTTCGGTTTACGTGGAGGTGGGACAGTTGGTTTGTTCAACCGCAGTCACATTATCATGCAGCTTATTGAAGTATTTTAAAGAACAAAATTCTTTGCTTTTTGAATATTTTGGGTGAAACGTCTTCTCCAGAGAGAAAAATTTACTGATTCCTCCAACCTTAGCCCATAAATTATGTTACGTATCCTTGGATAAATGATAAATCATCTAGATGCAATCCTTAATTTCTTAACTCAAAAGGGTAATTGTTATTTAGGGTCGATTTGATCATATATAACAACTGTGATCAATTTCTGCCTTGAATAATTCTGAAGCTTACTTACTAGTTCACTAAGATTGATAAGTTGATTCATATGACACCAATCGGGAAACGAAAATTGGAAACTACTTTCCTATGTATGTCTCTAAATGACTGCAGTATCGTGGAACCTTATATTTGTTTGTTTACCTGTTCACAGATCGGCTTGCTGCTTCTGGAAGCTCTATTGCTTCTTGGTCATTTTGCTTTGCTCCACCCTGAAAATCAAGCTGTCCTTCGCTGGGGTAAAAGTCCAACCATACTTCACAAGGTCAGTGATACTAGTTATTTAGTATTTTTACTATGTTGATGGTCTATAATTAAGTTATCAATCTGGTAACTCTCAATAACTTTGTCTTAATGAGGGCAGGTCTGTGATCTGCCATTTGCGTTCTTCAGTGACCCCGATTTGATGCCCATTTTAGCTGGCACATTAGTTGCCGCCTGCTATGCATGTGAGCAGAACAAGAGTGTGGTACAGCAAGAACTGTGCGTCGATATGCTGCTCTCCTTGCTTAAGTCATGTAGGAAATCCAATCCAACGGCTGAAAACCCACCAGCCGAGGATTGTAGTGGAAGTAATCAGCACGCTTTTGAGTTTAAAAAGTCGCTTGCGGATAACCCTTTGAAACCCATTCGTAACTACGTTAGACCAGGCAGGTATTCCTTGGGGAGCAGTGTGAGCAGTATTAGGAGCGGAAAGCCGAAGAGCCACAGGGATGTGAGGCCGGCAAAGAGCATTGGTGGTGAAGAATTGGGGTTGAAGCAAAGTTTAGGAGCTCCCGAAGCTTCCGCAATGCTGCATTGCAAATTCTCTAGTGCCTTCATCGATAGAGCAGAGCAGTTCTTTTCTTCGGAGAATGGAGATGTATGATGTTACAGAAGAAGAGAGAGCATATAACTAAAATTGATTTGATGGGCATATTGTAACAAGTCTATTGATAATGCCCGAGGAGGCGTTTATGTTATCGCTGCCTGAGGATTAGCTGTTCCAGCATCAAGCTGAAGTCAAATTCGTGGTTTCAGATGAGACGGGAAGAAATCGACCAGGGAACAAATGCCAGAATGTAATGCCATGATCCGACTCCTGGTAGCTCTCTTGTCTAGGGTGTCATCAGCTTACGAGTCTTTTGCGAAGGGCACGAGTTAGCCCTTTTATGGAACTGACTGCAGTGGTTCCTCGATCGGTGCTTTGGCTGTAATTGCAGTCGGACTCAATAGCCCTGTCGCAGGCTTCGAGCCCTTAATGGAGGATTCTTGGCCCTGACTGCCACCAACTATGGAGTGTATGGCTAAATAAGGGGAAGGAAAAGGGTGGCAATTTTGTAGTGCAGTTGCGGGTAACTGAAGAGTAATATACCACATGTTTTCTTTCGCATGAACGCCAATGATCTGTTTTTAATTTTGTCGTGTATACTACCGGGGATATTCATAGTTCGTTACACATTCTAGGAAATAATATAAAATATGTAAAATACAGAAAGATGCTGCTCACTTAAATATATAACAAATTCATTTACCGGATTGAATATCAACATGATTATTATCAATTTACCTTAAACATAATCATTATAATACATAAACGGCCAGCTGAAACTTATGTAACATGAGATTTTTGGGTTTCATTGTTAGGAAGAACTGAATCAGCTAGAATGAATGCATCTCAAAATCTTGAATCATAACAAATTTTTGAGTCATGAATAATAACAAACTTTGCGGACTGGTGACAAGTGTGGAATCCATCCCCGACCCTCTCCTGCCTTCGTTAGAATGAACCTTAATCTCAAATCTCAATCCAAAACCCCACCATTGTTCTTAATCTCTTTTCTACGAGATGGAAAATCCTTCTCCGCTTCTTTTTCTTGAATTTGAAATCGAACTCATCCCATAGAGCTCCTGCTACAGTTATCCCACCAATTCAACAATCGGTCAACGCAAATCAAACCCCATTATACGCAAGGTTAGGGAAACTGGATCGGACCGGTCGGTCGAACCATTCCGACCGAGAACCGGACATATTGTCGACACCGACTCGTCCATTCAAGAAATGATGAAACCTGTTAGTATCCCTGACTATAATTGCCCTCCCTGAAACACTAGATACAGGCTTCATAAAAGAATGGCAGTCCCCGCAGATCCGGAAAGGTTGAAATCTCGAGTGAGTAGCTACCAGTGGTCTACTCCGGTGGCACGATCCTGCCAGATTTTTGGGGTGTTTCTGAATACCCTCGAACGCCACCGTCTGTTCTTCTTCGCCCAGATGCAGCGCGTCCTTTCCTCATTCCTCTTCATCATCGTCTCGTCCTGACAACACTATTGCATCTTAGATTTGTTGCGGAGGGAAAGAAGTATAAACTCCAACCCTTTTTTTGCTTTAAGAAAAAACAACCGACTTTTGTTTCAAAACCCTAATTGTTTTCATACCGAATAGGAATCCACAAAAAGATTTTAAAAAATGAATAACAAGCAAAAGCGATGAACGATATTACCACAAGTCTCTTAATTGAAGAATTATTGAATTTTGATCTACCGAAGAAAAAGAAGGGACGCCAAACCCTGGGGAGAGAGCTCTCGGCCAGTTACTTATTTTTGGTACAGTAGTGCTGTTATGTAAGGCCAAAGCTAAACTATAGAATTATGCTAATACGAATGTGAACTAGACAAAATCCGATTATCTGTACACGACGCACGTTTGTACATTTACACAATTAGACGCATGCTTATAAAATTCAAGGACCTAGGTATTCCTTGGCTCCTTGAACATGATCCTACCTCAAAAAAAATTATAGGCTACCGTCCAGATGTAAGGATATGCAATTCAAGAACCCAGGTTCCCTTCCTCTAACTTTGAGCGTGGGAGAGGCAACTGGTAATATCACTAGCTTCAGAACTTAACAGAGTTAAAAGCAAATATTTGCAGCTACGTCTGCAATATGAAGCCAAACCACAAACTACAGACTTGGCACTTGATGTTTTATACAACCTGCTATGGATGATGGACAGACACCTGCTGGTAGATAGATTGTAGAAGTAGCTGCTAGAAACCTGTTATAAGAGATGAAAAGAAAGATGAACCTCCACAGTTGTTCCGGGAAAGAGGTCGACCCGGAGGTGCAAGCTGTCCGCTAGGCGGATGATAAATCCACATAAGCTCTAGTGACATCCAACCGATATCGACATGTTCTCAGGATGTTTAAATGAAGAGGAGATTACAAGTATTCTGAGTAGGACTCTAAATAAAAAATTCTATTCCCAGCTAGATACGAGATTTCATAAACAAATGCAATGTAGATGCAACTGTATAAAATTTATATTTCTAGTAGTAGCGATACAATGTTCATTACCAAAATTACTACTCGCAGCGGATTAACCTTGACTTTAGTAATTTAACAACATATGGCCAACAGCGGGCATGTTTAAACACTACCAGAGATGGAATCGACGATGCAAGAAGAAAACCATGAAATGAGATTATATAGAGAGAGTCTTCAGAATGCTTCTAGCTTCGGAAGACCTTATGATCAAGCTGAACCAATCCAATTACTCTTCATGAGACTCGGGCTGCTAGTTACAATCAAGACAAAACAATCAACAAATTGAAGGCTGCTGTTAGAATGAAGTTCATTAATTATTGCGAAATTAAGCATAATAAACAGAGCACATACCATCTCAAACAGGGCGCTTCATGAGTATCCGTGCAATTGCCATATCCTCCTCAGAAGGACACACCAGGACGTACGCATCGCCCTTTAATGTGCAGCGCTCGTCAAAAGGAAACAACTCTATAATAACGGACAGACCAACATTATCAATAATCATAATCATGATCATAATCATAACCAATCAGCAAGATAATTACCCATTTGTTCTTTCATTTTACGATGCTTCTCCCTCACAAAAGGAAGCTCCTTTTCTATCAAATCATCCACCGATATCTTCTCAGGTTCTTCTAACCCTCTTTTCACCCAAACTGCAGCAATAACACACACCTATCATTGTCAATCAACAACAGCCAATTAGAGACAGCAGCAAGATCATTACAGTTTTTTCCTTGAGAAGCAATCAAGTCCTCCAGCGCCTTCCTGTGCTTCGCTGATCTAATTTTAGCCCGCTCAGGATCCTTGAGATACTCGAGCCTACGTAACTTTTCAGCACGTGAACCTTCTCCCTCCACTGCAGCAATAACACACATCAATCACCAACAACCCATCTACCATTATCATTATCAACAACAACTAAGAGACAGGAACATAATTACCCTTTCCTCCAATAGGTACACCGAGCTTAGCAAATATACGTGCCTGCTCCTCATTTAAATGATCATTCACATCACTCAACGGTTTCCTGACATTCAAATCACTCGATGATTTCACCGAAACTGCAGCAGTAACAGACATCTATCATTATCATATCATAATCGCATCATATCATATTATATCATATCAATCAGAAACAGCCAAAAAGCCAAAAGAGAGGGCAAGATAATTACCGTTTCCTTCAGAAGCTTCACGATCCTCGAGCAACTTCAAGTGTCTCGCTATTCCTTCCTTCTTCGAAGCAGAAATATCATTCTTTACCAGATCAAACAACGAAGAACAACGGTCCGAGCCTGCTGTTGAAGCCATACTTGATTTTTACTTGCCTTCTTTTTATACTGTGTAATAATAAGAAACATGAAGCGAATTAAAACAAGTTAATCCAACGAAACTGAATAATTACTTTTATTCATCCATACCGTCTATGTTTTTACTATTCAAGATAATCAGTTTTGTATGAACCCTAAAACAATAGTGTATTGTATCAATGTATTTTTTAATTAGTTTTGCATCCAGGAGGGGATGTGTTGTCGGGTAGGTCGAACGGAGCTCTTTGATTCTTATATTCTAAAGTTTTTGGCCATCTAAAATATTTATAATTGGTGTTTTCGGTGGAGCATTTGACAGGTTGACGTTGAAGATGATGCATAGCTTGTTCTCTTTAGCCTTTTCCGACAAAACCCGAAATGTGTTGCAGGGGAAACAATTGTCGCGGAGATACTGGCCTTCTTGACGGCCTGTCCTCGTTTGGTGGTACATGTGGTCCAACGTGGTGCCAACGGAGCTGCACATAAAGTGGCGTGACAGGCTCTTTTATATCTCCCAACTAATATAGAGACCGATCTCATAAATTGGGTTGATGATTAATTTTTTGTTTGTGTGTTATCTCGATTTTTTCTATTAAGAGCTACCTATGAAAACAAAATTAATTATGCATTCATGGCGCTACTTAATAGTCACTGTATATCATTCTAATCTTAAATCCTAATCACCAACCTTATGTCATCCTAATTTTAATTCCTAATCACCCGGCTAGAGTTTGTGAATTACCGAAATTGTCTAGATTTCAATTGTGTTATAAAAGTGTTGTTACATGCTAGGTTTTTATGTGTTTGGACGGAGGGGAACCATCGTATTTTTAAAGAAGAGTTTAGTAGCTTCCCACTAACAATGTGGAAGATTTACCTTCTAACTGACTTCTTAAACTAAGAATAACAACTAAATATTTACATATAAAAAGCAGGAACAAGTTTCCCTTCTGCCTGCAGTTCCACCATATCATATATGTACTTTATTTAATTTAACGGCTGATAATGACACTGAGAAAATCAATGGCTACAGACTTTTTAAAGAGTTTGTATGTTATATTCAATTTCATTGTATTATATATGCATCCTATCCCTTCTGCATATAGTTCAGCCTCTAATGTACTGCCACCTCCACCTGAGTAGTAGTCAGTTTTTTCACTTGAACAATATCGAATTGGTGAGACTAACAATTCGACGCATTCAGAAGAAAATTGGTGTCCAAAACTAATTAGTAATAATCACCCTTTGTGTTGACCCTTCTTTTCTTCCAAATTATCAAACACAAAGACAATGCAGCTACAGCAAGAGTCCCAAGAACAGTAGGAAGCACGATCACAAGCCTAGCTAAACTCCTCTTACCATCACCTACCAAGAAATCAAAACACAGTCCAATCAATGAAGAAGTCCAAAAGATCACTTCTTTCCTGTTTATAATTGTTATATAAACCAATTATGAATCTCTCCCAAATTGAATTATTGGGATAAAACAGGTTTTCACAAGAGTCAACAGTTCTCCCATTCGGAGTAAACTCTTTCTCATGATCCAGTTTTTCTCACACACTCAATTCGCTTTGAGCAAGCTGGACGTACTGCCCCCACCAGAGTAAGCACCCAATCCCGTCCACGTACGAATAGGCAGTGCACCAACAGTTGTTCTCGTACTGCCTCGAACAGTCCCTCGAATTACAGACCCTCATGAACTCATACTCCTTAGGTACATTCACTCTACTCAGCTTCAAGAACCCATCACCACCATTGCTGCTCACATTCCTCCTCCCACAGACCAACTCAGTCCTCCTCACACACCCTCTACCCCAGTTCCCAACCTTCCATTCCTCCTCCGAATTCGATGCGGTGATTCTTCAAAACGACTGGAATTCGGCGATGCAGTTCAATGGATGAACTAACGTTCCTCACCCAAATACGACGCCGTCTCCCGTCCTGCAGCTCCAAGTTCCCATCGCCGTTAACTAACAGCCTTGCGGAATCCTCCGTTACGGCAGCTTCCCTATTTGCTACCCAGACGATCGTCTGCGGAGAAGTCTGCTTGAATCGGATCGCAAAATAGAAGCTTCTCAGTCTGTTGCTGTCGGGAGCAAAGAACCCCAGCTCGAAGACTTCGTTTGTGGAGGTTACGGTTTGGTTTAAGAGGAGCGGAAGGGAAGAGGAAGTGAGATTCGTTAACGAAGAACAGAGTGGGAAATTGGTTATCAGAAGAATAAACAGAGCATACAGTGAAAACAGAGCAAATCCAGCTCGACCCATCTGAGTAAAGCTGCAAGAGTGCCCCTTTCTGATGCAGGAAGAGTCAATGGGCAAAGGAAAGTGAAAGAGAAAAACCGTCGGAACTTTCGTTTCCCATTATCAACCACCGGCCACCTAGCCCAAAACTACATTTTTAACGTTTGGGGATAGTGATTTCTTTTCCATTTGCGTCATTGACTGCTCATGAATTTGAAAATTGTTGCCCTGTTGAAAAGGGTTTCTGGGTTGACTCAGAGTCGTTGTCTACAATGATTAAATCTATATGAAACTATAATTTCCCATTCCAGCTGAAACTATAATTTCCCTTTTCCGGCGCTCTTCAAGTTAAGAACAGAGCAGCAATTTCTCCCATTACATACTCCTCTGCTTCTATCCCTCAAGTTCGATGTATATTAACCCTAGAAACATTGGTTAGTTGAGCAACTTCGATGATATTGGATTTCATGGCGTCTTTATCCCATTTTTCCTGGCATGTATGATGTATCCTGGTCAATCAGCCAACATTGCAGTGATCTTGTGTTTGTCTTCAGGATTGAATAAAGGAAATAATAGAAGATAAAAAACTTCAATTAAATGCTAAATTGGTTCACAGTTATGAATAAATAGATTTTATTATCACAGGGACAACAGGATGGAATAATTACAGTAGCAACCACTACCAGTCTTACGGACCTAACAAATGAAGAGCAAAATCAGAGCAGGAATACTTGGATTTCACGAAGAAAGTTAGTCCCCGCCGGCCGATCCTCTTTCCGAACGTATCCCACTGCGTATTTCTCGCCGTACTCGCTCAGCCCTTCCCCAACTTTCCTCCACATCCTCTCCCCGAACCCCCTGTCCGCAAAATACGCCTCCGCCTCCTCCGATTCGCCGCCGCCCATCTCCACGCGGATCGGGAGCCGCTCGTAGTGCCCCGTCTCCGTCCCTTCCAGCTCATCCACACGCACCATTCCACGCGCCGACACGCGGTAGAGTTCTCCCTTGACCCTCTGGCCTTCTCCGGGGATGTTGATGAGGAAAGGGATTCCGTTGGGTCCAATCACAAGCGGATGCGGATGGACGGTGACGCACGAGGAGATGAAAGTAGCGTCGTTGGTGGCCATCAGATCTTGCAAGAGGTGATGATTCGGGAAGCGCCGCTTCAGGGTGCCGTAGGTGAATATTACGGTGTCGTTTTTGTCCTTTTGGGTTGTGGATCTGGTGGTGGAGGTGGGTTCTTCCGCCATGGGTGTGGCAGAGCAACAAAATATTTGGGAAAAGTTGCGTCTGAATAGTGAATTCTGATGCTCTGATTCCTTTAAAAATGTGTAGTCTGATTTGCTTTGATTTTGAGTTCGGTTGAACCAAAACGATGGAATCAGTTTTCTCGTGCCTACTTTTTCACTTCACCTCACCATTCCAGATAAGACTCTTAACTACATCCGTATTGTTCATACAGTGATTTCTACCCACACAATATTATCCTTCTCCGATTTAATTTGGCATTCAGTTTCGGTTTTGGTAGCGTCTGGAATGTCCAGGTGACCATGTAACCTTCGGTTTGCTTATCCAACAAGAAGATGGCCTCTGCTGCCTTCCACCCGATTTCAACACAACCAGCTTCCCATCATCCCTATTATCCCTTGCCTTTCTACCTTTTCCCAGCAACGATCTTCCCTCACGTCCTCACCTCCATCGTAATATCATGTTCGTTCAGAGGAAACTCACATCCTCACCTCCACTAGGCGAAAGCTCCATACCTTGCGTCTGCGACGCTGTTGTTACGTCAGCTGTCGTATGGAATCTGGTGTCCGTTTGATTGCCCCAGTATTTTTTTTCCTCTAATTTGTTTCCTTTCCATTGTTTTTTGTGTGTCCATCATTATCTTAATTGTTATAGTTCTTCATTTTTAGCATACTGATGAATCTGTAAAACCTGTTGGGGAGAATGACGTTGTTGAGATGACTATTGATCAGAACGAGTCTGTTTTGCCTCCATCCAATATTCGACTTGCACCTTCGGATTTAGTCATTGCAGATACTGTTTCTACGGTGGCTTCACTGCGTATGGTGAGTTGAGATTATATTGAGACTTCCATGCTTTCTCCCTCCTTTTGCCTTGAAGAACTCCTCTTGCATCTGATGTTAGTGTCGAGGAACTTGTTTTTACTTTTTACAGACTATAGACTGTTTTTGTCAGTATTTGAATGTCTAGCTGATTGCTTTCACAGACACTTTCAGCTTCCAGTATACTTGAGGACGTATGCACTTGAGCAGATGGTGCAACAAGCAAGTTCAATAGCTGGAATTCGTACTATTAAGCGAGTTGAACAAACCTTGCATGATCTTGAGGTTTGTTTTCTTTCTGAACTCTGTCTATCTGTTTGACAAAATTCTTATGGTGTGTTTGGCAATAGGAATCGTGATTTTTAGAAATGTGAAATTAAAATAGTACAAAATGATTGAGTTGAGGTTGGAAGGGATTGTAAAAAGAACGTAAAATCAAAGGATATAAGGGATTCATAGGAAAGTTTATTTTCCCATTGAGTAAATAGGGAAACATGATTCCAATTATAATCCTTATACCCTTTGATCTAAATTTCCATCCAGGATATTTTTCTACTCCAACTCAATTTATTTACACTAGTCTCAACTTATTTACACTAAGCGGCCATGAAAAATGAAGGCTTCTGCTTTTAACATTGTAGATATGGTATCTACCTGATTTTTCTTTCCCTGCCTTATGGTATCTGGTGAATAGTATCAGTTTTTCAATATGATTGATCGTTTATGGAATTGGCTTCATGACACCACAGGTCTTAACCATGTCATTTGCTCCTCACGAAGACAGATCGCTAATCGGACAGCTTTTTGGCCACAATCGTGACCAGATGCTAATCAGAATCCTTCCTAATCAACAATACTGCAAGAATCTGACTACATATTTGTATAAGTCTTGATATTCACCTGAGAGTTGGGACGTATTTATAGAAGAAACTTATGCTTGACTATATGTAAATGCCATGCGAGACGGTCGAGAAATTGCAGAATTTGGGATTTTCAGTTCCCAAGTTCTTCCCAGTCACTGGACACCACTCTATAGAGGTTAAACTTCACTTGATTGATTTATTGAGGGGTAATGCACCATCTTAGATCGTAACTTATCCCCGTTGTAACCGTAATTTCTCATGTATGATTTCCAGTTTCCAATCTCGAAATGTTTTTAACAACAAATTAGTTCCCAAATAGTGCCAAAAAATGATAAGGAACATTTCGCTGGAGCATGAGGTTGCTTGGCAGCTAAGTCATCCCAAAAGTGGTGCTGACAGACTGAAAGGATCCTTTGCTTCATCAAAAAGCCCAAAACCATGTCGCTGTATGCAAAGCTTAGTTTTCCTCTCAACCCAGCGTTTGCTTGCAGGCATTGTGCTCCTGTTCATTGCTCATATTCAGATTCTATTCCCCACAGCTACAACTCCTTAAACCCTATCCTGAATTTTCTCCACGATCTTAAATCGAATCAGCAAACAGAATCGAAGAACCAGTTGAAATCTTGCCAGATGGAGAGTTTAGTCAAGCAGAGAAGGTAAGTAAGAAATAAGAAAGATCCATGGTTTTGAGCCTTTTTCTCTTATTGTTTTTCCAGCACCATTCTAACTTCTTTCTTATTTGATACTCATGTCATAAGAGTAACTTTCTCCGAAAATCAAGAATCCCTCAATGGAGGTATGCATTTCGTAGTTTATAAGGACATACGAATATTTCTACATTCATCTGCAGCCTTGTAATTTTGGCAACCCATGTTATGTTATGCAGACAACAAGGTGCAGAGAAGTTGGTTCCATGGGCATGACTTCTATGAATATGACCCCAGAGAGATGGAGTATCCAGCTGCTGTTGCTGCTGCCGCATTTGCTATATCGTCAACAGAAGAAGCTGAAGCAGATCGCGGAAGGAAGATCAAAGTGGAAAGTCAGAGGTCAATGGGAAGAGTTAGATCCTTTAAAGAAGGTTCCATCACAAGATTAGGGTCTTTCAGAAGCTTGTCCATCAAGGAAGATAGAGATCCAGGTTATATACCAATAAGAACAAATCATGAATACAATACATTAATCGGTTAACATAGATTTTGTAACAGTAGGATCATTCATCAGGCGAATCTTCTAATCGAACACAAGAGAATCAGGATCAAAGGGTGCAGCAGCAGGAAAGTGGCTTCCTTGCTAAAAGGCCAAGCCTTTCTTCTTCCACTATGAGACCCGAACAAGGAAAGCAGTATCAAAGAAGCTATTCAACGAGAAGGGAAGCCGATGTTGCAGGACCAGATTCTTGGGAGAATGCTCAGCTTAGGAAGATCAGCAAAAGGTAATGAAAAAAACAGAACAAATGTGTTATGCATCGATCCCGTACTTGAACGAACATTTTTACTTGGTTTTCCAGGTATGAGAAGATGAAGTCCAAGGTTGTTGCTTGGGAGGAAGCAAAGAAGATGAAGGCCAAACTTCACATGGAAAGAAAAAGGGTTTGTTCAGCTTTAATTGTTTGATATAACAATCTGATTTTCCTTTTCATATACTGATGTAGAACAAATTGCAGAATGAGTTGGAAATGAGAACAAGAAGGAACATGCAGCATTACCAGAGCAAGCTAGTGAGGATTGACATGATTGCTAGTGGCGTAATGGAACAGCTGGATGAGAAAAGGAGAAAAGAAGAAGCTGAGGTGAAAGAGAAGGCTAGGCACGGCGGTTCGAAAGCTCGTGGTAGCTAAAAGAACTCCTGCTTCTGGTGGAACTAAACAGCAAATATCTATGCGTATACTTCAAAATTGTTTTAAGATTCTGTAACATACACTCTGCCCCCCTTCTTAGGAACATTATGTTTGCTGTAAAAAATTGAGTATGAACAGATAAATTGTACAGACTAAATTCAAACTAACAAGTTGATTTTCGTTACCAAAAGTCGTTGCAAGAACAATGTCCATTCAAGAAATGGTGAAACCTGTTAGTATCCCTGACGATAATTTCCCTCCCTGAAACACTAGATACAGACTTCATAAAAGAATGGCAGTCCCCGCAAATCCGGAGATTCTTCATGATCCTGATAGGTATGCTGACAGGCAAGCTCATGAGTCCGAAAGTAACAGCTAGCTTCTCACTGTGATGTTTCAACTGTTCCAGCTTCTTGCTTTCATCCACATGATGGAAGTCATAGCAAGTTTCAGGCTTATAGCCTCCTCTTTCCTTTGCCTCTTCCATCAGACTATCCAATCTCACAAAAATCTCCCGGGTTCTAGGATGGTTTCTTTCTCCAGCCATGAAAGTATGAACCTTGTCCTTGATCTCAAGCCAACTATTTCCTCTCTCTTTATTCACCTCATTCTCTTTGATGAGCTTCCTTGTTCTTGACACATCCTCCCACTGGTTTCCAGCAGCATATGCGTTCGACAGCATAACGTAGTTTGCTGCATTCCTCGGTTCCATCTCGAACAAGTTTCTCGCTGCCACCTCTGCTAACTCAACATTGCCACGGACCCTGCAAGATGCTAGAAGCGATCCCCACATCGAAGCAGTAGCATCGAAGGGCATGTTCTTCATTAGCTTGTTAGCTTCATGAACGACACCTGCCCTACACAATACATCAACCATACAAGAGTAGTGGAGGACATTGGCAGATACATTGTGTTGTTCTGTCATGAGGCGGAAATAGGTTCGACTCTCGTTAACCAGACCCATATGGCTACATGCTGTGAGTACCGAAATATACGTAACTTCATCTGGCTCCATACCGGCCTGCTGCATTTTCTCAAACAAAACCATCACTTCCAGCGACCGGGAATGCTTGGCAAATGCAGAGATGATAACGTTCCACAGAACCACATTCTTGTTGTCTTCTTCCATATCCTGAAACAATCTGAAGGCATCTTTAACAGTCCCGCATTTCGCGTACATATCTACCAGAGAGGAAGCCACAAAGTTGTTTGATCCAAACCCAGTTTTGCAAACAATGGAATGCACTTGTCTTCCTTGTACCAGAGCTGCCAAACCTGCACAGGCACTGATAACAGAAGACATCATGAACTTGTCATCTTCGAGCCCTGCTGTTGCCCGAGCTCTGGTGAATAACACCAAAGCCTCCTCGTAAAGCTTATTCTGGACTAAACCAGCAGCCATTGAACTCCACGTGACATCACTTTTCTCGGACATCCCATCGAAAACACAACTCGCATCATAGACGAAGCCACTTTTGGAATAAACATCGAGCAATGCCGTGCTAACAAAGACGTTGTCGTCCATGGATGCCTTGATGGCAAAACAATGTAGTTGCCTAGATGCAAGGACATCGGATTTTGACGCACAAGCACAAAGAACACTTGAAACCGTGAATTCGCTCATGGGATGATTCCCTTCTCTTCGCATTTGCACGAAAAGGAGTAGAGCATTCCCCTCGCAGTCTCCCATGCGGGTATACGCACTGATGATGGTGTTATACGAGACCAAGCTTCTTTCAGGCATTCTATCGAACACCTTGTGGGCAGTAACTACTGAACCACATTTCGAGTACATATTCATCAGCATGTTCGACGTCAAAGTATCCGATCCATAACCCAACTGAAGAATACGACTGTGGCATGCCTTTCCTCCAATGGGGTTTTTCGTTTTCGCACACGACTGTAGTAAAGCATGCACCTTTGCAATCTGGCTGGTAAATACATACCCAAATGAGGTATCGGGCATGGCAGGGCGACCTGTCGTGGATAGAAACATACGGCATAGCTTAATGACGGCGTCATTGATACTCGTTCTACGGCATAACCCAGTCAAATTAATCATATGTGTGGGTTTTCTCTCTAATTTCTACGTTGCAGACTTGGAGCATGATCTTCCACTTCTGCTTGCATTCAGGGGGGTATTTAGTCATTTTGGTCATGTATCTATTAGCCTCTAACATTTTGGTACCTTACCTATTAAAGGTCACCTAGATATCATTTACCTATTTAGTTTGTAACATTTTAGCCATTTTGTTAACTCGCAATCCAATTCCTCCGTTAAGTTAACAAATCAGCCTTCCTTCCCACTTTCATTCATGTCATTAAAATAATCCACTCGAGTCGGCATCAGTGAGTTGAGTTGAGCTTACCTCCGACTCGAATTCGAGTGTACGACTCATTAACTTTTAAGTGGGCTTGAAATCAAATTGGAGTTGGAACACACTTGTACAGAAGATCCCAAAATTTATGCAAACACATAGATGCAAGATGGAGGGGTTGGCTTAGTAACAATTAATGTGGGATCATAATAGGTAATGACTGTTACCAATCATTGCGTGCAAAACATACACAAACCAAGACTATCAAACAGAGCAAATGAACATTTACAAGTAATCACTTTTTTTTTCTCCCATGTGTAAATGTATGCATGTACAGTTTACAAGATCAATCCCAGATTCATTCTCTGGTATTGCTCATGGTTATGAAAGAATTACAATGAATGGACCCCACAATTGTCGTATCAATTGTTGAGTTGCCTACGTACCTCCCAAAAATCTACCACTGTGCTACGGAGGATCAGGCCAACGTAGTTCTGTTACATTCATATCACTACTACTACTCCCACTCCTACTAATTAGTCTTAACTGCTCTAGACTCTGTAATACTTTGCATCAATTCTGTAGAAGATTGCTTCTTCTGTCAGTTTTCATACAGTCACCACACCAGAAGCATCTCCAGTGAAGAACATTCCTTCAGTACCTACTCCCAAGCTCCTTACTTCACATTTCGAGTACATTCTCCCTTTCTCAACAAATGATGGAACCTCATACATTCCAACCGAATCATTGTTCCAAGAGCACAACAACATCTCTTTCCCACACTCTTCTATTCCACACAAAGCTAGAGCACCATCTGCTTCTTCATGGGTATATTCAACTTCCAGTCTTCTTTCTTTATTGTGACCCCATACTTTGATCTTCTTATCCGGTGAGCAGGACAAGAAGTAGCATCTATAGCAGAGGAGACACGTCACTGCATCATCATGCCCCTTTAATGTTTGTATGCATTGAGAAGTTCTACCATCCCAAACCTTGATGGTTCCATCTATGGAACCCGAATACACCCTACTACCTGCTCCAAATCTCAAGGAAATAACTGCAATTGTATGGCCAATCAGTGATGCAACTGACTGGAAGAGATTTCCTTGCTCATCGGTACTGGTCTTCCACGCCCAAATGATACCATCTTCAACGGCAGCAAACACAATCCCCATCTCATAGTCAACAGTCAATGCGTGAACTTGGCCAACTGGGCCTTCGAGAATGTGTTGAACACCTGAGTGAATGTTCCATGCCTTGACCATACTTGTCAATCCAACATATAGCCAATCACCCTCCAAAATCATACACCCAATCTTCCCACCAACTTTCAGTGACCCTACAACTTCACCACTTATGGAATTCCATGTTTGAAGAGCCCCATCACTGCTTCCACAGAAAAGCTTAGAACCCCAGAAGCAAGAGAGAGCCCTGAAACAGCCAAACTACCATGCCCTTGAAGCCTTCCAAGCATCGAGAACCCATCTCCACGAGACCAAGAGTGTAAAACTGGCACTTATCACCTCTGAGGCAATTCCCCGACTTCCACTCTCCACAGATAGTTTCTTCTTCGCTCTTCTTCTGATCATCTTCAGCGATCAAGATGATCTTCTCATCAGAAACGTTGTTGGGTTTTTGGAGAGTAGCCTGTTTGGGTAAATCTCTTTGGCGGCTATTCACAGGAGTAGACGACCGTGGTTTTGATCGAGATGGTCGAATGTAGACATTGGAACGAGGTGCTGTGACGAGTACTGAGATCCTCCTCGATTGTAGACGTTAGAACGACGGTACGGTGATGGAGACGGGAGCGCAGAAGGAGATTCACCGTGGAAGTATCTGCAGGGTTGATGAGTGGAATTTCCCACTTTCCAGAATCGACAAACGGTCCGACTATTCTTCTGATCATGTCCAGAAACCCCAAGTCGTTCGAACACATTCGATTTGAGCACCATTCTGAACAAAAATCAAGAAAATTCGTAAACACGCTACTCAACCTAATGGCGTTGATGATACGCGAGGAGGGGAAAGTGCAGAAACCCTAAAACAGTAACCAAAGGAAAGTCGGAGAGAATCGCGAACGGAATTGGGAAACGTACCTGCAGAGAGCGAGAACGAAATAACCAGAGAGATGCGTATCCGCCGGAAGCCATAGCGATGCCTCCGCCGGAAAACCTTGCGAACTGGAGAGAGTTGTTGAAGGATCGCAAGCAGTGGAAAGATGAACGAAGAAGGAATTAGAAAGAAGAAACGCGTGTTTTTTTATATGAATGATGACTGGCAGTTGTAGCGAACGGCGGGGGGTTTATATACGCGCCGACTTATTGCCCGAATCTTGCTGGCAACGGTCTTATTGACCGTTAGAATAAAGCGGTTACTAACTTACTATATTATACCCATTGGTTAGCCAACTTATTAATTTTACTAATTGATCACCTAATTTAATCAAAGGCTGCTTAAGTGCTTAACCACATGAAAGTTGGAAGAAATCATTCACAGAATGTGCCAAGTACAAATGAAAAAAGAAACTAAAATCGACTTTGTTAATCATCTGCAACAAGTAGATGGAAACAAATGAAAAAACCAACTCCACCATAAATATGTATCTATCTACAGGGAGAAATGAGAAGGGGAATAGCAAGACCTAATTAGTTAATTAAGAGACCACAATTTCTTCAGTTATGCATAAAACCAACATTACATTGCTCTTTTTCTTTTGTCAGTAAGATGGAATTTACAATATACCTAGCTTGATCCTTTCTGGAAACTCATAATTATACGTGCATGATGATCATGCAGTAACAGTTGGAGAAGTGGGTTTGGAATCTTGAAGAGTGAGCAATGACTCAAAAGCACCAACAAGAGCCTTCACTTTGCTCTTCCTATCTTCAGCAAGCTTACTTGCTGTTTCTTCAATCACATTGTTCAAGGATGCCTGTGACAATCCTTTCTCGTGTTGCATCACTTGATGTCTCAGAACCACTTTCTCAACAGCAGCATCAATATCTGCAAACTGAACTCTATTGTTGGTACTTTCTCTCCTCCCTCCTCCTGCCTTCCTTAGCACTCCGAAAATCATCCCAACATTTGATTTGGGACTACCAATACCGCTCCTCGGTGTTGATCTCCTCTTGAACTTGAGCCTCCTGCAAGGACTGTTAATCTCAGACTTGAACTCAATCACTCTTCCTGGCCTGAACTTGAGTTTTCTTGCTGGCTCTTCTTTGTAACCTCCAATGTTCATCGAAGCTCTACGCCGTGTACCTCTACTGAAATGAGCATTAATCCTGGAAGCCAGCACTCTCTCCATTGCTTTCTGCTCCAGGACATGGTCAGTCTCACAGCTGTCTGCTGATGACATCACACTCAAGCAATCATCTGATGGCCCCACCATTGGTTCAGAGACTACTGATCTGGCTCCTGTTCGTCGTAGAATCTTGTACTTCTCGTGGAACAGTGGACTCTGAGGAACATTTTGAGCACGCTTGATGAACCTCTTCTTTGTTGAACTACTACTTGACTTAGTGTTCTTGCTAGTGGCCTCATGTTTTGCTTGTGAGACTAAAGATGATGACTTCATTACTTCTGTGGAGTTCGGTGCTTTCTCATCTGAAGAACCTTTCTCATCCTTGGTTTCTTCAGCTTCAAGTTTCTTGAGATTGTTAGGATGTTGATGATGATCCTCTTTCAATGTGGAGAGGATAGGTTTCCTATTCTCACTCTTGTCACCATTCATCCTTGGAGTAAGCTTCTTCCATGAGCTCCTAAGAGGCCCTGATGTAGACTGCCTCCTCAAAAACTTGTGCCTTGCAGGAGAAGCAACAGTTCCTTTTTCAACAAGCTTCTTCTCCTGATCATGATCAGTGCCAGAGCCCTTTTGTTCTGTTCTGACGGAAATACTCCTAGATTTTCTCAAACCTTCAATTGGACTTGACGACACCAATGCTTCTTCTAGACTTCTACTACTTCTGTGATCTTTTTTGTCTCCTTTAGCACTGAGACTTTTTGGCAGCAGAGACTTTTTGGAGGAGCCATCAACTTCTTTCAAAGAAGAAGAAGACAGTGACAATTTGGACATGCTATCTCCTCTCCTGTGTATTAATGGGGAGATGAAAGCCTCAAATCTTTGGAACTTTGGGTTGGTTAAAGCTGATGAAACACCATCAATTTCTGATACAATTGTTGGTGATGATGAGTAGATCTTTGACAGGATCGGCAGCTTGTCGACTGAAGGTGAAGAAGAAGAATAAGAAGAAGAAATTTCCAGTTTGGAGACTGACTTGGATCTTCTGTGCTTCTCATATCTCGGAGGAGGACTAGTAGCAACTAAACCAATTTCTGAACCAGACAGTTGTTTTGACAATGTTGTCTTACTTCTCACCAACTTAGGCGTTCCATCATCCTGTTTCGATTCGATCTTTGGACTGCCAACAACAGAAATTGCAGATGCAGACGATGAGTTGAGCCTCGATCGAACACCGCCACCACCAGCATGATGCTTTGATGCCACATCAGAATCTGGTCTCCTAGGTGAATTATGAACAACCTTTGAATTGGTCCTAGCTGATCTTCTGCTGTTGGATGGAAGTGGTGAATGATCAGTTTTCGGGCTGTCGAGGCTTAAAGATGCAGTCTTTGTTGTTGGGGTGACATGGATTGACCTCTTCTTCCTCCTTTCCATCAAAGTAGCAGTATGCTTGAACATCTGATGCCCTTTCCCCAATGCATCATTGACTCTCTTCATGAATGTTGAGGAATGATCATCATGAGCTGTTGCCTCATCACCTTCTCTCCTCGTACTGTACTTGCAGTAATCGTGGCATGAGCCAATCGACGAGGACTCTAGGTACCGCGAAAGGACCTTGACTTTGGTGTATGGCAATGCAATGTTTCCTGTTGAGAACCTTCTTAAATGGCCTTTATTGCTGATCTTGTGATCATGTGCAGCTGTAACCAAGGCTTCATCCTTGTTTCCACTGTCTGTTGGGACCAGTAAGAACGAATCTTTGTCGGGAATCGCATTGGTTTCTGTGGCCATTGGGAGCTGTAAGATGGTATCAGATATGTCGTTGTCCGCCATTGTTGCTGGTTGTGATGCAAGCTTCCTCTTTCACCAATGGGTTTTCCTCAAACCTGACAGACAAATGCTTCAAGTTTTACAAAGGTGATGCCTAGCTAGATCAAGTCGTCTTCCAATTCTGCTTCCATCCCATCTACATGTCAAAACCAAGAAAGTTACCATTTCATTTATGAATTTCAATTCAAAATTCATAATTGCTCGAAGTATATAGTTTTTTCTTTCAAAAATGGCAAGAATGCGCGAGATAAATGAAAGAAAATAAATATAATATCGATATCTATCTATAAAGTATGCTGAATTCAAATCTAATACTTTTAAATCGCCAACACACAAATTTTTTCATATACGAACTAAATGATGCCTTATCGCCCAATAAAATTAGTCGTGCATCCAACTTTTCTGCCAAATAAAGTTCTCATTTTCATAGTTTTGAATTCATGTCATTAAAGTTTGTGAAATTTGGAATAGTATATCCATTAAAGCTACATCATGATAACATAGAGAGTTAATTATTCTATTTGTCAAATAGTCCTCATATTTATAAGGAGCTGACAATTGAAAAATCAAAAGCAAACACAACATAAACATGAATGAAGAAATACTAGGGGGGAAACACAAGTGGAAGAAAGATTATATGAATAACCTTGTTATTATGTCTTTGAAAATGATATTAATAATTGAAAAACAAGAGACAACTCAAAAAGAACGAGATCCTTCTTTACATCACAATCAACTCAAGAAGGATCTCTTTTTCTTTACATTCTAAAATTAACAAAATATTTTTGAGAAGTAAACGATTAATTAGAAAAATCATTCTCATTGGAAAGGGGAAAATATAAAAATGGCTACCGACTTTGTAGTATTACCATCGAAATCTTTAAAGAGATAAAGAAAGAAAATGAAGGGTGGTAAGATAATTGATTACAATATTTAGTATACCTTATCAAATCTAAGATGCAAGACATCTTACAAATTTTCTAATGTCAGTCCGTTTGATGGTTTGATTGTACAAATTGTTTCACAGGTTGATATAAAAACAGGCTTAAGGTATTAATTTTTTTTAACAAAAATTATACTAAACTATTTAACGTTTTATTTTGTAAATGAAGTGTTTTTTTAGCAAAATGATGCATTATTTGAAAATATGGTATTCTTGAGGGACAAAAAAAATTTGAGATGTAAAAATTACCTTATTTGGCTAACACAAAAATAATGAGTTATGAGATTTAGAATGAGAACTTTGAATTGAATTATTTTAAATATCATCTCCATAACCAAATATTAGAAATAACTCGATTCGAGTGATTTCAAATAACACAATTACAAAAAATTTATTTTAAATGGCAAACAAAATATTTTAACTTTAATAACTCAGAATACCTCATTTAAATATCTCATCCAATCATTCCGTTTAGTGTAGTTGTTCTTATTTGTAACCATTTCACAAATTAGGGTTGAAGTGGTTGTTTACACAATATATAAATAAGTCAATAATTTTTTTTCTTTCTCTATAAACTTACACAGATACACTTTGTTTCCAGGATCCAAAACTACCCCAGCACAGAAACAAAGTCAAACGTTAAACTTCAAAGCTTCATCTTTGGTGTGAGTGTTGTTCCAAGATCATCCAACTTAGAAGCTGTATTATCATCATCTCTACAGAAGTCACAAGTAAAACTAGGAGGATTCAAATGCAAGCAATGTTTAATCCTCTTCTCCAACCAAGCCAACCTCCTCTCCAAACCCAGCACTCCAATGTGCATGATCCTGATATCGACCTGGGCAACCTTCGCGCAGGACCGCAACAGGATGTAGTAGTCCGCGTGAGCGGCGTACCTGTATGAGCCATCGTCCTGCTTCCTGTTGTAGTAGAGGTATCCTTCGGATCGTTTCACGTTGACCCTTGGTGGGATGTAGCAGAACCGGTTCTCCTCCATGTCCATCTTCATTCTTCTGATCTTGGAGTTGGCTTCTTTCGGAGGGTCTGCTGCAGGGCGAGTGTGGGGTGGCCGTTCACGAATGGTGTTGTTGTTGTTGGACGTGTCTCTGGATTGTATCGATCCTGACACAGTTGGGCTGTGATTTTGTACGCTCCCTGATCGTTTTTGGTTCAATGTGACATCTTTTTCTCCAAGCAGTTCATCTACAGGCTCACAATCCTGAAACACGCACATAACATATCAAATATGCCATTTTACGTTTTCGTTGCTCAGGAGCAATGTATCTGTAGAATCATTTACCTCTGAAATCTGATAATAATCCCACAGCTTCTCTATCATTTCTTCTTCACCTTCGGACAGAGCTTTCTGAGAAGACGACCCACTTCCTTCAAATACCACGTCTTTACAGTACTGGAGATACGATGTCAAGTCTTTGGCAAACTCTGCAGCCACAAACATGTTTCAAATGAGAGGTGGTGATGCTTACGAAAAACAATGAATTATCCTAAGATAATATAACATTAAAAATAGTTACCACATGGTCCTCCAATCTTGCTATATCCTGTTTCAAGTTTGTGCAGAAGTTCCTCAGAATCAAGCTCTGACGTCTGACTCGGTGCACTCTTCGATAAGCTCCTTTCCCATGCACCAAAGCCATGCAAGTTATAGAGAATTCTAATCCCTACCATCAGTACCGACATCACACATACACGAGACGGAAGCCTTAGCTCATTTGATGATAACCATAAATCAGGAGGCATTGACCATTCATGTATGCGGCAAGCATGTTGAAGAATCTTATCACTAGGAAGAGACAGATCACTGAGAAACCGAGACACTACTGCATGGAAGTTTACTGGACGTAGATGCAAACCCACCGACTCAGCTATAATACCAGCCATTGCTTCTAACTTCTGGACTGGTATTGGCTGCAATGGCCTAAACATTAGTGCTGAGCTTAATGGACAGGCAAGCGAGGGACCTTCAAAACGCTTATCGATTTCAATGTGAGCAGCAAAATAGGGAATCTTCCCTTCAATTGACCACTTCACTATGTCAGTCGGTAGAACTGCTTCTCTTGCAACATGGCAAGCCAAGAAACATATAGCCAGAGAATAATCTAGAGGTATCTGTTTCCTCAAACTCCTAAACCAAACCATCACTGCACGTTGGCCAAATGCATTATGCGGTTCATTCCTGTGCTTGCGCCGGACCTTACTGCCATCATGTTCTCCTACAGAACATCAGAGAATCAAAACAAAAGGGTTGATACGATAAGCACTAGAAACCTTTCGACCTTCAAGCTACAAACGGATATCAAAGTAATGCTTGTTATCGTAATCCTAGTGGTACAAGTTTGATTTTTTCTACTAGTTCAGCAACCAAGATAAAGAGGGAAACAAAGCCACTTTCAGAGCAAACGGAAACCAGTCAGGCTGCTATTGCCCCATTGAGGAGCAGCAGAAGACCTCGAATATAAGGCAAGATTCAAGATCAAAATCGCATCACGGTGTTTGAAATTGAATACCAACCAGCTGAATCTAATCATACTGCGAACAACCAAAATACTAAGCATATAAAAACTATCCGCTACACTCTATGCCATGCTATTCATAGGCAGCACCTCAGCATGCACTATGAACAACCATTACCAAGTAAGAATCTAGTTCAAATTCTCCATTACCAAACAGAGATCAGCAACAAAAATGAAACAGAAATATCGACATACCTTCAAGGGTTTGAGACTCGGATTCCAGCAGTGTCATCAGCCCACCCATCTTTAAACACACCAGTTACAACCACGAACCTTAGCCAAACTTCTGCCGCTACTCCACAAATCAAAGGGCTAACACCAAACTCCTCAACCAACGCATCGCACTGCATCTGAACCATCCACTGAAGCCCCATAACATACCTAATCCTAACCTCGTTATAGTAATCATCATACTCTAGCTTCCCGGTCGCCGCCGCGCCGAAATCCGCCGGCTCCGTCGGGCCAGTCAGGTCCAAATCGGTACAGCCGTAACTACTACCCCGCTCCTTCTTCGGCGTGATGGCCTTGTTACTTTCCATTTCCTCCTGCGTTAGCCGATACCAAGCCTGCGAAGAAGGATTGGCTTCTGTGCCCTGAGAGAGAGCTGTCGGCTGCGAGCGACGGGAAGATTTAGCGTTGTAGAGGCCGCCGCCGCCACGGCCGGTCTTGTCGATGAAGTCCTCGTCAGCGGTTCCTGTGACCATTAGGCCTTCGGCCTTGGAGCCGCAATAGTTGCAGTAGTAGAACCCGTCGGTCTCGCAGAAGTCGGTACCGCCGCATGATCGACAATCGGATTTTATCGTCTCCTCGTCATCGTGGTCGTCCATCGGAATTTGCTAGGGAAATAAGTCAATTGAAGCTTCGTCGCGGTTATATAGCTGCCGGGAATCCACACTCCGGCTCGGTATGGAGGATTTTGGCGGCGAGGCGTTTGAACTTGTCTGGTAAACGGTCCAATGACGGGCTACGGAAACCCAATGATAAAGCACGTTGACTCCGGCCCAGCCCAGCCCAGCCCATCTCAGCCCAAATCTCGCTTCTCAATGTGGACTTCACTCTTCTCCCTTAAACCCTATTCTTATTTCCTAAAGCTTGGCTTTCACCCTCTCTGAGATTTGTGCACTTTCCAGTTCTCCGATTCACTACCTCCGCCACCAGATGGCCGGAATCACCGTCGCTAAGTCTTGTCGGCTGAAGACAAGGCTATATCCAACTCCTCTCACCACCATCTCCCGTTATAATTATTGCACCGCCGTAGCTGCGGATGTAATCCCACCCGCTGATCCTGCTCTACTAACCTCCGTGGATCCTCCATCACCGGATGTGCCCAAACCTCAGCCGAATCATGAATCTTTCTCCAATGATCCGGTCCGAGAGGCTCCTGCCAGAGTCCTACGAGGTACGCGTCCAAAACCGTCTGAGAAAATAGAGGATGTGATCTGCAGAATGATGGCGAACCGTGCCTGGACGACCCGATTGCAGAACTCGATCAGGACGTTAGTGCCCGAGTTCGATCACTCTCTGGTTTACAACGTGTTGCACGGAGCTCGAAACTCAGAGCACGCGCTCCAGTTCTTCAGGTGGGTTGAGCGTTCGGGTTTACTCAAGCACGACCGTGAGGCTCATGTGAAGATTATTCAGATCCTTGGGAGGGCATCCAAGCTCAACCATGCTCGCTGCATTCTGTTGGATATGCCTAAGAAGGGCGTTGAGTGGGATGAGGATATGTTTGTGCTTATGATCGACAGTTATGGTAAAGGTGGGATTGTTCAGGAGGCAGTTAAGATGTTTGATAAAATGTCTGAGTTGGGCGTCAAGAGCAGTATTAAAAGTTACGATACTTTGTTCAAGGTGATCTTCAGGAGGGGGAGGTATATGATGGCCAAAAGGTATTTTAACAAGATGTTGAATGAAGGGATTGAACCAACTAGGCATACATATAACATCATGCTTTGGGGGTTTTTCTTGTCGATGAAGTGGGATACGGCCATGAGATTCTACGAGGATATGAACAGCAGAGGGATTTCTCCTGATGTGGTCACTTACAATACTATGATTCATGGATACTCCAGGTTTAAGAAAATGGAGGAGGCAGATAAGGTTTTTGTGGAAATGAAAGGGAGGAATATTGCTCCTACTGTGATCAGCTACACCACTATGGTGAAAGGGTATGTGGCTGTTGAGAGAGTTGATGATGCATTGAAGTTGCTTGAGGAGATGAAGTCGTTTGGTATCAAGCCCAATGCTGTGACTTATTCTACTTTGTTGCCAGGGCTTTGTAGTGCTGGAAAAATGGTGGAGGCTAGAGATGTTTTGAAGGAGATGGTGGCAAGGCACCTTGCTCCGAAAGATAACTCGATTTTTATCAAGTTGATTGCTAAGCAATGTAAAGCTGGAGACCTAAATGCTGCTGTTGATGTCCTCAAGGGAATGATCGGGTTGAGCATACCAACAGAGGCGGGGCATTATGGTGTGTTGATAAAGAACTTGTGCAAGGCCGGAGAGTATGATAGGGCGGTGAAGTTGTTGGACAAGCTTATTGAGAAGGAAATCATTTTGAGGCCTCAGAGTACTTTAGAAATGGAAGACAGTGCTTATAATCCGATCATTCAGTATCTATGTGGCAATGGACATACGAAGAAGGCAGAAACTTTGTTCAGGCAGTTGATGAAGAAGGGTGTGCAGGATCCGATTGCCTTCAATAATTTAATATGCGGGCATGCAAAAGAAGGATTTCCTGATTCTGCTTTTGAGATTCTAAAGATAATGGGCCGGAGAGGTGTCCCCCGAAATTCAGAAGCTTATGGATTGCTGATCGAGAGTTATTTGAGGAAAGGCGAGCCTTCTGATGCCAAGACAGCACTGGACAGTATGATTGAAGAAGGGCATGTTCCAGATTCATCTATATTCAGGTCAGTGATGCAGAGCTTGTTCGAGGATGGAAGAGTTCAAACTGCAAGCCGTGTGATGAAGAGTATGTTAGAGAAGGGTGTGAATGAGAACATGGATCTGGTTGACCAGATAGTTGAAGCCCTCCTCCTTAGAGGTCACGTCGAAGAAGCCCTTGGACGTGTCGAGTTACTGGTTCACAGTGGATGTGCTGTGAACATCGATCATCTCTTGTCGATTCTGTGCGAGAAGAACAAGACCATTGGTGCTAACAAGTTGCTAGATTTCGCACTGGAGAGAGATGTTCAACTCGACTTCAAAAGCTACGACAAGGTGTTGGATGCACTCCTCGAAGCAGGGAAGACCCTGAATGCTTATTCGTTGCTATGTAAGATGATGGAGAAAGGCGGAGTTACTAATTGGAGTGGCTGCCAGGATTTGATTGACAGTCTTAACAGGGAAGGGATGACGAAGCAAGCTGATATCCTGTCGAGAGCTCTCAAGGGAGGGGAGAAGAAACCACATGCGACCAACAAAGAGAAGAACAAGAAGAAAATGTCGGCTGCTGCTTGATTGAATCACAAGTGGTTTTGGAATTTGGTTTGGTATGACTTTGCTACTGTAGTTTTCTGATAAGTTTGTACCTGAGGTATACTTTTTGTTTCCATCGGACAGGACACGCTTCTTTTGAAATCTAATTCTTGTCCAAAATTCTCTCTACAGAATTTATTTTTAGAATTTTATATCTTCAATTTTTAGCATAGAGGGTACCGCCACATCCAAAATACCGAAGCGTTAATACATATATATTTTTCGTTTATATATCCAGGGTGTCTAGAATATATATACATGCATGTTTATCAAAAAAATCATGGGCTGCTAACTTTCAGTTCAGGTAATTAATTAAGCAAATCATATGTGCTAGAATTTTGGCGCCCATTGGAGGAGTTTTTTGGTGTCAAATTATAGCTTTTTTACCCTTTAGTACCTACCATTGGAAATTGGTCTAAGAGTGCAGTGAGGAATGCGCGGAATTTGAACTCATAATTTCCAGACTAAAAACTGGCAGAACTACCATCTCCGCTAATTTGAATAATGTGAATTTGAAGCACCCATAGAGAAGAAACCTAAGCATTACAGAATAGTCAAGGTGAGATAATGGCTTGAATTGAAGCCATTGGATTAGTTACTTCCGTTCTTCATTGCCAACTCTACTAAAGAACTTACAAAGATGTAAGCCAACAAAAGAAGAAAACCCAGGAAGTTGCAGCTATTTTAACTGTTTGTTTGTCTTCCTATATAGTAATGCCCTAGCACCAACATATGCAAATCAATCTATATATGGTTCTGTACACCAGCCTGGCTTTCACCTGTCGTACCAAAATATAAATCCGTGGAAACTGCCGAGATTGCTGCTAGTTCATCCATGGCCTGTACCTATTGCCAAAGGTTAAACCCAGAAAGGATACTCTGCACCTCTGTCCTCTGCGCCGCCTTGTAACCTTCCCCCAGTCTATTCCCCACCCTTCGTCCATCGTACTCGGTCCGAGTTCCATCGAACACGAAGTAGTATCGATCATCATGTTTGAAGCAGAGTCAGAAGCTCTATTCTTTAACCTCTTCTTTCGTAAACCAGTGTTGTTACGAGAACGAGCTGCCATCGGTATGCTTCCTATCACCTGAAGATCCTCAGTCACCTCATACCTTGACAAGGAGACCAAACCCGGAAGAACTTCACTTTGGAAATCCCTCTTCTGCAGCTTGCCCCTTTTTGTCGTGCCCTTTCGCAGTTCTTGAATTGGTGAATCTACTAATAAGGATGGCTCCCCCTCCTCCATTTGGTTGTTGACATCACTGTAATGATACTCCTCCCCCTCTATTTCTGGCAGTTTCAATGTCATTGCTTCAAAGTAGTCAATCTCGCAAGATACAAGACCAGCACCGCCCCTACTCAAAGAAAGGCCATAATTAGCCTCTGGATCATCTGTCGCAGAAGCAGCTACGCTTGCCAAACAATAGAGAGACTCGACATTCAAGATTTCCGATGAGCTGGACGCAACAACACCTTCACTGCATGCTGGGACTTGTGACGAGATAGATACTAGGGCCTCTGCAGCAGCCCTGACTGGTTCCACCAACATATCAAGCAGGTTTTCTTTCGGTTCTCCTATTACCTGAGAAGTCTCCGTGCTTTCCAAACCTTGAGGTGCCACCAAATGTACTTCTCTTGACAGAGAGGAGGGTGTTGATGCAGACTCATCTTCATTTCCGCGAGAGTTCGTGTTAATGCAAAGGCTCGGAAATGCCTTGTCATTAGGCTCGTTTGCAGTTAGCATGGAATGCACATCTTGAGAATCACTAGGATTGATGTCTATTTTCATGCTCTTTCTACAGCCACCCTGCTCATCTTCAAATTCATGATCACTGCTGCCATTGCTATGGCATATTAACCTTCTCTTCCTTCTGTGTTTGATAATTTTATCACATCCAGACTTGCAACCAGTGATTGCACGGTGCCTACGCTTGGTCATTTCTCTGGAATACAAGTGAGATTTCTCACATGGAAGTGCTTGTACTATTTCTGGGAACGTCCAATCACAACGAATACGCTTGGCTGAAGTATGTTTATTGGCTGTGGGGATAATAGAGGCTAGCCTTTCCCACCTCAATCTTCCACTTCTTCGCACGACCTTTTGGGCTAATGTAACTTGTTCCACTTGCTCGGTGTTCTCAGATAATGTGGAGGTGATTTCCCCAGACAAAGAGTTTGTGTCCCTGCTATTTTCCCCTGCATACAAGAGTTTTACTGAATGACATACAAAGCAAGGAGAACAAAATGCAACAATGAAGCTCAACATTTAGTTTTTTACCTGCCGCGTCATTGTTGAATGGCAACTCCTCCTCACTTTCGCTCTGGTCCTCATCTAAGGCACTTGAGCAACTCTCATTACTCCCTTCTTTATCCGACAGCTCTGGTGAGTCATCTTGAACGTTATCCACTTTCCCCAGCTGATCCACGATTTCTTCGCCTGGATTGGAACTTAGAACTGCATTGGACTTGGGGTCAGTATCTTTTTCAGACTTGGAAGGTTCACTCAAGTCAGCTAACTCGTGAGATTGCCCAGTTTTTGAGTCGTCAAACACATTCTCTTCCTGGAAAGTACAGTTGAGGTCACCAATACCCATACAAGGTTCCCTATCTCCATTCAACACATCTACAGACAGTTTCAATCCAACAGATACCGTATTTTCATTATGCAAAGATCCATCAGCTGGAAGTTCGAGAGGTTGTTTCAGTATGCTGGAGTCCGGAAGTGCTTCGTCCTCCAGCTGAGCAGGTTCGTTCAAGTCAGCTAGGCATTTAGATTTCACTGGAAATGCCTGAAACGTGTCATCCTCCTGGTATTCCAAATTGAGATCCATAATGCCAAATGACGATTCAGTATCACTCTTCAGAATACATCGAGAACTTTCCTCTGGAAGGCCTTCGACTTTTACTGCTAATAAAGGTATTCCATCTTCTCCATCAATATACTCCTCAGCTGGACGCTCAAGATCTAATATCTTTTTTCCGTACCTTTTAAACTTGGACTCCAACACGAGAGCCTCGTTGGCATGACGCTCAGCTTGAATAGGATGATGACACAGATTGTTGCTCACCTCACAGTCACTGTAATTCAAGTCAATTAGGTTGTTCTGAACGGGTGAAACAGATAATTGACTGACCGCACCAGTCAACCAAGGCACTGCAGCAACTTGGCATGTCTTTTCTCGCTCACAAGAAAACCGAGACAGGATAGGATTCAACCGCAACAATTCCAGCTGTGAATGGTGAGTATTCAACTGCCTCGATCTCATTTCATTAAGCATTTCTCGATGTCTGTTGTACACGCAGTGGAGAGAATGGACCTATTATTTAATCAAATGCATTTCAGGACCAGTATAAAACATGGTGATGACTGTTGAAACAGTATAACAAACTATCAAGGCAACACTCGCCAATATATATAGTATGGTTGAAGGAAGCAGACTTGACAGTTTATACTTGGACAATTTAGTGACTGAAGAAACGAGGTCAAAGAGTCGTTCACAAGACATGTTTAGACCAAATCTTCTAATGTGAAATAGCTATCAGCTCTTGGTTCTTAAGACAAATTGAAACCCTACTTATGCATCAGGCCAAGAGATTCTACAGTTCGTTGGAATAGATATTTCATATTTAACAAGTTGACAGTGTACCTGGTCCTTGAATATAGACTCTTGTTGAAGCATTGTTTGTTTCACCATTTCCTTAAAAACCAAATGCTGGTGGCCAGGAGACCGCAGCACCATATGACTATTGGACATAGCTTCTTGGCCAAGCATTGTCTGCCTCACCATTTCCTGGTACACTGAATGCTGATTCGGATAAGGTGATTCCAGGAAGCAATTGTACTGTTGTCCATTCCTTACGACATTGTCATGGTTCGGTTGTCCATTCCTTACCACACTCTCACGGTACGGTTGTCCATTCCGTACGACATTGTGATTGTTCAGTTCTCCATTCTGTATGAAACTGTCATTGTGAGGTTGACCATTCCGTACGACATTGTGATTGTTCGGTTCTCCATTCTGTATGAAACTTCCATTGTGGGATTGATCATTCCGTATGATGCTACCATTGTACAGTTGGGCATTCCGCATGGAGTTGATGTCATTGATGCTTCTCGGAGGCCAGACAATGGCATCATTGCCACTTCTAGGAGGCCAGATGTTGATGTTGTCACCACTCAAGCCAGGATCCCTTGTCGGATAATGTCCAGAGAAATAGCTATACTGCTGCTGCTGCTGCTGTTGCGTATCTGCTTGCATTTCCAGCATTGCCATGTAAAAAATCAGCCTAGGGTTCAAGCTCTTGCACCTGGATTAGACAGACTGGTGCATCTCCTAGTGCACATAGCACAAACATCCTGCGAGTTCATCCAACATGGCCCAGTTAAGGAAACTAAATCACACTATAGAATGCACAACTATGAACCACCAACTTGTTGAAAAACAAGGGGTAAGCAGATATGGCGATGAAGGTTTCTTTCAACAGAGCAGATCCAGAAGCAAAACGTTAAAGACAAACAGAATTCAAGCAGGTGACACGTCATCTGATTACCCCTATAGTTTTTTCCAGCAAGAAACAGAAGATTGACCAAGTCCGAAAAAATTTCAGCGAATCCCAAATTTCCAGGAAGGATGAACAAGTGGCAGCTCAAGCCCCGAAAAATTTGCAAGGCCAGGAAAATGAAAACCCTCCATGGATAGATCCGAATCCAGGAGCCGATGAACATGCAGCATTAGAAAGAAAAAATAAACAGACCAGCACAAAATTTTGGGGGAAAGAAGAAGAAGAAGAAGAAGAAAAGTGAGATAATCATTAAAAAATACGCATAAGGAAGGAAAATAAATCCATAAGAAGGATAGCAAATACTCAATGAATGTAAACAACAAAAGGAAGGAACGGATTAAACAAACAGAACGGAGAGAAGGAAGGATTTCCTCCAGTCATCGGAAGCCATTGGAGCAATTTTTAACAGAAACACAAAACGCAGAAAGTGAGACTGAAGCATCAAATCAAAGAGAACTCACACAAGCAAGATGAAGAAACGAGTCAAAAATGGCTACACAGCCAACCATACATAAGAAAACGATGAAATAAAACAAAACAAAACAAAAAAGGTTAATCAGGAAGCCATTATTATTACCAGATGAAAGCAACGAAGGGAAAAGCAAGGGAGCTAGCTAGAGGAAGAAGAAAACGAAGAAGCGATGAGAAAAGGGAAGGAGGACGATGAAATCCATTTTGCGGTAGAGGAGGAAGAAGAAGACGAAGGGAGAAATGTCAATGGCGGAGTGAAGAAAGACAGCGAACAAAGTGGGTAAAAGGATTTTGGATCTGCTGGGCCATTCTCTCTAGGAAGATTTAGTGAGAGAGAGAATGTGTGTAATAATATGAAGAAGAAACCAAAAACCGAAAACCAAATATAACCAAAAGGAAATGAAATCTGCAGAGGAAAAAAAGAAAAGGGGTGGAAAGGCAAAAGAAAACAAAGGAAACCTTACATGGGAAGAGACAATTCAGAAAGAAAAAGGTGTCAACTTTTTTATCATAATAGATTCCTCCATTCTTGTTGTTGCTTTGTTCTCTTGCGTAAGAAGCTGGTAATCCTTCATATATAAAAGAATCCCCAGAAAGATTTGAGGAAATTTAACCACCTTTATATGATTAAATCATTAAGTTCGTGTTCGTTTGTTCATTCTTATTAGTCTGTAAAACCCAGATTCTCTTCCTGGCGGAGGATCCTTTTTGTATTCAGTACTGGGGTTTCATCATCCTACAACAAAAGTTGTTGGCTGGCATTTTCATGGATTGGAATTGATACCAACAAGAGCAGAGCAGGGTACACCATTTAGGACGAAAACCTTGATTCAGACTGAATATTCTCAGATAGAGACCTCACCTCACCTCACCTCACCTCACTGCTCTGTGTTACGCTTGTTACTAATATCAGCATTGTTTTGTCTCATATGAATAGAGGGAGTTTGTTGAGATTTACCCTTTGTTGTGGCAGGCTAAAAGCAACGCTGTCATACTCGGACGGAGAGGTCGATTCATGCTAATTAGTGGCTGAGGGTTGAAGGATAAACGGAGATGAACCAATATCAATTCGTATGAGTAAAATACACAAATACGTATACATTTAATTGTCGATTTAATTTTCATAATTAACAAGTTGAAACATCCAATATAGTGAAAGTATAATTCACCAAGTTATATACCATATAGAATACTTATAAAATGTATATGATAACTTGTAAATCATTTAAAAGCATAAAGTAATAATAGGGTAAATGACTAAAATTATGACATATTAAAGACAACTTTAACTATTAGTAGGTTCGGTATTGGGTAAGCCCGCGATGGTCATCCGTGGGTTTTATCCGTCGGATGAGCTTTTTTGATCCGTTGACCAGGCTAGTTGACGGATATCGGGCGGTCCGAAATCCGTTTGATCTGGTTAGTGGGTGGTGACGGATCCAATGCTATTGGCCTCGGGACCCACTAGGCGGACAATCCGTTAAAAAAACGACGCAGTTTTGGCTACATGCACCTCTAATAATTTTCCGATCTAGCAGCCGCCATCACAAATCCATATTCTCTCAAACTCAAATCCTAGATTTTTTTGATTTCTCTCGATTCTCTCATCCCCGACCTCGACAATTCCTCTGATTTGCTCTCCACCAGAAAATCCTCCAAATCCGCAGCCTATTTCGTTGTCTCCCCATGTATTTCATTGAATCCGCACTTGTTTTCATCCAATTAGATCCAAGATACAATGACATAACCTGACAATTTCGTCGATTACACCTCTCAAAACAGAGATTTAGTCGATTAGGATTCATATCTCCCTCCAATTAGTTGATTATAGCCACATATGAGATAAGTTCCTTGAACTTGATTGATTCCTTCCTTTCTCTTTCCAAATATTTATTTCTTGTATTCTGATTGCTAATCTCATTCTCTACTTTATATATAAGGATGGATTTCTGGGTTTGTTTCCGATTTTTACTATTTAGACTTTGTACTTTGTAATTTAATTTCTAATTTAGTGTATGCAGATGATAGTTTATGGGACTAATGCATGTCTATGCTTTTTGTCTAATTGTAGGCTTTCTGGTTTCAAGTTCTTGCAATTGTATTCGTCATCTCATCGAGCAAGTCAGATAGAAAATAGGGTAAGTTATTTAGGTTTTTACTGTTTAGACTTTGTGTTTCTTAATTTGGTTTCTACTTTAGTGCATTCAGATGATAGTTTATAGGACTAATTCATGTCCACGTTTCTTGTTCTGTTGTTCAACAGTAGACTTGCTGATTTCAACTTTGAAGTTCTAACAATCGTTTCACTCGCAGTTTGAAACTGGTATAAGTTTTGAAGTTCTACTCAACTTTAAATAGGGTAACTTTATTTTATAGTGTAGTCCCATATATATGTTGAGTTTTTACATTGATTAGTTACTTCATGTTTTGTTTGCTTGTTGATGTTAGAGTAGAAGAAGTGCACTTACATTAGCTGTAAAAAATTAGAGGAAGAGAATTTTCTCTTTTTCTCTTCTACACCTAAAATGAGTCTTTTTGTTATACACTTCCTCGACTGCATAACTAGAACAGAAACAGTAAAATAAAACTAAACATATAAAAAAATTATGTTCTCTACTTTTTTCTTCTTTTTCCGTCCTTGTTTCTGAAACATAACTACTAATCTAATCCAAAATTCTCTATTGTCTATTATCTATTACTTTGTTGAACAAGGCTAAATTCTGCGATTTCAATTTGTCGAACAGTTTGAAATTTTGTTGGTAGATGCCGAATATAAGTAGTATCCTACTCATGTCTGAAGTATAAGTACATGTTTGAAGTTTAAAGTTTGAATTGAATCATTTTGAAGTTTTTGCTTGTCATGTACTGTTATAGTGTTCTCGTTTGTACAATTACAGTTTCTTAGCATTTATTTTCAGTTGTACGCGGATTGATGGGGATCCGTGGATACCCGATATTCGTTGCCGGTCGGTGGTGGATTGCACCTGAACCCCGATTAAGGTTGACGGGCGAGGACGGAAAAAACCGTGATCAATAATAGGCAAGGAATGGATACCCCTACCCGCTCCCGATCCGCCGAATGTCATGCCTAACTACTAATAATTTTGTTCCCTTTTCTATGTAATGAAAAAACCCGGTTTATTATTAGATGACACAAGTGCACATAATTGGTTATAAGGATTGGTGAGTGATTTTCAGCCAAAAATCGAAGTTGTTCTTTTAAGGTTTTTTTTATCACCCGCTCCGAGATTGTTAATGGTGATGTTTTTGGCGGATGGCTGGACAGGTCGGGCCGGATTTGACTACCATATGCCTAAAACTACGAGTAGAGTAAGTAAATTTCATTTGTCTTGAGAAAAATATTGGGTTCGGCCTTTCATTTTTTTGCGTTGGACACTCTCAGCCGGTTAGCCCTATATGATTGAGTATTTGAGAGTTTGATTTCGTCTTGGTCTTTCCATATACCATTTGTTAACTATTTTAGATTGGATAGATACGATCGTTACTCACTTACATTTGGTTTGGAGGAGATCTCAAATTCAAAATCTTTAAATGCCTCTAATTAGGTTGTCATCTTTCTTGTAATCGAGTAGTTAAATCAATTGAATTATTACTCAATTTTATTTGAAAGGCTTGTGGTAGGCCGAAGCCCAACCATGGATGCTCGTTTGAAGCCCGCCTGCGATAGACGGTTTCTTATCCGGTCAAACGAACTCGTCGATCAGCAATGAACAAGGTCGGATTGGGTGATACCCACCCGTCAAACTAGTTGTGTTAAATTTTACGACTGATTAACTTTGTTTTGGTGTGCACTTTGGATGGTGTGAATAACTGAACCATCAATGTGTGAGGATCTCATTATTTAATTTGAAGATTGGTAAAAGCATCAATCAATCCACACAACAAACTAAGAAAGAGAGCATTATAGATTCTGCACCAATCATATGCCAGAATTATACCTAAATTATTAATTGGCCCACCAGCCACCAATCCTAATTATTAGTACTAATTATCTTCAAGCTGCTGATCCAAACAAATAGTTTTAAACATCACATTTCGAATATTATTATATTCCAGATATCAATATCGATAAAAAATGCGATATTCAATATCCTCCTAAAAAAAATATTCAATATCACATCCAATATCATTTTATTGACAAAAATACCTCCTTAAAAAAGTATTGAATATCACAAACAATATCATTTTATTTAATAAATATATCCTTATTTTATCCACATTATAACGGTAAAATAAAATAAGTCATCATTGCCTCTTCCATTTTTCTCTCTCCACCATAATTCTTCCTTCTGTGTGAAATCCAGGTGACGGAAGTGGAGAAGAAGTTGTGAACGACGGCAACGCAAAAGCCATCAACGTCGCCGACCTAGATTGGTTCTATTCCGTTTTGTGTTAACATCCGAAATCGACGAAATGCTTCCATTGAAGTTGGAGATCAATTTGTATTATGGGTTTTGATTCCTCGCTGATGTATCAACCTTTTCCGCCGCCGGATTTCGTAATCTGAGAATCTCCATGGTTACGTTCACAAAGAATTTCAGGGGTGGAAGGAAAGAGTGAGAATTGGATAGATGTGGGTGATTTCAAGTGGTTGAAAGCTTAGCAGTCTTCAATTAGTCTTTTGTGCAGGAGACTTAGAGAATTGGTTGAGATTAGAAAATTGGGAAATGAAAATGGTAATGGTTGTTGGCCAGAGTGACGGAGAAATGAAGATATTTTTGTAAAACTACATTTCAACTTAATATTATATATCAAACAAAAAAATTTAATTTTTTTTATTTAATATCAATATATTCTAATATCGTAATATCTCGAATATCATAATATTCAAAATATTATATACTAAACCAGACCTAAAGTAAATGTCATTTCATTATTAAAATAGAGCTTCAAATGAATGGAGTTGAAAAATGTAATCCAAAATCGGGGCAAGACCCATGCGCCGCCGGCCATTGTCGTCCAACCCATCACCACCGCCCCACTATTTTTGTTACGAGGAGCCGAGCCAACCAACATACAATACAACACAACTGTCTTTCAGTTTTGGCAAAACCCCTAACCGGTTAACCGATATGCCTATTGAGATATGCTTATCCTTTATTTTTATTTTTTATTCTTCTTCTTCTTATGGTATAACCTGTCGGTTGAACAAATATGAAAATTCGTCATTCGTCGTTTGTCGCGATCCAACCCCTCAGACCTCTGCTGCCACCGCCCTCCAGACTTTCTTTCTAGACTTCAATGTCGGCCTATAGACTCCTCGCAAGATGCGTTACAATTTATATGAACTGTGATCGATATCAAATTTCATACAACATATACTCCATAGCCGGCCACCGACCGCCGGCAATAGACTCAACATTGTGACGGAGCCATCAGTTGCCTCGTTATATACTTGTATTTACCAGGAAAATTTTGAAAATGGCTATGATTATCCTGACCTAACAAAAGTTGGACATCTTCTTGTGTGACCAGAAAAAGGTTTGACCATATTGATTGAGTAAAGAAATTAATCGGTTTGGTTCAAATGTGAATTAGGCCTAAAAATATAACACATTGGTAAGTAAACTCTGCAAGTGTTGGCATATTGTTAAATTAGCTTTGGAATAAAGCTAGTAGGCGGACTTTTCTTCTGCAGACAAAAAGACACAGTAAAGCATGTGATGTCTCTGTACCCACTGTTGATGCTCCTGTTGCTGCATTTGCTTTTCCATGTGTTTCCAAATATGAGTGATTTTTTCTGACACATCCTTTTTGGTTTGGTAAAAGCAGGTGAGGATTATGCTATCGATCTGGAATTTGTACTCTCAGGAAAAATAAAGCTGCAGAGATCCCTCATTCTTTTGCTTCAATTGCAAACGACAAAACCTGTACGAAAGAAGGAAAACAACAAGAGCAAAACAGTAGGCCACCAACAAAGAAAACCAGATGATTATCAAGGATCAATCAAATTTCAACTAGGGAGGAATAAGTTATTGCAATACTTTTTTCATAGATATAGAAATGTCTTTCTCAGTACAGGAGAAGATACCACTCGAAACTCTGAAAGAGCGGCAGGTAGCGAAGCAGCAACCGAGGTTCACTATGGCTACAGGTTTGTTTCTGGGAAAGGCCTTTGCCATTTAAGAGTTTCAGAGTAGCTGAAGAAACCCAGGTCCTGGGAATTAGCTTAGCTGCAGAGACCCTGCTGTGACCCCTCCATAGGGCTAACTGGTTTTCCCCAGTGACGTAAAGTTCAACCTGCAACCATGAGAATAGTGAAATACTGGACAATCAGAGCCTTTTGCACTCGTCTGTCATTTTTCACACTTGCATTTCGGTAAGAGCCTGCTCGGGGATAGAGATTTTACCGGATGAGTGGCTTCCGCTGCACCACCGGCGCGACTGAAGATTGTGCCAAGAGTTCGGCAGGCTGATCAGAGAAACGGAAATCTCAAAGTGAGTTGCATAGAAATAAACTCCTATCAAGATTCCATCCAATCAATGAACAAATGTAAAAACGAACATGCATTTCTATCATTAGAGGAGGGGGCAACCATGCAAGTCAAATGCTCAACATTACAAGTTGCTTTGGGGAAGGGAAGTATTTATAGTTACTAAGCCTGCTAGCTAAAGAATCCACAATGAGACTTGCAATCTAAGGTAGCTAAACATGGGTTATCTGAACAGCTAGCTGCCACACTTATCGTTGATCTTTTCTGCTTCTTGTTTGATTCAAATGGAGAAACTAGGAACTCATTAGGGTACTAGGGATACAGTTCAAGAAACAGAGCCAAACAAGACGAATCACAATATAGTAGAAGATATTAAGCTAGAGCTGTAATTGTGTATAGTAGAAGATATTAGAAGGGCAGAAAAGACCTCAAGCTCATCCAAGCTGCCATTAGGAAAGGGAGAAATCGACTGAACAGCACTGTTGCATATATTTGAAGGTGAACAGTCCAATGGGCCATCTATCTCGCTGGCAACTGAATCCTTGTACTCATTTTTACACACAAAGTTATCTTCAAGCTCTTCGAGTTCTTGTGGTGAAGCGTTATGACTACCATATGAACCAGACAAGATAGTCTCAATCGCCACTTTCTCTGCCTCCTTGGAAGTTGATCTGTCAAGGTTGTCCAGAACATTCTGTGGCGGCGTATAACTTACTGATCCACTTGAAACACCATCTCTAGCAGGGACATCATCAATGACTTCTAAATTTCCTGTGCTGTCTATTGTGTGTTTCTCCCTACCAGACTCCCCAAACTCATATGTACTTTTGTGGTCACAATCGTTAGAATGTGAATGAACTCTAACAGAAGGGCTACCCTCATGAACTTCACTTGACGAAGATACAGCAGCCAAGCACTTGGCACCCAAGTTATTGTCCCCATTATCATCAATACGCTTTCTCTTACTCCGATCATCTGATCCATCTGTACCTTCTTTGTGTTCAGAGGATTTGTCAGCTGCAGAAGAGCCAAATGCTTTAGCTTCCAAACTGCGCCGACTATCCCACGTTGTTCTAGATGGCCGTGAAGGGCGAGCACCACCAGGGAAAACAAAGCTCGGTATACTCCTTCGTTTAACATGGGTGACTTGGATTTCCATTCCAGGCTTCCACATTGTGTACATGTTCACAGTGCGTTTGAAGTCATCAACTGTTGCCCTTATATCAAATTGTTCACCTTCATTGACAGGAACTCCTTGTTTACGTTGCAAGCCCATGAAGTAACAATGGTGTAAAGGCTTAGATTTGTCGGAGAATTCGCCGGGGTGAGGGTGACACTGAAGCATATTGTAAGTTTGCTTCTCAATCTGTGCAATGGAGAAATTTAGATTCAAAGTGTTGCTCCTTTAACAGGTCTTAGCAAATACTTGATTTCAGAAAAGTCATACTGGAACAAGCCCAAACATGTGACAGATGCATAAAATGATCATGCAGAATGATAGATTCACCTTCAACATTAGTGTCCGGAGACGAGATTCAACCCAACCTTTCCAGCTTCGTAAGTCGTGTTCATTTTCTGCACCTATATCAATCTGTAAATAGTTCTTGTATGCATCAAAGAAAGAAAATGGCTCAAAAAGGGTCTCCCAGTCTGCTTTGTTTGCTTCCATAGCCTGCAAGCAAGCATGTGAAAAATGAATTTACAAGAAGATTAAGCTCCGACTGTGCAAAACAAAAACCCAGTTAATCAGTATCCTACCTCACATATTTCGCTTCCCCTCTGAAACTCTTCTGACATTATCCTCAGGGTGCTTGTAGATACATTGTAGCTAGAATTCATGCAAGGATAAGCAGGTGTAATTATAGGCATCAGGTGGTATCTATCCTTGTGGTTTCTTCTCGGATCCCAAACCTGAAGCCCAAGGGACCTTTCCTCAATAGCACAAAGCAGGACTGGGTTTGGCCATCGCCACCGAGTATAAACTCTGAAGAATCGAGACACTAGCATATTGGGAAGTGCATTTGGATACAATTGACAGATACGAGCAACAAGTAATGCCCAATTGATACCACCAAGAAACCCAGAAACCTACAGGTAAGTAACTATGGTAAGAGTTCATGAACAATAGAGTCAACAAAGAGACATTTGTATTCAAAATAGTTGCCATACATTTGAATATACACCACGACGTTTTGCCCAAAACCTTAAGCAGCGCAATGTTGTTCGGAAGTTCTGCACTTTCAGAAAAAGCATGACTCGTTATGGTTGTGACGCATTTAGTTAAACTGACTCGAAACCCTTATTACATTATTATCAAGATGTCACAACAAACCTGAATATTTGGTACAAGACTCAATATCTGGTCAGTGACCCTGCAACCATTAAGACTACGAACAGTCTGCTCATCTGTATTTTGTAGTATTGAATCTTGTGAAACATCAAGATCCTGTGACAAAAAATGGGTCAAAACTAAACTCTAGAATCGATCAATCACAAAAAAGTTCCTAGTTATTAGTTATATACAGAATGGTATAAACCAAAAAGTTATTTCATCACGTCAGGTACTACACTCTCGAAGTTCTAGTATAACAGGTTGTACCATTCTTCCCTTTGTGTTTACGAGCTACCTTGCACAGTTCACACTCATCAACTCAAGTGAATCTTGATCATGCTTCTCCGACCCTTATTCCTCAATGAAAGCAGATTTGTTGCTTAACAAATGAGAGTGAAAAATAAATCTTGAAGCGGTGTTTCTCATACACAGTTAACTAACATGATGGTCAATTATGGTACACCAGGTTTCAAAAATGCATCTACGATGAGAAAACATGCATGAGAAAATATTCCTCAATACAACTACATGGAAGGCATGAAAGATTGATGGTACATTCCAACTATGAAACTTACTTCAGGGATCACCCACAGCGCCAATTTTGCATAGAGTAGATCTATAGAAACCCCCTTGAATTTGAATCCCATAACAGGAACATGGGCGTCAGGGACAGGATGCACCTCCGTCACTTCTGGTATTTCTAACAGCATGTTATGTAATTCTCCAAAGAAATCCTCCTGCAAGAGATATTGTTTGAATATAAGGTCTAGTTGCACCAAAATTGACACATGCATTCACGGAACAAGCTAGAGAAGGAAAAAGTAGCACCTCACGTGATGCGTAACTAGGTGCAACACAAAGGGTGTCTATATCCGCACCAGGGCTATGCACCTGAAAATTAGAACGCAAAACCAAAGATTACCCTAGTGCATTGCATAGCCATACATAATGGTAGTAGAATAAACAACATGAGTGTCCTGTCAGCATTAAGGATAAAATTACCCCTAGTCTGTATGAACCAAACGTGAAGATTTTTGCATTTGCTTCATGCACCAGTTGGTCATTCAACCCTTTGGTGCGACTAATAACTTTCACCCAACGCTTGACAATCTGCAGTACCATATCAAACTCTAAAAGATAATAAGGAACAACCAAGAAATCCATATACTTACAAGTCAAAACACCCAAAAAGGAAGGAGAGCTGCGAACACTAGAACAGCATATAAGAAGTTACAATGTCTAGAAAAATCAACCTGATCTAGCCGTCCAAGCACTTCTTCTCTCGAAACAGCTTCTTCCCTAGTCTCATACAATCCTACGTCTTGGAGATACTGACCACATAAAATTTAGACTATCAGCACACTAACAGAACAAATCACATTGAATATAAGATGATAAAAAAACCCAACCTAACCTTTTCGAGTTCGCGTGTCTTGATCATATCATACTCTGACGGTCCCCCCAATGATATAGGATCTGTAATGCCTAACCGATGATGCTGCTGCTGCTGCCCGTTAGGTCGGGTGCTTAAAGCTGAAGTCTCCATAAGTTGAATATATTAGAAACTTCAACCTCAGCTTTTCGGCAGGTATTTGTCAACTGAGTTAGTCATTGGCAAAACTTGCTACATGAGTGAACCGACTACTCCATCGGAGGTCCTGTTGAAATTTACAGTTCAGTCAGACAGATGATGTCATAAAATTAGGGCTGTTGTGTAGGATATGATGGAAGAAACAACGCAATCTACGGAATCAGCAGTAGTAGTGACAACATCATGTCCATGGATAAGCTCAATACTACAAGAGGATCGCTAAACTGAAGCCAATACTCCCATAAATATCGTAAATCAACAATTCAAATAAGCAGAGTTAAGAACAATGATTTGAGCGACTGAAATTGGAGAGTGAGAAAAGGGTACAACAGTACAGCGGCGTGTGTTTAGTTTCCTTTTGGTGTAGCCGGATCTTATCTTCTTCTGGAACTGGTTCGGAGAAGAAGAAGAGGTGACGGAATCAACCGCCGGCGACGTCACCCTTTCGCCTTCATTTTTCGAATCGGGTCTTTGTTTGTTCCGCAACTTGGTCAAACAGTCCATTATTGTTTTGATCCAATTGTTTTCTATTTTGCAAAACAATCATATAACTATATCATTATTGCACAACTAGTCACCATTACTATTATAACTACAAATTACTTCATAATGATCTCATTTCAGATACTTTTCAAATATTTCATTGTAATTTCTTTTTTGTATTCGTTTGACCAATTACAGACGGTATAGTTATTTTATCGTATACTGGACATTTTTATAGTGAATCATAGTTGTGTTTAGACTAGGATTTTCAACAAAATGAAAAAGATGTTCAACTGATAAAAAAAATTAATTGTTTTCCTCAGACAAATTTACTCGAAAGTCGTAATATCCTTAATTGTTGTAGTTAAATGACCAATTTCGATACAAATTTGTAAAAAAAAACTAAATAAATAATCATTTTGTTAGAAAAAAGAATAGTTACATGACGATGTCTATTGAAAATCAAGGCTTTTAGTTTGACAGTACCGTTGATCAAGTAATCAAAATTGGAAGACAAACTGTGTATTGAATATTTGATTCTTGTGATTTTTTTATTCATAACTGTTACAATAAGATTATAGTCGACAACATTTTAATCGTATAAATAAGTTGTACAAATCTTGTTAGAATTATATCACATAGTTTTTTTATTATTAAAGTTGTTACAATACTCAAATAAATCGATTTTAATTATATCCACATTCAAGATTGAAGTGATCTGTCCCTTTACAAAACCATGTAGAGAGACACAACAAGTGTCCACAACACAAGTATGCATTATTGCTTCTAGTCCACCGCCAGGCCTAGGCCCCATACAAGATATTCGTTGTGACGGCTCTTTTTCACAAAACTTTTCATTAACGGGATACAAGACCGTCATTATAGATTCTCATGGACAGATTGTCGATGGTTATGCATGCAACCTCGTTTGTTCTGAGCCCTTCGTGGCAGAAGCAAACGCCGTTCTCACTGCTCTCCATTTCTCGGCTGACTTTGGCATCCGCCCATGTCTGAGTGTTGGCCGTTGCAGCGTGCGGCCTGGATGCATCGAATGACGGATATTCTAAAAGACAACCCTTACATGTGGGTCTCTTTCACACCCCGCCGCCACAACACCATGGCTGACAGGATCGCCAAAGCAGCGAATGGCGGGACGCTTTCGCAAGATTGGTTACATTGTGATTACTTTAATACTGATCCTGATTGCAATGTACCTTTTCAACCGCCATGAGTTAATAATATAGCAGAAGTATGCATTATTGCTTCTATTAGTAATTCTTTTGTTCATTAGCGTATGAATAAATCAATGTTACAAGAATTTAAGTAAAAGACCCTTTTGCATAACCTAGTAACTGAGGTTGAGAATCTTGCCCAATGGCTGAAAAGATTCAGCTGATTTAGTAGTAGCATCATACATAGGCAAGATCTGCAAAGATTCCTGCCTACGAGCAGCAAGAGCTGCAATCCTCTTCTCCTTCCTCTCCTTGAGTTTCCTGAGCTCCTCCTCAACCTCAGCTTTACCTTTCTCAGCAGCATCAGCCCTCATTGCGGCCTGCTCCGCTCTCGCCCTCAACTCTCCGATTCTCGACATAGCACCTTCCAGCTCCTCCTTCAAATTCGCCATCTCGATTTTGAACTCCGATGCAGACTGATCGTAGTCCTTCCACATTATGTTCTTATTCGCAGAGGCCGAAGCTCTCTCCACCAACGCCTCGTAATCCACCAACGGAATCATGATCTTCCCTCCTCCTCCTCCTTCAGAATCATGATCTACATCATGTGGAATATTCCAAGTTACATGCCTATTATCCTTGCTTCCTTGCTTCTTGGCTCTAGCTTCAGCAGCCTCGGTTGCAGCGAGCTTCGATCTCGTCTTGATGAGCTCGGATTTAATCAATGCCATCTCAACCTGTGTATCCCCGACTTGCCTTATCAACTCCTCGGCTCTCCCTTTCTCAGAAGCTGCAGTGGACTCGTTAGCCAGGGCCCTCGAGATGGCCCTGACCTTCTCGTCCTTCAGGGTGGCATGCTCAGCTTGGATGCTGAGCATCTCACCCTGCGTGCATCTCAACTCGTGTAGGACGTTGGAGAGCTGCTCCCTTAGCTTCGTAGCCTCGGCTGCTTGCTCGCTGAGCTCTTTCGCCTTTGGCTCGAGCTCGTTGAGGCGGAGTGTGGCCTCTTGGTGTTGGAGGATGTAGAACTCTTTCTCGGATTCGGAATTCTGCAGCTGGAGAGTGAGCTGCTCAACTGAGTTCTGGTAGCAGTCCAGCTTGTGAAGGAGCTGCATTTGCTCCGAGTCTTTGGCCTCAAGCTGAATTTTGTAGTTTGCTAACTCTTTTAATAGCCCTTCTGTGTCCTTTTCTTTAACAACCATTGCCTGCAATTTCAAATTTGTGCCTTTTGTTACCATAATGAAAGTACAACAATTTATCCATCAACCTTATTGATTATAACCCACACGATAATGAATTTAGGAAGAGTCTCTCATATATCATGATCAACGTCTCTTTAAATTTAAAAGTTTCGATGTTACACAATCTTGTTTATGGATTTAGATGAATTAATATATTTAAAATTTTATATGATTCGACTTAATGTATTGAATCATTTTGGATCTGCCGCAATTTAGAGAACTTAAAAAACTGCATCGGAGCATATACTAAATTCGCCACAGATTACAAAATTACAAGGTAGAGAGCTTAATTAGTTAGAAAAGCATTACCTCGGCGGTGGAATTTGTGTCGAAGGTCCAGGCGGTGGCGAACTTTTTCTGATTGTCACCTTTCTCTTCGAAAAGGGTGAGGGCAACCTGAACTGGTTCGATGGGTTTGGTGTCGATCTCGCCCTTAGACTGCATCTGAATGATGTAGAGGGATGAAACTCAACTTGCTACAGTTATCTACGAGATGATGATGATGATGACGATGAACAGTTTTGCAAGAAGAAATACAGAGTGATTGCTATAATTAACGGCGAACATGAAGGAATGTAAAAACTGAAAACAACACAGCCCAGAAAATGAAACAAAACCCAAACCCCAGAAGAAGATACTGCTGCTGCAGGCGGAGGCAGGGTTGGGGACTCAGAAGCAAGAGGAATTTAGTTATATGTTAATTAGTTAGTCACTGGGTTTTGTTATTTCTTTATGCAGCGAGTGTCGGACAGAACGAGGCAGGATGGAAAGGGAATAATTTATTAAAAGGCGATGCATTCGGAGTTTGAGAAGTTTTTAGCTAGTGGACTGACTTAAGAATGATGGTGTTTACATTGTTAGAACACTCGTAATAGTATCAGTGTAATTAAGTAATTCCATTCCCTCAAGATTCTCTCTCTCCGTATTTGTATACTGCCGACTTAGCTGGAAGCCAAACTTGTTCCATTGGGATTGATGAATGATGACTAGGGAAATGCCATTAGAGTTTAGACATTAGTTTTATGGTAACTCGCAATTTCCAGCATGGCATCAAGACGGTTTTAATATGTGAATCGATTTGAACTACTTGAGAGAATTTGTGGGGTGTTTTGGTGCCACCCAAGATGCATCACTCCGCATGGCGCTTGGCTACTGGTGGAGACGCGGGCGGCAGCGGTTTGGTTGCTGGTGGAGACGTGGGCGACATCAATGGAGGAGTGTCCGGGTGATGAAGATCGGCTGGGGTGGTCGTCGACCAGTTAAAATTAAAAATCAATATAAAAAAAGTAAATTATCTTTTCGAAAAAAGTAAATTATTGAATACCTAAAATGCCCATACTCTCTACCATTATGGAAATCCTGAAAATCATCAATTTTTCTATCCTGTGGATATGTGTTTTTATCCTCTGGGGCGGATATGGTTTCGACCGTCTGATCCAAATTTCGCGCGATGACCAAGAGAAAAAGAGAAACGATAGAATCGGTATGGGGAAATTCTGCATGGGAATAATAAGGGATTTATGGAAAGTTCTTCAACTTTTTATTCCTTTGGATTGTTGTGGAGCGGCTTTGAATGTTTTTGGAATCTGTTGGATTGGATTTAATGTGTTTTCTGATAAAACAATATAACATAATCAGAATGGTAATATAAGGAAAAAACAGATTATAAGGAAAAACAGATTATACATAGAACACATTCTGAAAACAAAGTTTGTAACCATGCAATAAACTTACATGCCATTTCCACCGTATTGAACGCTAGAAAGGCATATACCAATTGAAGTCTTTCCTCCCAAACAACAAGTTCACCCTTACGTCGGGTAACCTCTTCAACAGTAACTTTCTAGAGTATCTCTAACTGCACGACATACATTGAAGATCAGATATAGTTGCAAAATAATTAAATGTGCAAACTATACTTAGCTAAGGCAAACAGGCCGAGATGCATTGAGCAAAATCATCTCGACCCAATCACAATTCCCAGAGCAGAAGGCTGTTGAGATTCTTCCTGACTTGGCTGGGGTGAAGGTTCATCAAAGACCTCTTCAATCCAGTAATAGTTGAGAGATCTTAAATTATTGATCACAACTCCCCTGTTCATGATTGAGAATGGCCACAGATTCTTCTCAGCTTTCTTTATCATTTTCTAGGCTTTTTCTACGTTGGCCCCATCCCAAAAACTACATGTCAGGGTGAACTCTGCTGACACACCATCCAGTTTCACCATATTTAGGAAATGCAGCTACAAAAAACAAAACACAGATATAACAACCACCAAAACAGAACACAGGTATAACAACCACCAAAACAAAACACAAGTATAACAATCACTTACCATCATAAAATTCATATCACCGTTAGGATAGGTTAACTTTGTCAATCCCCGAACGAAGTCATCTAAGCCCGCCAATAGCGTATCCACCACGTGCTTGCTTCAATTAAAACCAACAACCTTCTCAGACTCCTCATCAAGGTAACGATCATAGTTTTCACTCACCTTCAAAGAATTAGTAGGTGCAAGCATGGATCCAACGTTGTGCAATATATAAGCTTTTGCAAACCTATAAGGGTTCTCATAGGTTTTGCAGGAATTATTGCAACTTTGATAGGGGAATGTTACCCTATGCATTTGGAGTAAGGCTAGTCAATTCCTCAAACTTCTTCTGCTTATCGAAACCTATGGTTTCCTTAGCATCGACAAGAGGCCCATAAGAGATGATGCCATAAACCCATTTCACATCGGTTGACCGGACTTCTAAGATTTCCTCGTTTGGGAACTTGAATATCAATGTATATAAATACATATTAGAATACATTCAACATAAATAACAAACATTTGATTCGAATTCAACTGGAGAAGAGATCTATTTCCTCTTCTTAGGTTTCACTTTTTCCGGTTTTGCTCCCTTGCTGTCTTCCGCCTCTTTCATCAGTGTTGAAGATCTTGTTCGCCGGAGTGTTATAAAAGGATTGGCGTTGTTTTCTTTACGCTTCCGGCCACCTGAAGTCGACGCAGGTTTGTCGGAAGAATTCTTAATTTTCTCCATTAAAACCTAAATGCTTTGGAAGAACGAGCAAAATCAAGAAGTTAGATGAAGTACTAAATGAGGATGAGGTTTTTTATAATGAAAAAAAGGTCCAGCCACAAACCGCCAGAAAATAATCGTCAAGAAGCTAATGACGCCACAACCGCGGGCCAATTGTCGTCGCTCGAGTCCGCTGTTTTGGATAAGAACAAACAAAGAGAGAAAAGGAGAGAAGGGGGAGAGAAGAAAGAGAAAAACTACACTGAAAGTTGAAGAGTTCATAGTGATAGACTCGATAGATAGGGAGATGAAATAAAATATTGATAAAAATTGCACTCCTCAATTCCGACTTGATTGGACATTTGAAATGAATTAAATGAAAATAATTTATTTTTCATAACATTTGAATTTTCCGGATTCAATTTACACCACAGATCAGGCTCCCCACAACAATTTTTCTCATAAAAATACCTCTTAACCAACTACAACCGTAAATAAGACATGATCAACGATTGTCAAAAATAAGCCAATCATGACCGTCAAATGCGTCTATCCATTGAGACGGATAAAAAAACGTCCCCGCCACTTAAAAAAATTGGAAAATCATACCTCCTACCTCCTGGTCCTGGATTTTAAACTGCTCTTGTATTTGTCATTCCAGGGTATTATAATATGGCATGAAGAATAAGGTGACCATAGATTCTAGAAATCCCATTTAACATGCTTATGTTTATGCCCATGAGACAAATACGACAAAATAACTATATGTCATGAATGAATTTAATCATGGTATAAATAAGACTGAAAGCTACAAAAGGAACCAGCAGGAGACTTACGTAGATCGTAGAACATATGAGAAAATGAACATGCACTTTGCAAATGGGAAAAAGCAAAACACGGTCTACCCACACACGCGTCTAGACGAGCTCTTAACAAAAACTCCAATCACCACCCTCTAAATCTTCAATATAATCTATCTATGCCATCTTGCTTCTTTTCATTTTAATATTGCAGATGTCAACCGATCGATGGATAGGAGCTGAGGACATCGGGATGGCTCCCAACGTATCAAAGCATTGGCAAGACCACTTATGGTTGGGACCATCCATATTCAAGGTGAAGATCAAGTCAAGGCCGCCATTAAAGTACTCGACTGTATATAAAGCAGCGGGGAACTGCAAGAAGCATAAAAAGCCGCACCACAAATGCTTGGCCTGGTCGACGGGACTGAGCCTATATCAAAGCCAGCCAGCCAGCCAGCCAGCAAGAAGCCCAGAAAGTTGACTACTGTGTGTGTCGGTACGCGCTGCACAAAACACTGCTGTACTGCTGTGCTTTGCTAGCGGACCCACAAAGCTGTTTCCCCTTATTCCTAAAGTCCCGCCAAACCCCATTAACTAAACCCAACCGTATTTTTCAAAATCCAAACGACAAACAGTAACCTTTTTCAAAAACAAATTAATAATAAAAGAAATCTAGTATTCTGGTCGGATCTGGTCGCCAGTTTTGACAATTCGCTTCCCCCTTCCCACCACCATCTTCAAACCATAAGTCCACAACAACAACCCACAAACTGCCACTTTGATTCCAAGTTTTAAACCTTCTCAAACCATTTATTTGTTTCTGAATTGGGTTTTCAGTTTCTTTCATTTCCGTTGCACCACCACAACTGGAAATCAATTTCCCTGATTCGGAAAGTGAAACCCAATTAAACCTTCCTTCCTTCCTTTCTAACACCATTTTTATTGCCACCATTTCCCCTCTTTCCCCTTTTTCATCTTGATTGTCATCACGCACTCAGATTCTTTCCTTCTTCTTCTTCCACTCCGCCGCCGACTAAACTGGGTTCGCTTCCTACTACTCCCTTCTCCTCTGCTTCTTCCTTTTCCGGCCTCCGATGGGTTGTGTCAGCTCCAAGCAGGCCGTCTCCGTCACGCCGGCTGCCCAAAACTCCGGCGAGACCAACTCTGGTCGGATACGGGTCGGCCCGGGAACGGAGGAGAAGGGCCAGGGGAATGATTTCAAGGAGAAGGATTTCGGCATTGGTGGCGGAAGAGAGTTGACCAAGTCTGGTCGAGGGAGCTCCAACGGGGATGTCTCGCTCAGTTTTAGGTTGAGGAATCTGCACAGGTACGTCGAAGGGGAGCAGGTCGCCGCCGGTTGGCCTGCCTGGCTTAGCGCCGTCGCGGGCGAAGCAATTCATGGCTGGGTCCCCCTCAAAGCTGATGCCTTCCAGAAACTAGACAAGGTTCATTTCTTCTTTCACCGTGTTTTGAAAGGTTTTGTCTTTTCCTTCCTTTTTCTTTGTGTTGACTTGGCGGATGAATTTTGACTGTAAAAATGGCTGCTTTCCTCATTCTTTTGTGTTACCCCTCAAAATGGGTTTAAAAATTGAATGGGAATTTTTGTAAAAAACAATTGACTTTCTGATCCTCGTGGAAAGTTGGATGCAATTTTATGTGCGTCATTATCAAAGTTAATTTGTCATCAATTCTTAAATTACTCCATTCGGTTAGAGAAATGTTCAAATTTTATCCAACTTTTCACCTAACAAACCAAATCTTTAGCGGGATAATTAACTAATCAATGTATCCTCAAACTAACAGATAGGCCAAGGTACATATAGTAGCGTGTTTAGAGCAAGGGAGCTCGAGACTGGGAGGATCGTCGCATTGAAGAAGGTCCGGTTCGACAATTTCGAGCTGGAGAGTGTGAGGTTTATGGCAAGGGAGATAGTGATTCTGCGCCGCCTTGATCATCCCAATGTCATGAAGTTGGATGGACTGATTACATCACATTCATCCAGCAGCATATACTTGGTGTTTGAGTACATGGAACATGACATTACTGGTCTACTTTCATGCCCTGATGTCACTTTTACTGAGTCACAGGTTAGAGTTCATTACTTCCCCTTCTCTAAAACCCTTGCTTGATCAACAAGAAATTTCAAAGCTTCTTTGAGTATTCAAAATGTTCTGTTGTTATGGTCTCGCAGATCAAGTGCTTCATGAAACAGTTGTTGTCGGGGATTGAGCACTGCCACTCCATGGGAGTAATGCATAGGGATATTAAAGGCTCCAACCTTCTTGTAAATAACCAAGGGATACTAAAAGTTGCAGACTTTGGCCTTGCAAACTTCTGCAGCGTTGGAAAGAATAGGGAGCCTCTAACTAGTCGAGTCGTTACGTTGTGGTATCGCCCACCGGAGCTTCTGCTGGGTTCGACCAGTTATGGAGCATCTGTTGATCTTTGGAGCGTTGGATGTGTGTTTGCTGAACTTCTCCGTGGGAAGCCCATCCTGCGAGGAAGAACTGAGGTAAACAAATAACACACTCTTGTTGTATCCCGCTTGTAGTCATAGACTATTGTTGTCAATGAACCGTTGCATCCCAATAAATCGAGTTGTTGGGAGAGGGTTAAAATTTGCTTTTATACTATTCATCAACGTGCCCCCAAACGGAAGCTCTCAGAAGAGTTGAGGTTTGCACAGTAAGTCATGTGCACGGATTGGAGGTTAATTACCAGGATTCGAAATGCCCAATAACTCGAGTTGTTGAGAGAAGGTTCATACTGGCTTCTATATTATTCATGGTTCTTGTAAGTTGTTATGCTCATATTATTGGCTGGTATTGCTTCTGGATATCAGGTTGAGCAGTTGCATAAGATTTTCAAGTTGTGTGGCTCCCCACCTGATGAGTACTGGAAAAAGTCCAAGCTTCCTCATTCAACTCTATTCAAACCGCAACAACACTACGAAAGTTGCATTCTTGAGACATTTAAAGATATGCCAACTAGTGCAGTGAGTCTCATTGATACTCTACTTTCTGTGGAGCATTACAAGCGTGGATCTGCCTCATCCGCTCTTTCATCCCAGGTTGGCCTTATAATTCTTCATGGCATTTGGCATCGTAGGCATCTTTACTTACTTGTCAATGTCTAAGTTGATTCCTTTTACCCCGCTTATCTTCAGTATTTCACAACTGAGCCTCATGCTTGCGAACCAGCAAGCCTGCCGAAGTACCCTCCAAGCAAAGAAATCGATGCCAAGAATCGTGAGGAAGCTACAAGGTAAAGAGATGCTAACCTTCTATCTCCCTTACATTGCATGAAGATGACATTTCTGCTTGCATTTCCAATGTCAAAGATCCTTAAAGCTTATATTTTACAATTTGGTGGCTCTTGAATTACAGGAAGAAGACCAGTGGGAGGACAAGCCGTGGTGCTGAAACACGAAAGCCAGTACAACGTGGCCATCAGAACACCACAAGGCGACATGTAGATGCACGAAAACCGCCCCCTAAGAAATTAGATGATGAGTATGTTCATGATGTCAAGAACCAGCAAGGAGACATTTCCTTCTCTGGACCTATGCAAGTATCTAGTTCTAGTGGCTTCGCTTGGGCAAGAAGGCGAAGAGAAGATGCGACTCGTGTATCCCATAACGAGTCCATTCCGAAAGTCTGTGTTACTAGAGATGGACCTGAGCCTTCAGCTGCTATTGGTGAAAAGAACATGTTCGTGTCACAGCGACATGATTGTGGAGAACTTGATGGTGGGATGGGGCGTGACGTGTACGATATTTCGAAGAGTTCTTTGCAGGAGAAATGGAAGGAATTTGAACGTCCAGATTCCTTTTTTGATGCATCTGAGGATTACCATTCACAGGAACTGTCATTTGGTCATTACCAGAGAGAGGGACTGAAAACCAGGAGGACTAATTTGGTACGTGTATAACTAACTATTAGATGCCATACCATTTGTTCCTAAACATTCCATGTTTGATTGATGTCCATGATGAAACTATAGGGATTGCAGCATGAAGGAGACAAGGTTGAATTCTCTGGACCGCTGTTATCTCAGACGTCGCGAAGGGTGGACGAACTCTTGGAAAGACAAGAGCGCCACATTCAACAGGCGGTCCGGAAGTTATCATGGTTTCAAAGAGGTAAAAAAGATGGAAACTTTCTTTTAGAAAAAATTGATTGTTGATAGTGTGAAAGTCTTGCAAGTTTCTGTTATGATGATGGCAGCGTGGTTCTAACCAATCATCTTCTGTCATCATCATGGCTGCTTAATAGGTGGTTAGTAAGTTAGTTTTAAAAGTAGATGAACAAGCAAATTACCATGTGGTCAGTGCTTCAATGGCCATCATTTAGTTTCCATCATCAGAAGTTCAAAACTGCAAGTCCTAGTTTAGCAGCTGTTTCTTACCTTGTTGTTCATGAAGTTTTTGTAGTACCTATGTGGCTTGTTCATATGATGCTGAACTGAACATCAGGTAAAAAGAAGAATGGGAAGTGAGAAGAATGGCCAGATGAAGCTTGCTTATGAAACCGAAAAGACAAGTTTGGAGGAAGGAATTGATGGCGGGAGAAAGCAAAACAGAGGTGGAAAATTGATTGCATCTGCACTTTCTGGGACCTTTTTCTTCTGCTGAAAGGTCTCTGTTGCCTTTTTCTACAGTTATAATATTTAAGAAGTTTCCAAGTAAAGAAAATAGAAGCAAAGGTGTGGTGATGATCACCCACATTTTTTTGTTGGGCTATTTGTCCATATGAGGGTTGAGAGTTGCAATTATTAAGTTAATAATACTTGTTACAGTGTACAGTGATTAACCAGAAGAGAGGGAACTGTCCAATTTTCATATTCTTTCCATAATCAAAAGAAAAGAAGAAACAACCTTCAGCTTATAGAAGACATCTTGTTTGTTGTACAGATAATTATAGATCTTCACCTCATTTTTAACTTAGTTTCGGAAACGTTTTATTATTTCATACAGCAGTTTGTAGAATTTACAATATACGATTATAATTTCACCTCACTTTTCAATTCTATGTAAAATCTCGGAGATGGATACTATATATTCACTCACATCTATATATTGAGATGAGCACTGTACAGTGTATTATGGTCCCTAATGGTTTCACAAGAATAATATAGGAAGAGTACAACCAAAAGAAACTCATTGAGATTAAGGGGTAATGAAAGTTGTTGAGTTGGTGTTTCAATTCATCCAGGCCCCATGCACATCCAGATTATGATGGGTCACTCTTATTATGATTCATATCAACCCAATAGAAACCACCCTTAATCGAACGATCAGGTCTATTCGGACGATTGTAGTTGGGTTTGGCCATTTAATCACTCATTGCTCATAAAGTCTCACATAAAAATGTTCACTTGGCAGTTGGTTTGTGCTTTATTTGGGTTGATGGACCTTGTCACTCGATATTGGCCCACCTGCATATGTGATCCTTGGAGCTTCAGCAGGGTTGAGAATGTTATGCTTGGTGTATTAGACTATTGGGAGGGGTTTGGCAGGTCCATATCCGGTCGATGATGTAGAGTTGTGTTTTTCAAGACTTTTAATTGGTGTATGAATGTGTATGTACATTGATTGTGATGGTGTGATCGCAGAGTTATTAGCTTACTTAGTGATATGTCTTCGGTTTAATTTGTAGGTGGTTCAGTATGGTACAAACAGAGCGGCCCATTTGAGTGGCGAGAAAAGTTTTTTTATATTTTCCGTACCATGTCAAAATCGATCTCACAGCTTAGTGAATTTGTTATCTCGATTCCACGTCATCGGCCAAGTCTATAAAAATAAAATAAAAAAGACGGTGAAAGTGAATTAATGATTCACCGCGATCTCTTAATTACATTTACAACTTTTCCTGGTTCATCTCTTCAACAATATTCAGAAGATGAACAGAAAAAGACTGAGGACAAATTCCCCTCTGCATCCAGTTTCCCCATGTCCCCTTCTATGTGTAATGCTAAAATCCCAAATCATCCAAAAATACAATCAAACAGAGTTTCTCTTCTCTTTCCCGTATGATTTCCTGAATTCAAATCTTTCCCTGATCACAGCAATCCATCTTCTTCTTCTTCATCATCTTCATCAACCTTCCACTTGGCGTAATAATACCCAATCTCCATCCCCAATCCTTCCCCCACTATCTCATCCCTGATGCTCTTGTACAAGAAGCACCCAACAATGGCGTCAAGGACCACAAACACCGAATACATCAAACAAATCACTACCGCTTCCAAACCCGTAGTCACAAACCTCCTCGAATACCACCAATCCGACGCCGTCTCCGTTTCCCCAACCCAATCATTGTATTTGTGGTACCCACCAATCACCCTGTACTGAAACAGAGCTTCAATCCCGGCCATCGCAACATTAACCGGAAGCGCCAGAGACAGAGCCGTCGAAGCTCTCCGGCGAATCATCACCGCGGCCTTCAAAACCGCCATATACCCTCCCATACGCCGCTCCATTCCGGTGACAACCGCCGCAAGGTTGCAGATCACGACGGCGTTGGCGAGAATCAAGGAGTACACCACCGCTCCCAGAGCCGAGACCATGAGGAGGAAAACAGGGGAGGAAGAAATCGAGAATGGCTCCAAGACATTGAACGAGATTACAATCATGCAAAACGCGGATGCGTTGGCTGAGAGGAGTACGAAGGAATTTGTTACGTGGGTAAGAAGCAACGGCCAGAAGATGGAAGATACAGAATCTCGAGGGAGATTATTGTTAGGTTGGTTGAGTGCTCTGTTTTTCAGGAAGGAGAAAACAGAGGATTTTGCGAAGAGGAGGAAAGTGAGTGAGAATGGTACGGTGAAGATCAACGAAGCGATGGTTTGGGAGAGCTTTAAGTTGAGGATAGTGAGGAATTGGGAAGAAGGTGGGAATCCGGCAGCCTGAGAAAGGGATTGGAGGCGGCTGAAGAGGGTTCCGGTGGTGGCGGCGGCCGGAGTGGCTGCTTGAGAGAGGAGGACTGAAGCTGCGAAGGGGAAGGCGAGTAGGACTGGAGTGGAGGTGAAGAATTGGAAGTGCTTGAGGAATGTGTGGATTGAGGTTCTGAGGATTAGCCCTGCTGAGGAGGATTGGTGTTGTTTCGCCATGGAAGGGGGAGAAAAGATTGGATCTTTGGAAGGAAACAGAGAGGGGGGAGGTGTGGAGTGGAAGGAATTTGTTTGGAATGGTTTCGTGGGTTTGTATATAAGAGAAATCTTACTTGTTATCGTTGTTGTTGAATGTTGATTCGTTGGCTTGCTTGCTTTGATTTCATGCTAATGGTGTTGTTAATTAGTAGGTTTTACTTTTCATTGATTAATATTTATTCCTACCTAGGTTGGGAGGGGGGTTGGCAAGAAAACACAAGTATGGTGGCTTTGGTCAAGATGAGGAGTTGTTTGTACTTAGGATGGTGATTTTGGTTGGTAAACATTAATCGAATCAACCTTCTATGATTTCGACTAGTTTTCCGAGTTAAACTTTTTTTGATGAACAATTCTCAAAGTTAAAACTTTAGTTGATTTAGTTACGATTAAATGTATTTGAAGTTAGATCTAATTTTATTGTAATGTGTATGATTTAGGTCCGAAATAATTAACATCCAACCCCTACAATGTTGGAAGGTAAAATGTATACATATATAGTATTCATACATGTCAATTTTCAAATATGATGATCACATGAAAAGTTTTTCGTACTTAAGAATACAAAAATTCACAAATGCTGTTATTTTTCAGACACTTAAACATTATAAATTGTCGTCACTTATAAACTATTATCAAGTCATTTTATTCTCCATACTTCATAATCACAAAAAAAAAAACAATCATTTCAAAGATATAATATTTTCATATTCAAATATAATTAACGTATAATTCAATATCAATATCCACCCATCCTCGTAAATAACAATTTTAAAGGTCCATACTTTATCAATCAATTCGGATTTTACGATGTTTCACCGATTCAAATTTAGATAAATAGCAAAACAACGTTTAAAATTGCAATTTCTAGGCTTCAACACTGGTTGCAAAACTGTATATATATCCAACCCTCATGATTTGATTAGGTTAGAGGTTTGGTTTATTGAAGAATAAAATATAACATAATTTTGCGATAAAGTAATTAACAAGAATGTTGGTTGAGGTTGAATAATTTGGAGTAAGTACAGTGTGGTTGAGGTTTCCATTCTGAAAGGCGTTAGCCCTTTGTTTGGGTTTAATTAAGTAATTAGCAAGGCATCTTCCGGGGGGAATGAGAATATGAGTTTAATTATTGTTCACCCAAAAAAAGAAATGATTTAATTAGCTTTCCAATTATTTTTCACATATGGTAATTAAGAAATGATTATTGGATTACCCTAAGAACCATACAAACTACTAAAATATCGTCCCAACCTCTTTGATAAAATATTATTCGTTTTGGGTCTAAATATGTTTTGAAGTGTATATGACAATTAAAACAAATATATAAAGTATTATTTTTTTTCTTGATTTTGCTAAATCCGGAAGTGGATGTTTCATCTTAGTTGTAACTTTTTGTTTAATGTATGAGTTTAACATCCCAATTTTTTTGATAAAATATTATTCATTTTGAGTATATATTGGTGATTTCTCAAGAGGTCATTTATTTACATTACTTCACCATGAACACGTTTAACTTCAAAGGTCTGACAAGTCATGGAACTTTTTCATTTCACCCTGAAACTAGTCTTATTAATTAATATTGAATTGTTTCATATAATTTATAAATCTATCACATGCTTTATCCATATAAAATCCGCCTAAAATGTGTTACATAAGTAGTTAATGCATCTCATACGACAAGAACATATATATATATATATATTGTTTTCATTATTCTTACCCATCAAAACTACTAGATAAAAGTAAACTAATAAAATTGTTGAGGTTTCATATCTGATACAAAATAGAAGAAATGAAAACATTACGTTTGTATCTATTTGTAGGTTTTACTAGATTCACACTTGATATTCTCTGTTAACATACAACGTAACCAACTGCACTACTTCACTTAAACTTCTCAGGTATAATCAAACTATAAAGTTGGTTATATAGTCCAAATCGTTGCAACAAATGTTATGATGTGTCACACTAAAAAGTAATATATATATATATATATATATATATATATAGAGAGAGAGAGAGAGAGAGAGGTCGTTATGTTAATAATTAAATGGAGATGGTTATTGGTAGAAAATGCCTTTCCTTAGGTCACAAGTAGTAATCTTAATATAAAAAAAAAATAGAATAACGTGGCTTTTCAACTCTCTCTCTCTCGTGGGTTTGCCTTTTTGGTTGCTTCAACCCCAAACTTCCATCCTAATTACAACTAAATAAATAATTAATATTAATAGGGATCTCATGATGATTTTAACCCTAGCTATCTTCAAACAGAAAGTGCAATTAAGGTTACAGTTTTCATATGTGTAGGGTCCAAATTTTACTTTTAATCTAAGCATGTAATTTCATCCCTTTGCTTTTCAGTTTGCCGATTTTGGCAATGAGTAATATGACTTGATGATGATGGTGGTGATGATGATAGGTCATTAGGTTGTTTTGGTGAAACTTACTGTCCCCCTTTCATGCATTAATGGAAAACAAATGGGGTGAAAGAAGATCAAACTCATATTGGAGTCCCAACAATTCTTGCAATCCAATGAAATCTGTGGTTAGAGTTGTTTATCTTGTTTGCTAATTATGAATTTGAATTTAGATTATGAGATTTGAATTGTAATTTCTTGCGACAGCATCCACTATAAACGACGAGTTATTTGTTATTAATAATGTTTAAGCTCGTTCTCGTGCACTATAATGTTTGACGAGTTGTTGACTGTTTGACGCAACAAATGGACAACGGCGGCCGAGATTGGTTCGCAAGATCGACCCATAAGAATATATCTGCAACTGACGAGCAACAACAAATGGACAACGACAGAGGAGGCTGCCCCGTTGAGACAAACGACAGTTGGGAACGAAACTCTGATGGCGATGATGATGATGATAATGATGTACGCCTTGGATATGACGAATTAAGTTTGACCTTCTTCTCACAATCGTATGTTTCATACGATATGAACTATTCTCATGCTTCGAATAGTTAGTAAATTACTCTAATCAGTAAACTGCACTGCAAAAACAGATGATTTCCCATCTCAGCCAACTACACTGCAAAAATCGTGCTTGCTCACAATTAGTTAGTTACCCATTGTTTGAATTTGATTTTGAGTGATTTATTTCTAACCGACTCCAATTATAAATCAAAACTAAATAAGTGATCGAGTAGTAAAGTATGAAAAAACTAAACACTAAACAAATTACTTAAACAAAATTAGAGGACCTAATAGGAATTAACTACCTAAAAATTCACACAGGATACTTAGTTGTCACCTTGCAACATCACACGTAAGTGACATGTGGGGTGCATTAGAGAATTCACTTTAAATTATAAAAGTGACCTTTTTGGTCAGAGGTATCAGTCTTGATATACAAAAGATAAAAAAACTATTAACTAAAAGTACGAAAACATGAGGCAGCACCTGTGAAGTTGCAGTAGGTTTCCTCCTCTTGAGAGGCGCAGTTAGGGTTTTTATAACCCTTAGTCACTCGACGTTGATCGCCGCCTCCTTCCCCCAAGATCTCAGCCAGGAACATCACCATCGAACCCCTATCATGATCTCACAATCGAAGCAAGATTAGGGTTGCAGTCACCCTCTGTTTTTACGTTCGAAGCCGATTTCCGCCCCGCTACACCACACCCTTCTCTCTTTGCAGCATCAACGTCGCTCACCCGACTTCTTCCTCCTCTTTTTGATCACCATGGCGAGCACTCCATCGTCTGTTGCGGAGACAGCAATGCAACTAACAGAAGCGGAGAAGGAGGCACTCCAGTTCGACCCTCCATCGTGTCGATCCGGACGGCGAACTACACACTTTGTGTAGTCGGGTCGTTGCTGACTACCAGACCGTAGAATCTCAACCAAGGCTCTTGAAGCAGTGGAGCTTGCACTACAAGAAGCAGAAAGAAAGCGTAGAAGGACTGAAGAAGAAGTTGGGACAAACAGTGCCACGGAAGGTGTGGTACAAAATTTCCAGTCCCTCGAAACAGCTGAAAGGCATCACGGGAAACCCAAAAATCCTGTCCGAACAACAGATCCTGCCCTCAGGAGTGATCCGCCGGCAAGAACTCACTTGAGGTATCGACCCCTTCGAGTGTTTGATGTTTTGGATGTCCCCAATTCGGACTCCACCTGTCGTTCTTGCTTTCTTAATTTCAGCTGTTTCCTTTTATTTGAACAATTAGTTCTTATTTGCTTTTACTATTGATGTCGGATAGTATTTAGCGCCTGGGATGTTAACTTGTGTTCAAAGATTTCTAATATAAGGATGATTGGAAGCACAAATGTCGTAGCTCAAACTATTTTTTTGTAGGTCGGACTTCACTTGTTACAAATGATAATCCTCCTTAATGATCGTTTGAGAGATTGAATATCATTTGATAAGAGTTCAATAATATGAATACATCATTTTGAAAAAAAACAAGAAATACGAAAACATAAAACTAAAGATTGCTCTGAAGCAGGTTAGAAATGGACTAATAATAAGTTAATTTTAATGGTATGCAAGTTGGAAAGTAATTTCCTTTTAGCTCTAAAATAGTTTGGATTTTGAACAACCCGCTTAGCTAAAATTGTTTTAAGTAGAGTAGCACACCTAGTAGGTTACATGTGTTAGCCATTTAATATTATTGGGTTCAAATTTAATCGCATTTTACTGAAAAATATCGATATAATATATTTTCTATTTTCTATTTTGCATTGTTATCTTTAAGTAAAAATTGTGAACTCGAAAACTTATCCATTTAGTGCACGCTTGGAAATAAATTTTGATAATAAAATTTGTGATATAATTTAGGGCATCCTTGAAATGAAAATAGGAGGTGACTTTGTAGGGATGAGTCCACATTCCCAAAAATTGTGTTGCACATGCATGCATGGTTTACATAGATAGTGAATTCGTAGCTTTCAAGAGAAATTTTCAATAATAACTACTCAAGCCAAAAAGAGCTAGGAGATGTGCAATGATTATACCCATTGATTGATATCATTCCTACTTGTTAATTTTCTTTTCTCCCACTCAACTTTTCTAGCTATAAATAAATGTATTAATACATCCAGAAACATTAAATATAACAAGTTAATTTGAATTATAGTTTTTACTTGATGCTTTGAGTTGGCTTAATCTCTTATATATAGGGGTTTTTTAGTGATGTGACATGATAAATAATGCATATTATTTCTAATTTTTGTCCGATCAAACTCAAAGCACGATGATGGTTAATAGATGCATCTTCACCATTGATCAACAGGCAGTTGAGATCATAATATTTCATCACTTATAAAAAGACTATAAACGGTCAAGGCCAATGGTGTAACAACAGCAGACTATAGAGTCCTCTCCTCGCGATTCACCAGAAACCTATAGTCTAACTCTTGTACGGTGATTTTCCTAGAGCAAGTCATGGTATAACAACCACTCAACGACTAAAGTCAGTCATACTTATTCTCTAACCAGACAGGAATAGTTCAGTTGGGAGAGTGTCAGACTAAAGATTTAAAGGTCGCGTGTTTGATTCAAAAAAATCCGACTCATTCTCTAATTCTCTTTCCTTTTATGCCCCCTAGGAGATGCTATATATAACTTAGGCCAAAAGTTTAGCTACCGACTAGAGTCTAATTCTCCCAGACACCTAAAGTCTAACTCTTGTATGGTGGTTTGGCCAGAGCAAAAACATGATATAACAACCACTCAACAACAAAGACGAGTCATACTCATTCTCTAACGTTGGAAGAGTGTCAGACTGAAGATCTGAAGGATGTCGATCAAAACTCTCAATCACAAACCTAAACAAATTCTATGGCTCACCCCGAAACACCCAAACGACATGGACGGCGACACAACTTTTTTGTTGGGATAGTAAAGACTTGATTACAAATATGTTTTCACGAATTAAATTAGTCTAACCAACAAGTTGAAAGAGATTGGCTAACTCTAATAACATAAGTAAAACATTAAGAGCAACATAGATCAAATGTTAAATTCAAAATAAATGTTGACTGTTGCAGAAAATAGAGATTGGCAATAATGACTAGTAAGCTAAACTCATGGTTTACGGTCGTTTGGTATAGGGGAATATACAATAGAGTAAACTCATGGTTCACATACGACATCATAGAAGATTAACATATCCCTTATCTGGTTCTCCATCTCTGGTTGGGACCGAGTATCAGAATCGAATTACGAAATTGAAGCTAAGCAGAAAACGATGGACAAAGCTAGTGCAGATGCGACTCTTAGTCCACAGAAAGCTTGTTCATATATTCGAAACTGTCAAGTCTTACAAATGGAACCCTTGTGCACTACACAATGCTTGCAGGCTTGCAGCTTGGTCTGATACAAAGGGACACATACATGGGGAAGGATTCATCCAGGAGATCTCACTTTGCAATCATCATTTCATTCTTCTAATAATAAACACCAAAACAAACAAGAGAAATTTGCAGGAAAATTCATCACCTTTCTTCTTCCTCCTGTTGCATCTTCTCCCCCCCTCATCAGTCCTCTCTATGAAATTCAAGATCATTTCTGCCAAATGCATGCAGGGCTTTATACAAAACTCCGTTCTTGATTGGTTTTTCTGGGAAAGCTAGCAATAACAAAATCAAGAATCTCTCCTCTTGTGATGTGGCCTTGAAGGGATCCCGAGCTGGGTCCTTATACCTGCACCCACCTGCACCAGATCCTCAACCTGCAATTCCCAACTTCATTCAGAAACTACAACAAGATAATTAATTGGACAAATGGGTGAGTTTGACATGATGATAAAACCTTGTGGATGCCGGAAGCACGAAGGGCGCAGAAGGAGGCCGAAGCAGCGGATCCCACAAACAGAGATGCAACTGCGAACGCTTTCAACGGCATCAACCTACCGTCTCCGGCGTAGCCTCTCCGCCACGAAAACACTCCCCAACCCATCAGGACGGTGCTTCCAACACCCCACCATACCCACCGGTTGTTTTCACTTCTTTCGCCGTCCTCCTCCTCCATCGGATCTCCTCTTCTTCACCCACTGACAGACGGCAAGACCAGTTTCATTAGCGGCGCTTCTAGGGCTAAGGCTAGACTCACATCAGTCGCCCAGGCCCGGCCCAAAAGTAATATGACCAACTAATTACTAAAAATTAAGGCATCTGGAATCAAAGCAACCAACGACGAGAACATCAATTCTGGCAGAGAACTGAAATACTCGCTGCCACTGATGTTCAACACATAATAATAACAAACAAAGTATGCAGCACAAGGTGAAATGTACTGCTTTGAATAGGAAGAAACTGCAGTTGATACACAAATGCAACTGCTATGAAATGAATGCATTGGAGAACAAAGCAAGGTAACGAAACATTTATGTATATATCCTCTGCTACTGACTACTGATGTATAGGTTATGAATTCTAGAGTCTATAAATAGTGCTCTCTCTTGTACCATTTTCACACCTCAATAAGAAAGTACTTCTCCTCCCATGTTCTTGTTCTCTTTTGTTCTTAGTTTCATAACAGAACCAGTTATATTATTTGCTAATTAATGGACAACGCAATTAAATAACACAAAACAATCTTATTTGATCCATGAAATAAGCAAAAGAAAAAAAAAGATAGTTAAAAAATCATAATATTTGATAGCCAATCAACTCCATCAATGCTATTTTTCGGTAAAAAAATACCAACTCTCTTCAAGGCCATGGTTGCCAAAAAATGTCGGTGTTCTTCCAAACTTGACGAAGATAAATGCCATCATCCTTAACCACCCAATAAGAGTTGTTCTCGTTGACTCTTCGCAAGAGCTCGGCATCTTCGAAATATGCGTTGAATATGATTTCTTTATCGTTTGCTGAAATACCACAAGTAAAGGGAGTGGCTGTGGCATCAGTGTTTTTGACCTTCCATTGGTACTCTGACCCGACTGGAACATCATGGATCCCCAAGTCCTCGTCTTTGGACTTGCAGTGAACCCTCATGGCTTTCTTGTCATTCTTGAGTTCGTTCATCACGTGAACCTCTGTAAAATCCGCCGACCGTACAGTTTTGAAGTTGATGGGACCACACTTCCTTTATCGGCATCGGCCGAGCACCGGAGGCTAGAGCCACACCGACGGTGATAACCAATGTTAGGACAACCGAAAATGCTACTAGTTTCATTAATTTGATCATATTGATAATCCTTGTTTTCATTTTGAGAGTGAACTTTGAGAATGGAAATGTTTAGTGAGTGAATATTTTAGACTTTATTAATTGTTACATTTTTATAGCATTCCAACATTGTGAAATTAAGAAACCCCGCCACAAATTATACATCTAATTTTTATGGTTACTAAAATTTAGAGACGAATTGAGAACCCATCAGACTTGGTCACAAATATTAAATGAAAAAATCAACAACGATTAAACTCATAAGATATGAAAGAACATATATCGTCACAAAATAAGCAAACTTTATTAGTATAATGCCGGACCAGAAGGATCCACCTCCAGTCTAGGTTGATTTTTTATGGAGAATAATTAAATAAACAAAACAATTCTGATTTTGATCCATGAACTAGCAAGGGAAAAAATAACAAAAAGAACATAGCTGAAAATTCATAATATATGATAGCCAATCAATTCCCTTTAAGGCCATGGTTTCCAGAAAACGTCGGTGTTCTTCCAAACTTGACGAAGATAAATACCATCATCCTTAACCACCCAATAAGAATTGTTCTCATTGACCCTTCGCAAGAGCTCGGCATCTTCGAAATATGCATCGAACATGATTACCTTATCATTTGCAGAAATACCACAAGTAAAGGGAGTGGCTTTGGCATCGGTGTTCTTGACCTTCCATTGGTACTCTGATCCGACTGGAACATCATGGATCCCCAAGTCCTCGTCTTTGGACTTGCAGTGAACCCTCATGGCTTTCTTGTCATTCTTAAGCTCGTTCATCACGTGAACCTCTGTAAAATCTGCCGACTGTACTGGTTTTGAAGTTGATGGGACCACACTTCCTTTATCAGCATCGGCTGGAGCACCGGAGGCTGGAGCAATGCCGGCGGTGATAGCCAATGTTAGGACAACCCAAAATGCTACTAGTTTCATCATATTGATAATCCTTGTTTTAATTTTGAGAGTGAACTTTGAGAGTGGAAATGAATTAGTGAGTGGGTATTGTAGAGTTTATTAATTGTTACATCTTTATACTATTGCAATATTGTCTAATTCTAAATAAAGGCCTATAATTTTGCAATTATATTGCGTATTCTTTTCTATTTACTAGTATTTTTTGGATTTTCTATCAAATGTTTCCTATATTAGGTGATTTGCTATTTTTTCATATTTGAAATCTTCACAAAACACATAAATTCCAAAAAGAAAAAATTAACTAGAAAATTTGAATGTTTTTCTATTAATATATACGTGACTAATATTAGTTTTATATTTATGTTATATGTGTGATTGTGTGAAGGCTCAAGTCCAATTTGATTTTTTATTAAGGTTAATTTCTTAATTGATCAAACTAAATCTCATTTCTTTAAAAACTAAACTAAATCTAACGATCATGAGTTTTATGAACATTTAAATGTAATACCTTTATTTAACTTGTTCTTATGTTATAACACATCTGTCTTTTGACACATCATTAATGAGAAAATAATAACAATTGAGAGTCAAATAAAAATTGAGACTATCATGGGAAAAAGAATAAAAACTTCATTATCCGACATCATCATCGACTCTGTCATTTTGACCCCACTCCGCCAAATCCAAAACCCTCCATTTTCACCCTCTCCTTCGTCTCTTCCCAACCCTCAAATCAAAGGGGAGAGGAGGAAGAAGAAGAAGCTATGGGTTGCTACGCAAGCACTATACAATGCTTGCAGGCTTGCAGCTTGGTCTGATACAAAGGGACACATACATGGGGGAGGGTTCATCCAGGAGATCTCACTTTGCAATCATCATTTCATTCTTCTAATAATAAACACCGTATCCGGCGTAGCCTCTCCGCCACGAAAACACTCCCCAACCCATCAGGACGGTGCTTCCAACACCCCACCATACCCACCGGTTGTTTTCACTTCTTTCGCCGTCCTCCTCCTCCATCGGATCTCCTCTTCTTCACCCACTGACAGACGGCAAGACCAGTTTCATTAGCGGCGCTTCTAGGGCTAAGGCTAGACTCACATCAGTCGCCCAGGCCCGGCCCAAAAGTAATATGACCAACTAATTACTAAAAATTAAGGCATCTGGAATCAAAGCAACCAACGACGAGAACATCAATTCTGGCAGAGAACTGAAATACTCGCTGCCACTGATGTTCAACACATAATAATAACAAACAAAGTATGCAGCACAAGGTGAAATGTACTGCTTTGAATAGGAAGAAACTGCAGTTGATACACAAATGCAACTGCTATGAAATGAATGCATTGGAGAACAAAGCAAGGTAACGAAACATTTATGTATATATCCTCTGCTACTGACTACTGTCACTAATCATCTCGTTCAAAACATTCACAAACCAACACAGGAAATAAACCTTTACATGTCATCAGTTTTTATTACTCAAATCTATGCTTGTACAGTTTACAATATCAAACCCAGATTCATTTCTCTGTCATTGCTCATAGTTATCAAAGAATCTCATTTTTTATATATTGGATAGACTGCACCCGAAATTGCCAGGTTGCCTACGTACCTCCCAAAACTATGCTACGGAGGGAGGATCAAGCCTAACGTAGTTCTATTTACATTCATTTCACTATTATATACTAACTACTCTACCTCTTCTACCGTGTGGAATTCCTAATGCTGCAGTAGATCAGCATAGCAGCAACCTCTTCTAACTCATCTCCAGGATTCAAACTATACCTCTACTGCTCCATTTTTCGCTTCTAGTGCCAGTTTCCATACAGTCACCACACCAGAAGCATCTCCAGTGAAGAACATCCCTCCAGTACCTCCTCCCAAGCTCCTTACTTCACATTTGAAGTACAGTCTCCCCTTTTCACGAAATGATGGAAGCTCATACATTCCAACTGACTCATTGTTCCAAGAGCACAACAACATATCCTTCCCACACGCTTCGATTCCACACAAAGTCAGAGCAGCATTAGGTTGTTCATGAGTACTGAGATCCTCCTTCGCAAGAGCTTGGCATCTTCGAAATATGCCTTGAACACTATCTCTTTATCATTTGTTGAAATACCGCAAGTAAAGGGTGTGGCTGTGGTATCGGTGTTCTTGACCCTCCATTGGTATTCTGACCCAGTTGGAACATCGTGGGTTCCCAAGTCCTCATCTTTGGACTTACAATGAACTCTCATGGCTTTTTTGTCATTTTTAGGCTCGTTCACTATATGAACCTCTGTGTAATCCGTTGACTCTACGGGTTTCGAAGTCTATTTTTACAAACACAGTCCATTTTTACTTTACGCAATTCATTTTTACTAATGATAGGCCTTTTTTTAGAATATTCGCAAGATATATTCATTCTTCTAAAATATTTAGAAAATATTTTTATTTAATATATTTTTATAATCTTTGGAAAAAATAAAAATTTGAAAAGAAACATTTGTCATCGGTAGAATATGCGGAAAATATACTTTTTTATTTATAAATATTTTTATTTTTTAAAGATATGTTAATTTTTTAACAGTATTTGGTAAGGTATATTTATTAAGCTCTATTTTTTCAGAACTTTCAAAATATTTATTTATAAAAAACGGATCGCGAAAAAGTAAAAATGGACTGCATTAATAAAAAGAAAATGCACAGAGTAAAATACGGATTGTATATGAATTGAGTTTGTAATTTTTTTATTAAGGATATAATAGTCCATTTACAGTAAAATACGGACTGTATATAACATCATCCAAATTAAAATAACTTTGCAAAAATCACCAATTTTTTACAGGAACCAGTTAATATATTAAAAATGATTAATTCGGCATGGTGCTGAACTCAACTTTCAACACCACACGCGATCTCACGTTTTTATAGCATCACCGAAATTAAAATTAAATAACTTTGCAAAAATCACCAATTTTTCACAGAAACCAATTAATATACTAAGAATGATTAACAGTTACACTATCTAATTTAAGCTGATCAATCAAAAAAATTAATAATCTCTCCATCCAAATCAAGTCATTATTTCAATAAGCATTAATATGTGCCATCAAATGAGCAGCCTCATTTGCTTCCCGCCGACAATAAATGTTTATATTGTCCATATATATGGAATCTTATAAATATGGCATAACAAAACTAAATCTTAAGGTAAACAGCCACAATTACAACATACAAACTCATATATAATAGCCAATCAAATCGCTTTAAGCCTTTTTGGTAAAAAGCAACCCTTCATCCATGGTTGCAAGAAAATGTCGGTGTTCTTCCAAGATTTAAGAAGATAAATGTCATCATCCTTAGCCATTCAATAAGAATTGTTTTCATTGCCCCTTACAAAATCTTGAGATCTCCGTAATATGTTTTGAACACAGTGTATGTATCTTCGTCCGAAACAATGCAGGAGATGCGGTGAATTATTGTATCGATTGTGTTCTTGATCCTCCATTGGAACCCGATCGGAACTTCGCGGATACCTAAGTTTCAAATTTGGAATGACAATGAACTCTCATGGCTTTCTTAGCCCCTTAAGCTCGTTCATCACATGGATCACTGTAGAATCAGTTGAATCTACAGGCTTCAAGGTAAATGGAACCACAACGAAACCACAACGCCATTGATAACATCGGATGATGGAGCTAGAGCATTAGATATCGAAGTAATGTAGAAGACGATGGCTAATCAATGTTAGGACCAATGAGATCAATGCTACTAGCTTCATCATTTTTATAGTGTTGTAATTTTGAGATCAATGACATTAAGTGAGTGGATATTGCGTAGTTCATCAATTGTTACATTTTTAGTGTTGGCCGGTCATAGTGAAGGATTTCCGTGCTGAATTCTGTTGAATTTTGGAGCATGTGGTAGTTTCGTAATTCACACTGCTTTTTCATTTAATTAATTTAGTTTATTTATCGATTAATATTTTTTCCCTAACTTTCAACACCACACGCGATCTCACGTTTTTATAGCATTCTAACATTATGTAATTAAGAAATCCCGCCGCAAATTATGCATCTAATTTTTATGGTTACTAAAATTTAGAGACGAATGGAGAACCCATCAGACTTGGTCACAAATATTAAATGAAAAAATCAACAACGATTAAACTCATAAGATATGAAAGAACATATATCGTTACAAAATAAGCAAACTTTATTAGTATAATGTCGGACCAGAAGGATCCACCTCCAATCTAGTTTGATTTTTTATGGAGAATAGTTAAATAAACAAAACAATTCTGAGTTTGATCCATGAACTAGCAAGGTAAAAAATAACAAAAAGAACATAGATGAAAATTCATAATATGTGATAGCCAATCAATTCCCTTTAAGGCCATGGTTTCCAGAAAATGTCAGTGTTCTTCCAAATTTGACGAAGATAAATACCATCATCCTTAACCACCCAATAAGAATTGTTCTCATTGACCCTTCGCAAGAGCTCGGCATCTTCGAAATATGCATCGAACACGATTACCTTATCATTTGCAGAAATACCACAAGTAAAGGGAGTGGCTTTGGAATCGGTGTTCTTGACCTTCCATTGGTACTCTGACCCGACTGGAACATCATGGATCCCCAAGTCCTCGTCTTTGGAATTGCAGTGAACCCTCATGGCTTTCTTGTCATTCTTAAGCTCGTTCATCACGTGAACCTCTGTAAAATCTGTCGACTGTACTGGTTTTGAAATTGATGGGACCACACTTCCTTTATCAGCATCGGCTGGAGCACCGGAGGCTGGAGCAATGCCGGTGGTGATAGCCAATGTTAGGACAGCCCAAAATGCTACTAGTTTCATCATATTGATAATCTTTGTTTTAATTTTGAGAGTGAACTTTGAGAATGGAATGAATTAGTGAGTGGGTATTGTAGAGTTTATTAATTGCTACATCTTTATACTATTGCAATATTGTCTAATTTTAAAAATCTGCCTCTAATTACGAATCGACATTTTCTATTTTTTCTATTTTTACTAGAATATTAAGGATTTTCTGTCAAACTTTTCCTATATTAGGTGATTTGCTAATTATTTTTATACGTTTTATTTTTTTCACAAATACTTGAATTTCTACATTTGCATCTTAACTAGAAAATATGGAAATTTTTATATTAATATATACATGTTACGCCATGTCCAATACTAAGTCTCAAATGATGGTTTGCTCGAATAATAAAATTCTTTGTTAACTAGGTTGGTGAATCGAACTCTTTCTCATAAATCATATCCTATAATTTGAGGTTACTTAATTGATGTTAGAGATTAGAAAGCATGTTTCGTATATCTGTTCATAATTATTTGAATATTAAATTTCAATTTCACATTTTATTTTTGATTTTAGTTTGCGATCTGAAATGGATTGTAATTGATCCAAAATTTCATGTGATTTCAAATAAAAAATTTCATGTGGTTTAATTGAAATTGTTGCTGCCGTTTTTTGCTGTCACTTTGGGATGCCATACATGGTGTTTTGTTTGGTTTTTCAGTTGCAGAATGTCCCAAGTCTTGTTTTGAAGCATCGGGATTTTGTTATCTTAATGCATTTTTTGGAGTTGTGTTTCCTTCGTCTCCCTCTCTTGCTCTCGGAGCTGCTGCCTTAGCTTGCTAAAACTCCTTTGTCAAATTGAAAAAGCAAGATTTTTTGTCAAATTGAGAAAACATAAGAGATCAAAAATAAAATGTGAAATAGAAATTTAAGATTTGAATAATTGTGAACCGCCAAGATTGAAAACTAAAAATGGACGATGGTGATGGATTTACGTTACTAAAAAAAACTGGACACACCGAAATTTTCGATATACTAGATATACCGAAGAATTCACCTGATTTAATACATATATAATCATTCTTATAGAAAAGAAGTTAATTGAATGTCTTTCTTTTCTGAGTACAAGGGTACTATTGGCTATATTTTTGTTTCCAACCAGTCTTGGTTAACCGCATTGCATCCGGATTTTAATCTAAAATATTTGGTGCCTGGTAATGACGTAAAATGGCTGACCGAAGCCCCGCCCTCAACATTAGAATCCAGCTGGCTGGTTGTTTTTTAATTGGGTGCAATTTTCATATACATAGAATTTAACTTAATAAAAATAAATTATTAAGTCATATAACAAATTAGATTTTATAAGGTTAAAATTCTTTTTTTATTCTAATTATTAAGAAATTTTATGATCGTTAAATTTTATTTAACGGTTCAGATTAATGTTCTTGATTTGATTTGATTGAGGGAACCATATCTTTTCCTTTTTATATTCTAGATTCAATTAAACCTCTCTAATTTTTTTACAACCGTTGTTATTTTGTGTAATTGAAAATGATCTATTTCCTTTTTTTAGAACACATTTTGGCAGTTTTCAATTGGTTAATTAATTAATATTTGTTTTAAAAAATTATTTATTTTGGATGATTTCTTAAATTTTAATTGTAATGTTGAGATTCATCTATGCATTTCAATTATTTCTACATTATTTAAAATTTGTCAAATTGGTCATACTTATTGGCTTATTACAATTGTTCTACAATATATTAATCTTCAATAAGTATACTGTACCTACAAACTACCTACAGTACACATTGTCCCTTTTGAAATTCACTACAACAGTTGGTACCACAAATTGTTATCAGGTACATCACATTTATTACAACGTGACTAAGTATTTGAAAGGGAGAGTGAAAGTGGAGTTAATATTGAATAAATTGAGTCTTAAAAACCGACTAATACATATAACTTTTTTGTGGTAAAAACTAAAATTCTGACAAAAAATACATTTGGCAGGCGAACATATTTAAAACAACAATCATGTGACTCATTGTATCTATAAGCTTGCTGAGGTAAAAATGATACATATTTAGAAAAACAACCCTATCATCAATTTTCATGTCCAAAATCAAGAACTGGAAAAACATGAGAAACCTATTCATTACCCCATAAAAATAAAAACCATTATGCAGAACCATTTGTGAACAATTACAAATTTCAGCTGAGTACACTATTTCCTTGCCTTTTTTACAACTGACCTCCTTAAATTTGGTGTTGATCTCCAAAAAAATTAGCTCTATGCATATGACATCCTGCACACTACAAGAATCGGCCATTTTAACGGCGAAATTTTATTTAATTTAACAGCGGATAAGTCGATGTTAAATAGTTTAACAGCGGATAGAAATCCACTATTGGGTTATGTAATGGGAGGATATCTACGGCAGGTAGATATCCGCTGTTGAACCTAACAGTGGAATATATCCGCTATAAGATTTAACAACGAATTTTATCCGCTGTTAGGTTTAACCGAGGATAAAAACCACTGTTAAATTAACGGCAGCTAAATTCCGTTGTTAAATTGGAAACAAGAATTTCCAGAATTCTAGTTTTCAAAATACATATTGCAATTTCCAAATTAAATTTTAACAATTTAACAATTTAGGCACATAATTCAACCGTATGCTAATTTAAGAAACAACATGCACTTTTACGGTAATTTACAATCATTAAGTATTGCTAATTTTAGAACTGAAATAAAACAAGAAAACATTACATGCAAAGCAAAGAATTGAATTTGAAATAGGGTTTTTGGATGAGAAAAAACTAATTCTAACTAATGAATCAAATCGGATTAATAAAAAATTTGTACAAAAACAATTACAATAGGGAATAAAGAACGTTTACTAACCTTTTTATTCGATCCCGATTAGTGCATGTTGGTTCGGCCGAAATCGTTTCATCAAAGAGAATCAGATCCAAGTCTGCGACGAGTAGGAGAATGTAAGACATCACCCAAACTATTGGTTGGCGACGCTTGAATTTTGGAACGACGACGAATCATTCGGGGAACGACTGCGGCTTTTGGCGGCATTGAGTCTTCACGGTGACGGTTCTCCGAGGCGTGCGACAATGAGGTTCTTCAAGGTGAGCAACGGCGGCGGGTCGGTGGATAACATGCACGATTTCTGAAGGGAGGAAACGGCGATTGTGACAACTCCGTTCGAATGATGATACCAAACATAAAAAATTAGAAACGAAGAAGAAAGGGTTTTTGATTGAGAGAGAAAATAAAAGTGGGAGATTTTGTGGGATAGTGGACGAAATATAAGCAATTAAATATATATTTTTTCTTTTTATTAATCAATTACATAGATATATTACACCCCACTAATTTAGTTTTAATCAGAATCGTGCATCATTGTACTTAATGGTTATTAATAGTTTCATAATCGTTAGGACACTTAAGAGGTGTTCTAATGATATTAGACCAGATGTAATTGGTTGCGAACAATTATAACTAGTTACTATGTCATATATCAATTACTAAGTCATGTAACCAGTTATAGATGATTATAATTTGTTATTAGTGTAACCTACTACATGCGATTATAACGAGTTACTAAGTTGTGTAACAAATTATAAATAATTATTCTATTACTCGTATAACCTATTATAGACGATTATAACATGTTACAAAAGCTGGCCGAAAAATGGACTCCGCAAAAACTCACCGGGAGGCTGTTGAACGTTTTTAAAAAAATAAATAAAAGTAAAAGAATTTAAAAAAAAAAGTTGAAAGGACTTAAATATCCCTCTGATCGTTTTGGAGCACCGATGGGCCAGATTTATGTTTGAATTGCTGGGCAAAAATGGACTCCGCATCCACCTTCTCTCGTTCCTTCTTTTTCAATCAACTTCTCTTCCAACGTTTTTCTTTTTCTCTTTGTTTCTTTTCAATTATTTATTTCTCCAAACACATTAATTAATTCTCTCTTTTCTCTCAACCCATCTTCTTCCCCTCATCCTTCTTTCTTTTGCCATAAATTTGCAGAGAAACACTTCTTTTTTTTGTTTCTGTAACAGAGCTGGTGGAGGCGCATACCGGAGGTACACAAATAAGCATAATCAGAAGAAGGTGGCGGCGACGACCTTGCCAATAAGGATTAGATCCAGGTTTTGTTCTCACTTTGTTCATAAAAAATGAATATGGGTTTTGTGTTTTATTTTTTGCAATCTGGAACTCGATATGGGTTTTGACTGATCAATGATTTTCTTGTAGCTGTCAACATGTTTCATCAACCTGTTCGACTGCATAACCAAGATCACCATGTAATTGCGATCTTTCATTTCTTCAAATGTTTTCTTTTTTTGTGTGTGCTCCTTTTGGTCCGTTCTTAGAATCTGAGTATAGTATTGCGTTTGCAGGTAGTGATGGATAATGGAATAGTCCAAGTAACACTATCAAATCCAGCAGGCATTATTACTGGAATCAGATATGGCGGGATTGACAACTTGCTGGAGGTTCTCAACCGTGAAACTAATAGGGGGTATGTCATGTTACAGCTACTTTATTTCATCTTTGGCACCTAATTCTTATTTTTATTACTAAGGCATGCAGCTTTGATCCACATGTATGCTTTCATTTATTTTTAGTTGATGTGATTCCACGAGGGAATGCTGTAGTGACTTGTGTATGCTTCCTTATATGATCCGTCCTGTTCTTTGCGTAACAAAACAGAAAAATGCATCAACTCCTTTTCTCACCTGAAGTTTATAACTTGATTCCATTTTTTGGGACGGAGTGTTCTGCTTCCTTCTAGACAGTGGCTCATAGATTAAGTTATTGAGCATAGCTAGACAAGCAGTAGTTTCCATACATAATTGGGAATGCATGGAAACTAATGCCTGCCTAGCTATGTTGGAAAGTCAGTTACTGAAGTGTCTATCAGTTTGAAATCGATGCTGATTCTGTAGTATTTTACATTTGTAGGTACTGGGATCTTCACTGGCATCCACCTGGAGGCAGCGGAATATTTGATGTGTATGCCATGTTCTCCCCTATTATGTCTATGCTTATTGATGGATATAAATTTTAACCTTGCCATATTATTTCACACTTGAGTTTGAATATGGACGGAAAATCTAAACATATTTGCAACTTTATTTTCGCTTACTAGTCTGTTATCAATGTAAAATCTCCCTTCCATGTCCGTTCCCTCTTTCTTTAGTTGACTGTATAACTTAGTTTGCTCTAATTGCTGGTTGGACTCCTATGCAGGATTAGTGGAACACACTTCAGTGTTGTTGTGCAAACCGAGGAACAGGTTGAGATTTCATTCACAAGAATGTGGGAACCCTCTCTTGAGGGTAAGGCCATTCCCTTAAACATAGATAAAAGGTTGGTCGCTTGAAATTTCTATGCTTTCATATTTTTTCATGATGCAGTAGGCTACTGTGTCATTACACTAGCTCTTTATCCATGGACAATTACATATGCATGTTAATACATTTTCGTTGAAGAATACCATTGTGAAAATCATGACAATGCCTCTTATACTCTAGGTTTATATTGCTACGTGGTTCCTCAGGCTTCTACTCCTATGCCATATATGAGCACATAACAGAATGGCCTCCTTTCGAGATTGGAGAAACCAGACTCACTTTCAAACTCAGAAAAGACAGGTAAATTGACTACTTCATTCGTTGTATTTATCTAATATTATGCAGAACATTATTATCCCTGAATATTAACTTTTTTTTTTGTGTGAATTTAGTGATTTTCCTGGTGGCATAACCGCATAAGTTTGATTTGTGAATGTTTGGGTAGTCTTGTGTCACGGGTTTTTGTTCAATTAATGATTTTGTGCAGATATTCTCAACAGTTTCTTTCTTGAAACCGAAGTTTATTGAGTGTCGTTTGATAAAATAGATCATCAGAGAATAGGATGGAGATTGTGTGAAATGACATTTTATTGATTGATGTTTAATGTTACATCTGTGAGACTTTATGTTGTCATTTCTACTTCACCAATTATATAATTTAGGATTATGATCAGATACCAGAATTTGATACTTTTTTTAGCTATCATCGTTTCATATCAGTGATGATAACAACTGAGATTATTATTGTACTTATTTAAACATCTGCTTGTTCTTTTGAGATAGGTTCCAATATATGGCAATGGCAGATAACCGAAAAAGAATTATGCCCTTTCCAGAGGACCGGATGTCTGGAAAATGCCAACAACTAGCCTTTCCAGAAGCTGTTCTTCTTACCAATCCCCGGGATCCAAATCTCAAAGGAGAGGTACTTCAGCAATATCATCCTAATTTGTTTCTGTGTGAATTTTCTGTGATTCCGAGCTGTTCCTGCCCAACCTGTATGATCGTGTCACAAGTCTCACATGTTTATCAATTGAACTGCAATTGACAATTGACTATTAAACCTAGGTGGTTGTAGGCAGTAAGAAGATGATATCCTTTGAAACCATGCATACCAGACAAGAATCTCATATGTACACATGGACGATGTGATTTCAGGTGGATGATAAATACCAGTACTCTTGTGATAACAAAGACAACAGGGTACACGGCTGGATTTCTTTTCAACCGGCCGTGGGGTTCTGGAAAATCACACCAAGTGACGAGTTCCGAACTGGTGGACCTTTCAAACAGAACCTTACCTCGCATGTTGGTCCTACCACTCTTGCTGTAAGTGAACTTTCTTAAATGTAGTCCTCAGATTCCGTCATTTCGCCAGCATGCTCGCACCGAGTAGAACTCTTACCTCTGAGGTAAATTGTTTGGTTAGATGTTTCATAGTACACATTATGCGGGTAAAGATCTTATGCTTAAGGTTGCTACTGGTGAGCATTGGAAGAAAGTGTTCGGCCCTGTTTTTATCTATCTTAATTCAGTACCCAACGGAAGTGACCCTATGTTTCTATGGGAGGATGCTAAACGACAGGTCTGATTTGTATAGACTATTTGCTGAGCTTCCTATAAGTAGTTGATGATTTCATTAGTTACCTTATTCATTGACAAACGATCAGCTACACTGATTCCAGATGATGACTGAAGTCCAAAGTTGGCCTTACAGCTTTCCTGCTTCTGTGGATTTCCAAAAACCATATGAAAGGGGGAATGTATATGGTCGACTATTAGTGCTAGACAGGTAGTGTGGTTCAATTAAAGCTAATGTTTAATGTTTTCCTTAATTGGTTGATGCATGCTTATATAAATGGAATATGAATATGCATCAGATATATTTTGATGTCTCGTTTCTTGCTTCGGACATTGGTCAAGCTGGCTAAAGATTTCGCTATCATAATGACTAGGTATATGAGCAAGGAATATATGTTAGCACGTGGTGCTTATGTAGGGCTGGCGTTGCCAGGCGATGCCGGATCATGGCAAAAAGAATGCAAGGTACCCTTATTTTCTCCTCTTCCTTGCTCAAAACTAAGTAATTAGTGCCCCATGTCTTCCTTCTTTCCCTTTCATGAGCGAGGAGCAACTTCCCCTTTGTTTTACTTTGCCCTTCTTGGTTGTTCAAAGTATAGCTATGAATGCCTGTTTAGTAGGGCTGTTAAAATTTTCCACTTACCTAAATATTTTATCAGTTTATCTTCGTAACCTGAAGGTCTTCATGGTCCTTAAGAGAGAAATTTTACGGAACGAAATCATGGCGTGCTTAAGAATGAATGAATATCTTTTCCTACTATCATGGTTTAATTTCAGATCCAATTGATCTCACTTGCCTCTTCTTATTTAGGGCTATCAATTTTGGACAACAACAGATCATAATGGCTGTTTCTTGATTAGAAATGTTCGCACTGGCAACTATAACCTTTATGCAACTGTGTATGGATTTATTGGAGACTACAGATGTGATGCTGCCATTACCATAAACCCAGGTTTCTCTCTGAAATACCTAGGATCTCTTTTCAATTCTACACAAGACGATTTAAAAGGTTTGAAACAACATTTGATTTAGGTTGCACCGTTGAGATGGGTGATATTGTTTATGAGCCTCCAAGAGATGGACCGACATTGTGGGAAATAGGCATCCCAGACCGGTCTGCTGCACAGTTTTTTGTTCCTGATCCAGACCCGCAGTTTATCAACAGAATCATCAGTTTTCCTGATAGGTTAGATTCCCTTTAAACTCTACTATCACATGATATACTTGCGCCTTTACTTCTAGCATCTTGATTTGATTTTGTAATAAAAAGCAGGGAAAGGCAATTAATTGATGATTATAATTCACTCACTGATTTCTTTCCTGATTGGAGCTTTTTGCAGTATGCCAAAACTATGTTTCCACCCATGTTGTTTACATATAGAGTACTTGGTCTACTGGCAGGTTTAGGCAGTACGGACTGTGGAATAGATATGCAGAGGTGTATCCTGGCTCTGACTTGGTTTATGACGTTGATTGCTGTGACTGCAGCAAAGATTGGTTCTTTGCTCAGGTGGTAAGGTGTGATTCTTGACAGCTTTATAATATCCAATTTTTCTGGCGGCTTCCATGGTTGTTCATAATATTCTTCTTGATCCAACAGGAAGCTTCCCGATGGTACGCACGTTGGAACCACATGGGAAATTAAATTCAGGCTAGACAGAGTTGATCGTGGCGGTACCTACAAACTTCGAGTTGCACTAGCGTCAGCAACTCTCGCTGAGCTGCAGGTACGTGTGAACGATCCAAATTCATCGCGACCTCTGTTTACAACGGGATTAATAGGAAGGGACAACTCGATAGCGAGACATGGGTGCCACGGGCTGTACTGGCTGTACAATGTGAATGTAGCTGGAGATAAGTTGGTTCAAGGAGAGAACAGATTGTTTTTCAAGCAACCAAGGTGCAACAGTCCTTTCATCGGCCTCTTGTACGACTACATCCGTCTCGAAGCTCCTCCATCTTCCTAATTACCTCCTCCACCCAACTGTGCAAATAATTTTCATTATTTTGTTTGTTCAATACTTATATAGTTTGGTACATTTTCACTACAAATATACTTATATTCTTCATATCCCTTTTGTGTTGTGGATAATTACCATCATGTAATCTGGCAAAATGTTTCATTCGGCTTGGCATATGTACTCATCAATATAATATAGGCGATGAAGGAATTACCATCTTGAATTGTGTTCAACTTTGTTCAAATGATCAGTTTGGTAAGTTCCAGGATTTGAAGATTTTAGGTGGCAGGCGGGATGTGAGTTGGAATTTCATATTTGGATGGAAATGAAAAAGTTAGCTTTTAAACTATACTTCGTTAGGTTTTAAGTTCCTGCTCGAATGAGAAAATGCTCATGATTTCATTTCACATTACCAAACTTTTAGTTTGTTCATGACCAAATCTTCCACTTCGAACAACCATTTAGCTTCAATAATTTTCAGTCCAGTGGCCTGGAACCTCAACCCTCTGAATCCCATTGATGTTCGGTATAAATAAATTTCATAATTTTTTAGCAATTTCTTTTTGAATGAAATGTTGTTTTTTATATGCAAAAAATTCATTTTCAATTCTAAATTTTGAATTTCGTAAAATTGAACCTAGTGTTAACAATTTAGAAAAATTAAGTAGGAATTTCAAAATAAATTTCGACCAAGTAATGAGATTACCACGGAATGATTCTTCTTCTCATGGCTCTGTTGTAGATTCATTTACTTTGTTTGTATATTTTTTCTATTTTATTATTTTTTTTAGTTTTGGATTAAATTGTATTGTAGGTAAAACAACATTTCTGATATAATTGGACTAAGCATAAGATTTTCAGTTTTCCAGATTTTTTAAATGCATCAGTAAAACAAGTTTTTTTTTTTAGTTTTCACTTTGATTTAAAATTTTCTATGTTTCTAAATTGACTCTGGTTTCAAACCATATTAAAATGGATACTAAATAGGATATTAAGAGAATTTTTATGTTTTGCACCATCGACAACAACCAATCTATAAACGTTATTAGGGAATTGCTTGCAAAAGAAACGACATTTGGTATATATTACAAAATGATATATATTGTTGGTGAAAAGAGTTTATAATATAAAACAAAATGCGATAAGTCAATTCGAACAACGAGCCAAACAAAACACTAATTAGTCCATTTAAAGAAGAGTAAATGAAAATTTGAGCCGATTAAACTAATAAGAACCTGTTATGAATATTATAATTATGTGTATGAATGCCCATTTGTAACTCTTACCTTTGTAACTTCTATACATTGAACATGAAAATGAATATCCTATTTAAGTGTAGTTATACTAGTGATGTATAGGTTATGAATTCTAGAGCCTATAAATAGTGCTCTCTCTTGTACCATTTTCACACCTCAATAAGAAAGTACTTCTCCTCCCATGTTCTTGTTCTCTTTTGTTCTTAGTTTCATAACACGTTATCAGCACGAAGTTCTGCCGTCGAGCAATCTCTTGTAATCATACAATGAGAGATTACTTTTAATCGTGAGATAAGCGGTGCACGCGGAACAATACAATTCCGCCCGCCATATGGCTAGTAAGATTTACGCTTTTGATGCCCGTGATATGGCCAATGAGATTTATGCTCTTGATGCCCACGATATGGCTAATGAGATTTACACTCATGATACTCGCGTTTTAAAAATTTATTATTTGCCTATTTGGTATATGCGTGGGTTGCAGTTTACTTTCGGGTGCATGAAATTTGCATAATACATGCTGGCGTTATTGTTCATTTTTCTATAATATTTCTCATACTTATTTTCAACAATCGGAGTCATTGTTCTTTATCATCATGCACATCAATCACTTACATTACTACTAGTTTAATATAATTTAATTTCCTATTTATGGGTTGCTTACCATTTGAATAGTATGGCCGAATAATTCTTCATTGATTTCTACTTTATTGTCTACTTTATGTTTTTATTTTCTTTATATGACCTTATTATTAAATTTATGACCTTACTATATTTTTTTTAATATGAGTTAACATTTTCTTCCTTACAATCATAATTATTCACTTGTTGTGACTTTTCAAATTTATGACTATATTATATTGATATTTATGTTATCAAATAGCCGTTATACTTATTATTAGTTAATGGTTTATTACTAATTTTATATGAGTTTATTATCAAGTTAATGATATTTTATTTATTTCTTATAATATATTGAATATTTTGTAATTTGAGCCCCTCCATGTTTCGGGCAAGCTTCACCATTCATTGGCATTGGAAGCTAAAATTCATTTATAATGGTATTCGTGAAACCATCAAACACGATAATAAAACATCTTCTCAAGATAAAGCCATAGCTTTAATCTTATTCGCCATAATCTTCATGAATGGTTGACAAAAATGAGCAACGACTCATGTATCTTGTGGCGTAATGTCAAAGCCATGTATGACCACCTCAAGTGGCAAATTTTCTTAAAGTGTGATACGATTAAAGTACCAAGAGACAAATATTCCAAGGAAAAGATCGAATATCTTATATGTCTCAAATGTTTGGTGGTCCAATGAGACACCATATCACTCCATGAAGTGAATTATTATATTCATATATCCACAAAGTGAAATATATACATACATACATTCCCACAAGTGTAAACACCAATACACGATTGTGGAGGGAAAGATCTATTATTTGGTATGGTCATGAATTTTGAGAAATACATCTTTTATATGAAAGAGAGTTGTAAATTGATGTTGAACAATTTCAATCACATAAAAGGGGATACATCCATCAATTTTATTTTGATGATCATATACAAATGATATTGCTTCATAAGCCATCAAATGTGCAAAGACTTATTTGTTACATTTTTTTTAGCACATGGAACAAGTTATTATTGTTGTTTCTATATGGAACCTTTTCCTTGGTGGTTGTACATTTATATTGTGAAGATTATTCATCCCATAATTGGTGACATGGATGGTTAAGACGACTATGATGGAGTATCTCTATTTATCATTTGCGTTATTCATCATTCTCTTGCAAAATGAGTATTGCCATGATGAGAAACGACATAATACATTGTGATATATAACTCATCGATAGTGCACCATATAACGAGTAGTACAAAATCACTCAGAAGCTTTAGTAAAGCTATTGCATTATTCAAGAAGGAACAAGATCCTTTTGATTTATATATTGATGATCACAAGGGAGAGGAACGATAATGTGGTATATGGCCATGAAACTATTAAATGTTGTCCTCCAATTTGTACCAGACATATGTGATCATGATTGAGATACATATCAATGTACACTATAAGTTTACTCGTCATGACAAGTATTATCCGACATAACCGGTGTGACCATCCCGGTTCAATCATAATGTGAATCGATAAGTACCTCTATGGATAATGTTGTGCACAGAGTTCTCAACTTGGGTATTCTAAAGAAATGATTCTTAAGGTTATAGGGATTTAAGTAGTCCTTGTGACTCTCCTACTTCCTGGGAACACGAACGATTTTCTGTTCTGTCAACAAGGTTTCGTTTCTAGGAAAGCATTTTCACCTTTTCGTTACCCATTGTTGGGTGAATCTCCAACACAACATAACTCATTTTTGGGTTGCTTATTCTTAAATAGAGTTGATTGTTTGGATAATAATCAACTAAAGTAAGATAATTTATCTTATACAAACAACAAAACAAAGGGTGATGTATGTGGATCCATACACTCAACATGTGGATCAATTATTTTAATTGATGTATCAACTAGAAAGGCACATATATATATGAAAGCAAACTAAAATTTGCGAGATTGCTAGTTCAACCATTTTGGTTATGAGCATATTTTCATGATTATCCAATAACGAAAAATGTGTCATTGAGACGAACATTTTCCATTTATATGATTGTGAACATGTCATTTACATGAACAACACAAATTCGCATTACGCCAAGAAATTATTATGAATTCCTCCATTATATGTGGTTTTTGGGTCAAAACCTTATACTTCCCATCATTGGATATATGGATGTGATAAATTGCTCCACCACAATTTATTAGGATGAGTTCTCAATGATGATTTGGAAATTATGTTGATTACGAGTTCATCGATGGTAAAATATTTACATCGTTGTCATGAAATTTTGATGACTCGTTTGGAGGTTTATCATTCATATAATCATAATTCTCAACATTATGTGAAAAAAATCAAAGGTTGGCACGAGAGATTAGATGAATAATCATCATATCATTTTGATCCTCGCACTAAACAATGTGAACGTGAAGTTCGAAAAATATATAATTCATCATTTGCCGTACACTTTATCGACCCAAACAGTAAAACTCTCATGTGCCAACTCGCAATGCTCCAGTGAAAATGATGTTGACATTGGGCAATCTAACATCACAACTGAGTCTAAAACCCGTATAAAGCATGGTAGACCACACGATTCCAAAGAAAAAATTTCCTCAAAAGTGAAATGGAGCTATAGATCCGGATGGTCAAATTGAGGTTAAGAATATTTAAGCAAACACCACCAAGAGAAACAAATAATGTGCTCAAGAAGAGTCTCGAAATTCGAAAGATATGAATATATATCTCAATTATCTATATCTTGGATGGAAAATATTGGAACCCCAATGAAGTCAACGTCGATGAAATTTTTGCGTATAGTGCAACGCTAAATATGATAGTTGAAAGTGAGGATCGTGAGCCAAAATGCATGCAAAGAAAGAAATGATTGGCTGAAAATTTTTCAATTGAGGCAAAACTAAATTCCCAAGAAAAATGAAAAGTTTTAAGACATAAAGTCTATATATGAAGATGCCAAGCAAATGAGACACGTGTTTATCTCATTATAAGTCTTATGAGATATCTCATTTTGAAAGGTTCTATCCAACAAACCTATAATATTTTAATTATAAGAAAATATATTCTCATGTGGTGGTTGCAATTACTTTTCATTATTCGATTAGTCTGGCAATTTATGAAGGGAAAGAGTTTGCCCCTAATGGATATCCTTGCAACCTATATGTATGGTTTGCATAATTAGAATACACATGTGCATATGAAATTCCCTCAAGGATTTATTTTGCTATAAGCAAACAATTCAAGTTCGCGTGAACGATATTCAATTATATCCAATTGACGTCATATGAATTGAAAGATTGCGAGACATGATACATTTAGCATATCATACATTTCTTTATGCATATAATTTCTTCTTCATTTCAAGTTGATTTTTTGAAAAATCATCTTTGTCATATTTTATGGTTTCAAATTCTTACCAAAATTTTCTTAATTTAATTTTATATTTTAAAATGTGTTTCATTTATTTTGACATAATTGGATGTGATCATCTTTTGTTACATAGATGACATACACTTTATTGAGACTCCTAAAGAGTTTCTCAAAGCAATCAAATATTGATTAGCTAGAGTTCGAGATGGAAGATATGGAAGATTACCACTAACTTGCCAACTGTGCATCTCTCTCGAACATGATTTTCGTATATCATCAATGATATACTAATTATATCCAACAAAAATTTATATGGATATGACATGGCTATCAGTGCCTGGATGGTAGTCAGATCACTATGTGACTCTATGTCGAGTTTAATCGACCTTTATTATAACACAAGATGTACTCGGTTTTGAAGTATTAATCTTGGTCATATTTGTGTTGGTTGACCATAAATTGGTCTTATGTGATAATTTTACCACTTGGTGGGCTGTGAAACCAACTTATAAAGCTACACCACCATTTCAAGATCTAATCCTATAAATCATGCATGATATTTCTTTTGCATATATCCTTGAGTTGCAAGAAAATGTTGCAACGTGATGTGATGATTATATACTCTTTTTCCTTCACTAGGTTTTTATCCCATAGGGTTTTCCTAGTAAGGTTTTAATGAGGCATATTTTCATCAAATGGTCATCCAAGGGGAGCGTATTATAAATATTGATTATGTATGACCATTGATCATATTACATGCATACATTAGATTCAAAAACTCCAATGAGTTGGAAGAATATTTTCATGAGTTGACATACTCTATAAACAAGTGCGCTTAAACGATAATTTGGTTGATTTAATCACCAAGGCTCTCCATACATCAATTTTGGAGAAGTTATTACAACAATTATAGTTCGACGAATGAAGGATCTTAATTGATTTCATGATGAGGGGGAGTCAATACGCACCGTACTCTTTTTTCCTTAACTATGGTTTTTCCCATTGGGTTTTCCTTGTAAGGTTTTTAATGAGGCGAGATCAAAAGCGTATTCGAAGAATAATGAATATTTTTAACTAATGGTCATTCAAGGGGGAGTGTTATGAATATTATAATTATGTGTATGAATGCCCATTTGTAACTCCTACCTTTGTAACTTCTATACATTGAACATGAAAATGAATATCCTATTTAAGTGTAGTTATACTAGTGATGTATAGGTTATGAATTCTAGAGCCTATAAATAGTGCTCTCTCTTGTACCATTTTCACACCTCAATAAGAAAGTACTTCTCCTCCCATGTTCTTGTTCTCTTTTGTTCTTAGTTTCATAACAGAACCAGTTATATTATTTGCTAATTAATGGACAACGCAATTAAATAACATAAAACAATCTTATTTGATCCATGAAATAAGCAAAAGAAAAAAAAAGATAGTTAAAAAATCATAATATTTGATAGCCAATCAACTCCATCAATGCTATTTTTCGGTAAAAAAATACCAACTCTCTTCAAGGCCATGGTTGCCAAAAAATGTCGGTGTTCTTCCAAACTTGACGAAGATAAATGCCATCATCCTTAACCACCCAATAAGAGTTGTTCTCGTTGACTCTTCGCAAGAGCTCGGCATCTTCGAAATATGCGTTGAATATGATTTCTTTATCGTTTGCTTTGAAATACCACAAGTAAAGGGAGTGGCCGTGGCATCAGTGTTTTTGACCTTCCATTGGTACTCTGACCCGACTGGAACATCATGGATCCCCAAGTCCTCGTCTTTGGACTTGCAGTGAACCCTCATGGCTTTCTTGTCATTCTTGAGTTCGTTCATCACGTGAACCTCTGTAAAATCTGCCGACTGTACAGGTTTTGAAGTTGATGGGACCACACTTCCTTTATCAGCATCGGCCGGAGCACCGGAGGCTAGAGCCACAACGACGGTGATAACCAATGTTAGGACAACCGAAAATGCTACTAGTTTCATTAATTTGATCATATTGATAATCCTTGTTTTCATTTTGAGAGTGAACTTTGAGAATGGAAATGTTTAGTGAGTGAATATTTTAGACTTTATTAATTGTTACATTTTTATAGCATTCCAACATTGTGAAATTAAGAAACCCCGCCACAAATTATACATCTAATTTTTATGGTTACTAAAATTTAGAGACGAATTGAGAACCCATCAGACTTGGTCACAAATATTAAATGAAAAAATCAACAACGATTAAACTCATAAGATATGAAAGAACATATATCGTCACAAAATAAGCAAACTTTATTAGTATAATGCCGACCGAAGGATCCACCTCCGGTCTAGGTTGATTTTTTATGGAGAATAATTAAATAAACAAAACAATTCGATTTTGATCCATGAACTAGCAAGGGAAAAAATAACAAAAAGAACATAGCTGAAAATTCATAATATATGATAGCCAATCAATTCCCTTTAAGGCCATGGTTTCCAGAAAACGTCGGTGTTCTTCCAAACTTGACGAAGATAAATACCATCATCCTTAACCACCCAATAAGAATTGTTCTCATTGACCCTTCGCAAGAGCTCGGCATCTTCGAAATATGCATCGAACATGATTACCTTATCATTTGCAGAAATACCACAAGTAAAGGGAGTGGCTTTGGCATCGGTGTTCTTGACCTTCCATTGGTACTCGATCCGATCGGAACATCATGGATCCCCAAGTCCTCGTCTTTGGACTTGCGGTGAACCCTCATGGCTTTCTTGTCATTCTTAAGCTCGTTCATCACGTGAACCTCCGTAAAATCTGCGCCGACCGTATCGGTTTTGAAGTTGATGGGACCACACTTCCTTTATCAGCATCGGCTGGAGCACCGGAGGCTGGAGCAATGCCGGCGGTGATAGCCAATGTTAGGACAACCCAAAATGCTACTAGTTTCATCATATTGATAATCCTTGTTTTAATTTTGAGAGTGAACTTTGAGAGTGGAAATGAATTAGTGAGTGGGTATTGTAGAGTTTATTAATTGTTACATCTTTATACTATTGCAATATTGTCTAATTCTAAATAAAGGCCTATAATTTTGCAATTATATTGCGTATTCTTTTCTATTTACTAGTATTTTTTGGATTTTCTATCAAATGTTTCCTATATTAGGTGATTTGCTATTTTTTCATATTTGAAATCTTCACAAAACACATAAATTCCAAAAAGAAAAAAATTAACTAGAAAATTTGAATGTTTTTCTATTAATATATACGTGACTAATATTAGTTTTATATTTATGTTATATGTGTGATTGTGTGAAGGCTCAAGTCCAATTTGATTTTTTATTAAGGTTAATTTCTTAATTGATCAAACTAAATCTCATTTCTTTAAAAACTAAACTAAATCTAACGATCATGAGTTTTATGAACATTTAAATGTAATACCTTTATTTAACTTGTTCTTATGTTATAACACATCTGTCTTTTGACACATCATTAATGAGAAAATAATAACAATTGAGAGTCAAATAAAAATTGAGACTATCATGGGAAAAAGAATAAAAACTTCATTATCCGACATCATCATCGACTCTGTCATTTTGACCCCACTCCGCCAAATCCAAAACCCTCCATTTTCACCCTCTCCTTCGTCTCTTCCCAACCCTCAAATCAAAGGGGAGAGGAGGAAGAAGAAGAAGCTATGGGTTGCTACGCAAGCACTATACAATGCTTGCAGGCTTGCAGCTTGGTCTGATACAAAGGGACACATACATGGGGGAGGGTTCATCCAGGAGATCTCACTTTGCAATCATCATTTCATTCTTCTAATAATAAACACCGTATCCGGCGTAGCCTCTCCGCCACGAAAACACTCCCCAACCCATCAGGACGGTGCTTCCAACACCCCACCATACCCACCGGTTGTTTTCACTTCTTTCGCCGTCCTCCTCCTCCATCGGATCTCCTCTTCTTCACCCACTGACAGACGGCAAGACCAGTTTCATTAGCGGCGCTTCTAGGGCTAAGGCTAGACTCACATCAGTCGCCCAGGCCCGGCCCAAAAGTAATATGACCAACTAATTACTAAAAATTAAGGCATCTGGAATCAAAGCAACCAACGACGAGAACATCAATTCTGGCAGAGAACTGAAATACTCGCTGCCACTGATGTTCAACACATAATAATAACAAACAAAGTATGCAGCACAAGGTGAAATGTACTGCTTTGAATAGGAAGAAACTGCAGTTGATACACAAATGCAACTGCTATGAAATGAATGCATTGGAGAACAAAGCAAGGTAACGAAACATTTATGTATATATCCTCTGCTACTGACTACTGTCACTAATCATCTCGTTCAAAACATTCACAAACCAACACAGGAAATAAACCTTTACATGTCATCAGTTTTTATTACTCAAATCTATGCTTGTACAGTTTACAATATCAAACCCAGATTCATTTCTCTGTCATTGCTCATAGTTATCAAAGAATCTCATTTTTTATATATTGGATAGACTGCACCCGAAATTGCCAGGTTGCCTACGTACCTCCCAAAACTATGCTACGGAGGGAGGATCAAGCCTAACGTAGTTCTATTTACATTCATTTCACTATTATATACTAACTACTCTACCTCTTCTACCGTGTGGAATTCCTAATGCTGCAGTAGATCAGCATAGCAGCAACCTCTTCTAACTCATCTCCAGGATTCAAACTATACCTCTACTGCTCCATTTTTCGCTTCTAGTGCCAGTTTCCATACAGTCACCACACCAGAAGCATCTCCAGTGAAGAACATCCCTCCAGTACCTCCTCCCAAGCTCCTTACTTCACATTTGAAGTACAGTCTCCCCCTTTTCACGAAATGATGGAAGCTCATACATTCCAACTGACTCATTGTTCCAAGAGCACAACAACATATCCTTCCCACACGCTTCGATTCCACACAAAGTCAGAGCAGCATTAGGTTGTTCATGAGTACTGAGATCCTCCTTCGCAAGAGCTTGGCATCTTCGAAATATGCCTTGAACACTATCTCTTTATCATTTGTTGAAATACCGCAAGTAAAGGGTGTGGCTGTGGTATCGGTGTTCTTGACCCTCCATTGGTATTCGACCCAGTTGGAACATCGTGGGTTCCCAAGTCCTCATCTTTGGACTTACAATGAACTCTCATGGCTTTTTTGTCATTTTTAGGCTCGTTCACTATATGAACCTCTCGTGTAATCCGTTGACTCTACGGGTTTCGAAGTCTATTTTTACAAACACGATCCATTTTTACTTTACGCAATTCATTTTTACTAATGATAGGCCTTTTTTTAGAATATTCGCAAGATATATTCATTCTTCTAAAATATTTAGAAAATATTTTTATTTAATATATTTTTATAATCTTTGGAAAAAATAAAAATTTGAAAAGAAACATTTGTCATCGGTAGAATATGCGGAAAATATACTTTTTTATTTATAAATATTTTTATTTTTTAAAGATATGTTAATTTTTTAACAGTATTTGGTAAGGTATATTTATTAAGCTCTATTTTTTCAGAACTTTCAAAATATTTATTTATAAAAAACGGACTGCGAAAAAGTAAAAATGGACTGCATTAATAAAAAGAAAATGCACAGAGTAAAATACGGATTGTATATGAATTGAGTTTGTAATTTTTTTATTAAGGATATAATAGTCCATTTACAGTAAAATACGGACTGTATATAACATCATCCAAAATAAAATAACTTTGCAAAAATTACCAATATTTTATAGGAACCAATTAATATATTAAGAATGATTAACAGTTATACTATCTAGTTTAAGCTGATCAATCAAAAAAATTGATAATCTCTCCATCCAAATCAAGTCATTATTTTAATAAGCATTAATATGTGTTATCAAATGAGCAACCTCATTTGCTTCCTGCCGACAATGAATGTTTATATTGTCCATATATATGGAATCTTATAAATATGACATAACAAAACAAAATCTTAAGGTAAACAGTCACAATTACAGTATACAAACTCATATATAATACCCAATCAAATTGCTTTAAGCCATAGTTATTAGCAACTTAAACTTAGTTATTAGTCATATCAAAAGTATGAAAATCGAACTTAAAATGAAGAAATTATGCTCGAAATAAGGTAAAAAAAATATTTTTTAAATCGTCGAAATAAAATCAATATTGATTATACTAGATTTTTCTTTCGAAGATGAGTTTCGATATAAAGAACATAAGAATTGGATTTAAAATAAATAAGTTATGTTGATTTAAAAAGGAAGTAAGATAAAAATACATTTTTTAAATACTCACACTACTCACTTTAATCCGGACGTTAAATAAAAAAACCAAATAAGTGAACAATCTGACAGTCGGCATTAATTCAGCATGGTGCTGAACTCAACTTTCAACACCACACGCGATCTCACGTTTTTATAGCATTCCAACATTGTGAAATTAAGAAATCCCGCCGCAAATTATGCATCTAATTTTTATGGTTACTAAAATTTAGAGACGAATTGAGAACCCATCAGATTTGATCACGAATATTAAATGAAAAAATCAACAACGATTAAACTCATAAGATATGAAAAAACATATATCGTCACAAAATAAGCAAACTTTATTAGTATAATGCCGGACCAGAAGGATCCACCTCTAGTCTAGGTTGATTTTTTATGGAGAATAATTAAATAAACAAAACAATTCTGATTTTGATCCATGAACTAGCAAGGGAAAAAATAACAAAAAGAACATAGCTAAAAATTCATAATATATGATAGCCAATCAATTCCCTTCAAGGCCATGGTTTCCAGAAAACGTCGGTGTTCTTCCAAACTTGACGAAGATAAATACCATCATCCTTAACCACCCAATAAGAATTGTTCTCATTGACCCTTCGCAAGAGCTCGGCATCTTCGAAATATGCATCGAACATGATTACCTTATCATTTGCAGAAATACCACAAGTAAAGGGAGTGGCTTTGGCATCGGTGTTCTTGACCTTCCATTGGTACTCTGACCCGACTGGAACATCATGGATCCCCAAGTCCTCGTCTTTGGACTTGCAGTGAACCCTCATGGCTTTCTTGTCATTCTTAAGCTCGTTTATCACGTGAACCTCTGTAAAATCTGCCGACTGTACTGGTTTTGAAGTTGATGGGACCACACTTCCTTTATCAGCATCGGCTGGAGCACCGGAGGCTGGAGCAATGCCGGCGGTGATAGCCAATGTTAGGACAACCCAAAATGCTACTAGTTTCATCATATTGATAATCCTTGTTTTAATTTTGAGAGTGAACTTTGAGAATGAAAATAAATTAGTGAGTGGGTATTGTAGAGTTTATTAATTGTTACATCTTTATACTATTGCAATATTGTCTAATTCTAATTAAAGGCCTATAATTTTGCAATTATATTTCGTATTCTTTTCTATTTACTAGTATTTTTTGGATTTTCTATCAAATGTTTCCTATATTAGGTGATTTGCTATTTTTTCATATTTGAAATTTTCACAAAACACGTAAATTCCAAAAAGAAAAAATTAACTAGAAAATTTGAATGTTTTTCTATTAATATATACGTGACTAATATTAGTTTTATATTTATGTTATATGTGTGATTGTGTGAAGGCTCAAGTCCAACTTGAATTTTTATTAAGGTTAATTTCTTAATTGATCAAACTAAATCTCATTTCTTCAAACACTAAATTAGATCTAACGACCACGAGTTTTATGAACATTTGAATGTAATACCTTTATTTAACTTGTTCTTATGTTGTAACACACCTGTCTTTTGACACGTCATTAATGAGAAAATAATAATAATTGAGAGTCAAATAAAAATTGAGACTATCATGGGGAAAAAAATAAAAACTTCATTATCCGACATCATCATCATCATCATCATCATCATCATCATCATCATCGACTCCCGTCATTTTGACCCCACTCCGCCAAATCCAAAACCCTCCATTTCCACCCTCTCCTTCGTCTCTTCCCAACCCTCAAATCAAAGGGGAGAGGAGGAAGAAGAAGAAGCTATGGGTTGCTACGCAAGCAAAAACGTCGACACCAAAGCAGCCAGGACTGCTCGCTGGCGATCTACCGGCATTGTTGCCTTGCGTGACTCTAAATTGAAGGTCCCTCCGTACTCCCTTCTTTTTCCTCTGCAATCGATTTATTGGGTTTCTGCCCTGTTTTTCCATATCTTCCCTCGCTGTTTGTGCTTCAAAATGTTTTTGTTTATGATTATGGTTTTAGCTAATGAAGATCACTCTTCTGATACAGTTATCTTTTCCCGTTCTCCTTTGTGAATGATTGTTTGCCCCCTATTGTATAGCCAAGTTAGTGATGCAACATGATTGTCTTGAGATTCTAACGGGTTTTTGCAGCCTGGATTGATGGGTTTTGTGAAAGTCTGTATCGATCGTTACCAGAACAATGAAAAAAATCATTGAAATTTCATATTTTCCTAAGCAGTCCTGTATCAGATATGCAGAATTTTCTTGGATTGCTGTATTTGGTTAGATGTTGGTGGTCACTACATATACATATTAAAAGAGTTTCAGTAATGTCCAGGGATGTTCATTAGGAGAATTTCAATAATGGTCATGTATGTACTTTCTATGCAGGCTTAATCTCTAATGAATCTCTCTGTTATTCAATTAGTTGTCTTTCTCACTTGCAGACCTTCCCGAATGACATTCTAGATCTTGAGAGAGCTGTGCGAACCCTTGATTTGACACACAACAAAATAGGTGAGGGCATATACTCTTCCTATCAGGATGATGAATATCAAGTTTTCCTAGCTGAATATTGTTCTTAGCTCTTCTGAGTCGTATCTGGTTTTGGGATTGCAGTTGATGTCCCAATGGAGATTAGCAAATTAATTAATATGCAGCGCCTGGTAAGAGTTTTTAAACCTTCTGCTCATGTCTACAATTATTTAAAAACAGAAGCCACCATATTGCTCCTTATGCATGTTTGTCAATTTATCATCATAATATTTGTATTCCTTTAAAGTATCATCACCAATGTCACTGCCTATGATTTATGTCCAAGCCCTAACTGGATGTTTATTACTATGAGGAGTAACAAAACCAATTCTAGTTAACACAATTCTGATAGTTGCTAGCTCTTCTGCTCAGATCTTGGCGAACAACTTAATTCAGCGGCTACCAGTGAACTTAGGAAAACTGCAGTCTTTGAAGGTTTTGACACTTGATGGAAACCAGCTTTCTCTCTTGCCTGATGAATGTAATGTTCCTCTCTGAATAAGTAAGCTAAATTTTTTTATTAGATACGTAACTACAATTGCTGCTTTGTTCCTGGAATTCCTGCCAAAGTGATGGTAGCATAAGTATAGTTTAGCTGTCTTACATGATCTTTTTTTCCTTCTCCCGTGACTAGTGGGTCAGCTGGTGAGGCTTGAGCGTTTATCCATTACAGGAAATTTGTTAACGAGTTTGCCGGACACAATTGGAAGCTTGCGCAATGTAAGTCTGTTCTGCTCAATATGTAGGTCTTTTTGTGCTTTTCGTAACATAGGAGATGTGACATTATTCGCATATGCTGGGTCGTGCCTGGCAGCCATTTCATACTACAACATTTACTTTCAGTTCCTTATGTCGATCACACACACTTGGACGAGCAATAATTTTTCCTTACTGACATTGCTAAACTGAAAGTTTCTTTGTACTGGAAGTTATTTAAATTCTATTTTCATTCAGTGGTAATAACTACATTTTTTGAAGCCTACAGTTTAAGCATTTATCCATTCACACCTTCTTCCTTGCTTTGCTGCTTTTGTACAAATTTGAAACAATGGATTGGTTTTGTTTTCAAAGTAACTATTATGAAGTTTTGCATCGGAAACCTACTTCTAGGTAGATATTTGCATCTAAAGCACTTGAAAGTTCATAAACATCTATTTCTCAAGGATGTCCAATGTGCTATTATTTGGCTGCTGATAGAGGATGTATATCTTTACTGATTTCATTTCTATTATTTTGTTTATTGGCTTGGTTTGCAGTTGTCCCTTTTAAATGTCTCCAACAACAAGTTGAAGACTCTTCCAGAATCAATTGGGAGTTGCTTCTCTCTGGAGGAACTTGAGGCAAATGGTAGAGACACCTTCTTGTTAAATCTCTCTCCCCCACCCCTCCTGCTTTGTCCTAGACTGTCTCCTGCTTGCATATTCAGGGAATTCAATTTCAGTGATAACCCATAACATTTTGAGATCTAATGATAGCTTTTGTAGTTCAAGTTGCTAGTTTTGCTGGAGAAGATCCAAGGAGTGGTAATTAGTATTCTGTTAAATATTACGATGTTTACCATATATCGAAAATGCGCCTATGGATTTCATTTCGCTAGTGAAATAATTTAGGTTTCTATTCTAAAGTGGGTTGGTTTGTCTAATACGGTTGTTGTATGTGGATTCCTTTCAGTTAATTTGATTGGCTGCTTTGTCTAAATTGATAGTTTGCGTTAGCACTACTATTCATAAGACTTTTTTTTCATATGAATATTCATAAGATTTTGTATACAGGGCTTGACACATCTTGATTTTGATCAATTTTGCAGGGAATTTTATTGAGGGTCTTACTGCATCCATCTGCAACCTTGTGCACTTGAAGTCACTTAGCCTGAACAAGAACACTATAAATCAGGTTCTGCTGACTCATAATGTGATTGCTGGTTATGGAGTGTAGGAACTAAAATCTCTTCTTAAAAAGCCCTCTGGTTGCTTTTCAAAGTCTACCAAGTCAAAGACTTTTCTGACTGCTGATATTGTTTGTGTTTGGTCTAGTCCCATATTTGATCTTCATACGGATGTACATATCTTGTACATTCTGACTTCAATAATTTTGGCTACTCTAAGATGTTGACACAAAACCCGTTACTTGATTGGATATGAATGTCTTTATTGAATAGAATTCTGTAATGGTTTTCTCACAGATTCCTCCAAATATATTGAAAGACTGCAAGGCTCTGCAGAATATTTCTCTGCATGAGAATCCTATTTCAATGGATCAGTTTCAGCAGGTAAAGCCAGGTTCCAATCTTTCAGAGCACCGAAATATTCACTCCTGTAACTGCAAACTGAAAGCTGCTTGGAAATTTGCTGCAGATGGAAGGATTTCAAGAATTTGAAGCGAGAAGGAAGCGGAAATTTGACAAGCAAATCGAATCTAACGTGATGATCAGTTCGAAGGGCCTGGACGAGGGTGTGGATTTGTGAATATGAAAGCATGAGATTCCAAATGTAAATCCTTGGGTACATGGTATCATAATGGCTGGCGGATATTCGCCATGAATGTAGAAAATACTCTTCCTGGATCAGAAGAATGCAGTTTGAATCCTTTTGTCCTACTGTGGGAAATGTTGCTGTTTCAGCTTATCTCGATTGCTGTAAATTTGTGAAAAGAAAGGAAACTTCTTTCCTCTTTATTCAGTCTTCAACCTTAGTGCTTGTTTCAGCTCAAAGCTCAATGGTTTCTTATCACTCATACAACTACAATGACGTTAAAAATTCAAACACCTCATATGTGGATGAAATACGTAGGAAGTTCCGATCACATTAAAATCTCGATTTATATCTTAAAATTTTATGAGTTTTACGTTTAATATTTTGATAACATATGATTAATAAGAACAAAGAGGAGGCAGCAATGGTTTGTGTTTGGATTAAACTGTATGGGAAAAATAGTTTGAGGGCTGAAAGGTGGAATTTTCACAAGCGTTTTTGTGGTCTAGAATAATAGAGAATTAATTAAAAGGGGGAAATATTGTCAAAATGAAAAGAAAGAGGATCACAACCCAAAAGAAGAGGATCGGGGAGAGACGAAAGCGAAAAGGGGATCTAGGGTTCGCAGACTTGAGATTGCTACTGTGTTCGAGAGATCCATCGCGTCACTAAATCGTCGATCTACTGCCGATTGAAATAGGGTACACCTTAGATCGCTTTTCAATCACATCGACTGAGAAGCTGGATTCGTTTCTTTCAGTTATTTACCCGTTTTCGTTTTCCCGCCATCGATTCCCTTTATCTTATCTCGTTCCGGCAGTTGTCATCATTTCCCGCCGTTGACCTCTCAGACGAAAGGCTTTTGTGGATCGTTTCAAACGAAGAAGGAAGCCCATCTTTGTGGTGCTTTTGTCGGCCGGCTGCCCAACGTTGTTCTATCCAAGAGCTTCAATCTGACCGGTCTGCTGCTGTTTGAAGCTGTAAAGCGATTACCGTCGGTCCGATATCGAGATCTGTGGCTTCCGATTAGGTTCGCAATTAGATTTTGTTCATTTCCTTCTTAAATGATCGGGACAGGTGTTGATTCATTGACTGTGCTTTTCATGTTATCATTGTGCATAGTTTAAAGACATTAACTGTAAGCTAGCTGAATTTTGTGGTTATGCTCAGTATGAAGTTCATAGCTGCCGTCCGATGTTGTTCTTTCAATGGATTTGTTTTGCATTTTGATTAAGGAAAGGGGACTTTCCAATTTTCAGTATTGTTTGCAGCGAGGTCAATAAATCTGTTGGGCATTTCAAACGTCAGTTGTCTTAGACTAGATTTCAGTGGAGTTTATGGTTGTTGTCAAGGGGATTCTTTGCCAACATTGATGAACCATAATTTTGTTTTTCTTTCCTGTTTCTGCTACCAGTTTCGTTGAGATTCCAGGGATAGTAAATGTGTAAGGGGTGGACTAGTTGAGTCTGAAATGACTGGTACAGTCAAGGAGATGTCAGTTTGTGGATTGGGCCGAGCTCAAATGGCTTCATTACACATTTTCTTCTAGAGTTAGAATTGGTGATGACTACCACTTTCAGCTTTGTAGAAACCACATTTCCGATTTTGAAGTAAACTTTTGAACCCTGAAGCTGGACCAGGTGGTTTCTTTAGACCGTCTCTTTTCCTGCTCCATAGTCATGTTCTCTGATGTGGCAACTCTAGTCTGTGTATTTTCATCTTCCATTGTGTTTTCCGTGTATGTCACTGTGTAGTGGTATTTATCAGTATTTGTAACTTTCCTCTTCTAGTTAGTGCATTTCGGATGGCCTCTTTGGGAGTTTAGGTGCAAGTGCAACATACATCAGTCTTCTTGTTTAAATAATGTATTCCTTTTCTGTTTTTCCTGCATCTGATTTGTACCTTGGTCGTTCTTGTGCATCCTGCTGTCTCTTTGCTGCATGTGCACTGGTTTACTGTTAGTGATTTCTTGGTCAGCTGACGATGGCTTACTTTTTGTTGATGCTTACATGTGAAGTATATTCCCATTCTGTTATTTTTGCAGCTAACAATGGTTCAAAAACGGAGCATCTGTGATGATGATTTTTACAATTTGTCTTGTAAGCACCCAAAGCATTTTGATCACAACGAACAGCTAGTTTCATTTTCAGAACTTGCTCCTCTAGACGTTTCTTCTCTGTATCCTTCTACTTCAGGTGAGGTTCAATTTCCCTGTTCTTTCATGCCAGATATTTTTGCGATAGAACACTCTTCCTCCTTTCCAGATGTTGTAGAATACGTTTACTAATCCCAACACGTGATTCACTCCTACTTGCTAAAGTTTCTATCTAGTACCAAAGAGGTTTTTTTTCCATTTGGAGCATCAAACATTGCAACACTTAGCAGGTTCTTATAAGTTTTTCCTATTTGTTAAGATGGAGATGGTCCCCTAAGTCTCATGGTGAGCTATGCAGTCCATTTTGTTGCATCGTGTAGCTGACTACTTGTGTAAGAACTAGTTCATTTTCTATTTCTGTATAATTTCTCCTCATATTACCTAACCTAGCATTTGATGTACATTTGGTTTGGACAACATAGTCACTGTTTTTTTGATGCATTTATAAAGAGTCTGATGCACGCAATTTGAAATTGGCTGAAGGTGAGCATTGCCCCATAGAAAGTAATAGTGGAAGCAGCGAGGGGATATGGTGCTCAACTGACTTAGCTAGAACTCCAGGTACTACCAACAGGGACTTGGAAAATGCTAATCGTTGGAGTGGCCATTCTTACTGGGCTGTAAGCAGCAGTGTTGAAGAAGCTTTCCATTCAGATCCACCTGTTGATGTATCTTCTCCGCCCTGCACAATAAGCTCACATGATGAGGACAAAGATATGTATTCTTCTTGGTCTCATTCTCCACAGAAAACTGTTCCAATTGGCCCAGATCATCAAGCTGATATCCCTGAATGTGGTGTAGAAGAATTTGATAAGGTATCGACAATTACCTGTGTAACCAAAGCTGTTTCTGATGACGATAAGAACGGACCTTCTGGGACTTGTGTCATTCCAATGCCAGAGGTAAAAGTTGGCGAAGAACATGGTATTATCGGCATGGAATGTACCTGCAATGACAAAGGTTCTATCAGATGTGTCAGGCAGCACATTGTTGAAGCAAGAGACAGACTTCGAAACAACATCGGACATGATAAATTTGCCGAGTTGGGGTTCTGTGATATGGGAGAACATGTTGCACAGAGGTGGAGTGAGTTGGAAGAACAGATGTTCCACGAGGTTGTATTCTCAAATCCTATATCAGTAGGGAGGAACTTTTGGAAATCTTTGTCTATGGTCTTCCCTTCCAGAACAACAGAGGAACTCGTCTGTTACTACTTCAATGTTTTCATGTTGCGGAAGAGAGCTGAACAGAATAGGTGTATCCCACTAAACATCGACAGTGACAATGATGAGTGGGAAGGTGTCGATGAATCTTTAACTCCAGAGGAAGAGGGTAATTCGGTTGTTGAATCCCCTGAATCTCCAGATAAAGTTGGGACACATGTTTCAGATGAGGTCATTGCCATGGATACCAAAAAGATTTGTTTTGATTATATTGGCGGAGTTGATGACTTTCCGCACTTGTTTTATGGAGACTATGTTGGTTATTCCAAACCATCACCTTCGTGTGATAAAGAAGTCTATGAAGACTCGTGGAAATCGTCGTCTGATACTGGGCTTTCGTTCCAGGGAACGGTGGAGAAAGATGGTAGCAGGGATGTCAGTTCTTCGACAAATGTAGAGAATAAATGAAGCTCGACATTCTTTGGCATACATGCAATATGATTGGGGCCGAGGCTTCTTCCTCTAAAGCCTGAAGGGATGCATTTGGCAGGAAGGTGATTCAGGCTCTTCCGTAGCAAGGCCTGTGGAGCAATTCCAGTTTTCTGACCGCAGGGTCGCAATTAAAAGAAAAAGAGTTGAGAGGAGAAAACTCTCCTTTCTCCGTTGTGTCTTGTGGAAGTAGGGTGTTGAATGTATTATTTGATTGTCGTCCGAGTACCTGGATCTGCAACATTTGGTTGCTTGCAGGCACACCAGAAAAAGAAAGTAATCTGTCACCTTCTGTAATCACATGATCGAGCGGTTTCTTTATATATATTTTTTTACTTTACAAAAATGTATCGATTTGTTGTTGTAATTGTAAGCTGATTATTTCTTATTCAAAAGATTAGTGAAGATGAACAAAAATAAACAGGGATGGTTGGTTGGGTACTTGGGCGTCATTTTTTGTTACAGTGAAAGCATAAGGGTTCGCAGTTGCAAAGGAAAGTATACCTGATACTTTCCATGTCAAGGATGGGAACAAATCTCTGATGCTTCTGGTCCAATGGTGGCTTAGATTACAATGTGATCTGATTGGGCACCCAATTTTGGATACAATTAAATCTCCACACTCTAGGTAGGATGTGTCTGGGTTATATTGTATAACATTATGAATTATGATTGATTGTAAGTTCAATTTTCTCCCATGTAATGTAAATTGACATGGACATAAAAAAAAGGAAGGAAAAACATAGTATATGCGGTGAGCGTGGATTGAAAACGCGACCTTCAGATCTTCAGTCTGACGCTATCCCAACTGAGCTATCCCCACTTGATGAATGACCTCCTTCGTGGTTATTTTATATAACAGGGGATAATTGGCTCTCAATCTAGAAAACAGTTTCGGGAAGCTTAAAATGCAGAGCTATGAATCCCCAAAGGGTAACCAAACTATAAGATACACTGTCACTGTGAGATATTTCCAATACGAGTCTTTGAACGACGGGTCTGCAACATGTACACACATGAATGCCCACAGACGTAAAATCCTTAAACGAAATCAATTACGAATCTTTACGCTCCACCGTTTCGATGCCAGTTGCACACTACACATCATTGTTATTCTCCCAGATTCCTTGCTTAGCTTATCCACTCCCTCAATGTTTTCCTCTTGAGTGAATGCTGACCAAAAGCAGTATATGTCTTTTTGTTGCTTCTTCTTTCCATTTGAGGACCCCATATCTCTGAAACTAAAAGCATCTACCAATTCCCAAGTTCACTGCTACTTAAGGTTGTGCCTTTGGAGAGAAGATGGTGATCCAAGTGGGATCCCACAGCACAACACAACTGGTGCAAAACCCACATCCAATAATACACTCACCCCAACACAACATGCCTAAAATTGGACACCCCATCATTCTCATCTCACATTGCTTCCTTTTCTTTCTTTTTGGTGGAATCTGGACTTGTAAAAAGCCATCCCCTCTTTTGCCAAATGGAGATAATTGCACCAACTGATAAAGGGGGTGTGTTGGTCCAATTGGTATTTTTAGTGCAGCACCAATACAGTTTCCACAGTGATGACTAAAATGCAGCACAAGTACAGTTTTCCACCTTGCATATATAAAACCCCACTTCCTTCTTCTCATTACTGGTTTTAACTCCAATATATAAGTTGTCACGTCATCTTCTCACTATGCAAAACATCATACGTTTCATCTCAAAATGCTGTAGGAAATAATCTACTTGCGTGTTAATCCTTGTAGCACACCAATTAAGTACCAAGTTATAGAGGTCAAAATTCGGAGGAAGGGAGCATGAGTCTTCCTTATTCTTCGTCTTATCCCGTGTTCACCAATCTCTCTTATCGTCTTCTCAACTCCTTCGTCAAGTCTTTGGTAACTTTTTTTTATAATTCGGCAACTTTTCTGAGAAAAGGTTATAACTAGTTATAATTTTAAATTACTAGTTATAATCGTCTTTAACTAACTAGTTACACGCCTTAACAACTAGTTATAATTATATGTAACTAATATTACGGATAACTAGTTGTGATCATATATATCCCAATAGCTCGAATTATTGGGAGAGGGTTCAATTTTTTTTGTTATATTATTCATTATTTAGCACTCCCCTCAAATGGAAGCTCTGAGAAGAGTTGAGGTTTGAATAACTCCACGGATTGCGGGCTGTTCCCAATAATTTGAATTGTTGGGAGAGAATTCAAATTGGTTGTTATACTATTCATTAACGGGGTCTTTTCCAAGACGAAAATGAATACGAGACAACCTCACGCTTCGGTCCGACCCGGATTCCATTCCTACAAGTGGTGCATAAAAGTTGAAATGTAAAATATAAGTGAAACATAGTTGGAGGGTGTAATCTGTTGAGGTGAGCTGTGATCTCAAGTAGAATCACAAAAGAACAGAAAATTGTTGGCAAAATCTAGAGAAAACGTATGAATTATCCACATCGATCCCAACAATGTACATGTAACTGCTAAAAATGGAGTTTTGAAGTTGTTGCTGATCACACATTCGTTTATCTTGATTGGTCCATGAAGAAGCTCCTGATGATGGGGTTAGTTCAGTCCTCTGTTTTGTTGTTTTCTTCAAGTAGTGGATCCCAAGGCAGCCGATCATCTGTTGATACAAACTAAGATTATAAGACTAGAAAACTAGATTCATACGGTACTACTTTGACACTTTGTATTCTATGAAATACAAATTTGAAGTAATATTGCTTCTTAATTCTTTTCTTTCTTTGATTTTGCCCAATAATAGTTTGCATACATTACAATACCGGGTTTGTTTGGATGTGTGATTTGAACCTACAATTTAGAATGATTTAGATTTTGATAGATTTGGTCCAAAATCACATGTTTAGAGTATTAGTAACAAATAATTGTGTTAGGAGGTAATGAATGAATAGGCGTTGATCGTGTGGGGCTTGTTCCTTAAGCAAAATATTAAATATTACATTATTTGGTGTAGATGTTCTAAAGAAATGTTACTATTGAGATTTATTCGATGAATAGATGGAAATAGACAGAGGTATACTTCAAGAAATTATAAGGCTGGACATATTTTAACGGAGTGCGCAGCATCAAAAAGCTGTGCATTCCCTGGCGGACATAGTCGTAGCAGAAAGCGGAAGATTATGTGACGGAATTACTGTTTCGTCACAATGTTCTTTGGTGGGCGCGATATATGCTACAAAAAGTGGCGATAGAATTTTTTCGTTCCAAATACACATTATACACGATTTTCTTCTACGGTAATTTCCGTCGCAGAAAGTAAGATTGTTTTGTAGTGGTAGTACTAGCTAGTTGTAGGGTTCATCCCACGGTTTAGTTTCTTAGATTATGGATGATGTTTTTAAAGTTAATGACTGTTGTTGATAAATGAATCTTGTGTTGATGACTGTTTTCTGAAAGTTAATGACTGTTTTGTTAGTTACCAAAACTGAATGGCTGCAAATGTAATAAACCCCAACTGATGAGATTGTCAATTGTGAGGATCATCCTCCCTGTCCACATGGCATTGTATGAGGTATGGCCAACTAATTTATTAGTTTTTTTTTGTTTTGTTTTTGATAACTTAAAGCCCAAAAAGTGCCAAAATGCCACTAAAGAAATGAAAAAAAGGATATAATCTATAATTTTTAAATGATTATTTCTTATATAAATGACGAGTGAGTGAGGATCACTGTAACCAAGACTATACAAGTGGTGTAATTCCTGTAATTCAGACAAGAAATTGTTTTATTATTCATTTAAAATTAAATTAAAAAACTTGATACTGAAAAATAATTATAACCCGAATACCCTCAACACTTAAAAATAAAAACCCATATTTTCAACACTTAAAATACAAACAACAAATGCTAAACGAGTTACAATAATCTTTAAACACTAAAAAATTACAATAATCCCCTAAACTCCCAATCTTAATCTTCAAACATTACACTATAAACTCATATTTAAAATTATAAATTCAAATTAATAAATCATAAGCTCCAAAAATTAAACTATAAATCGCAAACATTATATTCTAGATCCTAAAAACTATAAATCATATTATTGGTTATGCATTATTCACCTTTCATATTTCATGTTACTTAGCTTATTGTTTGTCTTTTCTGCTTTCATTATGGATTCATAATTGTATAGCAACTACGTTATGTATTATAAAGATTAGTCAGCTTTCAAGAACAATGTACGTAATTTAATTAGTTGTTAACCAAACTTTACTTAACTTTCAATTGTTAGAAAGCCAGCAAGCTATGTGCCATCCCAACTTCATCGACAGAACTCAAACCTAACGTTTGATCTTTTACACTAGTCAAATGAGGTTGAGAAATTTCAAGCCATTCATATGCATGTTAGAGATAAATAGGATCATCAATAGAGACAAAATGAACACTAATAGGTAAATTATGACCTAGGTTCAAAAGAAAGTTAGTGGTCCGGTTGTCTTCTTGATAAATGTGCTTGACTTTGACAAATCAATCTCGATCCAACATCTCATGGAAATTGACGACCTCAGACGAGTGCTGGTGGAAAATGTCGCCAACCCCGCTAAGCAGTATTTGAATCGTAGACTGCGAGTCCACGCATGCCCTTCGATACCCTCTCTCCAAAGCTATTTGTAACAATGTCACATCAGCTCTCAATTCAGCCCTAATAATCGGGCAAATCTCAAGTTCATCAACTATGCTGCCAAACAACGGCTATTGGAATCACGGAATAAGCCTCGTGCGGCTGCTTGTCCGGTCTCAAAAATCATAATTGAGAGCAAGGTGGTGGTGGCGGCGACAACCAAGAGACATCCACCACCAACAGTCTCTCCTCAAAAACTAATACGATGTATCAGAATCTCGGGAGTGATACGAGTATCGATAAATATAAATAATCAAAAGAAGCATAAACCAATTTAATAATTTGTAGCAACTAATTTTATTTATCAGTTTGACTAAAAACTTATTGTTTGTAATGAAGTCATCATTAATTCACTAATAATTTTTATTCCATATATATAGACATCAATCTCTTTGCTTATGATTGTGAAGCTAACCGCCTAGCTTACTTGAACTAACAAAAGCAGTGTTGAGTAAAGCTTAATCCATGCTGGTGAATGGTGATCCATGATTCAATTGTCACTACACACCCCCCAAATAAACCCTTTCAATTACGAGTCTAGTTTAATTTGCATATGAATACCCTGATAATCTTTCACAATACAAATATACAAAAGCAGAATCATGGTTGCATTGGTGATTTGAAATATAACCGATTTGAAATAATTAGAGATTTGGATGTAGCTTTTGAATTATTTTCAGTGCAATTATTGTAAAACGAGAAAAAAATGAAAATTTAAATTTATTTATGGACATATCAATTATGAAATGAAAAAAAAAAGATAATTTTGATTAAAATTCTCAAAATTTTCATCTGATCCGGACCCATGAGGTGATTTAAAATCACCTCAAATCTCTTCCGATTTAAGAATCTAAACGGAAAATTTAGTACATTTGGTACCAAAATCTCTATCAAGATTGAAATCGCATATTTAAATCTCCCATCCAAATGACTTTCCACAAATAATTGATGAATGACTTTATTAAGCAAAATCACTTGTAGTGGTGGTATACTATAATTTGATAATGGGGATATGCCATCATCTATCAGTTGTATGTCAGTATATGCCACACCAGCTATGAAAATGCTAACACACATTTGAAAGAAAGGAAACTCTACGTAGCTAGCTAGCCATAAAATAGCAAATTAAATAAATAAAAAGGGAAGAAATTAGTAAAGGTGTCTACTTTCTTACTTAAAACTTTGTAAATACAGTCAAAACTGAGAAGTTCCTTGGCTGTTGGTGACAAACTAAGGAATCAAGAAAACCCACAATTTACAACTGGTTTTAAAAATACCATGGACTATCTGAAAAAGGAATCAATTTTGAAGTTATAACTAGAGAGGAATTTCTTGGTCCTAGTGGGCATGCAGGCTACTATAAGCTGTTGGTTTGCTATGCAATTGGCAGCCTGCAGAGTGCAAGCCAACATCAAGAACAAAGCCATTGAGCAAGCCTGCCTTTGTTGTCCCATCTTATTCATTGTTTTCTTTTTGTAATTTCAAAAGAGATTTTGGTTTTGCCATGAAAATCATACACTAAACACAATACCAACTACAACACACAATAATGAGGTTTGCTATAACCCACATGTGATTTTAAATTTAGCTTGTGCACGAAGCAACGGGTTCGTAACTGTGTACAAAGCTTTCTGAAAGAACTAAAGTTTGTACAGTTTTACGTTGTAAGTCATGTATACAAAAAATGGAGATTTCCCGATCTTTTTTAAACTCTGATATCATGTTATAAACCGTTGCATCCCAACAGCATGAATTATTGAAAAAGAGTTCATATTAGTTTTATAGTATAAATTAACGCGCGCGGGTATCGACATATGTACCAGTTTAAGTTAGTGTTACGTATCTATTTTTTTTTCTTGGGAAGTGCTATGGGGATGGGCACATGATAAATGCCAAAGAAGGAAAAGTAGAGAGGGAGAAGACAAACGAAGTGTTTAACGATTCTTTCCTTGTAAGGCTACTTATTACTACTCCATTTTATTTTAACTCTTATTTTGGAGGGAAGCCCAAGACAGAAATCGAAATGTCGGAAAATTACAACCACTTTACTACAACATTCGATTACCGACTAACCCCCAAAATCAATTATAGTTGAGAGAATTCCACTCAAAGAAACTGAGAGGAAAACCAAACAGGTCACTCCACCCCCCTTAGGCTTGGCAGTCAGCCCACGGGTTTAGGTTACCCAGTGGAGCCCGCCCGCGAATACAGCCCGAAAGTCTGGGCCCGAAGGATGTTTACCGGTTTCGGTCAGGCCCGTGACCCGCGAGTTTCGGGTAATGGGCGGATACGGATAATAACTTAACCGACCCATACCCAATCCGTGAGTTAAAACGACGTAGTATTGATATAGGGTATAAAAGCAAAATTTTCGTACTAGGGTTTCATTTCGGCCATTTTTTCACGCCTCTGAGCCTCTCTCCAGAACTTTCTCCCGATTTCCTCTCGAAAGAACTCCACTGAAACCCTAATTTTTCTCCCAAATCTTCCTTTTCTGTTGATATTCATCGAATCCATCCCCACTATAATCATCACCTACCCATATTCAACTACAAAACTCCTTCAATCCGCAAAAATCTGGTTCGAATCGTGCATGCAAAGGATTCGAACCACTGAAACCCTAATTTTCCGCCAAAAACCTCCTTTTCTGTTGATGTTCTTCGAATTCATCCCCACTATAATCATCACCTACCCGTAATCACCCCTTTCAGCGACAAAAATGCCTCAATCCATACAAATCCAGTTCGAATCGTGCATGCAAAGGATTCCTTCCCCAAATCGAGATAAGTTTTTTATTCGCCATTCCTTATTTTTGTTTATCCCCGCATGTATAAATTGTATACTAATTTTTGGGTTTATTGCTTCATATGCAGTTCGTCGAACAAAATCCGAAGACGAAACCCTAATTTATCAAATTTGGGATTTTTCCTTCCGATTCATTTCATACCAGTAAGTTATCTATTATTATGTGTTTGTGGCTTTTGTGAATGTGTTTGTGGCTTTTGTGACTCTTTGAATGTTTTGTGTATGTTATTATGTGAAAAATCTGATTTGCAGTGTTATATGTTTCAGATTACTGCTCTGGACTCGAGAGTTATAGAATCAGGGCCAAAATTGGTTAGTTAGTATATACATTGCTGGTTTATTCACTATCCCTACTTCTGTTTTATAACGATTCCAACTGTATAACAGATCGAGAAGGAACCACTCAGCCACTGCAAGGGGATGGAGATGATGTTGCAGCTGTTACAGTCGACGACGAATAGTTAAGGTTTGTGTTCTAGCTGATAGTTTCATGTTGCACTGTAAATTGGATTGTATTGTTGTTGTTACAGTTTCATGTTGCACTTGTTGATACATATTAATTCATTGTTATCATTGGCAGATGAATTGATGAGTGATGAATTGATGACATTTGATGGTTGAACTGAAGTAGCATAATTGAAGGAAGAACTGAATTGCTGCAGATGCTGAATTGCAGATTTGCAGTCTTTGATACATTTTAAGTTTATTGATTGATTTGAGTTTTCGGTTCGAACGGTTAAGTGTTTTGATTGTGTTTAGTTTTGAATTCGAAGTATGAAGTCCGAATGTCTTGAGTCCGAACTAGTCTTGCGTTTTAGCTTCGCAGTTTTATGTTCTGGAACTGGAATCCAGAATCCAGATGGTCAATTTCAATTATATATGAGACTGGAAATACAGTATGAGACTGGGAATTGGTCAATGGGATGAATGATGATATTTATTGCCAGGTTTTCATTTGAGATTTTTTAATTTTCAGATTTTGACATTTTGTTGGACAAACCCGATATCCACGGGTTTAACCGAAATCCATATCAAAATGGATTTGGTAACAAAATTTTACCCATTAGGCATAATGGGGCGGTTATGGGTAAAACCGTGGGCAAATTTAACGGGCAACGGTTAGGGTGTAACCGCCCCGTAACCGACCCATTGCCAAACCTACTCTGTATATGGTGTTGAGACAAACTAAGATATATAAGATACACAAATTATAATTAGAAAATATTAGAAAGTAAGTATTCTAGTCACTATCAGTGGCTTCCATCCGGTCTAATAATGCAACGTCCGTCAATTTCTATCAGATTTCCGTTATCTTAACAGAATGATACTCGGTGTCATAAAAAAACTGAACGCCAGTGGTATTATTATTGAATAAAATTAGTTTAGTGACTAATGTGATAGGATATTGATAGTTCAGGTGGTATGCCCCCTGCTTCCTTTCTTATTTTCTTCAACCACAATGATGAATATATCCCTAATTACTTCCAGTGTTTTTTCCTTTTTATTTACTTTTTTTGTGCTGAAAATTAAAGGGTGAGGGACCATAAATATAAATATATATAAATATATATTTCTATAATTACAATAGTACATCTTACTACATATTAAAGCTATTGATAAAACTAGGGTTGCTACATAAGTATTTCCTTAAAATCTGTACATCTACGTCAAAATGCTATAATACGGCAACCCTTTTTTTGTCAAGGCACGCTCATTATCACAACTATTTCTAAATTTCATATTTCATTTTTAATGGACATGAATTTTTTTATTGTTTCTCTTTATTATTCCAATCCTGCTTAACGATAAAATTCCTATTAAAAATTGCTAATCAATTTCTGGGATGGAGATGATCTAACACTAATTATAAAAAAGTACTCAATCGGGTAGGTAAAAATGAGATTGTATTTGGTTCGACAATAAGGACTTAATTTGAATGGTTAAGGATGATAACTAGTGATTATATATGGGGACGGGTTTGGTATATCCATTACCGGCGCGTTTAGTTATCGGGTTTTACCAGTACCCACCTGTTTGCATAAACAAGTATAATTTCTGAACTATGCCCATTAGTTTGCAGGTTCCGAATTTACCCATTTGGTTGGGTAATCACCGACTACTAAAATAAACTACTCATCCAATAGACATAATAGGACATTTTCCGATTTTCGAATTGTAGAATGTTCGAAATACAGTAGCTCGTATTAGCAAAAAGAATGCCATATTCAATAATAATGAAAAGAATCCAATATAAACAACATCAAAATAGTTTGAATGAGCTTCTATGAAAATGAAAAGAGAAGATGAAAAAGTTTTAGTGAAATCTAAATGGACTTTGGCTTATATATTTGTACTTAAATGACGCAATATATATAACGGGTACTTATCGGAGATACTATCAAATTCATCTCTACTCGTTACCCACTTCAAACGGGCATCAAGTTTGTTTGTGCCCATTAATTGCCCATATTGACCGGATTTTATCCATCCCAAATTGGACAGGTTTGGGGTGGGTACAGGTTTTTGGATTACAATTACCAAACCTTACACAATTAACACTTCAACGTATCGTTATTTGCTATTAATCATGACCATATATATCATAATTAACCAACCTGAAATTATCCGGACTGACCAAATTAGCTTTGACAATGGGGTCGTGAGTGGGTTCGATTAGAATCATTAATCGATATAAAATGTCTCAAACAATAGTCACATTCTCTTTGACAGAATTCGACATGGATTACTAATGAGTGGGTTGGATTAGGATCTGACCGTGTACACAAAGTATCATAGCCATAAGATAAAATACAACGAAGGTTTAGAGATCAAATATACATTTAGTACTTCAGCCCATTACATAATTACCGAAAAAATAAAGATCAAAATTTTGACTATTAAACACTAACAAAACAAATAGCATGGTGAATTTTTATCATACACAAACATTCATAGCTAGCAAAAGAACCTGCCCCCATCCATAATGATTTTGATTCTATTTCTCTATCCAAACACACTTCAAGTGCACTTGTATGGACCCATAAAAAGCTACATATGCAAACATCTGAAACCAACCATGTCCACCTAAACTATATATTTTAAATAAAGGTTGTTAACTTAATTAATTAAAAACAATAATAATTGAAGTAGTACTTACTTGTCACTTCTCAAGCATTATAGTGTGCATGCACATGCATTCCTACTTTTAAACAAATTATACTTAACAATGCAACTAATTAAGATGGCTGCTCGCAAAGGATGGACCAACTACTTATCAAAGCTAACATTGAATCGGATTTAAAATGGAAAGTCTGGTCATTCGGGGTGTTAATTTTCTTATTTCGTGGCCTCGAGTACTAAATATTTGTAAAGTTTGGATAACTTTATAATTCGGTTAATTCTGTAAATAGATGATACATGAAGTAGGTCTAATCATGTAAAACCACCGAAATAAATGAAGCTAAAATATTTTGCATTGAAGTATTTGATGAAAAGGGTTGGCGATATAATTGAGGAGGAGCACCAAATAAGTGGAGGAAGCAAGTGTAGCCTTGAGTTTGTCCAAACAATTAGGACAATGAATGATCAGTGGCTAAATAAATATTAATAATTAATAAACCATAAAAGAGAAGAAAAGAAAATTGAATAATTAATTAGAGACAACTAACAGCTAAAGAGTGTTGTATGCAGTGCAGGCAAGAGAGCCAGAGAGGGTATAATAATAATAATAAGACGAAGAATTTGATGATTACTATTACTGAAAACTTTAATTAATTAGTTTAATTATGGAATATATGTTAAGAAAAAGTTGTATTTGGTGAATGCTAATGCATGAGACATCCATGTTACAACTACTATTATAACCATCATTTTTTATAAATAAATCAATAAAGGAAGCCGGCTTTTTTATTTTTGCTCTGTTACCAAATAATAATATTATTATTATCCATTCCATGCATGAAACCCGGACGGCCACCGCCACTTTCTCGCTGGCCTTTCTCCTCTCCTTCTGTTTTCTATTAATTCCTCCACTCTTTTTTTCTTCTTCTTCTTCTCTACTAATTGAACTTTCTGTAGTTGACTTTTTTTTTTCTAATGCTTTGTAAAACCCTCCGCTCTTTGGTGGTTATCACCAAATTGTGTGATTCTAAATAATAAAATCGATAATGTCATAAATAAAAATATTAAAATAATTATACATTTTAAATTTCAAATCTAAAGCTTTTTGAAACAAAAACACCAAATACTACGACCATTCAACTAGTTATAATCTATTTGGTATTTTGATGAATAATAAAGAGCATCAGACTGAAAAAAGCCTTCTTCTTTGACAGCTCAACCTATCTCATACATTGAGCAAGAACACTAGTAAATTGGCTTTTCCATATGAACCAATTAATAAGTTTCAAGTTAAAAAAAAAACCCACCAATTCTTTCTTCTTTTGTAAAAATAATAAGAAAGTAGTAAAAACTAAACCTCTACATACATGCATTTATACTTTCGGATCCCACTCCTGCCTAAAATTTACCATAATTCTAATCTCAGCTACAACGATACCCTACTTTAGAATTTGTTTGTATACAATGGCGTGGTGAATTTTATCCTTACATATTCTAAAATCTTAAAAGTGCGGGAAACCAATTCGTTACGGTCTAAGTGTACTAGACTCCATAACCCAAGCATTATTAATATGAAAGCATAGGATGCTTAAATTAGAAGAAAAATACCAAGGCAATTGTGTAGCTAAGCACCAAAGTGAAGTGCAGAAGCATAGTAGGGAGTTTGCAAACAAAAGCTGCGAAGTCCATGCTGGCTGGACACCATTATTTTGGCCTCTTCTCTTTACATGAATATATTGATTGATTAATTAATAATGCCGGGGGGGAGGAGTTGAAAACTAGAACAAATTTATAAAAACAACCCTTCAATTGTAAACTAATGTCTCTTTGTTACAAACACAATGAAGACCTGTTAGTTGACATACATAGGTTAAATCAATTTTTAATAAACTGTTTAAAAATAAAGATACAAACTAGAGATTGGATTACAAGTCACCAGGTGAAATCAAATTTAAACCTATCAATAGATACAAACTACACGTACAGAGGAATTAAACAACTTAAATCGATCTCGTGTAACTTCATCATGTTCGAGATTTATCGTCTACGGGCTTGATAAAGTTAAAAACGAAGTGATGGGATTACGATTATTGTAGTTTCCTCCTCCCAGAGAAAACCCAAAGAATATGCAGAGATCCCAAATGTTGTTGTTTTATTTACCAGATGATTAGCAACTGTTCAAAAGCTGGAAGTTGCAGCTAAGCTAGCTCACTTCTAACCATTGCCGTTTCAGCAACCAATATTCTTCCTTTTGCACTTTTTGTCCACCGTTTTTACATTTTTTCAATTGGGTCCTCCAAACTTTGCACATTTGGGGTCTCGTAAATCATTCAATTGCAAAGTGGGTCAGGTTAGTTTTAGGTACAAACAGAGCAAGACAATCCACTCGTAAATCATCAGATTCTCACTTCCAACCTTTAACCCCAAATTTTAAGTTCAAATTGGACAAAGAAAACCAAGTATATATTAGTCAAGGTCAATCCACCATATATATCTTTAGCTAAGAAGAAAAATGCAATGTTAGTAACCAACTAAGAGAAGGTACCTAACACAATATTCATTGCAATTTAGAATAAAGTTACATCTATATTGGAACAACCCTGGTAGCAAGGAAATGCATCAAAATTTCGTGATTTTTTTTTCTACTGTTTTAATATAGTTAGATAATCGGATAGTCACTACCATCCTTGTTAAGAGAGAAAACAAGCACAAGAGAATTTTATTCAGCAAAGTGGCTTCATCTGCATTAAACCATTCACAATGCTGGTGCTAAACTGTCAAATCAAAAAGCTAAATTTGATTTTTTAGCAGCTTAAAAAGTGTTTCTACTTTAACGGTGCTGAAGCTATATTTGACCCCTCATCATTTACAATTTTGTTATCTTCTTTAGCTACATTTGATCGTTTATGTCAAAATTGATCTTGTTATATTTATTTTTTAAAGCTACAAATTTTAATATAACAATTATCCAAATCGGAACTAAAACAAACAATTTGTGGTGAAAACAAAAACGATGGGAAAAACGAAAAAAATCACAGATCCCGAGAAACCCTCTATACGAATAGAAGCCGTTAAATCTGTGAGCTAAATTTGACACTTTTACACTTTAGCTAGCAAAATTTGACATCAAAATCCATTTTTTTAGGCACTTGGACACATTAGCCTTCACCTGTTGGTGATGGAGCGAGAGATTTCAAATATGAGATTTTGTCCAAATCAAACTCACACTCTTATTATTAGTTGGGATAGTGAATTACATGTATTAGTGTAGTAATCTAAAGTATACATCTGACAATTAAAGATGAATAGGTACTTGATTAAGAGTCAAACATCAAGTAATAAATCAGAGAAAAGCAAGTAGAATAAACCTCTCCAAACATAAACCTAACTGTAGAGAGAAAAAGAAAAGAGTTCTGCTTGCTTGAGGAACCAATTAACAACAGTAGAGAGTAAGCAAAGTCCTTGCAGTGGTAGAAGATCAAAAAAGAAAACTAAAGTACTGGAAAAAGGAATGACGGCCAGGGACTGCAACCTTTTCTTATTCTTTATTTCTATGTAATTTGTTGCAGCTATTTGTATTCATTCACTGAAGCAAAACCAAAATGAAAAAAATTATAAAATTGAAAAAAGAGAGAGTCTTTGCTTGAGCTGCAACTTGTTGTTGTATTGTATGCTCTCTCTCTCTCTCTCTCTCTCTCTCTCTGCCCTTTGCTTCTAGCTGCTTGCTCCTTCCTGTGCTCTCTTCTTCTCTATTCCTTTACAACAGGACAAAGTAAAGAATAGTTAAACAAATAGTGAGTGAGTGCTAGAGAGAGAGAGAGAGAGAGAGAAAGAGAGTCTCTTTCAGAAGAGTTTTTCATTTCCATGATTAGCAAGAAAGGCCCTTCTTCCTTTCTACTTCTTCTACTACTTCTACTACTACCTGCCTTCATTGGATAGATAGATAGATATCTAGCTAGCTAGCTAGACCCACCAACACTCCCACCACCACCACCACCATCCCCTTTTCCCCCTTTAATTTCCCAGTAGCTTACTTCTCCTTCAAAACTTCAACTGCCCTCACATAAAGCTACTGCCTTTAGCTTTTCTGCTCTCTTGCTAGCTCCTCACTTCCAGTTCCAATTCCTCTCTATATCTTTCAATTCTGCTGTTTCTGGGTTGTGGGTTTGAATGTCAGTGAGGTTTCCTCAAGTGGGTACATTTCTGATCACCTGGAAAAGAAAAGGAATTTGATTTATTCCAACTAGGATCTGACTCTGACACATCTGAGAATCCTCTGTTTTCTCCCCTGTTTCATTCCTAACTGTTCTTTAACTTCCAGCCCTTTCTTTTTTCTTTCTTTCTTTCTTTGAAAAAGTCATTAGTCATCATCGCAGATCAATGGAGGAAGATTATCAGCTACAGCAGCAGCAGCAGAAGATGAAACATGTGTGCAAATTCTGCAGGAAGAGCTTCCCATGTGGGAGGTCATTGGGGGGACACATGAGGTCACATATGATCAATGATGTCTCAGCTCAAACTGATGGAACTCTCATCACAAGAAAGAAGCTCCCTTCTCTCATCCTCACTGCAAATGCTGAAAATGCTTCTGCTTCTGCTCAAATTATTGTTGAGAAACTGTGCAAGGAGTGTGGCAAGGGAGGTTTCCAGTCATGGAAGGCCTTGTTTGACCACATGAAGTTCCACCATTCCTCCTTTGATCAGAAGGCAAAAGAGGAAGATGAAATGGAAGATGATGAGGATGAGGATGAAGATGAGGATTCTTGGGAGAATAGTGGTAGCAATATGAAACAGAAAATGGTGATCATGGATAGCAGCCAATCTGACAATGAGATCATGACTGGGATGACGATGCCTAATCGGAAGAAGAGATCGATGAATAAGAGACGATCGGCTGCTAATTCTTCGTCGTTCTCAGCTGTTTCTGGGGTTGAAGAACAAGAACAAGAAGAGGTTGCTTTGTGCCTCATGTTGCTCTCTAGAGATGTCACAAACTGGGGTTCTAATTCTGCTCATAAAGATCATAATGGTCCTTTTGCTGCTGCTGAGTCATCTGATAACAATTATGTTTTGTCAGAATCTCCTCCCAACAGGCTGGATCAGGAAGAGCTAGTAAAAGGTACTATTGTTGTTGTTATGAAATCTGAAATTTCTGTGTCTGAGAATCCAAGAAAAAGTGGTGATGTTGTTAAGAGGAAAAGAAAGCTGAAAGAATGTGAAGATCAATCCTTGGAAGTTTGCAAGGATGGCAACATCAAGTTTGAGTGCAACACTTGCAACAAGAGCTTCCATTCATATCAGGCATTGGGAGGGCATAGAGCTAGCCACAAGAAGACCAAAGGCTATTCTGCTTCCATACTTGATGAGACCAACAATGCAGAAGAAGAAGAACAAGAAGAAGAAGAAACTGATCAGAAGATGATCATGATGAAATCAGTCAACAATGAAATTCTTGATCAGAACAAGTCCCCTACTCCTCCATCTCCTCCAGCTGCTGCTGCTGCTGCTATTGCGGCGAATCGAAATGTAGCAAGTGGGTCTGTGGGAAGGAAAAGGGATGTGAACAGAAGTCATGAGTGCCCCATTTGTCTCAAAGTGTTTCCATCAGGACAGGCACTTGGTGGCCACAAGAGGTCTCATTTGGTTGCAACCAATAACAGTAAAGTCGCAGTATTGCCTACTGCAGAAGTAGTAGTACCAGCAGCAGAAGCAGCAAAGATTCCAGTCATTAAAGATTTCTTGGATCTCAATCTTCCTGCCCCAGTTGATGAAGAAAGTACCAACAACAACAACAGTAGCATTAATGTGGGGTTCAATCAATGGTGGGCTGGAAACAGCCACAAGCATGAACAACAACAACCACTTGTGGGTTTGATCTCTAACTTATAAAAACATTTGGATGAATATAAAAAATTTGGATGGATCATTCTGAGGAGGAAATCATCAATGAGTGTACAGATTCATTCATTCTTTTTTTTTCACATGATTGAAGTTATAGCCACACAGCAACACCACCAAAAGGGTAATACTTTCTGCTCTCCCATTTCATTTCCTGCTGCAAGTTTTGCTCACACTGAACTTGAACTACCTACACTTTTCCTTTTCTTCTGTTTCTTTTTTCAATTGTCTCCAATACTGTAATTGAGAAATGTAATGCTACACTTTTTTCTTGACTTCTTTATTTACTCCACTTACTTTCATGATACAATGAGAGAAGCTAACTAAGCACCCATTAGGCAAAGGAGAAAAACCCACTTGCTAAAACATTTCCTTGTCACCAAAGGTGAAAGAAAGATGGATGGATGGAGGTTGTTGTTGTGGAGATGATCAATTGGGGAACTAGAAAATTGATGTCATGAAAGTGAGATCAACCCCATTTTTATTTTTATTTTTAAAAGAGAGAAAGAAAGAAAGAAAAAGAAAAGCAATGGGTTTTATAATGCAAACACAAGGATTGCATGTGAGGTTCCCAAAGGTGGGTTTGATTAGTCACCTAACCATACACACAAAAACATTGACAACCCAACTCTATGCTTCTTGCTTACTACTATACTCGAAAAGAAATTAAGAAAATATCATTCATTTGTGATCTACCTATTTTGGAGAGGTAATTAGTCTTAGTGCTTAATTAATTGCATATAGAAAGCTCTAATTTTTATTGGTAAGAGGGAAAAAAACACACTAACTTGGGACCCACACTTCCCACCTGAATAGTTTCATCCATAATGGTGGGTTGGGTTTTCTTTGCTAAGGTTTCACTACTTCATCATCTCCTCTTTTGAATCCTAATCACACCAAATCAACTTTCTTTGTAAAATAAACCTTAAATGCTACTTATGTTTGACGTACATGACACATTAACACTCATGTTATATAGTTGAGTGATTGTAGGCGGTAACAACTGATTTTGTTTTTAGAAATTTTGGGTTCAAAATTTGGAATGTGCAGTCATTTCGGTACCCTTGTAATGGCATCACCGGTCTCACCTGGGTTGACAACCGACAACCCAAAAATTTACCTGACAACGACATCACTAAATGATATATGCCCATTGAAGAAGTTCTTCGTATAAACAACAATCATGTTATATTTGAATATGGGTATCACTCAATCTTTAATTTTTGTAGTATCGTTAGATTTTTCACCCATACTAAGTGATAGAAATTTTATTATTAATTTTCTTGTCAATTTAATCAATATAACAAAATGTTTGCCTAGTAGGACGATAACATGAAACAACATATTGAATTAAAAGTCAGCACACGACCGATACGTGAAAATAGGCATGTTAATCGGTGTCCGGATAAGTATATTGAATCAACCGAGCAAGGAATTTTTCATATTTCAAATTATATATATATATAACCCTATACTAAAAACTTTTAGTTTTGCCGGGCAGTAAGCTTTACCCATATGTGTAGTTCTAGCTACATTTAGTTTTCATTGTTAAGGTGAGAATTTGGTGGAGGTATTCCTTCAGAAATGAAAGCTTTTCATTTTTTTTTCAAAAGGGAAATGAAGATATGATGCTGAAAGGGAGATAGGGAGCAGACATAGAGTTGCCATCCTTATTCTACCACTCACTCACTCACACTCAATCTTTCTGTCAATAGACCATTAAAATTAAGGTCCATCCTTGGAGATACATTCACAAATTAAAAACTGCCCCTACTTTGTAGCAAGGGTTTTTTCAGAGATGAAGGAAGTTGAAAAACATGATAAGTATTTCGGTTTGGTTACGAAGTGGGCCGATCGAAGAATACGTTGTTCTCTTACTAGAAGGAGAGGGTTCACAACAAACTAAAGGGGTGGAAGGAAAAAACTATGTTCGTTGCTGCTAGAGAGGTCCTTATTAATTCCGTAACTCAAGCGTAGCTATCTTATGCTATGACTGTTTTTAAAATATCCACAGCCTGATCAATAACTTCTGGTGGGGTCAGAAAGCTCGGATAGACGTATTCACTGGCGTAATCGGCATGAGTTGATGCGTCTGAAGCTAGAAGGAGGGGTGGATTTTCGCAATTTGAGAGGTTTCAGTACGGCTCTCCTCGCTAAGCAGCTATGGAGGCTGTACCAACGACCCAATTCCCTTATTGCATGAATTATGAAAGCTAAATATTTCAAACATGCATCTGTTTTGGAAGCTGAATTGGGCTACCGCCCAAGTTTTGTCTGGCCCAGTTTATTCAGCACCCAAGTTTCTGTGGAAGGGTACTCCGCCGGAGGGTGGGAAACGGGGCGACAATTACTATCTGGGGTGATCGATGGATCCCCTCGATTCCAGGCTTACTTCAGCTCCGGAGAATCTTCCCATTGACGCTACAGTTAGAGATCTTGTTGATCCAGCTACTAATCAGTGGAATCTTGCTCTTATCAGAAGCTGCTTTCCGGCAACCATAGCAAATGCTATTTTCCAAATTCCGCTACGGGATGTTGGGGAATCAGATTTTCTTATATGGAGCTCAAGTAGTACGGGTGTGTATTCGACTAAGGATGGATATCACTGTTGGTTTTCTGAGTTTAAATCTCATATTGGCATTATTGTTACAGGTGATTCGGCTGCTTGGAAATGTCTCTGGGCCCTTAAGGTGGCTCCGAACGTGAAGATCTTTTTGTGGAAATTCCTTCCCAATATCCTTCCTACATGGATAATTTGTGTCGTCGACTGCTGAGCTGTGGAGATCTTTGCCCTTTTGTGGCCTTCCGGAATCTCAAATACATATCTTTCGTGATTGTCAGTGGAGTAGATGGATCTGGCTTTCTTCGGAGGTCAAGTATTGCTTTGATTTTGGCAGTTCAGATGACTATCTTGACTGGTTTGATTCAGTTAGAGTTTCTGCCGAAGACTTGGTTCTGGAAAAATGGGTCATCCTCCTTTGGTTCCTTTGAAAAGAAAGGAATGCCCACCAATTTAATGGTTTCCGTTTACAAGAGTGTGAGATTGTGGACAGGGCGACTAGTTATCTTCATAACTAACTATAAGGAAGTGAAGTCCCCAATTCCGACGCCGATGTTGCAGGCGACAAGCAATTCTTGGAGGGCACTACTGGTTGGTTTTCTAAAGATAAATACAGATGCAGGTATGGGAGTTGTGATGTGTAATGAACATGGTAGCTTTGTGATGGCAGCGGTGAAGAAAGTCGAAGGTATATGGGAGCCAGCAGTGGCGGAACACAACAGCTATGGAATTCGGCTTGCAATTGGCATTGTAGCACATGTACAACAAGGTTATTATAGAGAGCGACAGTCTCATGCTGAAATTGAGATATTGTATCGAAGCATTCGCTTACTTCTTGAGAAGTTTGACTCCAGATCGTGGCAACATGTCGAAAGGGATTATAACAAGACTGCTCATATAATGGCTCGTAGCAAGATTAATTGGAATTCTCCTATTATTTGTGTCGATATACCTCCGATTTATCTGATTGACCTGCTCAAACTGAACGATGTTACTCTGATTCGAGATTAATTATATCTTACAAATTTTTTATAAAACAAATTAAAGTCCTCTTTCCGGTGGCACCCCTTTACCTTAAAAACAACGATTTTCTTTAATTTCATGTCATGTATACCTGCGGGCTGCGGCTTTGTTTCCTGGACGAAGTCCATTGGGCTGCCTTAATCCCATTGGCTGTTCATCCGTGGGCCGTAACTTGTACTTGTGTAGGCCCAAAAAAGTTTAGATCATGTAATTACTCCAATATATATACTCTTTACGCTTGATAACGTTAATTATGTAAACACAAAGATAAACAAAGTAGCCATGGTATACAAGCATTGGCAAACTTATTAGTTGAACTTAAACAACAACAATTTCACCCCTTAATTATTATGTCCATCTGTTCAAGACTAGTTCTCATGATCGACACTCGACAGGAAAACCTTGGGGGAAGCGCTTAAGGTCTGTGCAATAGTTGTAAATCATGTAGTTCTTCTGAACCCACCTCACTCTCCTCCTCGCTTTGCCGTCCAACTCCTTCGACTCCCAATTCCCATCCGAAAATGACTTTGGTGACAGCGTTTTCGAAACCTCGAAAGAATTGAAGTTACGATAGTAGGCCGTGAATGGAGCCTTTGACCAATCGGTCTTCACCAGGCCTCCACGGGTAGCCCAATCGTCTGCATTCCACAGGCTTGAGTGGATCCTCATGGGCTGGCTTTTGGGGAACGGTACGCCCATGGACTCAGCGTTTTTGAAAACACGAATAGGAGTGTTGTCGACCAAGAACACGATGTGGTGTGGGAGCCATATGACTGAGTAAGTATGGTAGTCTTGTGTCGGGTCGAACCATAAGTAGAATTGTTGCTCTCTGTTTCCTTTGCCTTGACTAAATACGTTGGTGTGGATAATGTACGGGTCTCCGCTCAGGTTTCCCAGGAATTCGAAGTCGATTTCGTCGTGTGTAGTCCCTTCAGATGACAACTGCAAAGTACAAAGATTGCACATTAATTAGGTTGTGGATTACATAGAACAATTAATTGGAGCTTGACATTCATGTATGCAGTAATCGTGTTAAAGAAAAAATACGTACGTAGTAAGTAGTGACAGTGCCAGCAGAGTTGCCAGCGATGAGCTTAAGCTGCATGTCAATCTTGCCAAAGAGGTACTCCTTCTTGGATTGAAATCCAGAGCCAGAGGTATTGTCTAGCGACAGAGACAAATCCCGACCGCCATTTGAGATCTTAGCTCGTGGCCCTCCCCATGTTAAGTCGAAGTCCTTGTTGAAATTGCCCGCAAGTGCAACTCCTACCAAACAACAACTAATCACGAGTACTACTAGCAACCCAAATGGACCAGAGAACAAACCCATGACTTGTTTTCGTGATATCTACTTGTGATGGTTGTGAAATTAAGATGAAGATTTGATTGTGTGGTATGAGATGAAGAAGTTAGGTTCAATTATGAGGGGATATTTATATTGTTGACATTGGTTCTGGGATACTCAGGGCAGCCACTACTGGGTATTTTAATTTATGGGAGAAATTCTTCACTCTGTTTTGGCATTTTTCAAGCTAAGTGTTGAAGCCTCTTTTGTTTCTCATGGTTAGAAAACGTGTCTAGGGGAATCTTTCGAGAAATCTTGTTGAATGTGGACTTGGACATTGGCTTTTAACGATGATCATTATGTGTAAGGATTAACGTTCTTGAAACAGTCTGTTCATAGATTTATATTTTTCTGCCCATTCCGAATCTTGTTGGGACACGAACGAAACGGAGCAATAAAATACCAACAAACCCCGAACTGCATACATTTTTCCTACTCGCGAGCCTTCTGCGTGTCTCAATATGTACTCCATTCCCAACATCCTCTTAGGAAATGAAGATTGTTGTGCATCTCTATGGAGGAAACGAGCTTACGACCGTTTGAAACTACACCTAGCAAAGGAGTTTTGCGAGCTTCCTCACATGTCTTTCCCACCCAAGACTCCAAGGTTTGTCCCTAGAGATGGGTTCCTCAACTATTTGGACAATTATGTGTCCAAACTTGAAATAATCCCAAGGTACATGGAGAATGTTGAAAGTGCTATTCATGATAGGAATAGATGGACGGTTAGAGTGAAGGATTTGCAGCAAAAAGGGCTGTGAAGAAGTTTACTTGGGGAAATTTCTTGTGGTTGCAACCGGTGAAAAAAGGGATTATCCACAAAATACCTGGTTTAAAAGGGTTTGATGGGGAGGTTATTCATTCAAATCAATACCATAATGGTGAGGGATTTAAGGGGATAGATGTTCTGGTTGTGGGTTGCGGGAATTTGGGGATGGAGATTGCTCATGATCTATCGAATTACCATGCTAAAACCTCTACAGTTATATGTAACCCAATAATTAAATCTTTTCAATTTCACAAATTGCACGTGTTATTTTATAAAAATGCACATCCACATCCACATCCATGCCATTGTCATAAATTATAACTAATTACGACATGATGCAGGTGCATGTAGTTACTAAGGAAATTACGTATTTAGGAATGCGTCTTATGCGCCACTTATCGATCAGCATTGTTGATGATATTGTCATCGCTAGTGCGAAGATGAAATTCGGGAATCTATCAAAATACGGGATCAAACGTCCAACATTAGGTCCATTTTTTAACAGAAAGAAAATCGGGCGAGCCCCAACTATCGACACTGAGACGGTTAAACGAATCAAAACAGGAAAAATTAAGGTACGAAGTTAAGAAATTAAAACAAAATTATAGGTCCATAACTAATTATGTTTGGTCTTTATAGCTATTGGAGTTAATAAGGAAAAAATGTTATTTATTGTGGTTACTGATTTTAATATTTAAAACAATATATTCTTTTATATGTGATTAAACTGATACGATCACTTGACAACTTGACAATAGACATAGGAACATACAATTAAGAGTTTGGTTAATGTTGTACTTTCTTTTAATGTTGGTTTTCTACATTTTCTTTGTGTAGAATGGACACAACCTATTCAATGAAGATGGGGTGCCAATGAGGAAATTTCCAAATAATCATTGGGAAGGGAAGAATGATTATCTATTGTGTGGGATTTGCTGAGAGGGGGCTTTTTGGAATTTCCCATTAAGAAGAAGAGATAATCCATGAACTAAACAGTTTCTGAAAAATAAATATGGGGTTATGATGTGTTTAAATATAACTAACCATGATTTTTTTTTAAAATGGTTGTGTTATAAATTAAAAATCCAAAAGATCGTGAGTTTTGAAATGTGATATATAATAGCATTAGTGATGTATAAGAAATATGATGTTATTTCTAAGTGTTGAAACATTCATTATTGATTATATAAATGGTTGAATAACTCCATTGTTACGTAGTTTAACAAGGGTTCAACATCGCCGTTAAAATCACGGAATATATCAGACCCAACAGCCTTCTTTATCCTAATTCCTTTCTTCTCTTCTATTTCTCTCCTCCACAAAAAATTCTTCCTCCTCCACCATTTCTTCTTCCAATTGCCGTCTTTACCGCCGCCACATCCGTCCTGCGGATCATCATCGCCGCCTGTCGCCGCCCACCTCTCGATCATCTCCTTCATTCGAATCGCAACTCATACAAGTGAATATTGTTCAAATTAGGTCAATGTGTTAGAGAATAGGGGGGTTTTAAATTTAGATCAGAAATTAGAGGTTTTGATTCAATGTTCTGTGTAACAACTTGCAAGGTTTAGAGTTTAGTGTTAATATTGGATTAAGGTTATTTGAATTAGGGATGTTTGAGTTAAGAGTAAAATAAGGTTTTTCGAATTGAGGTTCTTCAAATTGATTTGAAAGTTTTGGGATTTTGATAGTTATTGATCTTGTGCAGGAGTTATTGAGTCATTATACCTTTTCCAACATTATACCTTTTCCAACATTTAGTACTCTTTCCTCCGAGTTGCAGGCGATGCCTCAAGTCTTAGAAGGTTCTACACTGGGCTCATTTGAAACTTTTTGATCATTTGGATCTTTCAAAGGAAAAAAACATGTCGATAATAGCCCACTAGTTGAGTCAGAGGAGGGGGAGGGGGAGGAGCAAGATAATGAAGACGAGTAGGTTGTAGGTTATGTTATTAGTATATTGTCTTTCAGAATGATGTAGTAACAATATTTAACTTTCGAATTACTAACGATAGAGTTTGAATGACATAAAACTATATTTATTATGTTCCACATGTATATTAGCTACTAAAATTTTAATTGTTAAAATTTAATTTGGAAATTGCAATATGCATTTTGAAAACTAGAATTTTGGAAATTATGGTTTCCAATTTAACAACTTAGTTGCCGTTAATTTAACAGTGGTTTTTATCCGCGGTTAAACCTAACAGCGGATAAAATTCGTTGTTAAATCTTATAGCGGATATATTCCGCTGTTAGGTTCAACAGCGGATATCTACCCACCGTTAGATATCCTCCCATTACATAACCCAATAGCGGATTTCGATCCGCTGTTAAACTATTTAACATCGACTTATCCGCTGTTAAATTAAATAAAATTTCGCCGTTAAAATGGCCGATTCTTGTAGTGTGCGGGATGTCATATGCATAGAGCTGATTTTTTGGGAGATCAACACCAAATTTAAGGAGGTCAGTTGTAAAAAAGGCAAGGAAATAGTGTACTCAGCTGAAATTTGTAATTGTTCACAAATGGTTCTGCATAATGGTTTTTATTTTTATGGGGTAATGAATAGGTTTCTCATGTTTTTCCAGTTCTTGATTTTGGACATGAAAATTGATGATAGGGTTGTTTTTTTAAATATGTATCATTTTTAAATATATATAATGAGTCACATGACTGTTGTTTTAAATATGTTCGCCTGCCAAATGTATTTTTTGTCAGAATTTCAGTTTTTACCACAAAAAAGTTATATGTATAAGTCGGTTTTTAAGACTCAATTTATTCAATATTAACTCCACTTTCACTCTCCCTTTCAAATACTTAGTCACGTTGCAATAAACGTGATGTACCTGATAACAATTTGTGGTACCAATTGTTGTAGTGAATTTCAAAAAGAACGATGTGTACTGTAGCTAGTTTGTAGGTACAATATACTTATTGAAGATTAATATATTGTAATAAGCCAATAAGTATGACCAATTTGACAAATTTTAAATAATGTAGAAATAATTGAAATACATAGATGAATCTTAACATTACAATTAAAATTTAAGAAATCATCCAAAATAAATAATTTTTTAAAACAAATATTAATTAACCAATTGAAAACTGCCAAAATGTGTTCTAAAAAAAGGAAATAGATCATTTTCAATTACACAAAATAACAACGGTTGTAAAAAAATTAGAGAGGTTTTATTGAATCTAGAATATAAAAAGAAAAAGATATGGTTCCCTCAATCAAATCAAGAACATTAATCCGAACCGTTAAATAAAATTTAACGATCATAAAATGTCTTAATAATTAGAATAAAAAAAGAATTCTAACCTTATAAAATCTAATTTGTTATATGACTTAATAATTTATTTTTATTAAGTTAAATTCTAAGTATATGAAAATTGCACCCAATTAAAAAACAACCAGCCAGCTGGATTCTAATGTTGAGGGCGGGGCTTCGGTCAGCCATTTTACGTCATTACCAGGCACCAAATATTTTAGATTAAAATCCGGATGCAATGCGGTTAACCAAGACTGGTTGGAAACAAAAATATAGCCAATAGTACCCTTGTACTCAGAAAAGAAAGACATTCAATTTAACTTCTTTTTTATAAGAATGATTATATATGTATTAAATCAGGTGAATTCTTCGGTATATCTAGTATATCGAAAATTTCGGTATGTCTAGTTTTTTTAGTAACGTAAATCTATCACCATCGTCCATTTTCAGTTTGCAATTTTGACGGTTCACGATTATTTAAATCTTAAATTTCTATTTCACATTTTATTTTTGATCTCGTATGTTTTCTCAATTTGACAAAAGATATTGCTTTCTCAATTTGACAAAGGAGTTTTAGCAAGCTAAGGCAGCAGCTCCGAGAGCAAGAGAGGGAGACGAAGGAAACACAACTCCAAAAAATGCATTAAGATAACAAGATCCCGATGCTTCAAAATAAGACTTGGAAATTCTGCAACTGAAAAATCAAACAAAACATCATGTATGACACCCCAAAGTGACAGCAAAAAACAGCAGCAACAATTTCAATTAAACCACATTAAATTTTTTAATTACCTCATTTATGAAATAACTCAGCTAAATCATCCGTAACGAATTACGAGACAAAATTAGAAAGAAGAAGTGAACTGGACATAGCACCTAGCAAAGCAAATAATAACATCCCAACACACACTTACAAGACTAACTAGCTAATTACAAAACATGCTCTCTAATCTCTAACATCAATTAAGTAACCTCAAATTATAGGATATGATTTATGAGAAAGAGTTCGATTCACCAACCTAGTTAACAAAGAATTTTATTATTCGACCAAACCATCATTTGAGACTTAGTATTGGACATGCCCTAACATGTATATATTAATATAAAAATTTCCATATTTTCTAGTTAAGATGCAAATGTAGAAATTCAAGTATTTGTGAAAAAAATAAAACGTATAAAAATAATTAGCAAATCACCTAATATAGGAAAAGTTTGACAGAAAATCCCTAATATTCTAGTAAAAATAGAAAAAATAGAAAATGTCGATTCATAATTAGAGGCAGATTTTTAAAATTAAACAATATTGCAATAGTATAAAGATGTAGCAATTAATAAACTCTACAATACCCACTCACTAATTCATTTCCATTCTCAAAGTTCACTCTCAAAATTAAAACAAGGATTATCAATATGATGAAACTAGTAGCATTTTCGGTTGTCCTAACATTGGCTATCACCACCGGTATTGCTCCAGCCTCCGGTGCTCCAGCCGATGCTGATAAAGGAAGTGTGGTCCCATCAACTTCAAAACCAATAAAGTCGGCAGATTTTACAGAGGTTCACGTGATGAACGAGCTTAAAAATGACAAGAAAGCCATGAGGGTTCACTGCAAGTCCAAAGACGAGGACTTGGGGATCCATGATGTTCCAGTCGGGTCAGAGTACCAATGGAAGGTCAAGAACACCGATGCCAAAGCCACTCCCTTTACTTGTGGTATTTCTGCAAATGATAAGGTAATCGTGTTCGATGCATATTTCGATGATGCCGAGCTCTTGCAAAGGGTCAATGAGAACAATTCTTATTGGGTGGTTAAGGATGATGGTATTTATCTTCGTCAAGTTTGGAAGAACACCGACGTTTTGTGGAAACCATGGCCTTGAAGGGAATTGATTGGCTATCACATATTATGAATTTTCATCTATGTTCTTTTTGTTATTTTTTCCCTTGCTAGTTCATGGATCAAACTCAGAATTGTTTTGTTTATTTAACTATTCTCCATAAAAAATCAAACTAGACTGGAGGTGGATCCTTCTGGTCCGACATTATACTAATAAATTTTGCTTATTTTGTGACGATATATGTTCTTTCATATCTTATGAGTTTAATCGTTGTTGATTTTTTCATTTAATATTTGTGACCAAGTCTGATGGGTTCTCCATTCGTCTCTAAATTTTAGTAACCATAAAAATTAGATGCATAATTTGCGGCGGGGTTTCTTAATTACACAATGTTGGAATGCTATGAAAACGTGAGATCGCGTGTGGTGTTGAAAGTTAGGGAAATAATATTAATCGATAAATAAACTAAATTAATTAAATGAAAAAGCAGTGTGAATTACGAAACTACCACATGCTCCAAAATTCAACAGAATTCAGCACGGAAATCCTTCACTATGACCGGCCAACACTAAAAATGTAACAATTGATGAACTACGCAATATCCACTCACTTAATGTCATTGATCTCAAAATTACAACACTATAAAAATGATGAAGCTAGTAGCATTGATCTCATTGGTCCTAACATTAATTAGCCATCGTCTTCCACATTACTTCGGTATCTAATGCTCTAGCTCCATCATCCGATGTTATCAATGGCGTTGTGGTTTCGTTGTGGTTCCATTTACCTCGAAGCCTGTAGAGTCAACTGATTCTATAGTGATCCATGTGATGAACGAGCTTAAGGGGCTAAGAAAGCCATGAGAGTTCATTGTCATTCCAAATTTGAAACTTAGGTACCCGCGAAGTTCCGATCGGGTTCCAATGGAGGATCAAGAACACAATCAATACAATAATTCACCGCATCTCCTGCATTGTTTCGGACGAAGATACAGACACTGTGTTCAAAACATATTACGGAGATCTCGAGATTTTGTAAGGGGCAATGGAAACAATTCTAATTGAATGGCCAAGGATAATTGCATTTATTTCCGTAAAGCTGGGAAGAACACCGACATTTTCTTGCAACCATGGAATGAAGGGCTGCTTTTTACCAAAACGGCTTAAAGCGATTTGATTGGCTATTATATATGAGTTTGTATGCTGTAATTGTGGCTGTTTACCTTAAGATTTAGTTTTGTTATGTCATATTTATAAGATTCCATATATATGGATAATATAAACATTTATTGTCTGGCAGGAAGCAAATGAGGCTGCTCATTTGATGGCACATATTAATGCTTATTGAAATAATGACTTGATTTGGATAGAGAAATTATCAATTTTTTTGATTGATCAGCTTAAATTAGATAGTGTAACTGTTAATCATTCTTAATATATTAACTGGTTCTTGTAAAAAATTGATAATTTTTGCAAAGTTATTTTAATTTGGGTGATGTTATATACAGTCCGTATTTTATTGTAAATGAACTATTATACCCTTAATAAAAAAATTACCAACTCAATTCATATACAGTTCGTATTTTACTATGTGCATTTTCTTTTTACTAATGCAGTCCAGTTTTACTTTTTCCCAATCCATTTTTTATAAATAAATATTCTGAAAGTTCTAAAAAAATAGAGCTTAATAAATATACCTTACCAAATACGGTTAAAATATTAACATATCTTTAAAAGATAAAAATATTTATAAATAAAAAAGTATATCTTCCGTATATTCTAACGATGACAAATGTTTCTTTTCAAATTTTTATTTTTTCCAAAGATTATAAAAAAATATTAAATAAAAATATTTTCTAAATATTTTAGAAGAATGAATATATCTTATGAATATTCTAAAAAAATGGCCAGTAATTAGTAAAAATGAATTGCGTAAAATGACATGTGTTTGTAAAAACAGACTGCACGAAATAAATACAGATTGAATGACAATTTTGTTAACTAAAGATATTTTAATTTATTTACGGAGTACACGAAGTAAAAGACAGACTATATATAGCATTGAGTTTTAATTTCGACATTCGTCCTTTTGAAAACTAGAGTATTCTCCAAAGAAATATTAAAAATAAAATATAGAAGAAACTATTCGATGATTTACAGCCGAAAAAATAATTTAGTAAATTTAAGTATTTTCTGAAAAAAATTAAATATGAAAAGTCAGCAAATGCCCCTAATACGGACATAATTCTGAACAAATTCCAAAATTATAAGTAAAAATGAGATATCGGTGCCTAATGAGTGGAAGATTTTAAAATTTTGGCACATTACAACACTATAAAAATCGAACAATTAATAAACTCCACAATATCAATTTGTTCCCTCATACTAATTCATTCTGTTCTCTCTTGCAATCCATACAATATCAATAAACTAGTAGCATTCTCATTGGTCCTAACGTTGAGCATCGCAGTTGGCATTGCTCCAGCCATCAGCCGACGATGCCAAGGGCAGTGTTGTCTCGTCAACTTCGAAACCCGTAGAGTCAACGGATTACACAGAGGTTCATATAGTGAACGAGCCTAAAAATGACAAAAAAGCCATAAGAGTTCATTGTAAGTCCAAAGATGAGGATTTGGGGACCCACGATGTTCCAATTGGGTCAAAGTACCAATGGAGGGTCATGAACACCGATACCACAACCACACCCTTTACTTGCGGCATTTCAACAAACAATAAAGAGATAGTGTTCAAGGCATATTTCGAAGATGCCAAGCTCTTGCGAAGGAGGATCTCAGTACTCATGAACAACCTAATGCTGCTCTGACTTTGTGTGGAATCGAAGCGTGTAGGAAGGATATGTTGTTGTGCTCTTGGAACAATGAGTCAGTTGGAATGTATGAGCTTCCATCATTTCGTGAAAAGGGGAGATTGTACTCCAAATGTGAAGTAAGGAGCTTGGGAGGAGGTACTGGAGGGATGTTCTTCACTGGAGATGCTTCTGGTGTGGTGACTGTATGGAAACTGGCACTAGAAGCGAAAAATGGAGCAGTAGAGGTATAGTTTGAATCCTGGAGATGAGTTAGAAGAGGTTGCTGCTATGCTGATCTACTGCAGCATTAGGAATTCCACACGGTAGAAGAGGTAGAGTAGTTAGTATATAATAGTGAAATGAATGTAAATAGAACTACGTTAGGCTTGATCCTCCCTCCGTAGCATAGTTTTGGGAGGTACGTAGGCAACCTGGCAATTTCGGGTGCAGTCTATCCAATATATAAAAAATTAGATTCTTCGATAACTATGAGCAATGACAGAGAAATGAATCTGGGTTTGATATTGTAAACTGTACAAGCATAGATTTGAGTAATAAAAACTGATGACATGTAAAGGTTTATTTCCTGTGTTGGTTTGTGAATGTTTTGAACGAGATGATTAGTGACAGTAGTCAGTAGCAGAGGATATATACATAAATGTTTCCTTACCTTGCTTTGTTCTCCAATGCATTCATTTCATAGCAGTTGCATTTGTGTATCAACTGCAGTTTCTTCCTATTCAAAGCAGTACATTTCACCTTGTGCTGCATACTTTGTGTGTTATTATTATGTGTTGAACATCAGTGGCAGCGAGTATTTCAGTTCTCTGCCAGAATTGATGTTCTCGTCGTTGGTTGCTTTGATTCCAGATGCCTTAATTTATTTTTAGTAATTAGTTGGTCATATTACTTTTGGGCCTCCAAAACTGAACTAGCAGCCCGGTTGACCAACGTAGGCCCAAGTAGTTATTTCAGGCCGGGCCTGGGCGACTGATGTGAGCCTAGCCTTAGCCCTAGAAGCGCCGCTAATGAAACTGGTCTTGCCGTCTGTTAGTGGGTGAAGAAGAGGAGATCCGATGGAGGAGGAGGACGGCGAAAGAAGTGAAAACAACCGGTGGGTATGGTGGGGTGTTGGAAGCACCGTCCTGATGGGTTGGGGAGTGTTTTCGTGGCGGAGAGGCTACGCCGGAGACGGTAGGTTGATGCCGTTGAAAGCGTTCGCAGTTGCATCTCTGTTTGTGGGATCCGCTGCTTCGGCCTCCTTCTGCGCCCTTCGTGCTTCCGGCATCCACAAGGTTTTATCATCATCTCAAACTCACCCATTTGTCCAATTAATTATCTTGTTGTAGTTTCTGAATGAAGTTGGGAATTGCAGGTTGAGGATCTGGTGCAGGTGGGTGCAGGTATAAGGACCCAGCTCGGGATCCCTTCAAGGCCACATCACAAGAGGAGAGATTCTTGATTTTGTTATTGCTAGCTTTCCCAGAAAAACCAATCAAGAACGGAGTTTTGTATAAAGCCCTGCATGCATTTGGCAGAAATGATCTTGAATTTCATAGAGAGGACTGATGAGGGCGGCGGGGAGAAGATGCAACAGGAGGAAGAAGAAAGGTGATGAATTTTCCTGCAAATTTCTCTTGTTTGTTTTGGTGTTTATTATTAGAAGAATGAAATGATGATTGCAAAGTTAGATCTCCTGGATGAACCCTTCCCCATGTATGTGTCCCTTTGTATCAGACCAAGCTGCAAGCCTGCAAGCATTGTGTAGTGCACAAGGGTTCCATTTGTAAGACTTGAGAGTTTCGAATATATGAACAAGCTTTCTGTTGACTCAGAGTCGCATCTGTACTAGCTTTGTCCATCGTTTTCTGCGTAGCTAGCTTCAATTTCGTAATTCGATTCTGATACTCAGTCCCAACCAGAGATGGAAAACCAGATAAGGGATATGTTAATCTTCTATGATGTCGTATGTGAAGATCATGGGGGTCGTCAACAAAGACCATATAACTGATTTCCAACCCATGAGATATGATCCTAGAACGTATAAAATCAACCTACCATATCAACTATATGTTATATCTTACGCTCTATTTCAATTCTTTCTTAAAATTGTCAACCTACAACTGTCATTGATCAGTATCACAAATTGCTACTTGTCTTGCTTCCCTTCCAATTCGTATGGTTTTCCGGCAGAGATTACAACTGCAATCACTAGGGTTTCGCGAAATCAACCTCTGATTTCATCTCATTTCTCCGCTCCTTTCAATCCTTCAACAACTCTCGCTCGCTCTCTATGTTCTCACAGTAATCAACTCATCCACCTCTATTTGTCAGTGACAAGAAAACCTACTAGGTTTTCGGCTCTCTAGCTCCAAACCTTAAAACGATCATCCTCCTTTTATATCACTATGAAAACATAAGAAAGCCCAAACTGCTACACCGGATATCGGTGTGATCATCGGCTGATACTATCTATCTGGGTTACCGTACTATAAGCAACCAGAATCCTCGGAATCAGAAGCTGATCTAAAGAGTGAGCAAAATAGCCATGTTTATTCAATAATTTGAAGAAGGTGTACTCTTTATCCTATACAAAACCAAACAGATTGTAATAAAGTTAGGGCCAAGAACTACCATGGATGGAACTTACTCAATATCGTTCCAGGAATTGAAATGAGGACCAACAGTTAAAAGAACACGGAGAGTCAAGTTTTGATTATAATTATCAATTAGAAACTAGGAATGCATTGAAAGCATCAATTACCATTCGGATGAGAGATTAGGTTTGAAGCTGATGAACGATGAGAAATTGAAGTGGGGGCAAGACAAACAACACATTTGGCGTGGTTTTTGACGATGGTGTCTATTATTCGGGGTGTGGGGGGGGGGGGGGAGTAACATCATATAACGACAACTCTCTCCATATGATAATTCATGTTTATTGTGTAAATGCATGGTTGCTCTTGATGACATTTTACAGAATACACGTTTTCAGAGTAGCATATATGATATGATGGTTCCTTTGATGCTGTCACTAGAACTGTACTTCAGAGTGATGAACGTAGTGAATAACAAGTTATTTTCCTGTAGTCCGGTTTCATTATGTTGTTCTTTTTCTTGCTCATTTGTTATGCGACAGAAAGGAGCCCATAACAGAACAAGGAAGATGATAGAAAGAACTGAAACAGACCTTGTCATTATAACAGCAAAACAGAACATAAGGCACATACAAGGAAAAGTATGAACAATTAATCACCTTTCTCATTAACTAACTAGATCTCTACCAAAAAAGAAACACCTATTCTGGTGTTTCTACTTTACAATGAATGAAGGAAAGAATTGCATATACAGAGTAAGAAAGAATGAATGAAAGAAAGAATTGCATATACAGAATGAACAGAAACATTGAGATGCATCCATCCATTATCGGTAGATGAAAGAGGGAACTAATACTGCTGGAGCTAATGAGCAATCAACCCAACGACGACCCATCATCACATTCGGAGGCAAGACTCCATGCTGATATGGAATGGGATACAGCACCTTACGAGGATAAAGATGAGGAGGATAAGGATGATGATGATGATGATGATACACAGGACCTGGTCGAGCAGTTGGTAGAAAGAGGGGCTCTTTCTGCTTCCTGGAGATTTTGGTGTTGATTCCATAGACGTAATCAACGTAAGACTCTTCATCAACACCCAACAGCATCAGTTTCTTCTTCAACTCAAAGTAAACCAACGCCGTCAGCAAACTATCAGAGGCGGCAGTATGAGCCTCCCCTCTTCTCTTAACCCCCAAAGCATCCGCTAACTTCTGCAACCCAATTTCACTCCCGGTCTCTTCATAGAACTTAGCCATGTACTTGCAATCCACCACCGAATCAAACCCGATCCCCAAAAAATTAACGAATTCCGCCGATGATTCCGCAACCGGACGGAAAGTCACCGCCTTCACGAGATAAGCGTAATCGTACAAGCCGTGGAAAGTGATCCACGTAATCGGACTCCGCCTTGTCGCAATCAGCCTCCCGAACGCCGTGCCGAATTTGACCCGGTCAATCCCGTGGGTTTTCAGTTTGTTGAAATCGATGCCGTGGAGGATCAAGAACTGCATTGAATTTGGGCAGTGAAGGTCGTGGTCTAGGTCGAATTGGAAATTGAATTGCCAGATTCCGCCGACGGTGCCCTCGGAGTTGGACAGAGTGAGCCCTAATTGAATCAGAGAGGTTGCGCCGACGTTGTACTTCAAGTTCTGAAATTGGAGTTCCTCGGAAGCGTACCTCGGTATCGGACGGTGGCAACCTGGGAATTCAGTGTCCACCGACACTATTGTGCTCTTCGAACAATGATTCGGTTGGATTGTATGAGCTTCCATCATTTGTTGAGAAAGGGAGAATGTACTCGAAATGTGAAGTGAGGAGCTTGGGAGTAGGTACTGGAGGGATGTTCTTCACTGGAGATGCTTCTGGAATGGTGACTGTATGGAAACTGCAGAAGAAGCGAAAATGGAGCAGTATAGGTATAGTTTGAATTCTGGAGATTAGTTAGAAGAGGTTGCTGCTATGCTGATATACTTCAGAGTTGAGTTGATGCAAGGAGTTACACTCTGTAGAAGAGTTAGAGTAGTTAGTATATAATAGTGAAATGAATGTAAATAGAACTACGTTAGGCTTGATCCTCCTTCCGTAGCATAGTTTTGGGAGGTACGTAGGCAATCTGACAATTTCGGGTGCAGTCTATTCAATATAAAAAAAATTCAATCTGTACATATATACACCTTTAACTTGAAGTAATGAAAAGTGTTGCTTTAGTGTGTGTTCTGTTCTGTTCTGTTCTGTTCTGTTTTGTAAGCATGAATGTCACTGTTAGTCCGTTGTTGGGCTCCAGGGATCAATTTGTTTGGTGCCTGCAATTCTTCAACACTGTAATATCTAATATGTCCTGTATCCATCAATGGATCCATATCGGACCCCAATACAAACGAAGATTATATGGATCGAATCGAATCTTACATAAAATTTGTGGATCCTATGTGGTCGACTTTGAATCGAATTTGGATTCATCCCTTCAAACGCACATGCAACCATGCTTCGCTTCGAACATCTTTAGATTGCCAAAAAAAGAACAAACAGTTTGAAACTATGGAAAAACTAGAACATCATGAAAACGAAAATGTCATCAATTTAGTCTGGTCAGTCCGTTTAAACCATGTACTGTACGAGTATGAATAATATAAACATCAATCAACCTCTATAAATGCAGGCATGTTTGTGCATTATATATCTGTTAGGTCAAACGACATATCCCCTGTCTATATATGACTCTTCACTTGGTTATTGCCATTATGTCTGGTGATGGAACACTGAACAATACCGAATTCTTCAGCCTCAATCTTGGACTCTATCAGGATGACATTGCAATATTTCTGGCCGGCCGCCGGCCAGCCACCGACACATTTCATATTACATTTTTTGTTTGAAATCGTAATGTTCTGAAGACAAGAATAGTAATGATTAATTAGATAGTGTAGTTAGATAGAGACAGAACAAAGGAGCAAACTGCTGAGTTGAGAAAGTTGTGTCTTTAAGGCATAATTTTGTGAGGTCCAGCGCATAAGTCGGGACTGTAATGAGTTAAACTAAGCATATTTCTTCTCCTAAACTAATTTTACAGCTTTCAGTTTCTTCAACTCCTTCCACCACCAAACCACAACAAAACTTGTTTCTTTTTTTGGTTTTGGTTTTGTTTTTGTTGTTGACGACCAACCACTCAGCCAAAAGCTCCTCACTTCATCTCCTCCACGTCTTCTTCTCCACCAAACCTTACTTGCTCCCAACTTAATCTCCCCATTCTTCCCCACATACAATGCTTAAACCTTTCCCCCACATCTTCATTCTCGATCGTCCTTCCATCGATTGTGATCATCATGCCTCCTCCTCTTCCTCCTCCTATCTCGCCGTGATGAAATCGGAGGATTAGTGCCCGATCTTGGTACATTTCTTCTGTACATTGTCTCCTCATCATCTATCATTGTACTCCATGGGAGGAAAGAACCTAACCTCCCATGTCCTTTCATTTCTACATATTTTGATCATTACACTCTTCCTTATAAACTCCGTTTCTTCGAAAACTGATGATGATGACGACAACAATAACAACAGCAATAACAACACCAGTCCTTCTCCAGCTCCAGCTCCAGCTCCTTCGACTCACTTTGTCCCGTACATTCCGGCTGACAATTACTTACTCAATTGCGGATCGCCCAACGACACGAATCTCGTCGATGGACGAACCTTCAAATCAGATTCCGCAACCATGGCTTACCTCCAAACCAACGAAGATTTCAAAGTATCGGTCGATTCAATCCCTTCCAAACTACTCCCAAACTCCTCCGCCTCGCCTTCTTCACTCCCCTTATTTCGCAACGCGAGGATCTTCACTTCCGTCGCGAAATTCACCCTCCGAATTGCCAACCCCGGTAGGCATTGGGTTCGCCTCTACTTATACCCGCTGCCCCACTCTCAATGTTCACCTTCATCCTCAGTTTTCAGCGTCACTGCCGGAGGTTCCATCCTCCTACACGAATTCTCCATGAAGGAGAACTCGTCGCCCGAGTTCAAGGAGTACCTGATCGACGTTCCAAGCGATCAGCTCACCATCACTTTCACCCCTAAACTTTCGTGCGCATTTGTGAATGCGTTGGAAGTCGTCTCTACTCCCAACAACTTGATCTCGGATGAAGCATCCGAGATCCCTACCGGCACTTTTGCCGGTCTTTCCAAGTTTTCCCTTCAGGTTTCTCACAGGTTGAACGTTGGTGGGCCTATTATAACTCCTGAAAACGACACACTGTCAAGAACATGGATTCCTGATACGTTGTACAATATTTTCCCTCAAGGAGCTAGCAATATCTCTGTTTCCCCTGACATCATCAGCTTCCCTGAATCAGGAGGAGCTAATCCTTACATCGCTCCAAGAACTGTATACTCCACGGCCGAGAAAATGGCCAATTCCGAAACCTCGAAGCAGAACTTCAACCTCACCTGGAAGCTACCTGTCGACCCGGGTTTCTCTTACCTGATTAGACTCCATTTCTGCGACATTGTCAGCAAGTCTCTTGACGACTTGTATTTCAACGTCTACATCAACGAATTCGTGGGGGGCGGCCTGATCGACCTTTCTTCGGTCGATCGCGCCCTCGACACGGCGTATTACAAGGATTTCGTGGTGGGTCATGGTTTGATTGACAACGGTTCGATCATGGTTCAGGTTGGTCCGGCCTCTGAAACACAATCGGGCCAGATCAACGCGATACTCAATGGTCTGGAGGTTATAAAGATGAGCCGTTGGGATGGAAGTCTAGACGGCGTTGTTGGGGTTAGCGGGTTGATAGGAAGAGATGTAGTGTGGAAGATTATTGCTGGTATTGGATTGGGAGTTGGTGTGACAGGGTTGCTTTTGATCACATTGATTATGTTGAGATGGAAGAAAAGGCCTAAAGGTTGGGAGAAGAGGAAAAGCTTCTCGTCCTGGCTGCTTCCTCTGCATCGAAGAAGCAGCCAGTTCTCGATTTCCAGCTCGAAGAAATCGAGCGTCTTAAGCTCGAATTCCGGGCTCGGGAAGTTCTTCAGCTTTTCTGAGTTGCAAACAGCAACTCAAAATTTTGAAGAAACCGCAATCCTTGGAGTAGGAGGATTCGGGAAAGTGTACCTTGGAGTGCTGCAAGATGGAACCAAAGTCGCGATCAAACGAGGAATACCGGGATCAGCGCAGGGCATGAACGAGTTCCAGACCGAGATACGGTTGCTCTCCAAGCTAAGACACCGCCACCTCGTTTCGCTCATCGGGTTTTCGGACGAGCAGTCCGAAATGATCCTAGTGTACGAGTACATGTCCAACGGTCCGCTCCGCGACCACCTCTACGGGAAGGCTAAACAGGGGACTCTGTCTTGGAAACAGAGGTTGGAGATATGCATCGGCTCGGCCAGAGGCCTACATTATCTCCACACGGGATTGTCCGAAGCGATAATCCACCGCGATGTGAAAACCACCAACATCCTACTTGACGAGAATTTGGTTGCGAAAGTGGCCGATTTCGGACTATCGAAGGCCGCTCCGATGGACAGGAGTCCAGTGAGCACGGCCGTCAAAGGTAGCTTCGGGTATCTCGATCCGGAGTACTTCAGGAGGCAGCAGCTGACCGATAAATCAGATGTGTACTCGTTCGGAGTGCTTTTATTCGAGGTGTTGTGCGCTAGGCCGGTTTTGAATCCAGTCCTGCCCAGAGAGGAAGTGAACTTAGGGGAGTGGGCTATGAGTTGTTACAGGAGGGGGACATTGGAGAAGATAATTGACCCGGAGATTAAAGGGAGTATAGATAAAGAGTCGTTGAAGAAATTTGTGGAAGCTGCGGAGAAGTGTTTGTCGGAGTACGGGGTGGATAGGCCGGCCATGGGAGATGTGCTGTGGAACTTGGAGTATGCATTGCAGTTGCAGAACGCTTCTTCTTCTTCCGTGAAAAGCAACAGCGAAGAGAATGATCATGAAGCAAATTTGATTGGTTGTGTTGGGAAGAAGATGGAAGAAAGTGGTGTTGGTGGTGGCGGGGTGGATGATGATTCTCAAGTGATTGGTGGAGTGTCTACCATCATTACGAATTTTGGGGAGGTGGAAGGCAGGTGAGGAAACGAGGAAGAAATTAATCCGACGCGGTTCGATATGGTCGAGAGATTGTCTAACTCGAGACATGATCTCGATATTGGACCATGTCTCGACCATTGTTTAATTTGTTGGAGATTGATTGTAAGTTGATATTTATTTTTTGTTTTGTATTTTTCGTATGTTGTATTTAAATTTGTTCGAGTAGTTTAGTTTGCTGTTGATAACATTTAGTTCTCCGAATTTAAATAGTCCTAAGTAGGATAATTCCATAAAGGAGCGTTTGGTTTGTTGTATATGAAGATTTGAGATATGTGTAACGTAAATTCCTCGTATTGTGTATGGTTGAAAATTCTAATCTCATAATCTCACTGCCGTTAACATAAGCTAACCCAACCCAACCCAACCCATTTCTTGGTTAACATAAACAAACAGCTTCTTAATTAAATTTGAGAACAAACTCCGCTTCCGATTTCTAATGCTTCTACCAGCTCCACAATGGCACAAGAACTCGACGACGACCGAATTTCCGGCGAAATTCCCCAATCTTCTTCCTCAATAAGTCTCGCCACCTACACACTTTGTTCCGAACCCTGGCCGATGGTTGCCATCCATGATTCCGATCTCTCCATTTTCCCACCCAGCAGCCACGAAAACCTCACCCCATCTCACGACCACCACGTTCTACTGCCGTCGCCTCTTCTCGTCGAGCTGGAGCCCGATAAGGGGCAGCTCTTAGCGTCGCCGATCTCTCCGTTCTTGTTTCCCCGGTCTAATTCGGACCCATCATCGTCCGACCAATTCGATTCCGATCCAGATGGATCGTTGCCGGGGTCTCCAACCTCAGGAATTAACATTCCCACATCGCCATCGCCATCGGCGTCGGCTTCCGTTTCAGCGGTGTCCAAATGGTGGAGAGTGGCTTTTCATATAATCCGCTCTAAATTTGGGGATGTCAGGTCTCTGTTTGAACGGGAATCCGGAAGAATGGTTGTTGTTTGGCCGTTGGGGAATATTTGGTTTGCAGTTGCGGCGGCGATGTGGTGGTTATGGTTTCGAGAGAGGAGGAGGAGGAGGGGTATACAGAGACGGAACAGCGTGGGTCAGCTGCTGCAGACCATGAGGGAGAAAGACGAGGTCTGATTTCTTCACTAATCTTTATAGAATTTTATATTGCATATTAAGTGTTTGTAGAAATGCCTCCAATATAATGGATTCTAGTTTCTTCTGATTCCTCATATTTCACTTCTATAGCTACTCCGCCACGTTGTATACTAACATTTTGATCTGGGTATTGTGTTTTTCCGTGGCAGAAAATTGTTGAGCTTCTAAATCAAATTGGCAAGATGAATGAGTTCCTGTTATCGCTTCAGAAGTCATAGCAGTTGAGCAGATGGAGAAGCACTGGGATTCCTGATTTCTTTCATAGCGTAGCTGACTGAAGGGAACGCAGGCAAGAACTAGCCGAAGATGTTGAGTTATAGGCCACAGCTAGAGTTGCCTGAGTTGTGTATAGATTGTTGGAATGGTGCTGATTATGGCTACTGGTTGCAGCAGAGGGGAAGAAGACTTTACATGATAAATGAAGGCAAGTTGCTGAATGTCATGACTGGATGATTATTGGATGCAGATGCTCATTATTTTTCCTTCTAGTTTGTGTGGTAGTGGTTTGGTTAGTCTATAGATTCATGCAAATGCAGCAATAGATAGTAGCTGTTGAGATTGTTAATCTGGTTTGCTCGATTCTTACACAATTTGCTTGATCCAAAGTAGTTAGAAGGAAGTTAGCTAGGGGGTGGTTTCTAAGATGTAAACGTGAGATAATGAACAATACACATTTGTTATTTGAGTTAAATTGATTTGTGATCACTGGTCTAAGGTTTGAGTCAGATATTGTCTCTTTCATGTTCGATATTGACCATCAAAATTTCCAGGAGGTGGTTGCAAGGTTGGTAATGTTTATGGGTCCATTAACGTACTTTGATTCGGAGATCACGAACAATCGTGTTCCAAGGTTTGACAACTAGCATGTGGATTGATTTGATTCTTGGTAGAAATGTAGCTTTTTTAACCTTGTTCCTCTTACAGGAGTTCACTGGCAAGTCTTACTCTTAAGACATACCAGGATGAGATCCCTACAGTATTAAAAACAGCATCCATTTCAATGGTCTGGGATCCGAACCATTTTGTGTACAAAAGAAGGATATTGTCATGAGAATGATCGATGATTGATTGCAAGTAATCAATACCTACTGCTTTTTGTGTCGATATCGCAATCTCGCTTTACCTGTGAAGAATCAGCTATCAATGAAATGAAACTTTCTATTACTGTTTTAATTCAAAGAAATGGAAATGAAAATGAGTCATATTCAGATAGCTGGACAGAGCAACCATAGGTTATAGCAGTCCGCCTTGTTGCACAAGTTCATAGAAAGACATTCCAAGGGAAGTTTCTCATCTCAAAGCTCCCAAAGACCAGAATTTCCACAGCTAAAGACGAAAGTAGAGAGCTTTCATAGTCGCAACCACCTTATCCAGATACCAATTATCAACCTTGGTGTAATGGCCAAAAGCTTGGATCTAATCTAGGACAGCCGAGAGAGACGCGAGGAGAGCACCACCAAACCGTATGCAATTGCTACATTGCAGATTCAAAAACCTAAATAGTAACGAGGAGATGGCAGAGTACCATAGCAACTAAACACCACAAAAAAACTATTACTATTTGGATCAACAAGAGCAGCTGTTCCTTCCATGTGAAGAATGGACAAAACAGAGACTGCATCGCCATGTTACCATCATACAGGTGTAGTACTAGATAAGACCAGAGTACCGAAAAACAAAAGAAGATTAAAAACAGCTGGTATCTGATTATCTGAAGCATGGTCACACAGCAGTCTGGCCTAACCCATGGCCCATGGGCACATGCAATCACAGTGCAGTTGGACTATGGGAGCTTTATTAACTATCTACCCTAGGACACAGAAGAAACAAAAATATCAACATCTGCACATTACTGAATCAAGTCTGTAACATGGCTTGTTTCCTCAATCAACTCCTCAACTCGGTTGAAGGATTGAAAGAAATTGATTGAGATAAGAGATATTAGCAGTGAGCCTATATTCATGAAAGCAATTCAACCATGGGTAACTGCAAAAAAGGTTCAGTTTCCCATAAAGATTGGAACTTTCTGTTTAGTATGGTTGAAAGCTGCTGCAAATGTGAATCAACCAATTATGCGCATCGCATCAAGCAGCTAGCAGAAAGAAAACGAAACAGAACCAAAGCATCCACAGATTCAAAGAATGCAAAACCAGATCCGATTCAATTTTCTCTATCAGAAAATAGCTGATTTGATTATGAAATTTCCTCCATCAACTACTAAAACAGAGCAGGAAGGCAGAACTGAAATGTTCATTATAAATAAATCTAACCTTGTGTTCCAAGCAAAAGACAATATTGCAAGCAAAACTTACGTGAAAGTGTGTAAACTCTGTGAAGTTGTGTAAAGCCATGCCTTCGGACCAAAAGAATTACACATTTTCACGAAAGAGGATTACATTACCTACAGACGTATGACACATTGCACAAAATGCTTTCAGCCTTCTTCAGCTAGCTCTTTGTTTCACTAGATAAGCTCTCCTTCTTCCCATGGACCGGGCGACGAATATCAACTTGGTCTACATACTCCAACGGAGTTGCAGTATCGTTAGTAATCCTCTTGATCTTGGGGCTCAACAGCCCTCTGTGTCCGAACCCGTAAAACTTAAGCACTTGATTGTCGGCAAAATTGAAAGCCCTCTCCATACTCTTCAAGCACTGCTCCACTGGATAATCCCCATAGCTCCCACAAGGCTTGCACCCCACGAAATGAGTAACGAAAGGCCACCTCTCATCTCCCAACCCGGGATGATACTTCTCCATCATCTCCTCGTACCGATCCACCAATCCCAACCAGTACCCGTGCAAGTAATACTGATTCTCTACATACACTTTGTCCATCCAAATCTCTTTCTGAGACAACAACAAGTAGATTAACGCAGACTGATCGTCCGCTTCAAATGCCGGCCTCCCTTTCAAGTTAGCAGTAAGTACCTTCCCAGCCTCCTCTCGAATCGGTCCCTTAGGACCCATGGGAGCCCAAGTATCAAGCAAATCAAGACTCCATTGGCAGTTCCGAAACAGGAAACTACCCGTGTTCAGCGCAATCCATGACTTCTGCTCGAAGAGCAAGTCCGGATAGCCATGAATCACCAAATCATGTTCAGCATACTTAGCCAAAGGAATCTCAAACACCATATCAGTGAACATTGCATCACTGTCCATCCACCAAATCCACTCCACCTCAGGATGAGAAAGCATCAGCCTTCTAATCATGGGCAATTTCGCCCAATAACCTGCTAGCTCCTTATCCAAATGAGCCATATTGTAAACAATCTCAATCCCATGAATCCTACAGTAATCAATCTTGTTCTTGACTGCTTTCAACAAGTAATGATCCCCAATCGGGTTGTCACAAGGGTTCGGCGGGGATCCTGTTAGCAGCAAAATCCTTGCTTTCCCATTGAAGGAATTGGGGAATTCGGGGTTTTGAGAGAGCCATACCTTTCGCTGACTATCCCAATCGACGATTTTAGGACCCAGGGAGTAGGTGGCATTAGGGGAGAGGAATTCAGGTTCTTCTTCAGAGGTTGGATCGGTCGGGTCCTTGTCGGAGCGGATCTCGGCGAGGATCCGGTTGGTTTCCTCGATGATGTTCTGGTTGACAGCGTCGGCTTCGGAGCTGGAGAGGTTGCCGATGCCGATGGTGCCGCGGAGGACGAGGATGGTGACGAAGCCACAGAGGATAGTGATCTTGATGTTGTTGAAGGTCTTATGGATCTGCCTGCCACGTGGGATCATGGTCCTAACTCCAGCTGCTCTGCCGTTGGCGGTGGTGGGTAAGACTGAGCCAGCTCCAGCTCCGCCGGCGCCGCTGGATCGCTTCTGGGGAATGAAGGTGCTGCTATTATTGTCTTGGCCCATTTAATAAAAATGGTTGGTGTTCACTTCACTGGGCTCCAAATGGAGAGCTTTCGTGAAGTTGAATCCTCTGTCTCTCGATGTTTGTGATTTTTATTAAGAAAATGGGGAGGATGACAGAGGAGAGACAGAAGGGGGTGGATCTGGATTCTGTTCCTTTTTTCTAAAATGTTTTCCCTTTTTATAATTCGGACAAGTGGATCTAAATGGGAATCTTCTTCTACTTCTTTTCACATTCGGTGGTGTTTGTTTCTGACCGGAGCGGGAGAGAATGTGGGAGAAATTGGTGAATCGCCGGAGAAGGGGGGAGAAGTGTGACGGTGACTGCGGTGGATATGTGGGGTTTGAGAGATGAGCTGTGGGTGAGTGTGAGGAAGAAGAAGAAGTGTGAGAGTTTAGAAAACAGGGGGAGGGAGGCGGTGGTCTCTGTCTCCAAGCTGTCAGAATTCAGATTGTCTCTACTTCCCTTTTCTTAATTAATTCTGAAATTTATGATTGATCACATTGATTAAGTTATTTAACAATTAACCCCTACTTTCTTTTTTCACTTCAATTTAACCCTTTACTTAAAAAAATTCAATTTAGCAATTGCAATTGGGAGGTTTGGGACTTGTTTGCTAATTTCCATCACTATTCACCTTCATCTCGTCGTTAATATTTATTTTCTACTTTAAATTGGTATTGGTTTAGTTAGCAAAATTCCGTTTAATATTCATATAATATACATACACGAATTATATTCGTTTAAAACTTCAATTTTCATATTATTGTGGGGTCGTTTAATTTTTCAACATTTGATTGATGCTTCACATACTAAACACGTATAAAATGTGTATTACACCTTTAATATGTGTATTTTAAGGAATTGATACATTTTAATAACTTTTAATGTATATTCACTTTTAAAATTATAAATTTCTCATATTTTATAATTGAGGCTGAAATTTTAAACGTATTGCTATGTTGAAATAATATAAAAAACTTTGAAGGTATTAATACCATACTATACCCGTACCATATATTTTACTAACTATTACTCACGGATATCCTCATCTCGATAATTTGTAATATTTCTATTTCAAAACTAATTATTTAATGTCAATAAATAGTCATTTGAAATATGGAAATAAGACAATATTAGGGTATGCGTGAGTGTAAGAGTATATTTATTTTTTGGTAAGAGATTGTTAATTTGAATATTTTAAAGTTGAACTTCTAGTTGATACATATATTATGGTGGTGTTTTATGTGTTCATGTATTTCATACCGATGCACTTAAACCAATCTATGACCTATACTTACAAGTTTATTTACAGGTATTCCACGTACTTATCCCATAGCTTGATCAATATCATCGGTATTTTCCCAATTCCATCGATTCGGGAACGGTTGGATACCCATGGTTATGGGATTAGTTGACATCCCTGTATAATGATTTGATATATCTCGTCTAAACCTTATTACATGCTCACTTAAGCTTTTAGGGGTTGTTTACACACAAAATTAACAGACGTAGTCGCCTTATGAACACCCCGATACTGGTTCTCAATTTCTCAAGTGGGAAACCCGCCATTCTTCATACAAATAAGTAGAGATATTGAAGAAGTCAATTATCTTCCCGGAAAGTGATGGAGTGTTGTCAACTTTTTCCACGGTTTAAGAAATGGTGCCTGGTGACGACTTGAGATTTGAAGTGTGGTGAATAGTCAGCTGGTGTCGGTGTGCTGTATTTGTCTTGAGACCACCGGCTCGACAACAACGACGAGTCAATCATGGCTAATTATAGCCAAATTTAAACGTGGAGGCCACTTCCACTCCCAGTACCAGTACCATTCATTCATTCATTCCCCGCCACTTTCAGTAGTTATTCTCACACCCTCTCTAGTCTCTACTCTGTGATCGTGCATGCTACCAATCTTCAGCACGTTTCCAGATTCAAAAGATCTGTATATATATTCAATCAATCTCCCAGGAAAGAATCTGCCAGCTCACCAAACTGCTCCATTCCATTTCCTTGGTATAATATTCCACCACATCCCACCAAATCCTCCCTATAACACTCTACCTTTCTGTATTCTGACTCAGTCTTTCTCTTCTTGTCCTTTTTCCTATACTTTCCACATCCCTGCAATCGCAAATCAGTAACCACCACATTGTCACTTTGCATTCAGGACTTTCTACGCTGAAAATGGCTTCTCACAAGTACACCCATATAATCGATGATGATGACGATGATAAGCATTCCATTGAAACCCTGGAATAGATATTATTCATAAAAGATAAAATATACCTTCTTATCTTGACTGGTAAGCAACTGCAGTCAGGAGGTTAAATTACATCAAAGTCTTCAGGCTCTCACTGCTTCATTACTTTGTTCATCCAACACTGCTATGATATTCTATTCATCACCATCAATTGGGCAATCAATCAATATTGAGAAGCTAAAGAAACTAAGTTGAAGTTGTTATAGGGAGTTATGCCGCCTACTTCTTGGCTTTCCTCATGCTTCTTGCCGTCTTTTCCGGCTCCTTTCTAGACTTCCTTGCTGCACTAAACTTCTTCAACTGGACAGGCTTCCTAGGAGGTGCGGAATCCTTAAGGATGACCAATTCCTGCTCTTTTCTTTTCGGGATGAAAACTTGAGTAATTGAAGGATCCAGCACATCTTCTGAGCACAAAAGGGTCACTCCTGTATTCACAGCTTCCTCCCATAGTTCTCTACCCTTTTGAAAGTCCCCTCCCCTACAAAGCTTTGGGATCAGTACATCGTACACTGGGCCATACCCACCCAACGAACTTCTCTTCATTCGTTCGAACAACTCCAGAGCAAAATTCGGTCTTTCAACTCCACATAGAACGCCAATCAAATCGTTGTAAAACTTGCGATCAGGTACCAATCCTTCGGCAAACATTTCATTCAGAAGCTGATTACCTTTACCAAATCTTCCAGTCAAATACATTACTTTCACAACCAGATAATAGCTATGCCAATCAGGCTCACAGCCTGATCTCTTCATCAATTCAAGTACCTTAACGGATTCCTTAACTCTCCTTGTCCTCCCAAGGCAGGAAAGCAAGATATTGTAGCTAATTGAGTTCGGCTGAATACAATGCGTTCTCATTTCCATCATCACATTCAAAGTGTCAGGAACTAGTCCAGAAGGATTCTCTTTGACATTCTTCTCACATAGACATCTGATCAGCGCATTGAAACAAAACAAATCAGGACTTACCCCATCTCCCTTCATCTCTTTGATAACCTTTCGCACTTCCTTTGCATTCTCCTGCACTGACCACCCGTGTACAAGACTACGATAAATGCACGGCATCATACTAGAAATCTTGTCCTTGTGATGCCAAACAACTCCTTGTGCTTTCTTAGCATGCCCTTTGGAACAGAGCGATGTTACAATGGCACTCACAGTTACACTATCTTGCGCGCATTTGAACTTCTCTAAGTTCTTAAACAAACCCAATGCTCCATCTTCTCTTCCAAGTTTAACCAATGCCTCAGCAACAGCAATAAAAGTCTGTGCTTCCATTGCTCGACCCTGTTTCCCCATGTCCGATATCAGAATCTCGACTGCTTTATGGTCCTTCTTCTCTGCCATTACTCGAAGAATCTGATTAAAGTCCTCGTCTTTGGCATTGAAATTTCTACTTGACCACAGAAAGAATCTCAACAATCTCCTTGTGGGTGCCTCGTCTTTACAACAATGTATGATTTGTCTGACTAAAGAAGACGATAGGTTGATGGTAAAACGATTCAGACTACATTCCAAGTCATCTAAACCGCCAATGGAACTAGACACGACTCTGCAGACCTCTCGCAAGTCTACAAGAACTTGATCCCGAGACGCGGTAGAACACAGCTCGCGGAAGACACACTTGGTAGCTGTGTTTTTCGACACGAAGCAAAGCCATCTACACCTCAGCAAGCAATGCATCTTTTTCTTCTGGGACTTTCATCAAACAGCTAATGTGCATTTATAGAAAACACTTCATTCCCCACTACTATGACTACTACTGCTCCTTTTTCCGAGTCCGAGAAATATACAGCTTACGCTGGACGGCTGGAGAGTTCAAATTAATTGAAAAAAAACGATCAGTGAAATGCTGGAGAACTCGGTAGAACTGAGCTTGATTAGGGACGTGGCGGAGGGAGGTTTATCGAAAGGGGCAGTCGAATAGATCCGTTTCGGCAAGAGAAATATTACAAAGAAACATACAAGGGCATTACTGGTATTCTACTTCGTAGCTTCAGTTGGAAAAAATACGGAAATAGTCACCGGCTGTTGATTTACGAGACAGCGAAATTTCCAATCCTCGTCATCTTGCGGATGGGCCAGCTTTTCTCCGACCATTCTCCGGTAATGCTTCGGTTTCCTGATCGTGCCGGAAATTGCTCAGTCGGTGAGCTAATTATTCAGATATGTGAATGTTCGTGAAAAATTCGATGCAAATCGTTTCTGCAATTGGATTTTAGCTTATTGATGGTTCTTCAATTGTCTTATGCCGTGGATTTGGAAAAAAGATTTGAAGGAGAGCGATGAGTCAGGTATTCGAAGGATATGAGCGCCAATACTGTGAGCTTTCCGCCAATTAGTCGCGGAAATGCACTTCCGCCAGTGTTCTCGATGGAGGTAAAGAAATCAGAACCATATTTTTTTTTGAAGCTTCTGCTATATTGAGATTCTCTTATTGCATTCAGCACTATCAGTTCAGAAACTGAATTTTGTGTCTTTCTTGCGGGGTTCATGGGATTGTTTTGCAAGTTATGCTCAAGAAATGTTATATTAAGGAATTATTACTCGTTATGTGTTCTTGAGAAGATTAATCCTAACATCTTGCTTATGTATGCTATCTGGTTCACATTCAGTTTGTTAAATCTCAATGTGTGAGGTATTCTCTGGTAGTATTGACCTATTATGTCTACGTTGTGATATATCAAGCTGTTATAATAGGTGCAGACTTGAATGACCTTTTGCTGTTGAACTCCGAAGGACCTATACTGAATCTTGTATTTGGTCTGCTGTTGAAGTACTGTTGATGACTTCGTCGATTCAAGATATAGATGTCAACTCTCTTTGTGCTTTGCCTAGCAGGATGTGTAAAATGTAAAAATTAAATCGATATTGGTAGATTTGTCTTCAATTGCAGCAGTTCCACTTTTATGATATTATGCATACAATGATCATATTGACTGTATCCTGGCATTGCAGAGCAGAGGAAACAGAAAGTTTCTGAGATTAAAGCTGGATTGGATGATGCTGATGCTTTGGTAATACAATAGCTCTATCCATATCCAATCCCAATGCTAGTTTCTTTGTTTCAATATCTGAGCATCACCGAAGCAAGGAGCTTACCGCCAAATATAAAGGGGTCCCTTCTTGCAAAGATTCGGGAGTACAAAACTGATCTGAACAATTTGAAGAACGAAGTAAGAAAAATGTCATCTTCTAATGCCATTCAGGCTTCCAGAGATGAACTGCTGGAATCTGGAACGGCTGATGCAAAGATGGTATGTATATCTTCTTTCTTCATATTTGTTATTTCATAGTCTTTCTGACTGAGAAAGCTCTAGTTTGTGTATTTGTTGCTTGCTTTCCATGAAGATATGCACTTTTTCTTGTGCCTGGATGACGAAAGCCAATACTAACTGCATTTGCTGTCTTGCTCGTCTTACTTTCTTCCCTATTTTTAATAGTTCTTATTTTTATATGAAATGAACCCAAAATTAACCTTCTTAATTAACTGCTAATTTAAATTGGAGTTAAAGAGTGCACAAAAGAAACCAATGTGTTGCTTCTGTTTGATGTTCGTTTTAAATTGTAAGGTTCTGGCTCTGTGGTTTTGTTGGAGACTTTAGACCAATTCAACTCGATTGCATAATGCTCGTCACATTCATAGAGGTGATAAAACATGTCTTTTAGGCTCTGTTTCCTAAGCCTGTCTTTAGTAGTTAGGCTAGTGTGATTAAAGATTTAAAGATCTCGAACAAAAAAAACCCACGAACTTAGTGGATTACTTGGAGAACATTGCACAATTAATTGATGCTGATACATTTGATCTGTAGTTCTGCAGTTTCTCCAAAAGGTTTTGCACTTAGCAAATGTTGTTGTAATATAGACCAACAGGAAAGCCGGTGGAGTTTCGTGTTATTCGTTCTTTTAAAGTTGTGATGATGAAACAGGTGGCAACGGAGCGGCTTAACCAGTCCACAGACAGAATCAAGGACAGTAGAAGAACAATGCTTGAAACAGAAGAGCTTGGAGTGTCAATCCTTCAAGATCTGCATCAGCAACGCCAAGCTCTCCTACATGCCAACAGCACGGTAGGTTGAAGATTAAACATCATGGGGTTTTCTTTGCCACCTAATCTGATGTAGGTGGGTTGGTTGATGAATGCAGCTGCAAGGGGTAGATGACAACATTGGAAGGAGCTCTGGTTCTTGCCATCTTAATCATCCTATACTTCAAGATATTTCACTAAGCCAAAGATATAATCACACTTTTTTTCTTTCTCCAATCCGGCTGGTCGTGAGCATCATGCCCCTTTGATTTTCTGCAGAACTGTTAATGGCACAGCTCCAAATCTTGTTCAGACTTGTCACAGTTCACTTCTCTAATGCTTAGTTGAGTGTTCCTTTCTTTACTTCTTTCTGAACTCTTTGCCTTTGATTTGTTGCGAAAAGATGTCAAGTGGGGGAAAATAGATGGCTTTGCCAAAAGACTTTACTTTTTAAATGTTAAAACACGGTAATTTGAAACCAAAGATTTAAGAAAACGCAGGTACAGTAAAGTAATTCATCCACTCAAATCATCATGCATAGTTGGATGTTCTTTTCGGAAGTAAAGCGCCAACGTTAAAGCTAGCATCGTGGGTTGGTGGACCTATCTGCCTTTTCTGGTGCCGGAAAGGACACCACTGTAGATAGAAGATAGAACCCTGTCATTCTTCTTCCTTACCCATTTATCCTCTGGTGTCTATCTCTCTCACAAACATGTTTTTGACAGTTTCTGATAGTGATGACCAATCATACAACCCTAAATCGCACAATGTCGATACCACTTTCTATTCACAATAAATCTACCCATTAACTCCACCAATATATTGTAGCTGCCATTGCCTTGGGCTGCTATGTGGTGGCCGTTGGTGACCGCAATGATGGCTGTTTTTTATCGTAAGGTATCAGCCTTGATGACGGTTTTTCTCTTGAGATGTAAGTTTTGATACACGAGAAAAAAAAGTAGTACAATATTACCGAAGATAATAACAAAGATCAACTGAGCGCGACACCGCGTTATGATCATTAAGATCCTCACGTGCAGTCTAGTACAAAACGAACTAGTAATTAATCTAACCGTATTAATCAAACCAACACAATCGTACTAATCAAATCAACTCAATCCATATTTGAAGGTTAATCAAACCAACTCAACCTATATTTAAAGGTTAGTGACTAAGCATGGTTGAGTTTGGATAAAAAATTAACAAATCGTTACTTTCACGGTCAATTATGATTTTCAAGCAATAAAAATCATACCCAACCCAACCCAAAAAAACCATTCACACTAAATTTATTAATAATATTCAACTGGTGAATATAAAATACTAAACCCACATCTCATTTTCTCTATTCTCAAAACCCAATTGTCGAGTGAGTGAGTTTTTCGGGCAGATATTTGGTATCCAAGAACATTTGGTCTTTGTGACTTATAATTAAATTGTTATATATATATATATATATATATATCACCCATTATAAAAAAAATCAATATTGTCCAAACCAAACCGACCCATTATTTTAATTAAACCGTGAGTTTTATATTTGACGGGTAGGTATGAGCTGGAAGTTGTGCTAATCGAGAACTATAGTTATGTTGCTTCAAAAGGGTAATAATCGACCCACATACAGGGCTACTCACGTACCACAATATGGGCAGCGCTATCATCATGATACGATAAAAACTCTACAAAAGTGAGAGAAAGAGATGAAAATAACTGTCGACATTCCTGGAGGAGTAAACCCATTCGTGTGTCCGGAGCCGATGAGGTGAGTAGTCGAACCAACTCCAACTGAGTCCGAACGAATCAGGGTGAGGTCCTGATTATGTTGCACCGCCTAAAGAAGAGCGTGTCGAACCGCAAAAAATATCATAATGAGAGGATCAGTAATAAAAGGGTAGAGCTAGGCCTGGCAATGCGGTCGAATTTGGTTATTCGATTTCGAAACCAAATTCGAATTCGTATAAAATGGTGGCCGAATTCATAACCGAATTGGGACTTTGTTTAAAAACTATTTTTTCGAGCTTTATTTTGTCTTTTGTTGACTTCCATCCATTAAATTTCAATTGGAATAAGTCTTCACATTACATATTAACAAATAAATTCAATAACATATCACAAATAGCCGAAATGCCCAATTTCATATCCAAATTCGAATTCATCACAAACTTTCCTATCAATTTCGAATTCAAAACCAAATTAACACTTGAATTTGATTTTTAATTGAACGAATTCGTAACCAAATTTGAACGGCCACCCTTAAGTAGAGCTCCTCAGTTGCCAACACCAGCGGCCAATGCCATCACAACAAAACATACCGGTTATTTATCGTTTAGTTGGGATAATATATGCCGGTACGTTTTTGTTGACGTGGCTTTTAAAGTATAACCAAGAACCTCGGTCTTGGAGTCATTGACTTAGAGATCATGAGTTTGATCGGAGGTCAATACCAACCATGGAAAAACCAAATATGTTATGAACTTCAACTTATGATTGGTGGTGCTGGACTTCTGGTTCACTGCGATCATAATAACACTGAATTTTTCGGTTTTGATTATGGTTTTGACCGGACTGGGACTGCTAAATTTGGGTTTGGGCATGGCGGTAGGGACCAGGAAGCTGTTTTTGTTCGCCCAAATGGAGAAAATGTGTTGACGTGGCCATTTCTCCATCTCTACTAGGCTTGGCAATGGGTCGGTTACGGGGCGGTTACACCCTAACCGTTGCCCGTTAAATTTGCCCACGGTTTTACCCATAACCGCCCCATTATGCCTAATGGGTAAAATTTTGTTACCAAATCCATTTTGATATGGATTTCGGTTAAACCCGTGGATATCGGGTTTGTCCAACAAATTGTCAAAATCCGAAAATTAAAAAATCTCAAATGAAAACCCGGCAATAAATATCATCATTCATCCCATTGACCAATTCCCGGTCTCATACCGTATTCCGGTCTCATATATAATTGAAATTGACCATCCGGATTCCCGATTCCGGTTCCGAACATAAAACTGCTAAGGAAGCTAAAACGCAAGACTAGTTCGGACTCAAGACATTCGGACTTCATACTTCGAATTCAAAACTAAACACAATCAAAACACTTAACCGTTCGAACCGAAAACTCAAATCAATCAATAAACTTAAAATGTATCAAAGATCGCAAATCGCGATTCGGCATTCAAAATTCAGCTTCTTCCTTCAATTATGCTACTTCGGTTCAACCATCAAATGTCATCAATTCAAGAGGCATTCAATTCATCACTCATCAATTCATCTCGCCAATGATAACAATGAATTAATATGTATCAACAAGTGCAACATGAAACCGTAACAACAACAATACAATCCAATTTACAAGTGCAACATGAAACTGTCGGTTAGAACACAAACCTTAACTATTCGTCAAGGACCGAATACTTGCAACATCATCTCCATCCCCTTGCAGTGGCTGAGTGGTTCCTTCTCCATCTGTTATACAGTTGGAATCGTTATAAAACAGAAGTAGGGATAGTGAATAAACCAGCAATGTATATACTAACTAACCAAATGCATCTTCAATTGTCGAATCATCCATCGCCGTTGTTGAGAACACGCCTTCGAGCTGTTGCACTTCCGCTTTATCTACAACTACAGAAAGTACATAAATCAAAACAAAAACTAAAACAATCATGAACAAACAGAATTACATAAACAATAACAATACCTGCATGCTTATCATTCTGCAACCAGCTCCTGCAACACATCATTGCCTCGACCGTTGAAGGTTGCAGCCTACTCCGATGGGGATCAAGAAGCCTCCCACCGGAACTAAAGGCCGACTCCGATGCAACCGAGGTTACCGGTACCGCTAGTAAATCCCTTGCAATGCATTGCAAAATGGGATACTTCACACCACCAATTTTCCACCACCCAAGCAAATCAAAATCGGGTGTCCTAGGATGTAGTTCCTCGGCTAGATAGTGTTCCAATTCGGTGGTTACTAAAGAAGGTCTAGATTTCTTTCTTTGGCTTACAAACGGATCAAAATCCATATCCATGGCGAGAAGAATTTGGAACCAAATTGGTTGAAGAACCAATGTTATTGGCTGATTTTCTTTGATACTCAAGTACCAATTCGAAACTACGATTTCACCCTTTCACCAACCGGATCGGTATTGGGACTCCCAAATTTAGCAAAGCATAAAATTCTACCAATGCCAACTTAAACCTCGGATCCAAGACGGTAGCAACAACCAAAAGCAAATGAATGTCATCCCAATACTTAGCAAACTTATTCCACATTTTCTCGGCCATCGAAACAATCATCGAATCGAATCATCCAACCATTCCATCATGCTCAATCTTAATTTACGAAATCGGGAAAAAGCGATTGCAGTAGGGTATTTAGAACCAGACAGAACCTCTGTAATCTCTTTGAAAACAACAAGTTTTTTACATACAATTACAGCAAAATCCCAATGATTATCCGTAGGGAGAGAGTTGTACTGAGATTCTCTTTGTTTCAATCTAGCAAACACATCCTTATATGGGATAGCAGCCAGAAAGCATGTTGTACGTAGAGTTCCAACGAGTGGGACAGTCAAGCACAAGTTTGGTTGACACATTAAGTTTTAATTGTTGAGCAGTCTCGTGAAAGTATTCAACTCTCCTAGGTGTGCATGTCCAAAATACCACACTCTCTCTTATCTTTTCAATCCCATCTTTCAGAACGTCCAACCCATCCCTCACAATCGGATTAAGGATATGGGCGAGAACACCTCATATGCAAAAGAGCACCATCCTTAATAAGATTGGAAAGGAGAAGCCTCTCGTCTCACTAGATTGATCATGGAATCATTGGTAGTACAATTATCAAGCGTAATCGTTGACAAACTACTATCAATGTTCCAATCAAGAAGACATTGAGAGAGTCTTCCAGCCAATCTCTCACTAGTGTGAGGGGCAGGAACGTATAGAAATCTAATTAAATGTCTTCTAAGCTCCCAATTGTTGTCTATGTAGTGGGCAGTCACAGCCATGTAACCCCTTTTCTGATTTGTGGCAGTCCACATATCAGTGGTTACAGCTATTCTCCCTTTGTTTTCATCTATGACTCGTTGAATTTTCGACCTCTCATCCCCATAACGAGTAATGATGTCCTTCTTAATCGTATTCCTAGTTGGGACTTTAAAGAGAGGGTTTAGGGTACAGCAGAACCTTTTGAAGTAGAGGTGGTCAACCATTGAAAGAGGATACTCATGCATCAAGATCATAATGCAGAGTTCATTCTTACAAACCTCATTGCTAAACTGATTGGCACTCAACTCACTATTACCCTTAGCTTTGTAGTTAGGGCCTAGGATTCTCTCGACTACCATCATGGATTTGTTTGTGAACGCAACAATTCCCGTGAGTTCTTAAATGGGAAGTACCATTAGTGGACTTCCCGGCCAAAACCTTCTTACAATAGTTGCATTTGGCTTTTAAAATTCCATGAATGAACATTCGGTGAAGTGAGGCAGACATCTGATTTTAAGGGCCTAGTTGAGCCTAAGGGAGGATCGACAACATTATTTGCATGTTGGTTTTCAGGATTAGCAAGGGAAAGGAGTGGTGGTGGACCATTATTATTCTCAACTGGTATATTCGAGAGTTGTTCAGGTGTCATCTGATTGAGAAAATAAGAACACAAAACAAAAAAAGGAGAAAATAGTTTAACAATTACATTCATTGAAGAAAGCTAGACAATTACTATCGAAAAGTAGACAGTTTAGCGGTTTATTAAGGGCTTACTTAACGGTTTAGTAATGCTTAACGCTTTATTAAGGGTTTAACAAATTTAGTTATAGAGTTTAGGGTTTACGAGTTCAGTTGAGGGTTTAATAGTTTACTATCGAAATTCGAAAGAAGATAGATTATTAAGGGTACTATCGAAAGTAGACGGCCTTATTAAGGGGTTAACTTTAACGGTTTATAAGGGTTTAACAATTAGGTAGAGAGTTCATGGGTTATGAGTTCAATTGAAGACGGTATAAACTTGGTTCGGGATGTTAACAATCTAACATAACACTTCTAAGTTCTAAACAAGTTCTAAAACTCTCAAATGTTATACCATTACACAATGTAAGCTTACCTCGGCGGTTGCGAAAACGGATTGTTGTCTTGCCTCCCGAACAACGATTTCAAAGTTCCACCCCGCTCCTAATTAGCACCAACCGTGTGACTTCCTCCTAAGCGAAAACATACATTTTATTACAATATTGTACTTACAACATTGCTATGAATCAAAGGAAAAACAACCACAAACCCTATACTTAAACGTACCTAAACAGCGGAATGAAACCAATTTTGGCCCTGATTCTATAACTCTCGAGTCCAGAAAGATAATCCGAAACATATAACACCGCAAATCGATTTTTCACATAATAACGGACACAAAACATTCAAAGAGTCACAAAAGCCGCAAACACATTCAAAGAGTCACTAAAGCCACAAACACATTCACAAAAGCCACAAACACATAATAACGGATAACTTCTTGGTATGAAATGAATCGGAAGGAAAAATCCCAAATTTGATAAATTAGGGTTTCGTCTTCCGGATTTTGTTCGACGAACTGCATATGAAGCAATAAACCCAAAAATTAGTATACAATTTATACATGCGAGGGATAAACAAAAATAAGGAATGGCGAGAATAAAAAACTTATCTCGATTTGGGGAAGGAATCCTTTGCATGCACGATTCGAACCGGATTTGTATGGATTGAGGCATTTTTGTCGTCGAAAGGGGTGATTACGGGTAGGTGATGATTATAGTGGGGATGGATTCGAAGAACATCAACGAAAAGGAGGTTTTTGGCGGAAAATTAGGGTTTCAGTGGTTCGAATCCTTTGCATGCACGATTCGAACCAGATTTTTGCGGATTGAAGGAGTTTTGTAGTTGAATATGGGTAGGTGATGATTATAGTGGGGAAGGATTCGATGAATATCAACAGAAAAGGAAGATTTGGGAGAAAAATTAGGGTTTCGGTGGAGTTCTTTCGAGAGGAAGTCGGGAGAAAATTCCGGAGAGAGGCTCGGGCGTGAAAAAATGGGCGAAATGAAACCCTAGTCCGAAAATTTTGCTTTTATACCCTATATCAATACTACGTCGTTTTAACTCACGGATTGGATATGGGTCGGATAAGTTATTATCCGTATCCGCCCATTACCCGAAACTCGCGGGTCACGGCCCGACCGAAACCGTAAACATCCATCGCGCTCACTTTTCGGCCGTATTCGCGGGCGCTCCACTTCAACCTAAACCCGTGGGCTGACTGCCAAGCCTAATCTCTACCAAAATATCTAATTTGTCACCAAACGCTCTCCTTTCCCTTTTCCTTCATTTTCTCTCTCTATTTGCTATCAACTTGCACTTTTCCCTTTCCTCGTTCCTCCTTACCCTGCCACGTCTGCTCCCCTCCTCTATCCTGCGCCTCTCCGCCCCTTCCTCCGACCAGGAGAAGTCGGAGCTAGACCAACTTGGATTGAATCTGAACTCATGGACTGACAGTTTTGGATTGACGAAGAATCCTGACCGGAGATAGAATCGGATTCTGACGGCGACGATGCTAACTTGTGCCTTCCTCCTCCGGTCACCGGCCTCCATCCTTAGCTCATTTCTTTCTTCGCTTTCACTTGCTTAAAGGTGGAAGAAGGGAGAAATATAAGTGTATTAATTTACCGGATGGAGCTAATTTATGATGTCTGAATTCTGATTACTATATTTCAATTTTTTTGTAGCTTGCTTTTGCTTATGAATTTCCTGAGCCGGCAGTTGTTATTTCTTTCACTGACCTTCGTAGCTCTCCCACCGATTGTTTGGGAGTGGTTTTCGATGGAATTTCTATAGTGGTTTTTGGATAGCTTGAGTTATTATTGTTGCTGCTGTCAGTTTGGTGGGGGGTCTTAGAGTGTAGATTGGGCTGCCATGGACACTGGGAAGGGGAAGCTTACGAACATGGATTGTGCTGGTGCTGGTACGAGTGCTAACGGAGGAGATGGTTTCATCGACAGAAGTAAAGTGAGGATTTTGCTGTGTGATAATGATTCTTCCAGCTCTGAGGAGGTCTACACTCTTCTTATGAAGTGTTCTTATCAGGGTATACTTTACCAATTCCATTTCACTTCTTCATGTATGATTTAATTTGCTGTTAGGACAGTGAGCTTGAGTTAGAAGTTTCTACCAGCTTCATATGGAAACTCGGACGATTTTTTGGTCCAGTTTGTATGTATACTTGATGGTTGTTGTTTAAGTTGGACGAATCTACAGAATCAAGCACTTTTCTGATGAATGATTCTTCTAATTGTTTGCCCTTTTTGTCCCTCAGTTACATCAGTAAAGTCTGCTAGGCAGGTGATTGATGCCTTGAATGCGGAAGGTCTGGATATTGATATCATACTTGCAGAAGTTGATCTTCCAATGAAGAAGGGGATGAAGATGTTGAAGTACATTACTCGGCATAAGGATTTGCAGCGAATTCCTGTGATCAGTAAGCAAGTTTGTACTACTATTGACCTATATTTCTCTGAAAATTGGATTAGAATTGCTGAGTTTGTTTTTGTTTTAACAGTGATGTCAGCACAAGATGAGGTTTCCACTGTAGTCAAGTGCTTGAGATTTGGAGCAGCTGATTATCTTGTGAAGCCATTACGTAGCAATGAACTGTTAACCTTGTGGACGCACATGTGGCGAAGGAGAAGGATGGTATGTCTCTGCTTTATCTGCATATTTACATTGAACACTTTGTCTGATTCCTCCCATTTCTATGGATTTATTAGGTTTTAGAATATGATTGGGTATTAGAAGTGTGAATCTCAATTATTGATTTGGCCAGTGGATTTCTTAACATGTATTTTTTGGCTGCATCATTAATGCAGCCTAATTTGTCATTCTGTAGAATTTTGGTTACACTTTCTGGTTACCAGCTTGTTTATCATCAAGCCGCTTCAAGAGCCCAAATGTGAATTGATATTTAGATACTTACACATTGTTTTGGCTTGCAGCTTGGGCTAGCTGAGAAAAGCATCTTGAACTATGAGTTGGACCCTGTGGCATCAGACCATAGTGATGCTAATACGAACAGTACCACTTTGTTCACTGACGAGACAAATGAAATTTCAAGGAAGAACAATGATCCTGAGACTGTGACATCGACTCATATAGATGCTGAAGTGAGTGTGATATCATTTAGTCTCTCTACAACCTGAAACTTTCTAATGGAGACATGGCCTCATTTTTCTCATCTTAGACCAAAATTATGGAGAATATGTTGGCATGCTGGATTCTACCAAGATAATTATGCTTCAGATTTGTTAGAAGCTCTCTAACATGAATGTTTGATCCTTTTGAGGAAATTGGCATCAAATGTTGAAGTTGTATCCCCTCTCTTCTTGATTGCTGTTATCGTCTTGAAACCTTTTAGTATTTTCTTGAAATGCATAAGAGTGACTAGACTATGAGATAAAAAGAAAACAACTTCTGGACATTTGCATGGTGTTCCACTTATAAACTACTAGTTTAGATGTCCCAAGATATCTCTCTAGCCATGCTGGTCACCTCATTACATGCATGTTGCTTATATCTTTACCCCCAGCTATCGCTGATAGCCTGATAGGACTGGATGTCTGGATCATTTCTCACAAATCACAAGTGATGCACCAGAATTGCTGTTATTTATCTCTGATCCAGTGACTTACCACTTCAATCCATTGACTGAACTGAATAATGTGATGTTCTATATTTTCTCGAATCATAATCCATTATATTTTCCTATGCTATAGCTGGTTATGATTGCCGATGCTGTTGCTATCCCTGAACCTTTGCCTCAAAATCCTCGGGAATATCGGCCAGCTGTCCCAGGAATCACAGATCGTCGACGAGCAGGTGAGTTTACTCATGAATTTACAGCTGTAACCCCTTGAGTTGGCTCGTCAATGACAAGCTAACATTAATGCAGGAGTAGGCCATTGATCCATTTTAAGGAGGTGTTTGTATTTTTAGCTGACGGTTCATACTTGGTACAGTAGTGCACTTTGAGGCCTTACTTTGGAAATATTGGTTGATGCACTTGTTTGATCTATGCGATGTGCAGGAGGATTGAATATTGTTGTATTGATTTTTGTCCTGCAAGCTGAACGTCAATTAGTGGTTAAATTTTCATGTCTTTCGGGTTTCAGGACAATTCTCAGCTGGCCCAAAGAAGAGTGAGCTGAAGATTGGGGTATCTTCTGCGTTCTTTACTTATGTGAAATCAAGCCCAGTGAAAAGCATTCCCCAAAGTGTGGTTCAGATTGAGGAGAATGGGTTGAGGATGGAACTTCAAGAGTGTACTGATGCTCAACTACCAGAGAATGGAGAGGCTTGGGAAAGTTATTCACAGGGAGATGACTTCCGTAGCAGTGCTAGCGTTCCTGATTCTCTTTCCGTGGAAAGATCTTGCACTCCTCCCGGATCCAGAGAATATTCTGAACTGAATTTCAATGAAGACATCCTTGGATATCAAAGAAATGAACATCAGTCTCAAGCCTTGGGTTTACAAACTCAAAATGTCTATTCTTACTACATGAATGGGGTTATGAATGAAGTTATGATGCCATCGCCACATCTATACCAGAAGAATATGCAGGAACTTCAGACCCAGGTGTCACAATACAATCATCTTCCGCAGCATAGGCGTCACATGCCCGGACTGCCACCGTTTCCGTATTACCCAGCTGGCATGTGCTACCAACGTGGTCAAATGTCTGGTAATAGTTCGTTGCAGCATACATTTGGAAGTCAATCATCGGCTGAAACGAAAAATAACAAAGTAGATAGAAGAGAGGCGGCACTGATCAAGTTTAGGCAGAAAAGGAAGGAGCGTTGCTTTGATAAGAAGATTAGGTACGTTAACCGGAAAAAGCTTGCTGAAAGGAGGCCTCGTGTACGTGGACAGTTTGTCAGGAAGTTGAATGGTGTAAATGTGGATCTTAATGGACTCCCTTCTGCCACTGATTGTGAAGATGAGGAAGAAGACGATGATGAAATCGCATTGAGGGACTGTGAGGACAGAGGCACCATGATATGAACATATTAGATTTACTATTTTCACGAGTTTGTATATAATCCTGATCTCTCTTCGATTATTGAGGTTTCGTCCTGAAGGCTTGGGCACTACTATACCATCTGACAATGGTGATTGTAACTGGATTCAGCTTGATCGGATTTCCTTTCCCTGCACTGGTCGGATTCTAGAATCATTCGTCAGGTCGGGCTGAGTTTGATGTAGTGAACAGAGAATGCAGCATATAGAGCTTGCCGTGGGGAGATCGTCGTGTTGGGTGGACTATGCTTCTCAAGATCAAAGCTTTGAGGGAGAATAGTATGAAGGAACTTGGATAGATCCTTCCTGGAGTGATCTTGGCAGAGAACATGTATGATCATCTTTCCCTAAATGGGCAGGACAGCTGCTGGTTTGATTCCTCAAAATATCAGTTTTCTGTATCCTCATTTTTGGCTATCCCTCTAGCAATTTTCCGAAATATTGTGGATTCTGATTAAAACGATAATTAATACCAAGTGCGTAACAGAGAAAGGTTATTTTATTTACAAATTACAATGATTGGTGTCAGTTGATTAGTAACCTTATAAACACAATACACGATGATATTAACAAACTTTTGTGGGTAACTAGTTAAACCCTAGACCGTTACATTGTTTACAGAACAGCTCACCATCCTATGAGCTTAATTAGAGAGTTTTCTGCTTCTGCAGTGACTCATTATGGATTGCCAACTTCTTCGCCACTAATCGGATACCGGCACTGTTTTGATAATCGTAGGTATCCAGGGAGAGGTAAGCATCAATTAAGTTTCCTGGCTTCAACAATTGCTCGCACTTGCTGAAATCGAGCTTTTGCAGGGTTCCTGATCGTTCTTTCAGATACATCTCTGTCGCATATTGAGCGATATCCCCGTCTACCAAAGTAGGTATGCTGCCAAACCAATACAGAGTCAATTAGGGTTCGAAATACAAATGCTGATAGGGAATAGAAAAGATCAATTAACACTTACTTGAGCCTGACGTTAGGGTAGTTGGTGTAGTTATCATGTCGTATCACAACATGTTTCCAATTTGATCCGCTGCCTGAACTTTGGAATAGACTTTGGGCGACTTCATTACATGCCTCCAGAACTGTACACAAAATCGGAGATGCATCCACCAGGAGACTCAACCTCGGTCTTCCAGCATGATCTGTAAACTTCGAGCTGAGTCCAAACCGCACCTTTAAACCAGGGCAATATAGCTCAAACTGAACATTGTTGTGTAGCAAATTCATCTTTTGACCTCTCCACGGAATTGTAACATAAGCTGCCCGTAATGAAGGAGCAGAAACTTCATCAAGCTGCAATGTCACCAAATGATTACTGCTCGTTTCTGGGATTTCGGCCGATTCTGTCACAAGAATCTCTTCCATATTGACATCCCTTTGCAGAGGTTCGGCATTCATCTCATCTCTGACCATGCTCAGATCCAAAGGGTCTGCATCTTCAACAATGCCGCTAGTAGTAAGAAGAGATAATACCGGGTGAACACCATGAGACAGAACGGGTGTAGTATTCGACTTTGAACTCGAAGGAGTATTCTCGTTCGATCCCTTTGCATCAATGATCGATTTCCCATGGTTATGACTTCTAGTAGTGACATTAGGTGAAACCCAAGTTTTTTCTGGGAATGTCCCTGGGAGACTTGACTCCTGCATCAAAGTATATCAATCTGAGGAACTGTTGAATGTTGTATCCAAATTCACTTATATCTGATGGAACTGCTTGAGAGGACTTACCAGGAACAAGACAGTAGCACAGTATTTGACAACTTCAAGATTCATCCGAACATCATCCAAGCTCCTGTGTGTTTGCTTCCCAAGTCCAAAGTAAGTTGCCAGAGAAGCCATCTTCATAGGATGATAAATCAGCAGTCAATAATAATAACTCACAAGGCAAGGAAAAAGAAAGAAGCAGTAATTGCAAATTAAATGGCAACTATTATCATACCTTCATATTACCAGCTCTCCTTCCAAACTTACGAGTCAGCAAAGCCAGCGAATCAATTGTCCCTTTAGGCTCCGGCGGCGATCTCCCTATACCCTTGAAAGCTTCTCTAATCCGAACACAATCAAACCTCAGAATGTTGTGACCTGCCCAAGTCCTCCCTGCAACATTTCCCGGAAATTAAAAACGTAATGACCGAGTAAAGGTTAGAAGAGTCTCTGGAGCCGGAGAAATGACTTCTCGTCCGATTCAAAAAGCACTCACAAATTTCAACCGTTTAAAAAGGGTGATCCAGATCTAACGGCTGAAAATATGAAGGCAAAATTGACATTTTACAGCCATGCAAATGTGTATACTAGGAATTTTTTTTCCCAGGAACGTAAAGCCAACGACGGTGATCACGTGGGTGTAGAAATTTTTGACAACAGAGGTCGGAATCCTTGGGACATTGATCAGGAAACTTTTCAGTGGCCGGAGATGTTCATCCGGTCACCGGAGACAGTGGTCCGATAATCAAAAATGACTGTGTGCTGATCCAACAAAAATATTTAAAACAACAACACCATATTGTCCCTAAACTAGTTAATCTTGGCACTTATATCATTTGGAGATCTAAGGGCCTAAATTGCTCATGTCTCCATAATCGGCCTGAAAAGAAAAAAAACATTCCTTGCCGATCAAAATGGCCGTACCGTGGAGTAGGTGGAAGACGGTGTCGGCTATGTCTGAGAAAGAAGGTGCGGTGGAGACGGAGTCGGGAGAGATGCCGTTGCAGCGGACGGACAAGGAGGAGATTAGAGAAGGATCTGAAGGGCGGAGCAAGGTGGAGTAGCTGTGGAGCTCCACTAGTGTTTTGGGACAGACCAGTATGGCTCCGAACTCCAGAAGGGCGAAACCCTGGCCGGGTCGGGTAGGGACGGTGGTTTCCACGTCGAAGAATGCTATCTCCGACTGGTCGACATTGCTCATGTAGCTGCTAGTAGTAGCCATGTTAAGAACCATTACGCGAGGATATGGTGGTTTTGCAGTTTAGGTTTAGGAAGAAGAAAGGAAGAATAGGAGGGCTTAAAATGTTGAGCTCGAAAGTAACTTTTTGACAGAGGAAAGATGTGGCTGGAGATTGAATGTTGGGCAAGAAATGTGGAGACGATAGAAGAAGAAGAGCCCATACTCCACGTAATCACAATCCTCATTTCTTTTCCTTCCTCCTTCTTAACTTGTGTTTTACGGTAACCATTTGAAATTAATTACATATATTTTGCGCTTAGCTTTAAAACTAAATCAAGTTGATACATCGGTAGTGACATTTGAGACTCCAAGCGCGGCTAAAACGGGTGATCTACGCGGCAAAAATTTACAGTTAAATATAACGATCAACGATAAAATCAACGTTAGTTAAATTTGAAAATCGTATTATTTTTTATATTCCGAAAAAGAATAAACCAAATCGGAGCGTTACCGTAGCAAGTCCCTCTTAGACATGGAATTCAAGGGTACTACAAAAGATCATCATGTATGTATTGAAGTAAATTTCTTCTGAGTGAAACCTTATTATAACACAAATGTGACACTTCTTTCCATATCTACACTTATTGTGTTTCAGATGGAAGAATAAGTACAACTGATTTCATTGCCAAAGAATTCAGACTTTGTCCACTTGAACTGTTGATCTTAAAACTGCATCCACCAAGTTATAATGTAGCTTTCATACTCTCATTCCACTACCCTAACCCATCCTGCAAGTCTACCACCACAACCAAAATAGGTCCAATGGTTAAGCTTCAGAATTCAAATTATCAATCAGCAGTTACATCAACACCTTCAACCTAAGCAAAGCCAACAATTACATATTAGAACAACTCGAGGTAACAAACAAACGCTACTCTTAATTCTGACCAAATGTTGTACTGATTTCTTATTAGTTATGGAATTTCAGACACCTTCATCTTCAGCAGTATTTTTTTTGAACTTGGTTCTTCATGACATATGTCCAAGTAGGGCCAGAAGTAAAAACAGAGATGAGCTTTAAGTAGGTTACCAGAGGTCCAAGGGGATTGTGATGTGCTGGATAGAAAATGAAATAAATTCAACCAAGACATTGGCTTCCTGGTGTATTCTTCTTCATCTTTATCATCACCCTGGAACCTACAAATATAGTATTGAGAATAACTCTAACCAACTTATTGGCATCCATCAAATTATCCAAGTGAAACTGCTTCCATAATGAGACCTACCAATTTCCATGTCCATACAATTAATTGAACACTTGAAAAACCACCGGTTGTATTGTTTTCTGGATTCAAAGAAATCGCCACATTTGTCACTGGATCTGTCCTTCACTTGACACCATCTCTAGCAAAAGTCAGTCCAAGAAGCTGACCATCACCTGCTGCTAGAACCAAACGAAAGGAAAATATGTGATATCTATGATTTAAGGCAAGAACTCTGAGATGGGCAATTGATAGTAGTTTGGACAGGAAAATGTACACAATATTTATGCTTGAGGTAAGAAGTCAGAAACATTGTATAATAGGTTGGATATCAAACAGGCTACTAAGATTTACAGGCATAATCAACAGCCCTGGCAGAACAAATAAAACAATTTTTTGAACAGTTCATAATAATAAGCTTCATTCGATCAACTAAAATGGCTAAAACAAACATAAGCCATGGACTGTGAGCCCTAAACCCCAAATTGTTAGTAAGAAATTGATTTGAGTTAGGGAGACATTAATAGAGTAGTAAAACCCTAGAAAACCAACGCTGCAGCTGGGTCATTGCCAACCAAAAATTCCATAATCGTTTTCTAGAGCTGGATTAGAATGCTCAGCTCTGTTTGTTGCTTATAGTTAAAAACAAAGAACCAACAACTCATAAGCCCGATGAAAAAGAGAGATTCAGAACAACTTACACAAACCAATTACTTCTTGCTTCCCTATCTTGTAAGACCGAACAGCCAGCTTCGCCATCCCTGTCTTCGTGGGGGTTGTGGTAGACTTAATGCAACTCTTTTTTTGTTGAAAACAGAACAGCTAGCCGTAAAGGAGCTGCAAAGAGAACACATACATTGGAGATTGATGGGTACAATTTTTCTATTATTCACTATCAGGGACGAAGATCATCGCAAAATTGGGTGAATCTGAAAAAAGAAGGCAGCGGGAGAACTACGATGGAGGGATGAAAGCAAGAGAGGAGTTGGAAGAGAGAAAGTAAGATGAGGGAGAAGGAGGCTTATAGACTGTGAAAAACTTTGGAAGTGCATTTGAAATGGAACTGAATGATTGAGAGACCGGTTGGGATCCAATCCAATCAAGAAACAGAAGTACTGTTCTGTTTCGCAGGGGACCGGGGTGCACTGTTCAGCGTAAACAGTGTGCTACAGTTGGTGGTTGCTCCGTTTGGTTGTGATTTGGGTGCGGGTGAATTGGGGGCGTTGGTCCGTTTCCTAGTCGGAATGAGAAAATCAAACCGCGTAAATCTGTGACCGTTGGGGGTGATGGGTTTCCTAGTCGGAATCGTAATTAGGAACAAACTTCAGGCATTACCTGCGCACCAAGTAAGTAATTAGAGTAGCTAACTATATAAATAACTAACCACAGTAGTAAAGTCTTACTTCCGCCGTCAATTCAAATCATCAATTCCCTCCCCCTTCTCCTTCTTCTGTAGCGATCAGTTCACAATAATGGCGAATGCTGCACCCCCTTCATCAAACCTTATTGATTTGCTGGAGTTGTCTCTTACCACCGACCGATTTCGCTGGCCTCAAGATCGTCACCAGTTTCCCCAAACCCCTGTTATTCTCATCAGCAAATCAGACCACCATTCTACGGCGGCGACGGAGGAGATCAAGAAGCCTTCGATGCCCAAGTCCAAGTCGTTGCTGGTAGAGAACGCGCGGAAACTGGCCTGCAGCATTAAAAGGAAGACAGAGGATCGTAATTACGGAGATGGTCACGATGAGTCGAGGAAGCGGCCTAGGATTCAGGAACCCGCGCCTGCTGCTGCAACAGCGTTAGTGAAGCCTAGGACGACTGTTACAAAGACAGCCCCGAAGAAGAAGGCGGCGCCTTGGTTCGTTCGTATTCGTAAGGAACGGGCTAATAATGGCCTCCTCGGCAAAGACCGCCCCGGCGATGTGTTTCAGCATAGGCGACCACTACTGTTGACCTAATCAGGCAACGCCGGACAATCAATTGTCGATGTCTTGTCCAAAGCAATGGTTGGATCTGTTGCAGTAGATGTTTCTTAGGGTTTTTTTGTTCTGTTTCTTTCTATGTACACATTAATTCGTTTTGTGAGTAAATACATAATAAAATTCCACTCCCGATTATTTCTTTTCCTTGTTATTCGCTCTTGGTGATCTCATGTGATACAGTAATTAATTAATTATGCACAAACCCTAATTGAAGCTCGTATGGTTAAAAAAACAGGCTTAATATTATAAAATACTACTTCAATTATAGAATTACTATATTCGGATTCTTGAGTTCACATAAAATAATGGCAAAATACAGAGAATCTTTTCGTAAAACAAGCAGGCACACTTTCCATATTTCTAATGCACCAAAACACCAATATATATAGAGAATCTTTTTGTACAGCTTGGTGACCATGTTGTTACAAACTGTTAGGCTGCTGACCACACTAGATATTAAGCATTGTCCGGTTAAATAGTTTAATATTTTTTTAAAATTTTGAAGTAAATTGAGTTGAGGTATTATGACTCATAAGTCTCCTTTTCCTAATTAGACCAGGAAGCGAATGGACTCACTCCCCCTATAAAAAGACAAGCTGCGGAATACCAATAAGTCGTAAATCAGAACCCAGACCCTCTCCTCTTTTCTATTATGTGCAGATACCGGAACATTCTAAGAGCTATTCTTGCTCAAATAATGCCAATCCTGGAGACTTTAACGACGGCCACGACAAAGACACCAACGGTGTTGAGAATGGCGGCGTCCTCGTTTTACATGGCCCAGCACAATCACCACGGCAATCCCAGTCACAGAACTGAAGACTGCCACCTCATCTACCACGAACCAGACGCCCACGGCGCCACCGCCATCGGAGTCGCTGACGGAGTTGGAGGTTACAGGAGCCGGGGAATCGACCCAGGCGAATACTCCGAGGAACTGATGATGAACGCCCTCGCCGCACTCTACGTCCACGATTCCGACGTAGATCCGTTGAAAATCCTGAAATCGGCTCACTCCCAAACTAAAAAGCCAGGGGCTTCAACCGCCTGCTTAATCGCCTTAGTCGGCGACGAATTGCGGTTCGCGAACATCGGCGACAGCGGATTCAAGGTGTTTCGAAACAATTCGGTGGTGTTTGAGTCGCCGATTCAGCAGCTAGGGGTCAATCAGCCGGCTCAATTGGACGCCCAGCGTTGGCTGAAGGCGGTGGAGGGGAGAGCGATAGTGGAGGCCGGAGACATCGTTGTGGCCGGGACCGACGGTTTGTTCGACAACATGCATTGTTGGGAGATTGAGAAGATTCTGGAAGAAGGCAGGGATTTGGGGACGGAGGATTTGGCCATAGCAATTGGACTAACGGCGTTCGGAAATTCAATGGATGTAACGTATGAGTCGCCTTTTGCAATAGAAATGCGGAAGCACGGGATAGAGTTCGGAGGAGGGAAGAGGGACGATATCACGGTGGTTGTTGGCCGGATTCAGCCCCTCTCCGATAACGCCGGCCAAGATGGCTGATCCGTCCAGTTTAGATATATTATGCCTAGCTTTTAGGGTTTAGGGAAATTTTGATATGTCTTTTTTATTGGGAAATTAATTATTCTAACCAAATCAACTTTCCCTTTTCATTTAATCAAATATTCGTAATAAATATCTTTACTTTCTTACTCATTAGCCATTGCGATGTGTGATTGGAATATTTTTGCATCCGACACAAATTCTTTCTTTTTTAGCATTCTCCATTATTTGGGAGATTCAAAATATATATATATCTGTATCGAAATAAAATTAGAAAAATTTATTAAATAAGACGTAATGTATAAAGATCGAATTTGGTTTGGTTTATTCTTTCCAGAATATATTATATAGCCCAGCTTTTTTGATTGACCGTTAAGTTAACAATCAAGTTTAACATCGCTGATGTGGCTATCTTTGTGTCTCCATATAAGCTCCACGTTATAAAATATATTAATATTTTATATAATTTGCTCCGAAACAAAAAGATAAATTATAGATTTTGGATCACAACAAAAAAACCAACAATGGACTTACAAAAACTTGAGTACCTCCTCTAACACAAAACCAGAGGTGCATACCGTAGAGTTTTAGACCACATGTAACAAACCCAGCGTTCCCAGCCCTAGCCACCACAATGAACTAACAGAAGATTTTTACCTACTCTAAAACAGAATTAAGGGTACGAATTTTTTACTGCAATAATCAATTTATCGTGACGAACTTAATAATTTTGAGGACGGTAATCTTATTAACTTGAACAGATTTTTAGTTATTTTTTTCCAATTCTCTCCTAATGTGAAACCCTCGAAGCCTATGCTACTGCCTTCCTTGCTGTCGAGTTCGGTCAAACGACTACATCTCCGGTGGTGCAACAAGTTGAGGACTTTTCCCTCAATGACAATGAAGAAGAAGAGATGCATTCTCACCTCTCTCGGCCGTAACATCCTAGTATTATAGCAACACCGTCGAATCGATGGCGTTTGTGGTTACACAAGAAGAGACAGAGGAGCTGCAAGTTCAAGACATCAAGAAACGGCAACATCATCGTAACCATCCGGATCTCATGAATACAGATGGCGTCGTTCACCACAAGCCCTCGAGATCTCAGAAGAAAACTAGCTTCAGGGATATTATCGGAGTACAGGCAGGCCAGCTACTGGCGGCCTGAGTATCGAAATGAACTGAAGAGGCCGAGGCCACAGATTGAGGCCTTTGAGCTATGATTTCGCTGGCCTAGTCTAGTCGGGTATTTTGATTTGGATTTCAGTTTGAACTTTCCTCGTTTCGGTCCTTGCTGTTTTCCGTTCGTCTTTGCTCTTGAATTTGCCTAGTCTTTGAGTCTCGTTACTGTATCTGTTTGGGATTTACCTGTTAGTGTCGGTTGGTTTCTTTATTTTAATTAATCTTGTTAGAAGAGTTTGAAGTTTGGTTAACTCATAACTCGGATGACGATTACCTTTCCTTATAGTCCGTTTTGTGGATTCTACACCTCACATTTATGTTTCTTAATATATTTGAACTTATAACCAATTTTATGTTAGCATTAATAAGATTGATCAGACTATTACCTTTCTTCGTACAAAAAATAATTTGGGGACGATCGTATTATTTGGAAAAAAAGGTTGAAAACCTTTTATGTCCGTTCGAAAACCAAAGCGATGTTTAGCAGCTCCTCATTTAATATTTATTCACTTGTGTATTAACTGATGGCATAATTTCGAAGCTGGCGATTTGGAGCGGTAGTACTACCTGTGACAGGTTCATGTGGGATGATAGTTAATTTCCATGGTCATTGGTTGAAGCTACAATGATGGCGGTGATGATATGAGAGCAGATACATGATTGGTTGAAGGCGAGAGGTGGAGACGCAACGAGAGAGAGAGAGAGAGAGAGAGAGCCGGGCCGCCGGAGAGATGCAAGAGTTGTTTTTTTATCAGTCACTTGTAATAGGGTTGTTGATGAATGATGATGTCTCTCCATCTTCCCTACCAGACTTTTGATCTTGGAGGTTAATTAACATGTAACATTTCATTAGGCATGAGTTCTATACAAAATCATCCTATTTTTCAAAAAACAAACCAATGTGTCTAAAACGTTTCAAAGCTTAAGAAATTAGTCTTGATCCCGTCGGCCGACTCACTTTTTTCTGACAAGAACACCTCGTCGACGATAAGTGGCTTCCACATCAACTCCTTTACCTATAAGTACTTTTAGGTCATACTATCCCACCCATCTTTTTTATTTAAACCGGACAACACCCAATCGCCGCCCCCTTTCCTTCTTCATCTCTGGGCACATAGAAGATCCGTTCCTTCTACCCAATCGTTGCTACAGTTCTGCACCATTTAGTAATATGTTACCTTGGGATAAAAAAAGATTATGATAAAAAAGGCATCCAACTGTCTGAACGTGTAGCCCTGGTTGGGTAAAAAATGGAGAAAGAAAATAAACTCTTCCTTTCTCTGAATTCCATAACCAAACTGCTCCTTTACTGTGTTCAAGCTGGAGTCTGAAGCAAACAGTACTAACTTGTTCAAAAATTCACCCAGCAACTTGCTCGAGGAGATAATAGTATTGTATTTTAAAGGGTTTTCTTGTAAAGGCGGCCAGGGGAAACCCAGGGCCCCGGCATAACCTGCAACCCGTCAGTACATTCCCCCATCTTCTTCGTTTGTTCCACTTCCACCGCTTCTCTCTGCAACGACATCCCATCGCCCCTTTTTAGCAGAAATATCTAAACTCTGTACACTCCCCCCAGGCCTAGCCGCCTACTCTAGTCTTGCTTCAGATTAGGGTCTGTAAATAATAAGATGACTTGGAAGAATGTTCCCCTACACGTCATCGTCACAAAATATACCTGCTCCTGATATGTAGTGTCACAAATCCAGTTGGTGGTTGCTCCGTTTGGTTGTGATTTGGGTGCGGGTGAATTGGGGGCGTTGGTCCGTTTCCTAGTCGGAATGAGAAAATCAAACCGCGTAAATCTGTGACCGTTGGGGGTGATGGGTTTCCTAGTCGGAATCGTAATTAGGAACAAACTTCAGGCATTACCTGCGCACCAAGTAAGTAATTAGAGTAGCTAACTATATAAATAACTAACCACAGTAGTAAAGTCTTACTTCCGCCGTCAATTCAAATCATCAATTCTGAAGCGATCAGTTCACAATTATGGCGAATGCTGCACCCCCCTCATCAAACCTTATTGATTTGCTGGAGTTGTCTCTTACCACCGACCGATTTCGCTGGCCTCAAGATCGTCTCCAGTTTCCCCAAACCCCTGTTATTCTCATCAGCAAATCAGACCACCATTCTACGGCGGCGACGGAGGAGATCAAGAAGCCTTCGATGCCCAAGTCCAAGTCGTTGCTGGTAGAGAACGCGCGGAAACTGGCCTACAGCATTAAAAGGAAGACAGAGGATCGTAATTACGGAGATGGTCACGATGAGTCGAGGAAGCGGCCTAGGATTCAGGAAGCCGCGCCTGCTGCTGCAACACCGTTAGTGAAGCCTAGGACGACTGTTAGAAAGACAGCCCCGAAGAAGAAGGCGGCGCCTTGGTTCGTTCGTATTCGTAAGGAACGGGCTAATAATGGCCTCCTCGGCAAAGACCGCCCCGGCGATGTGTTTCAGCATAGGCGACCACTACTGTTGACCTAATCAGGCAACGCCGGACAATCAATTGTCGATTTCTTGTCCAAAGCAATGGTTGGATCTGTTCCAGTAGATGTTTCTTAGGGTTTTCTTTTCGCACCTCGTCTATATGTTTTTATATATGTATACAACATTCTTTTGTTTTGTCAGTAAATACGTAATAAAATTCCATTCCACATATTTCTTTGCCTTCTTCTAATTCGCTCTTGCCTGGTCTAATGTTCTTAATTTGGAATGTGATACATTAATTAATTAAGTATGGCGCAAACCCTAATTGAAGCTTGTATGGTGCCAATATTATTATATGTGGATTAATTGATCAGGCTTAATATACTTCAATTATTACTACAGTACTCCTATGCTTGAGTTCACATAGAATAATTAAGAATACAAAGGACAAACAAGCAGAAGCAGGCACACGTTCTAAAATTCTAATAATGCACCAACATATACTTTCAAAGGCATAGACCAGGCCCCAAAGGCCAATTACTGTACCAAGTAATTAAGTAGAAAAAGGTACAGAAAATGAAATTGCTGCACTAGCTAGAACATATTGGTGCCAAATTTAAGTAACTTGTTAATTTGTGATCAATCTATATGTGACAATTTGTACCTGCAGATTCATAAGAACAAAATACATACAGTTGCCTTAATATTTGTCTCAATTAATGGAACAAACATTTTGTTTTGATTCATGATGTTTGGAGAGTAGTCATGGAAATGAAAAGAAGTTAATCAGACATCAGTAGACCAATGACTTATTGATGGTGATATATGAAAACATTTATAACATCTATCCAACATTGAATATATAAAACTGGCTTTTTTTCATTTGATTTTGAAATTTAGAAGTGTGACGAGATGATTTCAAACAAAATAAATCGGTGATTGAATGAAAAAGACTTAATTAAAACTACTTGTCATTACAACAAGTGAATCCATACTCCCATTTTAAATTACCATCATACATAACATCAAAAATATGAAGAAATCACTCTCATTTTGGCTGAAATCACAAAATCAAACCTGTCCGGGGAGAATAGTACGGTACGTACTTGATGAATGTTTTTAGGCGTTATTAAAATAAACTTAGTTAATGAATTAACTAGAGTTGAATTTCCATATGGTCTTTTTATCGTGACTACTCAAAGTTATGAAAAGTGTTAATCGGCTAATAAGTTTGTGGTTTAAGTGCTATAAACTAAAGGATAAAATAAAGGTCGCAAGACTGCAAGATATAAGGGTTGAGCCAAAATTGGAGAAAACGGCTTAGACTTCGAATCCCCCTAGACTATCCAAATTCACGAATGACAGACAAATTCAACGATTTAAAACGAACAAGATAGATTCAATCCACCATCGCAGCTCTTCTCTAATCAAATCACATCATTTCGGGGTCCGCTAATCTGATACCTATCTACTATCCCAGTCCGCTCTTTCGAGACGAAGATCTGAAATCCGCTAGGCGACAAAACGAACGAGAACTGCTTACACGATAGACTAGTTTATTCGCTCCCGGACGAGGGTTAACGCCTAACCTAGTTGTTTAATTTCGATGTTCTAGATATGCAAACTTCTACCTAAAGCAATACAATTATGCATGAAATATCACTTAAATAATAGCGCGCTATACGTTACAAATCAAGTACTCATTGTTGTCTGAAGGACAATATGTTCTTGCTGGGTATTTTAGAAAATCTCCCTACCTTGCCCATGGAAAGTTGTTAATTTCACCCAACATGAGATTTGTTGTTGTGTAGGTTGTCTGGAGATTTCCAGTGGCTAAATCAAGAAGGCACTAACCTAGCAAGCGTTCATCTGCCCATAGGGCTTCTGCTGAGGCCCAATCAAGAAAGCAAGCACCAGGAAGGGTTAAAGTAAAACCAAGCCCAACTAAAAAAGACCAACCAGGCATACCCGAACGTAATAAAAAAAACCCGACCTGGATCACCCCCATGACCAGAGCACGACTGAAAACCCCTCGTAAGGTTGGTCATAATCAAGTTACTCGTCGTATGTTACGAATTTATCGGTGTTTGAGATCATAACAATTCAAAATGTACATTTTGCCGCTTCACTATGACCGCTCAGCTCTCTCCTTCTTCTATCCACCGAATGCACTAAAGCCACAAGACTCCTCAACTCGGTCACCTTGGACGTTCGGGTTGGGACACTACTTCCCAAGAAAAATGCAATAAGCACCATAACCAATAGTTCATGCTGCCATAATCATGCCTTGTCTACACATCATCATTAACTAGTTCAACTCTGCATGTCACTAAATCTCTACCAGCAATTCCCCAAAATCCCAATTGTTTATCCAAAAGCTTCTTCAACACCAACCAAACCATATTTGATTAAACCAAACGACTCCTTAAGTAGTGCTAATTAACCATTCACATGATCTGTCACTAACCATTTTCACACCTGCCAGAAAAGTTGGTTGAGCCCTTAACTGACAATCCAACCAACTCTCTTATAGTGACACGTCAGTAAGTAAATGTCGTCGTCCATTTTACTAAATAATTTTTCACCACACGGGCAGAGCAGACAGTCTCTGTACTGTAAATCTGTAATGTAAATCTGTAATGTAGTCAAATCTCTATCCACCTTTTGTTGCTGCTCTGTTTTCACTTTTCTCTCTGTTCTTTTTCTCTCTGCCTTGCCTTGGTCTGATAGACGATATATAATGACCTCTCGAAACTCTGAATCTCGAAATTCTCTGTCCACCCTCCAATTATTTCCCCCTTATCTCTTAATTCCCATGCCTTCTTCTCCATTTCCATTCTAAAAGTCGAATCTTTCTACTTCAACAAAAGGAAATTAGGGTTCTTTCTTCTTCTTCTTGTAATTCCTCCCATTTTTCATTCCCCTTTGCTCTTCACAAAATTCACCCACCCCTGATGGATGTTGCGAGTAACTGCGACTGTAGCACCGCCGAATCCTGTCCCGTCTGCAGCGGATATAATAATAGCACGGAGGGCCAATTCATGTCGTTAATGTCGGCTGTGGTTGAATACCAAGGGAATCGAGTTCTTGACAGCGTCCCCAGAATTGTCGCCGGAGCCATCTCCGGCGCCCTTACTGGCCTTTTCGCTATAGGTCTGCTTTTGATTCCACCCTATTTTTTCATTTCATTGGGTTCGGTTCAATTTGGTTTGATTTGGTTTGCAGCTGGAGCTTGCACGGGAGCAATTACTGGGGCGTTTGCAGGCAGAGCTGCGGATTGTGGTGTTCTTAGGGGAGCTGGGTTAGGAGCTGTTGCTGGTGCTGTACTTTCTGTTGAGGTTTTGGAAGCTTCTCGTGCTTACTGGGGTTTGGAGCAGTCTGCTTCTCGAGGACCTTCCTCTATGGTGAGTTTTTCAGCAAGTGGAACTCTTAATTTCCATGGCTTTCATATCTAATGCTGCATTTGGGTTGCAGGCAGATTTCCTAGAAGAGCTGTTCCGAGAGAGGTTTGTTGATCATGAGTTTACACCAGCAATGTTGACTGCTTACCATTGGCAGGTACTTACTTGAAACATTCTTTATTGGTTTTCAAAATATAGCTTTACTTAGTGCCTGGTAATTTGATTGAATAAAGCTTCTTCCTCTGTTATCAACAGATATCCAACAGCAACACAAACAACCAAGAGACGAACGAGGCTCACGAGGAAGTCGTAGGATCGAGTAGAGGGCTATCAGGAGAGTCACTTGACAAGCTCCCATGTCACGAGATCAAGGCTACGCAAACTATCTTCTGCACTATATGCTTACAGGTACACTTGCTTCCCTTTCTTTCCTTACAAATTCTTGTTTTGCCAATGGTAGTACTCATTTGTTACTCTGTTGTGTGTATCAGGATATTGGGAAAGGGGAGGTGGCTCGAAGCTTACCAAAGTGTCAACACAGTTTCCACATGGCCTGTGTGGATAAGTGGCTTGTAAGACATGGTTCTTGTCCAGTTTGTCGCCAAGATGTATAGCTTTTGTGTGTAAATATCCTTTTTGTGTATATAGGTTTACATATAAGATATTAATAAAGTTCCCTACTTTGTTCAAACCTGCAAGTGTACTATTGTGTTATAATGAGAAATGAGAAAGTCGGCTTAAACTTAAGCCTTTGCATGAGGTTTGTATCATTATGCTCCTGATTTCCAGTAATATAGACATAGATAGGTGTAGAAGATTGTATCTGTTGAATACCAGATCGAGATGAGATTTGCGAGCAAAGGCTCTGTTTCGGTGGTTTGGTTTGAGGACAACTGGGAATAGGGAATGAGTGCATCCATCCTTGACTTGTATTGGTCGCAGTACAGAGAAGAGATATGCACTAGCTATGAGATGGGAAGAAGGATATATATGATACAAAATATACCTTGCGACAAAGAATGAATGCCGCTAAGTTTCTTTTCTTATTACTTGAAGCACCAAGGAACTCAGGATCAACAACAGCCAATTTTGTCATCTAACATCAAAATCTGCCACCCAGCTGCGATGTATCTGCAATACCAAAACCAGCCACTCTTTTTTTGGTAAGATGTATCATGCACACCGAACAAAACAGAAAATCAGTGGGAAAAATGGAATCAAGTCTAAACAAAGGAAAGGTAGCCTACGTGCGAGCAAACTTGTTCCTGTAACCAAAGTTGGTTCAGGTTATTGAAGTTCATGCTGGTACTGCAACTGGCCGGGTGCTGGTTTTGATTCCTTTTATTGCTGTAAAGCATTCCGATTGTGGATTAGTACTTTAGCATATGCGTGCCGTTCCTAGATAAATGGTACAAGCATAGCAATAAGATGAATGTTCTTGCAGAAAGTACCTTCAGCGTAATCTGGGGCTCCAAATACAGCGGAACCAGCAACTAAAGCATTAGCTCCAGCCTCGATAACCTGCAACCAAAGAGTAGTATAGATGAAGTCAATGACACAGTCGGTTGACTTGACTCTAGAGAAAAAACTGGCAATTGGTGATACTGAATGGGGCCAGTAGCAGTGGTATAATACGAGAAGAGCTTAAGGAGTTCCCAGTGAAATCGGGAAGGCCGGCTACCAAGATCATGCTTGAGTTCAGTCACCAAGAAAGAAATCACGCCAGACTTCTAAGAACATATGGGCATGACCTCTTACCAAAACCCGATCTCCAAAAGAAATCAGTGAAGTAGAAGGCAAGCTCGTATCTTGACTAGTTGACTTAGAAAGACTATTTTGTACCTTGTACGCATTTTTGGGACCAACGCCACCATCGACCTCTATCCATGGGTTCACTCCCTGCATATGTAAACGATGTTGAGATAGTTACCAATCCATGAGGAATATGCCAGCAAAATCATGAACACAGCAAGTGCATGGTTTCAGACGCAGGAATGGAAAATGATGATACCTTCTCAACACACAATCTCCTCAAGTCAGAAATCTTCTTTACTTGGCTTTCAATGAAGCTCTGCCCACCGAATCCAGGGTTCACCGACATAATCAAGACGAGATCAACCACTGTAAACATGAATACAGAGATTTCAGCAGTAACATCGTATGCCGTACTACCAACTCGTGAGATGTTTCATGTTTATCATGCACACTGCCAAAGTTGCATCTGACTAGGAACAAGATCCACTAGCTTATCAGGTTACCAGATACCTAGCATATACAGATGGCACTACAAACTATCTAGCCTACTGGAATGACTAAATCTGAATGAAAATTGAAAGAACACCCATTTAACTGAAATTTGTTTGTATAGTCATCACAATAAAAAATTCATTCGACGAGGGGAGAATAAGGTCAGCTAGAGACCCACTCAGGAGGGAGTGAAAATAATCGGCAAGTATTTTGCATCCCAATTGGAAAGATTGTTCATTCTCTTTACCCTCCATATTTTAACTTCTTTTCTTCAAGCACTTGGCAGATTTAAACATCACTCAACCTGCAATAAACCCATACAAAAAACTTCGACACCACCAGGCTCACCACTTATGTTTAAATTTTCGTTCTCTATGTGAGCACTGACTCTACAATTTTAACATAACCCAGGTTATATTACTTTCTTATGCTTCATTACAGCAAAGGTAGCTCCAAAGCGCCACCAGGGAATAAACGAAAAACATTGTGAAAGCTATAAATTGAAGTCATTTTACTAACCATCAAGAATATACTCTATAGCAGTCAACGGGGTGCCGGGGTTAAGGACAACTCCAGCTTTGGCTCCAAGACTTTTTATCTATTGGCAGGAAGATTGAGAATCAACAGAGCAAAGATCATTAGCCAAGAATATGCAATCAAAGACAAACAATATCAAGTTCAAGAAATCAAACGGGGTAAAGTGGATATGAGCATCCAACACTATTTTTCCAAACAGATAAATACAAATGATTATCTGTTATTAAGAGCTTATACCGATTGATTAAAATGCAACTATCTAATCCCTCATCAACTTGTGTAAGACACAATATGACCAAGCTATCTCATTGCGGCAGCTAACAGCCAAGCATCCAGGATACATAGTGCTAATTCTTACAAGCCATTCACACAACGTGAGAAAATAAAGGACGCATAGATGTGATTACCTGATTTACAGTACGATGCAAATGAATGGTGGAAGATTGTTCACAGTGAACACTGACAATGTCAGCTCCTGCCTTGATAAAATCTGGCACCCTTTGATCAGGTTCCACAATCATCTGCGTTGATATTTTAAGTAAGAAAACTGGGATTTTTCTTATGATTTCATAGAAATTAATAGAGAAAGATAGTCGAGTACCAAGTGCACATCTAAGGGAAGGTCTGTGACAGGACGCAAGGCATCAACCACAAGAGGTCCGATTGTGATGTTTGGCACAAAACGACCATCCATAACATCAACATGAATCCAATCACATCCTGCCAGCTCGACTGCTTTTACCTAGACAAACAGATCGCAAACTTGGAGCAACATACAAATCCAACCTTGCAGGAAATTGAAAGAAATAGCTAACATGGGAGAGGCCAAAAGAAATCCCAAACTCATGCTACTGAGATTTTGTCTGGAGTGTCAAATTCATTTCACAAAGTCACTTAGGATTAGAGAGTTATCATAACATCAATCCTAATGTAGTAATAGCAAGGAGCAATAAATCACCTGTTCTCCCAACTTTGCGAAATTAGCAGAAAGGATGGACGGGGAAACAATGATGTCACTTTTTGAGAACTTATCAACACGGGATGCCCTGACGACCGACTTAACTGGTCTCCTGCAATCACAATCCACAATTAGCATAGACAGCTGCATAAAAAAATCGGAGCAGTTCATATAGAAACCTAGTTTGAGATTCACTGGAGGTCTCAAACATGACATGAATAACCAACTTCTAAATTACATAAATAAGCGTCAAGAAAAGGTTTGCATGCATTATCTGTCTATAAGATCAACCCGGCTGTATCCCAAGAAGCAGAACAAGGAAATTTGATAGTGAATCATATATCATTTAAGGACAGGCGATGAGATGTATCAATTCATAAGAAAAGGCTTAAGTGCAACTGAATGATCACAATCAATGGACTCCTTAATTTCAAACTACAAGGATAGAGTTCCACTTCTGTTTTGGTTTGTCAAACTCAAGCCTCCATCAAGAATCAAACAGACATATACGATCAAATTGCATTCAGTCTTGACACAATAATCACCAATCCAGAGTTCATACTTCATAGAAGAAGCATTATCACAAACAAAAAATGATGAAACTTCCAACACCATGCTTTGCAATCAGCTCATCAGTTGGTTTCTGACGATAAACAGTTTGAGACTGACCGAATTCCATAACTAGGCGAAATTCAGCTCAATTGAGCTGAAACTGAAAGCACACATAGTAACAACCGCTATAAAAATCATTCAACTACATGGGCACTCCAAGCCAAAGACTACACACGAGCCAACCTAATCGGCTCCAAAATTTGAAGCAAAAAATCACCATTCAGAGCTGGGTTTCCCCACAAAAGACCTCAATTATCTTCCCGATCAGCAAGGGATACCATGAACAGACAAAGACGCCAAACCCATGGAAAATTCAATCCGAGCGGAAAAGACGAGAGACGTACCTGCGAAGAGGAAATGAAGTTTGTTGAAAAGGATTGTTTCTATGAATCCGAAGGCCACCTCCTAATCCATTGATCCGAGCCGAGCAACATAAAGAAGCAGTGGACATGGCGTCTCCCCTGTGTGTGTAATTATTTTCAACGAGGGTGGGCGAGAGATAGGAGATAGGTGGAGGGGGTCTGTCACTTGGTTTTTTTGGGGGGTTCGGTGTGAGATTAAACGAAAATCTGATATAATTAATGACAGTATTCGTGAGGCTGCCACGCGTCCTACTGGATTTTCTAAAGACGTCTTTTCTTATCTATAATGGTTGGCGCTCTGCATTTCCTACGTGTAAAATCTTTATTAAAATCAGAATATTCCAATATGAGAAACTAGTTTCTTTCATGGTGTACACATCTGATCACCCTTCAAACTCTCAAACCCAGGATTGAATGACATTGTTTAGTTCACCATTTGTAAACTCACATGAAATGTATTAACTTATTATGGCACTGCAGCACTGCTTTATTGTATATAGATTTCTCGCTTTGTAAATGTTGCAAATAGGTTAGGTGAGATTTTGCTTTAATGTTTTTACTGTGTCAGGAATGGAAGCTTACAACACATTACAGTGTTGAAGAATTGCAGACACCAAACAACAGTGCATTCATGCTTATAGAATAGAACAGAACAGAACACACATTAAAGCAACACTTTTACACATAAACTTTACTTTTCATTACTCAAAGGTGTAAGATATGTATGTACAGTTTGAATTTTTTTTATATTGAATAGACCGCACCAGAAATTGTCAGGTTGCCTACGTACCTCCCAAAACTATGCTACGGAGGGAGGATCAAGTCTAACGTAGTTCTATTTACATTCATTTCACTATTATATACTAACTACTCTAACTCTTGTACAGAGTGGAACTCCTTGCATCAACTCAACTCTGAAGTAGATCAGCATAACAGCAACCTCTTCTAACTAATCTCCAGGATTCAAACTATACCTATACTGCTCCATTTTCGCTTCTTCTGCAGTTTCCATACAGTCACCATTCCAGAAGCATCTCCAGTGAAGAACATCCCTCCAGTACCTACTCCCAAGCCCCTCACTTCACATTTCGAGTACATTCTCCCTTTCTCAACAAATGATGGAAGCTCATACAATCCAACCGAATCATTGTTCGAAGAGCACAACAGCATCTCTTTCCCACACTCTTCTATTCCACACAAAGCTAGAGCACCATCTGCTTCTTCATGGATATATTCAACTTCCAGTCTTCTTTCTTTATTGTGACCCCATACTTTGATCTTCTTATCCAGTGAGCAGGACAACAAGTAGCATCTATAGCAGAGGAGACACGTCACTGCATCATCATGCCCCTTTAATGTTTGTATGCATTGAGAAATTCTACCATCCCAAACTTTGATGGTTCCATCTATGGAACCTGACTACACCCTACTACCTGCTCCAAATCTCAGGCAAATAACTACACTTGTATGGTCAATCAGTGGTGCAGTTGGCTGGCAACGATTTCCATGCTCGTCGGTACTAGTCTTCCACGCCAAAATGATACCATCTTGAGCGGCAGCAAACACAATCTCCATCTCCTCGTCGGCAGTCAATGCGTGAACTTGGCCAACTGGGCCTGCGAGAATGTGCTGAGCACCTGAGTGAATTGGAAGGGAAGCAAGACAAGTAGCAATTTGTGAATCGGTCGGTCAGCCGGGCAACGGGAATCGACCGTTGGATGACGCGTCGGGAAGTGACCGTTGGAAAACGCCCATCATCGTCGGCCAGTGTACCGTTGCAAAACAGGCCCATCGGAACATGTCCAGTTCCTTCTTTGCGGATTATAGTTGGCGTTGCCCGAATCTAAGTATTTAAGTGGAATACGGAATAAGGTCAGCTAACTTATTCCTTTTACCAATTGGTCACCCCATTTAATCAAAGGCTGCTTAAGTGCGGAAATATTATTACAAATAGCTTCAATCAAAGAAACTAAACTCTAAAATATTGTGTCCATAATACATACTTTTTTATTTTCATTTTATTTTTCGTCATAGTAAATATGATATTGTATATATAAGTATAAAGAAGTATTGCTGTAAATATCAGACTAGATTGTGCCAGCCCTATTTGAAAATCGAATGAATTAAAATGTCATTTGTTTGAAAAAATTTAAATGAAAGACATAATTTTTTTATGATTAATGAAAGACATAGTTAGCATGAGTATTGTACAAGAATTATAAAAAAATAATATTTTTTTTTTAGAATTTTCAAACATACGATATTTTAGTTCATTTGATTTTTGGTCAATAGGCCGGGTACGATCTAGTGCTTATATATAATAATAGAATTAGTATAACAAAATGTTAAAATACACAACATTACTTAACATACTCTTACTTTTAATCACGGGTATAGACTCCGCCAATATGCTATGGCTAATAGTACAAAGACACGTATTACTAAAAGTATACTATTCGGCGAAAGTATATAGTGCAAACCCATTTTAAGTTGAATATGTCAAATGTAAAATCATTTTCATACAAACAATATTTTAGTTTATTAGACATTCAACCAACCGGCCGAGCACGATAGTTCATATATATATTTATAGATAGCTGGCCAACAAGAAAACGCGTGTGGTGCTGAAAATATACTTCAGATCCTAACCATTAGATCATCCTTTTTTATGCCTTTTAATCTAAAGGTCCAAATTAATGTGGCAATCTTGGTATTTAGAAAATAATTTTTCTTTTATTTTTCTTTTAAATTAATATAACTCATTTAGTTTAACTCTTATTTTTATGTTCTTTATAGAAATACTCATTTTTCAAAAACCAGTCTAACGAGATCAATAGTAATTTTATTTCGATAACTTCAAAAATAATTTTTTCATCTTAATTAGAGCTTAACATCTTCATTCTAAAACACATTTTCATACACTTGATATGTTTTATAACTACGTCTAAGTTGCTAATAACAACATCTTAAACTAGTTAATACCTTCCTCAAAGTTGCTATTAATTACATTAAAGTTGTTAAATAACTACCTCTAAGTTGCTAATAATTACGTTTGAATTTTCTCAATAACTACGTCTAACTAGATAATAACTACGTTTCCCTCCCTTATAGTACCTTACGTTTTCATCGACCATACATACATCTAAAGTTGTTAATATCTACCTCAAAGTTGTTACTAACTACGTTTCCCACCTTATATCTACCTTACGTTTAAGTTGTTAATACCTACATCTAATTTGTTAAAAACTACGTTTACTTCTAATTTTCTAATGACTACCCAAAATTGCTGATAAGTATCTCTAATTTGGTCCTATCTAGGAAGTATAATTTTGAGACAGTCAACTCACATGTTTGATCTTGGGAATAAAAGTTCGTCGAAACCCACCATGACCGTGCTAGTTTTAATCGTCATTGAAAAACTAAGATTTGAGCGTAAAAATAATTCAAATCAAGTTCATATATAAAAGATATTAATTAAATAAAAAAGTTAGAAAGAAAAGATAATAATTAATATATATAATAAATTAATTAGATAAAAATAGTGTGAAGTTATCAAAATGCCGCTCTACTAGAAAATTCAACAAAATTCAGCATGGAAAACTTCAGCATAACATTCGATCACGATCAACAATATACTCAACATGATGAAAGAGAGAATAAAAAAATTACAAATAAAACCATTTGTTTTTAATATTATGCCAAAAAGTCCTCAAATCAATGGATCAAGCTAAAGCAGGCATGTCCTGAAGCCAGTTATCCAAAGGTTTCCCAATGGAGTAAACAATGAAGCTAATCTCCTTCAACTTTGCAGCATCAACCACGTTCCTCCCATCAAACACAAATGTTGGCTTTTGCATGTTGTCCTACATCTTCTTGTAGTCTAGTTTCTTGAACTCGTTCCACTCTATTAGGATGCATAGTCCGTGAGCGTTCTTTGTAGCCTCTTACGTATCCCATATTATGCTCACTTGTTCTTTCACACTCGTTGGGTTGCACCTCATCGGCTGATGCACCGGGTGGTCCCAGTTGAACTTGCTCTATACCAAATTTCTCTCTATTTGGTCCTCCGTCAATTACTCATATATATCGAAATATGTGCACAATCGTAATTTACATTGAACGTAAGTCAATAAATCATATAAAAACCGTTATGAACTCGCCTCGCCTCTCCTCCTTCTTTGATTCCGCCGCTTTTGAAATGAATTGGGCCCGTTTTACTTTTTTAATAATTAATTATTTAGCATTTAGTATTTACAATACCAAGTCTAATTATTTATTATTTGATAAATAAATACTTTTTATCAAGGGTAAATAAATACTAAATAATTATTCAAGAAAAAAAAAAGAAAATGGAGAATTTCCCCAATTTATTTCGAAAGCTGAGGAAGCAATCAAGCAGAGAAGAAGGCGAGGAAACATGTTCCGATGGGCGTTTTACAACGGTACACTGCCCGACGATGGGGGTTTTCCAACGGTACACTGCCCGACGCGTTTTCCTACGGCTAACTTGCGGTGCCCGGCTGACCGACTCTTTACATACCAAGTAAGTAACTTTCAGGCCACTGCATTTACTCACTCTTCTTCTCCATCAATCCGTACTCTCCTTCTTTCCCGCCGATAATATTGCAGACAAAGAATCTCTCATTTCCTTTCCCTGCTCCTTCTTTCTCTCCGCCGACAACATTGCAGATTACACTTTCTCTTTCTCTTCTTCTTACATTACTACAAACAATGGCTATGAGAGAAGTCTGGAACCATAATTTCGACCAAGAACTGCACGCCATGGAAGTCTGTTTGAGAAGCTACCCAGTAGTGTCGGTGGACACTGAATTCCCAGGTTGCCTCCGTCCGACACCGAGGTACGCTTCCGAGGAACTCCGATTTCAGAACTTGAAGTACAACGTCGGCGCAACCTCTCTGATTCAATTAGGGCTCACTCTGTCCAACTTCGAGGGCACCGTCGGCGGAATCTGGCAATTCAATTTCCAATTCGACCTAGACCACGACCTTCACTGCCCAAATTCAATGCAGTTCTTGATCCTCCACGGCATCGATTTCAACAAACTGAAAACCCACGGGATTGACCGGGTCAAATTCGGCACGGCGTTCGGGAGGCTGATTGCGACAAGGCGGAGTCCGATTACGTGGATCACTTTCCACGGCTTGTACGATTACGCTTATCTCGTGAAGGCGGTGACTTTCCGTCCGGTTGCGGAATCATCGGCGGAATTCGTTAATTTTTTGGGGATCGGGTTTGATTCGGTGGTGGATTGCAAGTACATGGCTAAGTTCTATGAAGAGACCGGGAGTGAAATTGGGTTGCAGAAGTTAGCGGATGCTTTGGGGGTTAAGAGAAGAGGGGAGGCTCATACTGCCGCCTCTGATAGTTTGTTGACGGCGCTGGTTTACTTTGAGTTGAAGAAGAAACTGATGCTGTTGGGTGTTGATGAAGAGTCTTACGTTGATTACGTCTATGGAATCAGCACCAAAATCTCCAGGAAGCAGAAAGAGCCCCTCTTTCTACCAACTGCTCCACCAGGTCCTGTGTATCATCATCATCATCATCATCATCCTTATCCTCCTCATCTTTATCCTCGTAAGGTGCTGTATCCCATTCCATATCAGCATGGAGTCTTGCCTCCGAATGTGATGATGGGTCGTCGTTGGGTTGATTGCTCATTAGCTCCAACAGTATTAGTTCCCTCTTTCATCTACTGATGATGGATGGATGCATCTCAATGTTTCTATTCATTCTGTATATGCAATTCTTTCTTTCTTTCATTCTTTCTTTCTTACTCTGTATATGCAAATTCTTTCCTTCATTCATTGTAAAGTAGAAACACCAGAATAGGTGTTTCTTTTTTGGTAGAGATCTAGTTAGTTAATGAGAAAGGTGATTAATTGTTCATACTTTTCCTTGTATGTGCCTTATGTTCTGTTTTGCTGTTATAATGACAAGGTCTGTTTCAGTTCTTTCTATCATCTTCCTTGTTCTGTTATGGGCTCCTTTCTGTCGCATAACAAATGAGCAAGAAAAAGAACAACATAATGAAACCGGACTACAGGAAAATAACTTGTTATTCACTACGTTCATCACTCTGAAGTACAGTTCTAGTGACAGCATCAAAGGAACCATCATATCATATATGCTACTCTGAAAACGTGTATTCTGTAAGATGTCATGAAGAGAAACCATGCATTTACAAAATAAACATGAATTATCATATCGAGAGAGTTGTCGATATATGATGTAAGGAATACAACCAATGAAGATTGGTTCGAGAGATCAACTTATAGACCTTTTTACTGAAGCACTATGAAAGGGTAGGTTGCGTTATTTACTTAACAAGTTACGCGTTCACGATATTCACGCCCCAATTTATGGTGGATCGTTAGAATTCATAAGTAATAGCGTAATTACCATATTAACATAGAATCAATTTAATGGGCTGGGCATTGTTGAATCCCTATAGAACCGACGGATACGCATATTTATAACTTCGTAAACTTCGCCGCCGCATATCACTCATTGTTGAAACCCTAGAGAATCGAGGGTTAATCCTATATATATCCTCACAACCTCACCGCCGCACATCACCAATACCAAACACTCTTCTCCCCCGTCGAATAATCGCACCATCGTCAAAAACCACGCCAAATATGTTCTTTGTCTTGCCCCACTTCAATTTCTCATCGGTTATCGGCTCCAAACCTAATCTCTCATCCTATTGGTAATTGATGCTTTCAATCCATTCCTAGTTTCTAATTGACAATTATAATCCAAACTTGACTCTCCATGTTCATTTAACTGTTGGTCCTCATTTCAATTCCTGGAACAATATTGAGTAAGTTCCATCCATGGTAGTTCTTGGCCCTAACTTTATTACAATCTGTTTGGTTTTGTATAGGGTAAAGAGTACACCTTCTTCAAATTATTGAATAAACATAGCTATTTTGCTCACTCTTCAGGTCAGCTTCTGACTCCAAGGATTCTGGTTGATTATAGTACGGTGGCCCGGATAGATAGTATCAGCCATGACCACACCGATATCCGGTGTAGCAGTTTGGGCTTTTTATGTTCTCACAGTAATATAGAAGGAGGATGATCGTTTTAAGGTTTGGAGCGAGCTAGAGAGCCGAAAACCAACTAGGTTTTCTTGTCACTCACAAATAGAGGTGGATGAGTTGATTAAATGGCTGACAAGAAAACTAAGTAGGTTTCCGGCCATCTAATCAGTTTGTTCACCTCTGTTTTGTTGTGACTGACAAGAAAACCAAGTAGGTTTTGGCTCTCTCGCTCCGGCCTTAAAGTGATCATTCTCCTCTGCATCACTGTGAGAAGATAAGGAAGCCAGACTGCTACGCCCCGATGCTGGTGTGATCACTGCTGATGCTATCTTCCTGGGCTACCATGCTGCAATCAACCAGAATCCATGGACTTGAACCTGGCCTGCAGAATGCCTAGAATATCCATCCAGCATAGTCCTTCCCCAGCAGCTCTTTTGTTTATACACCAGCTGTAATTTTGACTCCAAGCAAGAAATTGTGTTCTTTAGCAGTAGAGGTGTAGTCATGGTCGTTGGCTACCAAGTCTTTACCATCAGTCTGGAAAAACTCGTTATGGACTTGTCATCCACCTTTGTGCTCTATTCCCCGTAATCGTTCACTCCCATGGTTATCTTCAGATCACCAAGATCCTCTATGAATGCATGAATGAACTCTCCATGACCTGTCTTTTTCATACCCTTGCTAACCAATTGAGAAATTGTTGTAGCATTATCTTCCATTGGTTGACTAGAGGTACATAAAGGACCGTGCCAATTACCAGCAGGAAGTGTGCGGGCAACCATTAATTCGTGACAGCTCGTTGGTGTTGTTTCCCTCCAGGTCGTACAATTTGAACAACTGCTTGTTTCATTTTCATATGCGACTTCGTCTGTGTGTGTACTTGTAGTTTCTAAACGGTTGTTTGGTGTTTAGTGCTTGTCAATATAATTTATGGCGGTCCGACCATGTTCAGCTATGCCATGTTGTCCAAGTTTGTTTCTCCGAGTTTACTGCTATCTTTATCTATTAGAAGGTACATTGTTAGTTACCAACTCGATCCCTTCTGTAATTTTTCAAAACGGATGATCGGGCAGTTGATATAATCTGTATGGAAGAAAAGAAACCAAGGTGGCTAGATTATTATGGATGCATTCATCTAAAACTCTGCTCTTGATTACATGTAGCAAATTGTACACAAATTGCAGGTTATCCAGCTGGTCAAAATGCAAGCCATGCCGCCATCTCCAAGTGATTACGCAGGTGAAAAAATTCGGCCAAGGAGGACAAAATCGACAGAACACCGCGGAGAAATTGTTTGGAGCCATTGATGTGATTATGCAGGTGAAAATTTTCATCGACAAAAATCAAAATTGGAGAAAAACTCACTGGGAAACTTTCTGGTGACCAGAACCGCCATGTCACATATTTTGTCGTAGTTTGAGTTTTCCTGAATTTTTCATCTGAAATCCATGAATTGTAAGATCTGATTGTACACATCTGATCATCCTTCAAACTCTCAAACCCAAAATCGAATGACCATTGTTTAGTTCACCATTTGTAAAATCACATTAAAGATAAAACTTATTATGACACTGCAGCAGCATAACACTTGGAACTTCTTTCAGTGGCTCGCTTGAGATCGTCGATCACACCAATTATTCGTTTAGCCACGGGAGCCAATATCGTCAATCAATCCACTTATTCGTTTAGCCACGGGAACATTTTCGGCGATGTAGGAAGTCGTGCTGTGAGCACCTCAACACCTGTCTCTGTCACCTGCAAATGCATATCAACACTAAGTTTCAAAGGCCATTCATCCATTGGAATTTGATAAAATGTTTAAGTAGGCATACTCCCGAAAAGAAAGGCTAGTTCCAAAATCTAACGAATGTTACAGGCACATCTATAGAAAAATTCAGGAGACGATCAACAAATGGAAGTACCAAGAGAGTGTGCTCAAACTGAGCACTGCGTTTGCCATCTGCAGTCACAGCAGTCCATCCATCAGGCCACATCCGATCTCGCCAAACCCCTACAAATAAAGAAGACAAAAATTAGCGAGGTTACGTCAAAATGCAGAAGAGACATTAGGCCCCGTGCAAAAATAACTACCTGCATTAATCATGGGTTCAATGGTAAAGGTCTGTGCAGCCCTCATCACACCAACTGCTTTATTTCCTGTCTTTAAGTTAAGGGTTGCAATTCATAAACAGATCCTGGAATTTTTGGATCAATTATTTTGCATTAACGTCTTAAAGGACTTTTAATGGCCACTCTACAAAGGATACTCGCATAGTGGGGAATGTTTGGAGCACAGTGGAATAGCTCCCCAATACCGTGACCACAATATGACTTCACCTGTGTTAGAAGAAATGGAGGGTAAATAGCGTTATATTAAGCGAGGAACATTTCAAAATAAATACATACAAATATTAAAATCGAGTACATTACCACAGATAATCCAGACATTGTGGCATGACGATTTACAACTTCTCCAACTTCGCGAAATCGCACTCCAGGTTTAACTAAGCTCGGACAAACACAGGAAAACGAAGCTCAGAGACCAGAAGTAATCGTGGGTTTCGAATAGATTGCTGAACAGGTTAACTTAAAACAGCCAGTATGTAAAACAAGAACAGAGATAGGGGCCATATACCAATTTGGATCGCTTTCTCCAAGCACTCGTAAGTGCACTGAACAAGCTTTTGAGACTCTTCGTCAACATTTCCAACAAAATATGTCTCGTTAAGATCACCTGCACAAGTTGCAACAGTTTAGATAGCCAAATGTATGGATATGCATTCCTCATAAAGTGCATGAAAATATATCTTACCATGAACACCATTGTAGCACACAGTTACATCAATGTTTACAATATCACCATCCTCTAACTTCCTGTGACATTAGAAAAATCATAGAAATTTCATGTAGTTTAAACTTGGTAAATATATTCACGATAATTACAGTGAAAAATGTAAAAAAAATGCTGACAATGTCATAAAAATGCTGCTAAATGTCGTATATATCTATCCTGCCCCCAATATTTGGGAACAGGAAGATAACTAGGTACCTAGCATCGGGAATTCCATGGCAGATTACTTCATTGACGGACCTGCAATAGAGAATTGTGTCCTTATAAGTTTGTAAAGCACACTTCATATCAAATTCACAAGAGATAATAGAAAGATACATACGTGCAGCATGATTTTGGGAAAAAGTGATAGTTCAGAGGAGATGGATAACCTCCTGAAAGAAAGAATGTCATATGAAAAATTAATAATGCAATCAATTATTGATAATAATGAAGTCAAAGCAGCATACCCGCTGCAATAGTTGCCTCGTGAACCACTCGATCAATTTCATCGGTTGTCACACCAGGAGCAATTATCCTCGCACCAGCATCCAAAACCTCTCTTGCAATCTGTCAAAGTACAGTTCATGGAGGTTTAGTCATCAAGGTAGAGTAAAGTGGCATTTAACTCTAAAATTTCTTGTATATTTTTTTCATTTTTAACTCACAACCAAAGATAGAAACGTACTCTGCAAGTTTCTCGCATTTTCTGAATTTGATCTGGAGTTTTTATCTGCAAATGAACCAAAAAAACATAACCTTCTGTGTGAGCAAAATAGGAAAATCAAAAAGATTTAATGTGTTTGCGTAACCCTGTCACCCCGAGGGGTCAAATAAAAGCTTTACCTCCACAGAATGTTGAAGATCACTATTAGGTTCGATTTTGGGTGTGCCCTGCAAATAACAAAGTATGCATGTAATGTATTAATTATAAGCCAAATAGCCAGACAGAAAGAGAGTAAATTCGTCAATGAAGAGACTTCATCAGGTCGATGTATATGTAAATAAACACAACATGAATTGAACTTATAAAGGTACGATTTGCAAACTATTTTCTCTGAACAGAAAGCAGTAAATGTCTCTCTTCATCTTGGACAGAGGAAAGTAGCAAACAAAATGCTAAAAAAAATACCAATAGAGTACTCACATCTACTGCCCAATCTGGCTGATCAATATGGGCTGGTATAATGCGCTTTGGTGAAATAGGAAACGGCCTTAGTGACCTGAGCAACACATAACCACAACGGATATCAAAAGACAAAAAGTTAAGTAATAAGATTCAAGCAGTCACACTTGAAAGGGAAAGAAAATGACATCTAACATTTGTAGATTTCCAGAGGTGGTCCGTCCAGGGACAGGGCGTAGAGTGATGCCCCGATGGTATCTTTATTGTGACTGACAGACTCAGTCGTGATTAAACATTTGGGCAACTAAAAGGATATTCTTTATTTGTTCAACCTATAGATATAACTAGTTATGTATAGAACATATAAAAACCAACTTCTCTAGCCAAGCACATATATTTTCAACGTCAACTTCTACATTAAGATCCAAAATTAATATTTTAATGCCACTGACGAAAGCTCTCGAAAAAGATACATGGAAATAAGATCACAGGAATAGCTTATGAGTCTCTCCATAACAAGAATCGGATATATAAGCTCATGTATTTAAGCATGGCAGGAGTGTAGAAGTGCCACTAGCTAGTCCTCGTTTACCCCTACCACACATAATTCATAAACAAGAACTGTGAAAGAGGTTACAGGAGTTTGATTACACAGTATACTTGAGTCAATAAATAATAGAGAAATACCCTGTCCAATCAAAATAAGGAAGTTGTGAAGTTCGACTCTGCCCTCTCCTCAAGCAATATAACCAACCCTCGGGCAAGCTGGACTTTGTGCTATCTAGTGTTCCTGCCCCGGTGGTGGATTGCTTTGCCTTCAAATGAACAGATTTATGAGAGCTCCATGAAGCCTTAAAACAATCCTGAGTGCTGTAAAGAAAGGAGAAAGTTAGGAGCTTTCCTGGTTCAAACTTCAAAAACTCAGAAATCACACAATTTCTTAAGAAAATCTACACGGGTGTGATTGTGAAGTTATTCAACTTAATATGAAAATTTGCAGTAGTGTATCAATAGCCCAATTCTTTATCTTTTCAATACAGAGCCCTAATTTTGAAGAAGAGAAAGAACATGCTTTCTCCAGTTACCGTAGATATTAACTAATCAATTGAACAAAAAAACACTAGCAAAAACCAAATGATATGGCCATTGTAGATTCAATCACTCACCAGAATGCAGCACCTTCACGAGGAAGCTTTAGTTCGACACACTTTGGACACCTGATTCCAACAAGGACAAAGACAACCAAACTTTTAATAGACATCCTAGGGTGTGGAAAATCACAAGATGGGTTCAGAAAAATACAGCAGAATCATCCAAAGTAGTGGTAATAAGAACACCAGATCACGTACTGAAGATTTGCAGGTTTGCTGCATTTAGAACAGGAGAGTGCCGCAACATCGGTGCCACCAGCCATCGAGCCCTTTTGGGTAGGTCTACACTCTCTGCAAAAGGCGCGATGGTCAAATTTGATGAACCCCCCAGTAGGAATCAGACAGCTTTGAGATTCTCTAACTATGAAGGAAGGAGGAGGATGTTAGTTTGACTAGGGCATATCAAACAAGACCAATTCAGTGCAGCACTGAATCCACCGTAAAGCCCTGAATCCCTGATACACACCAGCATATTTTCCAGTTTAGTGCATTAGTTTCTCTTGTTTCTATTTAGTACCCGTAGTTTTCAAAAGGTCTCTAATCGAGATAGTTACTCAACTTTTATTAATATTGTAGACCGACATCATCTATAAAAAAATTATTATTTCGGAAGGACCTTTAAAGAACTTTCTCGCAATGGCATGAGAGACTCTATTACTTTCACTTTTTGAAATAAATTTGATTTGTTAAGAGTATGTTACTATTCTTAATATCCTAAATCTATAAAATAATCTCCACCTTACATATTTTACTTCATTCTCACTCCACCTGTAATTTCGACTCTTCGAGTCATCCTTCAAGAACTCCATCGTCAAATCACACTTATTTATTGTGCATCTCAAATTCAACACCGAATTATTTGAATAAGACACATAATAAAGAAGAATTTATCTTTGGCGAATAGTAAAGAACACTTGAGTCCATGAAATAACCCCAAATTTTTTTAATCTTTTATTTCTTCATAGGGCTACAATTAATTCTCATACACCTTCGAGAATTTTCAATCTAGTGCATGGAAGTTTTGTTCAAGTGATTTAACGTTGGGTGGGATCCGACGTGTTAAATGGGTTAAAGTACTTGGAACGCTTGTGAGTAATGTATGATGCCTCAATTTTATTATTTTCTCCATTTTAGTACTCTTTATCTTGGGTTGGTCCACGAGTTTGACTCATCGTTGATCATGTTGAATCAGGTTCATTACGTAACTATTGAGTTGTGGATTCTTTAAATCATGGACCATAAGAGTATAAGAATAAGAGATTCTATTTAAGTGAACATTTGTAACTGTACCCCGGAACTCAAACACAACATTGTAAAAGAGTGTCACTTAGACTCCATTTCATTTTTTTTATTCTCTCATTTTGTAAATGAAAAAAATTTCATTGATGGGTTACTCTAACGTGCCAGTGTTGAAAATTATGCTTGTTTTCCTACCACTCATCATATTATTAAAAAAACGAAATGACGTAGTGTTTGAAAGATAGAATGTGGTCAAGAATTTACGGCGACGAGTGATCGTGAAATTTTGATTACGATTGTGGCGCATGCCATCCCTACCTATTGTATGAGAGTTTTTCTTATATCACCATTCCTAGCGGAAGAGCCGGAAAGAATGATGAACAATTTTTGGTGGAGTTCTAGTGGAGATGGTAAAGGAATTCGATGATTGAGATGGGAAAAGTTGTGTGTTCGGAAAGAGGAAGGTGGTATGGGCTTCTGAGACCTCCGATGTTTCAATCTCGCCATGTTGAGTAAGCAGGGTTGGAAACTTCTATCCAACCCAAATGCTTTGTGTACTAGGGGTTTTAAAGCCAAATATATATTTCCCACAAGGGAATTTTCTATTCACAAGGTTGGGTTATCGATCGAGTTATGTTTGGCAAAGCATGCAAGCTACTTAAGGTGTTATTCGAGATGATTTTCGATGGAGGTTGAGGGATGGTCATGCGATTAATGTTTGAAATGAACCGTGGTTGAGGGACAATAATAATTGTTATGTTGAAATGGTCCCTAGTCTGTAATTCAATAATATGACGGTTAACAATGTGTAGCTTAATGAATTGACGGTTTCTGATTTACTCATCTCGGATCTCCGGATTTGAGATGAGGAGCTTCTAAGTCTTGCTTTCTGTACCCGTGATTTCCAGGTCATACTAGGCATGCCTCCGCCGCAACAGGGAGATGATGATGTGCGTATATGGCGTTTTGATAGGCGGGGACAATTTACCGTTCGTTCAGCTTATCGGGTGGCGCAAACAAGAAGTGGTCGTTTTAATCATTTGGTGGAGGAAGAAACGTGGCTTGCTCTCTGGAAGTTGCGGGCTCAACCGAAGTTGAATCACTTGGTGTGGTGATGGTTGAAAGGAGCAGTAGCGACAAGAAGCAATTTGCGAGGAAGAGGAGTGGATTTGCTCGACGAATGCGGGAACTGCTCGTCACATGGCGAAACGGTGGAACATTTGCTATTTGATTGCAGGCTTGCGAATGATTGCTGGATTGCTAGCGGACTTTACGCATGGATCTCGTCGCTACCAGGCTATGGCGAGAATACTAGACAGTGGCTTTTTGCAGTAATTACTTCCGGGGCTGAATTTCTCACGCAGCAGGCTCTCTGTGTGATGTGGAGTGTTTGGCGGGAACGTAACGCGAGGATTTTTCAGCAAGAGTCTACAACGGTGGATATCATGGTGCGTCGTAGCCGAGAGGAGCTTCAGAATTGGCGGCAACTTCACTCGCGTAATGGTGGAAATTGCAATACATCCCAACACTACTGCTGTTTTTGGCATGCTCCTCCACCAGGGTACGTCAAATGTAACTTGGACATAGCTTCATTTGGGGAGGACGCAGCGGTGGGCATTGGTTTGGTGGTACGAGACGAAGATGAGCCATTCTTGCATACTCTCCAAAAACAACGACCTGGACGTATGGAAGCTCGGGAAGCAGAAGCAATCGCCTTGAATATTGCTCTGGAATGGGTGGAAAGCATGGGTTATACACAAGTGCAATTCGAGACGGACTATCAGAGTGTTGCAAGGGCAGTGATTTCTCAGAGTTTGGTGCCACGGTAGCGGCTTGTCGAAGAGTTTTAGATTGTATGCCTTCCTTCACGATATCTTAGGTTAGGAGAATTAGAAATGGGGTAGCGCACGAGCTTGTTCGACGTTTCCATGGTCTTGTGTCCACCATTTTAGGGGAGGCGCCTCCTATTGGTTTAGAGTTTGTTATAAACGATATGTTTGATTTGAATCATTAATAAAACGAGTAGCACTTTTCAAAAAAAACTCGGTTCTCATTGTAGCCAACTTGGTACATCATGACTCTTGTCATATCGACCCAAGTAGCACTTATTTGAGTAAACGACCCAAGTGAGACCAACTTTAACTGCCGGAAACACATTTCGACATCACGTCTTACATACTTCGACAACTCAAATAAGTGCAGACATCGGTGTCGAAGTATGCAAGATGTGATGTTGAAATGGCGTCAATACACTTTCAGTAATCAAAATTGGTCTTACTTCAGTCGTATAACGGAGATCTAACTGGATCTCTGACTCACTGTGTACCAATTTGGTTTCAATTGGACAAAGTTTATTTTTGTATTGGCGAATAACGAGGAGGACCAGGGAAAAAGACATGATGAAAGTATCTAGGAATTACTCAACGAAACTCCAATTTCAGAGCTTCAATGGACAAACACAAAGATGAGTTTCAGCTTTTATTAAGTCTACTTTTTGTTGGGTGGCTCATGCATTTGAAACTACTGTTTGTTGGGTGGCTCATGCTACTTCTGAGAGTTTTGGTGGGAATGAACGCTGCGGCATTAGATCGATCAACGACTCAGATCTCGCTATAGAGTAGCAATGTAAACAAATATTTGATCAGCAAAGCGTGTACCAGCAGAAGCCACAGTGTTTTGGAACTTAAGCCCTGATCTCATAGTTAGTGATCTCGTAGCCGAATAAGCACTATGCAGTTTCTAAGAGTACTTTCAACATAAATTACAGTAAGTGGTTCCGTCTGTAAATCGCGGTTCTTCCACTCTGCACCAGGCTTCTGTACGTATGTGTTAATGAGTGAACAAAGACAAACTGGAAATGAGATGAGTTGTTGCATCTCCTATTAGCTTTTGGTGCTCCTCTCTGATCCACTACTCTGAGTCAGAGTCTGAGAATGGCATCTCGTAAGCATCTTTGGGCTCCGTGTCAGTCATGGAGGGTGGTTGATCTTTCCTCGAAGCGTTTCTTGGTCGTCCTCTTCGCCTAGTTCCAGCTTCATCCTGATATAACACACATACGTTAGGGTTCTCTATAACCAAGTGTATGAAGCGTTGAGTGTACACAACAGTTTCTTACCTTTTTCGTCGATTCGTTCTGTTGGCCTGGTTGAGTTTTAGGTTTTTGTTTGCTCTGGCTCCTGCTCAACCATATGGTTCCGAAAGACATTAGAGCTCCCAGTAGTAGCATTGGTCCTATCCTTGGATCTCCAAAGTGATCTGAAACTCTGCTCATGACTCTTCGGAAGCTGTGCTTGATCCCAGCGCCTTTCGAAAGAACACTTTGGGCACCTCTTGACCACATGGGTTCTGAATCCTCAGGTACAAGCTCAGGGGTTCTGGTTCTCTACAGGGAACATGAAGCACTGACTGAGAATTCAAAGACCGGAGATAAACGTACACAAATTACATTCAACCGCCAGATTGACTCAAAAAGGAAAGCAAGGGCCAAGGAGTTGAGAATCTTACATAGAAAGGGAGATCCCTGGATTCACCATCACTTATTGTTTGAGAGATCCACTTGATGATCTGCACCGCATGATATTGTGATTAAGAACTCTTAAGTGAAAAATCAAAGTCAATCACGAAATTTGTGACCAAAAACACCAAAGAGTGATAGTGTACTAAGAGCGACGAGCACCTCTGGGATCTCACTCGAACCATTGTATCGAGCGACCAGCTGCGACGCAGGATCCACTTCCTCGTGTAGTAGAGCATGCCATTGGTTCTTTCGAGTTTTTTCAGCCTCAATATTAGCTTCAGTATCATTCCTTTTGTAACGTACTAGAAATAATCTAGGTATGTCAACCATATCCCTCCTAGGTCCACAAGTGTCATAGCTGGTTTCTGAATGAAGGTAGAACGAACAATATTTCTGCATATAAAATGATGTCGAAATGGTCAAGAAGAAAAAGATAAACTGCCAGAAACCGACATGCTATAGAAAGGTTTCGGTGAACAACGACTACAAGCACACATCCTTTGTCAGACCACTCTACATTTTATTTTCATTTGTAAGATCAAAGATAATTCTTTAGGTTCACGATAAGCTAATTCTTATGGTAAGTTTCACGATGCAAAATGCCTCTTGAGAAAATTCAGAGTAATCTTGCATCATAGGGCGAGGGGACAAATTGAAGGTCCAACTGCAGAGGATAAATAGAATGCCACTCCCTAGAGATGCCAATACTATAGGCTTGTCAAAATAAAAGGACTGTAAACATCAAGGATTATCTGCGAACTGAGTAATCATTCAACACTCTTGTTGACAGGCTTTCACTTTGCTTTTTACTCAATTTTTTACCATTATTATGACATTGTCGTGTCATCGACTTATATGACCATATACGCCCTCAACTTAAAATGGAAAACTGCGCTTTTGACCTAAATGCATACAAAGAGTATTGATTGCACCATGTATAAACAAAGGGATAAGGCACCGAACATGGTTTCTCAGAAAGAGAACAATGACTCACCTCTTGAGCTTCCCCATCAAGCCAAGCAAACGTCAACCGCTTACTTTCCATTGCAGTTACCAACACTGAAGTTTGCTCTTTATCAACATCCAGTTCACCACCGCTGGACTGCAGTTCTTTCACCCTGCGCAAGGTCTTTGAACTAATCTATTTAATTTATATTCAGGAATCAAGAAACAGAAAATTCCCTCCCCCATCCCTTCTCTCCTATTCATTTTCCTCATTTTGCTTTGCACTACGAGATGCGAAGGAACAAAGGGAGCAGTACATTTTTGTTTTAGTAGATACTTACACTATGCCTTCCCATGTATATTAGTGGGGACTTGGGATGAAATAATAAGTAACAGATTTCTAACTAGATTAGTGTGCAGCAATACAAAATATGCCAGAAAGATGTTGAGATAATCTTTTTGCCATTAATTTTGTTAACATCATAGACTTTGGTTTCCACAAATGGCATTTACTTCAACAAATCAATTCTCCTACTTGATAGTGAAGAACGGTCAGGAATGCTTACTTGTCGCATTTTGTTAAGTTCTGTACTCAGTCTCCCTGCTACAATAACACAATACCATGATATAGTATCACTTCCAGCTCGAGAGTATCCGCGGGCATCACAACCAAGGTTCATGGATGTTGCGCTTCTTAGCTGTGGAAGTTCTGCAAAGAAAACGCAGTTTAATTCTTCAGAAAATTCTTTAACAATGAGAAACCAGGCCAATGTTTTTCTTTGTTGATAAAAAGAGTGCAGTATAAGAGAATAATCCTCCATACAATTGCATAAAAATGTTCGTAATTGCTAAATGGCCAATCAGAAAACCAAAGTTTGATGGCTTTACTCAGCATAACTTGTCTATATGACTATGGAGCAGATAAATCATCTGAGAATCTAAGCCTAACAAGTTATCTTATGTACTCTTATGTGTTACTTCCATAACAGGTCACTTTCTTCAACTCCAAGTATGCAAATGAAGACAAGAAAATGACTGGCCAACATGCTGCGACCTTCCTCATTTCTTTAAAAGATGTTAGCCGCAAGGTTTGAACAGAACTTGAAACATATTATCCAAAATCAGTAATGAATATGTTGTATACCAAGCAATGAATAAAATAGATTGATTTAAATCATGAATACCATGCTCTTTATTTTTTTCCATCAGATCCAGAAGCAATGAATTGTTGAGAGAACCTGAAACATAAAATACATTGAGCTATTATTTTGCAGTTAATACAAACCAGTTGCCAATGTGGAAAACTCACACAAGGTCATACCATGAAAGACTAGTGGTTTAAGACCTGGATCTTTAATAAAGACAACAGCTGGGGCAGATTCAACCTCAAACCTGCAAATCAACAACTTAAACCAATCAAGGTTTACCAAACCAGAACAACATCTATTGTGATAATTCCAAGACTAAATGCAGTTAGAACATAATTAGTTGTGCTCTTTTATCCAGATTCTAGTACAAAAAAAGTTGATGATGAGGTACATACGAATTCCACCAGAAGGAAAAATCTTCTTCACGCCATAAGACAAATGCAAAAGACGCATGTGCCCAATAGTCTTTAGCAGCTTGACGAACAAATGGAGCAGCACGCTCTCCTGTTTTAGAGAAAAAAATTACTTTCACCTGTAAGTTAGAACCAGAAAACTTTTAGAATGATGAATTTGTCATCTCAAGGCCAGCATAGCAAAAGATCAATGCAGTAGAATCCTCCGGACACCTAAACGGATTGACTGTTGAAAACTTTATATATCGTGCTGGAGCATAGGGGCCTCTTTATGGAGGGAAAGAAAACAGAAAATGAAAGCTCTTTCTTGTTAATAAAAAACCTAAGACTCTGCTCAGAGAGCCAAAAATGGATACTTTGTCCTTATAATATGAGTCTAAGACACAACCTCTTAGGCATTCCCCATAGGGGTAGGATCTTACCATGAATGCAACTATATTTAACATCTCTAAAAGAAAGAACAATAATTGACTAGAATTCTCTAGATAATTATGCCAGAACGCAATCGCATAGGATACACATGCAATGTTCGCTGACCAAGCAGCAAAATAAAGGAGCTGAAGGAAAATTGGAAAAATAAAAGAAAATGAGATCACCTTATGGGGACCACTCTTTGCCATGAAGTTCTGTGCCTGAATCCAAATACAAACTGTATCATTTCCAGCACTTAGAAAGAAGGAAAACATATAAACTCAAAATAGTATTTTATCCATTACCACGACCACAAATGATTAATGATAGCGAAGAAGCAATATAGCTGTAACTCTGGAAACAAGTAATAAGTCAATCTTGTTAAGTGCCATCAACTTACTAGTGCTTCCTTCGAATAGTACAAAATTCGTGGTAAGCCTAGTATAGAAGTTGCAAACCAGTCCGTGACAGCATCAACAGATAGATCACCATCAAACCTAAAAGAACGAGTCAGATTCAAGACCAGTCAGACTTTAAAGATGCAAAAACAGATAGCCCTTGGGTAAATGTGGAACAATGATGGCATTTCATGACAGACAATGCATGTGAAGTTCAATGGCTTTACGTTTTTGGCATAATACCAAAATTTCCTTGTAAACTATGCTAAATTCAAATTACCTCACAAGACATTTTGAACTTCGACAGCCCGAAGGGAGTGCAACGAGGGAAGGGAGACCTACAAGCAATATGATCACAAGTCAATAAACCAGTCGCACCGATCAAATGATTGTTGAAAGAAAGCACTAAACAGAAACAGTTGATATATAACATTTACAGTTACCAAAAGAAAAATTCTACACAAGCGAACCACACTAACAATAAATACTTTTTAAAAGGATTGAGTAATAACCAATACCAAACCATTTGAGGGAAACGGAGTGGATTCATGATATTAGTAACACTGTATTTGGATTCTACAAATAAACAAGAACAGGATACCAGTATTATATGCATGTACAGTTTGAGGTATATTATTCCTCTATGGACATAAAAATCCCGGATATTCAGATGTGTTCAAGGCGGGCTTACAGTTCGCACGAATTTTTTTTGGTTTCACTACAAGGAAAAGAATAACTTACTAGGACGTACCATTTCTGAAGAAAAACTGCCCTGTTGGCTTTGTCTCAGCAAATGATGCGGCAACTTCCATGTCACCAACTTCCACTGCGCCAATACTAGCAGTTCCATCCAGAAAAGCAGCTGGACTCAACAACAAGAAAATAAAACCATGAATCACATCTATCAATCAGACATAAATGTTCAATACTAACAGCTAATATACTGGATCAGCGAATAACAGGTCCTCACAGAATACATACACCGGGGCCCAAATCCTTAACCGTCATCAACAAGAACGAAAATGGTGACGATTGAAAGTAGTGTATATTCAGGATCTGGAAGTAAACTGATTACAAATGTAAGGGCAGTAACTGTTATTCGTTTTACCTCATATGGGAAACAAATTTGTATACTTATGTTGACAGTGCAATAACTTTATTGACAACTCCCAATCCTGAACAGACTAGCTATGAAGAGAAGGTTCTGGAAACATAAATGTTAGGAACCAGGTCCATTTAAAGACAACGCAAAATCTTCCAAACATTCAAATAACTACCAGAATACCAAAGGTATTACACAGTATCGACATCCACTACAGTTTCCCAGTTCGATATAAAATATAGCAGTACAGCATTTGCAGTCAGATTATAGATATAATGAAATTTATTTTCCTTCACTTGGATGATCATGTCCGACTAGGTGCTCAGCTGCTCCAAACTTATTTTGGACGTCAGCCAAATGTAGACCTTACAAGTCTAAGGTACAGCAGAAAAAGAGCTCATCAATGAACCAATCTTGATGGCATAACGGACACATCTGGAACCATAACAACAAACCAACTACCTAAAAATAAATTTTGAGAACTTGAACACGTGTACATCTATAGAACATACCAATTCGCTTCCATGCTTCAAGAAATTTAGCACAACGGTTGCTTCCTTTGGAATACACCTGGATACAAAAGAAAATAATGGAATGTGGGGAAACTACTTTGGGGAATCAGAAGTATGGAACAAGAAGTTCCAATTCAGTTAAATTGAAGAGTTATGGATTAAGAACACACCAGAAGAAGAAGTGGCTTAGAATTATTAGTTGCTACATCCCAAGATGAAATCCCATCTAGAGCTAGATCTACTGTAACAACCAGTAAAAAGGTAGGATTCTCAGTATAGTGTACAAATTTTTATACTTCATATATTGTTCTTTTAAAGGAGGAATGTGACAACTGACCAGAAGAAGTATCATCAAGCAACGGAAGGTCTACATTTGAAAAGCCTGATTCTGCATATTGAACTTTAGCCTTCTCAAGAAGATCCTGCAGAAAGCAATCTTTATGTCAGGCAGATCAAGAGAAATTCAAGTTGAAGGCAATATAGTGAAATGTTAAGCAGTTTAGTTGGTCCAATGGCATTGTCCCGCCATCTGTTCAGCGTTGTAGCCTCTTACATGCAACAAAACAGAAAGAACATATGGCTATCAGGGGAGCTATATCAAGCAACATCCAGTAACTGAACACTCACGAGTTGTTCATCAATACCAAACAAGTCATAATCCCTTTTCCATATGGGGTTCTTCAGCAACTCAAAAGCATATTGGACCTGCGTTGACACATACATCAGTCGCTTCAAAAGAAAGCACAACAACATGGCAGCCCTCAACTTTCAGTTATACAGATTTACTAGAAAAACAAATTGACGAGTGTTTCCTTGAAGGCCATACACATAGGCCAAATCAATCTAACCTCGAGAAAATCAACAGTGGTAGGAACCTCCTCGCCAGATTTCCTGAAACAAACAGGATTATTTCACTGAAAGAGACAATTGCCTAAAAAGAAAGACCAGAAAGAAGTTTACTACCACTTGGAATAGAGGCTCTCATAAGCAACCTTCACTTCTTCGACTGAGCTAAACCGTTTGATCCCCAAAACTGCTCCAATTCACAATCGAAAGACCGGAATCCAGCGATTCAACAACAGGAAATAAGGAAAAGACAAGACAAGCAATAAGAGAATTTGATTAGAGGCTGACCGTCGTAGTGGGAAGGCGGGAAAGAGTTGGGAAGAACAGCAAGCTGATAGAAGAGCGAAAGGGAGAAGAGAAGAAGAGGCAAAGCGTAGGCTTTGATCCTGGACGCCATCGACGAGGTCGGCGGGTTAGTTTCGTCGCCGGCCATGTCTCAGTCAATCGGCCTAAAGAGTTTTAACTTTGTTTTCAACAGTGAAAAGATGGAGATATATCCTCCCAATTATAACGACAAACTGTGATTTATTTTCATATTTTTGTGCCGAGGATCCCGTCTCAGATCAATCAGCCGAATCTTGCAACAATGATCACTAAACATTGATGTTAACGACGAAATGGTTTCTTAATATTAATTGGCAAACATTTTAATATCTTCTGAAAAGCAAAACCCATATGACAATTACTAAAAACCCCGTAAAAAGTAATCAATAAATCATTTGCTAAATTGAAATAAAACTTGCAAGTTAAGATAGGAATCTAATCGATAAAAAATGCATGTACTACATTTTAACATAAGATGGCTCATTTGACTCCATCTCTATATTTAAAAGTATGTTCTATATTAATTTATGATGAAAGAATCTAAATTCGTCATAAATATATGATAACTAATTTATTAATTTAAATAATTTTAAAGAAAAATTAATCTCGAACAAATATATTATTGAACAACATCATGATGGAGGTGATAAAAATGACAAGTACTACAACACCTTAAGCACCAATCATCCTTCAATAAGTATTGACTCTTTAAGAATGAGTCTCTATTTAAGGTACATTTAGGTAAATACATTAAACTCAATTAAGTATTACGCTATATTTTGACTATTTATCAAATGTATTTTCATTTGTTCACTTTTATTGTTACGTTAAAATTTGACTCTATATCGATTAAGAAAATTATAAATAATAAAGATCATGATTGTGAACTCATCCTACAACTTATTGTGTCGACTACTTTATAAAGATTCAAACAAACAAGAAAATGATAGAAAACATTGAGAATCAAGTTTCCACTGCCTACTTTCCTTCCAATTGCAACTATTTACAAAACTCTTAACCGTCCTTGTATGGACCCTCGAAAGTCTTGTCACCCGCCCGCCTTCTTTAGAAGTAGGCTTTAGGCCCATTTAGGAATTGAATTGAGCCCAAAACTCGGCCAGCCTAGTCGTGCTATGTGAGAAGGCTTCACAAGCCCAACAACTTTGCCCGATTAAGATGCATAAATGAATTACTACAACTTCGTAAGTATTATCCCAATCTAATTATTAATCCGAGATAGTTAGCCTCTCTGGTTTAATTTTCCGTTAAATTCCGCAGCTCCAACTAGATAATCAATGTACGGAGACAAATCCCTACGCGGCCCTCTTCCCCGACTTGCTTGCTTTTGGCAAGGCAATTAGTATTATATTAATTTGGTATTTTCTCGGCCCCCACTTAACTTTAACAACATACAAATATATTCTGCAATTATTATTATTATTATTAATAATATAATAATTAGAAGAAGACAAATTGATGGAATAATTAGAGCTCAGAATATATATCCAACGACACGAGAGAACACACCTGATTATTTTGGCAGCAGGGTCGTGCGGGATCACCTCCACGTCATCGTGACAGCAGTACCTCTCTCTTGATTGGATCAAGTTGTATTATTTTCTCTCTTTTTATTTTTTTAGGGGGGCCGGTGACGCAAGCAAAACCAACCGCGTGTCTGATTTAGCGCGGGAAGCGTAGGTCGCGGGACCCGCGTTTTCCGATTAGGTGTCGACCGTTAGAAACGGGCCTAACTCTATTCTCATCTCATTCTATTTAAATATATTAAAGTTGATTTATGTACTTGAGACACAACACAAATGATGGGATTAAATAATATACAATTTGTTCAAAACTCCTCATTTGAAAACTCATCAAATAGCTCAATTTTGTAAAGTTTGAATATAGGCATGGCAAAAGTACCGATATTCCGGAATATCCGATTTCATTTGATTTGATCGAACAGAATAATATAGGTATTGAATAGGTTATGAAATAAGTATGATATATGCCTGAAAAATAAAACTATAGGGACTGATCGAAAAAAATATATTATTTTTCAAACCCTTTATACTACTAAATTATTTAACTCAAACATTTTAGTATTTTATACATAATAGCTATAAAAAGGTAAACTAATTAACTATTTTATAAGAAATTATTTTAATTACTCCTAATTTATCTGTTCGGGTATGGTTCATATACTTTAATATCAATTCCCAACATATACTCACACATAAAAAAAATTCTTCGCACCATAAAAATACCCAATCAACTTGTTTTCACCATATTTGACTGAGTAGAATTCGATCGGATAATATTTACAGTTATGATTAACATCCTTAGATTTAAATATCGAGGATTGTTCTTTATTTTGATTTCCGGCAAAAATAAGGTTACTTTTAGGGTAACACTCCGGTGAAACACATGCACCGGGTGCAAACGCGACCTATTGAGTTCTGATTGGTCCTCTTGATTTTAAGCATTGGAACCCTTAAATTTGTGTAATTAACAACTTCGTCATCCAAAAATATAGTCATGTGCCGTCCAATATGTGATTTAACATAATCTTCTTTAAAAGTTACGATTCACCATCTTCCTCGATTAATTGGTGATTTTTTATCATTTTCACACTATGGGTTCAATAAAATTTAATATCGCGGATTATTGACACCGGAATGTTACCCTTAATTTATTAATTATCATTATCATTATCATCGTCTCTTTGTGACTTTCTCCCCAAGCTGCAGTAGGAAGAAAAGGCTAGAAAAAGAAGTACCAACGAAGGTCGACAGAACACGAAAGCTAGGGTTCAGCTCGGGATTTCTCTCCGGCTAATGTAGATTATTTATGTGGGATCGAGTCAGATTGTTTCTAAATTGTTGTGACGAACAACATCAGCCACTCACCAATAAGTCTCCACCTATCCCATTGCCAAATCACGAAATCGGATCAGGTCATCTTCGATCGTCAGGATTCGATGATTCTTCAATATGATTGTTGAGTTAGAATCATAATCCGATGACTAATTGACTCAACCTAAATCAATATCATTGTTGTTTACTCGAACTACATAGAAACAAACATATGTCTGGAATCGAAATAACCCATATGGGAGAGAGTGAGATGAAAGAGAGTTCAGCTTTGAGGGTAGAGGGGATGTGATCCAGCAGCTTGGAGATCAATTGATTAGGATCGGAAGTCTATCTTGAAATTTTCTCTAGCCGCCAATTCAAGGATTCTGAGTTGAAACTGGTCGTCAAAGGTTCGAGTGCTCCGCATTTCATCTTCTTGGATGCAACTCAGTTGGATTGGCTTCGAAGTTCTCTTCAAACGGCTGAAATCAGAAACTGGAGATTCTCCTTGGCGCGTAGCTGCAAGAGTGGTTCCCGAACTCTTGAGATCCGATCATTCATTCCTGAAGAAAACAATAAATTAAATCTGAAGATGAGGTTAACAGTTAAATAATTTTAAACAGGCACAAACTTTTAGGAATTGATTTGCAATTTTTTTCATTTTTCAAAGCTAAAACAATATTACTTAATAAAAAATAAAAATCACCCAATAATATATCATTACATGGTGTTTGCACCATATACATATTTTGTCAGTCTTAATTTTATTGATATATAACCAAAATATAATATGCCATTTTTTCGATAAAGTTGTAAATAGTATATGCCATTTTGGTAAGCAACCAAACATGTACAATATATACTAATACATGAGGCCTTCACAAATATTTATACTTGACAAGCTAATCAATGTGCACACAGAATGCATAATTACGGCGCGGTAAATATTGAAGAACTCTAGTTTGTATCTCACCATCTTTACTAACAAAATATTACTCTCGGAGTGGTAGGAGTTGTGTTGGACGGTTTCAGGCCAACGTTTCCACTTTTCATATACTGTCTAATTAGGTCTTATTTTCACTAACTTCCACTCCTATGCATGAGGTCGACCCCTTGGGCCAGTGATTTCATTAGGTGGGGGAATGGACAGAATTGGAGATGGAAATAGGAAGATCATAGCGTTAGAGAGTAAAGCAAATAGACCCAAAAATAGTTCAATCAAAATTTCAGTGATCGGTTTATGGATGGCCATGTATGTGGTTGTATCGATATATTATTGCAAGTGTCGTGTAGGACTCAAATGGTGCGCCACATGAATTCGATCATGTGCTCCAATCTGAAAAAAAATACATTTGCATAATATTAATAGAAAAGAAAGTGAAATCAAAGGTGGGTGTCCTCTCGTTTTGGGTGGACAATAATGTAGTATTGAATCTATGGTCGTCGGGGTTGAGTTGCGGGGATTTCGCTACTTTTGCGATAACGGAGATCGGATGCATATTAGAGTGAGTTCAGGGGTGACGTAAGAGCACGAGGGAAAGAGAGGAAGGAAATGGATAATAAATATGTATTGAGGAGGACATTTCCTCTATAATTGTAACGGTCTGTTTTTTGCAGTAGTAACAACCTGGCTTTATCCTGATGGTCGATATCAACATGTATGTCCTGAGCGATGACCTAACTACGACGAGTTAGGCCTACCAACATTAATTATGAGCTTAGCCGCATTGGAGTTCCTATCCGTTTATTACCAAAAGCCCACTACAATTAGACGGTCGATCAACTCTTGAACGGTCAATTTTAAGACGGTTGACTCTTATCTCGGCCTGACGGGCCCATCAGGTAGAAGTGTTTTTTTTATAAAGAAGTTGAACATAACTTTATTTGAAAAAAAGAAGTTATAAAATGATAGTGAGAGACGGCGGGTGGTCTAGTAATGTTACCATATTAGCTAGCTAGCTAGCTATCAAAGCTAGCGTTACAATGTGAAACGGAAAGAAGAGTGGGGTGATTTGCATGCATGGATCATGCAGCATGAGATGAGATGATGAAGGAATCAGAGGCGAATCTCCTCCAAAGTAGAGACTGACTATAACGGATTTTCAGGTATAATAAGAGGAAGAATGGATTTGCAGACTCTGTGCGTGTACTACTCTCACTGCATCCATTTCTCTACTTCTCCTTCAATTTTCTGTCCAACAAATTTATCCCACTTCTATTCTTAACAAAAAAACACTAGTTATAATCATCATAACCATCATCAAGACTTCACCTTGGCCTCCGGGGCCTGCCATTAGGCTGCGTCAGAACTCTTGATTAATCATTATTTAACATCCTGATATTTTACTTTTTACTTTATAAAAAACCGTTACAAATTGTTAGGAGAGGGTTAAGATAAATTTAATAATATTTATTGACGCGTCCTCTCAAACAAAAAGCTCTTGGAAAAATTGATATTTGCATAACTTCACACGGTAAGTCATATATGCACGGAATGAGGGTTACCGCGATTCGAAATAGAAACCTCTTAGTCTTTTAGCTCTCTGATACCATGTCAAGAACCGTTACATCCCAATAACTTTAGTTATTGGGAAATGGTTAAGCTAGGTTTTATAGTGTTCATTAATTAACGCGCTTTGGGTCTAAACCCTCACAGTAACTTCTCAAGACGTTACTCATTTTGCTGTGCTCCCACCCGAACATTGTTTCATTTTAGAGTTCTTAAAAAACTCACATATTTCATTCTGAAAAACGCATCTATCAATTAAAAACAAATTGTTCTTATGAATCTCTCACATGTTTTATCGATATAGAATTTGCCTAAAATATTACACTTTATAATAATACGAATCGAGTATAGTCACTCAAAATGGTGTGGTTTAAGTGACGAGACAAGACAAGGTAAATAAAGAATCATAATTAGTGTTATAGGAAACAACTGGTGTGGTTTAATTTATTAAGTTTGGCTGCAGATTTTCCGCTAGTTTCAGGGATGGTCTAGTCGAATACGTATGTCGGTAAGTTGACTTCATTTACACTGTTGGGATTGGGTAGCCTATTGATATGTGTCCTGAAATCAATATTCTAATGCATCCATATGTGTTTCTTATCAACAAATTATCTCTACTCGTTTAAAATTATTTTAGCTATTGATACGTACGATATGACTAATTCTTCTTTTAAGTTTGATTATATTCCTTTTTGGAGGATTTTATATTTATTTGAAGTTTGCTTTATGTGTCGTGGAAATATTGACTAATTGATCTCAAAATCAGAAAATAATAATATCATGGTTAAAATGAACTTTGTTGAATTTCATTTAAGTCTTTCTTACTGTCAAAACAATAGAGGAAAGCAAAGAGATGACTTTATTCTGGCGAGCAAACTCTTTGGCCATTGTTTCTCCTTTTGATAATTAATAAAAACAAATATAAAAATGTGGGTTTGGTGACAAGATGGAGAAGTTGCACTAGCAAAATTAGGTGAACCTTCATGATGATGGAATTTTGAATTAATTTTGTGCAGAGAGAGAGAGAGAGAGAGCAAGAGTTCATTGGCTCTACCCATTATTGGTGTAGTTTCAAAGGAATGCATCAACATTTGGAAGACTAATGAAAGAATAATGACAAAATTAATTCATTATCATCTCTTAATTAAAAATAATTAACAATAATTACTATTAGGATTTGAGGAATATCCCCCCACACACAATCGACATTAGCGGAGAACGTGAAGACATAGATTAAATTCCCAAAGAGCATTAGGACAAATAACCTAATGTCTTAGTCTCTCACAAAAGACCAACATTCATTCATCATCAAGATTTTCTGTTTCAATAAATGACAAATTCCTTGGATGTTTGCTTTTTCCTAAGCCCTCATTATTCTCAAAGAGCGATCCACGAACATTCCTTTATGGTCACTTTTTAACGTTTAATTTATTACTAAATTATCACCAGAGAGAGAGAGAGGGATTTTGTATTTTTATTATCGGTAATAGCCAACTTTGTGATATTCAGAATCAAAATTATTCAATGTAAACTTCATGTTTGATTGAATATTCTATTTGAATTCTACGTCTAGACTTTCGAGAATATGTTTGTTATATGATATTTCGATGTTGTATCGTAGTATCTTTCCAAATTAATTTAGCTTTGTGTGAGTGAAACTTCATCAAAAGTGTGAGTGTATTTGCATTAAGGTGTGCGTGAAATTTCACCGATGTCTAAGTGTACTTACAAAAATGTGAAAAGATGGAAGTTTACAATGAGTTTTATTAATTTGACCAAGCGTGTTGAATTAATTACCATGGATTCACGGCTTAAAATATTAATATGTTTTTTATAAGGTTAATTCTCTATTAAAACAATAATAGTCGATAATCTATCAGGGAGGATAATAGATCAGAAACAATCGACAGTCATTCGATGGGTAGGGTCTACATTCTCGTGGATCAAGCAACTCAATCAGCTCTTTGGTTCTGACGGCGTTGCATGAATCTAATAAAAATGGAAGGAAAAGAATTAAGGTGGGTTGAAATGATGTCCATATAACCGTAGGCATTGTCAAGGCCAAAAAAGAGAGGATCTTTCAAACACTCAACAATCAAAGTGGGGCATAAGGGTCTCCTAGCGAAGGAGACTACTTCGAAAAAAGCTCGGGATTCTATGACAATTGACGATGAACATGGAAACAGATCAGGCCGCCCGTCGGATGCCATATATAAAAAACTATACCGTAAAAGAAACTGTACAAGTGAAAGAAAGACAAATTAGAAGATAAGCAAATTCCAATTTATAGGCATCAAATGAAGTTATTGAACCCCCAAGGAGTCAAAGAGTTTTCTGTTGATTCTCTGTTGAACAGAGAACATATTTGTTCAGAAAACAATTAAGCTGCAACTTTTCTGGTTCAGAACAACATCAAAGTTTGACACATCTTAATCGACATTATTGGCTGAATGACCACCAACAAAAAAGCAACTAGGGAGATGTCTGATTCAAAGAGTATACATTCGTTTACAGTACATGCACCATGATTGACAACAATAATAATAATACTACTATGCTTCTTCCTCTGTCTCATCACTGAAACAAAAATCTATACAGCAGAGAAGCTCCACACTGGATATTTTATCTTCTTCTTCAACAAAAAAAGCTAAAAGGTAAAACCCACTGAGCTACTAATAATACTTGCAAACTCCTCTTTTGATTCCGCTTCGAATTTGGGTTTGGTTTAATTGCTGCTGCCTGCAACCAAGCCCCTGCTTTTTGTTTAATAGTCCCAAATAGAGTCGAGATCCACTGGTCCAGTAACCGACGGAGAAATCTCAGTACTGTTCATCAGATTCAACGTCGACCCTCCTCCTCCTCCTTGTTTATCCGCTATCAGAGCTCGGAGGAGGATGGAGTTGTCGTTGTATTGGCCGAAATTGGCTGAAGGGATCAACTGGGAATTGTAATGAGAAGATGAGAATAAAGGGACTGAAGAAGAGGACGATGAAGGAATTATCGGATTACATAGAAACTGTGAGGAGGATGAGGATGAATTGTTGTTGGTATTCATGTTGGTAATGAGATTGGAGAAGCAGGGCACGTAAGCTGAAGAAGACTCTGCAGCTACGGCTGGCTTAATTGTAAATTTCTGATCGTAATTAGCTGAAGGTGATTCCATCAACGGCGGCAACATGGTCGAAGAATTATGATGATGACCCTGCAACTCTCCGAATCGTGTGATTCCGGAGATGTGAATCTTCTTCCCGCCGCAAGTCTTCTGGAATACCCTGCATATCACCCATTCATTCTGCAAACAACAACAAAAATGAAAATACTCAGAAAAAAAGGTGAAGCAAGAACAAAAGAGTAAAAACCAGAGGAGGGTTTTCAATTTTTTTTAAGTTAACCTTGGCGGTTTTGGGGAGGTTGTGGATGGAGAATTTGCCGTCTAATCTGTACTCGTGCATAACCCAATTGGATTTCTCCCCCTTGGGAGCTCTTCCTTTGTAAAAGACCAAGGTTTTCTTCATCCCAACCAGAGATTTCCCTCTGTAAATCTCCTTGTCTTTCCCTGTAGCTTTCCAGTACCCAGCTTCCGTTGCTCTGTTCGTCCTCAGCCCAGTTGGGTACTTCCTATCTCGAACGCAGAAGAAATACCACTCTTTCTCCCCCATCTTCGCTTTCCCTGATCAATTCAAAATAAAAAAAACCCCAAAAAACAATCAGAGAACAGAGTAAAAGAGCAAACAAGCAAAACAGAGCAAGTTGAAGAAAACTTACAGGGGAGTTCCCAGGGCTCAGACTTGTTCAAATCGACGTCGCCGATGGCTCGGCAGGAGAATCTGACATCGATGACCTTGTTGTAGAGATAATGGGAGATGAGCTCTTCATCAGTAGGGTGGAAACGGAACCCAGGTGGCAAATCCATCTGGTCATCTTCTTCCTCCATCACCATCTCAACTCCACACGCAACGTTGTTTTCCATTCAAAGAAACAAAGAAGAAAGACCGAATTCGTCTGAATTCAAAGAACCACCACCGAAAAAAACAATTCAATCAGAATGTTGAGAGAGAGAGAAGAGAAGCTATAGCTGAAAGACTGGTGAGGTGTGAGGAATGAGAAGGATATATAGTAAATGGAAAAAGAGAGATGCAGAGGAATTGGGACGGAAAATGAAGTGCTAATTGCCTAAAGAGATAAACATAAAGAGAGAGAGAGGGAGAGAGAGAGGGGAAAAGGGTATGAGGAAGTTAGGGAGAAAGGTAGATAATAGAGGGAGAAACCATGGAGGATTTTGAGTTGAGAGAGAATGGAGGATTGAATTGAAAACCAGGCTTGTAAATCTCTCTAAATAATAATGGATACTGCTCTGTTTTTTTTTTCTTTCTAATGCTCTGCTTTCTTCTGTTGGAAGAGACCAAGGAAACGTGGGCTGTGAGGCAACTTTCGTTTTGGGTCCTTTTGGTGGCTACTAATACTGAATCAAAAAACCATGGTTTCCATTTATTTATGCAATTTGTAGTTAAAAATTTATGAAATTTTATATTTTATAGTTAATTGACAAGGAGTGAAAAATTAAATTTGTAGTTGAGGAGCCTCGAGTTGAGCATCGTCTAAACTCGGTTTTTCGGAACTTTAAGCGTAGCGCGTTTAGCTTTTGTTTACAGTCAAGCGATTTTTCGAAATACCAAGTACAACATAGTGAAACCAATACGTCAAATGTGTGAAATCATTAAGTTGTGAGTTATACTGATTTAGTCTCGAATATATCAGGTCGTTCAGTGCGTATGTGAAATCGTTAACTTGTATCTATTGACTTTTTAAAGGACGCGGTGTTTTGTGAATCAGCACACAGAATCAGATGTAAATATTTTTAATTGTTTTGAATCGGAAAAAATGGTTTTCCTCGAAAAGCTTGTTGTCAGAAAAATTAACGGTTACACACATAAAGTGAGAAATTTTAAGGTGATGAAAGTGTTTATTTAGAAATTACAAGTTTGATTTGAGTTTTTTTTTTTTCAATCTCACCTTCATGTGCCAAGTTTCTATTTATGTTTTAACTAACAAAAATAATTATTGACAAATACCTTTTTATCAAAAATGACTTCATCTCCAATTACCAAAAAAATACTTCATTTCCTCCTCCAATTTCTTTTATGTGTATCCTTTATTTTATTAGAAGAGAAAAAATAATAAAAGGAGGCAATTAGATAGAACTTTGAAGAAGAAAAAGTCTATTGAATTGAATTGAGGTTTTTGATTTGGTGGGGTAGGTCTAATATACCTTATAAATATAATAATATAGCTTAGTATTCAAAAGCAAATTGGGTTATTATTTTTTTCAAGTATGCAACTTCTCAAAGGGTCCATAACAGAATTATCCAAAATATCATCACTTTTTTGTCAAAGTCCTGGAAAGTTATAATCTCTTTATTCCCCATTCATTCATTTCATCCCTTTGTTTTTGAGTCACTACAAAAAAAAACATATTAGACCGGCCGGTTTAACCGGTTAGATGGTTTTTGTAAACATTTAACATATTTAGTATGGTAAAATCATGGTCATGTCATTACACATTAATTGATATTACATGAATGCACAGTTATTAATTATAATCCGGTGTGGTCAAACGTAATAATAAATAAACACGGTTTTAGTTGAGGAGATCGAAATCACCTAATTATGAGGTGTGAATCCAAAGTTTTACTTTCATATTGTATTAAATATTTATTTGACATTGTATTTAAATGGTTAACCAATGATTCCAAATTGGTCGAATCAGTAACTGATCCATAGGTATTTTGAATTCATTCTTTAATTTGTGGCTAGCAAATCATAGAACGATATAAGTTTGGTTTGACAGATGGAAAGTGAAATGTAATTTATATAGGAATGAAAAAATTAACTCTCAAAATACATTTTGTTATAATCTAAATTTTCTATTCGAGTAAAAAAATACTTACAATTCCATTTCATATTTCACCCGTCAAACCAAACTTAAATAATTACTATTTGATCGTTGAGAACAAATCACCATCTAAAAAATTTGGATGCCAAATCACCCCAAATTGCATGCCCATGTATATCTCCTTCCCAAAGAAGTTTTATTCAGTTCTAGAATTTTGTATAAAAATTTAATAAATTGTATATAACAAATCCAAAAATTAAATTGGTTCACATAATATATATTGTAATGATAACAGAAATAATATTAATTTTATTTTGGATACCACATAGTATAATTTTTTATTACGCTATTGATGACATGATGGCATCATTAGAAGTCATTGATGTTAAATTTTGTCCATCATCGCGGTTGTTCAGTTGGTGCCTCGGGCGGGCAATGAGATTTTGAGTGAGATGCTGTCGCGTACGTTGGCTATAACGGATGAGCAAAATCTTAGATTTTTAGGGCTGCATTGTGTAACTCGTTTGTTTAAATTTAGCTACTCCAGACTTAAAAGAACCGTGCGATTATAATTGAAATTGAACAATAATGACTTAATCAACCCATAATTGCCTCAATAAACCTTTATTTGACTATTACTCTAGTAAGTCTATACACAAAATTGTATCACAAAATAAATTTGACTGAATAAACAAACTCATAATCACTAAATAATGAATTATAAATGAAATGAAGGTGTCTCTGTATTTCTTTTTATGAGATTCCTTTTGAAAAGAAATTAAAAGAAAAGAAAAGAAGGTATCTGGAAACTGAAAGCAGTGTTATTATCATGCAAGGAGTGACACTTTTTGACAAGATGGCTATTTAAAAAGCTAATGATATCAACTTTTTCTTCAGGGGGTGATGAACTGATGTATACCCTTTTGTTGTTGTTGTTGTTGTTGTTGTAGTGTATGGTAGTGGATACACTGCTATTTTCTTCATTTGATACAGACGTATATATTGCATAATTAAATTCAATAAACCTCTCAATATCTAGGGGCTCACACCTCACAAAGTAACCCCCATTCAGATTTTTTTGGGTGAAAATATTGGAACATGCTTTGTGTAGTATTAACCGGAACAAATCGTGACAAAAACGTCAATGAGGTTATATCTCAACTATTTGGTGCAAATCGATGACAATAGAAGGAAATAATAAAGGAATGGCGGTCAAAGTAAGGTAATCGAATAATCTACAACGCAATTAGCTTCGAAATAGGTGTGAGAGATATGAATATCTCAATCACAAGTCCATTGTTCATGAAACTCACGGCCAATGTAGAATGTTGGTGATCCAACACATTGGGCTCGAAGAGGACGGACACAATTGTGTGATAATCCGTCTGAACTCAAATTCTCTTGATACCCAATGACCATGCCAGCTTCAGTCCTTCCAAAATGCCTCGTGACTCAAACGGGTGATTGAGAAGCTACCCAAATTAGAGCTACAAGCTTTCACTAATGACCCCTATTCATCTCGTATAGTACCTTCCATCGTAGCGCTCTGGGATGGGTGACAAAGTGATCTATCAGTACTCATTGCTCAAGGTATACCAACCCTCATCCCCGACCTTCATCCGATCAACTAGGTCTACCTAACTAAACTGATCACTTCTCAACCCAACTAGTCAGACTTCCAGCTCAAAGAGATAATGGCTACCCGATAACCATACGATAATAATTAGTCAACCACACAAAAAGTGGGAATTCTTCCATATATCTACTATATGACATCTCCTCAATATCCTCGAGGAGAATGTAGATCCACCCAGCCCTTATAGCACCATAAACAGACAATTTTCCCCTACACAATGCTAGATGAGTTTCTATTCGCCTCTTCAACGCTTTTTTTTAGATTTCCTAAACAAGTACTGAAGAAAGTATTTCTATAGACTGAGAAATTATCCATGAAGTACTTCTACTACATTCTCAACCAGATTACCAAAGACAACATTCATACACCTCAAGTTGTTGAAACATTGCATACACCAAAAGGAACATGCATGTAAGCAAACGTACTAAAGAGGCAAGTGAAGACAGTCTTTTCTTGGTCAGCAAGATCAATAAGAATCTGGAAGTAATCAGACATTCCATCCAAAAAATAGTAATAGTCATGACCTACAAGGCGCTCCAACATCGATCTGTGATCAATGAAAGACAATAAAAAGTGATCCATACAATCAATCCATACACTCCTTCCTTAGACCGTACAAGTTCGGATGAAGTAACCTTTATCATCGGGGATAGCTGTAATGCCTCTCTTCTTTGGCACCGATTGAGTAGGACTCGCCCAGTGACTGTCTAAGAAACGACAGATAATACATGCATCCAGAAATTTCAGCCCCTCTTTCTTCACAACTTCTTTTATAGTTGGATTCAAGAGACGTTAAGGTTGCACTGCCGGGTTGTATATGCTTCCAAGTATATTTTGTGCATGCATAAAGAGGGACTGATTCTCTTAATATATGCCTACTTTCAAGATGATTTTTGTTACGAGAATTAGGAACCGAGCAGCCCATGAGTATTCGTCGCTCGCGTTTCTTAACTTTTCATTTTCCGGGTGTAACTACTCCGGATTGGCTCCATGATTTTGTACCCCATGTGTGTGATTCATTAACATGATCTCAAATCTTGAGTACTATTTGTAATAATTGTATTACATCCATAATTAACCCTTTCTCAATAATTCAAATTATTAAATGTAAAAGTTAAAATTATTAGTGTTAAATTTAGAAATTGGATCTAAAATATTAATTTAAGATATGTAGTCAACTAGTTAAAGATATTTAGTTTCTGTTAACGATGATGCAACAAATAAAAGGGTGAAGAATATTTAAAATGATTTTAGAAACAGGGATTTGGTTAGGGTGTAATAATAATGTCGAAAGCAAAGGACAAAATTCCCCAGTTGTACAAATAGGAAGCTAGTTTGTTTGTTCTCTACACAAAAGAATGGAAGATTTTGGGACTTGGGAGGGTCAATTAATCATCAAGCTTTGCTTAATCTCACTGTGGAATCGTCATACACGGTAATGATGAAGCACAGTGAAATTCTTGACATCACCATCATTCCCATTAGGCAAAAACTGGCATCCAATTTGACTTGTATGCCTCTATTAATTACACATTCACATCCCAAATTAGTACGATAAAATTGTACCCGATTTTATGGTTATAAATTAATGTATTGTACCCGACATTATTTCTGAACTTCCGTCGCCGACCGGACTTATGTTGTGAAGGACGGACTACCGCTGCCATTTTTGGACTTCTACTGCATTCAACACAACTTATGTCACTATATAGCCGGACTTCTGTTGCCATTTCCAAACTTTCACGGCCACCAACGAAACTTAAGTGATTAGTACATCTTCTAATACTATATTATGAATTATTACATCTCAACAACGCGAATTATTGAAAAATAATTAATTATAAATATTATAACATCCCCTTAATAATTTATGTTAAAAAGTGTGATTAGTAAAAGAATGTGCTAAATTGAGGGGTTGCTTTCCAATGTTGAAAGCCAAATATTAATGAGGGCAGCACGATGGTCTATTATTTAAAGATGTAACAACTTTTACTTTTTACCTACTGTTAGATCATTAGTCCTCAGCTACATATCTCTATGTTCAATAATTACTAACCTAAAGTTAACTCCTAATCATCTTCTTCTGGCACCCATTCCAACACTTCGAACTTGTTTTCTCTTGTTGTTTTGCTGACCAGGGTAACCCAATAATGCAACATACTTTTTATGTTTACAAGTCACAACATGTACACATATACTTAGTTACTTTGGTAAATATCTGTCACTTATTTAAGGTGGGAGCGATTATTATAAGCGGGTTATTGCAAAACGAGGTCGGTTAATTGTACATATATTGAACCCATGTGGTTGATGGTGTTAAGGCTTGACAGGTTAAGTTTTTTACATGTATGAACCTTGACTATTTTTCCTTGTTCGGTCCAATGTCTGGTTCGATCTGGAGTAATCGGCCTGAACCGGCCCAAAAAGACCAATGCAATTGACTAGTTAGAATGATGGAGGAAGAATGAATATAATGTTGGCCAAAACGAAAATATGAAAGAGTTGGGGGTTTCCATTTAGGGGAAACAAATAGTTGCCATATCAACTTCAACCACGTGTCGGCGCCTGCCTTATCCTTTGGAGGAATTTTAATCTCCTCCGTAACCTAGCTGTCTCAATAGTCAAATGTCCACATCTGCCGCCACCTTGGCAACGATTTTTTTACCAAAAAAAAAAAAAGAAGAAGAAAAGATAATATTAAAAATTAATTAATTTATAAGAAGAAGCCAAACTAAAATTGACAGTGGACAGAAATGAAGTTTGGAGCAGCCAATGAGTCCTCTCAAGCAGTTGCCTAATTCGGCAGCCAATAGTGGACCGATCCATGATTGATTTCTCTGACCCAACTCTTCTTTTAATTCACATTGCCTCCAATGTTTGTGGCTTGCCATTTAGGCTACATTTCTACTTGATGGCCCCGGACTTGTGGTCCGCTCTTAGTTAAAGGTTAACGGGTCCGACCGTTCAATATTTAATGCCTAACTTAACGGTCAAGTTTGTCTCAGGCGATTCAATTGGTGGTAAATCGTAAGTTGATCTGAATACACATGCCACTTCAATGGACAATATGCTCGGTCTCGTATGTTAGTTGTCCTTCAAACCCATCAATTGACAGGCTCGCTCCCCTGCTGTAAGTGGTTTGCTCTGCGTGAGTTGTAGACCTGAGTCATTCATCTTCAATGGTTGAGGATCCAACCAACATGTAGTCACTTCTTTGTGTCTCTTACACTCTTTCGTACGCTTATTCTTCTTATATATCCCTTCTTTCTCTCTTACGGTCCTTTCTTGTACGCCTCGTGTGAGGTGTCATTTGTTAGAGGCTCTCAGGCGTCCCATCAGAAGGAGGCTCTCTTTCAACCATTTTCAACCGCCCCTCCAAGCAAGCTACATTCTGTTGCTTAACTGATCATCGAGGCATAACACTATTTTTAATTGCAGAAAACCTCATGCATGTGATTAGACAATATAGGGGTTATTTGATATGAGTGATATTTAATATGATATCATCCAATATCGTGGTATTCAAGATATATAATAATTTTTTATTTAATTTAGAGGCAAATATAAAATCATATTAATGTGCTTCAAATAAAGCTATGTTGATGACTAAGTGGAACGATCAAATAGGAGACTTTGTTGAATATGTATTAGGTTATTAGGCCGATTTCTGACGAAATTCAGAAGCTTGTTTACTAAAACCCTTGTATTCCTGCAAGCTATTTATTTATTGAGCTATAATATTTTGGAATCATAAGAAAATAATGTGTTTTTTTATAAAAAAATAGTGTTCGAAATTGCCCAAGTCAATTTTGAAGCCTTAGTTTTCAATAAGAACATGTGTTTCTTTTATCCAATTGAATAATGATATAAATTATCTTTTCATACATATATATAGAGTTTAGTTACTTAGGAACTCTTGCATGAGAAAAAGAATAAAAATTTGTAAATGTCCTAGTTTATCAAAGAACATCAGCATAATAATGTTACAAAACGTTTATTTGAAGTAGGATGTTGTCATACATATCTAGCTTACAAATACGGGATACCGTCAAACGTGAAGCTTACAGTTGGGGTTGGTGGTTTGTATAGGTGATTTATGATGATTTGAATTTTAAAATAGATTTCGCTCTAAATCACTTGTTCTGATATTAAAAGGAGAAAATTTGTGAGATTTGAAATTATCTTGTGAGTCCAAAAAAATTTTGTGGGTGATTTCAAATCACCTAAAGGAGTTACAGATTTCAGAGGATAAATGACGGATTTTAAGAAATTTAATCAAAAGTATCAAATTTTTTAGTAATTGTATTTATTTTTGTATTTTTTCTCTGCAATAATTACATTTAAAATCACTCATATATCTCTCATCCAAATAATATATTTAAAAATAGAACGATCCATCCAAATCTTTTTCATTTCAAATTATCTTTAACTACTTTAAATTACCAATGCAAACGATCCGAGAATACCGTCACACGTCAAGCATACAAATGGGTAGGGTGGGCAGTTCCGGTTGCCCACCTAGGATCCTCGAGTTATGATCTCTAGCTTGAACATAGTAAAAACTCACAAAAATCAATCAAACATGTGGAGGGAAACATTCATGTTCTCCGTATTTAATTAAGTATTCAGAACTGCAATATGATTCATTGATTACAAATAAAAAGTAGCTGGGCTATTTTCATAAAAGTGGCCGAATTCCATGACCGACCATAGCCAAAAGATAGTTGACAGTCTTATACTCCATCGACAAGGTCTGTGCTGGCAATTACTAGGAAATAATTAAACACCTGCTAATTTGTTTCAACTGAGCCAACATGTAGGAATCATAAACAACACCATGCACGTGGACCGTATTCATTGGCTAAGAAGGCCGAGTTTTGTGGGGGGAAGCGACTAATTAAGCTAGAGAGAGGACTATATATTATAGGGTGACAAAGGTTGAATCCTGATGATTTTGCTTAGTATTCAAATCACGGCCTGATTAGCATGATCCTAATTTATATTAATTAGTTGACAACAATTCTATTTCAATTTGACAACCACATTAATCTCATTTCTTATTGATTCTCGACACAGGAAAAAATGTAATTGTGTAAGATCATCAAACGAAGAAATCCAAAGTTCGTCAACTCAATTAGCTAGTTAGAAACACATGAATACCAAAAACAAAATAGACGTACCAATCCCGATCGATGAACCAGAAAATTATAGGCTTAGCAACGGTTCGAATCGGTTCCCTCAAGCTTTAATCTATTATACCAATGAAAAATCACCAAATTTGTCCTCATTTCTTGTTTCTGCCTAACTTCCTGGTGATGATTGTTAGAAGAGGTAGCGAATTATATTGGATTGTAGTTGAATTAAAGGTGAATTGCAGCTGAAATAAGGATGGATTGTAGTCGTCGGTTTAATTAAGTTTGAGTCCAAAAGCTATGTCGTTTGGTAGATTACATTTTAGTCACTGAAGTTATTTGTTGTGTTAGTTAAGTCCAAACTCGTGTGTTAGTGTTTGCAGAGTTTGCTAGTTTGTTTCCTGAGATCATGGTGCAAATAGTGGGTTAGTGCAAGCCGGCCGAGTCTTATGGCTGAGGATATGGATCAAGCTTAATCACTTTGTGGAAAACAGAACAGCTCTAATTAAATGATTAGGTTTGGCTAATTACTCTTGCAAACGTGCGGGGATGGGGTCGTCATGCTGATCTTTCAAATGGATGTACACAGATGCCACCTCGATCCCCTTTAATATTTGTTTAGTTTAGAGTGGTGGGTTTTAATTTGACTTGAAACCAAAACTAAATAATCAAATCGGCAATAATCAAGTTCGTGAATTGTCCCGATTAACAATATGGTATGCATGCTCCAGGGGCTGAGTTTTGATGCGTATTTACAAGTGCTGGAAACTTGGGTCTCCTCTCGTGACCTCATATAATTAAATTCCATTTACTTCTATTCTTAACTTATTCTGTGTCTACTCTGCTGAACACGTATTCTGATATTCACATTCATCCACACACAAAATAATAATTGTGTAGTCGTCGGTTTTTGTTTAAATAATTTGCAACGTAACGTTAAGTTTAATACGTGGTGTTATCCCCCGTGAGAGGCAACAACATTTCTGTAGGACATACATGTCCCTGCTTTGTACTTGGGACGGGTTCCAGACTTAGGAGAGGTTGTTTCGGGGCCGGATTCGTTTAGAGGCCGCGAAAAATCGGGTCTCGATTGTGTCGCAAAACGCTATTTTTAGCCGTAGTACTAATCGGTTAAATGGTGTAATCATGAGTATTAATTAATGGGAACCGTATTTTGTTAGGGTCATCGACTCACCAATCCTTTCGACTAGTATGATATCGTCTATTTTGGGTCAAATTCGTACAAGTTTATTTTTGGATTCCTTTCCTAAAAGACCTCATGCTAATTTGGTTGGTGGACAGTTTTGAGCTAGACAACCTTCTCCTGATTTATTAAAAATGATACTGAGATTATTATGCCAACAAATAACAATCCCTTCCTCCACAAAAGACCACTCATCTAGTGTCCTTTTTACTCTAACGATGCATCTTTTTGTAGACATTTTGGACCGCCGTTTAACCCCAACGGAACAAACTATTTGACCTTCACTTGCCAAGAATACTTTCGACCCAAGAAACCACCATATAACTTTCCTTCAATCGCGAGCAAGAGAGTCTTATGCATTTTGGATGATGTATTAGTTGATTTCAGTTTATCATTTTAGGTGACATATATTATATTGTTTTGTTTTATTTAAACAATGATTTGTGGTATACTATCATGTCCTGCTAGAATATTCCGTATGCATGAAATTATTTAAAGTGTGAATGATTTGAAATGGACGTCTCACTTGCTACAAGTTTCAATTGAAAGAAAAACAGAGATATCAAATAATAAAACAATTGATTTGTGCTGGGAGTTGCAACGACTTTCATATCTATGTGGGATGTATATAATCAAACCATTAAGTATAAAGCTAGAAGATGCTTCAAATAACTACCACTCTGAAATTGAATACAAGGATAATTTTTGTGACCATATGCAAATTTTTTTATAAGCGATATTTACTTGTATTATGTACTGCGACCACAAATAGATGTCGCGAAGAAAGAGCTACATCAGCCAAACCGGCCGCTCCTCCCAACAACGTACGAAACCATCCAGCAAAAAACGCAAGAACCCAACAACAACCGGGTAACTGCCTCAGCGTTGGTGAACAGGCCTTACCAAGTGAAGTCAAAACCCAGAGGTCAAAAAACACAACGACACTGTTACCCCGCAAAACCCAGAGGTCCTAAAACACCAGACCCTGCCCAAATGCAATTTTCACAACCCCAATCTTCTAGTCTGTTTTGAGTGTCGCAAAATGAAAGAAAAATCCCTAAAATCCTACAACCATATCACACACCATCTTAGAGATGGAAAAATATCTCTCAATCTCAATTGAATAATAGCTAGCTAGTCGGGGCAATGGCTTTTGGACGATCGAAGCGATGATGTAGTCCAGGGACGATCAGGGCGATGACATTTGGACGTGGGCAAGGAGTAGGATGGTCACTTTCGGATTCGGTCAGTCTACGATCTTGTTCAAGGCCATTCGTCGGGAACACATGAGTTCAACTAAAAATGTGTGCAGATCAATGGAAAGGATCGAACCAGATCAGACACTTTCTTTGGTTGGTGACACATGGGAGGCTACTTACTAATGGGGAACATAGGCGTTGACTTATGACAGAGATGAGTACATGTTCAGTCTGCCACTAGTCTAAAGAGATGGTGCTACATGTGTTGAAAAGGATTTTCCCCTCGTGACACGCACCTTGAAGTGTCTTGTGTTTCTTTCTCAAGATCAAACGAGTTGGGATTCTCCATTTTTATCTTGGATGACATATCACCTGAAGACGTCGAGCACGAGCCTTCTTTTTGGAGTTGCGTGCTGGTCTTTATAGAAGACCATAAACAAGTTTATATTAGCGTACTAGCACCATGCTCAAGCCTTTATGTCACAACTTATCAGATTTTAGGTTGAGATTATTGAGGGGAATTAACCATATGTGATTAGTCGGATATGTTCATATTGGTTCATCCACCAAGACGGTAGTGGATGTCTTTTGATCGTCACCGCCACTTCAGTGGGTTGCTATCAATTCTGATAGATCCCTTATTCCTGAAACCAAACGAGCAGCTGTCAGAGGCTTGTCCAGTGTCATTGATGGTCACTTCTTGACAACGTACGTATTTCATGAACTTAGAAATTTGTTCGATCACCATGGCTAAATTGAGAGCGGTTATAACAGTGTTACAACTTGCTTGGGAAAAGGGGTATCGGAAGGTACGAGTGCAACTTGATTCACGTGTTGCGGTTCAGGTTCTATTAGGGGACGGTGATATCACACAACAACAATCTTCAGAGACAGCTAGTTTTCGTGAAATGTTGGATCGAGACTTGATGGTCAAAGTTGAGAACTTAATTATATCGGGAAGGCAACCGGATTGCAGACCATTTAATCGGCATTGGTCATAGTTTACCTATTGGTGTTCATTCTGTCTCTACTGTCAATCCCATTTTATTCCTACACATTTTTGTATGATTTGCTTAGAGTTTCCGAATCTCTCCTTCGGACGGTAAACGAAAAAGTAGATGCTAATAGGGTCTGGACCTAGAGAAGAAATTGAAGGCTAATCTTGCACCCGGTCGAGTAATCATCTTGGCTAAATGAAGTTATACAAATGAGTTAACTTAAGAAAGTGGGAGAATTAGATTAGTTGTCTTATTTGCAAAGATTAACCAAAATGACAAAATCACAAGGAGACAAACATCCCCTTAGATAGCATTCATTCAGCACATCTAAAAAGATTTGGTGACTAAACCATTTACTATTCTTAATTAAAAGTTGTAAAGTGAGTTAGTTAGCACCCTGTTTTTCCAAATCCCCCTCTGTTTTTGTAATTTGGTTACTAGGAATTCTGGGATATATTATGCTCTTTGTCTTTATTTTACATCTCTACTTACTTCTGTTGTTATCTATCTTGTCTTTTTCTCTTATTTTTTCCTTTTAGTTTTTAAATCTATTTTCCTTCATTCACTTGGTTCCTAATAATTCCATAAGTATAATCAAAATTGTTCCACAATGTATTATGACAGCAGCTTGTCTGGCCATCGATGGCCTGTTTAGCATTGTGTACTAACCTAGGTATCTGATGCCCTACCGTCGATATAGTTTTAGAGAGTCGCCATGAGCGATCGAGGGACCTTTTCGATCGGAAGGTGCAACAGAAGGGTGATTTTGCTTTGTCGGAGTAGATATTCTAGGTTAATACAAAATAGAAAATGAAATAAATATTACAACAGTGTTTGTTCGAAAGTGTGCTGGATTCGAACTCGGAACCTCCGAGACACTGACATGCAACTCCATGTACCACTAAAGCAAGTAACCAACCCCACTTGAACAATAAAAAGGTGATTAAACTAGGTGAAAGTGGACCGTATAGTAAAAGTACAAAATATGACAGTCTAATTCATTTAACATAAAAAAAATTGGATCAACTAACTTCAACGCCCGCAACATAGTGTGAAACTGTGATGTGAATACAGCCCTCAAATGACTGTGTTGGAGAATGGAGATATCTAATGACAGTTGGAATATATGGGATCATGCATGGGAATGTTGGAGGGAAGTCTTACCACTAGGGTAATGGCTCAGATTTTGGTACAATTAATGAATCTAAATGTGTACAAGTTGCTTTGATTATATATATATATATATAACTGTAGATACTAAACAAAACATTTTCAAAATCGGTCATATTTACTAACGTTAAATAGTCACGTTTAACAAGAGGATCTTTCTAACTCAGAAAATAATAATGAAATATTGCATGCAATAAATTTGATTAGTAAACATTTATAATCGAAAAATATATTCCGTCACTATAAGAACTTTGTATTAATTTTATGAATTTATGCATTATTTTGAGCCATAATTTAAATTTTCAAAAAAGACATCCAAATGTCATGAATCGGATGACACAGTTTTAAAGGTATTTTATACTTTATATGTGAATTGTACTTTCACGATATTGAATAGATTTAACTTTTTAATTCTGAAGACTAAGTCGGCAAAAGTTACAAGTATATTTATTTATGAATTTTACTTATACTAATTCTATATACAAGCTTCTAATGGTTTATCTCTGGGTTATTATTTAACCCTCAAATATGTTTATTTTTAGGAGGTTATTATTAATTAACCATTGCCAAATTAATCCAAAAAGTCTTACAACTTACCTCACTATTGAGAGGGATAGGTAGGACTACAGAAATGTATACAAAATCGTAGTTGCAAAATACGTAATATTATGATTAATTATTTAATTAAAATAAATTAAGACTAAAAAATAATGGGATTGCAAATGGCCAAAGTTTGAATGCCGACTAAGAAACATTCCCTAATAGTCATTGTTGGTGAGGTAGAGAGTGGGGATGTGTAGGGTTGGTGTCCACATTAAAGCGACACTCATTTATTTATTATAACCAAGTTGTTATTGTTAATTATTTGAAACAATATTCGACCCTTACTGTAACAAGTCATGGTTAAATTATAGTCTTCAGTCACAAGTTTTCATCAATACCATATAGGTTTTTCTAGTATATGTGATGAACATTTTGAAATCCTAGAGTATAATATTCTTTATACTAAAAATCTCATATTTTTAAAATAATAAAATTTAAAGAATAAATCATAAATTATAAACACTATAAACACAAAATTAGCATCCAACTAGACCCGCTAGTGCAAAATCCCATTAAAGAGTGAATGTCGTTGGTTGACCGTTTGGCCGTAGTGGTCTTCGGTCGTAAATGGATTGCGTAATGGCTTTAGTGAGATCGAACTCAAAAGCCTTTCAGACCTAAAGTTCATTGTGCACAACCAACTAGTTCCCGCTTACAGGCATACACGACTAGATTTTAGTAGACCGCTTAAGATAAACGACCAAGATCGCCCTAATTACACCAACTACTAAGATGAAGTCATAATGCCCAATACCATGTATAATATAAATATCATCTTACCCGTTTTATTAAAGACATACCGTAAACATTCTCTTAATATATACTTTGTCCATTTCTTCCTCTATATCGTAATATTCCCACATCATTCATGAGTTCATATTTGTAAGATCAATTGAACTAGGAGAAATTATATTTACGCAGAACTGGACAAGCCAATCAAATTTGAACCCTGATGATTGAATGCCTACAACCTTTATCATCACTTGTTAGGTTTGGTTGGAGATGGTTTCGCAAGTGGATCGGCTTGGCCGGTTCGAAAACAGCCTAAATTCAGCATGCATGCACAGGGGCCAAATTAGATGAGAAATTATGAATTTTCTTTGGATTGAATTGGTGGGTCTGTTGAGTTAGAACATCTTTCGACAGTTGACACCTCTTGTATGTATGAATTCCTTAGTGGAAAATGGGCCCGCAACCTCATAGAAAGGTAAAGAGAAAACATGGAATCAAATTGAAGATTTATAGCAGCCACAGAGTAGGTAGTTAGTGTACATACGGCTGTGAGTGGGGGAAGTTAGTTGTTGACACTCTCAAACAGTTGAAGAAGACGCTTGCTAGTGCAATTATTGATGGCCCGCAGTGGTCATCACCAGGCCCAATAGGCAAGAACTATAGTCGTCGGTCCATGCCAAGTAGGCCCAGTTCAGCAACTTTAAGGCACATGCTCAAAACTCTAATCGTAAGGACTTGGATCCGTCTCTCTGACGGATCCACCGTCCAGATCACAACACATAACTCTACAGAAAAATCTCTTTATTAAGAGGGGGACAGACATGGCCACCAACCTCAAAAATCTTAAAGCCTAAACACTTCGTTGACTCACACGCCTTAGGCCTATAACTCTCCAGTCCCTTACCCAGGATCTCGGTTCGATTACAGTGTCCGGTTTAATTTACCTCAAACACGTAATGGCCTGTAAACTGAGTTATCCGGCCTAATGTGTGTGCCATTAGAGCAATCTGATTAATTTCAACAAAATGCAGAACCATAGATCAAGATCATAGTTAAAATTCGTGATCGTAGATTTAAATGTTGAATCTTTCACCTTCCATATAAAGGAAAAGCCAAGGTGGGCAGCGGCATGACTGGCCCCAACCCAGCAAGCAATGCAGAGGGAAGCGGCTAAAGTTCCAGCCTTTACATCCAATGCTGGGAAGAACATGGCGTGGCACAGCATGAAAACCAGCCCGAAAGTTGGAACCAGTGGGCGACCCAGGAACTGGATTTAGGGGAGGAAGAGGACTGGGGGAGTGAAGTGGAAAAGCATGAGGTTGATGAAGAAGATTGGCCAGATGAACAAGGTGTGTATCATGATGTTGATTGGGTTCAAGTGGTATGCTCTGTATACGCCGTAGTGGGATTCCAGATCAAGAAGACCAGTCTTCTTCTTAGTACCCATTGTTTGCTTCAATGAAATGGTGGCCATTTTTTCTAAGGTGAGGTTGGGATCAATGTGCAAATGGAGATCCTTATTTATGGTTGGATGTTGAGACTTGTGATTTCACCCGTTTAGTAACGGTTGCCGTGAAACTAGAAATTACAAGTGCCAAGTGAAGGACATGGGAAACCCATATTACCAAAACTGATAGAATCTTCTGCAAATAGGCAGTGCGTCAAACTGAGTAAGGAAAAGAAAGACTGCAGAAAACAGAGAGGAAATGAGTGGAGATGATGATGATGATCGGAGGAGGAAGTTATGAAAGGAAAGTCCAAAATTTACATCAAAGCAATAAATTAATCTAACACAGAATCTCATCAGAGAAATTAAGCCGGTAATCAATAGACCCGGTAACAGCAGTCCTGTCTAACGAGATCGATGTCTACTGCATTTACAGAAAAATGATGGCGCTAAGCTCAATGAATTAACTAATGGCCCAAGTATAGAAACTAAACTGGTTTGTGGTTCCCTTGAAGCCCATGGTTAAGTGTAATTAAGCCCATATACTAGTGGTGAATTGGATTTAAATTCAGCTCATTCTCAACCCCGGTTTGCAAGCCTTTTTAATGGGAGCAGAACTACTTACAAGTTGTTGGTGTAGTTTGTAGGGGAGTGAACTAAAGTTATTCCTTAACTTTAATTTCGAGATATTTTCAATTGGATTAATCGGCTAATGGATTGGATATTAGAGTTCACACTAAAAAATATAAAAGCAGAATTGTGGCCAGCCATTTATCATCTTTTACGAACGAAAAAATCCATTGTTGCTATCCTTGCGATGCTTTATCCTTAAGATCCTGACTCTTTGAACTCAATTTCTTCCACTTCCACGCAATGGCGGATGCAGGGGCCATTCCCCAGCCCCTATCTAGCTCTTTTTTGAATTTTGAACTTCAATACTATTTATAGATCGATTATTATATTTTCTATATGTAACCGAATGTATTTTAACTTTTATTAAATTCGATCTAATACATTAAATCATAATGAATTCTCCATTCCACCCACGCTTGTATTTTGTATTCAGTTACACTGAAGCAGCAAGCCAACAACCACCCATGGCGCAATACACGTGATCTATGGCGATAGCATTTGATATGGTGGAGATTAACGTATTTATTGGTACTGGTTAGCGCCAAATACGAAATACAAAACTTCCTCACGCTACAAAACTTCCATTCTGTCGGTCAAACGCCTTAATCAATGAACATATGGTCGTCTATTGCATATTCTAAATTTAACCATGCTCTCTATATGCAGGTGCATGATTAGTGAAATGGTGTACTAGTATCACAATCAAAACTAAGCATTCAAATCCAATTTTGTTTCAACTCAACTTTGGTTCAGTACAATAAACTGGCAGCATAAACTCAGTTCCCCCAAGAGCTGGAATTGACTTGCATGAATCTACTGCTGCATTAAAAGTTCGGATGGAAGTACTACTACTGCTGCTACACGAATAAAACACTCTATCAAAGACCATTTAGTTGAGGGAATTACTTGGCTTTTCAATCTATTTACTCTTTTGCTTCTTCATCTCTTTCCACTTCTGGATCTCAACTGCTGACTTGGCCTTCACACTATCCTGGAACCCTGGATATGGTTCGTAATTGAATAGCTGATGAAGCACCTGCAGCCACATGCATTTAAACGCATCAGATTAAGGAACGCATTTGATTTGGTAAAATATAGCTAGTAGAAAATACACACTGACACACAACGGTTACCTCGAGCAATACGAAAAATGGTGCGGTGAGGATCGCTTGAGCAAGGTTGTCGAGTATAGCAGGAGCTCGTTTCTATCATATAATTGAATCGAACCAAGCATTTGTAAGTGTAAGTCTACATGACTCCATAACCCGACCACTCTATTTGAAGATTGGATTTTTCTAATTACCTCAAACACACCATGGCCAATGAACTGAGTTATCCAGCAAAACAGCTGCACCCCAGCTGCCACCTGATTTCAGTCAATCCCAAAACGACCAAAGATGAGTTCTTTTTATTAGTTCGTTACCAAATATCCAATCCAACAACTGGTTTGGCAGGCAGAAAAGTTCTAGTCATGTCAAAGAACTAAGTTTCATTTTTAGTGCACAATGTTAACTAGGATGCAGAACTACTTTTATAGTCAGGACAAGCTTTAGATTCTCCAGGCCAGCAGCAGTAAGATGCTAATGAGAGTTAACACTACACAACCCGGATATGACCGGATCACCATCGGTTGGCTTTGACTAGATCCTAAAAGATGTTGTCAACTTGGACTCTTATACGCCATTAGGTGTGTTAACTCCAAATACTTATAAAGTGCACTTAACCCATTCCCCTCTCCTATGTACACCAGTCAAATAAAACAAATTGTAGCGCTAAGAACTATCACAAAAGTGCATGTGCATCTAAAGATAGGTTTGCTATGGATGATGAAGTCCTAGTCTCAGAAAGGAAAAAGCAATCAAAGTTGATGAAATGGACAAATGTCAATATGTCATCAGGATGTGTATCAATAGAAAACCAGTAAAGCATCTGTGATTGCTTTATAGTTGAGGATATTGTACAATAAAGATCCGAAAAATGTACAAACTAATTGTGTAAGGATGAAGACGGAACTTGGCAAAGAAAGAGGAGGAACTTTCACTTTCAAAAGGTCAGTAAAGTTAGCAATGAAACATAAAACCTAACCCATCAACATTCAACTCACTAACCTTCCAACCGAGAGAAGAGCCAAGGGAGGCACAGACGAAACTGGAGCCAACCCAGCAGGAAAGGCAGAGCAAAGCAGCCACACAACCAGCTTTGAAATCCAAGACCAAGTAAAATAGGGAGTAGAAGAGAGCGAAAAAGAAGCCGAAATTCAAAACCAGAGGAGGCTGCTGACCCAGGAGCCCAATTTGAGGGAAATCGAAGAATGAGGGAGTGTAGTAGAAAAGCATGAGCGTGGTGAAGAAAATCGGCCAGACGAACAGGGTGTGGATCAGAATGTTGATCGGATTGGAGTGGTAAGCTCCGTAGAAGGCGAAGTGGGTCTCCACGTCCAGGATTCCTGCCTTCTTACCCATGGCTTTTTGACAATGAGAAATCAGAGGAAATGTAGAGTAGAGAGTGGTTTAAGACTTGCGAGTATGGCTGGCTTATTTATGGTGTCAGCAGCTAAGACTGAGGAGGTTTCCTGTTTGCCAATTGTCTGCCACGGTCAGCTAAATGCTGACATGCATCTGGTCAATTTTTTTTGTGAATACTCGAACCATGGCATGAGTTACAAATGGGCGGTTCGTTTCGGGCCAATATTAATGGTGAGGTGACGGTTTTGTGGTCCGAGTCTGAGGGTCTGAGAGGTGTATTTCGGGTAGCTAGCCTATGACAATCTTAGACCAATTTGCAAAACCATGGGCAATGAGCGAGCGGTTTAGTTCACTGTATGAATATTTGTGTGTGTTTGCTCTAGTGTTAAGATCCTCAATTCCTCATGATACACGCCTATTTAATTAATATTTACGACCAGTTACTTGTTATACCAAACAGTTAGAGTATAACTATTGTTTATATGACCGAATTCGAGTATTTTATGACCGATTCCGATTCATAGATACGTTCATATTTCCACTTATGTTATGTGATGGATTTTTTTTAGTTTTCGTATACAAATCATGGAAAATATAAAGATTGAATTGGCATTGGTCAAATCCTCACTTCCATACACACCTTCCCGGAAATACCAGCCGAACGTGTGAAATATCAACTTTGGGGAAATATCAAAAGGCTACAGAATAAAGGGAAATACAATTAAAAAGCCGAAACAAAGTAACTCAAAATAAATAAATAAAGAAAAAAAAGAGATGTAAACAACTAAACAAGATTCTAAGTTTCGATCTGTTGTCATAAAGCAAAATTAGTTATAGTTTTATATTTAGAGTATTAATCTTTAACTTTTTTATAATGTCACATAGAATTATGGATAAATTCTTTAAAAAAAATAATTATATTAATCATACTACATAAATTTATTGAAACATTTTATTAAAATGAGCATTTATTAAGAAATTGCTAAAGTATTTTAGAGATATAGGTGATTAGAAATTGCTATTTGAGTTGATTGCTAAAGTTGGTGATGTAGCGGTTTAGAAATTGCTAAACAATATCTAAGATCATCATCCTAAAATTTTAACAATTGCTAAAATGATGTAATGAGTGAGGTGGCATCTAATTAACAATTAATTTGGATTCACATAGGCTTGATAAATTAACAAGCTTTCTAAATTAGAAAGTGAATTAGCAATGGCACATATGCAAATAGATTTCGTTTTAAGAAAGCAACATTTATGGTTTGGATTTATATAATGAATGATGTATTCTTATTAGTGAAAAAATATTGTTAAGGATGAATAGAAATTGCTACGGATGGACGTAATTTGAAATTGTTCATTAAATGACAGTTGTTTGTATGACAATGTGAATATAATTAAAAATTACAAAATGAATTTTGCAATAGAGATGACAGATCATTAAAACTGTTTTAATGCTTTGTGTGTTGTTTGCGGTGATTCGAATGGGTTATTATACTTAACCGAATTATATAAAAATTAAAATACATTATGCTAATATCAAAATTAAAAACCATATTAATCCAGCTAAAAATATGAAATAATTATATAATATCAAAGTTAAATTTGAAAGTGAATTGCGCGTATATGGGGGAGAACGCCATTGGGCTTAATACCCTGCTCATATTGATTGGGTGAGCAATCTTGATTGATTTTTACGGCATCTTTCATTTTAAAATTTTAGAATTGTTAAAGTGAGGTGGAAGATGAGGCGTCACTCCTTAACCAATCGCTAATAATTGTTAACTTAAAAAAATTTGTTAGAAATTTGTAACCTATTTCTTCAATCACACCCTCTCACAATTAATCTCTTATCGAGTAGCATTGTATGGAAGAGATCTTTGATTCGTTTTCTTCAGATTTGTGCTTCCGCCGAGGGGCCAGTGGGGGCATCACAAGTACATATGAATGCAAATTGTAAAGCAGTGATGACTCATCAAAGATGGAAATACATCCATCCAAACTTTGTTAACTTCCTTTAAATTCTGTGACTAGTGGAAAGAAAAGTAGTTTGCATGGAATGAAGGTAATATTCTTTACGCACACAACACTTTCCTCTCTCCCACTCTTTATATCTTTCTTCACTTCCACCTTTAACATGAAACTACTACTAGAGAATGTGAACACCTCCTCATTAAGTAACAACTTTCCACACACATGTATATTTACTTTTGCGATCATCCTCATCTCACTCAGCTATAATTACTCAAGTTTAATCAACTCTTTTTCCGAAAAAAAGAGATCGGCTATCAAAAGTAACTTATTTTATCTTCATGGTCAACATGGCTATTAATAATCAAGCTATTAGTTAACAATGTAGAAACCCATATAGACTGTTATACATTTTGTTATTACGAACGAATAGCATGTTAGGGATACTAATGTTGTATGTACAGTGTTTTTTTCAAGATTTTGAAAACTGGACCGGAGATTGAACCGATGAGGCTAGAGGTTTAGAGTTTGATGGTTCGATCGGGGTCCGACCGTTGTCAAAATCGGGTTGGACTGTTTTAATTATTAATTAAATAAATAAATATAGTTATGCCGGACCGGACGATTTTTTGTAAGCCGGATCAAACCGATGGTATAGAGAGTTCAATATCATAATCTAGATTGTAAGAAATATAGTTATTGAATATTTTTTAAGAAGTTTCAAAATATATAAATGATTTGAAGTTTTTATTAATTAAATAATTAATATGGAATTTACAATTTACTTTATTTATGATAATATGTTACATTTTTAGTGTTAATTAACTGTAATAATGTTTATCATTATCAAATTGTGATATTAATAGAGATGGTAATTACTCATCCTCTCTACTAAAAAATGATGATTCAAATCCCACTCCTACATTTTTTAAAAATAAAAGTGTAATCACAAAAACCGGGTCTAATCCGCCAAACAATTTTGGTCAAACCAAACGGCTTTGACCATTCTTATCAACCGACGACTCGGTATCGACTCCATAACCGGGACCGACCGGTCCGATCTGGTTTCCTTAACATTGGTTTTTTTCATGTAGCTGATCTAATGTGGGTTGATAGAGCCCAGCCCAGCCCAGCCCAGCCCAGCCAGCTTGTTAACTGGATCCATTAATCCTTGCCACCTATCTGTCTTCGGCTGGTTGTTTTTTTTAAGATCCAGGCTGGAGAATGTTTAGCCGAGTCACTTAGGATAGACAATGAGTTCTTAATCCGACTGTTGCCTCATTCCGATTATGATTGTCTGGTTCAGCAGTAATCAAAGTACCTTGCACTCATAAGTGAATAATACAAGTAGTAAGCTTTTTGGATGACGTTAAGAGAAAGAATATTTAAAAAGAAGAGTAAGTTAGGAAAACGTATTGAGAAAATATTCTCTCTTACTTACCCCCAACTAAAACCGAGTTGGCCCATCAGATAGCACTATAGTAGCAGCGAAATGTAATCAGTGTGGTTGTACTGATGGGAGGTCAAAAGGAAATGAGGGGTGGATGGGAATAATCTCCTTATCCACGTTACTTCTTTCCTGACCAGAAACAGCTTAGCTACCTAGTAACTAAGATAAGTAGTGTTTCATCCCTTCACTTTTTTAGTGTTTCTGGGCTTGAACCCACCTGCCCAGTAACAGGAAAGCATTACTGTATGCATGGCTGAAGCTATAATGGGGTTCACCGTTAACACAAGTCCAAGTTCAGGATCATCATTGGTACAGTACAAAAAGTTGAACCCTTTCTTAATTGGGCGGATTTAATTTCAGCTACAATTGCTCACAAACTGAGTAGTGTTCCTCCAATGTTTTTATGCAGATAAGACGACAAAGAGTTTCATCATCATTGTTGGGTAATCAAGTTGTGCCGCGGCAGCAGCTTCAGGTAGATGGGAAGAGAAGGGGCGGAAATAGAAGCAGTGTGAGATTAAATGCAGTTCCAATTGATGGGGATCACTTGCAACTGATGGCAGTTCTAGTGCAACATGGGGAAGGCCTGAGGGACTTCGTCACCGTCAAATCCATTTGGCACCTCAGTGATCAGGCCATCAAGAACGTTTGTATGTGTTTCCTGACATCTTTAATTTGGGGTTGTTCATTCGTCATTATATTGATCGATGCAGATGGGTTGATTTTGTTGTTGTTGTTGTTGTTGTTGTTGTTATTGTTGTTAGATGTGTTCTACATCATGTTCTTCTGCTGGGGATGCTTGTTCTTCGGTTCAACCAAGGTAAAAAATCAACAAATCCACTTCATATAAAATAATTAACTCAGAGTTATTGGAGGAGATGTATCATGTAATGATGTTGTGATGAGTATCAGGATCCATACTATGATTCGGATGCGTACAGGAAGGATGGAGGAGATGGGACTGGACACTGGGTCTATGAGAAGGTATTAACTAATTAACATCAAAATGGGTTTGGGGTTTGAGGGTGTGAATTTGGGATAATAATGAAACAACAACAAAATAAACTGCAGCAAGAGGACATAGAGGAGCAAGCAAGAGCAGAGTTGTGGAGAGAAGAGTTGATTGAGGAAATTGAGAAGAGGGTTGAAGAAGGACTCCCCGAGTTGGAAGAAGTCATCAGTACCAGGAAATAATACTCTCTTCCTCTCTGCACAGTGCACACTGTTGGATGCTACTTATGCAATCTGATGTTATAACTTGTAATATATAGTACTTGTATGATCAATGCCATTTGTGATCTATCTACACTTTACCAAATTCTACCTTTGGCAATTTGATTTGATGATGATGATGATATCAGGTTGCAGCTATCAGAGGATAGAGATTTCTAGCTTCCGTTTTGGCTTCATGTCTTAACAGATTGTTATAATACACGATAACAGTAGAGTGAAAGTGAAAAGTTCACGTCTCAAAGGTTACTTTGAGCCATGAGCATAAGGTGTTGAAGTCCAAATACTAAAAAATTTGATATTTCATCTCAATTCATGTAAGAATACAGTAGTTGGAGCTGAATTCAGACTATACTGATAACCGATAACAGTTTGCTGTTGTAGAAAGATATACTTCAAAGTTAAAATAAATATGGTTAGATAATATTTCAACAAATGGGGATGTAGCTCAGATGGTAGAGCGCTCGCTTAGCATGCGAGAGGTACGGGGATCGATACCCCGCATCTCCATTTATTTTCCATTTTTGTTTTGTTTTTCCACAGTTGGGCTGCAGAGCCTATTCTTCTCACGCAGTGCTTCTTGGGCCCTGGCCCATTTCAATCAGAATTAGCTCGCTCACTCCTTCCAAGCTCCAAGTCAAATGGTCTTGGTTCCCTTTTACATTTTAGCCTCCATTATTTTCATGCTAATTTAATTCGTTTTGAAAATCAAAATGACCCCAGTTGGTTCAATATTTATGAATAATAATGACCTACAATATCAACTTAGCATTACCTTATAGTTTGGAAGGCAGAACAACTTAAACTCCTACCTGGTATAGAAATGCTTTAACCTATGTAGTTGACCATTTACAATTTTCAAAGTTGATTGACCACTTACACGTTACAAGTTATGGGAACAATTGAGATTATGTCTGCTGCAGCCTCTTTATATATTGATTAACCAAAAGAAAAGCCTCTTTAATCTTATATAATTCATACAAGCCCCACAACAATCCGAGTAAAGATAAGAAATCCTCTCCGGATGAGATGGAACATCATCGTACACATGTCATACACACATTGGCTTAGAGTAGCAGTACGTGTCAACAGCCAGATGCTGACTCACTGCAAGGAAACCTTGGTAATGACAAGCTGGACAGCATATGGGTCCTACTGGATCAATCCTCAGCCAACAGCAAAGAAGAATCGGATACGATGGATATGGCAAACCAAATGAGCCAAAGATAAAAGGATAAGCCCCCCAACTCCCGCCTCCATCTCCACTGTCCGATCTAAAAAATCTCCCGCATCAACGGCGCTCTTCCACTCACAAACTGCAGCCACAAGCTCGCAAGTCTCCACCGCCACATTTCAACGTCCGTAAATACAACATTCCATCAGACCCTTCAACTTATTAACCACCAACGCCACTTAATTTATTCAGCTATTACTCTCGCCGGAGACCCTTGAAAGAAAAAATGGCAACGGTGACAACCCAAGCTTCCGCCGCCGTGTTCCGGCCATGCACCGGAAGATCAAGGTTTCTCTCCGGGTCTCCGCGCAGCAGACTTGCCGTCAAACGTGTGGTGGGAGGCGCTTCTCGGCGGATCTCCTCTGCTTTCAAAGTTGAGGCCAAGAAGGGCGAGTGGTTGCCCGGTCTAGCTTCCCCCGGTTACCTCAACGGCAGGTAAAAATTACAAAACAAACCCCCACCCACCTCGTACATTATTTACAGATAAATCATATAATGGCATTTTTAATTGAATCATGGAAATTTGGGTGAATCAGTTTGCCAGGGGACAACGGGTTCGACCCACTGGGTCTGGCGGAGGACCCGGAGAACCTGAAATGGTTCGTGCAAGCGGAGCTAGTGAACGGGAGATGGGCGATGCTGGGAGTCGCCGGAATGTTGTTGCCGGAGGTGTTCACTAAGATCGGGATCATCAACGTCCCTGAATGGTACGACGCAGGAAAGCAGGAGTACTTCGCTTCTTCATCGACTCTGTTCGTGATCGAGTTCATACTTTTCCATTACGTTGAAATCCGGAGGTGGCAGGACATCAAGAACCCTGGGAGCGTGAACCAGGACCCAATTTTCAAGCAGTACAGCTTGCCTCCTAACGAAGTCGGATACCCAGGTGGCATCTTCAATCCGCTTAACTTTAAACCCACTGAGGAAGCCAAGGAGAAAGAAATCGCCAACGGTATATGCTTCAAATTTAATCTCTATTACTATGGCCCTTGTTTTGAATTATCGAAACTGATCGAATTTGGGTGGTGGTGCAGGGAGATTGGCGATGTTGGCGTTCCTGGGATTTGTGATACAGCACAATGTGACTGGTAAAGGGCCATTTGAGAACCTTGCGCAGCACCTTGCGGACCCGTGGCACAACACCATTGTACAAACATTGTCTGGCAACTAGCTAGGAATCTGATGTTTGATGGATGAATGTCTGAGAGAAATACTCTAGCTAGTGTGGGTTTTGAATGGGTTTGAGGGAGGGCAAAGAGAAGGAATTGTGGGTTTTTGTGGTGTTACAATTTTATGAGTAAACTCTTCAATGTACAGAGGGTAATGGCTATGGAAACCGCATTCGTTTTTAATCTTGCTTGAATCTGAAATTACAGAGTTGTAACTTGTTCGCAAGACCACTATAATTTGTAAAACTTGATTTAGTCTCAACATTTACCGATTTAATTATGTGTAGAACACCGGTTCACAATAGGCTTATGGACTTTAATGATTCATAAACTGATTAACTCAAAAGATAATTTGAGCTGTCAAAGGTACGCAACAGCAATAACCATATATAAAGTCTAGGACAGAACCAAAACAAGGTTAACATGATGTCATGTATACTGCGTAGGCACGAAATTATATCCACGATCAATGTCCAACAAAAAGAATACAACTTGGATGATGGATGGGATGATACTGATGAAGATCCAAACAGTGACTCACTCGGTCAGTCATTCATCGACTAGGCGCATATTAAGAACAAATGAAAGAGGTCTACTTGCGGGTGTCAAATTGACTAGGAGCGAGGCTGTGAGGGGAAGGAGCAGAAAGTGGTGCAGAGGAAGGCGGGGGAGATGAATTGAGAAACCCAAACTTTTTAATCAGCTCTTTGGCGATCAACTGGTTTGCACTGTCTGACGGATGGTATTCATCCCAGAACACATATTTGCTCCTATCCTTGCACAAGTTCGAAGCTGGCGTGCACGTCAGCGCCGGCCTTATCTTCCCCATCGCACAGCAGGGTGAATCTGAGTTGCTGAATCCTGTAACAGCACCAAACTCAGCAGAAATATACTTTGTTGCTTTCTACTTCAAGTGTGCTTGCTGGCTTAGTTTTTTTGGTGTGTTTCTTTCAACAAATTGTACGTCGTTTGAGGGCTTTAAAGCCCATAGACTAGTACTCATAACTTGCCGGTAGGAAGCTCACCAATATCTACTTGGTGTCTAAGCCCCCCGACCATTAGAATAATTGGTCGGGTAGATAAACTAGCAAAATGCACAGAATGTTGCTTGTGTTTGGAATCGATGAATACTAATGCATTTTTACTTTTTAACACCAAATGCTACTTATGTTTCTTAGCATGGCCATCTATCATACTAATTGAACATAAGATTTTAATTATAAATTATTGTAAAATCAAATGATACTTGAGATTTTATCCCTAGTAGGATGTGACCGATTGTATTCAAAGGAAAAAACATGTAAAATACCTCATAAAATTACTTCAAAGTGCTAAATCCGACCCAACCTAACCTTAGTTTTGGAATGAAATCGATCGATAATGACAGGATTGAGGTATAATTATGAATAGGAAATGAGTAAATACCGTATTTGCGAGGATTAGAGATCAAGTTGTTGACAACATCATAGGCATCCCCAAATCTGAAGGTGGCATTAGCTAACTCTCTAGACAAACCGGTGACAAGCTTGTCGGCAGCTCTGTTAAAACTTAGAGCCAGCTTGTTGGTTCTCTCTTGGCAACCTCCTGAAGAGCTCAGCACCCTCTGCAGCGGAATACAACCCATTGGTCCCAGCCCAAACACCATCACTTGCCTCGCTCCCAAACTATGCAACAACTACATCATCCAAACAACAACCCCAAAAATTAACACCCCTCCAAATTTGTAACTCATTGCTAATAAAACCAACTCAAAACACTTTACCTTGAGCTGGAGACCCAGAGTTTCCATGAGGTAATCGACGAAGGTCCTGTCATTATAAGTCCATGAATCTCTGTAGATTGGCATCAAGTAGTTGTTGATGAAGTCGTTACTCCCCAATGCCACAACATATCTAGCATCTTGGAAAAACTTGTCAGCTTCTTCTTCCCCAATCTTGCTGGCTATCAGCTTTTGTGTCCCTTGGAACAGCTCTATCTGCCTGCTCAGCGAAATCCTCTGGTTCTGTATTATATTGCACCCCACAAAAAACAAAAGGATTAAAATTAGAGCTTATCCGAATTTGATGTTTAATTAACAGATAAGGTTGATCAGTACTTACAAAGAGGCCGCCAGTTTCGTTCAAGATCCCGCCGCCGCCAGAAGCAAAGTTGACACCTTTGTCAAGGATGACATCCTCTGACAATGAGGAGTCGAGGAAAGCAGGAGGCCTGGGGAGACCAGCGTTGTCTCCGATAATGTCGGCGACGGTTCTGCCATTGGTGAAGCGGCCATTAGGGAGGCCGTTTCCGAAGTCGATGCCGTACCAGGGCAAGCTAGCCTGAGCTAGGCTCTTTTGGAGTTTGATGTTGTTACCGACGTCGGAGAGGGAGTCTCCGAATATGAACTGAACCGTCTTGCATTGGCACCCATTGATGCTCACCAGGATGATCATCAGTAGCAGCAGGATTGTGCTCATCTTGATCAATAACGTGACTTGTCTCTGTTATTTCTGTTGTTGTGGGAGTGGTGGGTTTAAAGAGATATGGAAGGTGCAGGGTACGTACACTAAATTAGTTTGATGAACGAACTGGTCAGTCAGTGTTGGCGAGTTCAAAGTTCAAACCTACTTCAACCAACCCCGGCCTGCATCAACCAACCAACCAACCAGCTGGTCTGGTGTTCTTTCCCTAGACATGCAGCCCTCTTTTCTGATTTTTTTGGCCCTTCCCAATATCGTGTCATCCTCTCTTTTTTACTTGCGGTAATAAATTTTGGGCATCTGTTATAACTAAGTGATAATATCGATGTTACCCTTACATTTAACAAAGATATCTCTTGAATCCTCACTATAGCTATGCCGACCCATCAATATTCGATAATACCGATGTTACCACATCATTGATCACCACTGTTGAGAAATTCTACTATGGTTGTGATGAGGATATACACGATCAAGCGGTGAACGTTGAGTTCACCATATTTCAAAAGAAAGAAGGACACTTTGAAAAGAAGTTAGCAAGATTTTGTCAAAATTTTGATTACAATCCTGGTTAGTACTTCTTCCCTCATTTCCTTATCATTTATGATTTAGTCTTATGAGCTAATTTAGATTTAGTTGTCTTCTTAGTTGCTTGGTGGAGAATGTATGGAGGTGAGACACCACATTTCAGAGGATGGCTATAAGGATAATGTCATTAACCTCAAGTTCTTCCGCTTGTGAGAGAAATTGGAGCACTTTTGAATCGGTTAGTCTTCAAATCTCTATCTAATGTCATTGCTATTGTGGAGTAGTGGATATTAGTTGCAAGGTCATAGTTAATTGTTTTTGTAGATTCATACTAAGAGAAGGAATAGACTTACAACAACTCGCCTCAATCAACTAGTGTACATTCAATTCAACTCCCGATTGATGTCCAAACAAAGGAAGCTAAAGGATAAGAAGAATATTGATGTTCTCATGAGCTCCGATTCAGTTGAAGCTCAAGGATTCATATATGAGGGAGGAGACATGCATACATTGCATGTGTTTAGGGATGAAGACGATGGAGGACACGACGGCATCCCATGGAGTGTTATTGATGATGCAATTGGAGCTAGTGAGAGTCGTGAACCGCGTAGGAGTGCAAGACTAGTGAGAGAGCTTCATGATGAAGAGTTTGATTCCGAAGAAGAAGAAAATAACGAGGAAATAGAGCCGATCGCTTTCGAGGATGATGAAGAATATTGACGACTTACCAAGCTATGAGCTTGATATCGCCTTTATGGCTTATCTTATGCCTTTATGGTTTATCTTATGTATGCATTCTTCTATGTTAGAACTTGAACATTAGTTATCTGTAAACTTTGTCAGGTTATGTTTGAACTTTGCACTTAAATCTATTACATTTTTATAAAACGCCTAATCGGCCAAGGCGTAAGGCAGGACCTCACCGCCTTACTACCGCCTTACGCCTTCCACAACCTTGACCAAAATTAACTCAATAACTACTCATAATTAACATATTTTTATTAATAATTATATATACTTAAAATAGATCAAAGTTCTAAAACAAAACTTACCGTTGACACATTAATAAATGGAGATGTACGGAAATATATTTATTTAAAAAATATATATCATTAGTTTTACCTAAAAAGGACACTAATAATATTTTGTTTAAAAAAATAAATTGACTAAAATTTATTCACTAATCTCTTAAAAATTTCGATACTCAATAAAAAGTTTGTGGATTAATATTAGAGGTGAAATGCTGAATGGGTGGTTCAATCTCCTTGTCTGTCATTTATTAGAAAAAGAAGTTTCTTCTTCTTCTATGATTTGTAAACTAAAATCCTTAACTGAGAATAAAAGCGCACAACGTGGCAGTTCGCGAGCCACCCGCTTTTCAAGTTCGTACAGAATAGCGCCAAAACCCAAAGAGTTATGGGAACGAAAGATCCAACCCCCATCCTATGTAAAAATCCAAAACCAAAATCTCCACCCTCCATTTCACTCATCCAACCGCCACTTTCCCTCCTCTTATCTCCAACCATATCCCTCTCTTTCCTACAAAGCAACACACTTTCCTCCTCCTCCCCTCCTCACTCTTACTCCCACCACAACCACCATGACTTCCTCCGTCGCATTCAACTCCTTCACCGGCCTCCGCCACTCCTCCCCCGTCGACCATTCCCAACCATCACTTTCCAAACTCTCCCTCCCTCGCCGCGCCACCCTCCAAATCACCAATGCCCTCTCCAGCCCCAAGCTCCCTAACCGCCCCCTCCGCGTCGCCGTCATCGGAGGCGGACCTGCCGGAGGCGCCGCCGCCGAAACACTCGCCAAGGGCGGGGTAGAAACCTACCTTATCGAGCGGAAGATGGACAACTGCAAGCCCTGCGGTGGCGCAATTCCGCTCTGTATGGTAGGGGAATTTGACCTCCCGATCGACATCATCGACCGCAAGGTCACCAAAATGAAGATGATTTCCCCGTCTAATGTCGCCGTCGACATTGGACGCACTCTGAAGCCCCACGAGTACATAGGAATGGTGAGGCGAGAAGTCCTCGATGCTTACCTCAGAGAGCGTGCGGAAAAGAACGGAGCTAATGTGATCAACGGACTGTTCTTGAAAATGGATCTGCCGGAGAAAGGGAGTAAAACTGCCGGGGGAGTCGATGCGCCGTACGTTCTTCATTATACTGAGTACGACGGCACCAAAGGTGCCACTGGACAGAAGCGCACCTTAGAGGTGGATGCTGTGATCGGAGCCGACGGAGCCAATTCCAGAGTCGCCAAGTCCATTGGCGCCGGTGACTACGACTACGCCATTGCTTTCCAGGTTCGTCTTGGAACACTTGTGCTTCAATTTCTTGTCTATGCCTGGCAATTTGGTCGGTTATTCGATTTCTAACCGATTTCAAATTAGGGCAAAATGCATAACCGCAGTTGAGTTGAATTCGGTTAATGGATTTTAAATTCAATACGAATGTGGTTGACCACCCTAACCAAATTTGCTACTGAATTGGACTAGCTCGGTTCTGTATACACATGCAAACCGAAAACCAAATTGGTTAGGAAACCGAGTTGGACCATTTCCCCCAATTTTCTAGCAATAAGCCGAGTTCATTACCGATTTCAAATTCGAAAATGAAAAACATCCATATTTCAGGCATATTTCCAATTTATCATTGATAGTTTTCATACGAATTCGGTCACATTTGAGTTCAGTGATCAATTGATTCACCGAATGAATTCACATTGAAGTCAAAATTATCTTCCGTTTTCGATTTTGAAATCGAATTGCATATTGAATTCAGTTGCGGTTAAGTCGAATAACCGAGACCGAATTGCCAGCCCTATTCGCAACATTTGACTTTGTGAATTAGGATTAGGAAATCCAAATGTTGAAATTGTGGGAATTGAAACGGTTTCTATAACAGGAGAGGATCAAGATCCCCGACGAGAAGATGGTGTATTACGAAGACCTAGCGGAAATGTACGTGGGAGACGACGTCTCCCCGGACTTCTACGGATGGGTGTTCCCCAAATGCGACCACGTTGCAGTAGGAACGGGTACCGTGACGCACAAGGGAGACATCAAGAAGTTCCAGCTCGCCACAAGGAACAGAGCCAAGGACAAGATCCTCGGAGGGAAAATCATCCGAGTGGAGGCCCACCCGATTCCGGAGCACCCAAGGCCACGTCGAGTGCTGGACAGGGTGGCATTGGTGGGGGATGCAGCAGGGTACGTGACGAAGTGCTCGGGAGAAGGCATCTACTTTGCGGCGAAGAGCGGGAGGATGTGTGCTGAGGCGATCGTGGAAGGGTCGAAGGAAGGGAAGACGATGGTGGACGAGAGTGACCTGAGGAAGTACTTGGAGAGGTGGGACAAGACGTATTGGCCGACGTACAAGGTGCTGGACGTGCTGCAGAAGGTGTTCTACAGGTCGAATCCGGCGAGGGAGGCGTTTGTGGAGATGTGCGCGGATGAGTACGTGCAGAAGATGACGTTTGATAGCTACTTGTACAAGAAGGTTGTGCCAGGGAACCCGCTGGAGGATTTGAAACTGGCGGTGAATACGATTGGGAGCTTGGTGAGGGCAAATGCTTTGAGGAGGGAGATGGATAAGCTTAACGTATGAGTTTGTTTGAGTGAGCTAGTGATTATGTATGTATATGGAAGTACTGCCGCGAAATGGTTGAGGGGACTGAGAGTAAATTAGAATGTGGGTCTCCTGTTAGTATGCAATGTAATGATGAAGTTGAATTGGGCTTGATTTCTGACCCGGGAATATCATGGCATCTTCCAAGTTTCGAGTTTCTTTACAACTTGTATCTATGTAACATTTAGGCTGCATTCGGTAAAATAATTAGGACAGCCGATTCAAGTAACACCTTTTCCAAAGTTGAGGTTTCCAAAATCCCATGGAGCATCTCGATATAGGGTGACTGAGTGAAGCCAGTTATAATTAGATGAATGGAGGTTATGAACACTGTACAAGCTTGAAACTCTCTCCGACCAAAGAGAACTGTATGAACATTGGATCAAGCTCATGCAAGGCTGTACAGTAGGGTATCACACTATTTTCTGGTCATAGTCAGACAATGAACAACAAGCATACCATGGCCAATTTGTTTATCAACAGTCAACCGTTCCTTTGGCTTCTTTAAGTTCATCTCCCTTCATTTGGAATCCTTCCTCTGACGCAGGCGTGATAGAATACAAGATATAGCCATCGCCCACTCGGCGAATCTCGCGAGCGGCCTCATATTCATTGACATACCGTTCCGGGTTGAGTCCAGCACCTTGGAGACGAATATAGCGGCCATTCCAGGTGAAATCCATGGTGAACCGGTTGAAGTCTCAAGTAATAGGTCCGAGTTGTCGCAACCAACCAACCCCCAAAACGACGTGGCAACCTCCCAAAGGTATGATATGGAGATCCATATCACATTGTAGTCCCTGTACATAAATCAAAACGCTGGAAACCTTGCCGTCACCCACGACTCGATCCCCATTAGCAACTCGAACTTCAAATCGCGGCCCAAACTCCGGTGGCATAGCCATACGTTTTGCTAAATGGGAGTCGATGAAATTGTCAGTGGCTCCTGAATCCACCAACATAACTACACGACGAGTTCACAAGTGCCCTACCAGCTTCGTAGCTCATTCATTGTTTTTTCCTGTCAGCGCGTGAAGGGAGATGGACATTAGCTCCACCGGGTCTTCCGCAACTGGAGCAACGGGTGGCACAACCTGATCTGTTACCTCCACCATCTCAGTAGGAGACCTTTTTGCAGCGATGTCCCGGGCCGAATTACTCGTCGCTATTAAAGCACAAACCCCGGTCGCATCTCTCTTTCATCTTCGCTGGTGTGAGCCGTTTAACTTGGAACGGTCGCTGCCGTCCGCGGGGCTTGCTTTTCCAACCTGATCGATGGTCTGTCCCATCTAAACCTTTTCTTCAAACAAGCGAGCTAGGCCAACAGCCTCTGGCAACGTCGACGGTCGAGAAGCTTCGACGTCAATTCTGATACGAGGATCAAGTCCGCTGGTAAAGCTACCTGTTGCGATGGGCTCATTTGACCGTCACGAATCAGAAGCTTTTCAAATTGATTCTGGTAATCCCTCACCGAACCTCCTTGCTTCAATTTGGTGAGTTCTCCGAATGGGTCTTGAAATTGCACGGCCCCAATGAGTCATATACTTAAAGCTATCAACGAGCAAATTATATAGCTATTATGGAGTCTTTTATAGGACCATAATTGTTTTTGGCCAACCATGGGCTCTGTCCATCCTCGTGTTCCTGATTAGACTGGATTGATTACAAAATTAAAGTGGAGCCAGTTTTAATTAGGTGAAGGAGGTTTTTGAACGGTGGACAACAACAAGCTTGAGATTCTCTCTCTCTCGTTTTGAATAAGAGAACTTTTTGAATCGAGCTCATGCCATTAAAGTTGTGTACACATGATATCGCACTATTTTCGGTCACAAAATAATATTGCAGGCTCATAGTCAGACAATGAACAAGAAGCTTTAGCATGGCGAATTTGTTTATCGACAGTTCCGCCTTTGGCTTCTTTGAGTTCCCTCGATCATCAAATGCATCAACATGAGTCCCTCATACGGTCTGTTGAAGTCGCTAAGAGCGTAGCTACTGATGGAAAGAGCAAATGTTGAGTCAATGGAATCGAAATAATGCGGTGCAAAGTAACAGGTATGCGAGTCTCAGGCTTTCAGCAAGAATAAAAGTACTGTTCCAGTTCCAGTACTGCAGGTACCATTTCATTCTACTTCAAGGTGAAGAACCCACAAATTGAAATAGGCAGAATGTTCAAAAAATCAAAGATGTCAAAGCAGATAATAAGTACAGATCAGAGAGTAATTCGTTATAATACCTTTGTAAAAGAAAGATATATGCTGATCCATGTCGCACAATTATACTCATCCGACCAGTTACCTTCTTTCTCTTTAGAAATTGACAGAGATTTCAGAAGATTGCAGTAGGGGCCGGGCTATAATATGTGTAGTTAGTTGATCTGGCTAGGAGTCCAGCAGATGGGTAGATATAAATACCACATTGCTGGTTGTGAACAACTGAAGCAGGAGCTCTTTTGGTATAAAAGAGGAACTCTACGCATTAAGCAAAGCATACCTTTCTCGGCCTTTTGGCTAAGATCAAGTGTAGTATCTGTTCTTATCAGTTTAATATCTGATATGTGAGTCATTGACTCACACGATATTAAATTTATTTTTTTAGGGGGAGTTTCTCACTACTAGAGCTTGCTCTAGGGGATTCTCGTGTGTCGCCCATGCGTTGCACTGCTGCAAGGGCCTGGCGCACCCCACCAATTATACAGTCTAGATTTCTTCATCGATGCTGTTAGGTTCTTTGGAGCCTGATTAAGTTGTTGGCACCTAACGAAGTAATTCACGGGATTCCTATCTCTGGAAGTATCCCGAATAGCCATCCAGTAGAGAGCGGGAGGAAGAAACCTAAGAGCTTGGGTATTGGTTTTTCCCGATGTCAATGGGCAGCATTACTGGCATGACTTTAGAATTTAGTTGTTTGAAACTTCTGTATTTTTTATCAAGGTACCACATTGCTTATTGTCTAGCTGCAGGATTTGTTTTTAAAGTACACGAGTCAGTATTGTTGTTGTCCCTTCGGGGACATCCGATAAAATTGGAACGATACAGAGAAGATTAGCATGGCCCCTGCGCAAGGATGACACGCATAAATCGAGAAATGGTCCAAATTTTTTTTCCTACCCCCGCGAGTTCTGTCCGGAGTAAAAGGCTCCTGTTTTTCTGTCATGGCAGTGGCAGCCACTCGGAGCCTGCCTGCCCACTTACGAAGCTAATCGCCGGGAGTTCAGTTTAGTGATTTTGCCATTTAATTTAGTAGTTTGCAGTCTAGCCGAATAAAAAATCGAAAAATGGTGCATTGCAGTCTAACCTATATAACACTTGTTTATCATTTTCTTCAAACATTGTCTCTCATCATCCCACCTCTAACTTTTACTTTCCCGCCCTATATTTGATAACAATCTCTAAGGCAATATAGCCATACTATATGAATTTATTCGTAATATATGAATTTCTCGTAAAAAAAAGCTATACTTTGGAATTGGCAACAACTAACCTAATTTAGAATCATGCCAACACGATTAATAAAATTTTCAAAAATTCAACAAGTTAAAATTTGGCTAACCCAATTGTCTGTAAAACCTACAAATTCAACTAGCACTCCGGTCGCTTAGCCATACGTTTTGCTAAACGGGAGTCGATGAAACTGTGAGTGGCTCCTGAACCCACCAACATCACTACACGGCGAGTCCACAACTGTCCTACCAGTTTCATAGCTTGTGGATTGTTTTCTCCTGTCAGCGCCTGAAGGGAGATGGACATTAGCTCCACCGCAACCTGATCTGTTACCTCCACCATCTCAATGTAGAAGACCTTTTTGCAGCAATGTCCCCGGGCCGAATTGCTCGTCGCAATTAAAGCACAAACCTCGGTCGCGTCTCTCTTTCATCTCCGCTGGTGTGAGCCTAATATGTGATATTAATTTTTTTTTTTAGGGGGAGTTCCCACTACTGGAGCTTGCTTCAGGGGATTCTCGAGCGTGGCCTATGCGTTACACTACTGCAAAGGCCTGGCACACCCCATCAATCACCAAGTTCCAACTTTTGATCGATGGTTTGATCTTATGCTATCGAGATTCTCTTAAGCTTGTCGAGGTGACCGATTGTACCAAACAATCCAAATACCATGTTTACATAACTTAACAGGCCAACTTTTAGACTTTTGATTTACACACTTAAAACTGCATAACTGGTGTGAGTGTAGCTGTTGGTCATTTGTTTTTTAATCAAGTTAATAACATCCTTCTTGTTTCTCTCATTAACGAGCATACTAATCGAGCTTGCTTTGGAAATTCATTCGGAAGTCTTAACAGTGGCTCAATTGCAAGTTATACACTTGATAAGCAGCCAAAGTTGCCACTTCGCCAGTATTCATTACTGATCTAGTTTCTTGATTTCAGCTTCAGCCTACTAACCGACTGTTACGTACTATTCATCTGTATATAGCTGATTAATGTCCCTTTTCTCATTTTTCTGGATTATATTTCGGTTTAATCTTCACAGATTTCATAGGGTAAGCAAATTCGCAGGTGGTGTCTGCCTCTCCTGCTTGGAATTTTTGGTGGTCTTAAGGGCTCAAACACCATTATTAATGTCCAACCAAACCCGCTGAAAGGATACGGTGAAGCCATCCAAAGTGTGGACACCACTTACCACATCGACTACTTGCTGCCACCCAGAGCTTTTTATTTATTTTCCGGTTCACGACTACTAACGTCCCTTCGGGGACATCCGATAAAATTGGAACGATACAGAGAAGATTAGCATGGCCCCTGCGCAAGGATGACACGCATAAATCGAGAAATGGTCCAAATTTTTTTCCCTACCTCCGCAACTTATTTCTGTATGAATTAGTGGTGGCTTTCGAAGCTAAACAAAATCGAGCTCTTTCACTGGTGGATTGAAGCTAAAAAAACTCGAGCTGCTCTCGGTCTTTGCTTTTGTCAGGGAACAAAAGCTGGATACTGCTTCTGGTCTGGACTTGTGGAGCTGCTTTCTAATAAGGAACCAAAAGTGAGATTAGTCACTTTCTAATAAGTAACAAGGAACCATTTTCGCCTGTATAGTAAGGCCTTTGAAGCTGGACCAACTCGAGCTCTTTCACTTGCGTATTGAGACTTTTGAGTTAGTTCGAACGTTCATCCGAGTATTCAGTCTTTAAAAACAGACGAATTTCGGGGGCAAATGAGACGTCCTGGAGGACCCCTAGTATGCCGTTTGAGAGATTAAACAGTTGGAAAAATCGAGTCAAGTCCACATAGAGATTTCAGCAGACCGAATTCAAAGTGCTCTTTCACTTGTGTATTAACTGGATGGCATAATTTCGAAGCTGGCGATTTGGAGCGGTAGTACTACCTGTGACAGGTTCATGTGGGATGATAGTTAATTTCCATGGTCATTGGTTGAAGCTAAAATGATGGCGGTGATGATATGAGAACTGACCAGCGCTTATAACCCTCGAGCTTTATCCAGAATTTCTGAATATGGATCTTCTGGTTAAACCTTAATCAATAAACCCACAGTCCATCCTGAGCCATCCATGCTGCTCGATGCAAACAATTTATTGATCCTTCTGTCATGTATAACAGGTTGGTGTTCGATCATATTATTTCCGTGCACGATCGTAGCTCGTACGATGTCAATGGACTAGGGGAGAAGAAGTTACTGAAATCCATATGATGTACGATGAGGTTAATGCTACCGGAGACATTTCCTACTCGAGTAAATTCCAAATATAAATAAGAAAAGATCTAAAGGCAGAACAAACAATTCGTCAATACCCAAAATAGCAGCAGCAGGAACAGCGGGTGAATACCACATCTCAGGACAGGAACAGTTCACTTCTCTATATAAACCTACGAGACAAGGTAATGGATCACGACCTTACTTGAACAGGATCTGTTCTATAGGATCGTACCTCTGTGTCCTTTAGCACTAAGGAGACTAGAACTCAAGTCTGGTGGATGAATAAAGGCCACTTGATCAGAGCGTGATTAACGGCCTTGATTGTCTTCGGATGCTCAAAGTTGTAGATGATCGTTCTTGGCTTGCTCTGGCAGCCTGGATGGTCTTGTGGCTTTCTGACAGACTTCAACCCCCTCTTTTTTTGCTTCATGTGATGGACTGGAGGCTGAATAGTAGTATAGTTTGGAGTTCCATAGTGTTGCTGGTCGATGAAGTTTTGTCATGGCAGCAAGTATTGGAACATAATGCTGGTTGTCAAGATGAGGAGAAAAGTCGGTTCATTCTATTCTTCTGTTCGGATGCTCAAAGTTGTAGATGATCGTTCTTGGCTTGCTCTGGCAGCCTGGATGGTCTTGTGGCTTTCTGACAGACTTCAACCCCCTCTTTTTTTGCTTCATGTGATGGACTGGAGGCTGAATAGTAGTATAGTTTGGAGTTCCATAGTGTTGCTGGTCGATGAAGTTTTGTCATGGCAGCAAGTATTGGAACATAATGCTGGTTGTCAAGATGAGGAGAAAAGTCGGTTCATTCTATTCTTCTGTTCGGATGCTCAAAGTTGTAGATGATCGTTCTTGGCTTGCTCTGGCAGCCTGGATGGTCTTGTGGCTTTCTGACAGACTTCAACCCCCTCTTTTTTTGCTTCATGTGATGGACTGGAGGCTGAATAGTAGTATAGTTTGGAGTTCCATAGTGTTGCTGGTCGATGAAGTTTTGTCATGGCAGCAAGTATTGGAACATAATGCTGGTTGTCAAGATGAGGAGAAAAGTCGGTTCATTCTATTCTTCTGTCATATGTGATAGGTTTATGTAGGATTTAACTGTTAATGCCCCCACAGTTGATATTGTGTTCGGGGAAAGCTTTGTTGTGATTTAACTGACAATGTCCCCCACAACGGAACTTGAAGCGCGACTGGAGGAAGAAGTCCTTTCCGTACCTCGAAGCTATCCATAGACATTTACTCCGCCAGCAAGTAAGTATTCTAACAAAGTGGAGAAATAGACATATTACCATGTACTTGTTATTGCCTGAAATTAGCACAAAGATACCAAACCAGAGAAAGAAACTGGTCACTAATCTGATCAACTAGTCAGAGTTATCCTTGGGGCGTATTTGACAATGGCTTGTTAGTTAGCTTGCTTGCAGCATGTAAGTCATCCTTGCGCAGCGGCCATGCTAATCTTTTCACATCGTCCCTCTATCACTCCCTTGCTCAAGGTCGTCATAAGCAACTTGGCAAAGATGTTTCGGAATGAATCTGGTCGGGGAGTGCAGACTGTGAAGAATTAAGTTTGGTCATGTGCTTGACCTCACACTCACATCATTTCATCCTCGCACAATCAGCGCTGCATATAAGAGATTGAGGAGTTTGCAACTGGAAATCATGTATTTACTTTGTTCATAAGTTGAGGAATTTTCTTGTCCGTGCAGTATGTATTCAACTTTCAGATTACTATCCGAGTTCAGAAATTATCCTTTTGATAATTGTGTTGTAAAGATCCGGTGTAGCTAATACTCCGGGAATGTCTTTGGAAGCATCACATCACAACTTCTACATCGAGTACAATTTCCACAGATAGCTTCGCTGTAGGATCATGTACCACCTACAAGCATGAAAATAAAGCTCAATCCTACATTAACATGACAGAAGAATATCAGATGAAATCAAGCGACTTTTCTCACCTAGACTACCAGCCATTATTTTCCAATACATGCACTAATACCCGCAGAGGATGCCATGGCGATACTTCATCAAGCAGCGAGACTCTATCGAACTCCACATTAAAGTTAAAAAAGGCACGCATCGGTCTTACTGTTCATTTAGGGGAAAATTTTTTTTTTGAGTTTGCCGGCTCAGTTCGTTCTTCAGTATGCAGTTGCAGTTTTCCAATTCTGTCCGCCATTCTCTCTCTCACTTTGTTTGCTTCGTTCGATTCCGACTAAACCTCTTCCCAAGACCGTCGTCGGTCCGCATCCAGTTACCTGGGTTGTTGCGCCTTGTCAACCCTTCCTGTCTGCTCTCAATCTTTCGCTCCAGGCGGTTGCCTTCCTTCTAATAGCTTTTCTTTCGCAGTTGGAAGCCAACTCCCCTCATCATGTCTGTTTCTCCCCAGCTACAATATCTGTCATCGATCTATTCAACTTTTCCCCAGCGCCGCAGTTCTCAGATATATGTCTATTCCCCCTTGGACTCCGCACATTGCCCTTATCCCCTCTTTCCATCTTCACTTTGTTGTTTAATTTGATGCGTACAAACCCATATGCTATTTGGGAGAAATATCATCTTCTTTCTTTGGAAACTCTTCCGTGTCTTCCTTCCCATTTTCTCAAATCTTTTCGCCGATGATCCACCACTGGAACTCCTTTTACAGGTCCACCATGTTTGGCGGCTCGGCGACCCCTCCCGGCCGGCCGATTGTTTTGCTGTTGGAACACTGTGGGCTGCTGTGGAGGTGAGCTTCGCGAATCCGCCCACCACTGCTCCTCCGCCTATCCTTCCAACCATCGTTAATGGATTCGCTAACCGTCGTTTGTTGTCTACTTTTGTTTCAGGGTTTGCGCATACTGGGCGATTCACACAAGAACTTTGCCGGCAGCCACGTGTACAAAGTCTCCGCTTTACAAGTCTGGTTTTCTTCTCTGCAACAAAACAACTCTCTCTCATTCCGCGAGTAGAACCTTCCTTAAAGTTTTGAAATCATAAAATTAATATTTGTTCAGTTTTAATTTAGTTTTATTTATCTTTCGCTGGCTTCTTAGTTGAGTTTTTTCATGCTGTAATGATGTAGATCTCCAACACATTCCATTGATGTGGATGTATGGAGTGAAAATTGTTGTGTTGGATCTATTGAGTTATTCTACCTCCCCTTCTCTTCTCACACCCTGCATTCATACAGAGTATGCTTTCGTGAAATTCTGTTTTCTTGGTTTTGAAGGTTTTGCCAATAATTTTCTGTGATCATTATACGGCCATCTGGCCATGGTGATCAGGAGGTTGAGCCGGAAGATGAAATTTTCAAGTGGTCAATATTTGGCAAGAAAAAAAGAATTCTATGATGGATGGAATATGATCTTCTAACTGGGTCTATCAGCATAGCATGGTGGATGGAATATGATCTTCTAGTTGGCTCTATCAGCATAACATACTGGATGACAAAGGTTTATTTTATCCACTTTATCCTAAAATGTTATCCTTCTTACAAACAGGGCTATGGTAGGAAGTGCCAAAGTGATGAAACATTGTTGAAGAAGAATGGAAGATAACCCCAAATTTGTAGAGTGTTTCCGCTTGTATTGTAACGGAAGTTTTTCCTACTCTTCGACGTTGAAGGTATGCCGACGATTTGACGATGTACTCTCGCTACTGGTTATAAGGTGCTGGGAATTAAACTATAGGTTCTATTTCTTTTGTTGATATTTGTTTTTGGTGTGTATTTGGAAATAGATGTACATATTCATTTTCACTTGAGTCTTTTCAAATTGTTTTATTCTCGGAGAAGTACTGATTCTTACATCCAGTTTTTCAGCCTAAAGACTAAAGAGGGAAATAAATATGCTTCTTAAAGAGTGAAAAGATGCAGCATGCAGACGAGACAAAATAAGAAATGAGATTGTCTAAATTGCTATTACGTAGTACCAAGAGAAAGGTGCCTATATATTGGTTTCTTTCTTGGACAGCAATGAGATGTTGATTTCTTTTTTGCTCATTGTTATTGGAGGTAGTTAAGATTCTTCACTTTGGAATCTCTCCATCAAATGGGATATCATTTTCCCTTGCCGTTGGTTGTTTTCCTGTTCATTCTTGTGGATCCGTGATTTAGAAATATGAACCAAGTCATATGGTGAATCGGTGATGATGATATGTTGATGGTGTCGATTTTCTGATGATGACAACAATTAGATGACAACATATCACGTCCCTTCAAAAACACGTTGTCCTCAAGATTCGAACTATGCAAATCCATGGCGGCTTGGGAAGTGGTCAGATCTTGTCGTTGTAATGACTTCATGCTCAAAACAACGATTATCATCAAAATGAAATTTCTTAGATATGAAAATTCATGTACAATTGTCCTCCTCTTTTCCTTGAAATAAATTAAACTCTTGGTCACCATAATTCAAGAACCCCATAAAATTATTCAAATAAAAAATAGAATGAAAAAGTTTGAGGCCGTTATTTTAGGGGTTGCTAAACGACGCCCTGCATTTTACTGTCCAACGCCTTAATATTGTTGCAATATTTGAGTTCGGTAATGAAAATGACGTAAACGCTCCTTGAATAGTAAAATGAAATTCTTTATAAAACAGCGGAAATTCGAAAAACTTTTATACCTCATTCAAATGAACATTGAAAAACCGTCGCCGCTGCCGTAGTCCTCGACGGAGCTCTCCACCGCCGGACAACCGTCGCGGAATCGCCGCCCCTCCGCTGCCGCCCCGCCGCACCGACGCGGCACAACCGCCCCCGGGCGCCGTACCGCCGCCGCACCAGCGCCGCCCCGCCGCCGCTGACGTATCAAATTTAGGCCCTTAAACCCTACCCCTAAACCCTATCCTATCTCTAAACGCTAAACCCTAAACCCTAATTAATATTTAGTAATTAGTAAATTAACCTTAATTTTTATTTCGAATAACTACAAATTATAATCATTAATCCTTAATTTTAAATTATTTTTTGTATATGGACTAATTAACCTAAATTATTATAAGTAATTATTAATTACTTATTATTTATTATCAAATTTACTAATTTGGTAATTTTGATATTAATTGTTATAATATTAATTAATTAACCCTAATTAATTTTTAGTAATTAGTAAATTAACTAATCGATTAATTATTTAATTATCAAGTATTAATTATTGCCTATTTCAATACTAAACTAAATATAATTGCTAATTCACTAAATTAAATTCTAATTGCTAATTTAATTGAAAAATAAATAATTAAAAAAAATTCGGTCGGCGTTGACCATCGACCGATTTTTTTTAAGTGTACCTCTATGGGTGGCGGCGTCGGAGGCAGGCGGCGGCGTCGGAGGCAGGCGGCGGCGGCGGGACGGGCGGCGGCGGGCGACGGCGGCGGAGTCGGACGGCGGCGGCGACGGCGGCGGAGTCAGACGGCGGCGGAGTCAGACGGCGGCAGGCGACGGCGGCGGAGTCAGACGGCGGCAGCGGTGGACGGCTTCGGCAGCGGTGGGTCGGCAGTTTCGGGGATTGATTTCAGAGAGTCTTTCAACCGTTGAAAGTTTACGTAAAGTAGAAAGTGTGTTTCATTCGACCCCCGACTTGGGTATTTAAAGTGGGTGTTCGAACGGCATTCGCGTAATTTGACGTGTGTGAATGAAATGATATGGCGTTTGACTGTAAAATCTAGAGTGTTTTATAGCAGTCCAGTTATTTTAATTCCTAAAATTAAGGTTGATGCAGGAAAAATAATGAAAATTTGGAGGTTGAAACATAGAAAAGTTGCCCTAGTTGATGGTTACCCCTCCCATGGGAGAATGTTGTCGGGGCCGCCGCCGAGTACGAGTTTCACCATGAGTTTCAGATTCGATGTAAACAATCGATCGGAGGTGGAGATGAAGGAAGAAGAGGAAATGTTCTGGAAAGCTTATCTCATTTCATTCCAATCCTCTGTTCTTATACTATAGTCTTTTACCGTTTTACTGTGTATAACAACCTCAACGGTAACTAATGAAAAGTGACACGTCAGTCACTTATTACACAAACCATAACCAAAACGACATAGTATTAATAACGTAATGTTCCTAACTTGCACCATCAATCCCTGAACTTTCACTCCATTGCAAGTTGGTCACTCTGCGTATCTTCCTCCAACGATGATGAGTCTTCTTCATTTCCTTCTCTGGACGATGCATAGCTCACGTCCTTCTTCTTCTCTTCTGATAATGAGAGTTCTATGCTCGAACGTCCGAGGTCTAGGACAACCCCAAGCAGTACAAGTCGTTGAAGATTTGGTTTGAACTCACCAAGTCGACTTTGTGATTCTTATAGAAACCCTAGCTACGAAAGGTCGAATGGAGGAGGTGCGAATCAAAGTTGGGTTCGACGCGTGCTTCGCTGCCGACGTACAGGGCCACATCGGCGGAATCGTGGTGCTTTGGAGGCAAGCCTCTCGAGGAACCCTAATTACCTTCTATCAAAACTGCATAAACCTTCGAGTAGAGGACGAACGCGGAAGAAAATTCGTTCTGACGGGCTTCGACGGATACCCTGAAAGAAATCAGAGACAAACCTCTTGGGATTTGTTGCGAACGATTACACCAACGTCAGTCGAGCCATGGTGTTCTATCGGGGATTTTAACGATATGTTAACTCCGTCGGATAAACGAGGACATCCGCACCCGCCTAACCTCCTAGCAGGGTTCCAACAAACAATTCTCGATTGTCGTCTGATGGAGGTCCAACTCCAGGTCCAACTCCCTAACTGTGTTGGGCTTTCACAAACGTGGTGATGAAGTCTTTGATTTGTTTAATCAAATAACTCTGACAAATTTGGTGGCCCCCCGATTTGACCATACGCCACTCTTGCTGGAGATTGATCAACAACCTCCCCCGCCATTCGTGAATAGGTTCAGTTTCGAAAACAATTGGAGAAATCGAGCGAAGCTGAGACCATGGATTGTGGAGGCATGGGACCCCAGAGGTGATCAACCGACTACCACGAAGCTACAACACTGCACGCAAAAGCTTCAACTATTGGCACAGGAAACGAAACCCCAATAACGACGTAAATTCAATAAGAAACGTGCGGAGCTTGCGCAAAAGCGTGCAACAGCGGCATGGAGCCCGCCAGAAGCACTTGTTAACTGTCAACGTGAATTTCTTAGTCTGATGCGAGAGGAGGAAGCACATTGGGAACAACGTGCTAAGTAAGATTGGTTGAAAGGTGGAGATTCCAATACCAGGTTCTTTCAAGCAGTCGTAAATGGGAGAAGGAAACATAAACAGTTCAAAGGCCTGCGGAAGGAAGCTGGAATTTGAAAAGAAGAGCTAGAAGAGATGGGAGGGATAGCTGTAGAATACTTTCAACATTTGTTTACTGTACAGGGAGGCAATATCGAACCAGTTATCCAGGCCATCGATCAAAGAATCACAGAGCAACAGAATGCGCAGTTTACAACAACGATCACTGATCTCGAGGTCAAAGCGGCAGTCTTCGCAATGGGCAGTAATAAATCTTCGGGCCCCGATGGGTTTTATCCAGCCTTTTACCAGGACTTTTGAGACATTGTTGGACCGGATATATGTCGTGATTGTCGTGGTTGGCTGGCACAGGGAGAAATACCTTATGAAGTTCAAGCTAAAAACATCATTTTACTTCCCAAGGTGCCAAATCCGATGAGTATGAAGGAGTTAAGGCCGATTTCTCTATGTGATGTAAGATATCGAATCCTGGCATAAGTGTTGGCCAATCGCTTCAGGAAAGTGATGCCGAATTTAGTTCAAGTGGAACAGTAAGCTTTTGTTCATGACAGATCGATCGTCGATAACATCATGATTGCTTTCGAGTCTATCCATAGCATGAACACCAAACCGCCAGCAGCCGTTGGCAGTGCAACTCTGAAAATCGATATCTCCAAGGGCTATGACAGGGTGGAATGCAATTTTCTTGAAGGAATTCTACATCGGTTGGGTTTTTCGCCAACTTGGTTTCAATGGATGATGTTATGTGTTAAATCAGTGCGATACTCGACCCTCATTAACAACACCCCTTTCGGTAACTTCTATTCTGTGTAATGTGGAGTTCGATAGAGTCTCGCTGCTTGATGAAGTATCGCCATGGCATCCTTTGCGGGTATTAGTGCATGTATTGGAAAATAATAGCTGGTAGTCTAGGTGAGAAAAGTCGCTTGATTTCATCTGATATTCTTCTGTCATGTTAATGTAGGATTGAGCTTTATTTTCATGCTTGTAGGTGGTACATGATCCTACAGCGAAGCTATCTGTGGAAATTGTACTCGATGTAGAAGTTGTGATGTGATGCTTCCAAAGACATTCCCGGAGTATTAGCTACACCGGATCTTTACAACACAATTATCAAAAGGATAATTTCTGAACTCGGATAGTAATCTGAAAGTTGAATACATACTGCACGGACAAGAAAATTCCTCAACTTATGAACAAAGTAAATACATGATTTCCAGTTGCAAACTCCTCAATCTCTTATATGCAGCGCTGATTGTGCGAGGATGAAATGATGTGAGTGTGAGGTCAAGCACATGACCAAACTTAATTCTTCACAGTCTGCACTCCCCGACCAGATTCATTCCGAAACATCTTTGCCAAGTTGCTTATGACGACCTTGAGCAAGGGAGTGATAGAGGGACGATGTGAAAAGATTAGCATGGCCGCTGCGCAAGGATGACTTACATGCTGCAAGCAAGCTAACTAACAAGCCATTGTCAAATACGCCCCAAGGATAACTCTGACTAGTTGATCAGATTAGTGACCAGTTTCTTTCTCTGGTTTGGTATCTTTGTGCTAATTTCAGGCAATAACAAGTACATGGTAATATGTCTATTTCTCCACTTTGTTAGAATACTTACTTGCTGGCGGAGTAAATGTCTATGGATAGCTTCGAGGTACGGAAAGGACTTCTTCCTCCGGTCGCGCTTCAAGTTCCGTTGTGGGGGACATTGTCAGTTAAATCACAACAAAGCTTTCCCCGAACACAATATCAACTGTGGGGGCATTAACAGTTAAATCCTACATGAACCTATCACATATGACAGAAGAATAGAATGAACCGACTTTTCTCCTCATCTTGACAACCAGCATTATGTTCCAATACTTGCTGCCATGACAAAACTTCATCGACCAGCAACACTATGGAACTCCAAACTATACTACTATTCAGCCTCCAGTCCATCACATGAAGCAAAAAAAGAGGGGGTTGAAGTCTGTCAGAAAGCCACAAGACCATCCAGGCTGCCAGAGCAAGCCAAGAACGATCATCTACAACTTTGAGCATCCGAACAGAAGAATAGAATGAACCGACTTTTCTCCTCATCTTGACAACCAGCATTATGTTCCAATACTTGCTGCCATGACAAAACTTCATCGACCAGCAACACTATGGAACTCCAAACTATACTACTATTCAGCCTCCAGTCCATCACATGAAGCAAAAAAAGAGGGGGTTGAAGTCTGTCAGAAAGCCACAAGACCATCCAGGCTGCCAGAGCAAGCCAAGAACGATCATCTACAACTTTGAGCATCCGAACAGAAGAATAGAATGAACCGACTTTTCTCCTCATCTTGACAACCAGCATTATGTTCCAATACTTGCTGCCATGACAAAACTTCATCGACCAGCAACACTATGGAACTCCAAACTATACTACTATTCAGCCTCCAGTCCATCACATGAAGCAAAAAAAGAGGGGGTTGAAGTCTGTCAGAAAGCCACAAGACCATCCAGGCTGCCAGAGCAAGCCAAGAACGATCATCTACAACTTTGAGCATCCGAAGACAATCAAGGCCGTTAATCACGCTCTGATCAAGTGGCCTTTATTCATCCACCAGACTTGAGTTCTAGTCTCCTTAGTGCTAAAGGACACAGAGGTACGATCCTATAGAACAGATCCTGTTCAAGTAAGGTCGTGATCCATTACCTTGTCTCGTAGGTTTATATAGAGAAGTGAACTGTTCCTGTCCTGAGATGTGGTATTCACCCGCTGTTCCTGCTGCTGCTATTTTGGGTATTGACGAATTGTTTGTTCTGCCTTTAGATCTTTTCTTATTTATATTTGGAATTTACTCGAGTAGGAAATGTCTCCGGTAGCATTAACCTCATCGTACATCATATGGATTTCAGTAACTTCTTCTCCCCTAGTCCATTGACATCGTACGAGCTACGATCGTGCACGGAAATAATATGATCGAACACCAACCTGTTATACATGACAGAAGGATCAATAAATTGTTTGCATCGAGCAGCATGGATGGCTCAGGATGGACTGTGGGTTTATTGATTAAGGTTTAACCAGAAGATCCATATTCAGAAATTCTGGATAAAGCTCGAGGGTTATAAGCGCTGGTCAGTTCTCATATCATCACCGCCATCATTTTAGCTTCAACCAATGACCATGGAAATTAACTATCATCCCACATGAACCTGTCACAGGTAGTACTACCGCTCCAAATCGCCAGCTTCGAAATTATGCCATCCAGTTAATACACAAGTGAAAGAGCACTTTGAATTCGGTCTGCTGAAATCTCTATGTGGACTTGACTCGATTTTTCCAACTGTTTAATCTCTCAAACGGCATACTAGGGGTCCTCCAGGACGTCTCATTTGCCCCCGAAATTCGTCTGTTTTTAAAGACTGAATACTCGGATGAACGTTCGAACTAACTCAAAAGTCTCAATACGCAAGTGAAAGAGCTCGAGTTGGTCCAGCTTCAAAGGCCTTACTATACAGGCGAAAATGGTTCCTTGTTACTTATTAGAAAGTGACTAATCTCACTTTTGGTTCCTTATTAGAAAGCAGCTCCACAAGTCCAGACCAGAAGCAGTATCCAGCTTTTGTTCCCTGACAAAAGCAAAGACCGAGAGCAGCTCGAGTTTTTTTAGCTTCAATCCACCAGTGAAAGAGCTCGATTTTGTTTAGCTTCGAAAGCCACCACTAATTCATACAGAAATAAGTTGCGGAGGTAGGGAAAAAAATTTGGACCATTTCTCGATTTATGCGTGTCATCCTTGCGCAGGGGCCATGCTAATCTTCTCTGTATCGTTCCAATTTTATCGGATGTCCCCGAAGGGACGTTAGTAGTCGTGAACCGGAAAATAAATAAAAAGCTCTGGGTGGCAGCAAGTAGTCGATGTGGTAAGTGGTGTCCACACTTTGGATGGCTTCACCGTATCCTTTCAGCGGGTTTGGTTGGACATTAATAATGGTGTTTGAGCCCTTAAGACCACCAAAAATTCCAAGCAGGAGAGGCAGACACCACCTGCGAATTTGCTTACCCTATGAAATCTGTGAAGATTAAACCGAAATATAATCCAGAAAAATGAGAAAAGGGACATTAATCAGCTATATACAGATGAATAGTACGTAACAGTCGGTTAGTAGGCTGAAGCTGAAATCAAGAAACTAGATCAGTAATGAATACTGGCGAAGTGGCAACTTTGGCTGCTTATCAAGTGTATAACTTGCAATTGAGCCACTGTTAAGACTTCCGAATGAATTTCCAAAGCAAGCTCGATTAGTATGCTCGTTAATGAGAGAAACAAGAAGGATGTTATTAACTTGATTAAAAAACAAATGACCAACAGCTACACTCACACCAGTTATGCAGTTTTAAGTGTGTAAATCAAAAGTCTAAAAGTTGGCCTGTTAAGTTATGTAAACATGGTATTTGGATTGTTTGGTACAATCGGTCACCTCGACAAGCTTAAGAGAATCTCGATAGCATAAGATCAAACCATCGATCAAAAGTTGGAACTTGGTGATTGATGGGGTGTGCCAGGCCTTTGCAGTAGTGTAACGCATAGGCCACGCTCGAGAATCCCCTGAAGCAAGCTCCAGTAGTGGGAACTCCCCCTAAAAAAAAAATTAATATCACATATTAGGCTCACACCAGCGGAGATGAAAGAGAGACGCGACCGAGGTTTGTGCTTTAATTGCGACGAGCAATTCGGCCCGGGGACATTGCTGCAAAAAGGTCTTCTACATTGAGATGGTGGAGGTAACAGATCAGGTTGCGGTGGAGCTAATGTCCATCTCCCTTCAGGCGCTGACAGGAGAAAACAATCCACAAGCTATGAAACTGGTAGGACAGTTGTGGACTCGCCGTGTAGTGATGTTGGTGGGTTCAGGAGCCACTCACAGTTTCATCGACTCCCGTTTAGCAAAACGTATGGCTAAGCGACCGGAGTGCTAGTTGAATTTGTAGGTTTTACAGACAATTGGGTTAGCCAAATTTTAACTTGTTGAATTTTTGAAAATTTTATTAATCGTGTTGGCATGATTCTAAATTAGGTTAGTTGTTGCCAATTCCAAAGTATAGCTTTTTTTTACGAGAAATTCATATATTACGAATAAATTCATATAGTATGGCTATATTGCCTTAGAGATTGTTATCAAATATAGGGCGGGAAAGTAAAAGTTAGAGGTGGGATGATGAGAGACAATGTTTGAAGAAAATGATAAACAAGTGTTATATAGGTTAGACTGCAATGCACCATTTTTCGATTTTTTATTCGGCTAGACTGCAAACTACTAAATTAAATGGCAAAATCACTAAACTGAACTCCCGGCGATTAGCTTCGTAAGTGGGCAGGCAGGCTCCGAGTGGCTGCCACTGCCATGACAGAAAAACAGGAGCCTTTTACTCCGGACAGAACTCGCGGGGGTAGGAAAAAAAATTTGGACCATTTCTCGATTTATGCGTGTCATCCTTGCGCAGGGGCCATGCTAATCTTCTCTGTATCGTTCCAATTTTATCGGATGTCCCCGAAGGGACAACAACAATACTGACTCGTGTACTTTAAAAACAAATCCTGCAGCTAGACAATAAGCAATGTGGTACCTTGATAAAAAATACAGAAGTTTCAAACAACTAAATTCTAAAGTCATGCCAGTAATGCTGCCCATTGACATCGGGAAAAACCAATACCCAAGCTCTTAGGTTTCTTCCTCCCGCTCTCTACTGGATGGCTATTCGGGATACTTCCAGAGATAGGAATCCCGTGAATTACTTCGTTAGGTGCCAACAACTTAATCAGGCTCCAAAGAACCTAACAGCATCGATGAAGAAATCTAGACTGTATAATTGGTGGGGTGCGCCAGGCCCTTGCAGCAGTGCAACGCATGGGCGACACACGAGAATCCCCTAGAGCAAGCTCTAGTAGTGAGAAACTCCCCCTAAAAAAATAAATTTAATATCGTGTGAGTCAATGACTCACATATCAGATATTAAACTGATAAGAACAGATACTACACTTGATCTTAGCCAAAAGGCCGAGAAAGGTATGCTTTGCTTAATGCGTAGAGTTCCTCTTTTATACCAAAAGAGCTCCTGCTTCAGTTGTTCACAACCAGCAATGTGGTATTTATATCTACCCATCTGCTGGACTCCTAGCCAGATCAACTAACTACACATATTATAGCCCGGCCCCTACTGCAATCTTCTCGAAATCTCTGTCAATTTCTAAAGAGAAAGAAGGTAACTGGTCGGATGAGTATAATTGTGCGACATGGATCAAGATATATCTTTCTTTTACAAAGGTATTATAACGAATTACTCTCTCGATCCGTACTTATTATCCGCTTTGACATCTTTGATTTTTTGAACATTCTCGCCTATTTCAATTTGTGGGTTCTTCACCTTGAAGTAGAATGAAATGGTACTGCAGTACTGGAACCGGAACAGTACTTTTATTCTTGCTGAAAGCTCGAGACTCGCATACTCGTTACTTTGCACCGCATTATTTCGATTCCATTGACTCAACATTTGCTCTTTCCATCGGTAGCTACGCTCTTAGCGACTTCAACGGACCGTATGAGGGACTCATGTTGATGCATTTGATGATCGAGGGAACTCAAAGAAGCCAAAGGCGGAACCGTCGATAAACAAATTCGCCATGCTAAAGCTTCTTGTTCATTGTCGACTATGAGCACCGCAATATTATTTTGTGACCGAAAATAGTGCGATATCATGTGTACACAACTTTAATGGCATGAGCTCGATTCAAAAAGTTCTCTTATTCAAAACGAGAGAGAGAGAATCTCAAGCTTGTTGTTGTCCACCGTTCAAAAACCTCCTTCACCTAATTAAAACTGGCTCCACTTTAATTTTGTAATCAATCCAGTCTAATCAGGAACACGAGGATGGACAGAGCCCATGGTTGGCCAAAAACAATTATGGTCCTATAAAAGACTCCATAATAGCTATATAATTTGCTCGTTGATAGCTTTAAGTATATGTCTTATTAGTAGACTTAATAATGTAATTTGTGTTTTGTCATATACGATAGATCATATATAATTTGTGATTGTGCTCGTGAAAATGCAAGCGTTGCATTGTCTATATTTAATTATTTTAAATGAGAATATTATAAACTTATAAATTTTAGGATTTTTTTTAAACAAAACTTTGATTCATAAATGTTTTTAAAAAAAAACTCAACTTGGATGCAAGAGGTTTTAATGAGTGAAGTTCGAGTCAAGTTTGAATATGATTCATTAAAGTTAGTTAACGAGTCTGGTTAGAATAAGCTCGAGCACGACATAAAATTAAATTTTCTAATTCAAACTTAAGTTTGTCTAAAAAATAAAAATTAATGAATCAAACTCGATCACAATAAAAACTCAGTTCGGTTTGTAAACAGTCCCACGGATGGAATACCTTACTAATCCTTAGAAGGTAGCGGAAGTGAGTTGGTGCGGCGGCGTATTCGGTAGGTAAGTAAAGCGGATACATAGAGGGCCTGGAGAGCGAGAGAGCTATTACTGCTCTGTGCTGTGTGTAAAAGAAAGAGTAGGTGGGAGCTGAGGATTCCCGATTCCTACGAAGCAACGACGGAGTTTCCCATCCCCTCCTTTGTCACTATATATTTCTCCATCATCACTCTCCATTCTTCTTCCTTGTACTCCATCTGCTGCTCTCCTCCTCTCCAGGTTCGTCCTTCACTCCCCCTGTTTCCCTTTTTTCTTCTTTTTGGGATCTAATATCGCTTTACATTTCTCGTCACTGTTTAATTTGACCGCCGTTGAGCTAGTTAGTCATTCTTCGTCTCGGTCATTTGTGGTTTGTGGATTGGATGTTTGCTACGATGCTACTCCCTTCATATTTCTTCCTGAATTATGAACTTACTGTTGCTATGTTTGCTTACTTTTCTTTAAAATTCTATCAAAGGTAAGGACTTTACTTCGTTAACTGTCTTCTTTGTTCTTCAAACCATTCTCGCTGTTTGTTTGGATCGTACCTCATCTCTTGATGCTTGCTGAGAATTTCCTCTGTCTTAATACTTCTTGGTTCCTTGAGTTTGATGTGTGTACTTACTTGAAATGTGGGCGGTTTAGAGAATTCAAAAGCCTGGTTTGGTTCTCTTGGTATGTGCTTCAGTTTCCTGATTTGAAGATGCAGCTATCCTTTCGGAACATTTCAGGTTATGTGTGGTTAATTTGAATCCTTACTTGGAAGTTTTCACATCTATACTGGAGAAAAAGTTTCAGTCTTTTGTATAATCTCGCTGGTTCTGATATTTGTAGTCCTGTGAATTTGCTGGTTTCTGTCATTAGAGAACGGAACTCGACCTGATCTTGCTGAGTCTTTGCTCATTCTAGGCATTTACTATCTGGAATTTTTTGTGGTCTTGCTTTTGTGAGAGTACATGAATATAGAACTTGGTAAGATAATACTAAAATCTTCATATATGATGATTGCACTGCCAAACGAACTTCTAAGTTACTTCATCCCCTTCATAAATGCTATTTGATGATATGTATTCTTGGTCACATGGTTGTAAAGAACAATTCATGTTCATGCTCGAGAGGGTATTGCGTTTTAGTATCTTCTTCTCTACTTTCGTATTTACTTCGATATTTTAATAGCTAAGCCTTACTGTTTTGCTTATACTTGTCTGAAAGAAAATTCACAGTTTTACTTATTGCAGGTAAAAGATGGCAGCAACATCAGCAGCTACCACCTTTGCTATCGGATCAACTATTTCCCTTGGCCCTAAAGCCAGCCAAATTCGACAGCGACAACCATCAGCTTTGGGGTTCAATTCTCATAAATCACTTGATCTGAAGACAACTAGCTTGGCGTTGCAGTCTTCTTTTCTGGACAAGAAAAGTTATACTGCTCTGCAGAGCACCTCTTTACAAAAGCCCAGGGCCGTAAATGGAAGGTCGCAATATCGCCTTAATGCCCAGGCATCTTACAAAGTGGCTGTTCTTGGAGCAGCTGGAGGGATAGGTCAGCCTCTTTCGCTGCTGGTAAAGATGTCTCCATTGGTTTCTACCCTCAACCTGTACGATATCGCAAACGTAAAGGGTGTTGCTGCTGACCTCAGTCATTGCAACACGCCGGCACAAGTTTTCGATTTCACTGGTGCTTCTGAGTTGGGCGATTGCTTGAAAGGTGTGGATGTTGTTGTCATTCCTGCCGGAGTTCCAAGAAAGCCCGGCATGACCCGTGATGATCTCTTTAACATCAACGCCAGCATTGTAAAGACCTTGGTCGAGGCTGTTGCTGACAACTGCCCCGGTGCTTTCATTCACATCATTAGCAACCCGGTCAACTCCACAGTGCCGATTGCTGCTGAAGTCTTGAAGCAGAAGGGTGTTTATGATCCGAAGAAGCTCTTTGGCGTCACTACTCTGGATGTTGTGAGGGCAAACACATTTGTTGCTCAAAAGAAGAACCTCAGAGTGATTGATGTCGATGTCCCAGTTATCGGAGGCCATGCCGGGATTACCATCCTTCCTCTTCTGTCCCAGGCCACTCCCACACTTGATTTCACCGACGAGGAGATCCATGAGCTGACTGTTAAAATTCAGAATGCCGGAACAGAAGTTGTCGAGGCAAAGGCAGGTGCTGGCTCCGCTACCCTGTCGATGGCTTACGCAGCAGCCAGATTTGTCGAATCTTCTCTTCGTGCACTTGCCGGAGATGCTGATGTGTATGAGTGTGCGTATGTGCAATCGGATATTACTGACAATCCATTCTTCGCGTCGAGGATTAAGCTCGGAAAGAAGGGTGTCGAGTCTCACATTAAGTCGACACTTGATGGTATGACCACGTATGAAGAGAAGGCACTTGATGCTCTGGCCCCCGAACTAACGGCAAGCATCGAGAAAGGCATCAATTTCGCTCGTAAGCAGCCAGTGGCTGCATAGAATGACTTGAATACTTGGAGAACAAGTCTCTAACAACATGATTCTCTCGGATGAGTTAAATTTAAATGATCTGAATTAAGGCTCGGAAAGTTGAGAATTTTCGTTTGTTGTTTTGCACAAGTTACTTGAGTTCCGTTAGAAGTTTGCAAAAATTATCCTTCTGCATTCTTGTTATTTTGAGCTACACTAGAACGGCATGTTGTATTTGGCCCAGTAGAAACAAAGTGCAATTACCAGTAAGATTGTGTAATAATGAGCAAAAAACATGATTCTCTACCAGAAGTCATTGCAGGAACAACGCCCTTCACGAAAATGATGAAATCGGTTGCGATCTCTTATGACTACCTCTCTATTGTACACCCAGGAAGCAGCCTTTGCAAAATTATGGCAGTCAGAACAGGTCCTCAGGTTCTTAGCTATCCTTATTGTCGTTCCAGGTGGAGTTTCAAGAATCCCAAATGCCAATGCTAACTTTTCGCTGTGATAAGAAAGCACATGGCCCTTTTCTTCCTCACCCAGGTTGTGAAGTTCTGATGTTATTTCAGTAACATAGCCAGCAATCTTCAGCTGCTCGTTGATCTCACCGAGAGTTTCGTAGATTGCTTGTTTCCTCGGGTGAGAGACATCGTCCGCAACGAACTCATGCACTTCACCTTTCAAGATGATCGAACTGCAACCCGGTGTGGTTTGAATCCCCCTTTCCTGCATAAACTTCCTCGTCTCAGCTACTTTATCCCAATCCCCAACTGAAGAATACATGTTCAACAACAGCATATAGTCCCCGGCTTCCTGAGCCTTGAGCTCCACCAAATGCTCCACCACTCGTTCTCCCAGCGTGACATGGCGATGGATTCTACAAGCTGCAAGTAGAGTCCTCCATATTGCCGAATCGGGCTTCACTGGTTTCATTGACATTATCAGCTCGTATGCTTGGTCGAGCTTCCCCACGCGGCCCATCAGATCGACCATGCATCCATAGTGATGAATGTTTGGCTGAATCCCAAACTCTCTACTACTCATTCTATGGAAGAACACCATGCCCTCGTCTAACAACCCGCAGTGACTACAAGCCGATAAAAGTCCGGTAAAAGTCTGATCATCTGGCTGAATACCCGCTTTTTCCATTTCTCCGAATGCATCAATGGCCTCTCTTCCGTGTCCATTCATTGCCAAACCTGAAATCATAGCGCTCCATGTAACCACATTTTTGTTCCTTGTACTCTTAAACACTCCATATGCTTCGTCAACGCATCCACACCTAGAATACATCGCAATAAGTGAATTACATAACTTGAGAGTGTCACCATAGCCGTTTTCCTGAATGTAAATTCGAACCTTTTTCCCAAATTCCAATGCACCCAGTTCAGCACATGCTTGAAGGAGAAGTAAGCAAGTAACATCATCCGGTTTACATCCGGACTCGCCTCGTATCATACCATCAAACAACCCAAAAACATCCCTAGTCCTCTTGTTCCTTAAAAAGCAAGAGATTAGAACGTTCCAGGCAACAACGTCTCTCTGAGGCATTTCATCAAACACCTTGCAGGCATCCTCATCCCTTCGGCAAATCGAATATAAATCCATCAAGTTAGTAAGCAACTGACCATCCGACTGATGCCCATCTTTCAATATCCTGGCATGAACCCCTTCTCCACCTCCAAGACATGAAATTTTGATGAAGCATTTGATGACGAATGTCAGAGTTATTGGGTCTGCTCGCAAGCCTCCCCGGACCATTTGCCGGAACACACCCAAACCCTCCATGGGCGAATTGCTCAGAGCATAGGATCTGATCATAGTGTTGCAAACAAAAGGCGATGGGTATGGTAGCTGAGAGAAGACTCGGCGGGCATAGTCAATGTCTTGGGAAGGAGAGAGAGTTATGATTCGGGACAAAAATGCAAAGGAGATTTTGGGTTCTTGCAGAAGAGAGTTGCGGATTAGATGAGCTTGAATTTGAAGCAAATGGGGTTTCTGGGTGCTTGATTTAACCAGGGATACTAAGTTCCGGTAGCTCTTCATCTCGACGTCCGACGTCTTTGCCCGGAACATGTTGAAGACCCCGCCGAGTTTTGTTTCAGCCGTTAGGTGACCTCCAGCGCTAAGACGAAAAAATGAAATGCACATAAATAAATATTAAATAAGGAGTTGTTAACCCTTGCCCTAATTTTCGAACGGACATAAAAGGTTTCTAACTTTTTTTCCAAATAATACGATTGTTCTCAAATTATTTTTTCGAAGAAAGGCAATAATCTGTTCAATCTTATTAATTTAATGCTAACATAAAATTGGTTACAAATTCAAATACATTAATAAGCCTAAATGATAGGTGTAGAACCCACAAAACGGATCATAAGGAAAGGTAGTCGTCATTCGGGTAATGAGTCAACTAAACTTTGAACTCTCCTATCAAGACTAATTAAAACAAAGAAACCAATCGACAATAACAAGTAAATCCCAAACAGATACAGTAACGAGACTCAAAAACTAAGCAAACTCAAAAGCAAAGACGAACGGAAAACAACAAGGACCGAAACGAGGAAAGTTCAAACAGAAATCCAAATCAAAATACTACACTAGACTAGGCCCATGAAATCATGGCTCAAAGGCCTCAATCTGCAGCCTCTTCAATTTCTTTCGATATGCAGGCCGTCGGTAGCTGGCTTGCCTGTACTCTGGTGATATCCTCAGAGCTAGTTTTCTTCTGAGATCTTGAGGGCTTGTGGTGAACGGCGCTATCTGTGTTCATGAGATCCATATGCTTACTGTGATGTTGCCGTTTCTTGATATCTTGAACTTGCAGCTCCTCTGTCTCTGCTTGTGTAACCACAAATGCCATCGATTCGACGGTGTTGCTATGATACTAGAATGTTACGGCCGAGAGAGGTGAGAATGCATCTCTTCTTCTTCATTGTCATTGAGGGAAAAGTCCTCAACTTGTTGCACCACCGGAGATGTAGTTGTTTAACCGAACTCTGATGGCGAGCAAGACAGTAGCAGAGGCTTCGAGGGTTTCACATTAGGAGAGAATTGGAAAAAAATAATTAAAAATCTGTTCAAGTTAATAAGATTACCGTCCCCAAAATTATTAAGTTCGTCACGATAAATTGATTATTGCAGTAAAAATTCGTACCCTTAATTCTGTTTTAGAGTAGGTAAAAATTTTCTGTTAGTTCATTGTTGCGGCTAGGGCTGGAAATTCTAGGTTTGCTACATGTGATGTGGTCTTAAACTCTATGGTATGTACCTCTGGGTTTGTGTTAGAGGAGGTACTCAAGTGTTTGTAAGTCCATTGTTGTCTTGTTTTTGTTGTGATCCAAAATTTGTGCCTCTGATTTTTGTTTCGGAATAGTTAGAAAACGTTTGTAACTGTAACGTTGTTATCCAAAATTTATAACTTTTATCTTTTTGTTTCGGAGCAAATCAAATAAAATATTAATATATTTTATAATGTTGAGTTTATATGAAAACATAAAGAAGGCCACATCAGCGGTGTTAAATTTGACTGTTAACTTAACAATCAATCAAAAAAATTGGGTTATTTTTTATATTCTGAAAAGAATAAACCAAACCAAATTCGATCCTTATACATTGTGTCTTATTTAATAACTTTTTTAATTTTGTTTCGATACAGATATATATACTTTTTGAATCCCACAAATAATGGAGAATGCTATAAAAGAAAGAATTTGTGTCGGATACAAAAATATTCCAATCACACATCGCAATGGCTAATTAGTAAGAAAGTAAAATATTTATTACGAATATTTGATTAAATGAAAAGGGAAAGTTGATTTGGTTAGAATAATTAATTTCCCAAAAAGAATGACATATCAAAATTTCCCTAAACCCTACAAGGATTTGTGAGTGCCCAAAATACTTTTAGAAAATAAATAAAAATCTTTTACTTAAAAACTAGGCATAATATATCTGAACTGGACGGATCAGCCATCTTGGCCGGCGATATCGGAGAGGGGCTGAATCCGGCCAACAACCACCGTGATATCGTCCCTCTTCCCTCCTCCGAACTCTATCCCGTGCTTCCGCATTTCTATTGCAAAAGGCGACTCATACGTTACATCCATTGAATTTCCGAACGCCGTTAGTCCAATTGCTATGGCCAAATCCTCCGTCCCCAAATCCCTGCCTTCTTCCAGAATCTTCTCAATCTCCCAACAATGCATGTTGTCGAACAAACCGTCGGTCCCGGCCACAACGATGTCTCCGGCCTCCACTATCGCTCTCCCCTCCACCGCCTTCAGCCAACGCTGGGCGTCCAATTGCGCCGGCTGATTGACCCCTAGCTGCTGAATCGGCGACTCAAACACCACCGAATTGTTTCGAAACACCTTGAATCCGCTGTCGCCGATGTTCGCGAACCGCAATTCGTCGCCGACTAAGGCGATTAAGCAGGCGGTTGAAGCCCCTGGCTTTTTAGTTTGGGAGTGAGCCGATTTCAGGATTTTCAACGGATCTACGTCGGAATCGTGGACGTAGAGTGCGGCGAGGGCGTTCATCATCAGTTCCTCGGAGTATTCGCCTGGGTCGATTCCCCGGCTCCTGTAACCTCCAACTCCGTCAGCGACTCCGATGGCGGTGGCGCCGTGGGCGTCTGGTTCGTGGTAGATGAGGTGGCAGTCTTCAGTTCTGTGACTGGGATTGCCGTGGTGATTGTGCTGGGCCATGTAAAACGAGGACGCCGCCATTCTCAACACCGTTGGTGTCTTTGTCGTGGTCGTCGTTAAAGTCTCCTCGATTGGCATTATTTGAGCAAGAATAACTCTTAGAATGTTTCGGTATCTGCACATAATAGAAAAGAGGAGAGGGTCTGGGTTCTGGTTTACGACTTATTTTCTTTTTATAGGGGGAGTGAGTCCATTCGCTTCCTGGTCTAATTAGGAAAAGGAGACTTATGAGTCATAATACCTCAACTCAATTTACTTCAAAATTTTAAAAAAATATTAAACTATTTAACCGGACAATGCTTAATATCTAGTGTGGTCAGCAGCCTAACAGTTTGTAACAACATGGTCACCAAGCTGTACAAAAAGATTCTCTATATATATTGGTGTTTTGGTGCATTAGAAATATGGAAAGTGTGCCTGCTTGTTTTACGAAAAGATTCTCTGTATTTTGCCATTATTTTATGTGAACTCAAGAATCCGAATATAGTAATTCTATAATTGAAGTAGTATTTTATAATATTAAGCCTGTTTTTTTAACCATACGAGCTTCAATTAGGGTTTGTGCATAATTAATTAATTACTGTATCACATGAGATCACCAAGAGCGAATAACAAGGAAAAGAAATAATCGGGAGTGGAATTTTATTATGTATTTACTCACAAAACGAATTAATGTGTACATAGAAAGAAACAGAACAAAAAAACCCTAAGAAACATCTACTGCAACAGATCCAACCATTGCTTTGGACAAGACATCGACAATTGATTGTCCGGCGTTGCCTGATTAGGTCAACAGTAGTGGTCGCCTATGCTGAAACACATCGCCGGGGCGGTCTTTGCCGAGGAGGCCATTATTAGCCCGTTCCTTACGAATACGAACGAACCAAGGCGCCGCCTTCTTCTTCGGGGCTGTCTTTGTAACAGTCGTCCTAGGCTTCACTAACGCTGTTGCAGCAGCAGGCGCGGGTTCCTGAATCCTAGGCCGCTTCCTCGACTCATCGTGACCATCTCCGTAATTACGATCCTCTGTCTTCCTTTTAATGCTGCAGGCCAGTTTCCGCGCGTTCTCTACCAGCAACGACTTGGACTTGGGCATCGAAGGCTTCTTGATCTCCTCCGTCGCCGCCGTAGAATGGTGGTCTGATTTGCTGATGAGAATAACAGGGGTTTGGGGAAATTGGAGACGATCTTGAGGCCAGCGAAATCGGTCGGTGGTAAGAGACAACTCCAGCAAATCAATAAGGTTTGATGAGGGGGGTGCAGCATTCGCCATAATTGTGAACTGATCACTTCAGAAGAAGGAGAAGGGGGAGGGAATTGATGATTTGAATTGACGGCGGAAGGAATACTGTACTACTGTAGTTAGTTACTTATATAGTTAGCTACTCTAATTACTTGGTGCGCAGGTAATGCCTGAAGTTTGTTCATAATTACGATTCCGACTAGGAAACCCATCAACCCCAACGGTCACAGATTGACGCGGTTTGATTTTCTCATTCCGACTAGGAAACGGACCAACGCCCCCAATTCACCCGCACCCAAATCACAACCAAACGGAGCAACCACCAACGGTCACATATCCGGATAAGCAATTAATTATCTTCTAATTAGCGTGCTTTCATTCCCCTAAACGGTTTAATTACCCTACTAATGAAATCCTACTAGCTAGGATTCCTCTTTTCGACGACTACGAAGCGGACCAACGCGGGCCGGACTAAAATAAAACAATGATAAGAAATACTTTGTTAGGTTAAAACAAAACAATAAGTTGTAAATTTCAAATTGAGTTATTTCAAATATCACAATTTGTAATTTTATGATTTTTATTTTAAATGACAAACGAACGAGGAATATGGAATCGTACATAAACCTTGTGTACGTTTCTCTGTTATCAATATATGATCAGCTCATACAAGTATCACACTAATCTCTTGATCATAATTAACACTAATACACTATAGTATGGAACAGCCATACGTACAAAAGTGATCATAACAAACACAACTGGAACTTACTAGATGCATATATAATTGTTTGTTGCATATATACGTTCTGTTTCTTTGGATCACCAGCTAACTGGATTTGTGACACTACATATCAGGAGCAGGTCTGTTTTGTCGTATGCTTAGTGACGATGACGTGTAGGGGAACATTCTTCCAAGTCATCTTATTATTTACACACCGTAATCTGAAGCAAGACTAGAGTAGGCGGCTAGGCCTGGGGGGAGTGTACAGAGTTTAGATATTTCTGCTAAAAAGGGGCGATGGGATGTCGTTGCAGAGAGAAGCGGTTGAAGTGGAACAAACGAAGAAGATGGGGGAATGTACTGACGGGTTGCAGGTTATGCCGGGGCCGTGGGTTTCCCCTGGCCGCCTTTACAAGAAAACCCTTTAAAATACAATAGTATTATCTCCTCGAGCAAGTTGCTGGGTGAATTTTTGAACAAGTTAGTACTGTTTGCTTCAGACTCCAGCTTGAACACAGCAAAGGACCAGTTTGGTTATGGAATTCACGGTGCAGAGAAAGGAAGAGTTTATTTTCTTTCTCCATTTTTTACCCAACCAGGGCTACACGTTTTGACAGTTGGATGCCTTTTTTATCCGAAGGTAACATATTACTAAAAAGAAAAGAGAGTTTCATAGTAGGAAAAATTACATAAGTGAGTATAAAAATTGTGAATTATTTGGATAATGGAAAGCCTTCAGCCTTACGTGTTATTAAATAAGTGATGTTGTTATCCGAACGAAAAATGTGAGAAAGGATTATAAAAGAAAGACAATAAAAAAATGATCGACACTCAAAAATAATTTCTTAAAATATCACAAACGGTTTAAACTAACAATATACATTATTTATGACTTTTCTTTCATATATCACTAAGTACAGATTTTTTAAAACCAAAACATTACGCCATTAGGACAATGCAAAGTAATAAGATGAGTGGAAAATTGATACAAAATCTCCCTAAAACTTAAGGGTTTTCTCCTCCCTAATATTTAAGGATTTTACCATAGTATACTTCTGCCACCTCCATCCCTAGGCTACGATCCACCACCATCGTCTTTCATCAGCTCACAATTTCGCCATATGAAGCTTGGGTTGTTGCCCTCAGCTGCCGACAAACAAAAAATCCCCTCTAGAGAAAGTATTTAGCTTTGTAAACTCGACTCACCAAAGCGTTAGGATCGATAAGCAACTTCCATCCTTGCTTACCTAGCATTGCTACATTGAAATCAAGTAGGTTTCGAAAACCCATACCGCCAAATTCCTCTCTTACACTTATCCTTTCGCACCTCATCCATGGTATATCACCTCCCCCATTCCCCTTAGTATCCCACCAAAAACCGTTCATAAGCGTTTCAATTTTATCTATCATTCCTCTTGTAAGGAGAAACGTATTCATAAAGTATGCCGGTATGGTTTGAGCTACTGCCTCCGTCTATGGGGAAGTTTGAAATTAAATGTTGATGCTGCATTTTTTCAGAAGGCGAACTGCTTTGAGATTGGCGTAGCATTGAGAAGTCGTTCTGGCCAGTTGATAGGATTCCAGCCATGCCGGTTTGCGGGAGTGCCAACAACAAGGGAAGGGGAGGCTAGAGCGCTGCTTGAAGGCCTACGATGGGTGAGAGAGATGGGGCACACATGCAAGTCATTGTGGAGACAGATTGTCAAACGGTGCAGGTAGCACTCATGGCTGACGAGGAAGACGTCACAGAATTTAGTCTCATCGCTAAGGACTGTAACGAAGTTCTTTTATCTGAATAGGGTTATTCGATTGCTTTTATTAAAAGAGATGGTAATATGGTTTCTCACGCGTTAACTAAGCAATCTATTACTTCCGTCGTGACTGTTGTCGGTCAGGCCCCTCCCTTACAGTTATGAACCGATTTGACAAACACTTATTTTCTTGATTTTCATTAATATATGAGCTGCGTTTGTTAAAAAAAAACAACTCTATTACAAGTTCCAGAGACATAAGAAAATTAGTACTGCAATAAGATAGAGACCATTTCTAGAACTAAAATAAATGGAATAAATCCGGTTATAAAAATAAAATAATTAATTATAATTTTAAATAACTAATTATACAAACGAATTATTAGTTCGCACCCGTTCAACTATACTAACTGGAAAAGTATGATAGTCGTTGCTGTTAATATTAGGAAAACTAAAGACTACATTGTTAGTTAATAGAAGTACAGGCTTGCTTTTGTAGCTTTGAAAATTTAGGGACCATAAAGAATATTTACCCTTCATCTTCTTCAATCTTACTGGTTCAGGAGCTGTGATGGGACAACCGAGAACCGACTCTCTCACCCTGCCATATCTAGCTTCTCATCTTTCGGTCTCAACCCCATCATCGCTCCCTTGTAACCTCCTGCTCAACCTCGCCGATTTAATCAACCTTCTCTCGGCCAAGCAATCCAAACCAATGGAAGGTTGGACCTCGCAGTGGTAGTCTGGTAGAAGCTGAGTCGGAATCGGCGATTCGGCGACGGGGAGATGTCGGGTGATTTTGCGTAAATAGAGATGATGGCGAATATAAAGATTAATTATTGATTTCTAATATGCAAGAGAGATTGAGAACTACACAAACTCAACCCTAAGTACAAGGCAAAACAAAGAGATCGATCAGAAGTATCAATGAAGTGTAACGATCAATTGGAAGAAGGATGAAGAAGGCGGTTCATCTTGCGCTTCCTTTTATAAGTGGCCTTGAAACAAGCCTGCCTAAGCCTCATAGTCCTGGGCCCAAGTCGCAAGTCAGGACTTTCGTCGAGCACCTTCCGCTCATTCTCCAGTTCTCGAATCGCCTCCTCCAATTTCGCCCGACCACCGTCCTCGCTCCCTCCTTCCTCCTCCTCAACCTCCGCCGCAAGCTGCTTAACATTCGCTATCAAATTCCGCAGGCTCTTCAACTTCCGGTGAGGCCACCTCTTCACTCCGATCTCCCTGCATCGCTTTTTCAGCAGAGTCAGCCCCACATTCATCTCCTTCGCCGCTTGAGTAATCGGCATGTGGAAATACCTCGCCACCACCTCCTTCGTCAGATGATTCGCAGCAGACGAAACATCAGTAGTAGCAGCTGCTGCTGCTTTCATCTCCTCCACGTCGACAGGCCGATTCTCCCTCGACGGAAGCAGAGGTTCCAATTCGTTCCAGATCGAAGCGTCGACCTCTGGATCAGCAGCATCGTCAAAAGAGATGAGCCCGTAAGTCGATTGAAAGACACTATTGTCGCCGTAGTAACAGTAGCCGTTGGGTTCTTGGAATAACAACTGATTTCCATCTTCTCCGTAAGAAGTGATGTCGCTGTAAATACGATAGGGTTATATATAACTTGGGAGTTAAAATAAAATTACACTATATGAGAAACAGAGAAGTTGTTAGGGAAGAAAGAGAGTTACTAATTGAAATGCTGATGATGATGATGATGATGATGATAATAGGAGAATTCAGATTGTCCATCTTCTTCCCATTGATGGTTCATTGGTAGCTGTTGCATTTGTTCATTGTCGTCGACAAGACCAGCACTACTAGTTACATTAATATTGCCGAAAGTAGTTGCTGATGATGTTGATGAGCAATAGCCGCCGGCAACCTCCATTGAAGAAGAAGAAGAAGAAGATGTCTGTGTGAAAAAATGTGGAGGAAACTTGGGTTTTTTATCTTGAAGTTGAAAGTCTATAAGACTGTAAATTATAGAGTGTGGTGATGGAGAGTAGTAGGGAATGGATAGGGATTAAATAGGAGTAATTAACAGTGGTAATTGGGATGGAATTGATGATGATGATGATGATGAACCGCCAAAATTAATTACCAAAGCGAAAACAGTAATTGGGTGATTAATTAGGCACAGATAAAGAGGAGGGATGGAGGTTTTGCATTGGGATATATGGAGATGGTGCGCCGGCGAATGGATCCGATATGTTGAGTGGATTAATTAATTAATTAATTGATATATTATTTACTCATCGATCGATATTAATTACATAATATGCACAGAATGAAATTGTAACTTCCTTCCCTATGTGTATGCATGAATAATTATGCTTCATGTATGTACGTACGTTAATTGGCTTTCTCAATTATTCATACTCATTGCTACTTAATGCAAATCGCTTTACTACTAACGACCTCATTTTCGCAAATAGACTTTTTTTTTTGTTAAAATACCGAATTGAAGCGCGCTTAGTTGTTAGTTAACAATCGGATTTGGCCGAGGAAGAGAAATACTAAAAGATCGTCCATCTTCATCTAATTTGTACCCTAATCTGTATAAAACAAATCTTTCTAGCTAGGCCAATCATTCAAATGATTGATGTTATTGCCACACGCCTAATCCATAATCCCTGTGTTATTATCCTTTCTGTACCCCCTACTGACTTCTATCTCTTGTCAGACACCTTTTTTTAATGATAGGCAGAGAGGCAGTGTTCTCAATGTTCAGTGGCAAATCAAAGATCAGAATGTTTCCATCCCGTACACTTCTAAGAAGCCATCATATCATAGTATTATCATCTTTGACCATACATTGAGAAATGTCACCACGTTCTGGCATTATTTTCTCCGTAATGTCTTCCTTCTTTTCTCCATCTTCTCTTCTAATCATCAAGGGCTTCTTTACGTGGGTCGAGCTACCAAGGTCCCATCCTCCGACTAAAAGTCGACAAATTTCTGAACGAAGAGCATTCTCTGCCTCTCCCGCGATCGGATGTGTGTCTAGGGAGTGGATCTTTAATCCGAAGCTAATCCGTTTTCAACGGAAACCGCAAACTTTCATTTTTCACCGGGAAGTCCAGTTTTCGCAGCCCACCGTATTCCATACTGATGCCGACCAATTAAGTGTTTAACTCGGTTGATTTACAAAATTTGAAAAGTTGACACCACAGATAATTGAGCACTAATTAGTAATTACTATTAAGTGTAAGGACCCCAACAACTCAAGTACATAACAGTCTTGAGAGACTCCTCTGCTCTGTTTCCACTCTGTTCTTCTTCCACAATCCTACGGAGTTGCCCGGCTTGCTTGGCTTGTCGGGAAACTGACGACGACCTGATCTTGTTCTCGGAGATTTGGTGGATCGATCGGATGGCGTGATTCCATCTACAAAACCCTTGGTCTCTCAGAGCCTCTACTGCTCCCACTACAACTGCTGCCGTCCAAGCTCTGCTCGTTGAGCTCATTTCTTTTGGACGATTAAAGTTGAGGAATTTTTAATCTGGGTAGCGATGAAATTGGGAATTGGAATCTGGGTTGTGTTTGATTTTGTGTTTTTTGGTTATGGGAAGTGTTATATATAGGTTGTATAGGTAGAGAATTTTTTTATTAAGATTGGTTTGGATGGCCAGGAGTTTTGGAGCAAAACCAGGAGCTACTGCCTATTAGTGTGGCTACTGGTGATGGTGGATCTTAAAATTGGAGTAAAAGTCATGGCCAATGTCCAATTGTATATATGGAATAATGTTGGGATATTGTACTACGGAAAGTGATGAGAGAATAGATGAAGACATATTTGATATTCCAATCAATCGTCACTTTGTTTTGTTTGTTACGACAGGCCCAAGTTTTGCATCTTACCATTAATTGAATTTGAAGGGTGACGATGGAATCTTCTCGTCCATGGTAACCACTGCTTTACGACTCAGCAGACTTATGTGGAAGACAAGGGCTGGATGAAGAAGGAAGAGGAGGCAGAGAGGTCCGCCGTTCGGTTCAGAGAACAGAAGAGAAGATGGAGAAAGGAAGGAAGATATTTGGGTTTAAATGGAGGAGGTTGATAGAATGAAATGGCTGGGGCAGATTAAAGTTAATTAAAAAATGAGATTTAATAATAAAAATAAATTATTAATTATCCGATCAGATAAACCTAGGAAACAGGACAAGGCAGACATCCATATCAACAGATCATAAGAAACCAGCAAACATCTTTTCCCATAAATATATATCATGTTCTTCCAAGCTAATATAATAAGCTTATCAATTACGTAAAAGCTTGCAGCATAAATGGTTAATACCAGCACACTACTACTACGAAACGAGTTCTGGTAACAAAAAGATGCCACAAACCAAAACACCGTAAAGGATCGTCATTTGGTATATCAGTAGAGACGATCAATTGGGTGTTCCTGAATTCCGATTCATCTCTTCTTTCCACGGCCACCGCGTCCTCGGCCTCGTCCACCTCTTCCTCTACCACCAAAGCCTCCATGGCCCCTACCACCACCGTTGGAACCACTTTGTCCTTTCATATCCTCTGGCAGGGGAAGGATGTGGTCAACACACTTCCTGAAGCTGAAATCCTCCACTGAATCGTCTTCCCTTATGATGAAGAAGCACCTGCTCTTCCACATTGGGTGGTTCCGGATTTGGAACGATCTCACCCCAGTACCAATCTTTTTCTCCGACTCTTGATGACCCTTCTTCAGCAAATCAAGGAACACCATGTGCTCGTACTACAAAATTGGAAGCCCACAGATATGTTCATTATCAGTATATTAATGGAGAAATAGATACAAGCTTAACAACTTCAAACTGGATATATGTACTTCAAATAAATGAATATCAGTAACTGGCAATATGCAACATTAAGTATCCAGTTCTCCCATTTAGCATTGACAACAGAAAGCACCTTAAAGACCCTCCAAACAGAAACTTCAGAATGACACAAGGAGATATATTGCGAGTCCAGACTCCAGAACGATACAGGGAACCATATCCAGTTTGCATATATAGGCATTCACAAGCACTGGGAAAGAGAGGTTCTCCATTCCTGACAGAAATCAGAAATAGAAGACCACTATTGACAAATGTTAAGTAGAGTAGCCACCAACTCACCATACCCACAGCACCAAAACGTCAATCAACAGTTGAAATTGCACAGATTAAATAGCTTTTAGACCACTCAACTTGACTAAGGCAAGGTACTGATTTACAAACTGATCCCACATTGATTAAATAGGTATTCTAGTACTCAACTTGCTACTGGCTCTAAGAAGGCATAGCCAATATCAGCTGACTGCATGAATCGAAATATTTTGCCCTGGACATGCGATTGGAAATCTTCCAAAATAGAAAACTCAGAACCAACCAACGAAACAACAACCAACACACAACAACAAAAAACTTCCCAGCAGACAAATCATATGGGGGGAAGAAACTAACTAAACCCTATCAATATATTTCAATTAATCGAAAGACAAATAACAAGCTATTGAGTGGCGGAAGTACCTTGTTGAGATCCAGATTAGGTGGCCAAACGTGGAGAAACTTGAAGAAGTAATCGAACATCTCAACAGCAGTCCCGAATTTCTTCGGTCCCAAACAGACCTCCTTGACCTCCTCAGCAGACTTGTCTCCAGCTTCCTCCAGTCGCTGCTCTTCCGCTGACTTCTCATCCACCTTCTGCTTCTTGGAGGCGTCGCCGTTCGTTGCTTCCGGCTCCTCCCTGGCTCGCTTCCCTGCGTCAGAGTTGTCGACGAGCTCCATGTCTTCGGTGACAGACACGACTGGCTCTGGATTCGTTGGAGTCGGCTCAGTTGTTGCGACTTCCGCCATGACCGAAAGTTGAAGAGAAGATAAAAAAAGGAAGGGGTTTTGGAGAAGAATATTGAGTCAGAAACCGTTCAGAGTTGGAGGTGAAAGTGGGGAGAGTGGAGAGCGAGGGTCTACGAGGGTTTTTCAATCGTACTCTGGTCAATGGGCGATCCTGGTCGGATTTTTATTCGGTTCGGGTTTCGGACCCGACATGATACGCAGTTGGGCTTTTGATTTTACTTTTAACCCTTCCTGGTGCTTGCTTTCTTGATTGGGCCTTCCTCAGCAGAAGCCCTATGGACCAGATGAACGCTTGTTTAGGTGGGTGGAATCCAGCTGTTGGTCTGCCAAAGCTGAGGAACGGTACGATTTACCACACTAGGCCACATGTGCACTATTTTATTAATTTTATATGATTTTACTACACCGATACCGCGTTAAGGTAACGTTAAGTAACGGTATTATTTCAGACGGCGAAAATATGTAAACCCGCTTTTTCTTTACGGTCAAGTGGGCGCCGTAGCGGCGTAGCCAGATGACATAGTTAAATTAATAGTTTTCTTAAATAAATTGGATTGACAGAAAGAATTAGGGTAACTGCCACTACCCTAAGCACTACTATATATATATATATATTAAATAGACTACCCGTCACATACTCAATACTCTCATCTATTCCTGCTTCTTCTTCTTTCAGCAAATACGATTTCTGCAGTGAGAATGACGAACGGTGTAGGGTTAGTGAAGCAGAGGGATCTGCCATCACAAACGACAACGCCAAGTCTCATCGAGTTGCTGGAGTGCGCTCTTACCACGGACGGATTCCGTTGGCCTAAAGACCAACTCTACTTTCCCAAATCCCACGGCAAATCAAGCGAGAGTCGCCGTAATTCTAAGACGGCGGACACCAAGCCAGCGGAGATGAAGACGCAGTCGAGGCGTATCATCAGAATCAAACTGCCAAAGAATGACGGCGATGAGAGAGAAAGCGAGAGGAAAGTGGAGAGCTGTCGGAAGAGAAAGCTAGAGAGTAGCAGTGACGCAAGGAAGCGGTCTAGGGTTGAAATTTCATCCTCATTGAACCCTAAGGCTGAACCAAACATTACAAAGGAATTGGCGGCCAAACAAGTTTCTAGTGCAGCAGCAAAGGCTAGCAGTAAGCCGCAAAAGAAGTCGTTGACAAAGCCACCGTGGTTTGTTCGTCTCCGGAAAGAAAGGAACGCCGCTTGCCTCCTCCGCCAAGCGCGACCGGACATCTCTCACTCTCACCACCGACTACATGTCTTAGGCTCGGTACATTAATTCATTCTCCCAATTCTTTGCCCTAAACCCTAGCCATCTAGATCTCCCCATGCTTGGATCTAATTTTGAAGATATTTTCTAGGGTTAGCAGCCGGTAGTACAGCTGTTGGTACTCGGTCGTCTCTATATTTCTATGTAATATACAGACGTTTTTTAAAGTATATATGGTAATAAAATTACACTCCCTTTATTTCTATGTTTAATTTCGTCTTCACCATTGTTGATCGCCTGCTTTGGATCATGTGTATCGTTCATTATGCGCAGACGGGGCAAACCCTAAAACCTTGTATCTGTGAATTAATTATTCACGATTAGTATAGTTCAATTATTACTGTATTCTGATTTCGTCTAAGTGGAGTTGTTCCAGTGGTTATTTGGAGGTCTCGGCTTTGAATTTAGTATACTCTCATAAAATGGACACATGTTTATTTTCCTGTTTTCTATCTTATATTGACCGAGAGTCTCGTACTACTCTGACAAAAAAACACGAGCTAAATTTCTAATAATGCACCAAAATCTCATGTTGGGTGAAATTAAGAACTGTGCATGGGCAAGCTAGGGAGATTTTCTAAATATTGTACAATTATGAATTACCCCAACAAGAGCATATTGTCCTTCAAACAACAACGAGTCGTATATGATGTTCTCCTTGGGCTGGTTTGATTCTGTGATTTCAGCCAGAGTGCTCGAGAGTGATTCTTCATATTTCTTATGTATATGATGGTGATTTTGTCATGCCAAGTAATTTTAAGTCTCTTTCATTTCCAGGTTTATTTCGTTCAAATCATCTCATCAAACTTCTAAATCTCAAAATCATACGAGAAAAAGGCGAGTTTTATATCTTCGATTTTGGATGTCATAAGTGTTTCTATATATCACCATCAGTAAGTCATTGGTCTAGTGATGTCTGATTAACTTCTTTTCATTTTCACGAGTACGACTCTCCAAACATCATGAATCAAACAGAATGTTTGTTCCATTAATTAAGACCAAATTAAAAAATTAAAATACACTTTACCATCAGACATATGATTATGATGTACGTAATTGATATTGATATCGGTATAATTCATATATGAGCTAGGAGGATTAGCTATTTAACCTTGTTTTTATTTTAAAAATTAATTAACCTTGTTTAGAACGCCAGTATATGACCAATAAAAGGCAAGGAAAATGACTAGTAGTGTGGAGTTTGTTGTTTTGTTTGGTATTTCTATTATTTTGATTACTATCTTACAAATTCTCGATGAAGCTTATTATATTTATTATTAATTATATATTTTAAAGTAATGGTCTAATGTTGACGTAAAACCATGAGCTAATAAGTTAACTTCACATCACATCTTTAGATGATTACTGCGTCAAAATGTTTGGTGCAGATTACCAAATTAATCCACTTGCTAAATTAAAAATCAAACACTACTTCTTCGTTCGTTCGTAGCAATTGCTTATTGAGTATTATTTTATTTTCTATATCAATTAATAATCGCTAAATAATTAAAGATGAAAATACTTTGCTAAATACCTAAATAGTAAATAGGTAAATGAATATACAATAGTTTAATTCATCCTTCCCCTGCTGATGAATGATGATAAAATATTAATATTTGAAGGAATAATAAAATATATTTATTGAAACGGCTCATTTACTATCTGTCACTGTTCGGCTCTCTCTCTCTCTCTCAAGTCAAGCTATCCCAAAGAGAAGCTAACAAATACAGCGAAGTTATCAAACACAGACTTGTCCTCCAATCCTTCATTCCTCAGAAACAATCGCCTGCCTTCTTCTCCTTCCTTCGTTACTCCGATCTCCCTGTAAAAGGTAATTTCCCGGTTTCATTGCTTCTTCAGGATTCAATTCCTTTCATTGGTGCCTTTGTTCCCCGTGTTGCGGGCGGTTCACTTTCTTGGTTGTTAGGGTTGTCGGTCGTACGGGTTGAATTTACAGGGGTTTTCATCGGATTGGATGAAGATTTTGTTTCAGTCTGCACTTTTGGTCATTTTGATTGGCGAGGGATTTGAATGATAGGGGATTTGAGATGCTGCTATTCATTTTTTCGGAAGCTGGTGATATCTGAACTCAACTTGGAGTGCCGCTTAGTGTACTTGGTGAATTTTGACTGGATTAATGTTGTGGTAGTATGGGTGTTTTCATGTTTATGCCATCTGTATGGCTTCCATTTTGCCGACAGTTTCAGATAGTTTTGGATGTTTATCTCCATTTTCAAATAATAATGGTTTAAGCTTATTTGCAAAGTCCACAACTTTTTGCTAGTGTGGATGCTTAGAAAAAACTTCTTACTTCATAGAAAAGGGGGATATGTTAAGGCTGTTTACCACGGTTGTGTCTTGTCTTAATTCTTTTGCTGTGGCATTTCAGAAGCTCCATACAGAAGCCAATGAGTGACCATCTAGATTCGGGTGTTGACCGGAATATAGCACCTGAAAATTCACAACCAATACATGGTGCTGAGCTTCCAAAATCTGGAGAGTGTTCTTCTATTCAACCTGTTAATGACCTGGCTAGCTTAAACGACAATGAGAAACTGGCAGAACATGATTTATGCGACGAAAATGAGCCGTTTATTCAGACGGTGGAATGCAGAATTTGTCAGGAGGAAGATAGCCTGATGAATTTGGAGACCCCATGTGCTTGTAGTGGTAGTTTGAAGGTACTTATGCTTTCCATATGGCTCTGTCCTCTCTGTGGTCTAAATTTAGGCTATATCAATATTTACCTTGGATTGGAAATGTGTTTTTTCCATACTATAAATATGACTTCTTTTGTGTGATTGAACCTGGTAATTAATTTGTAAATAAGACTGGCAATGATTAGGATAATGCCTGGATAGAAATTAAACGGTTGGAGGTCTAGCGGCTTTTTCTTCAGCATGTTTGTCATTGTATCAATGTGTTTTTCTGATGTTCTCATTGCGCTGTGTACCAATCCTTAAGTATAACCAGTGTTTCTGATCCTTCCACTGGTCTGGAGTGTAAGGTCAACCACATATGATAACATGATCTTCATTATATCCATTTCAGTACTGGACATGCATACAGCATATCAATCACTCTTGGACACAACTAGATATCTGGACTTCATCTGTAAATTGGTTTTATTATTGGTTTTGTGGCTAACATGTTTGCCCTTTCCTGTTTCCAGTATGTTCATAGAAAGTGTGTTCAGCGATGGTGTAATGAAAAGGGAGATGTCATTTGTGAGATATGCCGCAAGGTAAAGAAGTTCTTGGAAGTGTTTCTCGTTTCAGTTGGGAGAATTTCTACTGGAAGTTATAAACTATTCTTCAGTACTCATTTCTTTTGTCCGAGTAATGAAGATGGATTGCGGGATGGAAATTTCACAAGTGTTCAGATTTCTAACATGTCTTCTTTGTACAGCCTTACCAACCTGGATATACTGCCCCTCCACCACCTCCTCAACCAGAGGACACTGCTATTGATATAGGGTAAGCTTTACTCCATAATTTTTGGTTGTTCATCATTTCCATTGCCTATATTCTGCATGTCACCATCTTAATCGATGTATCTCTGGCATCTCTTTAAGTCTTACCCGTGGCATAATATTTATGTGTTTTATGTGATCATTCTAACGTGATCATTTCATTATTTTCATCATTTTCAATGTTTCTAGCCTCTTGGTTATAACCTTTTAAAGAATCCCCATTTTCCTTAATTTTTACATATCTTTCCCTAACAGTGAAGGTTGGACTCTTGCTGGCACTCCTTTGGATTTGCATGATCCCCGAATTTTGGCAATGGCTGCTGCTGAACGCCATCTTCTAGAGGCGGAATACGATGAGTATGGCGATGGTAGTGCTAATGGGGCTTCATTTTGTCGCTCTGCTGCTGTAATTGTAAGTCTTCCTCCAGGAACACTGTCTTCCGAAAAACTGGAATCTAACTCAATTAAGTTGATTGTTGTTTTTTCCTCATGAATTCCCATTTCATTTTATCTTACTAATTGAGATGGTGTATCCTAATTTGGCGTTGTGTGGATTCATTTCATCTGTTCGTCCCTCATTCCTAGTTCTTTTGTTCCTAGTCCCTCATTTCATCTGTTCGACCATTTTCTTTCTGTCCCAGCTAATGGCTCTTTTGCTCTGGAGGCATGTTATCACCCTCAACAATTCGGATGCTGATGATGACGCTTCTACGTTTTTCTCAGTAAGCATAAATTCTAATATCATTATCATATTGGATGCGTTCACACCAATCAATCATGCTCTGGTTTTAATGGTTCTCTTTTCATCATTTTGAAAAATCTGTATGTACCAGCTTTTCATGCTTAGAGCTGCTGTGTTTCTTCTACCGTGCTATCTCATGGCTTGGGCAATCAGTCTTCTGCAACGTAGGCGAGAAAGGCAGGTCAGTATCTAAGCTATGCTCAATCTCTGTACTCTAGCTAACATCTGGAGTAAGTATCTTGACGTTTCGGTGTTAAATACTGAATCAGGAAGCAGCAGCAGCTCTAGCAGCATCAGAGGTAACCTTCATGATACAGGCAGGCCAACAAGGAAGTTTGCATTTCAGTGTCGCCCCTGGTCCTGCCATAACTCCTCAACCAGCAGTGGTGCAGCCACACCTTCCTGTGTAAATCGGTGGAATGTAATAAGTGTAATGGTTATTGAAACAACCGAAGCAGGTTGTCCAGACTTGTATCTTGTTCGACCTCAAAATCGAATTATGTGTGGGTGTTTGTCCAGAAAGGGATGTGTTTGTATTGTATGTACATAAATTGAAGCGTGTCTTCGGTCTGCCGTTTGTGCCGTGGCTTCGGGAACTTGATGTTTGATAGGCAGAGGAAGTGGGTGTGATGTTGTTTCTTAAATATGCATAATGGCCCATACTAATTGTATCTTCGTTTGATTTCCCAATTGTTCCATGAAATAGCTGCAGATTGTAGCTAACTTGAAGATATCTCTCAAAACAGAAGGCAACATCAATCCATCCTGTACACTTCTTAGTAGTTTCCTTGATAATTATCCTCAACTACATCCTCATTTCCAACGAGTTTCGAATACTCGAAGATATCCTCATCCTGTACACATCATGGTATTTCCTTTGATAATTAGTGAATGTATTGTAAAATATAAGTACATAAACCCATAGTAGTCATTTGAATAAGGAAAAGAAAAAAACATTACCACACACGCTCGTGTAAGTAAGAAAAACTTTTAAATTGTTTAAAATTGTATTCACTGGCCAGTGTCAACTGAGTATAAAGTTGAACCACGAGTTAAAACTCATGGCGTTTCAATATTGCCATATGGGAGCATGTATGGGATGAGGATGAGGATGAGGTAGATGCACCTAAACCCATCTCCGATACCCAACAATTTTTTTTACAGTCATTCGCATTATCGATTCCTTAACTCGTAATGCAGACAATAATTGTTCTTTTTGTCACGGGTGGTCATAACATGTACTCGATTCTCATGAATCAAAATCAAACTCCTAATCTCATAATTAAAAAATAATGCCAATAATTAACAATGCAGTGTACACTCAGGCGTGCTTTCAATATTTCAGCTTGAAAGGTCGAACTCGCACTCGCCTAAAATTAATCAAGCCAGTAGGGCTTAAGCCCAACAGAGGATTTGTAGGCTTTTCAATATCATTGGGCTTATCTTGTTTAAGCATATGGGAGAAATAGTCACAACAGCAAACCCTAACGCTGCCCCTGAATTCGCCAGGTCCCCTGGTGGCCGCTGTTCCGCTATATAAACTGGGATTGTATAACGAAGAAACAACATCACACGCAGCAGCTCAATCTGTTTTGAATCATACTCCCGTTTCTTCAATTGTTTCCCATTCTTCTATTGCTTTCTGGGTGGTGTTTGGTTGTTAGTGTCGATCCGATATTTACAAAGCTTTTGATTTTTGTAGTTTGTGGTATATGAGTAATCGTATAATTCGATTCCTGTGCACAATAAGCCGATGCTCTGGAAACAGTTGATGAAGGAAGCATGGTAATGTGCACAGATAGCGAAGCCTAGTGGTCAACATGTCTGCCCTCTTTGATTCTTGATCTGATAAGCGGGCCTGGTTTGCGACCCACATCTCACCCCTTTTGCCAAAATAAAAAAGTAAGGATTTTCTAGTTTTCAACTCAAAGCAGTGATCTTTCTTCTAAGCATCCGATCTCAAGATATGTTCTTTCTTTTGTTGCGTTTCATTGATTATGAATGCCTATAGTTTGACTAGAGTGAACAGACGGAGATAACATCGTCGATGCCTTGATGATCTGCAACTTGAGTTTTAGTTAAACAACTTTCAGTATCCAATCTACAAATCAATATGATCTGTGCACGCCAGGTGTTAGTGAAGTGTAAATTTAAGTCCCAATGGAAATAAGAAACCAAGTTGATTCAGACAATTCAAGCACTGTAGCCCTTGATAGTAAAAACCCAAGCTGTACGACCAGGGATGGATTTGAAGCCGAAGGAACACAGGGTCATTATCATTAAGGATTATTGCAGAGTGTTACTTTTGTTAATATTTCATTCTAATTAGGTTTTAGGAGATGCCGCTTACTCATTAATTAATTTTTTGTAATTGTTTATTTACTCGTTAATAATGTAGATATTTGAAACATTATATTTTGGAAGTCCGAAGTTTATCCGATCCTATTTAATACGGGATAATTCATGTTTTACTTGCCTGAATCGGGATAAGGCAGACGGATTTTTCACTAATAATAATTGAAAGAAAAAATTATAAAGTAAGACACAACGTATAAGGTCCGAATTCAATTTGGCTCATTCTATCCTTGAATATAAAAATTAACACGATTTTCAAATTTCACTAACGTTCCGTTAATTTTATCATTCATTATATACTTAATTGTAGAATTTCACCTAGGATGCCAAATCGGCTTAGATTGTCAGGTTACATTGTTAAAGGTTTCTTTTTCCACCTTAATAAGACTTTGGCGTTAGATGGTCTTCGATCCAAGCACTGGAGACCAAAGCTTCGTTGCTCGAAACAATCCGGTGCTTGCTGGACAGTCTCCACGATCTGGAACACCTGAATTTAAAATCCCTCCCACCGACTGTAATATTTAAACACCCCACCACCGTTCCCACTCTCACTTTTAATCTCACTTTCTCCGATTCCCAAATGGTAGACATTGACGACCCGGAATCTCCACCCCCGCCGGCAGCGGCGTCCAAACCATCCTTCCTCACAGGACTCAACTCCGCAGTCCCCGCCTCCGCAATCGGCAAGCGATTAAACTCGACGCCCGCATCCTACGTGGAATTCCATAGTTAAGTATAATGGTCAACGATAAAGTCAACGGAATTCCGTCAGTGAGATTTAAAAATCGTGTTAATTTTTGTATTCGAGATAGAATGAGCCAAATTGAGTTCGGGCCTTATACGTTTTGCGTTATTTGATAATTTTTCCTAATTGAAATGTATTGTTGAAGTAGATTGTGTCCGCTTTCTATATATATAATGCAAACACATGTATTACTTCAAAACCGATTTAAATACCATACAGAGAAAGACCCATATAAAGGGTTAGTTAATATCTAATTTGATTTATTATATGGAAATCATAATTACCAATACGGGCATCTGACCGAACCTGATTTGATGAAACATGTTGTGGCGACCTATATATGGTATCATCGTGAACGACTAGCAATGGAGATTTCATGATGGAAGTGCAGGCCAATTCGTTTGTTCATCTCCGATCGAGGCAAAAGTTATGACTATCCTGGTAGCTGTGGAATTTGCAAAAATTTTGGACTGAACAATTATGGGATTTTCTTACCGTTAGACAAGCCATTTTGGTAGGAAATGCAAAGTGGCATTTGCAGTGCTACGCCTACCTTGGTTGGACGAAAGAGATCCTTCTGCAAATTGATTTTAGTTTTCAATCTTCTATCCTTGAGATTAAACCACTTAAGCGATTGGGTTGTCTCGGAAATTGGTGTAAATTTCTGATTGCAATAGCTTTGCTCAAATGAAAAGATGACCACATTCGTTTTGGGAAAAGGGTGTTATTAGTTAGGCGAAAGGTTGGAAACAGTCGGTGGTATAAAGCGTCAGTGCCAGGAGGGATTTTCCAACATCAGCCCAGTCTATGTGTGCAGGTAACCAAACGTCAACATTATGGGCCGACACCACTATTCACGCAACTCACCAACCCATTACCCACCCACCTCCATAAAAAAACAACTACTCCATCCATCTCATTCAATTTCAATCATATCCCATATAATTCACAACTATATTCCAGAGTTGAGAAACCTACACGTTTCTCTCTGAATTGTTTTATTCAGAACACGAAAGATTTCAAGTAAGAAAAGCAGCTACGTATCTCAAGTTCGTGGATTTACATTGATCAAAACATCAGATCAGTTACATTGTACGCAAAGAAGAAACCCCAAATTCAACGTAGCCACCATCTCCACAACACAACCCAAACAAACTCCAAGGAAAAGCAATCAATCACCTTTCCCCTCCTTTAAACCGACCTTGGCTTAGCAACAATAGTGGAATGCTTCAAGATATGCAAGCTGAACTGTCCACCTTTCTCACTAGTATCAAGCTTTGACTGTCCAGGAGGAGGCAACAGCTCGAAGTTTTGCACCAAACGCCCGATGGTAATCCCCAAAATGGGCAGGGCAAGGATGATCCCAGGGCAACTCCTCCTCCCAACTCCGAACGGAAGGTACCTAAAGTCGTTTCCATTGGCCTCCACCTTGGCCTCCTCCTCGAGGAACCTCTCCGGCCTGAACTCCTCGGGTTTCTTCCATTGCTCAGGGTTGTTCGCCAGCCACCACGCGTTCACCAGTATCTTGCTCTCTGCAGGGATGTCGAATCCACGGAGCTTAGCATCGTGGAGGTTCATGTGCGGGACCAGCAGAGGGATTGCCATTCTTAGACGGAGGGTTTCCTTGACCACCGCCTGGAGGTATGGTAGCTTCTGTATGTCGGGCTCGGTCACCTGGTTACCCGGTCCCAACACTGTGTCCAGTTCTTCCCTCAGCTTTTGCTGAATCTCTGGATGGTTGACTAGCTCTGCGATCCCCCACTCGATTGACCACAACGTGGTCTCAATGGCTGTCCAAATCACAACACCAATACATTAATCAGCTTATCTGTAACTAGTTCATTTCATTAAAGTGGGCAATTGACGATAAACCAGCCAGCAATTAGATCCGATCTAGCTGTAGATGTGTGTTAATATAATAGGGAAAGGTATTTGTTTTGTGGGAGCCAAATGGCCAAAGCGAAGGGTAGGTATGAAATGACAGTATGATACATCCTTATTCCTTCCTTTCTGGAAAAAGGAGCAGCCGTACAAGCAGTGCACTGTTCTATAAAGATGGATTTGGCTTTTTGTTTTCAAATCCAAAGACTTCCTATGTTTTATTTTCTAATCCTCCAATAAGCAAAACCCATTTTATTAGTAAAGAATGGTTGAGAATGTCGACATCTGATCTACCTAACAAAATTACCATACCTAACCACTAAATATATTTCAACTTCGGCTCCACCTGCAACTAGTAATGGAAAAATACTTAATTAGTGGCAAAAAGGAACACCACAAATTTTGTGGTTAATATTTTTTGGGGGTAAGTGGTAGGTGAGGGTTGGTGTGCGATCTGGTGGCCAGTTCCACAAGCACGTCTCATGTTATCTTATGTTTCCCAAGACTGGAAACCATGTGACTAGAATGACCATAATTGTCTGATACCTTCTATAGGGAAAAGTCAGGATCTCTAAACAGTAACTATATTGAGTTCATTAGCTCAACCTATTATTATTCTCATAAACAAAAGAAACTCTGGTCGTATGAGTAACGCGACTAAAGGGTAAAAACAAAAAGAGGTGGCGCGAAGGAGTTCGTTCGCGCGCACACATCACGGTCCGAGTGTCAAGTGTCAACCTCCAACCAGGGGCTGTGAGTTGCTGACAACCATGTGGCTGACGTCTACATATTCAACTTCGATTTTCCCTATTGACGTATTCAATTGGAAATTGTATCCTCCTCCACCCCATTATTGTGTTCTTTGGCCCATAGCAAAAATATCATATTCTTATCCAAAATTTTCAACAGTAAGTAATTTCAAATTTTCTCAGATCTACATTGATTCATACGGTGACATGATGAACACAAGCAACTCTGCAAAGATGTTACTTATCTACCGTACATGTCACACAAAAATCAGATAAAGTTTAAACTTAGTGATAAATTCATTTATTTACTACTTAGATTCAACCTTTTGGACTTCAGTGATACTCCCAATATCCATACAGCAGTGCCATTGGCTAATTTATTTACTATTTAGAGATGACAAACACAAAGTTCATTTCCTGCTTATACCTCTTTCCTTTATTAATTCCAACAATACGAGTCCAGTTAAAAATTCGAATCAACGGTGGTCAGAAAGTCAAGTGGCAACGAAAAATAAACACTGTGGTGAATATTCAGTCACACCATCCAATTCGGCTGGATGCCGGGATCAGGATTCTGGAAAATCGATTCATCCAATGGCCACAATAAATGCTGTCACGTGAACTAGTATTCAATAAAAAAACCTATTCAATAAATAAAAGGAAATAGCAGAATAAAGACTTACCGGCGACGTTGATGTTCTCGACGATGTAGAGGACGTTGTCTTCGTTGATTTCTCCCTTCTGCTGCGCATCCATGATATGATCCATCGCACAACTCATCTCTCCCTTCGTGCTCACCGCTTTCCTAATTTAATTCAGTCCGTTCATTGTCCAAACATTAGTCAATTTGAATCTGAGAATGGTAAATTTTTAAAAAAAATTATGATGAGCTTACTTCCTATCTGCAATGAAGTAATCCTTGAAGAGCTGCAGTCTCCTATCCTTGACATCCTTGCACACCTTCAAATAGCCTCTCAAAAACGGCCTCAAAATCGGGATGAAATCTCCATAGTTGTATTCGAAGCTCTGAGCCAACCGACTCCGCTCTCCGTTCAACGCCTTGAGCTTATTAAACAACGGATCCTCCATCGAATCGAATCGTCGGTCGAACATGATGCGGAAAATGTTGTTGTACATCATCAGCTGGAGCCTGCGTCGGAGCACGATTCCGCCAGCGGCGGCTTGCGGATCCTTCTTGACGTCCTCCACCACGGCGGCGGCCTCTGCCTCCCACCCCTGGCGGTTCTGCTGGACGACCTTGTTGGTGAAGAACGGGACGGTCATGATCCGGCGCATCTTCCTCCAGTGCTCGCCGTAGACGGTGAACACCATATCCTGTCCCTTCCCGGTGAAGATGTCGAAGACTACGTTGCGAGTCCGGGAGCCGAACTCGACGCCCTGTGTGTGGAGGACCTCCTTGGCGAGGTCAGGGGAGGATACGACGACGAGGTTGCGCTGGCCCATGCGGAGGAGGAAGATCTCGCCGAATTTTTTGGCGAGGTCGGTTAGGTTGCGGTGGTTGAGGTCATCGCCGACTTGGAGCCAATTGCCAAAGATTGGGACAGGGAATGGGCCGGGAGGGAGCTTGAATCGCTTGCCGCGGAGCTTAGATATTACAATGGCGACGACAACGGCGGAGAATAAGGCCAGCAAGGTCTTCTCCAGGAGGAGGAGATCCATGGCGGTGGATTGGGGGGGAAATGCTTTGATTGGTTCCGTGGAAGTTTGTTTTGCGGGGTTGGTTGGGAAATTCAGGGGTGGGAGGTTTTATAAAGAAGAGTGGAGGACGTTAGGTGAATGGATGGAGACTTATTAACGCCGTTAGTGGGAGAATGGAGAGATGGGGGTAGGTAAGGTGGATGAGATGTGGAGTTAGAAAGTCAAACTAACGACGTAATACAATAGCAAATAAATTTTGTCCGATCTTTTTTCCTTTGGTTGTCATTTTTTTTCCAATTTTGATTATTGATTAAAACATAGTCCATTCTTTTTTAAAAACAAAATATATTTTCTCCGCATTCTTAATTGGCGCATGGTCATTATGGAGTCTAGAATAGATAATATTTAGGGCGGTTGATAAATTAAGTTATTTACGAGCAGTTTAATATTTGGTTTTAAGAAAATTTATTTGTGATTCGATTAGATTTTAAATAAATTAATTTTGGGTTAGGGTATATTCGACTCGATAGACTTATGAGTTGAATTGAGTTCTAGTTCGAGAGCCAACTTGAATATTAACTTGATAATATGGCTCGTCAATAGACTCAATAGTAACATGTGTTTTTTGCTTTAAATGTCATATGCAAGAAAATATAGGTAGAAGTTTATAAATTTTAAGGTAGTTTGGTTTTAACTTTGACTTATTAATATTTTTTAGTGTACAAATTTTAAATTCAACTCAAATTGGATCATTATGAATTTTAATAAATAGTGTTCGAGTTGACTTATCAATAATAGTTAACAAGCTTAGAAGCATAGCTCGAATAGAGTCAAGTTCGACACAAACCAAATTTAAAATTGATTAATTGTCAAACCGAATACAGGTTCAAAGGGTTCAAAGGGATTCTCAATTTTGCAATTTTGATTTGCCAAACCTTGCCATATGCCGAGATCCTACCAACAATTGATTATAAATGCTAGCGAGGCAGGCACACAATTCTTAAATATTAATTTTTGTGGTACGGTTGCACCCAGAAGTGCAAGATGTTAAAAATTGTTAAAAATTGTTTATAATTTAGATGATTGATTATAATGGTTGATTTTTTATTTTATTTAAGTGGATAGATAATTAATTAGTATGTAATCCAACTTAGAACTTGGATGTTTACTCGAAACCCACCCACCGCGCCTGAAATTACCTGATCAAAGAGACCCGTTGACGGGTACGAGTACACCTGAAACCCGGGATTATCAGGTAGCGGGTGGAGACGAATTTAGTAGTATCCGCCCCGATACCCACCCGATGGGTAACCCAACAATATATTATGTCATTCCCCCTTAAAATATTCTATCTTAATTTTAAATTTTCAATTATTAGATCCGACACCAACTCTATCATAAGGGTTCTATCGGCGAAAATTGTGTTTTTAATGCATTTTTCTCCTTATCTTCCTACAAAGCGTGAAATTTGTGAGTATATTTTCTCTAAATTTTTATCTAATCTAAAAATATTAACAATTTTTTATTTTATTTATTGAATAAATAAAATTTAAATGTAATAATTGGGTTTTATCTGATTAAACGGGTAAACCCGAGACTCGGTAACGGGCGGGTACGATTTAATATTTATGCATGTTTATATAAACGGGTGGGGTACAGGTAAAACCCGACAACTAGACGGGTGGGTAATGGATGTGCCTAACCTGTACCCATACTCACCCGTTGTCATTCTTACTTTTCTTTTAATTGATGTTTATTTTATTAACTTTCATATTTTCTATTATTGTTTTCTTAATTACAAATAATTTTTATTAGTCCATTCTCTTTCCTCTTAAATGATCAACGACAACAAGGGTTAAAAAAAAAGACTAATAGTATTTATCTTTAAGAAAAATGAGAAGAAAATAAAAAAATTTATTCTCAATTAAAAAAATAAAAAATATGAAAGTGAATAGAATAAACATTAATTAAAAAAGAAAAAAATATTACATACTAACTAATTATTTATCCACTTAAATAAAATAAAAAATTAATTATCTAAATTATAAATAATTTTCATTATCTCGCCCTAAAAGCTCATGTTGCAGTCCGTATTTGGTTATTATATTTTACACAGAGCTAATCAAATTTTTATTAATTGTCCAAACATTAATAAGCTAAATAGAAGGTGTCAGCCCACTTGGTTATACCTAACTATAATTTGTAGATCTAAATTTGTTGGTACGGATGCAATCCTTTTGGTACAGTAAAATTGCAACTCACAATCAATGTTCACCTCAATTTTGGCCATTTGGAGTTGTTATGGTGGTACGAGTTGATTGATTCGATTTCATTTTGTAATTAAAACTATAAATAGAATTCTTTCTTAAAAGAATAAGAGAATTTTTGGAGACGGTTAGGATTTGAAATTTAAGCAAAGATGGGAGGAGATATACGATGAAGTCGGCGTACTGCTCCCGCCAAAGTTTCGCCACTTCTTGTGGCGTGCTCTCTGGCGGGAGAGTGTATATCACCTCTTTTTGAGCTGCCTGTGGCACGGAGGTTGTTGGGAGGTTGCAGGGCTGTTGGCTGTTGTCGGTAAGTATAGCTCGACTAATGATACTTTTGGTGGGTGGTGGTTTGGGGTAGTGGCACAGGGGAATCCCGTGCTCAAGTCGCATAAATGGTGGTTGTGTTATGGAGCTTGTGGCGAGAGCGGAACCTGCGGGTGTGGGAGAATGCGTCTAAGCCGGAGGAGATGGTGGTTAAGCTGGCAAGAGATCAAATCGAGGAGTGGAAGCTTGCGCAACAGGTAGGGCATGGTTGAGGAGGACCACGGGCTCCAGTACCATGCGGGAAGTGGCATTGCCCGCCTTCAAGCTTTGTAAAGGTCAATGTCGATGCAGCCTTGTTCCAACAACAAGGATGTCACGGTGCGGGTGCTGTACTACGAGACTCGACAGGGAATTACCTGGGACGATGCCAACTCCTTTACGCGGGTCTTGTACCAGCGAGGGTAGCGGAAGCAAGGGCGCTCCAGACGGCTATTATGTGGACAAATTCGGCAGGCTACAACATCATCTTCGAAATTGACAGCAAAGAGGTAGCGTTGGCAATGGGACGAATAGTGGAGGACGACACCGAGTATGGTGGTGTTGTTACAGAATGTCAGCGACTGCTTCGATTCCAATGAAGTTCAAAGGTTGTGTGGGTAAGGAGGAATTGTAATAGGGTGACACATATAATTACTCGGTTATTTTTGTTTTCGGAGATAACCCTCCAACTTAATTAGTAGGTGATATGAACGATTTATTTTTTACGATTAATCATTAATAAGATTGAAGTTTTGGTTGTAAAAAGAAACAAGAGAATTTTAGTACAAAGTCAAGTGTCAAATGTAAATCAGGGTAATTTCAAGATTGTCAAGATTGATTTGGACATGATAAAATAAAAAACTAATATTGTGCAATTTGCATCAACTGCTTCAAGTTATAATTACTGTGTAATCACCGTAGCTTAAGTCAATGCCTTGAACAGCTAGCTATGAGAAATCTAGTCATATATTTATATTTAATATTATCAATGGATTTACTATGCTCTATCGCATGAGTTGAAGAAGTCTAATATTATTAAAATTTGGGAAATATTTTAGCGAAAACATGCACTTAGTACAAATGTTATATAGTAGAATATCATTAGCTGGTTTTTTAAAAATAAAAAATAATGTTGAATTAACACTCAAATATATTTAACAATGCAACTAGATCACTCAAATTTATTCGATTTAAATTCATTAACTTTCTTTCTATTTTGCTTATCATATATATTTTTTATTATTTTCAATTTCCTTTCCCCAATCTCCAATAGATTTCACTCCAACTTCATCTTCTTCAATTTGCGGCAGCCCTAACACTTGTAAGCTAAAATTTCACCTTCCGGTTTTTCCGATCCTCCGGTGTCGTTGGTGCTTTCAAGTTTGTACTTCGAGGAGTTGCTCATTTCTCGGTCATTGACTATTATTCTTGTTTATACGGAATTGAGGCTAGTGTTAGCAATTCCATAGAATTGAGTAGGTATTTCGAAATGAATTCCACAAAAATTTACTAATTACATTAAAATGACTTATCTACCATTAACTAATAATTAAATTAATACCATAACCATCAAACTTAATATATATAATTAGAGGTCGCTAACTCTCTATTTGCCCAAACCTTCTCATTCTTGTTGTCGGCACCCAAACACCAATTTGAAAGAGGTTAGATATCTTCTTTCTTCTTCTTCATTCAATATCTCATTTCTTCTTCTTCATTCAATAACCATCGCATTTTCTAATTATTAATTGTTATGACTGTCATCAAATGCATTCTTTTTTTGTTAATTGTTATTGTTTTTTAGAATATGTCAGTTAAGGTGATATAGTTGCTAATTCAATAAACTCTTCCACTTGAGTAATAGTAATGTCTTGTCTGTTAAAAGGGCATATGTGGGAAAAATTTTATTTAATTCAATTCTGAATCGTATACCAAATATAATTTGAGAATTCAATTTATTTTTAAGAATTGAATATGACATTCCAAACATATGAATTCATTTTAGAATGAATACAAGTAATTCATTTTGAAATGAAATGAATTCCTGATTCATTTGATACCAAACGATGCGTTAATGGAAACACTCTGATGGAAACATGCATCCGGTACAAATACTATGTGGCGAAATCTTATTGGCTGGTTTTTTCTAATAAAAATAATGCTGAGTTAACCCCTTAATATATCAAACAATGCAACTAGATCACTCAAATTTATTTGATTTAAATTTATTCGATGCATGTGTATCGAATCAAACTTAAATATCAAATTAGCCATATATATATGCTGACTTTGTTTCATCACATTGTAATTGAATTGTCAAAATTAAAACTCTAAAATTATTAGTTATTAATTTGATAATTGGTTGAGTCAAATTTGAATGAATAATGAGCATGCATCATTAGATTAAGCAAAAAAATTTAAAATATCATGACCTATAAATATATCGCAAAAAAATATCTTCATAATATTAATATAATTTCTACGTCACAACTTATCTAAAACTTAGACTAAAAATATCACTCCATCAAATTTTTCATTCTTCAATTAGTCTAAATTCATCCAAGCGGGACGTTCAATTCATATATGGGCATTGGATATTTAATTTTTAATTCAACTCCAAACCTCCATCTCTTCCAGAGCTATTTTCCCACTGTCATCCCCTGATCTCTCATCCCTGTATTAAGATGCCAACCATCTCTATTATGAGATTCAATACTTCATCATTTTCTTCATTTAAAATTTCTGGATTTGCTTTTTAGGTTCTTTTGCTTTAATTTTGCGAGGAGAAAGGTTTTGGCTTGAGGTGATTTGTATTTCTGCCCTGTTTTCCTTTTTCCTGTACAGTTCATTAATTTTATACATATCATGGTCATACAAATATCACAATTATAAAAAAAATTGAACATATAGAAAGGAAGTTAAAGGATTTAAATTGCTAAAAATTAGGTGATTTAATTGTATTATTTGATAAATTTGAGTGTTAAACTAACATTATTTTTTATTTTAAAAAATCCAACCAATAATACCTCGTCACATAACGTTTGTATCCGTCTTTATTTGATTGGTTTTGCGATAATCGAAATTGATATACCTTGACTCGAGGCAAGTTAATTATTTCCTTTTCTCATAGTGGAAAACGAGAAAGCTGACGATCAGACCAGCAGTCCCTCGGGGTCGGGCTGTTCAGCAAGGGAGAAAACTCGGTGGGATGTTGAGATGGTGTGTGCTAATATTTTTCTTTAATTACAGATATATTGACGCGTTGATTTAAAAAATGACTACGCGAAGTAACAAAATTGTACCGGAATTTGCGAGTTTAATTGGTTGCTTCAACCCGCCTTTATGCACACTAAGTTGCTGTACCAAACTCGTCACTGGACTCATTACAACCGGCCCTTGTAAGATATTAAAACTCAAAAACCAGTTTCACAATTCACACTTCACAACAGATACAAGATAAAGAATGGAAAAAGATAGCAATCCAAACCCACAAATTAAGTCAATCAATGTTGTTTCTACGTACACTCTATGAAGCCATGCATACCCTTCCTTTTCACTTCCTGAATCTACACTTAACCAACAACACCCAAAGGCATGCAGCAGCTAAAAAATTCAAATGCAGTAAAAAGAATCAAGGAGTCTGCACATTGGATTTGTTATCTTCAGACGACAGCCTGTTCTCTGACTCCGACTGCCGGATTTCCTCGATCATTCTAACCACTTCTTCCATGTTCGGTCTCATATCCGGCACCTTAGCTACGCAGGCCATGCCAATCTGCAGCATCTGCACCATTTCCTCTTCGATGTTCTGATACCTCATCAGCTCCACGTCAAATACCTCTGCCGTCCATTCCTCCCTCACCACTGACTGCACCCACCTGGGAAGATCCACCATGTCATCCCCTCGTCCAGGGGACTGCATCGGAGCTTTCCCCGTCAGCATCTCCAGGATTAGCACTCCAAAGCTGTACACGTCTGATTTGTGGCTGTGCTTACGTGTTTCGATCACCTCCGGAGCACTGTACCCCACAGTTCGAGAGGGACTCAAGGGGGTATTCATCAGAGGCGCTAACCCGAAATCGGAAATGCACCCTTCATTGTCGGAGTTCATCAGCACATTTGAAGTCTTGATGTTTCCATGGTTGAATTTCGGCCCCCCTGCAGAGTGCAGGTGAGCAATTCCTTTTGCTGTGCTAAGTGCTATCTTTATCCTGCTTTCCCAGTCTAGTGGCGTCCTCCCAACTCCCCTGTTTCCTGTTTTCACAAAACAGAAGCAAAAAGCTAAACAAACTGAAAAAAGTTCATCAACCCTACAAATCAATTTCACTGACCATGCAAAAGCGTGCACAAGCTGCCAGCCGGAATATAGTCATATACGAGGAGCTTTTCGTCCTTTGAGTAATAGTATGCACGGAGTGGAACAACATTTGGATGCTGACCGACTCTTCCAACGATCTCCATTTGCTGTTCGAACTCCTTCTTCCCTACTACCACTTCTTTCAACCTCTTCACTACCACTGTTGTAGCTTCTTCCAACACAGCCTTATAGGCAGTGCCATAACTACCTTTCCCCAACACTTCTGCTGAAGCCCTCAATAGATCCTCGAGATCGAAATTGTAGGAGCAACCTTCAAAGAACACCAATTTGTTCTTTTCGGATGTTTGCACTCCACTTCCAAATTCCTCTTTTGGTTTGTCACCCCTGCCACCACCAGCAACGGCTTTCCCCTTCAAATCACTGCTACTACCATTGTCTTTCTTCTTCAAACAGCAGCATATAACAATCAAAGCAAGGAGAACCAGCACTGCAAATCCTCCTACTGCAATGGCAATGATCGGTCCTTTTGTCAGTCTCAGTTTCGAACTTTTCTTGTGAGGAGGAGCGATTGCTGGAGGAGGAGCATTCGGAGGAGATGGTGATGGTGATGGCGCAAGAGGGACAGGAGAGCAGGGATCAAGAGGTAAACCACATAATAGAGAGTTTCCGGCAAAGGAAGAATTGGGGAAACTTTGAAGAGAGGAAGGAATCGAACCATTCAAATGGTTACTACTCAAATTCAAATGTCTGAGCTTGGTACGGTTCAGGTCTGGTATAGCTCCATAGAGCGTGTTGTTTTGGAGGTTTAAGATAGTGAGCTGTGTCAAATTTGACAATGTTTGGGGAATGTTGCCTGTGAAATTATTGAATGAGAGATCTAATATGTTGAGTTGTGAGGAAAGGGAGGTAGGTATGTTACCATTCAAGCTATTGTGTTGAAGGAACAGGGAGCGAAGAGAGGGAAGGGAGGAAACATCTGCTGGAAGATCACCAGTAAGAGCATTAGAACGAAGGCTGAGAACCCTCAGGGCATCAAGTTGACCTAGAGTATTGGAAGGTATTGGTCCCACAAGTCCAACTCCAGGGAGTCGGAGTGCAACCACCCGAGAACCGTCCGAGTTGCAAGTAACACCCACCCATGAATCACAAGTTGAAGAGGCAGAAGTCCAGTTCAAGAAACGATAATGTGGTACTGCTGCCGAAAAGCCGAGAAGAGCCTGCCTATCTGAGTTCAAGTCCGCTACAACTAGAGAATGCAAGGTGATCAGAACAAACAAGAAATGCAGGAATGGAACCCGGATGAGCTTCATGGATGAATCCACTTGGTGTAGGTTCATGAAACTGCAATGTCCCCCGAACCCTGTTGACACCAATAAAAAAGAACAACATCAGCAACTAGTCTGGATTTTTCATGGTCCCAAAGACTTACACTGTAACTATCAACTGGAAAATAAATCTCAAGTATGACGTGGTTATAGGCAGGGTAGGTAGCTAGGCAAGAATCTCACCAAAATCTATAGAGAGTTTCAGCGAAACAAACTACTCAAAGCTACTCAAGGTTGAAGAACATAAGTTGCTAAACTGGAAGTAGGATGATTATATATATGCTTGAATTCCCAGTCTAGTAGAAATTGACAACATCCAAACCGTTACTGGCTATATTCTCCTCTCTTATTGTCTTTTTTTCCTTTCACTTTTGTACTTTTCGTAAGCAAAGAATAAGAATAAAACAAACGACAACGGTATGTTGAAGACATTAGGATGATCCTCCTCCTACAATGGTTCGCCTATATTAACTTTAACTACTCAGCCGATTTCATTTCAGAAGATTCTCCATTGCTGTACTCACTCCAGTTTAATTAACCAGAAAAGGCAAGCTCATTCACCCCATGCATGACAATTCCAGTATCAAGCACCAAAAGAACAACAGCAAGCACGATTAGTGAAAGTAATCATCACGAGGAAAGCAAGATGTGGGGCAAAAGGGAAGGAAATCATGACTATTAGGAATAAAGCCACCAAAAGAAGGTTACTGTGTTTCTTCTTTTTCCTCTTATCGCTCTTAATCGGGGACTCCTCAATTGAATTGCTCAATTAGGATTGACTTTACTCAAACAGAAGACCAAAACATTACTTAAATACCTTTACTCTTCTAACGACAGCAACTACAAGGCAAAATTCGTAACAGGGAAATCTGTTTAATCCAAGCCGGCACAAAAGTGGATCCAATATAGCAGTGAGATTTCAACCAAGAAAGGGTTCAAGATTTTAACTAATGACTTCGAATCTGCATTTGGTACGTCCAGAATCGCATGAATGAAAGCATAGGAGCACTACGAATACGCATTCTGCTGCAAGACAGATCTATAAACTAGGGAATCGAGATGATGACGCAATTCGCCAAACAAAAACAAAAATAAAATTAAGCTGGGAACTAACGAGCAATCAGTAAAAGCAAATGAAGCAGAGAAGTATGAATCTACAGGCAAGAAAATCGAAAGATGAATGGGGCAATGAGGTCTTGAAGTTGAAGTTCGAACCTGAGAGGAGGGAAGAAGGAGTGATTAGCGGAAGTAAATAGCTGGACGGCATTAGCATTTAGGCATTAGGAAAGAAGCTGAGTGTGAGAACTGAGCGGAATCCGAGTCGAGATCGGGGCATTCTTGAGACGGACACGGATGCAGAAGAACGAAGAAGAAAGCGAGTTTGCTGTCGGCAGCAGAAGAACTGAAGAAGAAGAAGAAGAAGAAGTGGAGAACTGGAGAAGAGTGAGAGTGAGGAAATTGTGAGAGGGTGAGAAATTTTTATTTCGATTTTGGTTTGGTTGGTCAACGTGGGAAGAGTAGCTACGACGAGGACGACGACGGATTAGGGGAAAAGGCAGTGAATTAATAAATGGTCAAAATACAAATTCATAAAGTGGTTGCTTTACAATCAATTCAACCACTGCCAAGTGCTTTTTACGGTATTTTCATTATTTTATTGGAAATTACAACTGTTCAAAACCATTAATTATTTGAACCAGATTCAATAATTTCATGCTTAAATGTAGTTTGTTCACTAAATTATCTTCAACTATAAACAATAAATTAGTTGTATTTGTAAAATATTCTCCTTTTTATGGCCAATAACTAAACTACTAAAATTGATGTAATTTAAGATTAATTTAAATTGCATGTTGCATCATCAGGATGTATTAAATAAATAAAAGGGTGGCATTTTGCAAGAGAAAATAGAATCTCTCATTAATTAATAAAATAATAATTGAGTATAGAGAAGAATAATAATGATAAAAAGATGTTGGTTCGAGGGTGGTAAGGGGGTTACATCACATCACACGCCTTGAGAGGTCAACGACAAGTCAATTACTACAGCGCACCCCATTTAGGTGCATTATTGTTCATCATATTCCAGTTTATCATGATGCTACCTTTATACCATAGACACATTGAGGTGGCCTTCATTCTCAGGCCAACCATCGGTAGTGGGTACAAGATTCATTATAAAATATCGACATTGATTAATATGTGATTGGGCTTAAAAAAAGGTTACATAGGAACTAAACTCCCCTCTTACACCTTATAGTTTGATAATGTGATTCGAAACAAACAAATACATTAATCTGGGGGAGGTTAATTAGTTTAGATTCTCAAAGAGTAATCAAGACTCCGAACACTCAACATGATAATACGAGGCAGGTTCATAAGTTGATTAGACTCAATCATTGTTGCTACTACTTTCCTTTGTTATTTTGCTTTGGACTTTGGTTTCATCGATCACAACCACCTTCTCTTCCTTCCTACCTTCTCTTCCTTCCTAGGTCACTCGCCGGTTATGAAAATGAATCTTTGAATTAAAATGAGTTGCACTCGTTTTTATGTTCTTTTTAGATAAACAAGGCCAACATTGCTTTTATAAAAAAGAAAGAAAATAAATATAATATATGTGTCCATAATTTATTGAAAAGTCTCATCTTATTAAGAGGCAGTCGTATATTAGGATTTTTTTTACCCTTTGGCGCCATCAACCCCCTCTACCGCCAATTAGAAATCGATACTCCTCATATTGAGAGGTTCGTGGTAACAATATTAGTCGCTTCCTCTTGTTGTTTGTCTATCTTTCCTTCGGTAGACTTCGTATTTGTGCAAAAAGACAATTAGAGTTTTTGAAGCAAAAGTCAAATAGGGTTTTTTTTAATCCAAAGGTAGCTCGGGTTTGCTCCTTTCTCTCATCGGCAATGGCGGAACCAGGATGGAGACATGCATTGAGCCGAATTTGGATAATAAAAAATTATGTATATCGAGTAACTAATTGATGAATTTAATCTAATACTAATTTCAAATATCAATGAATTTGTTGTACTAGTTTTAGTTAAAAATATAATATATGAGACACCATCAAATTTTTTCCATTATTTAAATTTTTTGAACAAAATTTACGACTGTTACTTAATCTAAACAAATAAATAAAGGAGTAAAACTTTAAATCTACACAACTATATAAACAAATATAAATTTTTTTTAACACCTCATCCATAGACCTTCCTCGTTAAATCTAGCAACTATACATAATTTTTTTTCAAAAAAAAAACTCTCTCAATAATCTCTCTCCCTCTCATCTCTCCCATTATAATTTTCTACTAAAAAAAACTCCATCGCTTTCTTTTTTGTTGAAAAAAAACCAAATAAATCTTATTTTATTATATAATATCTCACATATTTATTTATTTTAATCATGACCAATTCAAGAAATTATATGGTCTTTTTTAAATTTTTTTAGCTGGCTTATTTATTGAGGTTACATTTTTGTAAGTTAATTGGGTTATCAATCATTATTTATCGACGATCAAGTCAAAACACTAATCGGGTTGAATCGTTTTCAATTTGGCATATCCATCAAATCTAAGCATACTTCATAAAACATAAACCTCCAATTGAGATTACATTTTCTTAAATTCATCGTGTTATAAGTGATTAACTCTTCACCAGCTTAGGAAGCTAATCAAAGTTGAGTCAAATTTTTGATTTGTTAATCCACATCCTTTTACCTAACTCGTCAAAATTGCAAACTGTAGTCTGCTTTGATTTTTTTAACTTGGGTGCTAATGCATCTTTTCATTCATTTATAATCAAATTAGTTTACGAATCGAGCAAGTTTATTTTTACACATTATTATAATTTCAATTTCAATTCGCTTTGAATATATAAGACATATTTATCAAATCTAAATAATTTTCATATGACATGATTCTTTTTTCAAAATTCTTTTAACGAGACAGTTGAGGTTATATTCTCTTAAGTTAATCGGGTTACGAATCATTAACTTTGACCAATTCAGAACATTGATAAATAGAGTTTTTTGGAGAAACGGTGGGTGGATGACCCTAATTATTTAAAGCAACAAAAGGAGGATACATAACACCAAACATATCCGCTCGGACATGGTCAAAGACATTACAAAGAAGCGACAAAACATCATGATAACCAAATCTAAGGGAATGTTCATGATGGGCTAGGAGATCCGCAACTGTTTTACCTTCTCTAAAAATATGTGAGACTGAAACTTCCCACTCACGGCTAAGAAGCTGTCGTGCTTCTTGGATACAGGAATTGTGCCGAGGATCATCAGGAGGGTCGCCCATGAGGAAATCCAGTGCACAACTCGAGTGAAGTTGGAGATGTACCTTTCGATATCCTCTATCTCAAGCAAGAGAGAGTTGAGTGAGTTTAAATTGGACAAATAATCAAACCCGAACATGGACACAAACCACTTTCTATTACAAAAAAAACTTTATTAATTGTTTTTATCTCCTATTTTGTTTCTTTTTTTATTAGTTTTTCTTCCATAACATTTTAAATATTACTCAAAATATATTGCGACCTTCAAAAATGTTGTCTTATATCAATTTTGATACGTTTCACTGATCTTTTGAGGAAAAATAGTTAATATTGAAGGTTATGCCGCTATACTGAGGATAACCAACCTACACATCACACAAAACATTTTCTTGCATATTCAATCACACTTTTCCATCATAAACAAAACTAATATTCAGTTCAAACAAAATCTCAAATCGATGTAAATTATATAAAACCATCTTAAATCAATCTAAAATATGACAGCTAACGCAATAAGTGGGCCTAAAACAGTACAATTATCATTTATCGGGTATGGATTTTCGTAAGTTAACCCATTTACGGTTCATTATCTCTAGACCTATATGGAACCCTAATCAGGTTAAATCAGTTTGAATTGTACATATCTATCAAGCCTAACCTTAGTCAATATAACACGATTCTTCTTTCAAAATTCTTTTAATGGGAACAATTCAAAATACTAATAGGGTTAGGTTGAATTGGGCATATTGATCAAACCTAAGCATAACTGAAAACATGACCCTTCTTTTAATAATTTTTTAACGGGACAGTTGATGTTACATTTTTGTAAGTTAATCGGGTTAGAGTTATTATCTAATGACCAATTCAGAACAATACTTCGGTTGAGTCACCTGAATTGTGCATATCCATCAAACATATATAAGCTCATATTACGTGATCCTTCATTCAAGATTATTTTAACGGATCGATTGAGGTTACATTTTGTAAGATAATTACGTTATGAGTCATTATCTCTTGACCGATTCAGAACACAAATCAGGTTGACTCGATTTCAATTCAATATATCCATCAAACCTAAGCAATTCATATAACATTATTTCCTTTCAAGATTATTTTAACGCACCAGTTGAGGTTACAATTTTAATGCTCAACTATTCGTCAAAAGAGTTTATTGCTTTCTAACGATTCCCGAACTTATAAAATGTGAGAAAAAAATATGTAATATGAATATATTCCATTATAATACATGAGTATACATACTTGGTCCATGCATGAAAATTAATACTCATATGGTTTCCAATTTTTATATTTTATCCTTTTATTTTTTCTTTTTTATCTTATTCGCTACTAATTACTCTTAATTATGACAACTAATAATTTAATAGACTATAGCATGAGTATAGCATTAGAAAAATTATATCACTCTCTTATAGTCGAGATAAGAAAGTCCATTTTCCTTCCTTTTATTAATAAATTTTTTGGTTGGAATTTTTTGTTAAAAGACATTTTTTTGTCATGAATATAATTGGGGTGTTTATGGATAATATTTGGGTTAATTACTAGATAAGGAAGTTGCAATATGACATGGTGTTGTCTTTGGAACATACAATTTCCTTTCTTATTGAATATTTGAGTATTGTTTGAATTTTGTAGTTTTTATTGTTGGTGTTTTTATCAATTTTTTTATTTGTTAATTAATCGATGATTTTTTTGATATTTTTCTACTTTGATAGTTTATAATAGTTCTTCATAGACAATATTTTAATAGCTTGACTTCATTATTCGTTATTAATGAAATTTGATTATTTTCAAGATATAAGAGTAAGGGTAAAAATTAATTAGAGATTTTGGATAGACAATAAGAGATAGTATTGTGAAACTTTTAATAGTTTCAGGCAATTTAGAATGAAACAGAAAAGCTTAGTGTTATATGTACCTTTTTTGGTAGAAAGTATTATATGTATTAATCACCTTCAGCACGGGTGAGCAAGTTGATAAAAGTTTCTACGGTATCGTTCGGCCATTATATGTTTGTGATAGTTTAAACATTTTAATAACAAATCTCAGACAGATATACATGAAGATTGAGATGGATGAAAATTCATTTTATATCTAAACTATCATTAAAAATACTTAAAAAACTACGAAAATCAATCAATTAAAATTTAAAATTTCCACAACACAAACGGTAATTCAATTCGGTCAACGGGCCGAACAAAACTGCTAGTAATATTATCCGAATTATGAAATCATCAAAATATACATATAATTTAGTAGTCGAGACCAGAAAACAAGATAGTTTAGACTCTCACTCGCTCACTCTAATTCCGAGACGACCAAATACTGAGCCGAGCTCAAAATTACCCTGAGTCAAACTCATAAAAGTTATAAATATATACCCGAAATAAATGGTCAGGACCGAAATTATGGTGAGTCGGGACTCCCCAACCACCCAATTCCGCCCCTACTTATTTCAATTTTTACCTTTACTAATTTATAATTTTATTCTTAAATGTGTTATGAATTAACATTCATGAACTATTTGTGAGCAAGCAGTAAGTTTCTGGGGCCTCCGTCCGTGTCATGTGGACACTCAGTTAAACGTTCAAGATAGAAACTTATTTTTATAAAGTCCAAGGAAAAACAAAATTAACAAAATGACAATATTTATCACTTTAGCATTATTAATTTATGGTTTCAAAACAAAAAGTATTATGAATTTATTATAACTAAAACACTATCATACGTACCCACGATTTGAGCCGAAAAAGACATAAATTCATACAGAACGATCTAAAGAAAATTGTAACAGCAGTTTCCTCCGCATCTAGAAATATTATTTGGAAAAAACCAAACAAAAATTGGATAGAGCCTTCATTCCACCACATGCATGCACGAGTTTAGTATCTATGTTCCATCTTCTCCTTTTCTTGGTAGTTATGGACATATCTATATGGCATGGAAAATAAACAAGAGTCCATGATTAGTTTCGAACAAATGGTAAAATACGTTTTAGTACTTTCAAACAGTTTCTCATGCTAAATTTAAACATATCAAGTTAGGTTAATGATAGGGTTGTTGACAAATCAAATCGCTCGCGATTAAATTTTGACTTTATTTGCCCATGGTTCGGCTTGGCATGTTTGAAAGTTGACTCGATTAGTGTAGCTTATGAATTGATTACATTTTAATGGTCTGAATGTTTTTATTTTATTAAAAAATAAGAATATGGTGATGAATGATGTTATTTAACAATTAATTACTTATTTAGATTATAAGAGCCGTGTCTATTTTAAAATACTATAATTTTGTTATAAGTTTATCGAAATTGAGCTCGAAATTTCAGAGTTCCAAAACCGGTCTCATGATTTTTGTCAATAAATCACACGCAAAAAATGTCTGCTAAAAACTGATTCAAAACCATTTCGTTTAGCGGAATTGTGATTTTCAGATCGACGATGAGTTGTGATTCTCACAGATGATGAGCCGCGGCAAAGCTATAAACAATCAGGATCTACATTATTCAGAAACGAAGGGATTTGCAGGGATAACGAATTCGAAATCTCTGATAATCTACGAGAAGCTTCTATGGGATTGTGCGAAAGGAGAAAATATCAAAACAAGAGAATGTAAGGAGGAGAGGATAATTACGAGTAGACGCCGATGAGAGGGGCGAAGAGGAGGGATACGCCGTGCCAATTGTCGAAGACCTTGTGGTGGATCTTGGAAGGCAGTTCTCTATAGAGGCCGGACATCGTCGTCTGCTGGAATGGGGACAGCGCGTAGATCACGGCTCTCATTCTCACCTTCGCCATCGCCTTTCTTCTTCGTTTGATTGATTTTTCTTTCGATTCAGCGGTTGTTTCTTCTGGTATTTATAATGCTCAAAATGAGGCAAGTTTCTCGGAATTTCAGCTAAGAGCCTAGCTGGGCTCCGACTGATTCAAATATTCTATCTCGTGGGCCTATTTTTCATGATGAATTTATTGGGCTTCTCTGCAGCATCCATCTAGTCTGGGCCTGTTTTGCTGATACTTTTACAATTACTCGGCTCTTTTCTGCAACTATATTTTCAAATGAGAGTGTACGCAGCATCAAGAAGCTAGTGTATGATCAAGCCAAACCGTAGATGCATATCTAGCACATGGTGATCTGAAAAGATAAAGAACGTTTGAGTAAGCCATCAGATTCCTATGCCTTCTAACCACATGAAACTAAGGGTATGAATACAACAAATCAAAACAGACGTTGGCGATGTTACCCAACTCGGTGTTATCATCACAAAGGCTCCTCATGCGTCACAGCAGTAGCCACTTCCGCTGAGTTCACCTTGAAAATTACCTCAACATACTCCTCACCCCGAAACCCATCATGTCCAACCGGGCCAGCGCTTCCTCTTCTCTTACCTTTGGATCCCTCACAACCAACCCGTCCGAAAAAGCCACCAAAGACCCATCATGTCACCTTAGAGGTCCGCTTCATCCCATTGTTTGCCAGGCACCCTAAAAATAATGCCCACAATATATTTTGATTCTCGTAAAAACAACATAAACCACAATAAACAACCAACCTCTTCAAACTTCTAAATCACGAACCGCCTTCCACCCCAATAAGGAGGAGAGTCCCACCTCCACAATCAAACGAGGTGTAGTAATTGAAGCTATCTCGTTACTCGTCAAATATTATAATATTTGTTTTTTTATATAGCATTATTTGACGGTGACATGTTTTGAAGCTATTATTAGAGATATTATATGTTATCATGTCATATGACTTCAGAAAAAATAAGCAAGAAAAAGACAGGATACCTTAGATGTAGCCAAAACACAGAATAAACTGATCAGACTGTAACTATTTTTAATACACATCCCTCTGGTGACCAAATATGCAGGACGACAAAGTCCAGTGAGTCACCCGGTAATTTTCTGTACAGAAAGAAGAACGGGGCCCACGTGATCATGTAACCAGAAACAGTAGTGAATAGACATGAGAACCCCTCGTACCAATCCATCCATCCGCGCCCACTGGAAAAAGAAAAAAACCCACCACCTCTCTTCTCTCCATTTCTCCTTCCTTCCTGCAGGGTTTCTGTATTTATCCACTTCTCTTTCTTCCATCCACTCTTCGACGCCTACTCTCTACACCTTCTTCCTCCAGCATTCGTCTCTTCCGTTCATCCAATCAATCCTCCGCCACCTCAACTTTTACAGGTGCGTTGCTCTTGTTCGTCTTTCCATTTCCTCTTCATTTCGTATTTACTATGTTTCTCTTCTTTCCTTTGCTCTTGATGTCTATTTTCTACTTTCCAGTGTTTGATAGTGGCGTTGTAGTAATTCCAGATTTCCCTTCGATCGGCGATCACTTGATTTTCCTCTGTTTTTTTTAATTAGAAAACGATGCAAGGCGCTATCGGAGCTTTCTTCTCCAAGGCAGGAGTAGTGAAGACCGGTGTCCTCCAGCACGTCAGGGTGCTGAATCCGGCACTTCGCCCGCTCGTCTTCTCCAGATCTGAGTCGTCCGTCTCTTCCGCGGCTCGCATCGAGGAGCATGGCTTTGAGCACACCACAATCTCTGACGTCTTGTCTGCCAAAGGTAAAGGTGCTGATGGCTCCTGGCTCTGGTGCACCACTGACGACACTGTTTACGATGCTGTTCACTCGGTACGATCTAACATCCGTCATCCTCTGTCATTTTACTCTGTTTTTGTGTTTAGGTTTATGAGATTTGAAATTAGGACTCGATCTCTGTTTGCAGATGACTCAGCACAATGTTGGAGCGTTGGTGGTGGTGAAACCTGGAGAGCAGAAATCGATCGCTGGAATCATCACTGAGAGAGGTACACTGATTCAACAAAATCTCTCGCTCTCTACGTTGACCTTGTTCTGCTTTAAGAAGAATCCTCTTGAATCAGTCATGTTTCCTTGCAAACACGCAACTGAGTCGAATAATTAGGGGAATATTGAATCCTAATCCTATCTGTATCTTGTTCTTAGTGGAGTTACCACAGCAAACGATGAAAGAGCCGTTTAAGAGACGTTGGACTCTGGTTTTGTTCTCGGTCCTATTGGTCTACTCATAGTTTTCATCGTTGAATGCCTCCTTGCTGCAGTCTCATTTAAGATCTAGGTTTCCTTTTCTATGCAGTCTGATTCCTGCGTCAACTTGGTTAATGTTTGTATGAGATAGCTTCAGCCTTTGGCGATGGTTAGATACCTAAATTTACTATTTCTCGACATGATGATGCCAGGGTTTATATATGTTTGAAACTATGTTCCTTGTGTTGGTAATATGCAGATTACCTGAGGAAGATCATAGTGCAGGGAAGATCATCCAAGTCAACAAAAGTCGGGGATATCATGACTGAAGAGGTACTCCAGATAATTAATTTTTATCATTAATGTTCCAGATATGCATATTTAGAACTCAGGTGTATTTGTCACCAACTTACTATTATTGGTTCTTATTGTGGGGCTACAGAACAAGCTCATAACAGTAACACCTGACACCAAAGTTCTGGTGGCAATGCAACTGATGACTGGTAATTCTACAGTATGCCATATGTTGTTTTGCATTTCTGGGTTTGTTTCACTTGGTTGGAAGTTAATAACTTTGAGACGTGCTTGGAACTGTTGGCAGATAACCGCATCAGGCACATTCCAGTAATCGATGAAAAGGGGATGAGTGGGATGGTGTCGATTGGTGATGTGGTTCGTGCTGTGGTGAGGGAGCACAGGGAAGAGCTGGACCGACTGAATGCTTACATTCAAGGAGGTTACTAAGATGATAACTATCAATGACGACGATGACGACAAAGGAGAGGTCCTAGTAGTGTTCTTGCGCCCGCCCTTGGAAGATGAATAAGCCCAAGAGCTTGTATATATAGTGTTTGTACTGCCAATGAATGTATTTCCTGGTTATTCTGCGGTGTCGAAAGAACAACTAGCGGACTGGTCAGCTAATAACGAGTAGGAGAGAACTCTTTTATCTGCCATGGTAGTGTGTCTTTTCTTGTTTGCTTCTTGATGTCGGACAGCGGAGCTCGTCGGTTAATGTTCACTGGTCATTTTGCAGTTGGTGCTGGCAAATGATTGATGCTTTTAGTGAGTTCTTCAGCTTTGCTGTCGTGTTCAAGTTCGCACTATTTTACTTACGGTTTACAAACGAGACGGCAAATCCCTAGCAACTATGCATACAATTATTGGCAAGGCCATGAAAAGCAGGGATTGCGAAGCTTATCCACAAGGGCAGGGCAATCAGATTTCACTATCGTTGCTGAGGTCCGTGTTGGTTGCATAGCTCAGAGCCGCCACCAAGAGGGCCCTAAATAGGGCAATGAGTTAAGTCTTCAACATCATTATGTCATAGCGGGCAAGAAAGCCACCGGACATGACGTCTTCATCTCGAGATGAAGATTAAGGAGTCGTCTGAATTTGGAAATTGGGGTCCAATCCTCAGAGCTCTTGGAATATGTCTGGAAGAATTGAAATTAAAAATACACTAGGAATTGAAAACTCTTGGAAAATGGAAATCGAGATTCCTAGACTTAAGACTGGATATTGAAAATTTATTCCAAGAAGTACTTAAGTATCCTCCTCAACCAATTCATTTAAGCTTCACCATGTCCGGATTGACCCTCCACCACTACCAGACGTCTGCTCCACCGTACTCTCCTGTAGTCGTCATCGAACTCTTGCCGGGCGTCACCAGACTTTTGACAACACCATAAGACTCTAGCGAAGCTGTCAAACTCACGTCAAAGTAGTAGACTTCCACTCCGTTTCCAGACTATGCCAATGTCGCTAAGCTTCTACTACCACTGATAGACGTTCACTCTGCCGTACTTTCATCATGGAACTCCAGACTTCCTCCAACGCTGGACTTCAGTCAATGCTGCCAGATTTTCCCCGAAACCGCTAGACTTCTGTCATCATTTCCGAACTTTCGTTGATATTGCCAAACTGTTACATCCGCGAATGGACCTCTGCCATGTTGGAGGACCACCATACTTCCGCCACCTTCACCAAAAACTTCCGTTATCATTTCCGAACTTTCTTTGATGTTGCCAAACTGTTACAGCCGCCAATGGACCTCTGCCATGTTGGAGGACCACCATACTTCCACCACCTTCGCCAAACTTACGTTGCTGATAATTGGATTTTTCGATGATGTGGCCTGAATTCTATCGACGTGTCTCGACATTTGTTCCCATTTTGCCAAACTTCCACCATTTTCGTTCGACTTTCGTCGCCACTGCCAAGCTTCAACCACCGCCAACAAACTATATCAATGCCGTGGTTGAATTTTTGTCGCCATTGCCACACATTTGACTACAGTCCACAGCTACTGATATACTTCCTATACCACCGTCCTTTCACTGATGTCACCAAACTTCCGCCGCACCACCTAACCACCACCCCACCATACTTTTGCCCCTGTATTGGACTTCCACCGCCGCTATCAAACCTCCGCCCCAACACCTTATTACTTACCAGTTACCACCAAATTACTTGCCAAATACGGACTTTTTAATAAATCAATTTTCGCTGATATTTTCCTAATTCTCGGTTCCTGCATCGAGACACGGCCCTGCGATTTCTAGCTAAGAGGAATACCTTCCACAACCATTTCAAAGAATCTCCTGGTAGTTTAGAACCGCCTCTCCGGTCAAGGGGTTGAGAGATGGAGCTCCTATGAGCATTATAGAGGATGACTTGACAGAGAACTTCCACGGGCAAGGTTCTTTTGGGCTCCAAGACAGAGAGCCTCCCGAGGATCACAAAAGACTAGAGCTGCAGAGATCTGCTACGCTAGACAGAGTTCATAACATGTTAAATTAAAAACATTCACTTTTAAATCCAGGCAAGTCCCCAACAACAGTAAACGGGAAAATGAAGAAAGAAAACCATAGCGCCATTCAAAATGAATACCTACCCACACACTCCCGTGTTTCCCTATCCCCGAAATCCCAATTCACAAATTCTCTCGCCATATCTTCACCCCCAATTATAGTAGTCTATAACCTATCAACACGTTACCAAAACTAACACTAGCAGCACAGCATGAACATAGTAGCATCGTCATTTTTCTCCAAGCCACAGCATTTTATAGACACAAAAATATACCCAATAGTGAGGAGACATCTCATTCGCTAATGACACTTCTTATGAAGACCCCAAGCATTTCTGTAGGCGGTTGCATCAAACATTAAGGACCGGTTTTAGCACGCTTCATTCCGATTATGTTTGAGTTTGACGTGAAAGGGGAGACGCTGCCGCTTGGTCCGGGGCTTTCCTCTCTGTAATTGGAGTTGAGCAGCGCTAGTTCCTTTAGTTGTTGCCTCTTATACAGATCGTGTGACTCTTCCTGCAACATTCAACGAATGGAAAAGAATCCGAGCTGAAATGGCTATGTGGGACTCTCCACTTTGAAGTGATACTTGTAATCTGTCTGTCAAGAAAATTGAGAAGACTAGTATTCTATACCACAGGTCTAAGCACTTCTTCTATGATCTCTGTGGCTTGTCTCAATCGCAGGTCCACGATATTAGCAGGCAATTCAGCTTCAATTATAAGGTGCAGAGGCTCGTTCAAATGCTCATACCCTGGTCTGCCCCTCAAGGAGTCCTCCTGTAATATGTGAGAAAACCGAAAAGTTGAATATAACCCAATGTCCATCGGCTTACAAAATGTGGGGTTATTATATACTAGAGAGGTGGATCATGGATGAATATTTGCTTATCATCTTGTTTATCTATAAAACTCAAAAACCAACTTCAAAATGTTCTTACCTTCTCAGGGTCCTTTATCGAGCCGTTCCCTCTGATGAAGACACGACAACCAGTTGAGAGTTCCACACGCTTTAGTGAGTTTCCTCTGGGTCCAAGGAGTCGACCCACAAAATTGAACTGAAATGTTCAGCAACAAAAGGATATCATTAAACTAAATTCTAACAGACTCAAGCATATGTAAATATGTAATACAGTTGCAATTTAAGATAGGATAGCTTACATTGGGGTAGCTATCCACCGGAATATCTAGACGCAATATCTTCTTCACAACGTGAGAATTCGGACTTGCTGGTGCACGCCAGTCCATATTCATTCCGTCTGTCCCAAACCGCTGTCATATGACGAGTTCAATGACATATCATAGCAATGGCCAATGAGACATCCCATTTTCGAAAAAATCAAATGATGAACTAATGAAGTATTCAAATGGCGGGGAACTTGATGCAATACCACTCAATTTGTGCAGCAGTTTCCAGGAGGAGTAACGATACTCAAATGAACAAGTGAAGAACATTTTCTTACCTGGCGAGGCAGAGAATTCCAAGATGGTTCGTCATTACGGTGGGGGCTAACGGATGGGCGCTGCTGAGGTGTTGATCCAAAGAAGCTGAACCCTTGGTGCTGGCTAGGGGCAATTCCAGAAACCCTCAATATCTCTACTTACATAGAAACAAGAAAAACTATCACTTAAACAAAAAATTCAAATAATCATAGGCAAATAGCATAATCATTATAAACATTGATTTGGAAGCGAGAACTGAACATAGATAAGAAGAAAAAGAAGCAAAATGAGACCTTGATTGAGAATGCGAGTGACGATGGGAAGGACCTCAGTGAAAGGACCGAGATTGTTGTACTCTTCCAACAGCTCCGCCAGATATTGCCGCTGCTGAACACTGCTTGCAAAAAAAAACAGTTCCAGATCAATCAGATGTGACACCACTAGTAATTCAAATAGAAACGAAGCTAAGAGATAGTACCTCATGATGTTATCCAGATTCGGAGGGAGATGATTTTGGTGATAAGGATGATGACGGTGAGGTGAGACTGCGGCGGAGGACGGTGGTGGAGTTGCAGTAGCGGGCGAGAAATTGCGAGCGTACAAGCCAGACATGATTGTCACCGATCGGAGAAGTGGAACTAAGATGGGGGAGTGGAAATCTCCGGTGGGCAGAGATGACTACGGAGCTGCGTGTGAAAGAAGACAAGGACGCGGCAATGGAAGGCGATTTGGTAGGAATCGGAATCCGGAGAATGGAGGAGATCGGTTGAGAGAAGGAGAGAGAGTCACAGTCTCCGATAAAGATAATGAAGATGATGATGATGATGAATGGCGGCGACTGCAGACGTTTCTGCAGCTGCTGCTTCTCTGGCACTCTGCTGGTTTTGGTTTCGTTGGGTGGTTGCAGTAATTGAATGGGCAAGCTAGGTTAGCTTTTGCCTGTGCTTCTTTTCTATTCTACCACTATACTTCTGTTATCTTACATATTGCACCCTATAAATTTTGTATGCATAAAATTAAGGCTTACAAGTTATAAATCTAAACAAACATGCACCATCACCTATTGGTTTATTACAAATCTATACACCACCTTTTTGACATGAAACAACGTTAACGAACGTCACACTCTTTTAAAAATGTAAAAATTGCTCTATTCAAATTTATGAATTTTAGAAGCGTTGATTAAATATAGTAGATCCGACGGTTCAAATTATTTAATAAGCAAGGTGAGAAATTAGAATCCAACAGAATACACAAGAATTAGGAGAGAATTAGTAAACTAATTTCTTCTAGAAACTAGTAATTAAGCGGAACTCACAAATCCAATGAATCATCTACCTGATTTGATTAGCATTTCTTTCTTCTTTTAGTTTCCTTATTGTTTCTTATTTGGACGTCACCCACAGCCTTTTTCTCGCGAGCATGTAAAAAAAATGCTGAAATAGTACCATATAAACTGACCCCCACTCATCACTTTTGGTGATTCATAACAGAGACAGAGAGATACTTGGAGATGGGGAAAGAGTACTGTGTAACGGGGGGAACTGGGTTCATAGCGGCTTACTTGGTCAAGGCTCTGCTTCTCGATGGCCACGTCGTCAGGGCCACTGTCCGCGACCCAGGTACTTGGTACTCTCCAGTACTCGTATTCATGATTTCATGTGGTGTAAATAATCTGTCAATCCAAACTTACAGTAAGTAGTTTTGGGTTTGTGAAGGGGACATGGAGAAAGTTGGGTTTCTATTGAAATTCAAGGGAGCCAAAGAGAGGCTGAAGCTTGTGAAAGCTGATTTGTTGGTTCCTGCAAGTTTTGATGACGCTGTTCGAGGAGTGGATGGTGTTTTCCACACTGCTTCCCCTGTTCTCGTCCCTTATGATCATAACATTCAGGCAAGTAACTACTTAATACTTAGTTTATGATCCCATGTTCATATATATAAACATCCTACTTTTAATGGTGTTTCCAAAGAAATTTGTAGGATTTGACTGATACAATCGATTTCACTGGTTGATAATTCAAAAATCTCATTGATTCGATCGTTGCGAAAACCTCTCAAAGGATCCATCAAATGGTTGTGTCGTAACAGGCAACTCTGATAGATCCATGCATAAAGGGAACGCTGAACGTGCTGAACTCCTGCTCAAAATCCAAAACCGTGAAGCGCGTAGTTCTCACTTCCTCGTGCTCTTCCATCCGTTACCGTTACGATTCGCACCAAGTCTCCCCTCTCAACGAGTCTCACTGGAGCGACCTCGACTACTGCAAATCTTACAATGTAAGGAGGGTTACTAAACTTATGTCCTGGTTTTTGAATTAAACGACGCTCTACATTCATAATGACCTAAACGTCCATTCCATAAAAATGAAAAACATGAAAAACTTACTAGTTCAATCCAAAAAACCCTTATTTAATATGTTTTAGTATATTTTAGTGGGTCGAAAACACTCTCGACGAACCATGGCTCAAAATTGAAAAGGTACGAAATTGAATTTTGGATTTGGAAACAAAAAATTGGACGGAACGCCGGTCCGTCTGAATTTTTTTTTTTAATTAAATTTTTAATTCAGACGGACGGCAGCGGACGGCCCCACCGTCCGTGTCTGGGTCAAAAAATCAAAAAAAAATTACACGCATTATTGAGGGTTACCTGATCGGAAAGTCTTCAATCTTCAAGCTCAGAACTTCAATTTCTCGTCGAATCTTCGAGTTAGGATCTTCAAGTTCTGCCGAAACTTTGAGCTTTTGTGTTTTAGATTGAATGTGTTTGTCGAAGATTGAACTTCTTATAAATTTTCAATGTTTACGGAAGGATAATTTAGTAATTCACTATTTTAGAACGTCGTTTAATTCGAAAATTAGGGCGTCGTTTAGGGATTCAAATCTACTCATTAGCTAGCTCCCTTTCAAACCAACTTATATGTTTACAAAATCTCCACATGCTGCTGCAGTTGTGGTACGCATTCGCGAAGACAAGTGCTGAGAAAGAAGCATGGATGATGGCTCAAGAGCAAGGAATCGATCTGGTGGTTGTGAACCCCTCCTTCGTGGTGGGCCCGCTCCTTGGTCCGCAACCCACGAGCACCCTCCTCCTCATTCTCGCCATCGTCAAAGGTCTCAAAGGCGAAATTCCAAACACGGCATTGGGGTTTGTTCACATTGAGGATGTGATAGCTACCCATGTCCTGGCTATGGAGGACAGCAGAGCTTCAGGGAGGTTGGTGTGTTCCAGCTCCGTGGCTCATTGGTCCCAAATCATTCACATGCTCAAGGCCAAATACCCTTACTACCCTTATGAAACCAAGTACGTGACATCTATATATCTGCTAGTGACAATATCAATAAGGTGTATTTCGATTGAGTTATGAAGATTGAATTGAAATTGTTTGCGTGGGGCAGGTTGTCGAGCATGAAAGGGGATAGCAACGCGCACAGTATGGACACGAGCAAGATTGCGAAGCTGGGGTTGCCGCCATTCAGAAGCTTGGAGGAGATGTTTGATGACTGCATCAAGAGTTTCCAGGAGAAAGGGTTTCTACATGCCCCAGCTGCTGCCATTTTATACTAGCTTTCATCTTCCCTTCCTTGTTTGAGTTTCCCATTGCAGTCTCATCTCATCCCATGTTTGTATGGCATCGGTTGGGTAATGCCTAACATCACAGTTTAATTCGTGGATGCAAAACATTGAATAATTTATGTTGCGAATCTTTACCCCTCCCTTGGGCTGGAATTACACGAGTTAGGCTCTTGTTTCTTACAGAATTTTATCCTCCTCACACTTAACTCATTCACATAGTGGTGTTTGAAACCTCAGTGCTGGACCAACGCATCAACTTGGTGCATATTGTTAGTTAACAATGCAAAAAAGAAACTGTCAACAGATGAATACAATTCAATGAAATAGATAGCGGAGAACCTTTTTTTTAAAGGCAAAAATTGCAGAGAACTAAACAACTGAAACTTGATGTATGAACAAAGTTGTGATCGTGAAACTGAATTCGCTGCCTTTGAAGCTGTTTCAGTCTCTACCGAAGCTTCTGAAGGTAATCACAGAGATTGGAACTATAATGAATCAGCAATGGAATATATTCCTTCTCTCAAGCAATCACGCTACTGCTGTGTTTTTAATTTGTTATCTACCATTTCTCCCCTAGGGTCATGATCTCATGAGAAGAGGATCCCACCAATACTGCGAAGCTGGGGAATCAATTGCTGGATTGGTGGAGAGTTTGTTAGTTCTCTTCCACACACTAACGTCCGGATTTCTAACTCATCAGTTTAGTTAGTGGGCTTCGACCCGATCCGTTCGGCTGCTCAACCGAGAATGAGGAAGCGTAGCGATACAATCGTGGGTATTGCGAGTGGGATCTTGTATCTCCATGAGGAAATCAGGTAATATTCTACTGGATGTTGAGCAGAAATTTTGGGATGACTAGAATATTTACTTGTAGGGGTGGGAGTCCGGATGGACAGCCTGAAAGGGGTTGTTTGCTCCCAACAAACAAATCTCGTCAGTTGTTCTTTAATTTTAATCCAACGGTTGTTAATTTGGTAGGGGCAATTTAGTTTATAAGTAAATTAAAATCTAAAATTAAAAATTAAAAACCTAATACTCTATACCTTAAATTTTAAAATTCAAAAACTCAAAATTTAAAATCTAAAATTAACAACCAATACTTTAGACCCTAAACTTCAAAATCCAACATTAAAAACCCATACTTTGGACCCTAAACCTCAAAATTCAAAAATTCAAAATCTAAAATCCAAAATTGAAAACTCAATACACAAGAGCCTAAATCTTAAAATTCAAAATTCAAAATTAAAACTCAAAATTCAAAATCCAAAATTGAAAACCCAAAATTAAAATGTAAATAAAACCATTAATAATAATTAAATAAATAAAAATGCCTGAAAAGAAAAAAAATATAAAATAACAGACACACCCCTAATTTAAGTTATGATATCACCCGTTAAATCTAATACCTATAATAGACGACCAGGATTTTTTTTTGTTGCCGGCATATAAATTATTTTTCCTACGGAAGGCTCTTTTCAGTTTGAACTTTGAACTTTGGGCCCAGTTAGCCATAATGGGCGGGTAGCAGCTGGCTCGGCCCAAACGCACTATGGTTTTTGAGACACGTGGCGGTAGATGCCAGGACTTAACGCCTAAAAAGCTGGGGAGGATAAAAATGGCGGGAAGGAGGCAGACGGGGCATCCACGTAGGTGTAAGTTGGCGGGAAATGGGGAAAGGAGCAGAGTGAGTCGTCCACTAATCCTTATCTACCGTAACCCACTTGGCCACCTTTCCCGGCTGAGTCGTACAGAGAAAAACACATGCCGGCGGTCCGGTCCCTTTTTCTTTTTTTTGGTGAAAGTTGCAAGAACAGAACACAGTATGACACGCGTTAATTACTAACCGGGGCCTGTTCTTCCTTCCTTAACCTGGTCACGTGACTTTGTCGTGGAACCAATTCCTTGATTTTTTTCATTTATAAACGCAAATAATTAATAATTATGGCGGTCACATGACTTGGGTGCTCAGCTGAGTTGATAAATGAACATCATGTAAATAATAATTGGTAAGAAAGTATTAATCTCTGCATGGGTTATGCAGGCAAGCTGACAGAATGGTGGTGGTGTGATACTACTCTTCATTCTATTTGGGTTGATATCCTTGACTTCTTTCTTTCATAATGCGACTACCCGCATGACTTTGGAGACGGTCCTCTTGCCTCTAGGACTGGGTCTGGATAAGATTGTGCTATTAGCTACAAGTGGCACTACATTTGTAAAATTTGATGCATTGGCTACATTAGAAAAAGATTTGTGACTGTAATGTTTACCGACTTTTGTTGACCGTTGGGGTGCCAGATTGCCTCGGACTCGCCTCCGTACAGGTGAGTGAATTGGTAAAACATTCAAGTAGGGGAAGGTCGTTTTGGGAAGAGGACACTTCAGTGGCATCACTTGTAAATATAACAATATTTTCCGTATGAAAGCAACAACAGCATCCAGTGAATGTGTGGTTTATGGACCGGACATAGTCCGTTGTGGAAAAGACACTCAACTAATAATACCTACTCGCGGCGCAGCGTCAAAGAAATGGGCCGCCAACCTCAAACCCCTCAAGAACTAAACTACTTCACGCGCACTCAAGGGTAGTAGATCTGACGCGCATCAATTCGAACCCGGTGTGTACCACGCGAATACTGAGGCGCGGGTTGAATACTCTGGGCATTTGTTTGATCGTGGGTAACAGGCCCACAATCTTGTTGCAAAGAAACGGAGCAATGTGGACTAGTAGTCGGGATTTTCTTGAAGTATCGTTACGGCGTTACACCCGGCGCTACGGCTTGGTTGGCACAAATATAATTTCTGAGTATTTTTCTGATCGAATGATAAAATATTTTAGATGGCAAAATTCCATATTGTTATTCAAATTTCGTTCAACTTTTCTGCTAAGCTAAGTCGGCGAGATCACAAAACCCCTTTTCTCTTAATTTTGTGTCGGGATTGATTTGCTATTTTTCGCCTCTCAATTTTCCTCACATCCATCCCCACTCTTTGCCTTTCTAAACTCTAACCCTTTTCTTTTATCTTTCTCCTCTCTACTAGAACAGGTTGATTTGTTAGTTTAGATTGATGCGTTATTTATATTTTTTTTCGAGAAATATTTTAATAAATAAAAAAATTGGTGAGATCACAATTATTCTGATTTGTGTTTTTTGTTGTTTTTTCTTTTTATACTTAGTTGTTATAAGATATTTTTTATGTTGTCATCTTTATTGACTTATCAACTTGTATGATGTTTATGTTTATTTTGGTGTCTTTGTATAGACATTGTGTCAATTGATATTGAGAGCAATGTGAGATAGATGTTCATGCGAGTCTCTCCGACAAATTTTATATAATCAATGGACACCTAGTTTAGAACTATAATTTTTATCAAGGGAGGAGCACATATAAAAAAGATTCTTTCCATAGTTGTTCTTCTATCTTTGGAAAATAAAGTGGGATAAGTGTCCAACTATATGTTGCTAATCCAAATTCAAAACTAGTTCATTATGTCGCTTATTGTCATATAATTTCATTTATTCGAGTCCTCCATCATTTTATATCAACTCTGTATAATTTTTCAGTTTTAGATTTACCTTTGTTGTTTGCCGCATGAAAATTCATTTTCTCGTATTCACCAAAGTCTCTGTAAATGTAGACATAATTTTATGTAAACTAATGACATTGTATTTGATTACCATGACTAAAATAATAACCTTTGCATGAAATTTCACCCTCCAAACTCTTGTTTCACTTGAAAATCCAACATCCAAACGCATGGATTTACCACTTCCATGATAATTTTTTATCATATCTTGATCACTTGTCGTTAATAACATACAATTAAAACACAAACAACCACCATTATGACGGATTACTTACTTATCTGTTAGTACCAAAACCCGACTGCAAATATAACCTTTTCTTAAAATGGATGCATAATAGAAGGAATTTATTTATTGGACCGGCGTTATATGCAAGTCCTGGTCATATTCATGTATTTGTCTCTACCATAAACGGCTTCGAAACTGACAAAAATTTCTGAGGACATGGCATGGCCAATGAATGGCTTGCGAGGCTGTGGCCGTGGATTACACTTCTACATGGCGGGTACCAAAATCCTACGGCCATGGCCATGGCAGCTCACCTCCATTTTAAACTTACTGTTTTAGACTTTAACCATAACAGCATTATCATTTGTTATCAACGAATTTAATCATTCGTCTCTCCAAGAGTCATAATTAGAAGTTGTCTAACACAAAAAAAAAATACAAAGGGAAATTCTCGTGGGAAGGCAAAAACAGATGGTAGAATTTAATTAGTAATTACTGGTTCACCAATTTTTTGTAAATGTGGAATTGGTGAGTGCAATTAATATTTTTTGCCCAGTAGTTAATGCTTTTCCGCCACCGTCCTTTTTATTTCCATCTTTTGAGTTTCACCCGGCCGGTGGGTTTTTTCTGCATCCCACACTATAAACTATTATTATTATTATAAAAATTGAACAAACTGCGACTGACAGAGCGCAAGAGGGAGGAGAGAAAGCGACCGGTGGAGGAGGAGGAGGAAGAAGAAGAAGTAAAAGGTACTATTTTTTTTCTCACAGTTCTGGGTTTATTGTTAAATTTAAATAGAGATTTGACATTTTCTATGATGTTTCTATAGAGATTTGCGTCCTTCTGGTTCTGGTCAGTGGTGGGTGAGGTTTTTGGGGAAAAGGGAAAGTTGTTTTCACTGTTAAACTGTTAAATCAATAAAGAAAAGGAAGAAAGAAAGACCGGCGAATTCTCTCTCTTTCTTCGTTTTATACCTTTGAGCTTTAACAAGATCGGGTTTTTGTCTGCTGGGGAAGAAGAAATCTCAGCCATAGATTTTTAATCCTTAATGTTTCGTTTCTTTTATAAATAGGGGTTTTTGGGGGTTTTATTGTTTCCTTCCTCCCGTCTCCTCTTCTCTCTCTCTTAGTGTCTCTCAGTCTATCCAGCTGATAGCCTTATCGTTTGGGTTTCTCGCTTTGGGGGTTTTCTGGGTTTGTAGGGTTCTGAAGACCAAGAGCTATTTACTTCACTCGTTGTTGAGGATTCTAGAGATTTATGTCGGCTGAGTTTGATTTGGCTGCAGTGCTTGGGTCTTCTTGTATTTCGATTTACTCCGTTAAAGCTATAGATTCTGCTGCCTGCTGCTTCATTTTCTCCGCCGTGGCCGCTCTCCGTCGTTGCTGTTACACTCACCATAAGCTCCTCTGCTGGGAACAGCAGAGCTCTCTTCTGAGGTCCGCGTCCACCTCGATGCGTTTGAGGCCAAAACGGTACGTCTCTCTGTTTATATCTGCATTTTTCAGCTGATGTGTTCGATCAAATGCCTGACTGACGGATTTTTTGTCTCATTCTTTTGCAGGACTTCTTCTGGTGTGGAGTGTTTTGGGGGTTTTCATATAAACCGATTCTCTAATTTATTCCTGTTCTTGAGAGGGGGTCTCACTTGATCAATTTCATTTCTAGCTATACCCCTTAAACCCTCCTTTCTCTAATTTATAGCTCTCCCTTCATTTCTCATCGTTGCTGCTTGTTCCGAGAGTTCACTAGTTTGTCAATATGAAGCGAATCTTGCCTTCTGAAGACTCCCTAATGGGGTCAAAGGTTCGGAAAGTCCGTGTCATCTATCAGGATCCTTATGCTACTGATACAGATTCCAGTGACGATGAATCGAAGCACTCCATTCAAGCTTTGAAGAAACCAAGACGATTTGTTCGTGAGATTAGTCTCCCTGCCGTGAGTGGTGCTGTATCTCCATCCAACACTGGTGAGCAGCAGGAATCATCCTCTCAAGATAGTAATAACAGTGTCAAGAACCCCGTGAGGAAGAGAAGGGCTTGTGCTGCCACTGGTTCGGTATCGAAGACTGGACCGAAGATGCCTGTAGGTGTTAGGCAGAGGAAGTGGGGGAAATGGGCTGCGGAGATTCGCAACCCTCACACCAAATCGAGACAATGGCTGGGTACTTTCAGCACTCTAGAGGAGGCTGCTCAAGCTTACGAGGACAAGAAGAGAGAATATGATGCTGCATTGGCCATGGAAGGCTCCCAGAAGAACGAGTCTTCCCCAACTACAAGCAAAAACCAGCCTTTCAGTGGTTCCACTACTGATAATGACTCTGAGAGTGTTCTGTCCCATACTTCACCAGCTTCAGTCCTTGAACTGGACACCTCGGTGGTATCAAACTCGAATAATGAGGATTTGAACAAGAAAGATGATGGCTTTGGCTTGCTGGAAGAGGAGGGTTTACAAGCAATTGGTATAGTTGCAGACCTTGAGATACCTGATTTGAGCTTCATTGATGAAGCATTTGTGTCCTCTTCTTGCCCTCCGGTGAATGAAGACCTGGACTTGGGTCTTGACTTCACCAACGTCATCGACGAGTTCGGCCGGATGTACGAGGATTACTGTGGGATCGACACGGATCAGCTCGACCTCCTCGGATTCGAAGGAGACATGATACCAACTGAGCTTCCGGATTTCGATTTCGACTTCAGCAACGAGGAGTTTGCCTATTTGGATGATCATCATCAACAACCACAACCCCTCAACATCGCTTGCCCATAAGTTTTGCAGTCCCTAATTTATTATTACTGTTTTACTAGTTCGTTTGTTATTCGTTGAAAGACAAAAAAAAGAGCTGAAGAAGCGGTAGAGACAGAGTTACTAGAATGCCGCCGCCGTTGAAGCAACGGTGGTGGTTCTTGTTTTGGCGGAGTGAGTTTAGCAGAGCTGTTTTTTCTTTTTTTATGTGTTGTCCGGTTGAAGAGTTTTATGTTTTGTCTGTTCAGAGGAGATCCTTGAGGGTTTTGCTGGTGCTGTAATAGCCGTCCAAAGGGATCTTCCAGTTACAAGTCTATCCTATCTACTATCTACCCAGAGTTTCTCTGGTCGGGTTTTCTTTCATTTTACTGTTGGAATGAAGAGTTCTGTCTGTGGCTTAAATTAAGTTGGTTCCAATGGGATAAGAACTTCAATGCTGTGTTTTATTGTGAGATGAGATTTTCATATGATGTCGGTTTCATTTTTATCATCGGCTGTTTGTTCATTCAATGTTCATTGTATCTGGTTGGGGTAATGAATGCCTTGTGGCTCTTGAATAGTGTACTTGAGTACGTTTTTTGACCGATTCGATGCTAGTCCAACTCAACTCGCCAACATGATAGCATTTGGTTGGTGAAAGTAAGTTGACAGCTGCGCCTTGGCAGACCAGTAAATTAATGGCGGAGCGTCACATTGCACCTTTTCGTGTTTGCCGTTAGTTGCCACTCCACAACTGTGACTGTAATGTCCGTCTCTGTGTTGAGCGTTGACTAATAGTCTGATGGAATCAAGGAATAGTAAGAGTCGTTTCTTGACCGTAACATTTTCAGTTGACTAGTTTTTCCAACAGTACAATACGACAAAATAATACATACTCCATTGTTGATAATCCGACCGTTAAAAATGACTCAAGGCTCCATGTGGAATAGCATGCCAAAGCTTTTACCAATTGGAATTTCCAACCCGCTTACCTCTACTAGCATCGTAGTAATCTCGTTCCTCTTTCCATCGCCAGACTCGATCACGACTTGTTCCGACGATGTTACGTTCGCCTTTGAAGTTGTCGTCGACGTATGGATGCCATAAAACTGAAGATCCGATGGACTACCTTTCCTTCCGTCCAAGCCCAGCACTATAACCTTTTCAATCGCCAAACCTTGGCTTAATGCAAACTCCCCTTCCTTAACCTCTGACCACAACTTCACCCATCCGTAGCTCAAATTGGCATGAAATTCTACGTAACTCGACTCGCCGTTGCCTAGCTTCATCTCCGGAAGGTCATCGTTGTCGATGAAGAGGTTCCCTTTCGCTTCGCTTTCTCTAGCTCCAACGGGGAACGTGACCACTAGGCTGAACGGTGTCATCCTCGCGTCTTTCGAAATCAACCCTCCTTGCTGCATTGGTAGAATTGTGTTCTGATACACATGGACATTGATCAAGTTCAATGGCGACTCCAATGTGAAGTACTCACCCTTTGAGTCAATCGCATGGTGCGACATGTTGAAAATGTTGTACCATGATCCTGGAGGGAAGAGCGCATTCACCTGTGTCTTCCCTTCCTCGAGCACGGGAGAAACCATGACGGTACTACCTAGCAAGAATTGCGTACTCACTCCGTAACATTCGCTGTAATTCGGGAACGAGAAGAACAACGGTCTCGAGATTGGTGCGCCTGTAGTGTGAGCCTCGTAGTTCAACGTGTATAGATATGGAAGTAGCTTGTACCGCAAACCAAGAGCATTCCTTGCAGATTCGGCCACCGATTCCCACATGTAAAGCTCCTGGCTCGGGGACGCCACGTTGGAGTGGTCCCTAGAGAATGGATAGAATGCACCGAGTTCTATCCAACGGTTGCAGAGCTCCTCTGTCGGGGCAGGGTAGAACCCGCATATATCCGAACCCATCATCGGCACTCCAAAGATACCAAAATTCAGCATCGTAGTTATCGAGTACTTCAAATCATCCCAAGTCGCCTTATTGTCGCCACTCCAATGAGCCGCGTACTTCCCCAATCCAACATATGAGGCGCGCGACAACACAAACGGTCGTTTCTCGCCTCGAATATCAAGTAAACTCCTATGAGTCGCGATGGTCTGCGTCAATCCGTACAAATTATGAGCATCGTACTCCAACACCCCGTTGTAATGAACCGCACTAGTCGAAATAGTGAACCGACCGAGCGGCTGTTGCGATCCAGTAATGTTAATCTTGTATGGTGGATCGTCCCATCTGGTGGTCACACTGGCCTCACAATCCAAACAGCAAACCCAAAACGGTTCCTCCCCCGGACAAGGCCTCCCGGACTGCTCCGGAGACTTGCAATCCCCGAAGCAGAACGTGACTGGCTCGTTCATGTCGAGCCACAGCCCGTCTACGGCGGGGACCTTTTGGAGGAAGGCCCGGATTTCGTCGGTCCACCAGGAGAGTGTTTTGGGGTTGAGGTAGTCCGGAAAGTGGACCGGGCCGGCCCACACTTGGCCCAATAAGGGCCGGCCGTGCTGTTTGAGGAACACGTCGTTGTCGAATCCTCTCTGGAGGACTCCGTAAGTAGAATTGGTGCTGATTCCTGGTTCAACGATGACTACGTACTTCATTCCGATGCTGTGGATCTTGTCTAAGAAGGAGTTGAGTTGTTGGAGAGGATAGTTGTCGGGGCTTATGGTGAAATCTTTGTGCAAGTCCATGTAATCGTCGTCGCTCCATATCACGTCTAATGGGATTCTGGCCTTCTTGTAGTTGTCTACAACGTTTTCCACCATTGCGATGTTTCCGTAGCCCCACTTGCTTTGGTGGAATCCTGTAATCCAACAATAATTCATCACATTACCATTGATTGTATACAAAAATATCCATAAATGATGTCATATATAGTTGTGAAATTAAGAATTATATTTTACCGAAAGCCCAGTAAGGCATGGGAGCAGGTCTGCCGATCAACGAAGTGTACTGATCAACAACACTCAACGGCGTCGGACCAGCAAAGAAGTAAAAGTCCAAAACGCCCCCAATAACCTTGTACGTCAAGGAACTCCCTCTGTAGAAAACGTCCATCCCATTGCTGTTCAACAGCAAAACCCCGTGGGCATATGCCGCCCCGTTCAGATTCCGGAGGTCCATGTAAACCAGGTGCGCACCGCACAGACCAATGTTCGCTTCGTAAGCCATCGCGTCCGACACGTACAGCGTGTACGAGTCGCCCGGGTTCAGCTTGATCCCGCTGGGTCGGGTGCTCTCCCCGAGTCCGTACAGCGAAGCTTCCTCTTGAGGAAGCTTAGTGGATATCTCGAGGTACTGATCCTTGAACGACATTGGCCCGAACGTGTCGGACTCTTCGGATTTGGAGTCGAACAGAATTTGGCCGTCCGATTTTCTCGACACGGAGAAGCTGAAGGGATCCTCTTCGTAGTTGAAGATCAGTTCGCCCCAGGAGGTCGTTAAGTAGTCCTGGATGCTTATCAGCTTGTTATGATTCGACGTCGTAATTGACGTCCTAGCTGGCGGTTGCTGACGTGGTAGGATGTCGTAGGGAACCTCCCACCTTTGTTTCTCTGCATCTGTAATGTGTACCCGCAGCCGGTCCTCTGTTTCATGCCTGCAAATCATACAAACCAAAAATTGGTTTACGGTTCTGTTTAATATCGGATAATTAATATTGGTTTCTGACATTTTATAGATTCAAATAATAACATCTTTAAATGACAATTCAGATAGTAAATTTTATACTATACTAGTACACGGTTTTCAAACAAGTTTCGATTATAACGATAAGTCATAATCATAAACACACTAAATTCTAAATTCTAAGTAGAAAATTTCATAAACTTAACATTTTTTCTAGCTTAGACTCTATAAATTACTAATAAAAGTTTGTCAAATTATATAACCCAAATATTTTATTATTCTAATATTAAATTATAAAATAAATGACTATTGTAAACATAAACATTTGCATTCTAAAAACATTTTTATAGAAATTAAGGTGAACGGTTTTAGTTTGGGTCGATAATTTAATATTCATACTTTACTCATTTTTATTTTTTAAGTTTACAAAGAGTCTAAGATCATATCCTAAAAAAATACCATGTGAATTCGAATTTTACTCTCCTTGATCGGTTCGAATTTAAACCGATAACCAATTAACCATAAAGATGGTTAATCTTTAAAAGGTTTAACGAAAAAACTGCAATTCATGAAAAGCAGGAAGGGATTGGTTCTAATGAATTATACTTGACGAAGAGCTGCAAGAGGGGTATGTCGGGGCCATAGATATCGTTAGGCTGCTTGACTTGAAGTCGACCAAGTAAGCCTCCGTCGGAAGTTTGTTGAATGGAGATTAGACGGTAGCCGTTGCCAATCTTGGAAGGGACAGAAGCAGAGGCAGAGGTTATGATGACGCCATGGAAGAAGAAGCAGAGGAAGAGGAGGACAAGAGAATGAAGGACATTTGAAAAGCAACGAGGAAGCATGATACAGGTGAGCATTTTGCTGGCTCTCCACGATCTGGTAAGTAGTTGCAGATGTATATATAGGAGAAGTATATATATAATAATACGTATAGAGAGGAGATTATTCAGGTGGGGGTGCAGAGGTGGAATTGTTTCTATCATTTGGCTGATTTGTCTGTTACAGGGTTTTAATGAATGCAAATCCGTGATGAGCAACTTTGGTGGTTCTGTTGCGTTGGCATTCAGGACAACAGAGTCGTGTCCGCAACTCAGCTGAATTGTGTAAATTCAGCATATCAATCGCTTACCGGTCCCCAAACCCCCTCCCCACAATTCTGTTTCTATGCTCTCAAACTGTGAATAAAACAATATCAAACGCCACCGATGGCCCATCATAACCACTTAAACCATTAATGGTCCATCACTGTTTAACGCATTGGCATTTCTGCTCCACTCAAACCACCAATATCATATCACTAGTTAGCAAATTACCATCCATTGTTGCTTTCTCCTCTTCGATCAAGAGCCACGAAAGATGTTCTCTTCCATGTTTTTTCTGTTTCTCCTCTGCTTCTTCTTCCATGGCGTCATCATAACCTCTTCCTCTGCTTCCGTCCCTTCCAAGATTGGCAACGGCTACCGTCTCATCTCCATCCAACAAACCCCCGACGGAGACTTAGTCGGTCAACTCCAAGTCAAGCAGCCCAACGACATCTATGGCCCCGACATACCCCTCTTGCAGCTCTTCGTCAAGTATAATTTATTAATTGATTTAATTTCCTCTGATCATCCTGCATTTCGGTGAATTGCAGTTTTTAAAAATTCAATTTTTTTTTCTATTTCAGGCAGGAAACAGAGGATCGGCTGCGGGTACACATTACCGATGCAGAGAAACAGAGGTGGGAGGTTCCCTACGACCTCCTGCCACGTCATCAGCCGCCATCGAGTAAGAACGGCGGCCTGATCGGCACCGTTCAGGACAATTACTCGACCTCCGGGGAACTGATCTTCAACTACACGGAGGATCCGTTCAGCTTCTCCGTTACGAGGAAATCAAACGGGCAGATTTTGTTCAGCTCCGGGTCGGACTCTTCCCACCCGTTCGGGCCTATGGTCTTCAAGGACCAGTACCTTGAGATATCAACGAAGCTTCCTCCCGAAGCTTCTCTGTACGGACTCGGAGAAAGCACGAGGCCTAGCGGGATCAAGCTAAAGTCTGGAGATTCGTATACTCTGTATACGACGGACAATTCGGCTACGCATTTGAACATGAATCTATACGGGTCGCACCCGGTGTACATGGACCTCCGGAATCTGAACGGGGCGGCATATGCCCACGGGGTTTTGCTGTTGAACAGTAATGGAATGGACGTTTTCTACAGAGGGAGTTCGTTGACGTACAAGGTCATCGGGGGTGTTTTGGACTTTTACTTCTTCAGCGGTCCCACGCCGTTGAGTGTTGTTGATCAGTATACTTCTTTGATCGGCAGGCCGGCTCCCATGCCTTACTGGGCTTTCGGTATGACAGAATTAAATAGCCAATGAGAGTTTTCTTTGCCTAATTTTTTCCAATTTTTCTAAGGGAAAAAAGGCGACGAGCCGGACGGCTTGCGAAAAATTCCGTCTTTAGTTCGAAAAAAAGTTGTTTGTGATTGGATTTGATTTTAGATGAGCCAAATTTGAGTCAAAATATGCACGGTTCGAAAGGCTTGCGAGCTAGTTTGAACTCAAGAGTTAATTTAAATATTAACTCAAGTATATAACTCGTTACAAAACTCAATAACGCAACGTGTATTTTGCCTCATATACCATATATTATAGGTCATATAGAATTTGTGATTATGCTAATGAAAATGCAAGTAATACATTATTTAGATTTTTTTATTTTAATTATTCAAAGTGATAACTTGTAAATTTTTGGATAGCTTGTTTTTAAACTACTCATATATGTTTTTTTTATTGTAAAAAATTCCAATTCATCATGAGGTTTAGTGAGCGAATTTTGAATTGAACTTGAATTTAGTTCGTCGAAAATAATTAACAAATCAGGCTCAAACTTGACATGAGCTAAAATTTTATAGCTTAAACTCGCTCCTAAAAAATAACGAATCAACCTTTAATATAATGAAGTTTGGCTCGGCACAATTCATCAACAGTCCTAATTGTTCTGGTTTATCCTCTTCTAAATGTTCTTTTAATAAACTATCCTCTTCTAAATATTGGATTGCAGGTTTTCACCAGTGCAAATTCGGGTACCACAACATTTCAATGGTGGAACAAGTAGTCGACAACTACAGAAAGGCCAACATTCCACTGGATGTGATCTGGAACGACGATGATCACATGGACTTACAGAAGGACTTCACCCTCAGTCCAATCAACTACCCTCTTAAGAACGTCACCTTATTCTTAGACAAGATTCACAGCATCGGGATGAAGTACATCGTTCTCATCGATCCCGGAATCAGCATGAATTCCACCTATGGAGTTTACCAGCGAGGCATCGCCAGTGACGTGTTCATCAAGTATGATGATCAGCCTTTCCTGGCTCAAGTCTGGCCCGGACCGGTCAACTTCCCGGACTTCCTCAACCCCAAAACAGTCTCCTGGTGGGCAGATGAGATTCGTCGCTTCCACGACATGGTTCCTGTAGACGGTCTGTGGATCGACATGAACGAGATTGCAAACTTCTGTACAGGTCTATGCACGATTCCAGATGGCAGCAACTCGAAGTGTACAATGGTAGGGAGCCTACCGAGCGTCGAATGTTGCTTGGATTGCAGGAAAACTGTAAATAATAACTCGAAATGGGACGATCCTCCTTACAAGATTAATCTTCGAAACTCGCACGCACCGCTCGGTCTCGGCACCATCGCAGCCAGTGCAGTTCATTACGACGGCGTTTTGGAGTACGATGCACATAGCCTGTACGGATTTTCGCAAGCCGTCGCTACTCATAAGGCGCTTCAGGGTCTTGAAGGAAAACGGCCGTTTATCTTGTCACGTTCTACATTTGTTGGTTCAGGAAAATATGTTGCTCATTGGAGCGGCGACAATGAAGCAAATTGGGAGAATTTGAAGTACTCGATATCTACAATGCTGAATTTCGGCATCTTTGGAGTGCCGATGGTTGGTTCAGATATATGCGGGTTTTTCTCCGCCCCAACAGAGGAGCTCTGCAGCCGTTGGATTGAGCTTGGTGCGTTTTACCCGTTCGCTAGAGATCATGCCGACTTCTACTCTCCCGGGAAGGAGCTTTACCAATGGGAATCGGTAGCCGAATCCGCAAGAAACGCTCTTGGCTTGAGGTACAAGCTTCTTCCGTATCTATACACGTTAAACTACGAGGCGCATACTACTGGCGCCCCGATCGCTAGGCCACTCTTCTTCTCCTTCCCGAACTATATCGACTGTTACAAGTTGAGCACGCAATTTTTGCTAGGGAGTAGCCTCGTGGTATCACCTGTTCTCGAAGAAGGGAAGACACGAGTTAGTGCGTTGTTCCCATCGGGTTCGTGGTACAACATGTTTAACATGTCTCGTGGCGTTCGTTCGAAGGGGGAGTATTTCGAGTTGGATGCACCATTGCACGTGATCAATGTACATTTGTACGAGAACACAATTCTGCCTATGCAGCAAGGCGGGATGGTTTCGAAAGATGCGAGGATGACGCCATTCAACCTTGTCGTGGCCTTCCCAGCTCGAGCTAGTACTGATGGAGAAGCGAAAGGATGCTTGTTCCTCGACAACGACGAGCTTCCGGAGATGAAGCTAGGCAATGGTGAGTCTAGTTACGTAGATTTCTTTGCTAACGTGAGCAATGGGTACGTGACATTGTGGTCGGAGGTTCGAGAAGGGGCTTTTGTGTCCGAGAAAGGTTTGAAGATAGAGAAGGTGACGGCGCTAGGGTTAGGTGGGAGTGGAGGTGCATATGATGTTCGGATTTATGGGAATACGACCATTTCAAATGTAGAGGTGAGATCATCGGAACAAATGTTGATTGAGTCTGGTGGTGACGTTGAAGGAGATGAAAAGGGTAAGAGTATGATGGTAGAGGTGAGTGGGTTGGAGATCCCACTTGGCATCAACTTTGGCATCACATGGCACATGAAATTATAACTAGTGGAGTGGGGATGCAGCAATGGACCAAGTTGTGGACTTGTAGTTGATGGACTAATGACGTGGATAACCCTGAGCTCGTTTACTTTGGCCATGGTTTCCGTTTGCGGGGGACAAATTCATACACCTAGTGTTCAAAATCAAGGGCAGACACCAAACCATGTTATTGATGCAATCCTTTCCGTTGGCCGGTTTACTTTTTACTGATGTGTTAACCTTTAACGTTTCAAATTGGTGAGATTAATGATTAGTTAATAGACTTCAACATAATTCAATTTAAAAGGTGATTAGAGCATTGTTTGAAAAAAATGAGAACATAATAATTTTTATAGAATAGGTATTATGTTAGTAAAAAATCTAGGTTATATGGACTTATGGGGACCCTATACCTAAGTAATAAACAACAATTTTTTTTAATTTATGTATCATTGAATTGTTATAGTTGGACGGTGTATCATTGTTTTTCGTAAATAGATCCTCTTTAATTATGTTTTTCATAAACTAATTTTCGGTGAATGAAACTGGTTGGGCTGATTCAGCTTCAATTTAAGATTCGCCCCAATTCCAATTTCGCCATATTGAGAAATTAACAATGAAAAAATTATACTAGAGATTTAAAATAGAAGGTAGTTGGAAGGTGTTATTTTTAGTAACTTATTGAGTTAGTGATTTGTATGTGATTTTGAACGTAATTTTTTTAAAAAAAGAAGAAAAAAGATAAAAGAAAATACTAACTACAAGTAATTTATTTATGATCATACCAAAAGATAATAAAGTATACTTTTTGTTAAAAATTTGAATCCCCTCTTTTTTTTTTATAAAATTTAAAATCACTCACAAAATTATCAGCCTGAATCATAAGATTATTTTAGTTTACCCAAAATCTTTTGTTCAAATAGTAAATTTGGAACCAATCCTCCACTCAAATATAAATCACCTAAAATTAACCGCCCAAACAACGGTAAATTCCCCAATCATATGAATATTATCCAACAAAATAGTCCCACATTAAATTTATCTCTCTACACATGCTTTCTCTCTCACTAACACTATCTTTGTCTCTCGAATCTTTATCTTGTTATGCTAGTAACCTATAAAATCCTTACGAAATTCATTATCCTTGCAATTCTTATTATTCTACATATAGGTGAAACAATTTCAAGTTTGGTTTGACAATAAAAAGTCGAGAAGTCATAATCTTTTTGAATTAAAAAAATAGAAAAAAATCGTGTTGAAAATAAGAATATCGAAGAATTGTTAAATTAAAAAATAGCTATAGATTTTCAGAAAAAATTAATTTTCCTTTGAACAAATTGAGAAATACAGTCTCATTTAGAATCTTTAATTATAACTTTTAATCTAAATTTTTTTCTACAATTTTTTCCAACTCCAACTCAACTTTCAATCACTCATCTAAATTTAACTTTTTTTGTTCGTAAACCAAGCCTAGACTTACTTCCACCTAGAGTTTGAATTTTGAAATGCATTCAAATAAGTAATTAGCACAAACAATTTTAAAGTTCATGATCCTAAATTTCACCGAACATGCATATAATTCATTTACCATTTAAAAAAATTCAATCTCGTAGATCAGTGGCTTCCAATCGGCAATCTCAATGCATGGATTATATAAATCGACACTTTTGACAGTAATATTCAGCCAATCACGCCAACAAACTAATCGTAGCCAGTTTAGTTTTCTCACAAAAAAAAAAAAAGAAGAGAACATATCTTACAAGTTACAACTAACAAACAGCAGATCAACTCAAAGACGACAGAAACAGAACCTTACACAGGGAAGACGTACGGCCGCGCCGTCATCTAGCTCCGTTAAATATCCCCATCCGTCCGCTTCGCCATCTCATCACCAGTTAAATCCGGCGGAGGTTCCGAGTTCAGATCCAACCCGGCCGCCGCTCCCTCCACTTCTTTATTATCATCATCATCAACCACCATCCGATCAGCATGGCCACCCTCGTCCACCTCCTCCTTCTCAACCGTAGTCGACGGCGACCGTTTCTTCTCGAAGTACTTGACGGCCACGTGAATTCTCCTCAATATCGCATAGAACTCCTCCACCTCCTCCTCTTCCGCCTCGGCAGGAGCAGCCGCCCTGGTTGCTTCCTCCGAGGTGGAGGCTGCTGATGGTCCTGTGTCGTCGTCCAGGCGTCGGCTTTTTCTGGTCGTCGTCTCGGTCGTCGGTCTGGTGTCCATGATTGGGAGAGAGGGAAGAGTACAAAAATGGGAAGTTTGGTCGAAAGTGATCGTGGTGGGGGAGATATCAAGATATGGGAAAGGGAGTGGGTGGTGGGTTGTCGGTTGTGTTATAGGGAGGGGGACGAATTAAATGATGATGGATGACGACCGTCGTCTATTGTCATAGGGCGGGTGGCCGTGACGCCATATGTGGAAAAAGCATATAGATGGATATATTTAGTTTAATTCAATGGCTCCGAATTAGAGTGCTTATGTTTCTTAATTAATTGTTTCAAGGATAGTATCACGATTAGCAACCATTCTTTCTTAGGTTTGTTAAGTAACTATAGCTGCTTGGTATTGTATGGCCACGTATTGGCTCCTGTAATGGGTCTATTGCGACATTTTTGTTGTTCATGCTTTATAAACGAAGATGATAATGGAAATTGGATGGTTTGATGAGGAAGGAGGTCGACGATTGGATAGAAATTTTGGATTTTTTTTGACAAAGAAAATAAATTATGAATTAATTGGTCTTTTTTTTTTTAGAGATAAAAAAGCAGATAAAAGATCTTTATGTTTGTCGAAAATGGTAATCTCAGAACATTAAAATATATAAATTTATAGTATCTTATATATTTAGTCAATTTTAAAGCTTATATGACTATTATGTTATCTAATCTAAAGTTGTGATACCATTTAGCTAATCAATTATTAAATATCATTTAATATTAAATAAATCATAAATTTATTTCATTTCAAAATGAATTATAGTATAAAATTTATTATTAAATTTAATTTATATATTTAAAATAATATAAAATTTAATTAAATTCTCAAATCATGTTTAATATACGATTTAAAATTGAATCAAATTTAAAATTTTCACACATACTTTGATTAGTTTTCATCTGACAAAAAATTACTATTTATCATTGATAATAAATATATATCATTTTACTTTTAATTAATAAATTTATATTAAATTCCTCAAAAAAGCTAATACTAATTAAAAATAAATTCCTTTACTTACCGAACACAAAAACATTTCATTTCAAAAAAAAATTAAAAACATTTCATTTCAAAAAAAAAATTAAAACATTTCATACAAATTACGTGGAAGGGTTAGTTTGCTAGTGAGTTGTTTTCAGGAGGAGAAAGAAAAAGAGTGATCCGCGATCCATCAGAAGCCATACGTCCCAGTCCGGTACAGTGCGCCGCGAAGTCTGCAGTACATTTCCATACTGGAAGAAATCATATCATCTGATAATTTTACTTCCCACCCTTTCTTCCTCCGTCTTTGGTCGCATCCAGTTTCGAGCAAATTTCCATGGAGGGATCGATCTGCGGATTATAATCTGTAATCTGTAGATCGAAGATGGCCAACTACCTTGCTCAGTTTCAAACCATCAAGAACTCGTGCGATCACATCGTAATTGCAGGTGAATCTAACCCCCCCCCCCCCCCCCCCCCCCCCCCCCCCCCCCCCCCCTAATCTCCCGCATTTCATTCGTTGAAATCCTCATTTTCTCTTTCTTTCCGTTAGTTAAGTTTGCTTTGAAGCTGGATTGATGTAGTGTAAGTGAAAATGAGAGCAGCAATGCCTCTAGATTGGAACTCTGCGGTTGATGATTCGTTAATGGGTGGAAATGGAGAAATGGATCAGTGGTAGTTTGAATTAATAAGGGACGAGCTAAGGAATTGTACGATGTGATGCTAGGTATACATAAGCTTGTAGTCGAGTCTATGCTCTGCAATAGAGTTCAGTACTGCAGCTTTTGAGTATTATTTGGTATCTAGGAGGAGCGAAGAGATTGCTCGTGAAAATGGCTGAGTGCGTTGGTTGGAATTCGGATAATTGGAAATTGTTATTCTTGAACCTTCTACGGAGGATTTGTTAGCTTCACTTTTCACCGGAGTAGCGGTAGTGTTAAAGCAGTGCACATTGAAATACGGAATAGGATTTTAGCTGATAAGTTTACAGACCCGATTAGATGTTTTCTCCAGTTTGGGAGTTAGGACCTCTTTACTACCACTGAATTGTTTGAGTTGGTAATTTGTTAGTTTTCTTGGAAAGTTCTATGGTTTACCATATGTTGCCAACCATCTCAACGGAAGTATTGTTGGAGGCATTTCCTGTCGAATATTAATTAGAGAGCAGTTGTATAGAGATATAATATGTAGATACGATTGTATGTTTCTTTAAAGTTTCATACCATTTGTAAGACGGATGTCTAAGCCTTCTATAGGCATTTGGCTCTTTCAATAGCTATTTTCATATCTATGCATTTTCTCATGTGTTTGATCTGTGAAATGCTTCAGTCGAAGATGTGAGTGATTTGTGGCCCAGTCTCAAAGACAGATACGAGGACAGATTACCATTTAGAAGAGCTTGTTTGAACAACAAGACACGGGATCCTGTTTTTGTGGAGAGTCTGAATGCAGAATTCATATTGACGACAGACGCAAGACTTCGCAGTCGGTTTCCACAAGAACAATCACTGTTTTGGTTTCGAGAGCCTTATGCGACAGTGGTTCTTGTTACATGTGAGGTACCTTTCACTCCCATTAGAGCAGTCTGGTAGTTTAGCCAAACTTCGACAATGACTGATGTCCGACATCGCATATTCTCTAGCTTAACATTGAAATTACAGAGAATAAACTGATGAGATATGTTTCACTGATTGTATTAGTTATAATCTTATTGTTTCGTCCATGTGTTTACTAGGATCTCGATGAGTTCAAAACCATCCTTAAACCCCGCCTGAAACTGATAGTCCAAAATGACGAGCGGGAATGGTTTATTGTATTTGTGTCTCGAGCTCATCCAAGCAACGATTTTGCAACCAAGTCAGCCAAAAAGGTATACGATAAGGTGCAAGTTGAATTCAGCTCGAAGAAAAGGGAAAGGTAAAGTTCCATGATTTTATTTCCAGTGTAATTTTTAAGTCTGTTTCTTGACATTCTACTGATAATTATCTAATTATATTCGTTCTAGTTGATCAGCAGTTTCTGATAAATGTAATACCAAGGTAAATGTCAAAATGAAGAGTTCTTTAGTTCATAACTCGAGCTGAGATTAGGAAACTGGAACTATTGCTAGTAATGTTGGTAAGCTTAGAAATGATGTTTATGATTGACGTTGAATATCACTTAAAGTATCAAATCTACCAGCAAAGTGATTCGTAACAGTTATGTACGATGTGATACTTTTCCTTATGTCAAAGTTGAAATCTTATCCTTCACTTATTCCACTATTCGTCATTGTCCTATCAAGAGTGAAAAGGGAAAGAACTTTCTTTTATAAGCATATAACTTGTATAGTGGTAAATATAGCACCTTGGATAACAAATTACCAAGTATCATCTTAGCTAGATGGACAGTATACGTGCAGTGCTTATGCATACATCCTAATTTGGTGTTACTTGTGGTGGCGCCTTTTTTTACTTTGTATTTCTTTATTTATATTTTCCAAAAATAAACTCCTTACTGGTGATTGATTTTTCTAGCAAAGGTCCTTACCTTGTGATGCTCAATTTCTGTTCATATCTTACTCAGGTGCTGCAAATATGATATCCATGGCCCTGAAGCGTTATTCTGGGAAGACTTGGAATCGAAAATTATGGAGTGCGTCAGAAATACATTGGATAGGCGTGTACAGTTTTACGAGGATGAAATACGTAAACTGACTGAACAGAGGTTCATGCCAGTTTGGAACTTCTGTAACTTTTTCATATTGAAGGTTAGTTCTTTTCTTGAATTATTTGAAGGAGGAACATTGAACTAAGGAGGTCGACTTCTTATTGAAATGCAGTTTCTCCCTCCGCATTTTCACACTTGGGTTTCCTTGATCCTCAGAGCATATGAACAGTGTCTTGAGATTGCTTCCGAATTCTGATGACCTCGATAAACATTCAAACTGGACATATTCAAGCCTCAGATTTTGATTGGTTTTTATGTCTGTAGAGTATTATTAGGTGTTTGAGATATGGTTCTTTTCTTATCATCCTTGCTACTGATGCATGTATTCTTTTCTCAGGAAAGTTTGGCTTTTATGTTTGAGATGGCCCATCTTCATGAAGATGCAATGCGCGAATATGATGAACTAGAACTATGCTACTTAGAAACGGGTACTTGCCACACAATTTATAGCTTCTGAAGTGCTTGACCCACCCAGTGTGATATCCTGGTCCGGGCTTTTCAGCAATGATCCTCACAGGATCAGTTGACGTCTGTTGTTGTGTAAATTTTCTTTTAATTGCTTTAATTTGTTAAATGTGCAGTTAATATAACGGGAAAGCAAAGAGACTTTGGAGGTGTTGAACATGGTGATGATCATGCAGCGCTGTTGAATCCTGGGAATAAACCACTCTCTCAAATTGTACAAGATGACTCCTTCAGGGAATTCGAATTTAGACAATACCTATTTGCTTGTCAATCAAAGGTTTGGATAATTGTCCTGCATGCTAAGATCCTCTCTTTACCTCATTGACTTTATTTTTACGGAATTCTACCAGCACAACTGTCTGTAACTTTTTTTTTTGCTGAAGTTTGTACATCTCGGTTGCAGCTTTTGTTTAAGCTGAATCGCCCTTTTGAAGTTGCATCAAGGGGCTATTCATTTATAATCAGTTTTTCAAAGTCTCTTACATTACATGAGGTAATGATGGTTATTTCTTGAAATGAATAACAGTGTATGGTTTTTTTTATATATTTAAATAATGCTGTATTCTTGATTTCCAATTTCTTCCGTTTCCTGTCCTCTGTATTTCTTTCAGCATAAGTTACCTTTTTGTATGCGCGAAGTTTGGGTGATAACAGCATGCTGGGCTTTAATCAATGCAACTTCATCTGAATATAAAGCTGGACTTGTCGCACCAGACACAGAGAAGGAGTTCTATCGACTTCAGAGTGATCTTTTTTCATTAGGCCGTGTGAAGGTAAATTATTTTCAATGTTTGGTTCAACACTCATTATCTATTTATTTTACCCCTGAGAAATTTTTTGGATGCCTTGTGCAGTTCATGAGGCTTGCATATTTAATTGGGTATGGGAATGAAATAGAAAGAAGCCCCGTGAACAGGTGATAATCAGTATTTTAGGCGTGAACTTGCTCTTCGCATGATTGATTGGGTTACTATGAGCATAATAGGATGGATGTTGTGAATATTTGCTGGCGTATTTTGCTCTTTGGACTTTAAGTTTGCTCTATTTTAAGTAGATGTTCCTTCCCTTTGTGCAGTGCTTCTCTCAGCATGCTACCTTGGCCCAGGCCTTCAGTTTGGCCATCGGTTCCGACTGAAGCTTCATCTGAGGTGCTTGAGAAGGAAAAGGTGAGTTGGTGAAAGGACTTGGTTTAGTTCTCTTTTCTTTTTCATTGTGGTTAACGCATTATCTGTTGTAGTTGAACTAATAGCTGCGAATCAGTAGCATGGGTAGTAGAGGTTGAACGACAATGCAGTTGAGCTGGAGCTACTAATTTTCTATATAATGACCTTTAGGATTTGTTGTACAGGGCAATGGTTGCCTAATGTCAATTCCATAAAAGGCGCCTGTCAAAGTTGCTTAAAAGGATTCTTATTCCATAAAAGGCGCCTGTCAAAGTTGCTTAAAAGGATTCTTATTTATACCTGTAAATGAGGCGGGGTTAGTGTTCCACTGAATAGCATCCCTGACCATATCTAATTGTGCAGTTGATCCTCCAAACGACATCCGAGACTAAGCATTTTGGTATTCACAGAAAAGAATTGCCTCTTGAACCCACTGTGCTTTTGCGTGAGGCTAATCGGCGGAGGGCATCACTTTCTGCTGGCAATGTTTTTGAAATGTTTGACGGTCTCCCAAGTATCACTGATGGGTAATGTATTCAGGATTTCTGTAACCCTCGCAAGGATGCATATTCCTTTGTTTTTACTTTTGGTAGTAGTCTACTCACATTCATTTTCCCCAAAGAGTTTTGTGCTCTCATCTGATTGTCACATGAACCGACAGATCAGGTCCAGATGGTCCATTAAAATCACCACAACAACAGAAGGGAAGTCTCATCTCTATGTCGCGAACTTACTCTTCTCCTGGTTTTGACGGGTCACCAGATAGACCTATGAGAATTGCAGAGATACATGTAGCTGCCCAGCATGCTTTGCAGGACATAATTTCAGACACAGAGTTGCTAAGAACTTTGTCATCTGTAGAGGAATTCGAGGTTAGATTGATGACAATGCATGCACGAAATCCCCATCTACTCTGTCTTCTTCCCACGTGTGCTGATTTTTATGTACTCCTCCCAACCCCCGAATTTCCTTCTGATATTTCTCTAATGGTTCTTTCTTTGTGATAATCTTGGCATGGCAGAAAAAATATCTAGAGCTAACGAAAGGTGCTGCTGACAATTATCATCGTTCCTGGTGGAGAAGGCATGCTGTTGTCCTTGATGGTGAGATTGCAGCTGTTTGTTTCAGGCATGGAAACTTTGACCAAGCTGCAAAGTCATATGAGAAGGTCTGTGCCCTTTATGCTGGAGAAGGATGGCAGGAGTTGTTGGCTGATGTGTTACCAAAACTAGCCGAATGTCAGAAGATGTTAAATGATCAGGCTGGCTACCTGTCATCTTGCATCCGACTGCTGTCCCTGGACAAAAGTTTATTCTTGAACAAAGAGCGCGAGGCTTTTCAAGCTGAACTTGTTCGCCTTGCACATAGCGAGTTGAAAGATCCTGTTCCTTTGGATGTGTCATCATTGATTACCTTTTCAGGAAACCCTGGACCTCCTCTGGAGTTGTGTGACGGGGACCCTGGTACTCTGTCTGTCACTGTATGGAGTGGCTTTCCTGATGATATGACTCTTGATGCGCTAAGTATCACTTTGATGGCAACATTTCATGCTGATGTAGGTGCCAAGGTATATTCTGATCAAAGTATAGAACAATCATTCATTGACAAAAATGCAATTCACAGCCGTGTGTACTCTGGATTTACAATCATAACCCTCAAAATTTGATATAATGTTTCAGGCGGTGAGGAGCTCTACCACTGTGCTAAATCCTGGAAGAAACAGCATTACTCTCTCTTTGCTTCCACCAAAACCTGGCTTCTATGTCCTAGGTGTTCTTACAGGACAAATTGGTCAGTTGAGGTTCAGATCCCATAGTTTTTCTAAAGGTGGCCCTGCGGACAGTGATGACTTCATGAGCTATGAGAAGCCAACTAGACCTATTTTGAAGGTAGCACATTTCATGTTCTGCTTGATGATATTAAGATATGAAAATCATATGATTGGATGTCGAGCAAAGAGAAAAGTATCAGTCTGGTGACTTGCGTATGATACCGTCATAGCTACTACCTGTCATCTAATTAACCGCAGACTGTTCTTCAACAATGATCTAATAAATTGATTCCTTGAATAGGTTTTTGAACCAAGAGCTTTGGTTGATCTTGCTGCTGCTATTTCTACACCTTTGCTTATAAATGAGATTCAGTGGGCTGGGATCGTGGTACGTCCAATCGATTATTCCTTAAAAGGTGCTGTATTGCACATAGATACTGGCCCGGGTCTGAGGATCGAGAACTCTCTTGTCGTTGAGATGGAAAACTGTGCCAATTTGTCACAAAATGACCCTGATACACCAACCTTTGGTGCCCGTCAAAATGGTAGCCCTGCTGCTCATAAGCAATTGGATCAATTAAGTCTTGAGGATGGCAAAATGAAATTTCCTGATTGGGCTAGTGATATGGATTCTATTATATGGGCTCCCATTTGTGCTGAAACTGACTGTCTTCCAAGGGGATCATCTTCAGGTTATAAAGACATGGAAATGATTGATGTTTTTCAGTAACAATTTCCAGCCTGCCTTTATGGTTGAATATGATTGTTTTGGTTAGTAATATATCTGTTTTTTTATGGACAGTTGCACCCCAGAAACCAAATATGGTGGATGGGATGAGAACAATTGCTTTGAAACTGGAGTTTGGAGCATCACATAACCAAATCTTTGAAAGGTATTCTCCCTTTGAACTCTAGATTCTGTGCTCTACGTATATGCCTTCTTTCTTACTTTTTCTGTATTTTATGTTCTCTTCTACTAGTTGTTTAGTCATCCAATTTCATCATCATGTGCAGGACTATAGCTGTGCATTTCAGCCATCCTTTCCATGTTAGCAGCCGTGTTATTGACAAATGCAATGAAGGTACTCTACTTTTGCAGGTATGTTAAGCTGGATTGTCCGTTATCGTAGCAAAATCAAGATTAATATAGGGCCGTTCTTGCAGACGGACTTTTTTCTGTTCTCTCTTAAGCTGGCCAGTTCTCACCTATGCTTTCCTTCAAGTTATCGTGGATTAAAATTTTTAGATATGTAAACATTTTTGGATGTCTATTATAGTTTTTGTTGCTTCCAGGTGATCCTGCAGTCCCAAGTTAAGGCCACTTTCACAGTATATGATGCTTGCCTTGAACTTCAAGATGGTTTTGTTCATGCTGGGCGTGGTGATGGACGGCCAACTTTGGGTTCTTTCCCTCTTGCAATTTCTCCAACCTCTAAAGGGGGGATCATTTTCAACATCTCTTTAGGGAAGACAGCTGGAAAAGGTTAGATATTGCCGCTTCTGGAATTGTCTGGAGAGATGGGGATAGAGCGGGGTGCAAGGTGCCACACAGCTCTTTGTAGTTGGTGTAAAACCTTCTACAGCTCAACATGGATTGTTGAGTAGAAAACATGATTTAACTAACACATTCGGTTAAGGACTTTGGAGATTGTTCCCAACTCGTGTTTGATATTTTGTCAAATAGAACATATAAGTTGCTACACAACCTTGATTTTGAGGAGTTTAGTTATACATTAACAGTTCATTTTTCTGCCTCCTCTTCCTTCAGTTCATTTGTTTTCTTGATAATGATTATGCTCTTTTAAAAAACCTCAGTAACATGATGTAAGTCTGTCATTTGTATTTTTTTACAGATGACGGTGGTGGAGAAAAGCCAGAAAGTATATTGAACATCAGATATGGAATTTCTGGTGACAGAACCTGTGGAGCGCATGCTCCAGTGACTATGGAATCTGTTGTATCTGATGCTACCAAGAAGGACCTGACGTTCAGAAGTGTTCTTGTGCTGCAAAGGCCTGTTGTGGACCCTTGTATGGCCGTTGGTTTTCTTCCCCTTCCTTCAGCTGAACTCAGAGTTGGGCAACTTGTTACAATGAAATGGAGAGTGGAAATGTTGAAAGATTCGAAGGACAAAGAAATTTCAGAACACAATGTAAGTCCCTTCTTTCATTGCACCTGAGAATGCCAGGACTTGAAACTAGCATTATCATATGTGCTGATGTTTTTTCTTTCTGAAGTGCCTCTGCTCATTTTTTTAAGTGGTTGCACTGAAGGGGGTTGCCCCTGCTTGCTCAAGTTTCATAAATGTCACATAGTTTAGAAATATTGGCTTTTATTGTTGAAGATCGATCATCCTCTTTTCTTTTCAGTGTCACCACTCTCATATGTCATTGTTGTTCACGCTTGTAAGGTGCATATCTAGAAGTTTAATGCATCTATTCATAGTTTAGGTTGTTGCAGTTGAAATGCACATAAGCATTGGCAATGATATTCCTTTAGCTTAGCTGATCTGCATTGTATCTTACTAACAGCAAATGAAATTCTAAGAACCAACTGCTCTTTATCTTCAATAGGGTGAGGTGTTGTATGAAGTGAATGCAACTCCTGAAAATTGGATGATTGCTGGAAGGAAAAGGGGATATATTTCTCTGTCCAGAAAACAAGGTACCGAAATTCTTCGAAATGATGGCGTTCAGAAAAAGTTTCCCTGAGGGGTTATACACTTATACATCATGCTTGTATTAATGGTGCAGGTTCAAGGATAGTTATATCAGTGCTGTGTATACCTTTAGTTGCTGGTTACATACGGCCTCCTCAGCTAGCACTGCCTGATGTTGCCGAATCGAATATAAGCTGCAACCCTCCTGGACCTCATCTGGTTTGCATAATGCCTCCAGCTCTCAGCTCTTCATTCTGCATTCCAATATGATTTCTTTTCCCTGCTTCCAATTGTGACAGTTGCTGCTGTATATTTTTTTCCCACTGGTAATAGTGTACTAGCTTTTCTTTGGGAACATTGGTCTTGGAACATTGATTTTGATCTCAGCCTCTGTAACAATTCGAGTTTCAGGAAGCGGCTAGTCGGATAGAGATCTAGGGGAGAGGGTAGTTAGTCTTCTAGGGTAGTATTTGAGCTGTATTTGTTATATAGCAAGAACGTTGTAGTCGTGTTCAGTATACTACACACACAAGCTGGACTCTTCTGGGATGAATGAAGGGAGAGTGATATTTGACAGGCGAGTTCATATAAATTGTCTGCCATATTATTTTTCAAAATATAATTTAATAATGATATTTTGAGTCGGCCGGCTAAAGCCCACATCGAGTATTGGGCGGGAGAGGATCCACTAATGGCCCATTTCATAAAAGCCCTAATTCCGAATTCCTTACTCGCTGACCAAGGACTCACTTACTCCCCGTTCTTATTTAAATGGAAAGTCGCCGGCCTATGAGATTTCGGAGACCCCGTGGAGCTCATGTTAAAAAATATATCATTGAAGAATCATTCCTTAGTTCCATACATCATTTCATCCATGCCATTACATGATCTCCCCACACCAAGGAAAATTGACAAGGAGAACATAGGCGAAGACTGGCCACTTATTCTATGCAGGTCTCAGATTCTGAGATGCACGCCCTAAATCGAACAAAAACACACACCCACAAAACATCTTTGTTATCACCATGTGAGCAAGCTACCTGATTCTGTGTATGTGTGTGTAGGAAGTAACCTCTACACAGTTTCGAAAACGGATTCTGGAGGTGAGTGACGTTGTCGTGGTGCAGAAGTATCTTCGATTCTAGCCGGTTCCATCAAGTTGACCGTGAGAAAGAAGATGTGCCATGTATTGCTGCAGACAAATAATGTAATGATAGATTTAATGACTAGTTAGCTCACGTATGAGTAATCAACCTGCTACTTCAGAGCAAGTCTGCCATGGATTGGGAAGTGAGATGCGGCATATATAAAGTACTTATAACAAGTTAGGTACACATATGCCTCTTTATTCTACAATCAGCTCGACGACATTCCAAAAATTTATCATAACCGCAACCATTTGTCAAAGAAACTTTGATACTCAATTCTGATGAAAGCCTTTCAAATCTATAATGTAATGTTCATCCGATAAATCAACAAGTTCTAAATTTTCAAGGCAAACTGAAGCTCTATGTAAAGGTAGAGGTGCAAGTTTACTTACCGAGTGATATGCATATGGTGATTTCCCCTGACGATCAAAATGCTTAGACATGATGCAGAACTCAACTGGACCCCATTCGTCTACTTCGAAGCAACTGCCAAGGGCTGCTTTGTACAACTATGACATCAGACAAAACAGTCAGATCAGATAAAAACAATCCACCAGATAACTGTCCCAAATATCAATCTAAACTATCATCTGTAACAGACCTTGGCCGTGTCAGTTAAAAGCTCAGTTCCAGCAGGATACGCTGCATAAAACTGATCATCCCTAGAGAAACCTGCTCTAGTTCTGCAACACAAAGAGCATAAAAATCATCACCGAAATGCAAATCGGATTGATGATGGAAGAATACAATGCATAGCGTAGATGACATCAATATGAATGCAGTGCGCAAAGTTCATCTCCGCCTGATACAAAGAAAAAACTCATCTCTAAGAGTGCAAACACAATTAGGCACTTCAATTGTGAAACCAACTAAGATAAGAGAACACAATGAAAACCCAGAACTCAATAATAGCAGGAGAGAGTTGAAGCACACGAGAACTCACGTATTATTGGTATATACATAGGTAAGGACAGCAGTGAAGACAGAATCCTGTGTATGAGACTACTCGACGAAACTTCTGAACGTTCAGTATCTCTTTCATCCCACTGGCAAGCATCATTCTTTTGCAGCAGCAGCAACACCCTGTAAGAGAAACGACAAGAGGTCATCCAGTGAGACATTCAGTCGAGATTGTGAACACAAAAATAAGCGAACCACTAATTCTGCACATTAATTAGCTTAATTAACCAGATAACATCGAAAGAAGAACATAAATTAGCTGGGATTATCTTCAGTAAGTACATTGGGGTTATCATCCCCTAGTTCTTCCAACTCTCGCATCATTACAACTTTCATAGTTGTTTGTGCAATTGTTTCTCCACATGAGCAGTATTTGTAGACTTTGAATCAGCCAACTAACGATCGATTTTCCGCAGTAAACCATTACAGAGAGAGGACAACCAACTTACCAGATTAAGGAGATGGATTCCGAAATGCTTAGAACAGTTTCTACGCTGCTGCACAGATAATATCCCCTTCACTCTTGCAGCAGGGTCGTCTACGTCACTGCTACAACGGTGCCGTCGCCAGCCCCAAAAAGGTAAAAACCCTTAGGAGAAATAGGGATTTTGACTTGGTCAAATTAGTTTTCAGAGTTTAGTTTGAGTTAATTAAGTGGGTTTGGGCCACATGTTTTGGGGAGCCCACATCCTTTCTATTCTGCGTTGTGGGCTAGCGAAAACGAACTCTCCTCCATCAGATTTCTAGTTAGGTTTTGGGTGGTCGTAAAACTCGTCTGCCGCCACTCTTCACCACGACTGCCCGGCGGTGCTTTCTCCGATCTCTCCCGTGGCTGGTTCTGCGATTGTGGTTGATGAAGCATCGCTCGCGTTCAGGTTACTATTTCATCTGTTCCTGATTTTTAGGGTAGAGTACGGTCAATATGCTCAGGATTCGCCATCTCCTAACTCGACTATCATCAACCACACTCCACACTGGTCGATCATTTCGTCCCCAGGCAAGTCAATTCATTACGACCTGTGGCTTCTCTTCGGAGTCGGGAAATAGTGGAGGTGGGAATGAAGGAAATGATGAATGGGAAAATGCTGCCGCTAGCGGGATATTTGGTCAGACTGCATCTGATGATCTAGGTTGGGACTCCGTTTCATCATGGTCGACTGGATTGGCCAAGGATCATTTCAACGGTGAGACGGTGGGGAAGAGGGCTAGTTCTTCTTCTTCTTCCCAGTCTCCTGTGATATCTGAGCTGCAAGAGATTGACGATAGGATAAAAGAACTGGATGCTGAAAACAGGAAGGGGAAATTTTTCGTTGACGGATGGGAGCAGAGATTGCTGGAGACAAGTGTGCTATTGAAGCAAGTGGAGGAGCCTGGAGCCAGAGGATCCTACCTTAAGGATTCAGAGAAGGCAGAGATGTATCGGTTGCATAAGGAGAATCCTGAAGAGTACACTGTTGAGAGGCTTGCTAAGGATTACAGGATTATGAGGCAGAGAGTACATGCCATTCTCTGGCTCAAAGAAGATGAGGAGGAGGAGAGGAAGTGTGGTCGTGTTTTGGATGACTCGGTTGAATTGTTACTTGATACCTGCCCAGAGTAAGTCTCAATTTCTGACGTTAGTATGATTCTAACAGAATGGTTATTAAGCTTAGTGTGATCAAATCTCTATTATTCTAGTTCTTTGTAGGAGAAAAAACTGAACTTGTTTTGTATGGAGAAAGAATATGATGATAATTTCCTAGGATGAGGGAGGGGAGACATGGTTCCTGATAACTCAGTTTATGTCAATTTTCATTTGCTTGACGAGCTACACTCTATTTAAAAGTAAACTCGGTTGTCTTCAGTGAATAACTTTGATGCTTCCATTGGCAGATTCTTCAATTCCCATGACCGGGAGTTTCATGTGGCATCCCTTTCTTACAAACCTGATTTTAAGGTGATGCCAGAGGGATGGGATGGTACAATTCGGGATCCAGATGAAGTTCACTATGAGATATCCAAGAAAGAGGATGACATGCTTTACCAAGAGTTTGTCCAGAGGATGGAATTCAACAAAATGAAAGTAAGCTCCCGCGGTTTTGTTCTACACCATTTAAGTTTGTACGAAATTAGGAATGAACTCTATCTGATGCCTCTCCGATAACTCGTCAGTCATTTTTTATATCTTATTACTTAGTTCACATACTTTCTATTGCTATTTGTCTGTGTACAAAAAATTCTCGACATATGTTCCTAACCCCGCTGCTGGTATTTTGTGATACAAATTCTTGCTGAAGATAATGATTAAGAACGTAACCGATTTCCTTCACCAAGGTCAGAAGGATTTCTGCAGTTTGGTCATTTCTAGTCCTTGATTAGATTGCTTGTTTTTCTAGCCTCCATTAATTAAACTCGTAAACTTTCTGAATAGTAGAATGATCATTGTACTGTATTTTGGTGATTGCACGATGCTGTTAGGCTTTAACTACTCATGTATCCTGACCAAACGTCCAAACTTGTCAGAGACTGAAAATACCAGAACGTTAGCTTTCGGAAATGAGTTTAATTCACAAGTAGCCTCGTTTCATATTCTGCAAATGAGTTATCCAAAATGTAAGTTCTCAGTAACAGGGACGTCCTCTGGTATATGAGTTTTTGACATGATATGATTTACTTTGGTTCAGGTTGCTGGAATGGTGAAGTGCCATAAGTACAGTAGGCGCCGCCCATCTGAAGGCTGGAACTTCACGGTGGAGAAAATGGGAGCTCAAGGGAAACGTGGAGGTGGGGGTGGCTGGAAGTTTGTAAGCTTGCCCGATGGATCCAGCCGACCTCTAAACGAGACAGAGAAGGTATACGTGAAGAGAGAGACTCCACGACGGAGGCGCAAGATTTTCCCTTGATCGATCGAATCTTGTACTGCTTGGGAGAAGCTGACAAAAACCTGTAGGAGAAGTTGGTAAGAGGACCAAATAAGAACGAGAAAGTAGCTGCCTTTTCCATGCTCGGGTGATAGTTTTGTATTTCCATGAGTGCAAATCCTTAACTTTGCCACTTTACTGGGGGCTACATTGTTTTCTGGGTTGCATATGTTGAATTGGATACCTGAAAACAAGTGACGCATTTACAATACTGTTTGAAGGTCTTAGTTTGTTAAATTTTAAAGTGTTTTTCCAGTTTTCCATTGCGATCCCTTTTTCACTCCTACATTGTTTTATTTGAAATGGAATGTGTACTGACTATTTCAGAGGAAATTTGGCACTGTTCATACAATGGTTGTATAATAATATGTAATGCAATTAGTTACGTATTGTTTATTAAGTATATAATTAGGTAGCCTAGATTTCATGTACGGTGTGTGGGAGTGGGTTAGTAATCCCCCTACACTTTTACTCGTTACTGTGAAGTGTGGACCTATCCGAGAGAATTCTCGAACATCAAATGCGCGAAAACTCTTTGTTCGATCATGTTGGCAATCGTTGGATAATCGGATCGTAATTTCTCATTGAAATGGAGTCGAAAAGGGTTATGTTGAAACACATTTTCAATCTGATCCTTTAGTTGTCTTGTTACCTTTAGAGTATGTATCCTATATCCCAGGGTATTCAATGAAGATTGTACTATTTTTACTGCACCAAAATCTGTTTCATCGAATCCAAACCAAACAGAATTGTCCATTGTAAATTGCAAAGGTTATTCACATGACAGATGAATTTACAACCACAACATTCAGTTCATCAACTTGCACTCAAATCACTTACCCCTTTTTCCTACCATTTGTCTTCTTAGCCGAAGAGTTTGATTGTACAGGTTCAGCAACTGCTGCTGCTGCTGCAGTTTCATCCTCCTCAGCTGGGGTCTTCCCGACCTCTAGCTGAGCCATTAAATCTTGAAGCTGCAAACAACAATTCAAAACCCATCTTGATCCATACACACACAGAAAGAGAAAGTTTGATCTGAAATGAGACAGCAATTCTAACCTGTACTTCCAGGATCTGGATTTTGTCATCCTTCAACTTCAGAGCCTTTTTCTCTCTGTTAAAATACCACAAATCAGTTCGCTACGAGCAGAGATCATTGGCTATAGAACGGAAGACCTTTCAAGATCAGCAACCTTAAGGGTAGATATCAAAACTATCACTCTAATTAAGAAACAAACCTCAATAGGATAACAATAGTAAGAATTGGAGTCCAATTTACAACTCTACACAAACTATGATTCTGGTATGCATCGGATAGAGGAAAACAATTATTGTAAAAGGGAAAAATACCTCCCCTCCATCTCGGCTATCTTCACTTTCCAGATCTCCTTGTTTTTCAGCAGATTTTCATTGAGCTGTAACAAAAACCGAGAGACGAGTCACGTCAAGTTTTTAGAAGTAAAAGACTAAAAAATTATTCTAGCCTTTTTTTCAATCCAAGCAAAGAACATTGCGACTTACTTCATCAAGAAACATCTTCTCTCTGGTACATTTTTCAAACCTGGCCTGCAATTTTTGTAGTTTTGAATTGACAACCTTCTTAACAGCTTCAGACTTTTTTCTATCAGTTTCTTCCTTCACCTGTTGTAGTAAAGTCTCAAAATACTGCACATTCATACAAGTACGGTAATTCAAATGTGATTGCTTGAAGATCAATACCTCAAAGAATAAAAGGAGAAAACATAAGGAAGAGTCCAGCGACACAGACGATGGTAAACCTATATTACAAAATTATACAACACCAGAGATGTACCTGCTTCTGGTTTTCAAGTTGCGTAGCCAGGAGTTCATCATACTCGCTAACAATCTGCACACAGCAATCCAATAATGTTGGATCAACATACTAAAAATAAGAACCAATGCAAATGATTTAAATCCTTCTTATGTGGAGAAAAAATTTACTGTTTCGACTTTGCTGCCTAACAGAGTCTCATTGATTCCTGAGTTCACACAGCTACAACCATCACCAGCACGCGCACAATGGGCATGCAACTCAACTAACTTTCCATCAGTTTTTGATTGAATTAGTCTGTGAACATAATTATCACCGGCATAATCCCATACTCGTTGTGTTTCCAATTCAAGAGAATAGCAGTGTTCTGATTCTTTCCAATGTCTTACAGCATGTCCTTCCTTATTCCTACAAAGTTAGGACTGTCAGTGAAGATAACCAAATTATATAAAAGTATGAAAACAAGGCCTGGTACAAAACATAGCCTTAGTCAAGTTAAGCGAAAAAATTACCCCTACCTTCCACAACCAACGAAACCGCAGATTACACACATCCATAGATTCTCAGACGTCTGACATATAAAACATACAGATTTCTCCGGCTGTTGCTGACAATATCGACAAACCTGGAATAAAAAATCATACATAGTAAGTATTTATAATTCAAGAATAAGTCCACGAAATTCAATGAACACATTTATGTGAAATCTACCTGCAGACCATAAGGAACACATAGGACAGTAGTTACATGAAAAATGTACAGTGACGTTGGTAAGACTTACTGGGCAAGATGAGTCAGCCCATTTTGAGATGCAAGAGCAATGAAATGAATGATTGCATATGGTTGTAAGAATTCCACCCATGTCTTGGTCTAGTCTCTCTGTTACATAGAGAGTATAAGAGCAAAAAGTTACTAAATTTCAGAGTGCTATCTCTAAGATAAAAATAACGAGCATAAGATTGAGCTTTCAAAAAGGGCAGCAACAGTTACGAGAAATAGCAGAGAAACCTAGGGCCTAGAGAAGCTGTCTATATTTGAGGGTTTCATCGATATATCATTTTCTAATGGGATCTAACAGCCTCCTACATTGCAGTTACAGTTCCTCTCAAATCGTTATAATGCTCATACAGGTCTACAGATCTCCAAAGTTATGTAAATGATTTACCGAATTGGCGCTTAGGCAAGCCAAACTGAAATTTTATTCGCTTGCACATTTTTCTTTTCATGAAACAATTGTATCTTCAGAACATACTTGTAGGCAGTCCCTCCCAATATACTTGCCCTGATTTTAACGTTGCAGTAGTCTTACCAATGTCAAACCAATTGAGTTCCAGAGGTTGGAATAGGCTTTTGGGTCTACGACATGACATTCTTGGTTTACAGCAACTACACATTTAAGTGGATCAAAATATTCTTCGGATTTGTAATTTCTGAAAGAATTCTGGCATATTCTGTCCTTACGTGAACTTTGTGGGATAAGATTAGAAATATCTCTCTATGTTTTACCATAATGTTCTCAAGTAAGTGGCAATCATAACATAGACAAGTCATGAAATAGTAAACAAGATATAGTTGAGATCAGCTAACTATACCTAGACAAACTGGACAAGAAGACTGCTCAGCCGTGCTTGTTGGTGAATGCTGACTATGTTCAAGTGAACCACTATAACCAGTGAACTGCACATCAATGGTAAAACGAACGCGACAAACTTCTTCCTGCAGAAACAGAAAGAACCGGTTAAAATAAGTATAGACCTTCTGACAATAACAGCTTAAACTCACACGAAGTCAAGAACACTAGAACAAACTGTACCTCTAAAGAGTTGAATTCTCTACCATTGAAGTGCAGGTAAAATTTATCAGTAGAGTCTTGATTTTGAAATCTCATCAGAATAATATATCTATCTTCCATCTCGTCGTTCCTTCAACGGACAATGAAACCACATGAAAGAGAGTATGAGTTCAGGCGGAAAAAATAACGCTTGGAGCTCAAATAATTAGTGATCATACATTTTCCAAAATGCTCGAGACAAGAAGAATGGTTGTGATCGTTACCTGACGATCCGCATCTCTAAGATGTTTCGAGTAAAAGAGCCACAGAACTTGCAAAAATCTGCATATGTCATGTGATTTGGCACCCCAATCACCGAAACTAGAGGCTTTCTTCCAATCTAATCAAGCATAAAAGAACCTACGGTTGAGTTCAATAATCAAAGCATGTCTTAACAGTCAATTCTTCCAAAATCAGATAACCACAACCAAAAAAAATTTGGAACAGAGTAGCATCACCATACAGGAAGATGGGAAGGAGAGTCTTCGGAGAAAAGATGCATGATCCCTCGCGTCTCTTCAATCCTGGGGTTTCCGGAGGAAAAATGGAAGGTCTGAGTCCGAGTAGTGGAAGACGAAGTTGATGTTGAGGTTTCTATAGTGTCGACGGAGACGATGGCGGGAACTGGTTGCCGCAATTGATCGGGAGGCGAGCTTCCTCCAGGAATTGACATGCTTGAGCTTGTTGAGGATGTGTCTGTGAACTTCGATTGGGAAGACATCTGATGAGGGATTCAGGCTGATCAGAGAATCAAGTCAGCTGAAAGTGACGAGATAGAAGGCAAACGGACAGAGAAGGTAGGAACATGGGAGACGGTATAAAAATGAACTTTTAGGATCAAAACTTGAAAAAAATTCAGCCAGCAAAGAAACGTGTCCAGGATCTGTTTCTGGAGATGAGTCGTTCTGCGTATCAAGATATGGCTTTGGGCCGGTTTAACTCGGTCCACACTTTAACTTTAGCCCAGTTTGTTACCTATCGTTTCCACTTTCGATAATTTAGTTTGTTTTATTGTTGATAATAATAATTAATTTTATTATTATTAATATTAGTTATTAAATATAAAATGATAAATATATATGGGATACGGATTATTTGTATTCATGATTTTAATTCATACATCTATTAAATATATATGGATGCTAAATTAGTTTATACAACAATAGACAGTCATATTTGCAGCACGAATGGAAATTTTGTGATGGATAAATCGTTGAATTTTAGGTGTGAACGGTAAAATCATATTGATAAATTTCTAACGCTAGCGACAAAATATATTGGTAAAATTTCAGAGTTGGCGGTGAAACTCTACCAATAAAATTTCAGTGTCGGTCATACAAACTCTACCAATAAATTTATGACATCAGGTGGAAAAACTATTATCGTCAAAATTTTGACGATATGATAGCAAAACTCTAAAGTAAAATTTCAGTACAAAAGATGGAACTCTACTAGTAAAATTCCGACGCAGGTGAAAAAACTTGATTAGTAAAATTTTGGCTTTGGAAAATTAATGAAATGAACATATTGTTACAACTTGATCTTTCAGGTTTTAATTCAGCAACGTTCGAGAAACAACTTTGGAATCTTCACCAACGGCATGATTCTTTTATTGCTTGGATGTCGAAGGCGAAATATCATAAGTGTGGCGCATAAGCCGAGCTTAATTTGGCGTAGCATAGTGAGTGCACGAGAGTTTTTGTGAAAGGATTAAGGTGGAGAGTGGGTTCTGGCGAGACGATTAGGATATGGGGTGACAAATGGGTCCCGACACTGCCTGATTTCTTTATCCCTTTGCCCCCTACTATACTCCCAACGGATGCGTATGTTAGTGAATTGGTTGATCCGGACACTGCTCAATGGAATCTGTGTTAATTGAAAGCTGCTTCTCGATAGCGACGACGAAAGCCATTATACAGATTCCCTTACAAGGTGGCGGAGATGCTGATTGTCTGATATGGTTTCGAGGTAAGTATGGTGAATACTCGATAAAAGATGGGTATGCAGTGTGGTTAGATGAATTTAAGGAGATAGAGGGTGTCTCCTCTATTGGGACAACCGATATTTGGAAAACAATGTGGTCGTTCCGTATTCCCCCAAAAGTTCGACATTTCTTATGGTGATTTATGCGAGGCAACCTTCCGGTTAGGGAGAAGCAAAGTAGAAGGAGCCATAGGTCGAGTGATGAGTGTCCTTTCTGTAGTCTTCTTGAAACTCAAATCCACCGCTTTGGTGACTGTCAATGGTCACGACGGATTTAGGGGGACCTCCGGGCTTGTGATGTGTTTTGATCAACTACCGGATGTTGATGGCTTCAGCTGGTTTAGTAATGTTGCAGAGACTGTTGAGTTGCGGGTTTTGGAGGATTGGTGTTCCTTGTTGTGGTTCCTTTGGAAGGAAAGGAAGGCACATTTTTTAATGGTGTTCGAGATCATGATGATGAAATTGTTTCCCGCAGTGCAAACTTTTTGGCGGACTACAGATTGGTTCATAATGACCTTGAAACAAACTCTGCACCTGCTGTTAATACTTCTTGGCGGAGGCCTGCAACTGGTTCTGTTAAGATAAACTCAGATACTGGTACTTTTTATCTGGAGGGAATTGGCATCAGTGTGATTATTAGAGATAGTGCTGGAAATTTTTTAGCAACTAATGTTCAAAGAATTGCAGGTGTTTGGACTCCGGCTATGGCAGAGGCTTTGGTTGCCGAAGTTGGTTTGATTTTTGTGAAGGAAAAGGGCTTTATGAGGATTATAATGGACAGCGATTGTCTCGACATGATTCAGAAGATCGATGGAAGAGTTTTATATCGTATTAAGACGGACATTATTTGCCGAAATAGTAAGAGGCTTTTGGGGGAGTTCAAGATGGGTTTACGGAGTCATTGTAAACAGGAGGCAAACGAAGCGGCTCATATTCTAGCGCATTCTATGGTACCGTGGGGAGATTCTCATAGCTGGGCGGATGATCCACCTTTGTTTTTGATAGATCAGTTAAAAATTGATGATGTTCAGCCTACTTAAGGTTTTGTGTCTAAAGAAAGTCAAAGAGTAGTTATATACAAAGCTTGTTTTTCGCAATCTTACCCATGCAAATAGGAAATGAGTGAACAAAGAAGCAACACATATCAAATTACAAGGAAGTTTACACATATTCATATACAAAAAATACTAATGAAATTTCAGTCGGAGTAACTCTGGGAAAAACGTAAGGGAAGAGGGAGACAGAGAGGTGTAGACACCTTCAATTAAAATTGTTTTTATTTTTAATTTTTGTACGCACCTCTCTTTCGTTCTCCCTCAATTCCTTTTGAATTGTATATACAACCTCCGGTGTTTTTTCATCGGACATAATCGAATCTTTTTTTTTCACCGGACATTCCCTTTTTGTGTTGAACCATGAATCATGAAGCTAAGATCATAAGGTAATATGGTGGAGTGGAAAAAGGTGATGCACCCCGTTCGAAGAGTATGGAAAGGGGTTACTGTGCGATTAAAGCTTCGTAAAAAAGGTAAATCTAATTCGAATGTTATGCTTCATCGTTTTATATTCATTCAAATTCGAAATATTTTCATTTGGAGCTGACGATGTGAATTGAAACAGGGTTAAATAAATTGCAGCAAGATGTGAAAGCTTCCAAGTACGATGACGTGCACGTTATGTGGGATATGCTTAGAGGAAATGAAGAAGGCTCAAAGAAGAGCAAATCCAACCATAGCTGGAGTCGTTGTGGCTGATAGTCTTCTGTTACAAAAATATGTGTTACTATATAATTTTATGTGGTCACATATTCAAGCTTTCTAACATTTGATAGTTTCACAATTTATCGCGTGAGGTTCTCAAGACCGCATTTAAAAATGTATTAATTGCCCACTTAGATTGTCAAATATCGGTTGTTAGCCACCGTGTTGTGGTTGTCTAGCCACTTTCTCAAACATGGAATACATGGGTTTATATCGTGTATATATGTCGTTTTTTCATCGGCCCACACAAATAAATATGATGAGGATTTCGGTGTATCTGGTATATTGAGTACTCCCACTTTTAAAAATTCATCTTATTCATCCATTTTACTGATTGAATCTCAATCATCTATAATTCTTAAATATTTGTTTTTTTTATATTAATACACATTCATAATTTTTATTTTTACTGTCATAATAAGATTCTCTTATGCCAAATCAACTTATGATCTTTCTAACAACATCGATACACTTACAGATCACTAATTTTATAGAAATTGTAAAATCAATCCATCAACTAACAGTTTCCATCAAATAATTGAATTCACAAAATTAAAATATAATCTTGGTATAGCTCACATATAACTCTACCGTTAAAACAAACCATTTCACGCCTTATAAATTCCCTAAAATCAATTTAAAATTGATGTCACGTGCATGAGCATGTGCTCATATTAGGGGGTTGGATTGAAGATGGCCAAATGTGGCGAGACAATGTTATCATAGCAATTAGCACAAGGGATATTGTTACCATTATAACTATTAGCCCTACTATAACCCTTTTTTTCAAATGTATGGATACTTTGATACACTTTGAAATAGAATAAACTAAATATTAATATTTAGTGTTCATTTGTGTGGCTTATTGGATTTGAAATCGATACTTCCGAATCATTAACACAATGCTACCAACTACACTAGCTATTTCACTCGGACAACTATTACTCGACGTTGATCGATTCCATGTAAGAGGTGCAAAAGTGCACAAACTGCTGGCTACATGTGTCAATTTTTTAGGAGGAACACATTTTATGTCGTGTCTCTAGTACCAAGATCTACATGATTTTATGCAAGTGTCGATTATATTGATTATATTGTTTCAATTGAAATGTAACAGCGCCAAAGCGGATCAAAGGAGAATCTATGGCATTGACTCACTTCAAATTACTTCCCCAAAGATTATTATAGAACAAGCAATTCTGGTTGGCTAGCTATGGTTCTTTGCCTTTCTGCTATTTGCTGTGTGTTTTCAAGATGAGAATAAAAAATGCTCATTAGTTCCTGTTTGTATTTTACAATAAAAACAATGTGTCGTCTACAAAGAGAATAATCGAATAGTTAGGGTTACAAAATCCTAGAGTCTCTGTCTACCATATTGGGGAATGTATATGCCTGCAAACTTGTAACTAACGTAGAATATTTTGAATACAACAGAGCTCCTGCAGATTGTTGTTGCAGATTGCAGCCATTCTAGATTCCAACAGAAGAATGAATCCGTCACCAATCCAATGTGATTTTCCTGGAAATGTATAGCCTGTCGATGTACTGGATCACCGGTAGCGATGCCTGTATATACCTCCTCATGTTCTTCTCCGCCGACTGCTCTGCAACACACATTTCACATTCAGAGACAAATTGCGAATTTGGTAACAATACAACATAGACAAATTATGGACCACTACTAAAGGGAATTGTACACATCATGAACATTCAACATGTAATAATTTCTCTCACCATTTTCTTCCAGCCTAGCTAGAAGCTGGTCCCTCGTCGGAAGGGTGTACATTCCGGCGTAAACCGCCGTCCTTATCGCCCAGGTGTGATAAGGAGCGCAGATTTGGGAGTAAGCTGTGGTTGCGGCATCCTTCAAGGAGTTATCGCTGCGGACGTACAAAACCGTATAATGAGAAATAATGAATCGGATACTTAATTTCCAAAGGAAAGACAAAAAGAAAATTAAAATGCAAAAACCTACTTGGAGGCGAGGAACTGTTCGAAGATTCCTCTGATGAGATCAAGACCTTGCCGGACTCGGCGTAAGTTCCTGGAATGGCTGCCTGCAGTTCTCACCGTTCCTTTCGCCACGTCTACATCGACAACGCTCTGCAGATTGTTAAACGTCTTCGATGCCTCAACCAGATCACGCACCTGAACAGAAGGAACAAATTAATTGAAGATGATGATGATAATAATCAGAATTCAGATCAGATTACAAAAGAGAAAACTGACCTTTGCGACGTACTCAGTCTCGGCGAATTTAAAAGCGAGACCGAGGCAGCTGAATAGAACAGAGACCAAAGAGCAGGCCTGACAGAAGGAATCCAATCGGAGCTCCACTTCAACTTCTTCTTCTTCTCCTCCTTGATCACCGTGAAGCTCTTCTCTCCGCGTGGAATTCTCGAGGGGATGGGCCAGCTCCTCGAAAGCGTCAACCACCAAGGACAAGGCGGTCTGAGACTGAACGGTGTCGGAGATTGCCGTTTCTGATTTGGCGGTGGTCATGATAGCGGCCTGCTGGCCGCCTTGGAAATGATCGGACATGGAGCGGTTCCTCTTCATAGCTTGAGTAGATTGGGCGGCAGACCTGAACCTATCAAACAGACTCATTCAGGGATTTTGGATTGCTGTAAATAATTTCCCTTTCGCTCTGTGTTTGCGTGTCTGTAGCTTGGATCGATCTCTCTTCTCCTGTTGCCTAATTCTTTTTTTTTTTTTGCTGTTCTTCGTTTGTTTCTTTTGCGTGTCTGCGTATTTTTTTTTCGTTTGGTGGCTTTATCTCTCATCCTGAGTTTATGGCCGGGCGGGGCTACTAATCTCCGAAATCGGAGGAATGGAGGGAGGAGGAGTCAACTCCTGTTTTATCGGAACGGTGTACATCATTTTGCAGCAGATTCTGATTCTCACGAACTCCTGAACCGCTTTGTGGGCCAGGTTTTGTAAACGGGTTTACCTATTATCGTGGCCCATTTGATTGGTTACTTTTGTGGATATTTTCGCACTTGTTCTACTTGTGCGGGCTTTTGGCGCTCATTGGCAGGCCCAACCTACTATCGGCTACTCACCCAATATTCACCCACGATGGGTGTAAATACTATAGTCAAAGGAATTTGTTGATCATGGGAATGAAGTACACTTTATGGCTAATGGTTTATCGTCATATATAAACACCCACAGAGAAAAGATCGATTATTACTGTTGGTGATAACCATCCTAATTACATACTAAAAATAAATTTATTAACGGGCGTATAATCGGTTGATTCAAAATGCAAACAATGAATGGGGACGGATTTAACAGTATCCACCCTAAACTTTACCTAACTATACAATGTTGTTGGCCCTAAACTATATTTGCATTTTTTGTTATTTTACTAAGAGAATAAAACATTGCCCTAACCAATCGACTGAACGGGAAAATTCAAAAATCATAAAAATATATTGGATGGTTCCTATATTATTATTATATATAATTCCCAAATCCAACGGCTAAACGAATGGACAATAGATATACCAACTACGTCTTTATATCCACACACTGTTATCCTTTTGGTGATGTTTGACAATTTTATGACAAAATGACGAGTTTATCACTATGGGGCTCAGCTCCTCTTCAAATCTAACATTCTAAGCTAGTCTCTGACAACGATCGTTGTCGTCCGATTTTCACCAAAAAATTTTTTTCTCTCTTCAATATTATATGTGTAACGACAAATGAGTGACATATCTAAGATCCGGATATGATATATACAATGTGTTATGTATATGACGTGTGCGTACATGTGTATACACAATTAGATGTGCGTACATTTGCAAATACAATGTGTGTACATACATAGTGTATACCATATCTATGTTCGAGCACATACACATTAGTGCATACGTATTAATTATATGAAACATAAGACAGAGTCATTATTATCCAGCAACCGGCTCCCAGAAGAAGTCTGCTAGCAAGATGGATAATTCTCAAATTCAGATTTGCCGTTTTGTATGTTCATGAGTTTAGATTGAGAACAGTGGTCGAATGGAGTTCCTTCCTCATCTGTTTTTCCCCTTAGCTTCCGTGGGATATGGTGGGTCGGCAGAATAATTACAAAGAACAATTGGCATATTAATTGGTTGGTAGGTAACAAATGAAATGATCCTTTGAAGGCGATTGTCAGACTTGCTACGTGCGAACCTGAATTGTTTATTATTAGTGGGCAGGTTCAGTTAAACTTAAACCACGCTCTTGAAAATCACAAACTAAAAGACACTAAATTTGATGATGTTGTTTTGTTTAAGTTATCCAAATCCCAGAGGAGGAGTTGAGTTGCTCAACAATCATCATCCCTAATCTACCCCTCCCCAGAACTGATAACCCATTTTCACCTTTTTCATTATGTTGGTAATTATTATTACATAATTAAATCTACTGTTACTGCTATATATGAATGTATATAGAAATCTGTCTCTGTTACTTATTTCCCAGTTTTGGTTAGGTAAAGTGACGTCTCATGAGTGTAAAAGGGAGCTGTACCCATCAAGAATGGTGACATACTGACATTGGATGCTTGGAAAACTGGTTCTGTTTTTCTTCTTCTATGGCCTTGTTGCTGCAAGCTGGATCCAACCAGCCTGGAAAACAACAACGATTCCTCAACCATGGATGGTCAATAAGTCTTTCTTGTTTTTTTTTTTATAGTAAAACCACTCTTCTCGTTAAGATTCATGCAAAAATTGTTAAAGGGAGAAAGTTGAGCTAGAAAGATGAAGACGAGAGCTTAATCGGGCCAAACGGGCAGTCCAACATATTGTCGAGTTCTTGGTACGCTGGACGAAAGAAATGGTCATCTAAGGCGAAGCTTGCAAGATGGAACCAATTATACCACCTAGAAAGTCATAACACTGTCAAGGGCGTATATTGTTGTGACGAGTTCTTGGCACTCATATAGGATATTAGTCACGAGCTAAAATTTAGAGGCGTAAATCGTCACTTCAACAATGGTACGAGCTTCAAGAACAATGTCAAAAGACCAGTCGAATGTCTCAATCCTTACGGACCTTCACTTATCTAGTAATATTGGAAATGACGATACTATAAATGTCGTTTTCTAAGAGTTTGTAAAAAAATTCGTCGCAATGTATTATATATGGGTATACAGTAAGCGTACAACGGTAAAAGGGTGGGTCAATAAGTCCAACATATGGATTTTTGTAAAAAAAAAATTAGTGGAACCAGTAGAATAGTCTAAGTACCAATACTATAAAGTAATACTGAAGGGATGATGGGTCATCATGTAGCTAAGCAAAGGTAATGGTGAATAATTACGAGTGAAGAAAACGGTATTAATTTTTTGAAGAAAAGAAACACTCAGTGACGTTGGTAATGGTGGGGTCTGATACTGTCACTGTGGAAATAGGGCATCTTCGTCAAACTAAGCATTAAAAAGGGGCCTCCTTTTTTCCTTTAACAAGCTCCATTACAGGGCGCCTCCTTTTTTCCTCCCATTCTGCTAACTAAACGATCATGTTTCTCCTTTACTTTGCTCTCCGTCATCAGATCAGTTGATGCTGGGTTTCTTCCTCTGTCACTAGTCCATATACTGATTTATGCACAGAATGGCTCTTGTTGTTAAGCAGCACAAGGAATTAGAGCACAACAGCAGCAGCAGTAGCAGTAAGGTTGCGGTGAAGAAGAGTAAGAAGAAGAACAAGAGAAGCATGTCTGTTCCTGGAATTGGTAGCTTGGCTTTCATTGAGTCCTTGTCCATGCCGCTTGTTTGTACTCTCTTCCCCTCCTCTTCTCCTTGCTAATCAACGGTCATTTTTGTTACTGTTTATGATGGGGGGTTTAAAGCAAAGGTGGGGTCTTTTTCTTTCTTTCAGGTACAGGAGGTTGTTCTATCAGCAGATGTTCAGTGTGCTGAGTGTCAAAAGAGAGTTGCTGATGTCATCTCCAGAATGAGTGGTGAGTTTTCTGGACTAAATCTTATGTCTCTCTACATTTTGACTGTAGAACAACCTTGAGGAAGAACCGAGGAACTCTGTACAATAATTGGATTCCAAAACAAATGAGTTCTCTCTTTCTTTATCTTGTTTCTGAAAGTCTTTCTGGCGTCTGACATAGTGGTCCTTGACTGGGGTTGGTTGATTCTCATTCCACAGTTATTCACATGTGTTCATGCCTCCCCTATTCTATTAAAGAATCTATCCGTTGTTCTCCATTAAGACCAAATTCTGTTTGTATCTTAGGGTTGCCTAGAAACCTTCACGTGTTACAGTTGTTAATTTATGACTTGTTTATAAAAACCTACAATGTTCTTGCTAGGATATCTGCTAGTGATCAAATGGTTCCCTCAGATTATTTGATTTACAGAATGTAGAAACACTATGGCTTGGTTGGTTTGGTCGAGGGAACTTTGGATGGAATTTTTGAGCATTTTCGTGATCAGATGGGAAAGTTAGATGTGATTTTGAGGAGCCATCTTTCAGATTTTCATCTAAATTGCATCCAGCTATCCACCCGTTAAACTAAGCCTATAGCAAGGGAACGGCTAGATTCTCCACCAGAGAAGAAGACACCGAGAAAAAGTCTAACAAACGGCAAAAAGGGAAAAGCAGACTTTGCAAAATGCTGAATTCTGACCCCAGTAGTATTATGCTGAATGCCTTTAGATTTGACGATCAGAAAAGACCAAACTATGAACCAAAAAACCTTAACAGACATACATCAACTTGTTTGGTTGCTGGGATAGATATTGTTTGTCCTCCAACTCATCACAATGTATGGACTCGGTCAGTAGTTATTAATATTATTGGCGTTGGTGATAGATTCTTGCAAGCGAAAAATCTTTAACGATGATCATTAATTGATAGATAGTGGGATTCATCATGTCATGGTTTTTCTTTAACAAGGCTTTTTTGAGCTTTAAATCATGAATAGGTGGGGATTTTGGACAGTGATATGATGACACCTAGCTAGCCATTAATGAATGTGATTCTTATTTGATGGTCGTGGTTGGCAGGGACAGAGTCTGTGACAGTGAATCTACTGGAGAAACAAGTGACTCTAACTTGTGCATACCCAGCAGCTGGAAGAACCAAAGCTGCTGCTGCTGCTTTTGCTGCAGTGTACAAGAATCCTCTAAGCGGTTTCGCATTCATCAGACGGATTCTGGGTTCTTCTTCTACGCGATAGTGGAAGTGGAAGAAGAAGAAGAAGAAGATATGGGTAGTAATATTTTGGTTCTGTTCTGGTGATGGGGTGTATTGTTTTGTATAGAGGAATAACTTGAGTGAAAAAGGTATACATGTATATGCTAGTCTCACTAGTCACGTTCTGAATTTTTTTGTCCAAAGAAAACATGGATTTCCATGCATATGACAGTTGAATAAAGAGTAGCTAGGCTCAAGTTTTGTAACATCCATTCATGTTCTTGTTTGTCTCAAATTATATGTGGTCTATGTAACTCTGCCTTTATTGCAAAGTTTAGAGGAAGCAATGAGTTTATTTATTTGAGCTTTTGTAACAGTTGGGTGAGGATTGGATTTGAAGAATTTAGTTGTAATCAAAATTGGGATGAAGTCGTATTTGAAAGATTAGTTGGGGTCGAATTTGGGAAATCGGGTGGAAACTAACTTTTGGTATGTAAGAATTGGGTTAAAATTGAATTAGGTCGAGGTTGGATTTTGAGAAATGAGAATGTTGTATAGAAGATGTTTCTGAGGTCCTACACTAGTGGTGGAAAGTGTTGTCTATATTTGGCAAGCTAGTTAGCACAACTCTAAGTGAACATCTAGTTAGTATTTCTCATCCTCTTTGTACATTTTGAGAATTGTGTGGGGATCGATGTTTTTGACTTGGGTTATGGTCGCTTATTTAGAACGGGGCTATCTACCAGATTTCAGAAAATGGGATGAGAGCAAATTTAAGAACTAGGTTTGGACCGGATTTTATAAAATGAAGTCGGTACGTTATATATTAGGACCGAATTTGGAAACCATATCAAGATAGAAATTTGGAATCACCAATGAATTTCTGAACCATCCTTCCAGATTTAACTCAAGTTTGGAAGCAGAGGCAGACATACCAACGAGTTCAAATATATTCACTTACTGCACTAAGAGAAGTATGTGCAACAGCATAATACAGAGAATAAGAACAGTATTGTTGATAGAACATGCTTGATATCTTAAAGGCCTCTAAGCCAAACAAGAGCATACTTTGATAAGAAATCCTACTAGAAATATATTTACCAAGGTTTGAAGTAAACTCAGCAATTGAAGTTGCTAAACACAGTAGATGATTACTCTTCTCCGGAATCGCTTAAAGTTTGGTTCGCCACCAGAAGACCTTTCAACTCTGTAATGGACAACTTTCGAAGGATTTCCAGATACACAAACCAGGGACTCCAGATTCGTAAAGGAAGACAGCTTCTGTACCAAAACTTACGAACCGTCTTAAACACCTACATGGGATAGAGAGCGAAATTCAAAATACATGAAAAGATTTTCAAAGAGAAAGTAGATACATACACTAACTAAGTATGCAATCATTTAAAACTGTACCAGCTTATTCAAATGATGGTCGAACGATTTCTTGCCAAAAGCTTTATCGTAGACAAAAACCTGTGCACGATCAACATAGGGAAGGTAGAAATTCGGAAATCCTAGGACGTCCCACGGCCAAGGATATTCAAGGCTGAAGAATCTGAGTCTTGGCACAACTATTTCGATATCATTGTCAGCAAAACCAGACAACCTCATGTTGAGCAACTGGGGTGCAGTCACATATACCTTTGCACTTGTATATGGAATTTAAAGATATCCAAATTCACTAGACAAGGAAAATTCACAGAAAGGTCGAGGTGATTGGTCTCAGAAGCAGAAGTAGGATTCAACATGCAATTAACCAACTTCAAAGTAGTCAGAGTCTGAAAACGTGCATCCCCGATGTCAAAGCAGATGTCTCTTAATTCTATGGTTTTCAGAAAAATTGACCATGTAATCGTGAAGACGAATGACAAGATGCTGAGCAGCATGTGAACGGGCATACTGGATGACCCTGTGATAGAGATCCAGAGAATGGTATACATCCATGTCATCGTCCATCAAACAAATCCTGTCAACTTTAAGTTGATGATGGATTGACAGAACTTTATCCACAAAACATATGAAACTCGAATCTGAACATCTCCAAGGGGTATATCCCGAAAGGAACGAGCATATAAATCAATCACCGGGACGTATTTCCATACAGATCTCCACCGTCGGGATAAAACAGAGGTTTGAACGGCATCTTTGGTAGTAACAAAAGATAGAATGTGTGTAAGAATACAGTCAGGAAGTTCGCTTAACTTGTCGACGGCAGTAGAGTTCCGGCGCCGTCTCTTTCTAGCTTTCTCTTTAATCGCCCTCTACAGAACATGAGAAATCGATAGAATTAGGAACGTAGCGAACAAAGGAACCCCTTAAGAGATGTGCTTCTCACCTGGAAGAGTGGCAAAGCCAATCGCCGCCGCCTCCACAACCGCTGCATGTCGATCGATTACAGCTAAAGCAGAGAAAATGAAGAATGGCCAGGAATTAATTAGGAAACCGTTGCAATTCTGGATATTTTCGGATTTTAGGGGTTTTCTGCTTTTGCATTGCGCGGGAGAGTTCCAGAGGGAAAAATGGAACCATAATGGCTTTTGAATTTGTGGGCTCTGACTGCTGGGGGCCCAAGATCTAATACTGACACTGTAACCCGTGTATTATTGATGGGCCTAGCTTAATCAGGATATAGGCCCAAGATCCTAGCTACTTGGGACACATTAGCATAAGCTGCATAACCAGTTTTCCTATTCCGTGGATGGCTGAATCTATCCGTTAGGCAAATATAATTTATAGTTATCGGATTAACATTCTAACGGATAGATTCAGCTATATGCTAAATAGAAAAATTGATGCATAACAACTTTAAGTGAATGAAGTAATGAACATGTTTTTTTATAGACTTTCTACTAGTCTCATAAGAAGCACCGCGACACCAAGCAAATCGGCCAACGCCCCATTAACATAGATGAGTAATGCCAAGGCATAGAGCTACAACATCTTTGCAGTATAAAAAAAACAGAGGTGCTCTTTTGTTAAAAAATAAAACACTAAGCTGATGCATACTCAGAATCGAAACACCAAGTTTTGTAACATCCATTCATGCTCTTGTTTGAAAAAAACCTGCTTGTGTTTCATTTCGTGGAACTAAGCATTTCAAATGCAGACATGTCAGTGGTAGAAGAATCTTTATGACGAGTCACTTTGTACTATTTGTCTACAAAATATATGTGGTCTATGTAAACTCTGCCTTTATGGCAAAGTCTGGAGGAAGCAATGAGTTGATTTATTCGAGTTTTAATAGTAACCAGAAATGGACGAGGTCAGATTTCATGGATTAGTTGGGGTCAAATTTTGGGAATTGATTTTTTTTTTTATATTAGATGAACACCAAATTTTGAGAATCGGGTTAGAATGATGCATAAAATTATTTCGTGATTCTGATAATAAAAAGTGTTGTCTATATTTGATAAGATTTTGTATTCGAATCTTAACACTATTATAAATGGACACTTAATTAGTATTTCTCATTCTTCTTGTACATCTTGAAAGAAACTACTGGGAATATTGTCGAAACCAGGCGCCAAGGGTCTCTTGACTCTAAATTGATAAAATTTTATGCAAATTTGTTAAAATTGAAATTCTACCCAATATTTCACCCATAATGCTCTAAAATTCACCTTAAATTCAAAAAAAAATTCAGTGTATTCAACCATCCTGGTTCCGTTATGAGGATCGATGTTTGAGACTCGGGCTGTTATGATCGATTATTTAGAACTACAAAGTGGATAGAAGATGTTAGGTGATATTGGGACCGAATTTGGAAAATGAAAGAATTTTGGATATGAATTTTGAGATATGAATATTGGGAGCAATGAATTTCTTAACCATCCTTCCAATAGAGAATGTCTCTGTCTTGGCGTGGAGTGGAGGTGATCCAGTTGAGAATGCCAGATTGAAGTCAAGTTACACAGGCAAGGGATGGCACCCCAAAAGTGACAAACCAAATGAAGCAATTACAAGTGTACAACAACAACAAGTCTCTGAAGAATAAAACAGAATCAGATCCCAATTTCTGCCTTCCACCATCCACAAAAGGAGAAGGAATCATCACCACCTTTCTGATCCTCTATGTCTCTCCTTGGCTTTTCTCAATCCACCCACACACAAAAAAGATGGGTTCCGCTGTCTCTGTTGGCACAGAAGACTATTTCCCAGTAAAGGCAAGTCGTCCCTCTCATAAACCAACATCTTCTGCTTAGGCTTCCATATCTATTAACTGCCAACGTTGGTTTGCTGTGTGTAGAGCTGCTGCATGGTGATGAGACTGAATCTGGACTGCAACTCTTGCTGCAGGAAAGCAAGCAGGGTCATCCACCAAATCAAAGGTATGCATAACAAAAACCAATCACCAAACACAAACATATGACCTTCGATTGTTTAGGATTTTTAAAAGATCGATGCTTTAAAAAGCAGGGGTGGAGACGCATATGATAGATAAGGAGCAGTGCGTGGTGACGGTGTGCGGGAGATTCAGGGCGTCCGACGTGGCCATTAAGCTCCGGAAGAAGATGAAGCGTAGAGTCGAAATCCTCGAGATTCAGGAGTTCGGCGGAGGCGGAGGCGGCGGAGGTGGAGGTGGGGATCAACCTCCTGATCAATTTTCATTTGGGCCTCCTCCTCCTCCCATCTACTTTGCTAACGCTAATGGCGGGTGAAAAAAGCTCTCATGTCACTGCTGCGAAAATTAGATTTAGAGGATGAACCCTAATTTGGGAGGTGATGTACAAAACTACAAATCAACTCGATCTTTTCTTCATTTCAATTTTTCCCCTGATTAGAGATTAGGCAAGCAATCGGGGTATCGACAAAAAGAAGTTTGTAGGCCGAGCATTAACACAATTCCGTGCGTTGTGGCTTTTCACTTTTGTGTAATGATACCAATTCCTACCGTGTACATTCATCATTGGTTGGTCCGAATCGGAATAGGATTTCGAGTTTCGACATAAATTTGGATATGTTTCCATTTGGTTTGATTCGTTATATTTAAATATATGTCAACCAGCCGTCGGACAGGCTATAGACAAAATTACCTAATTAGTAAAAGTACAAATATTAAGGTATTCGTTTGTGTTATTATCATCGCTCAATTTAAATAAAAAAGTGTACTAATTGTTAGCTTAAGTGTCTCATAATGTTGTGAAATCGTTGACTTCACAATCACCGAACATCTATCTCCAATCACCAAAAAGTTGTCCAGTATGTTTTTATTTGGTTTGATTTGTTTTCTTCAGTTATTTATTAACCTGGGTGAGCACATAGACAAAATTACCTAATATGATCTCAATTTTTACCAACAAATATGAATATTGAGATATTCATCATTCATACCGTAATATCATTATCGAATTCAAACAAAAAGAAATTTGTATGTCAAACCGGATTCCGAGGTTACCTAGTCGCCTTAAATGCAAACCCAAACCCAGCCCATTTAAATACCGGTTAGCATCAGGTTTAACCTGATTTTTCCGGGTTGGACCAGGTTACTCATTAAAACCCGGATTCTAAATTCTAACTTAATTAAAATATTAAATAATCATACCCAGAATCTTATCACAGTCACAATTCTCATAAACAAAATCTTTCTCTCCTCATTTATCATTCTTCTTCTTTTATCTCAGAAACAAAAAAATTCTCTTCTTTTATCATTCTTCTGTTCAATCTCTTTCTTCTGTTTGCTTCTGTTTGACTTATGTTCTATGTCGAACGCCGCATCCACGGGAAGAACAAAGAAAGAAGGGGTGGATGGCGGGAGCAGGGTTGTGTTTTAGTTCGTCTCTCTCAGTTCAAAGCTGCTTTATGGCTAGGCTTCCACTTCCTTTGCTGAAGCCCCGGCATAGCTTTAAGTTCAAGTTCCTGATTTTCAAGGATATCCCAGTTGCAACATGAGCTTCAATAGTACCTTCGACTCGACGGTTTAGCTGTGCTACTTCTTTGGCTGAGGACCGCGTGAGGCTTTTGCAAGGAGAATGGCCATGGCTGGTCTCAAACCACACCATTCCGTTGGTCAGCTTTTCCTTATGTCTTTCGTGAGAGATTGTTTGTCCCCTGAGCCAGGTTTTTTCAGTGAATTTTGTTTATATTGTGACAATTTGGTGAGAGGAAGGGGGACAAAGTTTATATTATGGTTGATCTGGAGGTGGATTTCTTGATATTGATTGGTCTTTGACTATGTTGAGAAAGAAAGCTTGAAACTTTCATCCCTTCTGCTTGGAACTTGTAGTTACTGGTGCAGTGTTGAAAGTTATTCAGTTATGTTTCGCTGTAGTTTGTTTAAATTGTGAAATTTGGTGAGAGGAAGGGGACAAAATTCAGATTTGGTTGATCTTAGAGGTGGATTGCTTGATATTGATTGGTCGTGATTCTATTGAGAAACAAAGTTTGAAACTTTCATCCCTTTGGTTATGTTTTGCTGCAGCTTTAGGAGTATCAGGGGGCCCTGGCAGTATGGCACGGTGTTTCTTAACTGCTGCTTGGAAAACCGATAATGTTGTTGACCGGAGTTGTGGCTATATTGATGGACTCTTGGCGGTAATCGTTGATCACGGGCTACGTGCAGAGAGCAAAGAGGAGGCAAACATTGTATCCCACAGACTCTCTAAAATGGGTACACTATTGCTTCTGAGCATGTATGATCTTTTTCATGACATGTCTAACTTGGACATTTTGTAGGAACCAGATGCGAGATTGCGGAATGTAATCGGTCAGATGAAAAGCTGAAACAAGGTCATGTGCAAGAAGCTGCACGTGAGATGAGGTTTGCTTTACTTGTCTTGAAGTCAAAACTGTGGGAACGTTGTTTATTATCAGACTAGTAGCTAATTATATGATTTTCAGGTATCAAAATTTCCAGAAAGTTTGCATTCAGTACCAGATTGGTTTGTTACTTATTGCTCATCATGCAGATGACCAGGTTTGATTCTTAACTTGTTATATGCATCCCATTTTTGGTTGTACCGATAAGCAAGTTGAAAGGGGGAGGGGAACATTTTTGCAGGCTGAGTTGCTGGTTCTTAGACTTTCATGAAGTAGCAGTGTCCTTGGACTTCCAGGAATGGCATTTACTTCTGAGTTGTTCTCTTCAAACACGGTTTTGCATAATCAAGGTTTCAACAACAGAGGCACACTTCTTGTGCGTCCACTCTTGCATTTTTCTAAAGAAGATATGTACAAGGTCAGTGCATAGAAAGAATGCTTCCTTTGTTCAAGACAATAATCCTGCACATCAAAGCAAACTAATGAGATCATAGCTGTCTTTTGAAATAGGTTTTTCCCCCAGATATGTCAAGCAGGTAATCAGGAGTGGGTGGAGAACCCGACGAATCAAAGCACACTTTATGCTCGGAACAGGATCAGAATTGCATGGGAAAATTGTCATCATATAAGCCAGTTGAAAGATGTCATTTTTATGAAAAAAAGGCTAGAGCTTTTGTGCACTTTCTGTGCTTGATTGGATCGAATTGTTGATGTTGTTCTCTGATTTGCCAGATACCTTCCGGTCTGAGCTACAAGCAATCATATCTTCATGTCGCAAAACACGTGCATTTGTTGACCACGTCTCGAATAATTTGATAAATCAGGCCGTGATCATTACAGATGTAAGAATGGATTTTGTTTCTGAACTCATTTGAATAGCTAGAATCTTCTTGTTTAAACTGCTTTCCTGAACATGATACTGACATTTGTTGCTTGTTGTAACAATCATCATCACTGTGGCAAGGAAGCTCAATAAAGAAGTAGGTTCCAGGACTTGGCCCCAGAAACATCAAAGATGACCATCACTTTCATATTACGGTTTACCCATTTTCTGTAGATGTCCATTTATAAGATACTGGACTTGATATTTTCAAACCCCCTATCACACTACGGTTTCAATTGCGTCAGAGACTCAGATATACTATTATTTACTAATACCATGCAAATTTGTGCCCACAAGACTTGGGTCAATGGATCGCCTTACATCAGAGGAAGGTCATCCAACCACAACTGTGAGCCTTCTCTATCGGCCTCCATCGCACTAGACTTACGATGACTAAGGGGTTGCAAGAACTTCGACGATTCTCAAACCTAGCGCACGTGATAACATCTCAACAAACCACCTCAATTCAAGGGCATATATTGCTCCAAAGAAATCTATCGTTTAGATCTAAAGTCATACCACTAGCGAACGATATTATAAATACGGCCAAGCCACCCTGCAAAAATCAGGCTGTGACCATAAAAGATGGAACATTCCTCTAAGTATGTTTATATATCCTTAATTTCTCTCCTTTCCAGTCTCTCTCATATGTCACCGTAAAACTTACTATCACCTACTATTTGTATTGCAAGGGATTGAATAAAGCATTGGCCCAAATTACAACGAGCCAACCTAAGCGATATTCAAACCAGTACCTTATTGTCCACTCTATAGACGACTGAATTTGAACAAAATTTGATGTGAAAATTCAAAAAAAATGATGGTCTATTAATTCGAGATGACTACCCGTTGTCCAGCTGAAAAGAAAATAGAAAGATGAATGAGCACCATAATTATAAAATCAAAAATAAAAAATTGACCAAAATTTTGTGTAGTTTATCAAGTTTAGTCCGAATTAATATAATATTAGATCCTGCTATTTAACGAAATTTCAAAAACTTTTCTATTCAAAATAACGAAAATTCAAACACCAGGTGTGATGTATCTCCTGACATGACATGTCAAATGCCACATCATTAACATTATTAATTAAATATTGAAAACTAAAAAGGAAAACAAAAATCTACCCTACCCTCCCACCTCCCCCCCCCGCCCCCCTCTCCTCACCTTCACTGCTATTCTTCCGCTTCCATCCACCACCTCCCACCTCCATCTCCAACTCCCATCACCACCACCCCCACCTTCTTCCAGATCCCCCATCCACCCATTAACCTTCCATCAGATATCTATCTGTTTTCAAATGAAGATTTCAAATGAAGATATAGGTCTAATTTTCAATTGCAACTCGGCCTCCCACACCCCACAACCTCCGCCTCCTTACACACAACTGTAAACCGCCGCCCTCATCATCGACGGGCGGAACTTCATCGACAGACCCGAACCCGTTGCATCCTTGACGAATCGGACTAAGAAAACGTGCAACGGGGAAAATTGTTAGAACAGAGGAGATTGATTGGAGCGAGGAGCTCGGATTTTTGTTAGGGATTTTCTGTTCATGAGTTTGGATTTGATTCTTTGTTACGGATTTTTTGTTCATTCCTAAGATAATCTATTTGGGGATTTCCTGTTCGCTGCGGCGGCGGCGGTACTCTCACTTCTTGCTTCAGTGGCGGTGCTGGAGGAGGAGGAGGAGTCGGGGGGGAGGGAGAGGAAGATGCGGCGGTGGGAGCCAAGGTAGTAGGAGGCGATGTCGTTCAGATTTGGTGAGGCGGTGGAGAGAGAAAGAGAGATAGACAATGAAGAGGTTTTTTTTTATTTAATTTCTTATTTTGAAAATAATTATGTGGCATTTATTATAATTAAAATGCCAACGTGGCATCTGACGTGGAATATGTTTGACCGATAATATGGATGCCGCGTCTGTCTCGTCCGTTTCGTCATTAACGGTGTAAAAAATTAAAAAAAATTTGATCAACGGGTTAAATACCGAAAATAAAAATTCGAAAAATGTAATATATATAATTCGGGCTAAATTTGATAACCCTTACAAAACCATTAAGTAGACGCCACTTGGCACTTGCTGCCTGTTCCTGAACCGTACAAAACCATTAATCTGAGTCTACTCAACAAAGTACGATTAGACCGATAATTAATCATTAATCTGAGTCTCTCTCCAAATCCAATGCTTAAAAAAAAATCGAAATGGTTGGTCGGCTGGTCGCTTGTCTCCGATAACCAAGAAAATGATTTCCCTGCCAAGAAGGAAACACAGACTAGACTACTGGAGGGGCAACGTTAGTCCTACAACTGGACGGTAGAGATTGGTAGTGTAGTACTATTACATTTTGATCCAACGGCTTTCCCTTTTCTATATATATAAAAGGTTGTCCCCGTCATGCTGCTTTGTTCGTCTCTTGTTCTTCTTCATCGGCGTCGCTGTAGTTTCAGTCTCTTCATTTTCTGCAAATGCAAAGAGAGATGGATCGGATCATCAGCAGGTTCACGTCTGCTAAGTTTATTTTTCAGTTCATGCTTGCTTATTCTCTCTCTCTATATATATTTTTCAGCGGTATACCAAAAAGCTAACTGTATTTCTTTTTGTATACCGTACAAGTAGGATAGATGAAGCGATGAATCAAGAATTTGGGATTGGAACTAGTCCAGTTTGTATAAAGCTTTTCCCGATTGGAAGGGCAAAAAGGGAAAATCAGCGATTTTTTTGCATCTATTTGGTCAGCAATCTCCAATCTGTCTCTGCCTATGCAGGAATTGACAATAGGCAGAGAGGGGGGAAAACGGTACAGTTTTATGTCAACCCAACTAGCTAACCAAGCCGAACACTAGAGAGCTAACTAACCCAATAGCTTAGTTGAAGTCACAGACTCACTTTTGCCTTGCTAACACTAATTAACAAGTGATATATGAGGTTATTACCTATTTTAGGTTTACGGTTTACCCGCTTGGATCGGCTTGTGTTGCGAATTACTATATGGTGGAATGTAAGTCAACAATTCGAATACTCGTAAGGTTAATGATAACGTATTTTTAATTAGTTATACATAAAAATTATGATCGTGCATGCTCCCTCAACCTTGTCCACTATTAGGGCGGAGATCATTGTTTAATTTGTGATGGATTTTTTTTTTCTTCTGATTAACTTGTAATGGATTACAATCCACAATATACACTCAAGTAACGGTTTGTTGATTTTGATAAAAAAAAAATTATATTTGTTGCTTTTTCCGAAGGTTGTATATGTGCTACAATAATGTGTAAGAATAATGATTCACTCCGAATATTATTATTTGTGGAAGAATCGCTATGAATAAGGATGATGAATAATTTTTCTTAGATGAATACGTAACCATCGATAATTCTCAAAAAGAAAAAAAGAAAAAAACATTGACATAGAATCTAGAAAGCTTTACCATGGATCTAGTACTTAAACCCTCACAATTCTTCTGAGGTAGAGGGCAGAAACTCGAGGGTTTTTGGGAATCGATATTTATAATCAAATTTGCATAGGCATTAGGCAGAGGAATTCGACAGATTTTCTACCCTTACAAAATTCTATTTCCATCCCCAGTTATTGCATCCAAATGAATGTCAAAAGTGAGTGACTGTTCATCGGAATTGTTATAGTCTGAATACCCATAAGTCCGATACCATTGATGTCCATATTTAACATTAATTTTTTTCTCGGATTATCAGCTCTTTTTTTGTAGAGTCAGCGTAATGATTCTATAAATAGTGATAAAAAAACAGAAGAAAATTTCCTCAGTTTAGAAATAAATATGTGACGATTACGTTGCACGACGTTCTTTACGGACAGCCATACCCAGACTGACGGATGTTTTGATGAGTGATCAGTGATATTGGCATCCCAACTTGCTTATTTTACAGTTACTTTTACATATGATTTATGTAACGGACTAGGGGTGGCTTTGATTCAGAGGAAGCTTCAATGTGTTTTTTGCTGGCAGCTCCCATTAGTATTTAGTAGTATCACACCAGCTCAAGCAACTGCAGAGTCACCGGCTGAAGCAAGTTATGATCCGTAAATGCCGCAGCTGCAATCTGTAAGTAGATATCTCCAGTTACTTTTCATGTAGTTCCTTCCAATTTATCGAAGAACAAGCATGCATTACGATAACAATGTGTGTTTAGCGTAGCCTCAAGTCTTACCTGTTCCTTCAAGAGCTCATTTTCCTGTTTGAGCTTCCCCTCCTGCATGCCAATGAAAAATGTTCAGCCACTAATGCAAGTCCGAAGGTACACAGAGAACTAGTAAGTATCCTGATTGCATATAGCTAAACCAGTCTTCCCCAATAAAATGCCCTGTATAACTAAGCATATATACGATCTGAAGTTCCTGTATCGCACGTCGAGATAGTCGTATATATGCTTAGAATCATACCATTTCTTGGAGTGTCTTTAAGGGCTCCAACATCAGTTGTATCTGCAAAGATCAATCAAACCAGCGCTTCACTATAGTTTCAGTTGCAACACAATTTAGCAATGAATTTCTTTTTTACTTCTAGCTATTTTACTGGTCTGTTACTGACAGATCTATTTCAATGGAATTTTTTATCAAATGATGGATAATATAACTAACAAGGTTGATGTCACTACTGTAATAAGCAGGATGGTCAAATTGTGGTGGGGCTCAATACTCCATAATGCAAAACCTAAATTGGCAGCAAATTGGGTTCTTAAATAGTTGAATGTCAAAGCAGGGCATACCATACCAACCTTTTTATCCCTGAGTAGTGTTAGTGTCAATTCAAGTTGTTTTTCTAACTGGACAAGATTATTCACAGTAAGCTGCTCTTCAGCTGAATCATCAACAACATACCTGAAAATGGAACAGCCAATTTGATGATAAGACATCTGGTCCCGGAGCAAGTGACATAAGAAACAGCAGTTACCTTTGAATGAGTTCCAATAGCCCACTGGGAGAGATTCTGGAAAATTCATTGCTGGTGTTCTGTTGAGGGCAGTGTTATCAGGTAGTGACTTCAATTTCATCCCTGAACTATGTTTTTCTATGAGATAAACAATGCAAAGTACTCACATCTTCATCATTAGCACTTTCAGGAACTGCAGCTTGTGTCAGGGTCCTATGTCGGTTTAGGATGTTCGAAAAGCTGTACCATACGAAAATCATGAGTAGTCAAGTACAGAGATAAGGTAACTGATTCAGGATGTTCATATGACATGCATTTAGCCCAGTTCAGAGATGCAAGAATAACTATTTGACTGGTACAAGAGATAATGTATGATGTATCACTAACTACCTTATTTAACCTGTACAAAGTCGCGCAATTCCTGAGCACTTATCCCAATAGAGACATTCATTTCAACTTCCTCACTAGTCACTAAAAGCGCCATTGATAAAGGAGTTTTTTCGCATCTAATTGATAGAGTGACCAATCTTGCTAGATTTAGAACTCTTTATTGTGTTTTAACTTTGCAATCGACGTAAAGATTTCTTCATGATCTACTCCATATCACTTGGGTGGAAGAACTACAGGCCACTAATTTGGCCTTGAACCTCTCTAGGTAGAGGTCAATTTTACTGTGAAAATCCAATTATAGTCAACTGGATTTTCCATAATGTAAGTTAACCATTGTCCAAGGGTTATTCCTTTCCAATGCAACAATTTCTTCCATAACTTCCTCCACTTAGGTACCTTCGTGACTTCATGAATTGAGCAATGTACTTTGATGTTGGCTATGCTAGTTACAGAGGCTATGTTCTTTACGACCCATATTTGTCTCAGTAGTGTCTTTTTGTGGCATGTTCTTGTCCTATTCCCCATTACTTAAAAAAAAAGGGAGTCATTGGTTCAGGTACAAGAGACAATCATTACCACCTGGACAATTACACGTCCAACCCATGATCGATGTCATCTGTCTCGACCAATTTACCAAACAGTTGGAAATCACTGGCGCCTACTAGCCCTTCATTTCGCCAACAAAACAAAGAAGGCGTCCTTGACGATTTCCCAGTTTTTCTCTGTTGAGCCCCGCCTCACCTATTTTTTACATTCCCCAACAATCTTGGTGTATATTTTGTATTGAGTAAGATTAGACTTGAATCGTTCCAACAAATCAGGAGGGACAACCTTCATGAGCATGTTTGATGTTTGTTTTCTTGAGGGAACATAACTAACACTGATGATCCCATCCCATAATTAGCCTTTTCCGAGATGAAATATCAATCCACCTCGACATGTTTTTTTCATGTCGTGATGAACGGGATATTTGACAATGGTTACCATTGTTTGGTTGTCACTGGACATCTGGAAAGGTCCATGATTTTGCATTTTCATCGCTTCTAATAGCCATTTCAGTCATATCCTTCGGGTAGCCAGTGGTAAAGCTCTATACTAGGCTTTGGTATTGCTTCTAGCCACAACTAGGTGCTTCTTGCTCTTCCATGTGACTAAATTTCTCCAAACATAGGTACAATACCTTGTGGTAGAGTGCCAGTTTGATATAGCTCATGCCCAACTGGCATCTGTGGTGAGCTTGTGGATCTACATTCCCCCTACTGAACTTAATACCCACCCCAAGAGTTTCCTATAAATATTTGAGCATGCTTGTGCTACTCCGTTGCTCATGAACCGACCTACCGCTCTATAATATAGGTGACACATAGATGAGTTAACCAATCAGTTGTTGGTATCTACCCCTCTATCTGTCAGATTAATCTTCCCATTTCACTTGGAAGTGATATTAGGAACCATAGGGGACCCTGTTGGTTTGCATCCGAGCATGCATGTCTCACTTAACAAATCCAACATGTAATTCCTTGGTGGCGTAGTCAATTCTTTGCTTGATCGAGCTTTATCCATCCTAAGGAAATATTTCATCACCCGCATATCTTTGAGTTCAAGTTCCTTTGCCAACTATGACTTTATTCAAGCTATTTCCGCCTTGTCTCTACCGTGTTTCCACATAGACAATCATTATAGTTATCTTTCCTTTGTCTTGATGTCTCTACATAGATGATCATAATAGTTATCTTCCCTTTGGCTGCCATTGATAGTAGCCTTCACATCCTTCTATAGCTCCAAAAGTTTTTGAAACTATGCCCTAAGTGATTGTTTCAAACCATACGAAGCTTTCTGTAACTAACATTACTAAATTTGCCTTCGCTTCTTTATGATGTACTCTTTCGGGTACTTTCATGTACACCTTCTTGACGTCCATCTGGAATAGATGCAAGTCTCACTTATTACTAAAGACAACACTCAAACTATACTCAGCTTAGCTACCAGAGGAAATGTCTCCTTGTAGTCTATTCCATAAGATCGAGTGGAACCTTGAGTCACTAAATGAGCCTTACATCTTTCAATGCTCCTACGTGACTTATATTTGACTCACTAAGTTGATTAGTTTTCTCTTATATTTAGCTTCATTAAGCTAATTAGCCAGGGCTTTAGAAAGTTGTCATTCTCGTACCAAGCTTGATATTTAGGATCAGATTCTTCTGGAGGATTAATCAATCTGGTAAAATATGCCCCTCTGCGTCTTCCAGTGATGTGTATCTAGATAGACTTTTACTAGTGGAGACCGTTTTATCATTCATTTTATGTGTCGTCAATGGTCCAACGAATGACTAGGATTCCATCGGCTTCTGGGACAAGTGTTTTTATGATGTAGAATATGAGAAAACTTCCGAACCTTTAGCCATGAGGACTAATTAAGGAATGCATTTAAGGAGAAGATCACAAATTGAGGGAGCAGCGGTTCCAAGATCAAGGATCGTGCTCTGATACCGTGAGGTTATTTGTGGAATAACTAGATATGCGCTCGATTCTTTTCTCATTAATCAGTGGGGTTACAGATGTAAAAATATATACATGCCTAACTTACCATAGTTATAGATATGGATCTAGTTTAGGAATGTGAGGAAAGAAACCCTTATAACTTAGGACTAGAATCATAGGTAATTATAACTATTTTCTACAACTGCTAATGATTGACTCAAATTAGGATTGTGGGCTTTCAGCAGGTTTGGAGCTGATTTTAAAAGTGGTGATATATCGTTAAGATTCAAATTTGATGATAGGTATGACTGTAAGACTTTAAGAAGAGATATGTTCATATCAGAATTCCGATACCATATAGAAAATTGAAGAATGAATTTTTGTTGTTGAAAATAATTTATAAAACGCTTCTTTATGGGAGAGATGGGTAAATTCAAAGTTGAAGTTAACTATTATCTTAGCTCTATGAGAATTACTTCAAAATCTGATCTACATAATAAAATACAAGTATACAACATCAACCTAATTAATAATTCTAACTAAAATACTAATGCTCGTACATGTACTATTTAAACTAAAACATGTTTTGTAAGATCTCAACTCATTTATTGATCATTGATTTTCCTCAATCGATGATCAAAAGGATTATATTCATAATGATACTACTAATAAAGCTTCTAATTAGCTTATGACCGGTGAGGATGTTGAGCAGGATGAAGTCAGTGGTTGTATCATTAGTAGAAATACTCTTCCTAACTCTGAGAAATGTTCCCCAAGGTGTGACATGAATAATATCTTTCTTTATGAACGACGCAAAGACATAATCGTATGATGATTCTAGCAAGGAGAATGAGGTTTTCGTAGAGATGAGAGATGGTTTCTTTTACAAGGGGCAACACCAATATTGGTTTTAAGGCCTTTTTCTACTCACAAATTCTTTTTGGATATATAAGATGGGATTCTTAAAGCCCACTTGTACTATTTACACTATCATTGATAGTCAATGAATCATCATCACAACAATACATCCCAATGCCAATTATCTAGGATATTCATCTATAAAGAACTATGATGATATTACTAAGATCTACTCAGATAAAACCTATGTCAAGTTTGTACTATACGTGATCACTCCAAATGATGATTCAGTCACCTTGTATTTCGTTAAACTGAAACATGTTTGGCAAAATATCGACTCATTGAATGATCATTGATGTTCCTCAATCGATGATCAAAAGGATTGTAGTCGTAATGGTAATACTAATAAAGCTTTTGACAAGTGAAAATGTTGAGCTGGATGAAGTGAGTGGTTGTCCCTTTGGTAGAGAGACTCATCCTAGCATTGGAGAAGCTTTCTCGAAGGTGTGGCATCAATAATATCTTTTTCAATGAATGATATGAAGGTATTCATCACATGGCGATTCTAGGAAAGAAAGAGGTTGTCGTAAAAATGTGAGAGACTTTTTTTACAAGGGGCATACACCAATATTGGTTTTCAAGCTTTTACTACTAAAAAATCCCTTTTGGACAAGATATTATTCTCAAAGGCCACATGAGATGTAACTCTTGTGGGAGTGTGAGGCATAGGGGAGAAAATTAGTCGACATTGTTGGGAGCTAGTTTTGAAGAATGGACAACTTGATCAAACTTCGTAAGCCAAGATGAACAAAGTAACTTTAACAAGGAGCAGTTCCAACAACTTTTCTCTATGGAAACCCCAACTTAGTTATCTCGCAGTTATAGTGGTATAATGACCAATTCAGATAAAAAAGTACCCTTGTTTCCCTACTTAATGGTTAATATGAGTAGTGTTTGGATCCCTGATTCTGGAGCATTTGACCACATGGCTATTAATTCCTTGTGGTTTGTAACATATTCTCCTTCCTTTGATGTGATTTTTGTCTTAGTTTTCGGACATACCCTTGATTTACCTTTCAATATATATAAAAATTATGTCGAGATTGTCCTCAAGTGGCTACATTTTCTTTGGATCTTTCACCTAAGATTTTTCAATTGTATAACCTTTATTCACATTTCTACTATTCACCGCACTAAGTTCGATGAGAGATACATTAAATGCGTGTTTATTGGTTATTCATCTTATTGAAATGATTACAATGTTATTCTCCTTACACCAGGAAATTCTACGATTAGCATGATGTGACTTTCCTTGAAACGCTATGCTTTGGACATCAACTCTAACTCGAACATTCCTAGTTTCTATATGGGGTTGAGCCAAAACCCTAAGATACATATGAAGAAGTAGATCAGGGAGTTACCAAAGATCCTAGTGACCCTTCATGTTGAGGAGAATCAAACTCTTATCGAGGGCAAACTAGATGTCAAATAGTTTAGGCTTATCATAGAAGAAAGAATACTAGAAGCACTATGTTGTCTAATCATACCCGTGAGGGATCAATGACTGATTTGGATCTTCCAACTCCAATCTGAGATATAAATTTAGAAGTTCCAATAACCATAAAAAGGAATGAGGAATTTCACAAAACATCCTATAGGAAGGCAAGTGAGAATTATAAAGAGTTTATCACTAGTTTGGACAACATTGAGGTGTCAAAGACTATTCATGAAGGTCTCCTCAACTCTAGATGGAAACAGGTTATGGTTGATGATTCAAAGCCTTAGAAAGAGCAATTCATGCTATATTGCCAAGTTACCTTCTAACAAGAAGACTGTAGATTAAGAGGATATTTACAGAAGAATACAAAACATATGGTACAATTGAGCGATACAACATTAGGCTGGTGGCTAAGAGTTCACCCAATCCTACGTGATAGAATATGAGACATTTGCACCAATTAAAAAGCTTAATGTTATAAGGGTTTTGCCCCCAATCACCCAATCCAAATGTGGGTATCCTATGGAATCTTTTTGATAGTATTGAGGGATTTTGTGACAAATTTGGGTAGGTATACATTTTCAATATATATGTTTGAAGCTATAGATATAACTAATTAAATGTCGGAAGGTGTCGAGATGGAGCTATTAGCGAAAAATCATTGTTTGTATGTTGTTGTATATTGTTATATGTCATGAGGAAAGAACACAGCGAATTGTAAATGGATGTTTACCATCAAGTGCAACTTAAACATAATTATTGAAACGTCTGTTTAAGGCATGCCTTTTTGCTGAGGGGTTAACTCAAGCTTAAGGGATTAATTACAATGACATTTTGCTTCATGTAGCCAATTTCATATCATAATGTAGTCGATTAGGATTAGTCTTCACACCAGCCGGATCTTACTTCTAACCTTTTTTGAAATGTGAACTAAGTAAGTGTACATGAGTATGCACCGGGGAGTGAAAAACTCGAGATAGAGATAACTATGTGTCAATTTTAAGATAGCTTTGTATGGATCGAATCAGATACCATAAATTATTTAAAAGATTCACCAGAATCGTTAAAGGATGGTCGGTACAATTAACATCACTCAATTTACTATCCTTGTGAACTATAGCCTTAACGAGAGTCTGACTATATTGATTATCTATATCGATGACATCATCCTCTGAGCGAACAAAGCATGTCAAAATGGGGATTGATGATGGAGTGTGTGACGGGTCAATAAGGAAATATTCTTCAATATTTTCATTTGATTTTTTTATAACTATATTTTCATTTGTTGTTAAGTTACTATATTCTCATTGACTTTGAAGAAGAAGAACATCCATGGACAACTACTTTTGGGTTTATTTGGAGCGGGATTGGGATGGCTCAACCTAAACTACCACGTAGGATCTTCGAGAGCGAAAAAATACTCTGTATAATTTTTTAAAATTGAAGTATATATCGAGTCTTAATGTGAACTACATATTGACCTTGAAATCATGTTCACGATCTCGAGTTGTCCTGAATCTAGTGTTAGATCCTTGGTTGAAACGGGACGAAAGATCCAGATGTTTTACTCTATTTATGATCACCTACGTACCTAGCAAGTTTTAGTGACAACCCATCTCCAAACAAGTAACCATCTTTTGTTTTATGCTTTTGAAACCGGTTTAAGTTGCCATCTTTACTTTCATTAGTATGTTAGGAATGGCGGTCGGCATGGATGTTTGTTAACGACAATTGTGTTCGCTACGAGTGACATAAATCAACAGATTCTAGTAATAATGTGCAAAGAACTGCATCAAAGTTGTCATTCCATATGCTAAAACTCTGTTAATTGTTAAACAGTTGACACAAATGAACAGATAATACATGAACAAGTCAAATCAAATCAATTTCTTTTAATGTATAGTAAAAGGTTTTGCCAGCCAGCATGTACACCAAAAGGTGGTGCGAGTTAATTAACTACAATAGAATGAAGAGGTTTCACTCTGAATCGGTAATCATTAAGACTAAGAGTTGCGCAGTCATTGAAAAAATAATTAAGCAAAATGAATGAGGAGGGGGGATGAGGTGTATTAACCTGTCGCCGGAGGAGAATTCGTAGAGGCGGCCGGCGGGGGAGAATATGACGAGAGCGAGTTGGACGTCGCAGAGGACGGAGATGTCAGCGGCCTTTTTGAACAATCCCTTGCGGCGTTTGGAGAAAGTGACTTGGCGGCTGCTTTTGTCCCCAATTAGCTTCAGCTCCACCTTTCTCCTCCCCATTTTTTTGAATTGTTGTTTTGGGTTCCGCCGCCCTAATTGCTAGCTGCTGGTGAGAGTGGATGTACTTTCTCCTCGGCGAGAGTAGGAAGCAGACAAGGAGAAGGTGATTTCATTTTCTGTTAAAAAAAATTTGATTTTATTTTTAACCGCTGGGATGGATGGATGGATACTATTAATGGATTGGAGAGGATAAGTAACAAAGTTAATTGTGTACTTGCACGTACTCGGTCCAGTCAAATGCTGCCACAATTAAATCCTGACAACAGTCAGTCCAACAGTGAGGGCAAATCCTAGCTACTACTAAATCAATCCTGTAGTTGACGGTGCTCAAAATCAAGAGAAAAGTATATGATTGGTTGGTTTGGATTAAATATGTTGAAACAAAGTGACATATGTTTGAATTAGTATTAGTTTGTTTGGCCAATTCAATAAAATGCGTTAATAATAAGTGATATTTTTTAAGTATTTAAAATAATACGTTGGTTTGAAACGTCATATCTTTTAAGTATTCAAAATAATTTAAAAATGAGTTATTTAAAATAATTTAAAAATTAGTTATCGAATACCATGGTTCAATACATCACATTTTTTTGTTGTGTTACTTAACAAAACAAGTCATTGAAAAGTCAAATAGGCAAGTCATATATGGTGAAAATCATTGATGATTTCTTATTTCATATTATATAGGTTGGAACAACAAACTATTCTGTTGGTAAGCCTCAAGCTGGTTATTTCTCGATGGACGTGAACAAAAATTTTGAAGTTTTGCTATAAGGTAGACTCAACGGGATAGTAATTTATAACTGATATTTTTTATTTTGTGTGTGATTATCACTATAAGGGAGTATATTCGTTGTAAGATTTAATAACGAATAATCTAACCGCGGATAAAAACCGCTGTTAAATTAACAGCGGCTAATGGAAACCAGAATTTTCAGAATGCATATTGCAATTTCCAAATTAAAATTTTAACAATCAAAATTCTAGCAGCCAATACACATGTAGAATAGAATAAATGTAGTTTTATATCATTCAAACTCTGCCGTTAGTATATCATCAAAAGTTAAATATTGTTACTACATCATTTGGAAAGACAATATACTAATAACATAACCTACAACCTACTGACAACCTACTCGTCTTCAGTATCCTCCGCCTCCTCCTCGGACTCAACTGGTGAGCTACTATCAGCATGTCTCTTTCATCTGGAAGCTCCCGATGATCCAGAAGTTCCAGATGAGCCCAATGCAGAACCTTCCAAGACTTGAGTCATCGCCTACAACTCGGAGCAGAGAGTACCAGTTTGTTTTTGAAACTCCGCAAGCATAAGTTTCACAAATTGTCGCATGACCGGGTCCTCGACTTGAACTCTAGGAGAGAAAGGAATTTATGTGTTGCTTGAACTCGAACCAGACACCTTAAAAATGAACACAAGATTATTAGGTTTACAGAAAATCGGACATGACATATATATATACACACACACACACTACTAACACATACTCTTCCAACTGCAAAATTATATATATATACATACACACTACTAACACATACTCTTCCAACTGCAAAATTAGCAAACACAATACACGACAAATTCACAAATAAGCTAACAATTACATAATATGTTCACTAATGCATCTAATAAGCCATGTCAAGTCGATCGAGTGGATTATATTTTTCTTCTAACTACAAACATATATGGTTTTAGTAAACTTACCACCGAAGGCTTCTTGGCAAATCCCATGTGACGCACTCTTCCTGGCATTTCTTTCCTTTCATAGCATCTCCTTACAAAGATCACTCAGACCAATTTGTGAATTATCAATGGTTGGATCATTGACATTCTTTTCCACTTGTTTCTGCATGCACAAAAAGAACATATGCACAGTGAAGAATGTACTTCCACCATGGAACATACAAATTAAAGTTCATACAAATTAAAGTTTAGGGTACTTGAATACTTAAATACATCTCCTCCGTCGCATTATTGAGAAACTTCTTCTTCTTCCTACCCGGCTTGTGAGTTTCTAGGAAGAGGTCTCCCCTACTAATTGGCCCTCCTTTTTCTTCCTCCTATGAAATCATGTACACATGAAGTTTAGCTTTAAAATTTAGGAAACTAATGAACTTGCTAATCTAATTCATACAAGTTGTTGTTGCATTATGTTGAATGGTTTGGACCACGTTGTATGATAGATCGGCTGTTGCTTCCTATTTTCCTTATTAATTTTCAATCTCCTTACTCCTTTTGTTCCCATCTTGTACTTCACAAACCTCTCCTAATTGTGAACTCCATAATCGGAATTAGGCTTTGTTGCTACATACTCAACTACAGTTTTGGGGTTTTTCGGGTCATGGACTTTCTTCCAAACTGCCCCTTGACGCTCTCTCCACTTCTTCTCTAGATCTTGTAACATATATCTTCGTATATCTTTATCATCCTTAGGCCTCCATCAGAACTTAGGCTACATGTATAGATTGATTAACAAACCATTGATAAAAGATATAAAATATTATAATCCTCTAAATAAGAGATAGAAATACTCTAATATTTACCTCTATGAGTTGATTCCAACAATTGGCCTTGTCCAAGTCGCTCACATATCGCCAATCGTAGTGGCCAATGGGGAAGCGTTCCAGTTTGATGATCTTCCCAAGCACCTGTCGTAGGTACTGGCCCGATCGTTTGTAAGGCACTCGATCTAGATCCAACTCGATAAAAATCCTCCTCCCATCCTGCCCAACGTTATTCCACTCTCTACCCGTCCACTTTTCCTCATACTAATTACACTACAGGAAATACAGTATCTAGCAGCGGAAGTTTAACAGGGGTTTGTAAACCCCTGTTACACTATAGCTGATTGGCAGTGGTATAAAGCCGCTGCTAAATCCTCTGCGTTTAATAGGGGTATAAACCCCTGCTAAATTTTATACAGTTAAAGGCGGAATACAGCCGCCGTTAAGCGTAAGTCGTTTAGTTGGGGTTTGTAACCGCCGTTAAACGTTATATTACATGGTGCATTTTGTTTAGTTGTCCGTTCAACAACGGTTTACTCTAAAACCCCTGCTAAACAGACAATATATATTCACGGGCTCCCTTCCTTCTTCTCATTTTGTGATTTCACAGAAATTAGAAACCAGCAGCAGCGCCGGCGGACAGCAGCAGCCAGCAGCAAAAATACAGCCCGTCTCTGGCCTCCCTAAGCCCCGCCACCACCTTCCTTCGTCATCGGCGACTGTCAGTGAGTCTTTTCCATCTTTTTTTTATTCGGTCCATATTCGAGATATATAAACTCAATTTAGGGTTCAGGTTTTTGTTCTTGATTTGTTGGATAATGCACATGTTTAGGTGGTCATTGATTCACAATTGCTTAGGGAAGATTAGACCCACATCCTACACTTGTTTGCTTGTTCAATTGGTAAGTATATGTATTAAACCCTAAAATTGTCAATTTCGGGGAATTCGCAATGTTAGGGTTTTAATCCTAATTTGTTGTTCTATATTGAAATTGTGTTCCCTTATATTCTTCAAACCTTGAAATGATAATGTCAATAGATGTTGAGGCCTTAGCTTTGTCTTTGAACGGTTGTGTTTGGGAATTATACATAGATGGCTTGTTGTACAGATGTCATCCTATTTTAGATTATTAATTCCTTACATATGTGGATCATTTTTGGTAATGAAATAATGACCATAATTATGCAGAATTCATATTAATTTGGTATTGAAAGAAAAAAATCTTCCATCCTCTGTTACTCTATGATATGTTGACATAATTCAATTATGATAAACTCATTCTATTACTATGTGGTATGTTGATAGGATTAGCAATGTATTCTTTTATGACTTGCTTGCTTCCAAAACTTATATAGTTTTACAATAGAAAGAATTGATTTGATTCAATGAATAAGTCTGGAGTTTTAAACAATTATGAATGTAACCTGTTCTTGCTTTAGGTTGCATCACCACCAAGGAGTTGGGAACAATTATGCGTTCACTAGGCCTGTAAAATGAAGGACACCGACTCAGAAGAGGAGCTGAAGGAGGCATTCAGGGTGTTCGACAAGGATCAGAATGGTTTCATATCTGCTGTAGAGCTCCGTCACGTGATGACAAATCTTCACTGCTTAGTCACCAAGTAGAAAGGAAGGAACTTAGGAGTACACTAGATAAAATGTTTGATTAGTGTTGTGTTTGTTGGAAACTTCTATTATTGACTTGTATGTTTGAATTAAAATGTCAAGTTTGAATGAACACAAAATTGTACTACATTCGAGTTTTATACGAATTTTGAGACTGAAACAATAAGGGTTGGAAACTAGCAAATTGAAAATGTTAATATTATGGAAACTGGAACCAGAATTTTATTACTGAAAATCACTAACCCGTTTAACGGGGGTTGGGAACCGCTGTTAAACTGGTCATCGTTTAACAGGGGTTAAAAACCGCTGTTAAACTGGAATTAGTTTAACAAGGGTTTAAAAGCGCTATTAATCGTGCTTTAACGGCAGAAATAAAAAAAATCGTTGTTAATCCGATTACCATTACTTGGTTTAACAGCGAAACTCAAACTGTTGTTAACCCCATTAGCAGGGGTTTAAAGCGTTGTTAACTGACTTTTAAACCCCTGCCACAAACTGTTTTTTCTTGTAGTGTTACTATTTTCATCTACAGAACCAATACAACATACATTTTACAAACAGTAACATATACGTTATACATACATGATATGGAGTTGAGTGAGAAAGTATACATACCGTACATGCAACACACATACCACTCCGACGCCTCCTTCTTCGCTGCACGCCGCTGACCATCATCATCACCTCCATGCCTAAAAACATATAATACGATCAGAGACTAATGACTCAAAATAAAATATATTCATTAATTTGAACAACCAAATGTTGGAAAAGGTATAATGCCTGAATAGAACAAGGTTAACCAAATACAAACAATTAATACATGAATATCAAACATAGAACACAAAATCTCAAATTTCTTTATAACAAAAAACATATACCAACCTCGAATTAGATCCTCCTAATCCAATAGAACTCCTACACAAGATCAATAACTATCAAAACCCCAAAACATTCAAATCAAGTTGAAGAACCCCAATTCGAAACCTAATTTACTCTTAGCTCGAACATCCTCAATTCAAATAATCCTAATCCACTATTAACACTAAACTCTACACCTTACAAGTTGTTCAACCCAAAACATTGAATCAAAACCTCTAATTTATGACCCCCAATTCCCTAACATATTGACCTAATTTGAACAATACTCACTTGTTGGAGCCGTGATTTGATCGAAGGAGATGATGGAGAGGTGGGCGGCAACCGGCGACGACGGCGCGATTCTCTTGAAATTTCTTATCCGCCATAAAACTTAACAACGGTCATAATCCACTGTTAAATGATTATTGTATCAATGGATTGATATCCGCTGTTAGAATAGAAACTGTCCGCCATAAAATAATTCTTTAAATGGCAGTTTCGTGACCGTCGTTAAATAAGTGATGTTAGCAAGATAGATTCTTGTAGTATATAATGTTGGCCTTAAGTCTTACATTATAGTTTGGTTCGTGATATGTATTGTAGTTGTTTGAGAGTTGTAAACTTCCACTTTAATTTTAATAATTTGTTTCTTAGTTGTTGTTATAACCAAATTCAGGTAGAGACACAAAGTATGCCAAATGCGGGAAAATCAGATTTTCGTACAATAATAAATATATAATATGATAAAAAATGTGACGGTAAAAAGGTGTTGATTGGTGAGTAGGTCAAGATGGACTAATTGTTGCCCATTGTTTAAAGATGAATTTGAATTTAATGAAGGATATCAAGTATCAACTTGATCTCTTCTCTTTATTATGACTAGTTGATAGATTGTTGGTTTGAGGAGTTAGATTGTAAATCAGTCTTTCCAATTATTTTTTTTATGAATTTTGAGTGTTTTTGGTAAATATAATTTTAATTATGTTTTAATAGTGTAGCTCACTTGATAGCACATTATATTTATGATTTGAAGGTTTTTATTAAATACTAGTTTCAATCACTTATAGACACTTTCGTATCATTCTTTTAGGTTAGGCTGATATATATTTTATCCGCCAAACTAAACCTTAATTATTTAGTAAAAGGAATTCTTTCGTAAAAAAGATCTCATTATTATTCATTAGAAAGAAAAATATAAACCGTCAAGTGTTGCCGGTAGTTTTCCATGAGTTGATTTGGATTGTGTGTGTTTGCTATTTCCACAAAGAGCTATCTATGGGAAAATGGTAGGCCTCGTTTGGTACGTGATATCTCGAATAACTAACTATTCGAGATATATGATATTGAATTAAAAAAATATGAATATTCTTATTTGGTATAGGATATTGAGTAGTAAGGTTTAAGAATGATTAAATGTGGTGTGGGTCTTAGTTTGTAATAATAAAAACAAAAAAAGTTATCATACTTATTTATAATTATTAAATTACCTTAAAACAATTATATCTATAAAAAAAATATTAAATATCACCCAATATAAAAAAAATATTAAATATCACCTAATATCACTCATACTAAATATTTTTGTAAAAATTTTGAAGTACAACTGCGAGCACGATTGTACGGCCCAGCTACGAGCACGATGAATCGGCCCAACGTTAATTGGGCTTTACATGGACAGACGAAAATAATGATAAATCTAACAAAGTGCAAATCTCAATGGCAATCTTGTAAATAGAGCCGCGACATCCAATTGTAAATATTGCTGTGAAATCCAATTCAACAGAACAGTAGCTTCACGATTCCTTCTGCCTTAGCTCGTTTTCTTCACAATTCTTCATCGTTCGTGCGAGTTCTTTGCAGCATATTGTCGGTTCGCGTTCGTAGATTCTTTGAATCAGAGTAGCGCACGAGTTCTCGTTAATCATTCCGATCTTTCTCAAATTCCCCGATCAAAACCCCCCATTCAATCAAAACCCCATAACCCTAACCCTAGATTCTATCCCTTCGAGGTCAATGGCAATTGACGGCGATGCCTCTCGCCGGAAGCACAGTCGATCGCCCTCCGAGGATGAGTTGGAGAAGTCCTCTAAGCGGCGCAAGCACCGCCACCGTGATCGTCACCACCGTAACAAGAAGCACGGTGAGGAAACCGAGCTAGCCTGCGCGGAAGATGCTCCTCATCCACCTTCTCCGGCTACTCTTCCTCTTAGTACGGCTGACGATGACATTGAAGAAGGAGAAATTCTCGATGAGGAAGGGTCTGGTGCTGGTGATCTTAATGATGCGGAAACAGGCAAGGACATTGATGATTCTGAAAATATGGTGTGTTCTGTACCCTTCTGTTATGTTTTTTTGTGGAGATAACTATGCAGGTTGGCTCTGCCATTAAGTTTATTTTGTTCCAGAAACGTTTGGAGTTTAATTTCATTTTTACTTTGGCTCTTAAAGAAGCTGCTGGGAAAGCAGACGGGTTGTTTTTGACTCACTATTTCTGGAGTCCATTCTTTTCCTGAACTTTGTTTGAACTTCAAAGGAAACTTTAATCTTGCAGCGTTTATGATTTCAGAAAGTGAGTTTTAGAGAACTTATTGTTTTATGTCCTATGGAGAGTTATCTTCGCATAATGTTCTACTACTTTCTGGTGGAGGCTGATAGGTTTTCTGTTTTTGTTGGAATAATTAAGTTTTTTGTTGGTGAGAGCTTGTTGGTTGGTCTTATACATTTGACGTATAAGAACTGGCCCAACACTTGCGCATGAGTTAAATTGCAAATGAAAGAAGTTTCCTCTAGGCGTTTCACTGGAGAACTGGTGGCATTCTGTTGATTTGTAAGAGCTAGTTACATGTATTTGGAATTTTACTTCTGCGTTATGTATGTACTTCTTTGACTTTTTAGAATGCACCTTCTTGTTATTAACCATCCGCCTCTGTCCATTTTAGGGACATAATCTTGATGAGAAGGGTAGTAGTTTCATGGCCAATTCTCGAGTTGAGGAGAAACATGTAAAGTATGCTAGTCTGAGTAGTAATAAGGCTAGAGATCAAGATAACTGGTCTTCTGAGCATGATCCACAATCTAAGATCCATGGAAGCTTAAGCTATTACGGAACAGAATCTAAGTCTCCTTGCCATTCAAGTCTGAAGCAAAAGATCAACCATGGCACGAATGATGATGGGGAGGACTATTCAAGTGATGTTAGGTGTGCTTTGGGAAATGGTCAGGATAAATACAAAGAAAAAGCTCGATCAGAATCAAGGGACAAGCATCATGTTAAGAGAAGATCTAAATCGCGTGATCAAGGGAGAGAAAGATCTCGTTCCCACAGTGGGCTAGAAGATGAGGATCACTGGAAAAGGAGGCGGCGCTATGAAAATATTGAAAAGGATTCTGGTGATGAAAGAACAAGCAGGGGCAGTAGAGATGTTCGCTCAAGTAGAGATTATGGTCGGGAGAGGGATAGAGAATCTAGCGTTAGTTATAGTAGGTACCAAGGGCGGGATGACAGATATCGCCACCGTGATGCTTATGACAACGATAGAAGTAGGGAGAGAGAGATGGATGGGGATCGAAGGAAGGAGAAGGAAAGAGAAAGAAGCCGGGATCGGGAGACCTACGTAGATCGAAGGAAGACTCTGGAAAGAGAGAGGAGCCAGGAGAGGGAGGGTGACAGAGATAGAAGGTGGGAGAAAAGGCATGGACGTAGGGACATGGATATGGACCGTGAAGAACGGAGGGACAGGGAATTGGATCCAAATAAGAGAAGAGAGAGAGAACATGAGAAAGGTAAGGAGCTTGATTGGAGACAGAAGGCAAGAGGCAGAGAGGATTATATGGAGAGGGGCAGAGGCTCAGATCAATTTATGGAAAGGGACACAAGCAAAGATGAGGAAGGCGGTAAATACCGGGAACGAGATAGGGAATATGATCGTGGGCGTGAAAAGGGTCTTGAATGGAAGACTGATAGAAGTAGTGGAAAGGTGAGAGGTGGAAAGAGTGATTCTGCAAATTTCCATGGTGCTAATAGTGATTCTTTTGAAAATGGCAGAGAAAAAGTAAAAAGGTATTATATTGGTGGTCGTTTTTTTAATCTATTTGTTTTTGTATATGTTGGTTGTAGTTGCGGCATATCAACTGAAAGTGGTTCTGTATGTGCATCAGGGATGAGGATGAACAGGAAGATTTTGAAGAGACGATGTCGCTTACACTAGCTGAGCAAGAGGCCGATGAGGTGAAAAGAATTAAAGAGGAGAGCAGAAGACGAAGCGAAGAAATTCTTGAGAAGTACCGGAAACAGCAGTTGCAGCAGGCAAGCGAGCCTGATATAGTGGATGCGAAAAAAGGTACTATTTTCTTTCTCCACTGAAAACTGGATGTACATTGCTTCACATTTTCATGGGTGAGCTATTTAAATTAAACGTGAAACTCTTGGACAAGGATAATGTACTGTGCGTAGTCTGCAAGCCAAACATATTTTACGTTATTCGTTTTCTGTATTGTACCTCAAGTGTATGAATTGTTAATAATTTGATTTCTTAAACATGAGTTAGCATGTTTCTAATTTTTGGATTGAATGGTGTTAAACTACTACTTATGAGTCATTGCCTACATAATTGATGGACAGATACTTACTTGAACTGATTTCTGTTGTGTTTTCTCTTCTTCAAATATATCTATTATCTCATCTTATTGTTTTTTGTCGTATAGCTCTTTCATTTAGGTGCGTCTATTTTGTGGTCTTCTGATAGTCACTTTGTGCTTGCTCTGCAGATGTGGTGCCTGGGGAACAACATCCTGAGAAATCATTATCATCAAATGACAATGACATTAATCTTCGGACTGTGGATGGTAGCAGTGATGGAAGAGATATGAATGTTGCTGCACCTTCAGTATCTATTGTGAAATCTCCAGTTCAAATTGTCCAGGTTTCTGATGATACGGTTTCACCTGGAGGACTTGGAGAAGGAACCCCCAAGGTGCGCATTTATTTCAAGTTTTGATATTATGCAAATGAGCACTAAGGTGAGGTTTATAACCCTGATCTTATAATTTTTTCATTTTTGTGCAGAGTGAGAGATCAGAGGAACGTTACTGTGATGATATATTTGGAGACACCCCTACTACATTTCGCAAAGTGGTAAGATTCTGACAATTTGCCTTGTAAATCTGTTGGGTTATTCACATGCGGTTTATTTGAGAACACTTGCCAAGGATTTCCAGTCGTACCTAGTATGTCCTTTACGTGAACTCAGTGTTTGTCTCTTAAGATTCTTGTTAGGGGTTTGCATGTGTAACCAAGATTATTCCTGTGTTATGTGGGGTTATATTTCCTGAGTACAAGTGTTTTGACGGTTAATAATTTCTCTTATTTGTTTTTGGAACAAATATTATTTATTTCAGCATACCCAGATTATATGAGATAACCAGCCCTGAAATTTCCAATAGTATCCTCTGTTAGTCAGACTAGGCTAATTCATTTTTCATTTTCGTCCCACAATTAATTATAAAATTTAAACCGTTTGTGCATATCCAATTAATAGGAGAAGTTATTATAAATTTTTCTTTGTTATTATATTTAAGGAAGAAGACTCTGGTGCATTAGTGTACACGGTACACTAATGCACATTTTTGCTATATATTATGCTTAAAACTAAGAGTTTTTAGGTTTTTATTTAGTGTTTAGGGTTTAGGACATAGTGGTAAGTGTTTAGAGTCTACTTAAAAGCTTTATGATTGGTTAATTTAGATTTATGGTAAAAAATCAGAGTTTGGAGTACGATTAAGGATCTGGTTTTATGATCAAATGTTTGAGGGTTAGAATTTAGCGTTTAGGGGTTTAACATTATCCTTTAGGGTTTAGGGCTGCATGTGAGGTGTTTAGGATTTATTGTTCGGTTTTAAATTCTTGGAATGAATGTTTTTAGTGTTGAATGTACCGTGTACACTAATGCACCAGAGTCTCCCCTTATATTTAATATGATATATGAACTAAAATATAGAATTTCACATTACATTAATCTCGAGTGTTGAACTACTTGTATTGTATTTTGCAGAGCAAGGTGAATGGTTTGCCAGTAGTACGAAGTGCTCTGCATGATAACTGGGACGATGCTGAAGGCTATTACAGTGAGTAGTTCGATTTTCATGTGTTACATCGTTTGAAAATTTTCATTAATTTCTTTTTTGTTTTATATTCTTGATTCATGAAGTTGAATGGTATTACGACAGTGTTTGTTCCACTTTTCTCTGAAGATAGTCCAGAGTTTTGGCTATTTAACTTAAGTGTTAAACATGAAATTGTGTTTGGTGAACACTGCCTTCAATAGATAAGGCTTTTTAACATATAGCTAGTATGAAGATTTCTCAAATTGACTCCTTTTAAAAACTCAGTCAGATGTTTGTTTTTTGTAGCGACTTCTTAGAAACATTGTGGGCTATCAGATTGGTGTGGACTTATTATCAGTTGTTCAATGCAGGCTATCGTTTTGGTGAGATTCTTGATGGACGTTATGAAATCATTGCTGCCCATGGGAGAGGAGTCTTTTCCACTGTCGTCCGAGCAAAGGATTTGAAGGCTGGAATTGATGAACCAGAAGAGGTGGCCATTAAAATCATACGTAACAATGAAACCATGTAAGCCAAGATTGTTTTGGTCGATGATCTATTTCATTTCACTCAGGATTGCTACTGCTAACTGGTATGCTTTTCTATCATGTAGGAATAAGATCTCACAGGTTGAAGTTTCAATACTCAACAAATTAGCCGGTGCCGACTTGGAGAATAGGCGCCATTGTGTTAGGTTTCTTTCACATTTCAAGTACAGAAATCATACTTGTTTGGTTTTTGAGTCTCTTCATATGAATCTTCGTGAGATCCTAAAAAAGTTTGGTCGCAATATTGGGCTTAAACTAACTGCTATAAGGGCATACGCCAAACAGCTTTTCATTGCGTTGAAGCATCTTAGAAATTGTGGTGTTCTGCATTGTGACATAAAGCCGGATAATATGCTGGTAAGTTGACTCCATTTTTTTTTGGTCTTCCTCACCTAGGTTTCTTTATCATTCTTGGCATAACCATTTCTTGTTCCTTTGTGTAGGTGAACGAAGCAAAAAATGTGCTGAAGCTTTGCGACTTTGGCAATGCCATGTTCTCCGGAAAAAATGAAATAACCCCATACCTTGTAAGCCGCTTTTATCGCGCTCCTGAAATAAGTAAGTTCTGTTCTGATAGTTTCTCTGCCTATTGTTTGTCAATAGTATGCTTGTTGATTGTGCTCTATTTATGTATATATTTAGCTAGCAGACACTTTCTCAGTTTCAGTCATTTGTTTGCAGTTCTTGGTTTGCCATATGATCACCCTATGGATATTTGGTCCGTTGGTTGCTGTTTATATGAGCTTTATACCGGAAAAGTTCTTTTTCCTGGTTCAACCAATAATGATATGTTGCGACTGCACATGGAACTGAAAGGCCCTTTCCCCAAGAAGATGCTTAAAAAGGTGGGTCTCTCTATTTTCTTACATGGACTCTTAATGTTGGCTTCTTATTTCTTTCTAAGCTTTCAGTGTACTGGCGTGCTCTCATCTGCATATGCTTTCGATCGAGTCCACACTGCTTTTCACTGTCTGAGATTGTGGTGTTTTAGAGCATTTTTTAACTCTGCTCATGCATTGATGTCAATCTTGCAGGGTGCGTTTGTTGATCAACATTTCGACCATGATTTGAATTTTTATGCTACCGAACAAGATTCTGTGAGTGATAAGGTGCGCTGCAGATTTCGTTCTTTTCATCATTACTTATGTGTGTGATGTGCTTTTGCTCTTCTTAAGGTTCGAACTAATTCTTGCAGATTATTAAGAGGATGATTGTAAATGTAAAGCCCAAGGATATTGGGTCAGTTGTTAAAGGCTCTCCAGGAGAGGATCCAAAGATGTTAGCCAACTTCAAAGACCTTTTGGAAAAAGTTTTTATCTTGGATCCTGAGAAGAGAATGACGGTTTCTCAGGCTTTAAACCATCCATTCATCACTGGCAAGTGAAACAATGTTCCTGATTTTCTGACTCCAGAAATGCTGTTGCATTGATATCTATTCATTATGAGCTAATTCATATTTCAATGCTAATGATTTGGGCATTATCTTTCTCTACCTTCGAAGTGGTGATCTATGAGCTCTGGATGATTTCTGGCTTGTTTGAACGCTAAAGTAATGACATCTGCTCTGGAGGTACCTGGCTGTTCGTTCAGGAGAATGTACTGTTTCTATTGTAAGACAACTCGCTATGGGCGTTTGTTCTTCTCTTGTAATCTCGATTGAGTATGACCATAGTGGGGACTTAATAGTATGAGTTCTTCTGGCTCCTTTGTTATATTACAATTGTATTTCAGTATGGTTACCACAGTTGGATTTGCAGAATGATGAGGGGAGAAATTGTCGTCCGATCTAGTAATCGAACTTGTTATCATGAGAGCTTTGGCTTGTTTGAAACCAGTTCAGCTATTTCATTTTCAAGTTGTCCAAAAGCTTCTTTTGTTTCAGTAATATAGTCTCTATGGCATTTAGTTCTATGCATTATTCTTTAACTTGTTTTGTTTGAATTGCTGTGTGATTCTATCATGATATATTTTCTGACATGTCCTTGAGATTCTAATTCAATTTTTGGTTCAGGACAGCTGCACCAGTGTTGTCGCAATCTCCATGGTTTAAATGCATAAAGCCACGAAGTAGAAGGTATCTTAGTTTATCAATTGGGAACTTTCTCAGACACATTTATTCCTCGCCAGAAATTTCTTTTGCAACTTACTAGCATTATCTGCTGATAGACCTCGACATTGTTCAGATCCTTAACTTAATTTGCAGTTCATATGTTATGCTATCTTTTAGACTACTGATCTAGTGCCCCACATCTGAAGCTTAGTTATCTGTACCTAATCTTTTCTGCTTGGGTGCTCTTTGGGCTGTGTATAATTTTGTTGCAAAGCTTAGTGAACGCGTGTATGCCTTGTGCATTGTTGAAATTTGTGTGATGAAACCTGATCCTAATTCCTTGTCATTACATTTTCAGTATTAAGTGTAATGGGGCAATCAGGATTTCATATGTTTTCTTTTGTCTTCCTACTGTCCTTGTTCTTGTTCTAACCGACCTGCATACATCTGATACATGGTCTATTGTCAATCTGGAGGCTTGCTCTGGAGAGTCTGCTGCTGAAGCCTATAGTAATCTGGTAAGTCATCCACTTCTTTCAATTGACTTCAATCAGCTACATATGCACTTCTATGTACTAATGTACCCTCGTTTTCCGTTTTAGGGCACATACTCTATCATACTGAAACTCTTGTAAGTATCACTTCTTTCCCCGCAGAGTTCGTTTGTGGGTATTTCGACCTGCATATTCAAGTCACGTTGCATGTGAAGATACTGTAAGCTTCTTTGGCAGAGTTTCCATGTATAAGACGATGATTAAAACGCAACTTTGAAGAAATTAGAAGCCTTTCTCATCAATCATTAGTCTTCTCTTGTTTTTCTCTTTCCGTCAGATGTGGATTTATTTTAATGATTTGACTTGTGTACTTTGTAGTGCTTGTTTGAACTGCATGAAAGTTTCCAGGGCTGTTGTTATCCGTAATCCATGAGCCTATTCTTCAATGGGTTTCTGATTCTCAGGCCTTGACGTAGGCATTCGATCTGTTTTTGTAATTTTCATTCTAATTTAATTCTAGGAGGTTTGGGTACTTTTGACTTGGATGAGCACCGTCTGTAGGGTATTGAAGAATCACATTGACTGGATTCTAGTCACCACTCTTGTTGTCTTATTACCAAATTGTTATTTGAGTTGAGAAAATTCACTTGGGCGTGATAGTACTGCGTGCGTGTGGAATAACAAAATCTGCAGATGTGAGCTAAGAAGTATAGAGACTGCAATCTGTAAGAAAATAGAGTTGGAAACTGGGTAGGAGGGGGATGAATCACATGGTTTGAACCTTGAGGAACAAGCAGCTCTATTCCATCAATTGGTTGCATCAGCAGGATATATGAAGCAAATGAAGGGCTTGGTGAAAATGGTATTTGTTTTATATTTCTACTTCTGTTTGGTCATATTGTCGATCTGGCATCTCTGTAGAAATGGAACTGGATCAACACTCAGATTGAAGGCTGAAGAGGGTTTCTGTTCTATGCAATTGATACGCATGGTGAGGGTAGAGTCAGACTCATCTTTCTGCTTTGTTGGGAGCCAGTGTTGGTGGTGCTGACTTTATTTTTCTCTACTGTGTCTATTTAAGAAAGATATTATGGCGTCGGCATTGTGCAAAATGAGTAATGGGAAGGAAGCCAGTGCATGTCACCAAAGAGGAGCCAACACCATGGTTGTTAGCTGTCGACTGACTGGCTATGAGCCAACACCGTTACGAACATTCGTACAAATTTGGGAATGATATCTTTGTTTCTTCATGTTCGGTCATTGTGGAAATAAGAGCTCCATCAGAAGCCATCAGGTACCAGTTTCTGCTTTGTTCCTTGCGAAATCAAGAGCTTTGTTAGAAGACATCACGGTACCGGTGTCTGGTTAGGAACTCACTCTAAACTGTATAATACTTGTCGACATCATCACCAAGGTAGAATTTGTGGATGTCCTTGATGGCAGCAGAGATTTCTCTGCCGTTGAATTTAGTCACAAAGATCTTCACGTTCAATTTCTAGAGGCAGTACTATCATTTCACTTACCTCCAGCCACTCTTTCAAGGCGCACTGCCGCTGGTGACTATCGCCGCAGATCTCCAGCCCAGCTCAAAAGACATCTCCACGAGTTCGTAAACGAATGTGATATAAAATTCGAGAATGAAAACATGTACAAAAATGTATAAATGCCTGTATACAAATAGAAAGGGTACAAATTTTTTCACATATGTACAAGATTGTGTATAAGGATGTCGTCGTTATGAGTACCAATACTTAACCGATTTCTACCCTATCAAAATCATATCAAAGTAGGCGGTCCGGTCGATCAAATTCATCCTTAAAATAGTTGTCGTGATGTTACGGTACAACATCAACGTAGTTTAAGACTAGCCATAGTCCAACTACTATTCAAACAATTATACTACATTAAATTAACCATACCAGTTGGACCTGTACATATGAAAAGCCAGTCTTGAAAATATTCAACTGCAATAGGGCTTGTGTTCGCAAAGCATTGCTATCTGTGATGTGTAGCAACAGTATTCGTTGACCAAGGCCATCGGCTTTTCCATAAGGTATAGTCTGGTTTAACGCTCGGGGACGACAAGTCTCGTGCAGCATAGATTGCACGACTTGTGGTGAATCGAGCTTCAAATGGCCCCTTAAAATCGGCCATCAGAAGAACAGAACCAAGCAAAATATTACGCAATAACTGGAGGGGAAAACCGGATATTTGCATATCATTTACTTTGGAAAGAAGCCATACATGTATATACTGCAGAGCAGCCATACATAAACTTGTTACTTGGGTATCAGCAGTCTGGGTTGATTCCTATTGCTAGATTTGAGTCGCTGGACACTAAAATAACCACATCTATGCATAAGAAGACGCGAATATGAAGAGCAGCTAGCCCATGACGTTACCGACACTACTTGAGTCTTCGTCGCTTGTCAGCATGCTGCACCAGATCGCTAAATGATTGCAAACTCACACCTACATCTTCATCGTACTCCATGTCAAGCTCCTCCTGCAATGGAAACCACATAATCAGAGCTTGTAAAACAGTTGATTCCCCTAATAAACTACCACAAATATTAATGTGGCTAAACCTTGAATTCTTTCAGATCTTTAGGGGAGTTCTCTGTTATCGCATCCCACAGATCTTTGAACATCCTTTTACGTTTTCTCCACTGGCTTAATCTCTCAGAGAACATTTCACTAACAGCTTTCCTCTCCTCTGGCTTCACCAAGACAACTCCACCGCTCATTTTTTGCAATTTCTCTTCCATTTCCCTGACCTGAGGAAGATAAGAACAAGAGTCATGGTGGTCGCATTTTCAGAACAATTCTGGGGAAGAAGTTAGAATGGAAACACACCAAGGGGACTTACCTGTTCCTTCAGTATGGCTTCTCTATCTCGAATCTGTTCTAGAGTTAAATTTGACTGTAAACCCTTGATTTCTGCAATGAACCAGCATTAACATTAATACATTTCCAATTGACAAAAAACAGTGAAAATATCAACATCTTCCAACACCACAAGCATAACAGGCACAATGAAACTGGGCGCACGAAGCAACGTTGAGTTTCTTAGGGTAGATTTCAAATGTTCCTCGACACTTACCTCCTTCAACCTCCGAGACTGCCTTCTTCTGCTCACCCAGTTGTTGCTGCAGTTTGGCATTTGCATCTTTCATCTGATTGAGCTCTTCAGCATTTGGGATGTCAAACTGATCTTGCCTGGCAATGTAAATCTTCTGCTTACCATACTCCTTAAACGATATCTTGCCGCTATCTGCAAGAGTATCCAGCGCTTTCTGGACTGCAGCCTTCTTGAGGTTGAACTTCTGCAACGAATCGGCCGCATTTTGGACATTCACCGGCCGATTTTGCTAATGTAGCATACACAGCAAATATAACGGAATTAGGGACCGGGCAATACGAGCAGTTTTGAATTCATTGTCACACCCGATTTTCCTACTTATTCATCAAGAAAATTCTGGTAAAAAATTCTGCTAATCCTCGATTCACGACTTCAGACAGTTCAAAACCTCTCCAATTCAAAATTGAAGAAAACAGAACCGTCGATCTGAAAGTAAAGACCATAAAAATCACTCGAATCAGATGCTTCGGCGCCAAATCTAGTGGAGACCCCAACACGGATTCAGCATAGACTGATAACCAGTTCAATAGACTGATCGGGAGAAGATATATACGACTTGAAGGATACGGCGATGGAGAGTGCTGTAGGTTACCTCGTTCACGAAGTTGAGTACGATTGCTGCGAAAATATCAAAACAAAGGGAAGCAACGAAATCAGTATAGCAGCGAGAAACGATAATATCTGAAATCGCAATAACAAGTCGCAGAACAGGAGTGAAGAATCTAGGAAGATAACAGGGAGTAGAGCGAGAGATTGTGGAGAAGGAAGAAGTTACATTCCGAGCTATCGGATTTGGGAGGCATTGCTGATGATGGGAAGGAAATGGGCGGGAAAACCTTCCGAAGGAATTGCCGATTGGCCGCGAATGTATCAGAGAAACTTGCCTGGCACGACGACGAGAAAATGAAGGACTGTTTGTCAACAATAAAAATGAAGGACTGTCTAGCCTGAGAAATTGCGAAACAGGCCCATCTCTTTCCGCGGAAAAGGGCCCCGTCTCTGGGCAGTCTTTTTAATAATTAATAAAACATGAAGACTTTTGCCTCAAAATAACATTTGCCTTCAATGATCGATCAATGACCCCTTCCAATCAATCAAATGGATTAATGGAGACATGGAGTCGTAAATCAAGATCGAGTTAGGACGCATTTGAAGCTTCCGTATCTTTCGTCTTCTTGCTTCATTTCATCGAGAAATCAAGAGGTTCTCAGTAACACTGAACTGATAGAGCTTGGGGAGGCAAAAGATGCTCACAGTCGCAGATTTGGTGCAATTTTGTGCAGATATACCTTATAAACTATCTGTTTTGGAGTCCATAAAGTGTCTGCTGTATCAAAATACCAACAATCAAGAAGCATCCAATGCCAAAAGTTGTATTTTCTATGTATCTGGTGCTCCAAAAGGGTGCCACTGCATCTTTCTGAAGATTTATTGTACAATGTCAAAGCAACAAAAGAACCCCCTCCTCGCAACACTCTATTCAGGATAAAACGAAACCAGATCGCATAAACAAACTCAAGGGCACCATAATAGACCGAATACTACAGTTTGCATTGTTTATTGCTTAAAGGTATTCAGACCACGATCAATAAATCCCGCTATGCGTGCTGGCTAACTTTCTCGCCACCGCCACCAGCAGCACCTTCCTTAGCTAGTCTGGCTGCAGCTCGTATTTTCCGCTGCTCCTCTTTGTAGATCCGGTTCCTTCGTTGGAACTGCGGTCGGAATACACATTGGTTAGAATATGCATAAGGCTAACCAAGGACACAATGCTCACATATGAAGTTTGGCAGCTGATGTCAACCGAAGATTGTCAAAGGTTAAATGCATGAATCTACTTTCTATAAATCCTTAAATTTACAAGGTTACTTATATATAAGTTCAGCTAAGGCTCCTATTCAGCTAATATCATGATAAGGAAATTACGCAGTGCAACAAGAAACAAATTGTTTACGATTAAGTACCATCTAATCAACTTCGGCCCAATGTTATGTATCATAAAGACACCTGAAAATTAAAATGCAACTCAAAATTGGGAAAACGGTTGGAATGTAACTTCATAACCGTAGACACCTAACTATAAACTTATACTAGTTCACTGATTAACAATAGCCCCCAGCATACGAAACCATAAGGTGAATATTGCACAATCTTATTGGTATAACCAGAAAAAAGAACCATAAACCATCTGAAGTAGAGGAGAAAACAGGGAGGTGGTGGAACTTTGGTAGTCTAACAGTATAGTTGAGCAGATACATGTAATGTGTTGGAGCGTGTGAGCATCTGAGACTGGCCACAAAGGCACAAGACATGCACCTAAGGGATAGGACCTGCCTTTATATTCAAGACCATACTTCACTTCTTCCCTAATTTTGCAGGAGTTAACAATATTATAGCTGTTTACCTCATTAAGCATATGCTAGTGAAACTATCCAAACTCAAAGATACTCTGAAGTCTGAATTAACCACTAAACCAATACTTTCATGAAAACCAATAACCAAACAGATCAGTAAAAGGGAAGGAATCAATGGCCTTGTTCCTTGCACCTCATACGACCAGGAACAAGATAAAACAAGCTTATGATCCCATATCATCCCAAAGAAACCATTGCTAAACATACTTACAGACCTAATGGGAGTAAAGCAATAGGCACCTCATACGACCAGGAACAAGATAAAACAAGCTTATGATCCCATATCATCCCAAAGAAACCATTGCTAAACATACTTACAGACCTAATGGGAGTAAAGCAATAGGTTTCCATTGAACAGATTCTCAAGAGATAATACAAAAAACGTATCCTCTATCAAGAGTTAGCTCTAAAGAAAGTTAAGAGCAAGAAATGATATATGGTTCTACGGACTCCACGAGTAAACAAACAAACTGAGGATGTCTGAAACAGTTACCTACTACTTCCACATTGACGCTAAGCAGACTTCCAAGTTTGACACTATATACCTACAATCTGTGTCAACCCTCATATTTGGGATGAAATTTCTTCAAAGACATGTCGATATCATTATTTTCAGTCTTCTCAAATTCCAACCACTCAAAATTAGGGTAAATGCACGATTGGCCGTACCGACCGAGAAGCCTCGGATCAAAATAGATAGCATCAAAGGGTTTTAATGGGAAGAAGAAACTATCCATCGGCAGGAAAGGGATCAGCAACAACTGTAATTAATGAAACGCAGCCGGCAACAAAATCAAAACTTGCGGTAGTAAGAACAGAGGAGGCTTTTCCACATATGGCATAAATTAGACAGATTCCACCCACTAATTGAGCAAATTAGGTTTAAATAACTGACCTCTTTGGAATGGTGAAGGCACTCCATGTAGTCTTCGCGAAGGAAAGCGCAGTCCTTGGGCTCTCTGCATTTAGACATACACTCGCTGAAATCGATCCAGAAATCGTAGCATCTGCCTTTGTTCCCTGTGATCCCCCATCCCGAAGCCATTTCTTCCCGGCGATGAACGCGAGAGCTAGCAAAACTATCAAATCCAACACTAAGCTGTAGAGGTGACAAAAGCTTGCCTCCTTCCTCCGGCGATGAATGTACAAAGCTAACTAAATCTCAGAGGTGGACTCTAAACGGGCCTATATACCTGGTGCGGGCCGATACTACCTTGAGGCCTTCTTACTGAGCCCGCCCATGAAAGAAAGGTCAGTAGTCAGTTCTTCTCTTCCCCGCTCTTCTCAGTAGTCAGTTCTTCTCAATTTTCTAGATGCTGCTGCTGCTGCTTTCTACAGAAGAGGGTTGAAGATTTAACGAACCAGAAGCAAGAAATTAATTATTCATCAATGGCTTCTCCCGGTGTTCTTATGGTACAGTTGATTCCGAAACTTGCTTGCTTCTGTCGGATCAGTCCTTATCTGTGTTCTCCTCTCCTCAGGTTGCAGAGAAACCAAGCATCGCTTCCTCCATCGCTTCCGTACTCTCCCATGGCAAAGTACGTACTCCCGCCTCAACCCTATTCCACTTGTAGTCCCTTTGCATGCGTGACTCAATGCATCTTCTGTCGTCCTTCTGTAGATGTTCACAAGGAAAGGCAGCACTGACGTCCATGAATTTGATGCCATGTTCCTTGGCTTCCCTGCCCATTACAAAGTCACTTCAGTGATTGGCCACGTTTTCAGGTCGGCCCCCTACTTCTTCTGAATAGTTCTTCTCTAATTGCGATTGCCACCTTCTTCCTCGACTCAATTTTATTCTTCTTATGCTAGTGTAGTGTAGATTTCCCCGAGAAATATCAGAATTGGTCTACCACTGATCCTTTGGATCTTTTCCAAGCTCCCATTAGGAAGAGTGAATCAAATCCCAAGGTTTACAATTTCTCTCTTTGTTGCTGTGCATCTTTTCATCACATATGTAATTTTGGTGTTGATGTTTATTACACATTCGGATAGAGTTCAAAAAGAGATTTTTTGTTCATACATTGTTGCATAATGATATGAGCATCTACCAAATGTTTTCCGTGAGTTCTATTTCTTATGTGGAAGGAAGTGGGTTTAGTTCCTCTTTTCATCAATAACTTCTCTCTGTTGTTTGTGTCAAGGCTCATATTAGACGCCACTTGAGTCAAGAGGCTCGCGGCTGTACTCACTTGGTGCTGTGGTTAGATTGTGATCGTGAAGGAGAAAACATATGCTTTGAAGGTAAGCAGTTATCCTTTCACGTGTTGATCCCGGGCATGATGAATGAATATCCACTGTCATAGGCAAATGTGCTGATGGGATACTACAGATGGCCATTTTTAGGAACCCTATGTAGTATGCATGATTCAACTGTAGTTTCATATGGAGAACATGTGCATGCCAATTGGATGAATGGAAATCTTCATTTCTTTACAGAAATTATAATTGAATGTCTTCTTTTTGAGCCGCAAGAACTTTAAGGTTACAATTTTAAATTGTATTGTAGGGTTCTCCAACTTTCTTCTCATTACTAAATTTCATCGTTGTCTGCAGTTATTGAGTGTGCCGGCTTTCAGATAAATGATGGTAGACGAAAGATTCATCGTGCACGGTTTTCTTCAGTCACTGAGAAAGACATTTCAAAGGCAATTGATAACCTTGTTGAACCAAACAAAGATGAGGCATTGGCTGTTGATGCTCGGCAAGAGATAGATTTGAAAGTTGGAGTGGCATTTACACGTTTCCAAACCGGTTATTTCCAGGGAAAATATGGAAATCTCGACTCCAGAGTAATCTCGTGGGTGCTATATAACTTCTCTTAACAATACTTACTTTTGGCCATTCTTACAGCAACCTTGAGAAAAGAATGATGCCGTGTTGTTGTCATGTAATGTCAGTCATATTTGATTTTCCTGTTTCTGGACTATTTAATTATCGTACTACTTATTATATTATAATCACTCTGTATTGGGAATTTGGCTACCAATTTTAGAAACTCCTTATTGTTCTTTGGAACTCCTATTGGTTCATATCAGCTTGCAAATTCTTGGATTTGATACTAACTTTCTTCACTGATAATTATCACTTATGCCTTTCACCAGCTGATTTTTATTTATCCTTACAGTTATGGACCATGCCAAACCCCTACTCTTGGATTCTGTGTTCAGCGGTATCTGCAAATTACAACCTTTAAGGCTGAAAAGTACTGGGCCTTGCACCCTTATATAGTAACGGATGGTTTTGAGCTGCAGCTGGAGTGGGAACGCCAGAGATTGTTTGATATGGATGTGAGACGTTGGATTTCTTGCAATCTGATCTTGCCAGTTTATCTTCTACTTTGAGAGTCTTGCTCACTGTTCTGCATGCTACAGGTTGCTGTTATGTTTCAAAAGCTTGTCATGCAAGATGAAGTATTTGTAGTCACTGGAATAACGGAAGAAAATGAAACCAAAAGTCGTCCACATGGCCTAAACACGGTCAACCTTCTTAAGGTATGGTCGCTGAGAACTTCAGGATGGTGGAAAATAATGACCTTTTGCATGCTATAGAGATCATGTCCTTATTTTGCAGGAAGAAACATGACTTGATAGAAACTAGATATGTGGTTGTCTTTAACGACACACACTGAACCAATGTTTAAGAACATAACTCACTGGTTTGCCAGGTTGCTTCAAGTGCATTAGGCGTTGGTCCTCATCAAGCAATGCAGCTAGCTGAACGCCTATATACTCAAGGATTCATCAGGTCTCATGCACCCCCTACACTCTTTTCTTGATATGGTTCCTTACTCCCATTTTTATAATTTGGGGTGCATTTAATGGAAACTCCCATCTTTCCCTTTTGGTTGTCGATATGGTTGAGCACCATTCAAAATGAGACTAAATCCTAAATTTTTTACCTTAGTTCGTATACTGTTATATCTGTGAATGTAAAGGGTATTGAGTCAATTAGGCCCTTGAGCACATGAGCTTAAGTTAGGCTTCACTTTTTATGCTACTGTTCTTTTAGAGTTTGCCGAGCTAATGAAAATATCTAGGTGGTTGTTCATCGTCTTGATTATGTCTTGTTCCTGTATTGTGCCTGATGCATTCTTCCAGTAGGTGACTAATCCTTTAAATAGTGTTGAAGATACGTATATAGCTGTACAGTTACCTAGTTTGTATAGGATTTTAGTTTATTCGTATCTTTTCCTAATTAGCTAATATTCCTAAATAAGGTAGGTCTCGTCTGACTCCTCTCTATAAGAAGAGTCTTGTACATCAGTAAATTAATACACACAAATTCTCCCATACCTGTCCGATTAATATGGTATCAGAGCCCCGGTTATACCCTACGACCGTCAGCTGTTCTTCTTCTTCTTCTGCCTAAATCATCACTGTCATGACTAACAGTGATTCTGACACCACAAAACCTCTCTCAAACACTAGTTCTTTAGCCACCTCTCCACCGACCGTGACAGAGTCTATGGCGTCTAATCAAGTCATCAATATTGGTGGTCTTGCTGTTCCGAAACTTAACGTACGGAATTACCTTCAATGGTCCCGTTCGATTGAGATGACCATCACCGGAAAATCCAAAGGAGGCTATCTTAGCGGTACTAAACAAAAACCGGCGACAATAGAAGCTTCCTATGAACAATGGAATAATGATGATAATCGGCAACAATTACCTACTCCATCCGAGTGCAAAATCCATCTGGGAGCATGCTCGGAAGACTTATTCCACAACGAATAGTTCCTCAGCTTTGCTGGAGTTGGAAACCGAGATTTTTCAACTCAAACAAAGGGATCTGACGGTAAATGAATACTACAATTCGCTGTCCCACGCCTGGCTGCAGTTGGACCTCTATGAGGTGTGCGCATGGGACACTACAAACGATGCTGAGACTTACAGGAAAGTTGTCGAGAAGAGGAGGACCCTTCACTTCTTACTCGGACTGAACCGTGATCTGGATGATGCCAAGGGTTGTATTATGGCGAGTACACCTTTTCCTTCTCAAGAAGAAGCTGTCGCTGCGATTCGAAGCGACGAACTCCGCCGCCATGTCATGCGGGCCGAGTGAAAGATCACTCTGGAAGGTTCTGCCCTGCAAGCCACGGCAGAAACCACTGCTCTCTACTCAAAATCGAACCCATTCCTAAATTAGCTCTCCTAAATAAGGTAGGTCTTGTCTGACTCCTCTCTATAAGAAGAGTCTTGTACATCAGTAAATTAATACACACAACTTCTCCCATACCTGTCCGATTAATAAATAGTTCTCTGGTTCTACATTGTACATTCTAATATGAACGAAAATGTCTTCATTTCTCTCATTCTATAGCCAGAAACAGTTAAAGTCGTCGATGGACCAATGGGAACTTCTATTCATTTATTTGATTTTGTTTGGTTGCCGCTGGAAGAAAATTCTGATGAAAAGAGCTGTTTCAAATGCTAAGATGCATGCTTCTATTTGATTTGCTGTGTTTGTAGTTACCCACGTACCGAGAGTACAGCCTACCCCTCCTCGTTTGACTTCAGAAACACACTCGGAGAACTAGTGAAAAATCCAACTTTGGGTGAATATGCACGCAGCCTGCTTTCTGGAGGCTATCAGAAGCCAAAATCTGGGACAGATGTAGGTGATCATCCTCCTATTACTCCCATGCGATCAGCCAGTGAGGATATGATTGGTGTTGATGCTTGGAGACTATATCAATACATCTGTCAACATTTTCTAGGGACTGTATCACCTGACTGCAAGTTTGTAAGGTAAAAGTCGCAGGTCTTCTGTGTGTACTTGATGTATTCTGAATTTCTGATAATCAATTAATCATTGCTACTGTGGTGACGGAAGATTTTCATCGGAACTTACCTTTTGACTAGCATTGTCCACTAGCTAATATTGTATTCAAGACAAGACATGAAAATGACTAAATGTTTACGTTTTTATGTTTTCAAATATTATTGGACTTCAGCAATTGAATTTTTAAAGAAACTAGTTACAAATTCAAGGCCATATGTAGAAAAATAGAAACGTTACGCCAGCATACCACCATCTCAAGTTTCGAATATCTACCTTAATCATTTCTGTACTGTGATAATGCTGTCACCGGTTTTTCTCATACAGTAACTTCTTTGATGACATCATGAACCTAGTTTCCTCTTCCATTCCAGGACAAAGATACAATTTTCAGCGGGTGGAGAACTCTTTCATTGTGTTGGGAGGCGTGTCAGAGTTCAAGGGTTTACTTCTATCATGCCTTGGTTGGCTGTTAGTGAGAAAAATATTCCACTGTTTGCTAAAGGGCAGAAAATCAGAATGTCAAAAGTGGAGTTATTTGAGGTGCTCTTCTTTTCCTCATCTCTAGCAGGTTTCGTGTGTTATGTTGTGAATAGAAGTATTGCATACTGATACAGTGAATACAGTTAGATTCATATAACTAAATTGGTAAGTAGCTGCGTTGTACTCGCATGTTGATGAGACTTCAGAGTTTGTAGGGGAAAACTGCTCCTCCAGATTATCTTAGCGAGAGTGAGCTGATTTCATTGATGGAGAAGTATGGTATAGGAACAGATGCATCAATACCTGTCCACATTAACAACATCTGTGAACGCAACTACGTGCAGGTATTTTTCCTACTAGTAGCTCAATATTCTTCATTATCGTTTGCATGCAAAAAGTAGTGAATTTTGTATCTTTTATCACTTCACAGAAATTAGCCATTTTTGCTTGTGATTGAACCTATTTCCTCTTTTGAATTGTTTTTACTTTCTCATATTGCAGGTGCAAGCTGGGAGGAAACTGGTTCCAACTGCTTTAGGTATCACCTTAATAAGAGGCTACCAACGTATTGATCCAGATCTTTGTTTGCCCGACATCCGGAGTTTCATCGAGCAGCAGATTATGCTTGTTGCCAAGGGCCAAGCTGACCATTCCCGTGTTGTGCTGCATGTATTGCAACAATTCAAGCAAAAGTTTGCTTACTTTGTTAAGCAGGTTAGACAGTCTGCTTCAATCAAATAATATACATTGCTAATCAAGTCTAGAGAGTTGAATTGGAGTCTAAACGTATGCCTTGTTATGTTCATAAATTTGAGTATCTTTACATCTCTACATTTTACATGCTTCTTGTTTCTTCATGGAATACAGATAGACAACATGGATGCATTGTTTGAAGCACAGTTCTCCCCGCTTGTTGATTCAGGGAAAGCACTTAGCAAATGCGGTAAATGCCTGAGGTACATGAAGTACATTTCCATCCAACCATCTCGCCTATATTGCGGTACTTGTGAGGAGGTGTATTATGTTCCTCAGAAGGGTACAATCAAGGTAAATCTCTGCAACATCTGAAAAGTAATCATTGAAATCAAGGTGATGAAAGGATAACTGAGTTGGCCACATTGTATTGATGCAGTTGTACAAAGAGCTGACTTGCCCGCTGGACAACTTCGAGCTGTTGATATTCTCCATGGCTGGTCCAGAAGGCAAGTCATTCCCTCTCTGTCCGTACTGCTACAACAACCCTCCTTTTGAAGGAATAGACACACTCTTTGGAGCTACCAAGGCAGCTGCTGCTGATGGTAACAACAGTCGAGATCGAAAGTTAGGAAAAGGGGCAGGAATGCCATGCTTCCTTTGTCCACACCCAACTTGCAGGCACTCTGTAATAGCACAAGGAGTGTGTGCTTGCCCCGAATGCAGCGGGACTTTGGTGCTCGACCCGGTAAGCGCTCCCAAATGGAGACTATACTGCAACATGTGCAACTGCCTTGTGTTGCTTCCACAGGGAGCTCACAAGATCAGCACCACCGACGAACGGTGCGCTGAATGCGACTCGAAGATCATCGAAGTTGACTTCAACAAGAACTCCACACCTTTGAAAGATGGTAGTACGTTGCATAGAGGGTGCATTCTGTGTGATGATCTTCTTCACTCGGTCGTGGAGGTTAAGCATGGGAAGTCGTTCTTCAAGCGTAGCGGAGGAGCTAGGGGACGAGGAGGCTCGTGGCGAAGGGGAGGAAGAGGGAGGGGTAATTCCGGGAAAAGGGTTGATCCCAAAATGAGCTTCTCAGAGTTCTGAAAATGTAATCGAGGGGTTGTTTGATTCGTGATATCTTAAATAGCTAATTATTGATATTGCATTGGGTTTAGAGTGATGTTGATATTGAATTAGATTTATAGTAAAATTGTTGTTTGGTACGAGGGTAACATTTTCTGCTCAAAAAGTATCAATTTTTGACGGAATTTTGAAATCCGCTGCAATTTGGATTCAAGGGAAATCTGTCGGATTTGACAAACCCGAACCACTAATAACAGAAGTTGGAATTGAGCCCCCAAATCAGCCATAAATGGAGATGTCACTTTGAGGCTAGGGAAAAGGCATCCGGTGAAATTGGTTGGACATCCGAAATAGACCCCTAAATCCAGCCAATGCCACCGCCAAATTGATACTGAAATATTCAATTCTAACTACAATTACAAATATACCCCTATATCCAGTTCAAGAGATTTCTTCCAAATTTCTTCCGACTCTTCATTCTTGGCGTCGGAATCGTGACTCGCCTATGTGAAGCCAGATTTGAAGGCATTACAGCGGTAGAGAAGAAAGCTAAAGCGTAAAAAGGTATTACAGCAAATGTATTCTCTAGCTGGATTAGTTTTTTTTTCGTGCTATTACATGCTTGCAAAAAGACGATGATGATGAATCAGAATTACAAGTTTCTTTACTGGATAAAGAATGATGGGTAGAAGGCCATCAACCAGTGAGATTGCCGCCACTCTGCTGCCACAAGTTGATAATGTCAGTAGCCTGATTGAGGAGAATGATCATCTTCTTCTGGGAAATCCAAGGCTTGCTCTCTAGAGTGGTCTTGAGCTCTTCCCAAGCATCAATTCTGGGCCAAAAGAAGTAAGGGCTCAAAGGAACCGTACCATGTCCTGGAATGACCTGATCAAGACCCAACCCTATGTTCTTCTCCATCCATATGAACTTGAGCACCAGCCTTGGCTTCCCGAATTGCTTCACAGTCACTTCGTTCATCTGCGTTAAAAGAAAACAAAAATTTAGGAAACAAGCCAAATGAAATTGGAGGAGGCCCTGTAGATTCTTACTTCGTCAGTGAAAGATTGTGCGTCTTGTTCGACGTCCGGCGACATAGCAGCCACCACCGCTTCGGGTGCGGCGAATGCGGAGAAGCGCAGGTTTGGTGGACATGGCTGGTTGATGTTCCGAGTGGTCAAATGATGGCTTTTCAGAGAGGGAGTTTTGGGAGTTTGGGAAAGGAGAGAGCCGCAGGAAGGGATAGCGGCATTGGTGGCGCAAGATTGAAGTGCAGTGGTCAACATTTTTACAGAACTGATCGTCTGAATGCGGCCAGAGACGATTGAGTGATGATGAAAAGGAAGGTCAGTTTTTGGATAAGGAAGGGTAGTTGATCCTCGCGTTTACAGAGGAGCTCCGCATTTGTGGGCTTTTAAGAGATTTGGACCAGGACTCTACCGCTAAGCCCATTCGGTAGTTTAGCCTATTCAATAAATAAATTCGCCTCCAGCCCTTTAACCCACAGGCGCATAGGACTGTTTGTAATTTTTTTTATTACTTTTATGATTTTTTTTTATAAGCGAGCAATCATTTTATTAACTATTAGTTATGAATTTATGATCAAATTTAGGATTAGCTGGCTTGGTCAGCGGTTTATCAATGAAGCTGTTCATTTGTGGTGCGTAAAATATTTTTTAATATCATTTAAGTTATGTTGAGATTAATTTCACAATTTCAGACGATTTTTAAATTATATTTGCTTACTATTTTAATCTCTCTCATTGAAGCTATCTATGATCGAAAAAACGGTTAGTCTTTTTAAAAAAGGAATAACGTGCTAGTCTACGTGTTGCTAAGTATGAAACATCATAGTGTAAAACATCTAGGTGTTGTTAGTGTGAAACACACGAATGGTTATCACGAAGTGTACACCCATTGCGGGTTACAAAAAAAGTAAAAGTTGTCAAACAAAAATTGAACAGAACTTGCATTCTAACTCCCCTCACAACCATCACAATGCGGCAAAAGTCTCAAAGGCCGACCTCACAAAGACACAAACAAAACTATAAAGAGGATCCAGATCAAATCAAAAAAACGTAAATAAAAATATACGTCGGTCCAACGAACAATAAATGATAATAAAATTTTTTAAAAATAAAACGATAGTAAAATCCAAAGCAAAACTGCAAAAAGAAAAAACTAAATTCCGGTCTGGAAGGGTGTGTGACCGACCCCGTGTCAACCGCGAGGCGAGAGGCTGGGCCGGCTACCTCGCAGTCCCCTCCTTCAAAATCTTGAGCCTGATTTAGTGATTGGAATCATAATATAGTTTCGAACCGGATCCGATGTGAATCTATATGAATGTTTAGAATTAAGTAGGTTATATATAATTTGAGAGCCCTATGTAAGGCAAAATCAACTATATTATGAGAGAGTCGTGAGATGAACTGGCCTATGAAAGGGGAGAAAACAACAACACATAGCAAACTTAGTTTGCTTGATCCGAGTCTAACGGTTTGATGCTCCACGACATTTTCTCCAGAAGAAGTGGGTCTCTCTCTTGTATGCATCTCAGAATTACCTCATCCCTAACGCAGTAATCAACAAACACAGAAAAAACACCAAGGCTGGCATTGTCATGGAACTCAAATGATTCAGAACAAATTTGTAATAACCAATTCAAAGGTTTAATTTGTACCCCCATCCACTATGGCAACCATGAGAATAGAGTCGTTGGAGGAGAATCTGGAGGAGCAGGGTAAAGAGAGGCTGCTGCAGTCTCGAAAAGGGTACTCCGAATTCGGGTTCAACAGCTCCCAAGAGGATGGAAACTCTGCATCAGAGAGAGAAGGCGACAATGGTGACGAAGAAGAAGGAAGAGGATGCTGTTGGTCTCTCTGCCATGGGATCGTCACATTCTGCCAGATCAGATCCTCGGAGCTATACAATATGGGGAGATCAGATCCTCGAAAGATCTTCTTCGCAATCAAAATGGGGCTCTCCCTGGCTACTGTCTCAATGCTCATGATCTTCAGGGAACATTTGGAGGGAGCCAGCCAGTACTCCATTTGGGCTATTATCACTGTCGTCGTCGTGTTCGAATTCACCGTCGGTAATTAAGGACAAATTAATTACATTTTGAATGCGGATGAAATTTTGAGCATTTTCCCATTCGAGTGGAAAATTTTTTAAATCCCAAACGAAATATATTTTGAAACCTAACTTTCTCGTTCATATTCAAATTCCATTTTACATCCCACCTGCCAAACGAACCAATAATTCAAACACAACCAAATGTTGAGCTGAGTATAGAAATGCACTGAACCGGGTTAAGAAAAAGTCAGAATTATATACACGATCTTAATGTTTGAGGCCGAAAATGGGACGATTCGGATAAGGCTACTGGTTTGGATAACTTTTGATCCTATAAATAACCTTAAATTCACTCTTTTTGTTACAGGTGGGACACTAAGCAAAGGATTAAACAGAGGATTAGGAACATTTTCTGCAGGGGCACTTGCTCTTGGAAATGCAGAGCTCTCTGTTTTCTTTGGCAAATATCAAGAAGTCTTTATCATACTCAGTATTTTCATTGCAGGTAACCTTCATTAGTTTTCTCTAATATACTAATGGTTGAAGTCAGTTGATCCAAATTTTCGTTTGTCAAACACTGAGACTGGTATTTTTTGCCCCCCCGGTACATATTAGTCACGTTCATTATACTGTCCATTTCGTTTAGTTCAATCACCTCTTTATTTTCTCGTTTGGGATGTCCCAAAAAAACCATTCTAAATCTCGTGCACCAGTTTCCCACGAGGATTTTTCACGTAAAATTGTTTTTGTGCATGTAGGATTTTGTGCAAGCTACGCGAAACTGTATCCACCGTTGAAGCAGTACGAGTACGGATTCCGAGTCTTCTTACTAACATACTGCATAGTGTTGGTCTCGGGAATCGAATCTTCCTTCTTCCGGACAGCCATTTTCCGGTTCATCCTCATCGGCATCGGTGCAACCGTCTGCCTGGCGGTCAATATCTGCATATTCCCAATATGGGCGGGTGATGATCTTCACAAGTTGGTGGTGAAGAATTTCAGAGGCGTGGCCACTTCTTTGGAAGGTTGTGTGAATGGCTACTTGAAGTGTTATGAGTATGAAAGAGTCCCTTCCAAAATCTTGGTGTACCAAGTCTCTGATGACCCTGTTTACAATGGCTACAGATCTGCTGTTCAATCCACTTCTCAAGAGGATACCTTGGTAACATTAATGCATGCATGTGTTTATCATTTGTTTGTTTAATTCGTCCAAGTAACTTGGATCTAATTGATTGTAGTAATGTGTTTGCTAGTTAGGGTTTGCTGTATGGGAGCCACCACATGGTCGTTACGGGTTCTTCTGTTATCCATGGCAAAATTATGTGAAAGTGAGTGGAGCTCTGAGGCATTGTGCTTTCATGGTGATGGCTATGCATGGATGCATTCTTTCTGAAATTCAGGTGAACGAAGTCCTTCCATTTTTGTTGAATATGAAAAATATGTTTCAACTCATTGAAAATCATTCAATAGCGCAACTTGAGGTGAGCGAATTTAAACCATCATTTAAAGTTTTTGGGTTTCAATATAACGAAATGTAAGAAAATCAATTAGATCCAAACTATTAATGATTTTTAAAACTCGTTCATTATTTTTTAAACTCATTTCAAATTTAAAATCCTGCTCAGAATTTCTAATCATACTCATTCTGCTATTATAATTAATTGCATGTTGAGTTGGCACCTTCTAGTAGAGGCGAAGACAAGGTTTCTAAGTAGGTTTTTTGAACCTCACATGGAGATCAAATTTTTTTAAAAGTCTTATGTATAATTTTACACTAATGTTAAAAAGACATTAAACCTCAATTAGAATAAATTAAAATTCATAGAAATCATACTAATCAAAGCAACTCAACGTGCTCCCATATTTGTTGAAGAGAGCATATGAAAAATATGATTGACCTAACTATGGAATTACATTACGATAAGAAATTATGTGGTTTGGTCATGGTTCCAAAATTTTTTTATCTCGATTAGAACTTAAACGAAAGATTATTGGTCACATATCCGGTATCAATGACTACATTGGCTGGTGGCAAGTGACAATTGAGTGAGTCACGGTTTACGTGTAATTAACTCTAACAAATTGGCCACGGAAGAAAACCGCGACCACTTTGCATGGTTCACTTATGTGTCCAGCTTGTCACCATTCCACAAAAACCATGACCAATAATCTTGGTTTTAAATGAACATGGCCACATTGTCACTACTAAACAGTATGTGACAAAGGCAACCGTGACAATGCAATGATTTTCTTTCAGTGCATGTTTCCTAGGAATGGATGCTAATCGAGTAGATAGCCTGTGTTTTGCTTACAGGCACCAGCAGAAAAGAGACGCGTATTTGCCAGAGAGCTGGAAGCAGTAGGCAATGAAGGAGCCAAAGTACTACGTGAAATCGCAACAAAACTCGAAAAACTGGAAAAGCTAAGGCCCACTAGAGACGAATTACTACTCAAAGTGCAACAAGCAGCTGAAGAATTGCAGATGAAAGTCGACCAAAAATCATACCTTTTGGTGAACTCCGAAAGCTGGGCGAAGAAAAAACAACCACACTACCAAACCGAAACAGACCCTGATTTGAATAAAGCAGAGGATCAAGACACTAAAGTCGCCGTAACCAACGACATTAACAAGAGCGCCAGCAGCAGCTTCTACAACAACCAGTGCAGCTGGGCGTCTTCCGAGAGCTTCCAGCCGCCGCCGTTGTCGTGGCCACGTGTCTCGTTTCTCGGAGGCGAGGCTCCCAATTTGGAGCAGGAGTCGAAGGTTTACGAGAGCGCTAGCTCGCTTTCGCTGGCCACATTTGCTTCCTTGCTGATTGAGTTTGTTGCTAGGCTTCAGAATCTTGTGGATGAGTATCAGGAGCTTGGTGAGAAGGCGAGGTTTGAGGATTCTGATCAATTTGGTGGGCGGGAATCTGTTGGGTTCTGGACTAGGCTTAAGAGATGTTTTCTGCTGTAGTTGTTATAGATGGAGATGAGTTAATACATTTGAAAAACAGAGGATGAATGGTTAAACTTGGTTTTGCCTAAACAGCTATGTTTATGGGTAAGAAGATCTTATCTGGTCTCCATCGAAACAAGTTCCAACCGCAAAGAAGTTTCCATTAACTAGCTGAATATTTCTTGAAATTTAGTTGAGAGGTAACTGGACAGTCACTCGAACTGGTTGAGATACGTTGAAACTAGTTGAGATGCGGTTGAAACTTGTGTCCGACGATGAGCAAAAAATAAACAGATGCAGTCAATTTCCTCGCCACATGTTTTTGTATATAAAATGATAAACATTGGAAAAGGATATTACTCTATTTTCATAAGCAAGCATCATACATCCCGAAAATGTTAAAGATCAGACAGCCGAGACAGACGGATCCAACGGCTGTAATTGTGCCCAAGATATGATTTTGATCTGACGGTTATCTCTAATTTAGACATTCTTCAAATATATGATAAGAACCAATATTTTTAAAAACTTCAGAATTTCTCCTCATTAACTTTAAGATTGGACTGAGTTGTCTTAATTATTCTCATTCTCAATGCTTCTTTTTCTTTCTTTATTCGATCATTCTAATCGCCTCTAATATAAATTTATGCAACTCTACTATCTTTACTAGTCTTGATCAATGTTTTTAGAATCCAACCGAACCGACTAGACCGATCTGACCGCAAACCCGCTTCTCGTTTAAAGTAGGTTTGGCAGTTTGTGAGATTCATCAAAACCGGATGTAGACCTGGTTTGATCAAAATTTTATACTACTAGTTTAATCCGGCTCCATCAAAAATTGTCTGATCCGACTCAACCTAATTTATTTATTTAATAATTAAAATGATCAGATCCTGATTGAATAGTCAAACCATTAACCCCTAGTCTCATACGATCCCGTCAAATTAATAACATTTAATGAAATGAATTTTTTTATTTGTTTTTAGCAAAATCAAATAAGTGGCATACTGATAAATGAACAAACAATTATTTATTTTTCATTACAACATTTCCTCCACTCTCCTTTTTTCTGTACCAAACGACCTCTAAATTCTGAAACAGAGTTTGTGAATAATGAAAAATAAAAATAAAATTTTCATTAGAAAAGCTAAAAAATTAAAATTGGGCAAAGGGTAAAAATACAAGAGAAAAGGAGAAAAAAGAAAAACAGAAACGAAAATCAGTAAGGAGAACGAGAAGTGTCGGAGAAGAACAGAAGCGATTCACAAGCTTTTCCCATCGCACCCTAGCTTTCTGTGAGCGCCAAGGTAGCTTCCGGCGACGCATTTGGTCCGGTGAGTAACACCAACGATTGTTCTCTCCTTTTCCCCCTATCTTATCTGGTTCACAGACCTTGCCTGGTCTTTAGGTTTCTCCATCTTTGAATTCTTATTTGCTGAGAAAATTGCAGAAGATCGCACAATTACTATGCTAACGATTGGAGGACGGTTTCGACTAAGCTGCATTTCATAGTTGCATCTGTACTCCTACTTTGATTAGCTCTCCCCCACTTTTCTTGTTAATCAAATCCATCTTATGTTCTTATTCAACTTTTAGATTTTCATTTTGCCCTAACTCTACGAATTTGTTCATTTCTGCCCGTAGAATGTCTGTTTTTTTTCAGTATATTGATCTGAATTTGAGTCATCGTGGATCCCTATGGTGTTGTTCATTCGTAATCTTATATTAGGCTTAGACTAAGCTCGCTGGCTCTGTAAGGTTAAAGCTCCCCACACGTCAAATTCAAAATATTTCATCGTGTTTGAAACTACACGTTTTCTTGCTGAGTTTTCTGTTCTCATGTCTAGGATTTCCAATGTTACCCTTGTAAGTCTCTTGGACTATGTCTGCTAATGCAGTGCATTGAGCGTGTATAATAAAAAGTACCATATTCTAAATCTCATGCTTTTCATCTTTCTTTTTGGTTTTGAATTATGTCCACAGGTCTCAGAACTGTTTCTTGCAAGACCGTCAACTATGCATTGTTTAATTGTTCATATATAGCTTGATATAGGTATCTTGTGATCCATGTGCCTACTGTCTTCCAAATGCATTTGTTTGCATATTTACCCTCTTGCCTGCACTATGAGTGTCAGTGCTAATTTGTCACAAAATGGAAGACTTTGTTTACGATCTCACCGATGGGCCTTGATTTGTGCTCCTGTGTTAATAGTTTCGAGCTCGGAGATACAATGTCCATGGTTGACGAACCACTATATCCCATTGCCGTCCTCATAGATGAACTAAAGAATGATGACATCCAGCTACGGTTGAATTCAATTCGTAGATTATCAACAATTGCACGTGCTCTTGGAGAGGAGCGAACCCGTAAGGAGTTGATTCCATTCCTGAGTGAAAACAATGACGATGATGATGAGGTACTCCTTGCAATGGCTGAAGAATTGGGAGTATTTATTCCATATGTTGGGGGAGTAGACCACGCTCATGTTTTGCTGCCACCTTTGGAGACACTATGCACTGTTGAGGAAACATGCGTCAGAGACAAAGCTGTGGAGTCATTGTGTAGGATTGGCTCTCAAATGAAGGAAAGCGATTTGGTTGATTCCTTTATTCCTCTTGTTAAGGTGAGACTGGTCTTCCATCAGGTTACTTGATGATGTTGTTATTTGTTGTATTGTATGTTGCTCCTTCGAGGTCCATTACCATCTTATATCTTCTACATTATAAGTTCTCTGATGTATAATTCTTTATCTGTATTCTTGTTTTGTGGCTGCTTGTGCATGTTATGTTTTGTTTTAACTGCACGCTTCATCTATTATTGAGTTCCCCTGTTGATTTACTTTATCTCTTATAATAAGGTTAAAAGACTGAGAAGAAAGCAAGGCCCGAAGTAGATTGCTATATAAAAGTTTGTTAATCGTGGCATTTGCCATTCTAAGATTGTTCACATGGAGATATGCCTGATATTTTTTCTTTGAGCATACAGTGTTCTTTTTTTATCTGTTGAGTTTGTGTTCAGCTTAGTTGAGTAGATTAACTTTGTTCCTACAGTGCTCAATAGTTATGCTTGGGTTGGTAAAGTATTTTATCGTCAGGTCTCTATTTGTTCGCCATTGTGATTTTGTTTCTTGGTTCTGCTGTAGAGATTGGCTGCTGGAGAATGGTTCACTGCTCGAGTTTCTTCTTGTGGGCTATTTCATATAGCTTATCCTAGTGCGTCTGATACATTAAAGACTGAACTACGTTCGATATACAGTCAACTCTGTCAAGATGATATGCCAATGGTTAGAAGGGCTGCTGCCACCAATCTGGGGAAGTTTGCTGCAACTGTTGAAGCAGCACATTTGAAGACAGATATCATGTCAATGTTCGAGGATCTTACTCAGGATGGTAATTGAAACTTTTCTGCTTAGCCGTTTCATGTTGGGATAAGATTCAAGTAAACATTTCAGCCATGCTCCAATATATAACCGGACAGTAGAAGTTTTGTCCTTTTGTTCATTTCTATTAACTATTATTACTTGCAGACCAGGATTCAGTTCGTTTATTGGCCGTTGAGGGTTGTGCTGCACTTGGCAAACTGTTGGAACCTCAGGACTGTATTGCGCATATTCTTCCAGTTATTGTAAACTTCTCACAGGTAAGCTTCTTATTTAATTAATTGCGACTCCGGTTGCTGACACTAATTCCATAGATCATGTCATAATTGACTGGTTTTGTCGCCTGTATTTACTACTCCTCCAAACCTAAGGGTAGCTCTTTTCCCACTTGGTCGTATAACTTTACCCTTCTATTGATGCCCTGTTCTTATCTTTATGTTTACCTGTAGGACAAATCATGGCGTGTGCGGTATATGGTTGCCAATCAGCTTTATGAACTCTGTGAGGCTGTGGGGCCTGAGCCTACCAAGTATGTTCCAAAATTTTAATGTTTACAATATTGCTGTTTTTGTGTTCGTTCTCTATAATGGGATACTTTTATCTGATTTTCATACTTCTTGTTTTGTTAATTGCTTAAGGACGGAGCTGGTACCTGCATATGTGAGGTTACTTCGTGATAATGAGGCAGAAGTGCGTATAGCTGCTGCTGGCAAAGTAACAAAGTTTTGTCGCATCTTAAATCCAGAACTAGCAGTTCAGCACATTCTTCCGTGTGTGAAGGTATAAAATATCAAATTTTCCTTCAATGTCTAATCTAAATGATGCTCCTATTACAACACTTCACAATTTGGCCAACAGGAACTTTCATCAGATTCTTCCCAGCATGTCCGTTCAGCTCTGGCTTCAGTCATAATGGGAATGGCTCCTGTGCTGGGCAAGGTAGAATACTTCTCTGGTGTACAGTGCTACAATTTGGTTAGAATTCTGGCTTTTTTATGGCTGGGTCCTATTTATCAGCCGAGCATATGGTTTGGGTCTGCTGGCCATGTTGTATGTTACGGCATTTTTTTTACTTATTGATGTATGCTCTGCACTTATTTGGTGGATGCTTTTATCGTGAAAAAACTAACATCATTATTGCCTCTTTAATGACTTGTTGGCCCAGATTTTCAATGGTTAACAATCTTATATCTTATTTCCACATTTGATCTGAGATTATTTAAATTCTGTTGCCCTTGCAAGGTGTCATCAGAAAGCCTTTCTTTGTTTCACGTGCAATCTTCTCTGAAATTCATATTTGTATCATTACAGGATGCAACTATCGAGCAACTTCTTCCAATTTTCCTTTCGCTTTTGAAAGATGAATTTCCTGATGTGCGGCTCAACATTATAAGCAAGCTTGACCAAGTGAATCAGGTTTGTAATGACCCAAACTCAACTTGTCGGCAATTCAATTTACGAATTCTTCTTACAATGGTTCTTGTGGGTGCAACAAGTGGTATGCAACATTACCATCTAGGTTGTCGTTCAGTTGAAATAGATGCATAAACTCTGTGATTAACTTCTATAAGAGTATCTGCATTCTATAGCTACCTCTCCAACTCTGAAGTTATGGGTTCAAATTCCAACGCTTTCATATCTAAGACTGTTTTGTAGCTGATTTATTGACGCACGCTGGTCCTACCTGTAGGTCATCGGAATTGATCTTCTATCTCAGTCATTATTACCAGCAATTGTTGAGCTTGCTGAGGACAGACATTGGAGGGTCAGACTTGCCATTATAGAATACATACCCCTACTGGCAAGTCAGTTGGGAGTTGGCTTCTTTGATGACAAGCTTGGGACTCTTTGCATGCAGTGGTTGCAGGATAAGGTATGATTTCATTGTGATGTTGAACTGTAGTTTGAAGCGCACAGCTTGGGTCTGATTGTTTTTGGGTCTTGGTATATCTACTCTGTGAATCATTGCTTTGTTACATGGTAAGAATTTGTTCAGGAGCTTAAAATGTTTGGGGATCTTGTGCTGGAGGCAGTAAAAAGTTGGGCCCGATTAACAAAAATCTCTGTCCTAAAAACTTCTTATTTTTCTGAACGGGTTTTTGTTATCATCAGAAGCTGGATATACCTTATTATGTACTGAAGAAGGTGTAGGGAATGTTGATGGTTAGGCTGTATTTTTTTGTTTGCACTTCTTCGGCTAATAAATCATCTTTGAAGAATATCTTAACACTTATCTTCTTTGTTTACTGCAGGTTTACTCGATTCGTGATGCTGCTGCCAATAATTTGAAGCGCCTTGCCGAAGAATTCGGTCCTGAGTGGGCAATGCAGCACATAATTCCTCAGGTACTTGAGCGCGTCTCTTATAACCCTTTTTTCTGTTTAAACTGTTTCTCTTTTCATATTAAAGTACTCTTGTTCCTATCTATAATTTCCTGAACTGGTGCAAGTTCCCCCCCCCCCCCCCCCTCTTCTATCTGCAGGTTCTGGAAATGGTCAGCAATCCGCACTACTTGTACAGAATGACAATTCTTCGGGCAATATCTCTTCTTGCCCCAGTGATGGGCGCTGAAATTACATGTTCTAAACTGCTTCCACTTGTCGTTAATGCAGCAAAAGACAGGTACCTATAATTTGCAAAGACCACGTTTAACCTGTGTTAAATTTGTTCTTCAAATTCGTCAGTTCTTATTTCTGGAGTTGTATGTGTAGGGTACCCAACATCAAGTTCAATGTCGCAAAGGTTCTGCAGTCTCTCATTCCTATAGTTGATCAGTCTGTAAGTGGCCCCGTTGCATTCTATTTTTCAATGTTCAGGAAGGCGTAAGGCGTAAATAAGGCGGTGAGGTCTTGCCTCACGCCTTGGACGATTAGGCGTTGCCTAAGCGCGATTAGGCGTTTAGAAAAAATGCATTAGATTTTAGGTTTAGTGTGCAAGATCAAACATAACTGTTCATAAGTTTACAGAGTTGTAGTTATGTAACTAACAAAGTTCAAGTTATCATATATAAGAAAACAAACATAACAAACATAAAAAAATAACAATAACAAAATGACAAAATAAGCCATAAAGGCGATGTCAAACTCGTAGGTTCCTAGGTGATCACACAAAATCTTTCAATTTAGGGTGAACTATGTATTTTTTATTCTTAGTTTTAACGCCTAATAGGATTTCGCCGTCGCGGAAATCGATTCCTCATCAATTTCGCGCGATTCCTTAGTGATTACTCGGTCGGCCGCCTTATTTCATCGCCTTGCCCGAGGCGAGGCGTTTTGCCGGTGCCTTGGGGTTTTTCCCGCCTAGGCGGACGCCTAATCGCGCCTTCCATAACACTGCTATTTTTCCGTTGCTGTTTTACCAAAGTTTATAACTTTTCTGGTTTTGCGAATCACTCCATGTAGGTGGTAGAGAAGTCGATTCGTCCCAGTTTGGTCGAGCTGAGCGAGGATCCAGATGTAGATGTCCGCTTCTTTGCGAATGAAGCACTCCATGCGATAGATAACACGATGTCTAGCTAGACGACCGAAACCTCGCAGCCGAGCTGAAGATTTCCCTCGTCAGAGAAGTGACGTCATCTGTGTGATTGATGTACACGAGTGGACTGATTATTAATAGGACAAATTATGTGTTCCGAGCTGTGCTGCTATTAACATGTAATGCTTGTTGTCTAACTAAATAGGCACATCGCCTTTTCTAGTGTCGTTTGAAGATCTCAGTTTTTGTAACTCGAGAATCACAAGATTTCGCTATGCATAATGTATCGTCATCGTTTATAGGCACTATAACCAGATATCTCAGTTAATTTCCACTGAACAATTTTGCTAGAAGACGATTCAAACAATATCAGAGTTGATAGGTGTAAACAAATTTCTTTTTACTTGAACTACAAAAATGTACTTATGAGTCATGAGCCATACAGAAACATGTATGATCGATGAGAACATAAAATCTTATAGATAAGGATTGAACTTTTGACCTCATAAATAGGATATAAAACGAAAAACCAATAGTGTGAGACCTTGCGGTTATGATTGGAAATGTTTTTTTTTATGAAAATAGGTGATGTTTCTTAATATAATTTTTGTCGAATTATGGACCCAAATGGCCAAATCTGGCCCAACCCTTCACAAAACTCGTGGATTGTCATATTAGGGTTACGGCTTCAGCCGCTCGCCATCTCACACCTTTCTCCCTATATAAAACCGGGGGTTGAGTTGAACAGATATCACCAATTCATCATATCTGTGCATCTCTGCAAGCTTGGCCGCCATGAAAATACATAAGTTTTCTTCAAGCTGTCTTCGTTGTGTTCTTGTTTCGTTTGTTTTGTTTTACTCTGCAAATATTCGTGATCTGGTAGAGGGAAAGTGGGGTTTGATTGCGGTGATTAGAAAATATAATTCCTCGTTCTGATTGCCTAATGGCATGACAGACTCTTTATACACCCATAGAATCTGAGCATTCGACCCCCTCCCTTTCTCCTCTCTGTTTCTGGTTCTTTTTATTTTTCCTTCCAGCTGTGTTAATGTTTTTCAAAGTGTTGTTTGATTCAAATATTGGCTTCCGATGATGATGAAAACAATTAACTTTCGTTCTTCCGAGATATTCCATGCGGAAAGCTTTTGGAGACCTGAACTGAGGATGCTAATATTTTAAGAACCATCATTTTTTTCTTACTTTTGTGTAGTTTTTCACTCTCTGCATTTCATTTTTAGGTTGTAGCTCGTACTTTTTGATTGGAGATTCACCATAACTTTGTAAAGCGTTGCTGAATTGAATTTGCAATGTCTTTTTATGTGATTTCCGATAATCATTTGGTGGTGTTTAAAGCCCTAATTCGATGGAATGCATAATTTCTATGGATAGTGGTTACGCACGCCTCCAGATTCTCTTGAACCTTATCTTAGGCCCGCAGAATTGAGATGTCAATGGCGGCACAGAATTCACCTTCTTCCACTCTATAGCTCCAAGAGGTTGGTGATGATGATGTACCAATTCTGTAGTCCTTCTGTGATTATAGTTCATCGTCATCACCCCAACTCTGTATTGAGTTGAAGAATGTGAATTTGTACGCTTTTCCATATCATCGTTGCTGTTTGATTTGTTGAATCCATTTTCTGAGTGATTATTCCTGAAGATACATCAGTGAGCCTTGACAATGAAGTCGCTAGGAACTGCTTTGGATCCAGTTTCTGAGTGTTTATTCCTGGAGATACATAGCGAGCCTTGACAATGAAGTCGCTAGGAACTGCTTCGGATCCAGTTTTGGAGTGAATGTTCCTGGAGATACATCAGTGAGCCTTGATTGAATCCAGTGACATGGAATGTTTCAATCAAATTCGAGATTCTTGATTATACATTCGCACATATGAACCTCAAAAGAACTCCGGCAATTCCTGAATATTTAAAGATCTTACAACACAACCTCTGTTTCAATTGAGCATCTTTTTGTTGCTCCGCCATAGTCAACGGCACTGTACATCATGAAGTAAAACAATGGATTGAAATTAAATATAAAGTACGTGATGTAAAACACCATTTCCCTTTTAGAACTTAAATTCATTATATAATTTGTGATAGGTTATAGTAGTTGGGTTGTACATGGCTGTTCGATCATACTACGTCGTACTTGTAGGTAATTGGTGGCAAGAGTTGGTTACAAATTTCGATTGTTTACAAATATTGATGGGGGTTAAGCTAGGTATTGCTTGCATGCCCCTATTTCCCCAAACGTTGAATAAAACGCTGGCTGGCTCATTTCCACCGGTCCAACCAACCACCCAACACCCGTACGTATACCTAAAGTCTCCTTCGAAATTAATTTCTAATACAGTAAGCTGTTCCAACCTTATAAATATAAATCAGGCACAACATATATCTCGAATATACGAGTCATTGGTGTTACTGGAGATGGAACTCTCTTCAACAGCAGAAGAGGATGGTATCAGAAAACTACTGTGTATAAGTGGTAAGTATGATCACTTTTCCAGGATCAACTGTTTTCACGGATTTTTGAAGTGTTCATGGATGAGAGTTTGTAACCGAAAGTCAGGGAAATAATATAACTGTACCCTTTACTTTGTTCATTTTCTTTGTGGCGCAGGCTGCAGGAAGGAAGCCGCCATTGAAAACACTTGGAACACTCATTTGAGCAAAGAAATTAGCCGCCCAAAATGGGGCCGCGGAGGCTTAGGTCGAGGTTGATTTTCTACCACGATCTCGGACCTTCATTACAGACTCTGATTTATGGCGATAGAATTGAGGCACCTCTTCATAGATTTACGAAATCGTATGGACCAAATCATATTTGCGGATTTCTTTTCTGCCTCTATTCTTTAGATACTAAGAATAGCCTCACCTCTTTTTAGTTTTTACTATCAAACTTGACACCAAGTTCAGGTTTTATTCCACATCTAATGCAGTAGATGGCACAAGGAGACCGCTAAGCTACCATAAAAAGAAAAGGAAAAAGAAGAATGACACACATATGGTCCCGTTACTCGTTCATTGCATGTAATAAAATTTGAGTGTGTCAAGTTAACTTTGGATCTGTATTCGACACGAAATTACTTCACACACTCAAATACTAACCACTTGGGGGTTATATCATCGATGATATTCATTCGTACCTCTTGGAGTACGTAGTCAATTCTGTCAAAGAGAAAGCTTTATAAGCAGAACTGCAGAAGGAACGTAGCGACACAGCCAAACTTGCAACTGTTGCAATTGGATTAGCTACGTTGGTTCAGCTAGCTAGCCTTGTTATCTCCCTCGGTTCATTCCTGCTTCAACAGTGGGAGCCGTAGTAGCCAATCTCCTGTTTCTCGCCATGTTCCCATGCCACCCTGCAGATTATTATTTATCAAATGTACTTAATTATTATGTTGTTGTCGAACAAGAAAAACTAACGATATATTACAATGATATATGTGGGAAATTAAAACTGATCGATGGACATATCAAATCCTTTGTGCGTAAGCTCACGATACTCCTGGCAAAGAGCACACCCTTCGCAAAACAAATGGACGCAGCAATCTGCACAGGGCTTCTCTTCCAAGTGAAACTGGCCTCTCATCTTGGACGTGTAGAAGCACGAGAATAGGCAGGCACACCCTAGCACCCATATGCATACATGTACATGCACATAACGGTTCTCGAATTTTGCCATACCTTTAAAATACCTTATCAACTCGGGTTTCACCTTATTTGACTGAATCAAGTTCAGCAAGATACTCATATTAGCGGTTATGATTGCCGTCTAATAAACCAAATTAAATATCAACTAATCCTTTATATATTATTCATTAAAGGTCTTTCTCGGTATTGTATATAAATCGGTTTTGAAGTAATGCACGTATTTGCAGTATATATAGAAAGCGGACACAATCTACTTCAACGATGCATTTCAGTCATTAGTACTAGAAAACCTGATTTGGCTTAGCCCGACTCTAGCCGGTAAAGCCGAAATTATCTTTTATTAAATAGGATCGGGTAGGACTCAAACTTCTAAAATATTTGAAAATTTTTACATTATTGACAGATGAACAAATACGCACTACAAATCAACTAACGGCTAAACGATATCGCATGCTCCCAAAACCCAGTACTAATTAACAACCACTTTGGAGTTTGTATCGACGATATTCGTTCATTCCTCGTCACAGAAGAACCCCAGATTCAATTGGAATAACTTCTAAAGAAGTAGGTACTTTTAGAGTATGTAGTCAATTCTATCAAAGTAGAGGAGACTTTATTAGCAGACCAAATTGTTACAGGAAGCTGATATAACTCATCATTAATCAGCTAGTAATGAATAATTGCTACACTGAATCCGCATGCGAGTTGGATTCAGAAATATTAGCTCTATCGGCTCATTCCTCCTTCAACAGTGGGAGCCGAGGTATCGAGTTCTAATTAATGTCTGAGTTTTAATTCAATCACATACCAAATTAAAATAACGGGGACCTTATAATATTTGAATTGGAGTAAAATGATGCATAATTTAGAAATGTGTAAAATATTTGAGGGGTAAAAATGATCTTATTTGGTTAATTCATATATGGACTTTAAATTGATTCCACCCTTACTCAGGTATTTGGAATAACTCGATTCGAATTATTTCAAATATCTCAATTTTGAAAATTATGATTTTTTATTTTGAATAACAAATGAGTTATTTTGATCTACATAACTCAATTATTGAGACTGAATTATGTAGACCAAAATATCTCATTCAATACCCCCATCCAATCCAAACAACCCGGTAATGAATTATCAAGTCTGCATTATTACTGTATTCCAAAACTAAATAAATATAATGTAGTCGTGAAAAAACTTACAAGAAAAGCAATCGTCGAAACAATCACAGAGACCGGTGGACCACGGCGAGGGAGAGCCGGGAGGATGATTGGCTGGGTTAGCTGAGGCGATGGGAGGAGGTAGGCTGGAGGGTGGTGGGGTGTTGACTTGGTGGCCGCCTAGGAACATGGGGGCTGCCGGCGCCGCTTGTGAGTTCGGCGGTGAGTTACGAGTCATTTTCTTCGCTTAGTTATTAATGACTTGCGGCGGTTCGGAGACCAAAATCTAGGCGCGGTTGCGAATAAGAGGAGATTAGTAGAAGAAATTTCGTTGTGGATAGGAAGTTGACGGTTGTTAATTAGCGGTTGAACCACCACAAGCTAGCAAACCGACAAAAGTGCTGTTTAGTATCCATGTATTTTCATGCTATTTTGTTGTGATTTTATTTTATTTTGAAATAAATAATTGAAGTGTGGTTAGTTGGTATTTTTTGAAATTGTTGTCAAAGTCAATTGTTTGTGGCAAAGTTGTAAAAACCAGATTTATACGGGATTTGAGTTTAAAAAAAAGAGCTGATTTCATTAATTTACAACTATCATAATGTTATAAAACTAAACTCAAAGAAAGATAAGAATAAAAGAAATATGGGGAGGGAGAGAGTTTCTTATTGAGGTGTATGAAATGCTACAAATGAGAGCTCTATTTATAGGCTCATAGATCATAACCTATACTCTCTAATATTATTACACATAAATGTGGGAAAATAAATACAATGAAATACATTGAAGAATGGAATAAGGAGTTACACAATGGTGCATTCACTATAGTAATTATATTCATAACACTCCCCCTTGAATGACCATTGGTTATACATCATTCTTCGAATACGCTTTTGATACTGCCTCATTAAAAACCTTACCGGGAAAACCCGGTGGGAAAAACCATGGTTAAGGGAAAAGGAGTACAATTGCGTATTGACTCCCCCGATGATGATATCGGTTGAGATCCTTCATATTGACTCCCCCGATGAGGATATCAACTCTCGCTCATCATTATATCGGTTGAGATCATTCACTCACCAATTCCAAATTTGCTTTCCAACAGTTGATGCAGAGAGATCTTTGTGAATAAATCAACCAAGTTATCACTTAGGTGCACTTAGTTGATAAATATTTCAACTCATTGAAGTTTGTGCATAAAATGTATGCATCACATGATCGATGGTCATCCATAATTCACATGACACTTCACCTTAGATGACCATTAGATGAGAATATGTCTCATTAAAACCATACTAGGAAAACCCTATGGGATAAAAACCTAGTGAAGGAAAAAGAGTACATAATCATCACATCACGTTGCAACATTTTCTTGCAACTCAAGGATATATGCAAAATAAATATCATGCATGATTTATAGGATCAGATCTTGAAATGGTGGTGTAGCTTTATAAGTTGGTTTCACAGCCCACCAAGTGGTAAAATTATCACATGAGACCAATTTATGGTCAACCAACACAAATATGACCAAGATTACTACTTCAAAATCGAGTACATCTTGTGTCTTAATAAAGGTCGATTAAACTCGACATAGAGTCACATAGTGATCTGACTACCATCCGAGCACCGATAGCCATGTCATATCCATATAACTTTTTGTTGGATATAATTAGTATATCATTGATGATATACGAAAATCATGTTCGAGAGAGATGCACAGTTGGCAAGTTAGTGGTAATCTTCCACATCTTCCATCTCGAACTCTAGCTAATCAATATTTGATTGCTTTGAGAAATTCTTTAGGAGTCTCAATAAAGTGTATGTCATCTATATAACAAAAGATGATGATGACACTTAAACTCTTATAAACAAAAGAAATACATTTTAAATATAAAATAAAGTATAAAAATTTTTATAAGAATTTCAAAATCATAAAATATGACAAAGATGATTTTTCATCATTCAAAATTCAACTCAATATGAAAAAGAAATCATAGTTTTATGCATAGAGAAATGTATTATATGCTAAATGGACCACTTCCCTCAATTATTCAATCCATATGACGTCAATTAGATATAACTTGTTCACGTGAACTTGAATTGTTTGCTTATAGCAAAATAAATCCTCAAGGGAATTTCATATACACATGTGTATTCTAATTATGAAAACCATACATATAGGTTGCAAGGACATCCATTAGGGGCAAACTCTTTCCCTTCACAAATTGCCGACTAATCGAATAATAAAAAGTAGTTGCATCCACCACATGAGAATATATTTTCTCATAATCAAAATGTTATAGGTTTGTTGTACAAAACCTTTCAAAAATGAGATGTTTCATAACTTCTCATACTCATACTTTACATCTCAATGTATAAAGACTTTATGTCTTATAACTTTTCATTTCTCTTGGGAATTTGAATTTGCCTCAAATTGAAATTTTTTTTAGCCAATCATTTCTATCCGTGCATGCATTTTGGCTAATGATCCTCATTTTCAACTATCATATTTAGCGTTGCACTGTATGCAAATATTTCTTCGACGTTGACTTCATTGGGGTTCCAATATTTTCCATCCAAGATATAGATAATTGAGATATATATTCATATCTTTCAGGTACCTGATACTCATCTTGAGCACATTATTTATTTCTCTTGTTCTTGTCTTTCTTTGAGTTTAGTTTTATAACACGTTATCAGCACGAAGTTCTGCCGTCGAGCAACTTCTTGTAATCATGAGCGAAGTGCATACAAACAATACATATGGCCAGTGAGTTCATGCTTATGCTCCTGATGCCCGTTTTTGCAATTTTATTATTGCGCACGAGTGCTCGATTCTCAAAAGTTTACAAAGATTGATATTTGATTGCTATTTACTCGATTCTCTTATTCTTCTACCTACTTTCTTTTTGTTTCAAAACTAGATTTAGTTTGCGATTTCAAATGTTATTACATTGATTTACTCGATTCCTTACATTTTAGCTTATTATATCATCACATCAATTTTTTTTTCTCCTATAATATAATTGTTCTGCAAGTTGTTCTTGCTATTGACAATTCTCAGATTTATTATATCTGCTACGTGTTTTTTTTCTTTGAGTATATGTATATTGCCATATTTTAAATTAAGTATTTACCCATTTGAATATTACGTACTTTTTCTTTTATCTTATGTTTTGAATACATATACTAAGAAAAATTTGTGATTCTCATTTTCATTTCTTACTTTTTCATAACGCTATTGTTACTATTTAAAAATAGGTCATTAAGGTGGGCTATTAGCTAATTCATATGTTTACTTCTTCAATCTTCATTTTTGTTTGTTTTCTACTAATACCCCACCGAAGATATATAGTAACAAATTGTTTATATGAATATTCACCGAGTAACAATATTATTTATTTATTTTGTGTTCATATATGTCTATGACTTAATTCTAATATTTGATAGCTTATCTTTCTTGCTCAATTATTATTGATCACACAAACATAATAGACATCTTATGCATATACATATGTATTTTTTTCCTTTGTTTTTATCGATTTTACTTAATATTAAAGCATATTTGTCAAAAGGAAACAGATCGGTGGTTATTTGATTATTATCATAATCATTATTTTTGTAACGTTGGTCATCACATTATTACATTACGTTTACATTAATATTTTTCAATCATCATCAACGATTGTCATTAAATATTTAAATGGCTAATGATCATGTCATTATTAATGGAATCGTAAGTTACGTTTACGGATTAAATAAATGTATTATATATGTTGCTAATTACAGTTTTAATAGTATATTCATGTCGTTATTAATTCATTCATAATGTGATCTAATTTATTTATTTTGATAATTACGTCAATTTTTTTTTTAAATTTGAGTATGTGGTTTTTGATGTTTCGGGCAAGAATTACTCTTCATGGGCATTCGAGGCTAAAATCCATATATAATAGTATTGGTGAAATGAGACGATAATGCACGTCTTATCATGACAAAGCTAAAGCTTTGCTATTTACTCGCCATCATCTGAATGATAGGCCGAAAGATGAGTACCAAGAGACACAACATATCGAAAGAACAAAGCTATACATATATTTTATATGTCTCGAATATTGAAGGTCGAAGTGACAAAATATCAATCTTTGTAGTGATTGATTATACTCATAAAAGCTCGATATGATTGAATGTCCCACGAGACACATATCTTGAGAAACGGGTTATCTTATATTTCCAATGTTGATAGTCCAATGAGACAAAATATCGATCCATGAAGTGAGTGGATATAATCATATGTCCACAAAGTGATTAGACAATATATATTCCCACAAAGTCAATACACTATCGTGGAAGAGAAAGACCTAATCTTTCAAAGGTCATAGTCCATCCAAATTTATTGTGATGAGAAAATCCCATATGACACTATCATATTTCTCGAAGTGCATACACTTATATCATATTATTTTCCGATGAAAATGTCACAATACATGATTACTATTTCATATACGGAATTCAATGTGGATTTGATGGGCATATAGTACCAAGGAAAGTATTTTTCAACCAATAGTTGAACAAAATCTCGAATAATTATATGATGAAATTCACACAACTTCTCGAGTTTGACGGGAAATTGGTCATCTCGTTGGTGATAGAGATGTGGAAAGATTAAGTTGATATTCATGTTGAAAAATTCTACTGACATGAAAGGTGATACAACCATCAATTTTATTTTGATGATCATATCAAAATGATGTTAATTTAGCACTCAAAGTGATTGTGCAAAGACACATTTAATTTGTTACATTGTTCCCGAAAGCATAAGTGACAACATATTATCATTGTTCACATAAGGAACCGTTTTATTCGGATGGACATAACAATTGTGGTTATACGAGAATTATTGATCTATTAATTGGTGACATAGATGATTGAGAAATATATCTATTTATCATTTAAACTATGTACCATTCTCATGACAAAAATGAGTATTTTATGATGAGAATCACTATAATTAATTGTGATATATATCACATCGATAGTGCACCAAGATATATGGTGTAGTACAACATTTCTCTCAAGCTCTAGATCGAGCTATTATATTGTTCACGAAGGAACAAAATCCTTATTCCAATTTGTTTAGGATCAAGAGAGGAACAATAATATGGTCTATGGCTATATAATTAATGAATCAATAATATTATCCTCCAATTTGTACTACACATATGTTATTGTGATTGAGATACATATATATAAATGTAAACTATACGTTTACTCGTCCTGACAACTATTATTTGGCATAACCGGTGAGACCATCATAGTTTTATGCATAGAGAAATGTATGATATGCTAAATGGACCACTTCTCTCAATTATTCAATCCATATGACGTCAATTAGATATAACTTGTTCACGTGAACTTGAATTGTTTGCTTGTAGCAAAATAAATTATTTGAGGAAATTTCTTATACACATGTGTATTCTTTTATGCAAACTATACATATAGGTTGCAATAACATATATTATGGGCAAACTCTTTCCCTTTACAAATTGTCAGACTAATCAAATAAAAAATAGTTGCATCCACCAAATGAGAATATATTTTCTCATAATTAGAATATTATAGGTTTGTTGTACAAAACCTTTTAAAAATGAGATGTTTCATAACTTCGCTTATACTCATACTTTACATCTCAATGTATAAAGACTTGATGTCTTAAAACTTTTCATTTCTCTTGGGAATTTGAATTTGCCTCAAATTGAAATTTTTCAGCCAATCATTTCTTTCTTTGCATGCATTTTGGCTCATGATCCTCATTTTTAACTATCATATTTAGCGTTGCACTATACGCAAAAATTTCGTCGACATTGACTTCATTGTGGTTCCAATATTTTCCATCCAAGATATAGATAATTGAGATATATATTCATATCTTTCAGGTACGTGAGACTCTTCTTGAGCACATTATTTGTTTCTCTTGGTGGCGTTTGCTTAAATAATCTTAACCTCAATTTGACCATCTTGATATATAGCTCCATTCCGCTTTTGAGGAAAAAAAAAATTTGTTGCTTTGGAACCGTGTGGTCTACCACGCTTTATACGGGTTTTAGACTCAGTTGTGATGTCAGGTTGCCCAATGTCGACATCATTTTCACTGGAGCATTGCGAGTTGACACATGAGAGTTTTACTCGTTTGGGTTAGTAAAGTGTCCGGCAAATGATGAATTATATACTTTTGAACTTCAAGCTCATATTGCTTAGTGCAAGGATCAAAATAATATGATCATTCATCTAATCTCTTGGCCAACTTTTGTTTTCTCCCCTAATGTTGGGAAGTTTAAATATAAACCTCCAAACGAGTCATCAAAATACTCCCGACAACGATGTGATACTTTACCATCGATGAACTCGTAATCAAAATAATTTCTCAATCTTCATTGAGAACCCATCCTAATAAATGGTGGTGGAGCAATTCAGATGTGTATATCACATTCATATATCCATAGATGGGAAGTATAAGGTTTTGACCCAAAAACCAAACATAATAGAGGAATCCATGATAATTTCTTGGCGTAATGCGAATTTGTGCTGTGCATGTAAATGACATGTTCACAATAATATATTGGTTTTCAATGACACATTTTCGTTATTGGATAATCATGAAAATATGCTCATAACCAAAATGGTTGAGCTAGTAATCTCGCAAATTTTAGTTTTCTTTCATATACACATGTGACCTTCTAGTTGATACATCAATTAAAATAATTGGCTCACATGTTGGGCGTATGGATCCATAAATATCACCCTTGTTTTGTTGTGTGTAAGATAAATGATCTTACTTTAGTTGATGATTATCCAACAATCAACTCTATTTGAGGAAAAGCAATCCAAAAATGAATTATGTTGTGTTGGAGATTTACCCAACAATGGGTAACGGAAAGGTGAAAATGCTTTCCTAGAAACGAAACCTTGTTGACGAACGAGAAAATCGTTTGTGTTCCCGGGAAGTAGGGGAGTCACAAGGACTACTTAAATCCCTATAACCTTAGGAATCATTTCTTTAGAATACCCAAGTTGAGACCATCATGCACAACAATCTTCAATAGAACATACACTTTAGATTATGGAATCATCGAAATTGACCATAGAGGTACTTATCGATTCGCATCATGATTGAACCGGGATGGTCTCACCGGTTATGCCAAATAATAGTTGTCAGGACGAGTAAACGTATAGTTTACATTTATATATATGTATCTCAATCACAATAACATATGTGTAGTACAAATTGGAGGATAATATTATTGATTCAATAATTATATAGCCATAGACCATATTATTGTTCCTCTCTTGATCCTAAACAAATTGGAATAAGGATTTTGTTCCTTCGTGAACAATATAATAGCTCGATCTAGAGCTTGAGAGAAATGTTGTACTACACCATATATCTTGGTGCACTATCGATGTGATATATATCAAAATTAATTATGGTGATTCTCATCATAAAATACTCATTTTTGTCATGAGAATGGTACATAGTTTAAATGATAAATAGATATATTTCTCAATCATCTATGTCACCAATTAATAGATCAATAATTCTCGTATAACCACAATTGTTATGTCCATCCGAATAAAAGGGTTCTGCATAGTTACATATGCTTTCAAAAATAGTGTAACATATGTGTTTATGCACATTCACTTTGAGGGCTAAATTAGTATCATTTGGGTATTATCATCAAAATAAAATTGATGGTTGTATGACCAAAATCAACAACACCCTTTCATGGGTAAAGATACACTTCTCAAATTTCTATCTCATGACCAAAATAATAAGTCTTTTTCTCCACAATAGTGTATTGACTTTGTGGGAATATATATTGTCTAATCACTTTGTGGACATATGATTATATCCACTCACTTCATGGATTGATATTTTGTCTCATTGGACCATCAACATTGGAAATATAAGATAACCCGTTTCTCAAGATATGTGTCTCGTGGGACATTCAATCATATCGAGCTTTTATGAGTATAATCAATCACTACAAAGATTGATATTTTGTCACTTCGACCTTCAATATTCGAGACATATAAAATATATGTATAGCTTTGTTATTTCGATATGTTGTGTCTCTTGGTACTCATCTTTCGGTCTATCATTCAGATGATGGCGAGTAAATAGCAAAGCTTTAGCTTTGTCATGATAAGACGTGCATTATCGTCTCGTTTCACCAATACTATTATATATGGATTTTAGCCTCGAATGCCCATGAAGAGTAATTCTTGCCCGAAACATCAAAAACCACATACTCAAATTTAAAAAAGTTTGACGTAATTATCAAAATAAATAAATTAGATCACATTATGAATGAATTAATAATGACATGAATATACTATTAAAAACGGAATTAGCAACATATATAATACATTTATTTAATCCGTAAACGTAACTTACGATTCCATTAATAATGACATGATCATTAGCCATTTAAATATTTAATGACAATCGTTGATGATGATTGAAAAATATTAATGTAAACGTAATGTAATAATGTGATGACCAACGTTACAAAAATAATGGTTATGATAATAATCAGATAACCACCGATCCGTTTCCTTTTGACAAATATGCTTTAATATTAAGTAAAATCGATAAAAACAAAGGAAAAAAAATACATATGTATATGCATAAGATGTCTATTATCGTTTGCGTGATCAATAATAATTGAGCAGTAAAGATAAGCTATCAAATATTAGAATTAAGGCATAGACATATATGAACACAAAATAAATAAATAATATTGTTACTCGGTGAATATTCATATAAACAATTTGTTACTATATATCTTCGATGGGGTATTAGTAGAAAACAAACAAAAATGAAGATTGAAGAAGTAAACATATGAATTAGCTAATAGCCCACCTTAATGACCTATTTTTAAATAGTCACAATAGCGTTATGAAAAAGTAAGAAATGAAAATGAGAATCACAAATTTTTCTTAGTATATGTATTCAAAACATAAGATAAAAGAAAAAGTACGTAATATTCAAATGGGTAAATACTTAATTTAAAATATGGCAATATACATATACTCAAAGAAAAAAACATGTAGCAGATATAATAAATCTGAGAATTGTCAATAGCAAGAACAACTTGCAGAACCAATTATATTATAGGAGAAAAAAAAATTGATGTGATGATATAATAAGCTAAAATGTAAGGAATCGAGTAAATCAATGTAATAACATTTGAAATCGCAAACTAAATCTAGTTTTGAAACAAAAAGAAAGTAGGTAGAAGAATAAGAGAATCGAGTAAATAGCAATCAAATATCAATCTTTGTAAACTTTCAAGAATCGAGCACTCGTGCGCAATAATAAAATTGCAAAAACGGGCATCATGAGCATAAGCATGAACTCACTAGCCATATGTATTGTTTATATGCACTTCGCTCATGATTACAAGAAGTTGCTCGACGGCAGAATTTGGTGCTGATAACGTGTTATAAAACTAAACTCAAAGAAAGACAAGAACAAGAGAAATATGGAGAGGGAGAGAGTTTCTTATTGAGGTGTATGAAATGCTACAAATGAGAGCTTTATTTTTAGGCTCATAGATCATAACCTATACTCTCTAATATTATTACACATAAAGGTGGGAAAATAAATACAATGAAATACATTGAAGAATGGAATAAGAAGTTACACAATGGTGCATTCACTATAGTAATTATATTCATAACACATAACAAATTTTTACTAAATACTCTTCTCGTAATTTTTTGGCAAAACTGTTTTTATTATTTGATATAAATGTTATTGCATGATTTCCAATTGGTATGTATTTCATAAATAGTTTGCAACTCTCCATTCAATGCTTTCACGAGCTTCAAAATTGTGTGTTATTTTGTATTGTGCTATGCTTTACTACTATCATAATACTACTCATGTATGCGGGCTAAAGAGACAAGTAGCCACTGTTAGTTTAACGTTCGAGTAGTAGCTATACAATATAATAATTTAGTTCGTACATGGGAGATAGTTCATATAATTATGATGAAAATGTAAATCAAATGTAGAATGATTATCAAACTTATCATTCCAAATTTAAACATGAAATGCTTTTCGTTCAGCTTTTTTAGTTGAAAAAATAGAAATTGTTATAATTATGAAATAAACATGATTTCATTTTTTTCATTTTCAATTTATCATAATCCTAAAAATGTACAAACTAAATATAATTTCGTTTTCAATTTTCACGTTAGTTTCATTATCAATCCGTTTTGACATTAGCATTGTTTTCACATTAAGATGAATTGGTAGCACATTTATTTTTATTTTAACTAAAACAGTATAATGAATGTATTTTTATATTTTAACTTAGTATTAGATTTAAACAATATATTTGTCAAATCAGGCTTAATATTTGTTTTGATTTTAGTTTTGCCACTGACTATAACTGTAGGGAGAATAATAAAAAATCGTCATTTATTTATTTTTATTTGTCTTCATGTATGGACCACACTTAACTCGATTTTTTATTACGCTTCACTAGAGTTTCTGATTTTGGACTTCTTCTTCCGTTAATTTGAAGCCTAACCTTTGGCTGTCTGAACACTCCTAATTGTAGACTGTTCTTCTACATTTCTGGGTTTTGAAAAATTGATGCAGGCTTATGATGATATCATAAAATTATCTTAGCGGATTTCAATGAGGCTTTCGCCAGTGATCCGATCACTGAAGCCTCTGTAAAACTCTGTTTTTTTTCTCCATATGAATGACCCTATTCTCATGACATAAAAGACATACTATGTAAACCCAAGGCATGGAATATTGGAGCAAACTACAAGACGCAGCCAAGAATCCAGTACGTTAGTTCATGGCATTTGGATTAAAAAGGTAAAAACCCTGCCATTCCTATAATCCTTGTGAATTCCATGAAGCACAAGCTATATGATTGAGGGATGAACTCCTTAAAGTTTGTCAACTCTTTCCTCAACAACAAATCATACGGCTTACAACTATAACAAGTGGCACATTCTGGTTGGAGGTTAACTTTGCAAAGGAGAATTCTTGTATAACGTACTGCAGTTCGGTAGTTGCTGAATCCCTCATATGGAAGTGTTCATGAGCATCGTCCATTTGGAGTTTGACGTCACTAATGGAAATAAAAATCTATTACCATCCTTAAGAAAACGACCGCATTGGGGGACAAATGTGAGGTCCAACAAACCAGGACCCTTATTCTATCCATTGTTATTAGTTTTGTTGGAAGTCAGTCAGTTTAGCTTTGTCTGGATCCCCCGGTTTCCGCACCCAACTTATCTACTTAGACAACGATATTTCCCTAATTTTCCACTAAACGTCAAACGAACGTCTTTACATTCCCCTGAAGAACTCTGTTTTGGACTTCGACTCCTCTGTTTTCCGTATTTATAATGCTCCTCCTTCGAACCCAACTTCAGCCGCATTATCAAAATCAAATCCTTCTCGCGTTCGGAAAAGGTCTTCAAGCAGTTTGAATTGGGATGATGATGAACAGCAGAGACTGTAGCAACGAGGATGATGATTTCTACGCGGATATTAGAAGGCAGATTATGCTTCTGACGGGTGATGATGAGTCGGATCGTAATCGGAAGGCTTTGCCATGCAGTGGCAGAGTAAGGCAGGTGGTTCCGGCTGCGGGAAGCGATGGATTTGGCGATTATTTGAGTTCATGTTCGGACTCAACGCCGGATTGGCTTGTGAAGCTGTGGAGAAGTAGTAGTAGTAGTAGTGTTAAGATCAATTGCAGTGGGAGTTCAAATGTGGTGGGAACTGGAGTTTTCATCCCTCAGATCGTTAAATGCAGAGGAAGAAACCGACCCAGTAAGTGAAGCTTGTTAAAGATTGTTTCTTTGATGTGGGTTTCTTCAGAAAGTTGAGGTTTTTGGTGGGTTTTGCAGGGAGGAGGAGAAATGAAGGGAACATGATGATGAACAAGAAGCAAACACATAGCATATATTTGTAATTAGTTCCTGAGATTAATGAGTTCATGTCTGTCTATCTGGTGGATGCTTAATTATTGAAGCTGATTGATCCTTTCTGGGCTTTAGAGAGAATCTAAGAAAAAAGAGTGACGATTCAGTTATATTTAAGTAACAGACGTAAGGAAAGGGCATCCCTTTTTAGAATTAGAGACCTGTATTGATGCCTCTCTGTACAAAGGTTCAAATGTTCGGCTATTATAAGTCCATCATTTACCATTAAAATAACACTACTTAGTCCTCTTTAGTGTACTTATTTTAGTGGAAACTCTCTTGGTTGAAATTATTAGTACAAAATCCCCCTCTTCTTTTATGACTATTTGACTTTGAAATTTAAAATATAGCCCATCAAAGATATATATCGAGTAGTCTTTCGAGAATATATAAAGGATGAATGACAACATTGTTGCACAACTAAATTATAATGGTGTTACGATGCCGAAGAGTCTTTCAGCGAAGTTAGTATCTCGTTATTTATGAAGTGATTAATTTATTTAATGAGATGTGTAACTCAATATCTAAATACAACAAAAATGAACAGTGAAGTACTAACCCCGTTTAGACGCGGATATCACAATCTAGTTTGTTTTTTATATTTGTTTAGCTGGTCCTTGGTGCTCACCTGTACCAACGAATAGAATAGAAAAAGACGAAATCTTTCTACCTGCGTGCCGTTTATTCAACCAACACTCGGTCGATTCGAGTTGGTTTGACTCAGTCCCGGGAACTGCACCGCCACAGTCTCTTCTCCCGCCGGCGCGCTTCTCTGCGCCAGCTGACGAAGTCAACTCTCGTCATTTTGCGGCAAGGAGATTAATCCTTCATTCTGTCACTCACCCGAGTTACAATGAGCTCAGTCGCGCAGGTAAAACTCCTACAACTTCTATTTTTGCTAGCTTAGGTGATCGGAATTCGGTTGTTGCTTCAAAGTGATGAATTGGTTCTTGAATCAGGGTTTTACTAAGTCACTGGCGATGACTATTTTGTCTGAGATTGGCGACAAGACCTTCATCGCTGCCGCGGTGAGTCTTTGCATGTTTATTCTTATGGTAATGTTGAAAACATGGACTTCGCTCAATTGCAACACCATCATCTCTAGATATTTTGTCCAAACAACTAGTTAAGGCTTAAAGTATCTGCAAATTGAACAGAATGTTGAGATCAATTGTTTCTAGCTAGTAAGCATCTGACTCTGCCCTTTTGAAATGTGAGTTTCTCAGGCATGTATAGTTGTATGTGTATGGTTACAGTTTACTCTGTAGTTAACCGGCAACTGTTCCCTACATAAGAAAGTTGCTTGAACTTTTGATTCATCGTCTGAGAGGTTTCCTCCTTGTTATCAAATTCAATGCCAGCAGGCCATTATTGGTTTTGTATGTGTATCAGTAGGGACCTCCTTGATGCGAGTTTTCCCTAAAGGAAGTGATCCGAGGAATTTTTTTTTCCAGATATCTGAACCGCTGAATGTGATGATTCATGTGCCATACCTGTAGGTCCTCAACAGTTCATTAGGATCTAACTTAAGTTCTGCATTTTAGCTTCTGTGATTGCTTTCAACATCCGAGTTGAATATAGCCCCTTATGATCTTTGAGAATCACAGCACCTGAACTTATTTTGTTTTTCTTTTCTCGAAGAGGGCACCTGAACTTTGTTCAAGCCATGACCTTTAGTTTCTAGAAAAGTTCATGTGGAGTGTGTGTGTGTGTGTGTGTGTTTCCCTGTCTGAAACTTTTTGGTTGTTGCAAGATCTTGGCGATGCGCCATCCAAGGAGGCTTGTTTTGTCCGGCTGCCTGAGCGCATTGATTGTAAGTGTTTTTCATCACCATCGTCTTAATTATAAATGTTGATACTCCCGTGGCTTGACAGTGACATCCAACAAGATGCAATTACTTTTGTAGGTCATGACTATCCTTTCTGCTGTTGTTGGCTGGGCTGCTCCAAATCTGGTACGATTGAACTAAGATCATTTGTGTTTTGTGTTAGAAACAAGCCTTTTCAGCATCAATGCTGTTTTGTACGGTCCTGCGCAAGTCTTACACATCAGTTTGGGATCTTTATTCTTTTTGTACTTTAGTAGATATCTGTGTATATGTCATTGTTTAGAGAGTATTGAATTTTATGTCAATTTACCTTTTTCTCCATTCTTTTGTTTGCGCTACTTTCTCCAAGTTCCTACCGTCCCGCTTTCTTACTTCTTGGTTGATTGTGTTCATGCAGCTCTCTCGTACATGGACCCATCATATAACTACAGTATTATTTTTTGGATTTGGCCTTTGGTCTTTATGGGATGGAGTCAAAGGAGACGGGTATGATTATTTTCTTATAGTCTTTCATTTCGAGCTTATATTGTTTTGCTTCCCACCTTTCTCTTTATTTTCAGCAATCAGAAACATAAGGTTTATGGTCATTGCACATTCTTTCATTCTTGGTTTTAATTATGTTCTATTCAATAGGGAGTCTGAAGAATTGGCGGAAGTTGAAGCAAAATTGGTAATCATCACTTGTGATGACTTTCTACATTCAACTGAATCCTATTTAATGTTTCCCTTGTTATGTACTTAGGATGCTGACTGGAAATCTAGTGCTGGAACTACCAAGGAAGATAGCAAGGTAGTAAACCGATGCCGAGTTTTAGTGGAGGTTATGATGTTGGGCATCTAATGAAATTATTTGTTTCGTTTCCTTGCTGCTGCATCCTTTCCCGACAGAATTTTCCTCATTGTTCGTGGTACTGAATTTTGAATACGCGAAATATACAAATTTTCCAAAGTATAAATTGCTATTATGTTTAATTTTTGAAGTCCTTATGATCTGTTAGTTATGTAGTCACTTCTCCGTCATTCATCAACAAGAAAAGAATATCGAGTTTCATGAGCATGTCCACCGTTTCAAACTTGCTCTATATTCCCCAGTCGTTATAGTCTGATTGCTTAAACTTTTGACAGGCTGATGACGATTCAAAAAAGAAATCACGGCCATTTCTTGCACCGTTCTTCTCACCAATATTGTTGAAGGTAATGGAGCTGAAATCAAAATCTATTGCCCCCTGAAAATTCACCTTAACTTCTTCGTATTTACCGTGCAGGCATTCTCCATTACATTCTTCGGTGAATGGGGTGACAAGAGTCAGGTACAGACAGTCGTGGGTGTATGCATATCTTTTATTTGTCAACTTGCCCCTGTTTTAACTGTGCAGTTCATACGTTTCAGCTTGCTACTATCGGTTTGGCTGCTGATGAGAACCCATTTGGTGTTGTTCTTGGTGGAATCGTGTATGTAGTTGTCTTGATTCTGTTTTCCTTCATAGTTTAGAAATTGTGTCAATATTTTATGCCGTCACTGATTCTTTTGTGTCATCTTTGTTGCAGAGGACAAGCTTTGTGTACAACTGCTGCTGTTTTAGGAGGAAAGAGCTTGGCGTCGCAAATATCTGAGAAAATGGTACTAGAACCTCTATTTTTCCTCCAGAGCATTTGAGTATCCATTCTCTTAAGAAGGGAATGGTGCTATACCCGTTTTCTATTAGTTTAGAGAAGTAAATTATCATTTGCTGTTGCAGGTTGCCCTCTCAGGTGGAATTCTTTTTATAGTCTTCGGCGTCCAATCCTTCCTTTCAGACGTCAACTAAAGGGAGAATCTTAAACATTATGCCAACGGTTAGTACCTACTACGGCACATTTGAGTTAAAAATGAGCATGCTAGGAAGTCTGCCCAAAATAGAATCATATTGTTCACATCCAGTCTGCCCGAAATAGAATGATATTGTTCACATCCAGTCTACCCGAAATAGAAACCGATCTCATGTAAAATTGGATCTGATAATATCCCTGTTCCAGCCAGGGGTTGCAAAACTACAGGCGTAAAGGAAGTCTGCTAACTCTATATATACGGCTCCGACCAAGTTCCAGAAAAGTACTCGGGTATTGTAATGACGATTGGTCAATCAGAATGTCTAACGTTGGATCATGTTTTGTTTGATTGACCAACTCTGGCCGATTGGTTGAGTTCACTTGCATTTAGACGGTTCCTTAACGTGAACATAATGTTCATTGATCTGATCAGCAAGTGTTTAAAGTCTGTATCGCTGAAAATTGGATCAGACACTTTCAAAGGACATTCCTATCTCCATGAACAGGCGATCCATTTGTATATTGTATCAAGACTAAAATTTCCAAGTCTGTCTTTGATCAAGATTTGAAGATTCTGGTAGAATGTTGAGTAGTGCTAGTTTTTTCAGACATGTAGGTAACTATGAGAGATAGTAAACAATCCAGATAACGTATTGTTAGCGAATGCGACTCACATTCGATCCAAATTTGCTCGCACAAACGGCGACTGACATCATAGCGAGACCCACCTACTGAATTTCATGAACCATCCGGCTATAGGCAAAAGAGTTGCTCTATTTTAAAAGAACAAGACCACTTTGCTCATCACTTAGTATCTAACCATATAAATTATTAAATTGTACAAGTATTGACATTCGACATCACGTAAGTCTGTTTCTCTTCTTTTGATATTATATACACAGAGGTACACTATTCCAACACAACTAACAGTGGCGCTATATGAAACCACCACAAGGAGATTTTGTATCTCGGGCATCGTTTAACATCCACCACTTGCAGGTTCGATTGAACTCAGGAGCCCGTTCCCCCGCAGCTGCGTGCAGTGCTCCTCCGCGTCAGCCTGAGTGCATATTATCACCACCGACAATCCATTGTGGTGTGCCTCCTGCATTATATTCACTGCAGTGTCCAGTGTCATCCCAGGAATCACCTTCATCAGCACTTGGACTACGTATTCCCGTTTGTTGAAGTCGTCATTGTGCAGCATCACACGGTAAGGGGGAGACATTTTCCTCGATTTCCTGAAGGAAACAAAGACAACATTAGTAGCTCTAAATATCTAATGAAACAGATACCCGTATCTCATTTGTATCTGTATAGATAATGCTGACATTCTTCATCATCCTTCGAAGAGCATGTAAACTAAGCAATTTCGAAATGTTGAAAGCTGAATAGTGAGCTTATTACCTTAAGTCAAACTCAGAGTCACGGCCAGGAGTGGGCTTATCTATCACTGGTTTATCCAACAATCCTCCTCCTTTACCTGGCGCTGCTGTGGCTGATACTGCCATGAGTATCCCACGGGCATTACATCGTCCTCGACATAGAATCTGTCTGTCCCCTGTCGAACATTGGTAAAAATTTCAAAGATCAGCAAGGGCCACCTGATAAGTATCTGAGTATCGACTCAATACGACTTGCCTCAAATGGTATTGCAGTACAGACAACATAGCACGAAAATGTTACGATGGAACCAACATACTAAACCAGAGCAGCATTACATGCTGCTTAGGGCCAACAACCAACAATAACACTGATAGTAGTTTTTTAGATGTTCATACTATCCTCTCAAATTGTAGTACACTATAAGTTGTGACAAATTATGAAATGATTTACCACCATCTAATGGACAATACTAAAAGCAAGCATCTAATGGCCTAAGTTCAATCTGGAACCACCATCATCAAAAGGCTATGTAATCACTAGTAACCAGTCAGCCTGTCACAAAGACGCCATATAAAGGCATCAAAAGTAACCATATTTGTAATGAATTAGCGATTCAAATATTCATAAAAAGAAAAGAAACCAACTTTGCAGCAGCTTTTTTAAACCATTTTCTGGCAAGTCGACCCACAGGGGATCCTTAACACTACCTATCTGAAAAATTAAAAGGATCCGTCACACTACAAGGAAATCAATAACCAAACACCAAAGCGTAGCTCAGTACATGAAACAAATTCTAGAATATGAATTCAGGAACCGGAGTAGTGGTTGGTGGAGATGGAGATTGGAGAAAGGAGGAACGATGGATCCAAAATTCAAAAGGCAAGGATGATTGGAAAGAAATGGGGGAACCTGGCTTGGGATTGAAGAAGGGATTAGGTGAGAGGGTGATTCTCCCGCGGAACGCAGTCTCCATTTTTCTCTTCTCTTGTTTAGCGTCTCGCCAAAATGGGTGAAGTGTTGTTTTTAGTTATTTTGATTTCTCACGCCTTTAATCAATTTCTTCACCATATATTTTAAATTTTTATTGTAAAAGAAAATCGGGAAACCATGGCAAAAGGCCAAAAGTCAATTTTTCTTGGGTGCTGATTCCATTATAATCAGCACCTGTTGATTTTTTGATCCAACGGTCTGTAATTTATCCGGCCAGATCCAACGGTCAAATATGTCAAACATTTTTTTTCGGTTCGAGTTGGTTTTAGATTGAGTTTTGGGTTACGGTTTTGGATTTCTGGGTTTGAGTTTGGTTTAAAGTTTAAGGTTTAGGGTCTAGAGTATTAGGTTTTCAACTTGGACTTCAAATTTTGATTTTGAGTTTTGTGGTTGGTTTACGGTTTAAGGTTTAGGGTCTAGAGTATTAGGTTTTCAATTTGAATTTTAAATTTTGAGTTTGAGTTTTGTATTGGTTTACGATTTAGGGTCTAGAGTATTAGACTTTCAATTTGGATTTTAAATTTTGAGTTTGACCCAATACCCAATGCCCAAAATTAAAACCCAACCGAATATAATTTTTTTGCCTAAACCAAACCCAAAACCGTATTCCAAAACTCAATTTAAAACCAATTTAAACCGGAAAAATATGGTGTAGACAAAAAAATAAAAATAAAAACAAGTTGGACTCGTTGGACCCGTCGGACCCATTACCAATTGTTGGATCTAGGAATCAACATGTGTTGATTATAATGGAATCAGCACCTAAGCTCTTGTTCTTGGTGCTGATTCCATTACTTAATGATTCATAGATCCGACGGTCGCTTATGGATCCGGCAGGATTCAACAGTTGGATGTGTCCAGTTTTTTTTTCATTTTTTTGCCTACATCATATTTTTTCGATTAGAGTTGGTTTTAGATTGAGTTTTGGGTTATGATTTTGGATTTTTGGGGTTTGGGTTTTTTATTTTGAGTTTAATTTAGAGTTTAAGGTTTAGGGTCTAGAGTATTACGTTTTCAATTTGGATTTTAAATTTAGAGTTTGAGTTTTGTGTTTGGTTTACAGTTTAAAGTTTAGGGTCTAGAATATTATGTTTTCAATTTGGATTATAAATTTTGAGTTTGACCCAAACCCAAAATAAAAAATCCAAAAACCCAAAACCGCAACGCATAACTCAATCTAAAACCAACTCAAATCGGAAAGATACGGAATAGTAAAAAAATGAAAAAAAAAACATGCTGAACACATCCGCCCGTGGATGTAAGAATTACCTGCTAATTTAAATGGAATTAGCACCCAAGCTCTACTTATGAACACATCGTTTCCTCATTCCTGAGTTTAGTGTTGACTGTTGAGTCAATGTAGCAAATATTTTGGGATAACTCATTTTATTGCGTCTTATGGGTGAGACATATAATTTTACTTTTGTTTTGGTCATTTGAAAATTTAGTGAATTTTATATGAATATTTTTTTATAAGCGACGTATATGAAAATTTTAATCCAAGCAGAATTGTGTTTTGATTTGAAAAATCTACCTCTAATAAAAAGAACTCTCAAACCATCATCTCTATATATTTGCAAGATAAAAGTATTGAGCAACATTTTCAGACCCGAACCGGAAAATTGATCCGGACAAAAAAAGATTCAAGGGTTAGTGGTTAATCGAAAATAAACCGTTTAAGATCCATTTAAATAATTAATACTTGTAGATTAATAAATAAATATAATATAAATACAAATATAATAATTAATTTTGTACGTACTCATTATTAGTGTAATTAAGTTTTCAAAATAAGTAATTTTAATTAACTGAAATCAAATCAAACGGTATATAGGAAGTACACTAATAATGTCATTTCCTTTTTTCCAAGATCTGTGCAATTTTCCTTTTCAATTTACGGATTTTAGGCGGTTTTGAACCGGTTTTGAACTGGGTCGACCGGTTTTTAGTGCAAAACCCAATCCGACTCACATGTCATATTTCTTCGGTTTTGTGGGCTTCTCAGCCCGTCTTCCTTAACGGGTCATGGTTTTCACGAACCGACGGCCAAATTGAATCGGGTCTGACAACATAAATATTCAGTTATGTACTCGAAGAACACATTATAATTATTTACTAAATTTGTTTCACAATCTTATCAAAAGAATGCATATATAACTAGTAAATTTCGACATCAATGTTCATTTGACAAGGTGTCATTTTTACTAGAGATAATGAAAGGACTAAAAAAGTATCATCAAAATTAATTGTACAAGCTCAAATCATAATGCATGGTATAAGACACTATTGCTTCATTTTTGGCAATAAAATTATGTTTTCTATAAAAGATGGCTTTCAAGAGTTGGATTTGAGCTTAACGGGATCCTTTATGAGTTTTTAATTTTTGCGATCGGGGATCGGGGTTTAGGGTTTTGGTTTGTCCTGTGCTTTTGATGGCGGATGCCAACAACATATCGGCGGACACCGTAAGGGATGAGAAATCCCCTAGTCTGGAGTCGCCTATAGTTTCGTTTAAGGAGAAGTCATTGGGATCTCGTAAGGAGACACGAGCAACTCGAAACGAGTTTACGATCGACGATGAGATCCAGTCCAAAATCAAGGTTGTTTACGTCGATGATAACCTTCTGAGACCTCGTGTTTATTTTGAAGACGATCTCGAGGAAGAACTGGCTCATAGCTGGCGCTACGCCTTGGTGGTCAAAGTCTATGGTCACTCAGTAGGGTACTATTACCTTACGAATAAGCTTGCGTCTCTGTGGAAGCCAATGGGTGAATGGGAAGTTTTGGACGTTGGTAATGGCTTTTTCGTGGTCAAATTTCACGATGAAGACGACATGATCGATGCTTTTGTTGGTGGCCCCTATGATATTGGCAGTAATCACTTATCAATTCAACGGTGCAAGGAAGCTTTAAGTTGGTAGAGTATCGATAATAATACTTCATGATGCGGAAGCTCTTCTCCTGGAATTGTCGAGGGGCCGGTAACGATAAGTTCCTGGCAGTCTTTAATGTTTATATGCTGAGGCATAAGCCTAACGTTGTTGTGTTGGTTGAACCTAAAATTAGTGGTGTCACAGCGGATCGAGTTTGTTCGAAATTGGGTTTTAGTGACATTTCCCGAGTTGAAGCAACTGGTTTATCCGGTGGGATATGGGTTTTGTGGAATAGTTTTCAGGTTGAGCTGGTTCAGGTGGCAACTTCAGTATTGATCTTCGATTGCAGCTATGGGCGGACTTGCAACTATAAGCCTCCCAACTTTCAACCCAACTTTCTTATGCAAATCTCCTTCCTGCCAAAGCCAATATGTATATTGCAAAGGTGATGCAAAAATTAGGAACAGACAATTAATATTTATGATTTTTTCACGTAATATGTGGATTATTTAAAAAAAACTACGAAGAACATAAAAAATACAAAATAGGAATTAAAACTTGGGCAAATTTTTGAGGGACGCGCGGCTGCCACGTGACATGATAAACTGCCATTTAAATGATTTGATAAATCTCATATTCGACGGTAATCGCTCATCCGTTCCCGGCGGTAAGACAAACCACCCGCCAGGCGGCCAAGAACCTGACAAAGCTTGAGAAAAATGGCGCTTCAGATCACTTCTCTTCCTTGCTCAACTCCTAATTCAATCAAACACATACCATCGTTCTTCGCTCCCACCCGCCGATCTTCTATCTCTGCAATCCCCAAGCGCGTCTCATCCACCTCCTCCTCCCTCAATCTCCGAATTAAGCCTTTCATCTCTCCGCCTCTTTACAGATATCAGCAGGATGCTTCTGCTGTTGTATCCGAAGAGAGTGCAGTTGGCTCCAGCTCCCCCGACGCCAGTGTCTTCAACCTCACTTATTTAGAGGTGTTTTTCCTCAATTTCTTAAATCTAATTTTTCAGTCATTCCATTCATCTCAAAGATGGTTTCATTTTTTTCTAGGGAAACAGTTGGTTGTGGGAGGTGGACGGAGTGAAGATTTTGGTCGACCCGATTCTGGTCGGAAACTTGGATTTCGGTATTCCCTGGCTCTACGATGCTGCCAAGAAGTTCCTCAAATCTTTCCAGGTTTCGGTTTTAGGAAGTCATTGGGATCTATAGTGAACTTTTACTAATTGAGTTAGTTCAGTGTAATTGATCGAATAGTTTGGAATGTGAATGCAGCTCAGCGATCTCCCTGAAGTGGACTGCTTATTGATCACACAAAGCCTTGATGATCACTGCCATTTGAAGACGTTGAAGCCCTTCTCGGAGATGTATCCGAATATTCGAGTGATAGCGACCCCTAATGCCAAGCCATTGCTGGACCCGCTTTTTACCAATGTAAGCTCTACATTGCAACGTGCGTTCTCTTACAGTCTTACTATACCATTAAGCGATCCATATGCAAAATCTGATAGGATCTCAGATTCTTTCAGGTAATGTACTTGGAACCAGGTGAGGTCTCTGAACTTGAAGCTAAAACTGGCTCCAAAGTGACAGTCAAAGCTACCCCAGGACCTGTATTGGGACCTCCTTGGCAGCGGCCAGAGAACGGGTGAGGTTTTCCTGGCTAATTGATCGGTAGATTTAATTAAAACACATATGAAGCTTGAATTAATAACTGAGATGTGTCCACTGTGTGATATGCTTTGTGTTTCAGATACCTTGTTAAGTCCCCTCAGGGTGAATCTACTCTTTACTACGAACCCCATTGCGTGTATGACCAGAACTTTCTTGGGAAGGAACATGCTGATATCATTATCACGCCTGTTGTAAAGCAGCTTCTTCCCAGATTTACTCTAGTTTCAGGCCAAGAAGATGCAGTTCGACTTGCAAAGTTGCTGAAAGCAAAGTAAACAATCCCCCTCTTGTAGCTTCTTTATGATTGTCAGTGCGATTCTGTACCGTTAATGCATGTTTTTGTACTGACCTGCTCTCGTTTTGCTGCCAGGTTCATTGTGCCTATGAGAAATGGAGAACTTGATAGCAAAGGGTTGCTCGCCAGTATTGTTCAGGCAGAGGGGACACTTGAATCTTTCAAGGTTTGTGTTCTTTTAATAGCACAAGAAAGTATCAATATTCACAATAAATAAGAAAAATAAACTGAAGTAATAGGTTATAATGCCACAAACTGTCTTGATAAACAACTAATCTTTGCGGACAAAAGAATCTTTAGACTTTCTTAGCTGCCATGCTTAGTCCTACTAGTTTATTGCGAAACAGAAAGTTTCCTGCGTCATTTTACAATCTTCCGTTGAATCCATGATAGCAGAAATCCTGTAAATTGTGTAACTAAATCAAACTCCTGATACTCGCTATCTGCTAAGTTGAACCTGTGAACAGAAATGATCTGTGCTACCTAGGTCCCCCCATGATTTTGAAATGCATAAACAATGTACGTTTTCGTATTCTCTGCCTCTGATATCATATACTCATGATTTTATTCTGATTCCTGATTTTCTGGAATATCTTTGCAAAGCACCATTTCACCATGACAGCATCTTTCTTGTCAAGATACCATACACAACTGGCTTAATAAAATTGTACATTTTATATGATGTTAGGAACTTCTATCCCAAGAGATGCCAGATGCTCGCGTTCTCGAGCCAACTCCCGGTATGCCGCTCAAAGTTTCAGCAGCTGAACCTTGATAGTCTCTTGAATGAGAAGAGTACAATTCCCTAGACATAGATGTAAACACCATCGAAGTGGTCTTGTTGTAGGCTTCTCGGTAGTATCCTGCTGCCGGACCGCTGCTCGATCTGAATATTCCGCAGCAGCAGGAGATGGAGAGGTTTAGGAGTTTTGAACATTCAAACAGGGGAGGCAGGATTAAGGCTTAAGAGGGGGGGCTTCTGTTGTGTTATACGCATAGTGTTAGCAATGTATCCTTGTCCAGCAGTAAGTTTTACAACGTTATTGTATATATACTTCGGTTAGAAGACATTGAGAGTCATTCTCATTGCCTTCCTTTTGATAAATGTGATCGAATTTCATCAAGGATGCGAACATAACACGTCCCAACTTGACTCACTGGAACCCAGAATCATACAACTGAAGAGTAATGGAAAAATATTCTGGCTGAATACATGCATGCCTAATTCTCAGCTTAATCCTCTCTTATCATTATATTACAAAACCTTTACATTCAGAAAATGGAGAAAGTTACAACGCCGACGAGCTAGTCGGCGTATGGTGGATAGAGGAAGACGTGCTCGGAGAACAAGAACGATCTCCAACCTCTTCACTCCCTTCAGGTAGCAAGTCATCATCTGAATTGCCACCCGGCTGCTTTTCAGCTGTATCAACCGGCGCCGGAGCATCCGGAATGGACGGCGGGACCCATATCCCGCCGACGACTACAAACTGTGGGCCTCCTGCCGGGTTGCAACCGTTTTGGACGCCGTGACTTGGTCGCCTTGTGTGCAAGCGGAATTTCTTAGGAAAAGAAGAAAAACACAAAGGACGGCGCATTAAATTCCGTGGCCAAATTTCTGTCTACGTGAGCTTCCCGCAATCTTTCGCCACCGATTTAATTCGGTCAGAAACCCAGAATAGTAAGCGAAATGTCGATATCAAATTTAAAGAGGGTGGCCCACTAATTAATTACCTGCAAATGGCTCTTAACCTCATCATTAGTGAGCCCATCTACCTTCATGAGCTCCCTAATTTGCTTGGGAGTTGCCACTGCATCAACGTAAATCACCATTAATAATTTTACTCGACTCGATTGGTTCGGTTGGTTTTTAGTCGACCGGTTGGGTAAAAATGCTATTGTTTACTTTTGTACATTTACCGTATGAACCGCCGAGCTGTTGGAGAGCGTGAAGGAATCTTCTGTGAAGTTCTGGAGACCAGCATCGCCTACGTTTTCTTTTACCTTGCCCTTCTTTATCCTCGTCCTCTTTTTGTTTGTTTCCGCCGTCGCTGACGACGCTGCTGGTCCCCGCAGCGGTAGGTGTCGCGTCAGCCGTAGAACTCATGGCCGAGGGCAACAGAACCTTGGATGGAGGTGCGGAAACAACCGCCGCAGGCACCACCGTGATGTTATCGTCACCGTTGCTTTTCTCTTTCTGGAAACGCTGAAATGCGCCATTCCTCTTCACCTCCGTTACCAGTGCCTTCCTCGGCACAGCCTTCATTTTTTTCATTTCCACAAAATAAATTTAGTTAAAATCGGTCTGAGAAATGATATATCCCCGCTCTCTACAAGTAGTACCTGATTCGGCGATGGCGGATCTGGTGGTTGGTTCCACAGCTGAACAGATCTCAGCCAGTCGGATTTGCTTCTGGTTCGTTTCAGTGGCCGTTTCTTCTCATAATCATTCTCATTTTCGTCCTCACCATCGCAGGAGGAACTGTTTGGCTTAATAATAGGGATGAATTCTTCAGTCACAGGGCATTCTCCGGAGGTCTGCTCGGAGCAGTCGGATTTATCGTGTTCCGTCGTTGTACCGGAAAGCTCTCTCCGACAAGCTTCGATCGCTGCATAGTCAAATCAATATTATATAAGCATAAACAAGAAAAACTTGAAGGAAACAAAAAGTACACACATTAGGATGGAAAAGAAACCTTGGGTAACGAGCTCCAAAGAAAGAGGGAGTTCACGCTGGAACATCATAATCTTGCGACGCTCTTCCTCCAAGGCGCCGACGTACTCGTTGCTGCGCTTCTTCTGATCAGGAAAATCCATCATCATCGGCTAAGATTGACAGTTGGGGAGTAAAGAAGAAGTGGAGGAGGAAAAATTGAAGGAAAGGAGGATTTATCACAAGTGGAGAAACATAGAGAAGAAGATCCGATTGTGAGGGAGGGAATCGGAATATTGAAAGAGAGAGAGAGGGTAAAGAATAAGAATAATTATTAGTATAATTAGAAGAAACAAAAAAAACAATGGGAATCTAAAGGAGAATCAGAAAGGAATAAACGTTTGGAGTTGGGGGGGGGGGGGGGGGGGGGCTGGGCCGCTGGGATGATATTCCCACAGATTTAAGTTAAGGGGAAAAAAGAAGAGATGAGAGTGAAGAAGAAGAAGAAGAAGAAGAAGAAGAGGGATTGAGTTCTGTGGAAGTGGGAGATGCGGAAGAGGGAAAATGGAAGGAGGAGGGAGTCGGGGCGTCGCGTAACAGGTGGAATCTTTCTTTTCTTTTTCAGAACGGCCCTTTTATTTTATTTGTTTTAATAATTAAATGTTCTTTTTTCAAGGAGGGAATGGAATATTCGAGAGGAGGGAGGGATTCCTTTTCGTCGGCTTCCCCTTTTCTTTTCTTCTTCTTCATTACTGTTACACGTGGCGTTCTTCAGTGGGGTTAAAATGAAATGTTCAACCTGCTACACTTAGTCTGGAGTTTGAAGAGAAGAAAGGCCCAATCGATTGTGTTGGCTGGGCTTGGAGAAAGTAATATGAGTTCCAAAGCCCATATAATGGTTGATTTAGAGCCCATTATATTTGTACTATTCATTCCCCCCCCCCCCGAGAAAACTATACAGCCCCCTCTTTGCTTGTTATCAAAGTCCATAGGATGCTCAGCTTGTTCACATGGTGATAATGAATATAACCGTCGTTAATTAACAGAGCCAGTTGACTACTTTGGTTCACTCAGTACATACTGCACATATGCAGGTAATTGACGGGTATAGTAAACTTGTTATCCGTTTATATTAAGTGACGGGTGGAGGTGGGTTTGATGGTATCCATTTTTTGCCAGATGAGTATCCATTATCGATGTATATAATATGAATGAACCCTGAATAGCTAACTCAATGATTTACTCTAATTGTTTGATCCAAATTGAACTTTGGTTGTGTTATTATTGTACTATTGTTAGTACGTAGTGGAATTTGGGCCGAATACCCAAATTTAGTCAGAATTTTAAGCAAATTGTCAACCTAGTCCGAATTATTTTGATGACTACTATCTAGCCAATAGTTTCGGTCTTCCGTCATTTCTATCTCATTGACCAGATTTTTTGACAAATTTTCAACACCATTAGTGACGATGCAAATAGAGTTGACGTCGCCTTCATCAAATGACCAACACTGTTCTATCACAGTCATTAGTCTCGTTGTAATGAACATCTATGTATAATATACTATTTATATCATGTTTCAAGGGTGCACACAACCTAAATATGAACAATTTTATATTCCGCGATATTGCGCGGCTATCAAACTAGTTGTAAATAAACAGCAATAATTAGTGAAATTCAACTTTCTCGGCCTAAAATACTAGCTAATTTTTTTGATGTTCTTTTACCAAAGACCGACAGCTCGATTACCAGCTCAAATGGTAGCTAAATATTGACAGATCGATTACAAAATCAGATGAGGGTGGTTAACACTTTATTCCGTGATATATGCAACCCTTGGGCCAAATTAAAAATCAATATATTTAACGAAAGTTTAAGTAGAGACCAAAAGAAGGACACATTCATTCTCTCCCTTCAATAGATTATACTCGTTTGTAATTTTTACACCAAATTCAGACGAGTCTTCATTGAATTTCCTACCACCTTCTAAAATTCCGCAACATCGCACAACCATCTAAACTATTTAAACTAAAACACCATGAAGCTCCCACGATGTTTCATCGACCAATAACTTATCCAACAGTTTATAGACAAATAAGTATAAAAGTAAGATTTGATAAAACCACGATCAATATCATCATCACTCCAAACATACTTCTCTTCATTTTTTTTTTAGTATGAGTGCTTTGTTTTCTTATCAGATTTTTATGACTGTGTTGTGTTTTTGTTTTTACATTAGCATTTGGATTTTATAGATTCTATTGAGACATAATTGATGACGTTATAAACATGAAGAAAATCTGAATCATTTAATTTCTATTTAATGTTAGATACTGGCAAGATATTGTTTATTTTCCCTATCTTGTTAGATACGGGTTAGATATTGTTTATGTTCGAAATCGTCCTTTACGTATAGGTTAAATTACAAATTAGTATATTTAACAGATGTTTAGACGAAGACCGACGGAAGGACACATTAGTTAATTTCGATAACGACGGGAATGAATTTGTAATTTGGACCAACGTAGAGATTGATTTTGGCTAATTTTTGTTAGATTTTTTTACCCAAGATGGACAGTTGGATTATAAGATCAAATGCTTGCTAAATTTTAGATGACTATACATTCTCACTACCACCCCACAAAAAAATCCAACATAATCGATTATCGATAGGCATGAGCAGTGGTGGTTAACACTTTATTACGTGTGACTGGGTCAAGCAAGTATGCAACACTTGGGATGCCATTAATTAATTAAATGGGATGCACGTAGCGACAGATGCAGAATGGTTCGGTGTACTAGGCCAAATTGTATAGAATTTGAAATGCACTAAGCTGCATATGGAAAATGTACTAATTCTTTTCAATATTAAAAGAAAATTATGTAATATTAGAATTCGTAATTCAAAAATGCACTGGAACGTGATCTGAAAGAGACTCCCCTAGATCCACCACTGTACCGTAAATACGTATAAAAGTAGTAGTAGGCTAGCAGTAGGTGTAAATTAATGTGGTCTTTGTTTCATGGGAGCGAGGCAACGAGATATTTAATACACAGACACAATAATTGAAAGATCGGCACAGACAGAGAGAGCCGGCCAATCGAAGAGCACTGGACTTTGTGCATCAGCAAGCAAGCAAGCAGAAGTAGATTTTACACGAAATTAGAACTGGCACGTGTTACTATTCATCTATGAATATCAAACTTAGCCATTTACAGAGAAAGAGCATCTTCATCACTGAGCACCAGAGTCAAATGTTTCAGCAGATGGATTGACCATTCCAATCTTATACATCATATAGAATCAAAATCAAATGATATAAAAAAATCAGTGGCCAGCTGCCCAGCTTCAGTTTTGAGCTACTTGTTTGTTTTTGTTTCAACTGCGACAGTGGGAGGCAATGGCTCACTCAGTAAACTCATCATATAATTATGAGGCTACCATTTCCAAGTTTTGCCATTCTCATACAAGACGGAGCGACTGGCAATCTCTTCTACTTTTTCTTTCCCTAATAACATCTCTGTGCTGTTCCCCCCATCTCCCTTGGGCTTTCAGTCTCTTCATCTCATTCAATCCAAAGCTAACACATTTGATATTGCATCCTTCATTATGTTTTCCCAGTTTGGAATCTACTTGACAGTTGATACCAAACTTGTCTACAATTGGCCAAATGGGTGGAATACAGTGGTGTGGTGGCTTCTTTGTTAAATTACAATACTTTCCACTGAGAAGGATAATGGGTATGAATATGATGTGCTTAAATGCAAATTGCTCACATCATCTGCACAACTCTGTCTCCTAAACTATATGAATGCACAAGTAAGGGTATACCAGCAGATAGTTAATTACCGTATTGGCCTTCTGCAAGCATAAATGAATGTTAATAAAAACCTAATAAGAATCCAGGTAGCTGGAAGGATTTAGGATAGTGAGCAGAAGAAAAGGTATATGAGATCATGCATGTTCTCTGGTTCCTTAATCTAATCAAACAACCTGATTGGGTGTTGTGTTGTTTTAATTACCAATCCTCCTTCCAAAATCATAGGCTAATAAGAACCTAGCTACCTAGCTACCTAGTTGGGGAATGAGCCTTTCGGTTTATGGTGAAGTCTGGCAAGTGGGAAACCTTTGCCAAAACGGCAACATTTATAGGATTTGCAATGGGATGGGTGTTTTGACATTTTTGTTTCCAATTTGATTTTTTTATCTCATTTTTTATTTTCCATTTTAAGTTACGCTGTAAAACACGTGAAATCATACTATTATTTTTTTGATCGCAAAATCTAAAAATGAAAAACACCGAAACTAAAAACACTAATTCAATTACATCCTCGATCGCCTCTGCCAAGTCGATAGATTGGCAACCTGTATAGGTCTCGCTGGCAACAGGACCGCCGCCGGCGTTTTTATGTTTTTTTTATGAACATGTGATCGACGATGATCGTTAAGAACTCGAATAACAATGATGATTGGCGAATGATCGCGGATATTTGGCGTTCAAGGCCACGTGGATTACTGGTAGGAATTGGCCAGTGATCAGGATTTGGGGATCTTTAAGACTCTGAATTATGCGTTTAGTGAACTGCTATATGTAATTCGTTTTATGTAATTATATTGGTTATGATTTTTCATCAAACATGACGATTATTATTATTATAATCTTTTCACCAAGTAAGACATTTGTTTTTAAGCCGATTGTTATATGCAGTCTGTTTTATGTCATCCTCAATTAAATCTTATTTTTTGTACAATTATGTAATATTTGTATTATAAAATTTCAACCTCTTGATCAATTTCCTAATTCCGTCATTGAATACTATTTATAAATTTAAAAACTAAGTAAACAAAGCACAACACCAAAACTAATATATGCATCGCCTAACTCATACATTGACATCTAATGACTGAATTAGATATTTAACCCCTATTCAGAAATCTAGGTTACTCCATTCTTTTATTCTCAAATTATTGTTTTTGCAATTAGTGGTGCTTTTGATTTGAGGTTTTTTAGGTGAACATTGAAAAAGGATAGTTAGGTATTTTCTCTTTGGAGTCTATGTCAGTAGTACGTTGATGTATTAGAAGATCGAGCTGGCCGTATTGTGGCCAGTGATTAATGAGAATGACTCTTTACATATATCTCGGACAGTGTAGTGACAAATCTCAATTACAGGTTGAATAGATAATTATGTTTTGTTAAGTTCCTACTATCTTGATTTCTCCCGTTGAGGGATATCTATGCCACACGTAAAAAACACTACTAATAAATCTATAAACTATGTGAACAATATGATACTTATGGAAAAAAAAACTAGTTATATGTATGCAAGCATGGAATTAATGAACGTGGTAGTCTAAACTAGAAAGTAATCAAAGAAATCATATAGCAAAAGGTAGCAGTCATTGATTGAGTGTAATGTTACCTTGTCAAGAGACATTCTCATTTTCTGGGCCAATTGCTAGCTGTTGCTGTTTGATTGCTTGTCCCATTCTATGTGACAATGCATGGCTTCCTAACAACAGCAACTGCACCAGAGAGAGCAAGTAGCTTTACTAAATCATCAGAAAAAATTGTTCAAGTAGCTAGCCAGCTGGTAGCTTACAGTTCCAATACATATATTGTTTACAAGAACCCTAGCTAGCTACTAGCACTATTGTCTCTATCTATCTATCTATCTATCTATCTACATCTCCAGTGAATCAGTTAGCATAATTAAGGGCATGCATATCCAGTGAAGTGTGGCCTTAAAGGGGTCTCTATCAGTGTCCATATTTCCATTCTGGAGTTAACGTTGGGCCGTGTCCCCAAGTGCCGAAAATCTGAGTCAGTGGAGATCAAAAAGAGAGAGAGTGTGAAGTTAATGTGGGTAGCAGCAGATGAGTGGACTCTTGATTTGAAAATAAAAGAAGAAGCTTTAGCTGTGAAAGATAACACAACTCGGGAACCGAGCAGTGAAGAGAGCTGGCATGGCAATCAAAAAAAGAAGATAGAGAGACGACAAACAGTGAATCTGAGAGAAGAGAGCTAGTGAGTAAATGGTACGCCATTCTATGCATCTTCTTTTGTCCACCCCCTTCTCCTCCTTTCACGCTTCTTTGTCTCCTCAATTCCCATTACCTACACTACACAGCCAAATCCAGATCGCCCAAATCAACCAAACCCTATTCCAAATAACAGTATCGAATTCGAGTTTTTTTTATCATGTAATCACAGTAAATCATGATCCTAGCATGTCACATAATCATATATATAATTTTAGGTATTGTTGGTGAAATGTTGGATGGAATTTAGATGTCGATAGAAATGTTTTCATTCTTCAAATCACTTCTTTAAGATCTAATTTATCGTTCAGGCGGATCCAACTAATTTTCACATGCCAAACCAAGCCTATAATTGCGATTCGGAATACAAAAGAGCACTTATTCGCATCTAAAATCAGTAATCCTTATGGAAAATAGAACTAGTATTTAGTACTCGTCGGAGAAGATCTTTCGACCCATACATGATAAACAAAGTTAAAATAAATATTATAATACGCTCATTAAGTGTGTTGGATGTGAACTAAAACCTTTAAATCACTAACACACAACTCTATCATTAAAACAATTTCACGTACTACTATTTTTTTTAGCTTATATAATATAAGATACCGATTTAACAAATTTTATAGCTTATGATATAGCAAATCTGCTGTTACCTTAATCGCATCCACGTGGCCGGTCCCGTTGATTCTTTTCACCTTCTCCAGTCTCTCCTCCATTGCCCCTCTTTCTTTGTGCACGCATACACATATATAGTTAAACAAAGTCACTTGAAAAATCATTTGTCTTTTTTTGCACTTCCACGCACCCTTTCTTCTCCAACTACCAATAAACAAAACACCCAAATCCTTATCACCATGCAAGCTCCTCCCTTCATGACCTACATATCCTCAGCTGATCATGAAAGCAGTACCCTCTGCTGCATCGAAGAAGAAGCCGACCTCGAACAAGATCGAGCTCGTGAAGATTCCCTCCTCTTGCTCTCTCTTGCCCCTCCTGGACAGCAACAACAACATATCACCACTATCACTAAACAACCCATCAAAAATCATGACCCTTCCTCAACAACAATACCAAGCCCTAGTAGTGATGCTGGTGTGACTGTAGCTTTGCATATTGGTCCTCCTCCACCTCCACCAACACCAACCATTACCAGTAACCACTTGGGATCTGCTACTCCTCCTCTTGAGTTTTGGATTCCGTCCCCTTCTCAAATTCTTGTCGGACCAACTCAGTTCTCCTGTCCTGTCTGCACCAAAACCTTCAATAGATACAACAACATGCAGGTTAGTTTCTCACCCAATGAATCCCTTATGCAGTTGAATGAATCAACTTTAAACGGTTATAATTTTAAAAGCTGTGTATTTTGGATGCTCTTGTTTGTCCTTTCTTTCATGTCTATATATGTGGGAAAGTATCTATCTTTCTTGTTTTGCTTCTGTTCACATGCACATTTTATGTGCAAAGCTCTTTATAAATTCAACATTTTGTGCTGCTTAGGTCATTGTATCAGTCATAGAATGGGTCACAATTGGTCACTTATTATTGGTTTCAGATGCATATGTGGGGGCATGGGTCGCAATACAGAAAAGGGCCAGAGTCACTGAGGGGAACAAAGCCAGCATCTTCGATGCTGCGGCTGCCCTGCTATTGCTGTGCTGAAGGGTGCAAGAACAACATCGAACACCCGAGATCAAGGCCGCTGAAGGATTTCAGAACCTTGCAGACACATTACAAGAGGAAGCATGGTGTTAAGCCGTTCGGGTGTAGGAAATGTGGGAAGTCGTTTGCAGTTAGAGGAGACTGGAGGACACACGAGAAGAACTGTGGTAAGCTTTGGTTTTGCATATGCGGGTCCGATTTCAAGCACAAGAGGTCTCTTAAGGACCATGTTCGTGCCTTTGGAGACGGCCATTCTCCACATACGGTTGACTCACTCGACCATATTGATCATGTGAATGAAGAAGATGGCGATGAAGAAGAAGAAGAAGAGGAAGAAGAAGAGGATAGTTATGAAGAACGCGAAGATCATGATTATGGACAACGTTACAGCACCAGCATTATTGGTCATCGCGGTCCATTTTCCTACTAATCACAGAGTATTAATTAGTTATATGGGTATGTTATGGTTTAGTCAACTAATATATATCTTTAGAAATTAAATCTTTGTTGTTTATGTGCTGGCAAAGCTTAATTGTAAAACAAAAAAACCTCACAAAAAAAAGCTTATTTGTGAGTGTGCTATTTTGGTCTGGTATTTAAGAAAGGGGGAATTGGAAGGAGATGAAGGACAAACAGTATAGTGAAAAGCTGAAAGGCATAGGACCTCTGCAATTAATGCTGCTGCAAGTGAAGTGCTAGTTTAGTTCTAATTTCAAAGGGAAAAAGGAAGACTCTTTCTTTTTCTGTTTACTTTTTCTCCCTTTTGTATTTCAGAGGTAACTTGAGTAAGTGAGGACTGAGAAGTAGCATTGTAGATGCATATTGAGGGAGTGGTCAAGTAAGTTGCAGTAACGACTGCAGAGACAAGAGCATACATGCAGGCACATACAGTAGAGTCACAGATTCTGTTGTTCACACAAAGTATTTTCCTACTCTTTCTTTCTCTACCCTTTTCCCCCACTTCAATTATCTCATATGAATCATAGATGTGGAGAGAGATTTGAGTATAGGGCTCAGTCTCTCTGAGCTTGGACTCCTACTAGAACACATTGATCAAGCCCTCAAGTGTCAGTGAACTAAAGAGAGAAAAGGGGGGAAAAGAGGATGGGTAAGAAAAAAGGACCACTGGTTTTTTACTGTTTTTGGGGTTTCACCCAAAGGGGCTGCACTTTCCCTTTTCCAGACAAACTACAACCAGATACTACTCTTACATTTTAAGGCAGTTTGCAGTCATCACTTTTCAAAACCTAAGTTTTTTATAATAATGTGACAAATGCAATGTATGCCCTAGCTTGGCTTGGTGTATATAGGCTTATTAATGTATATAATGCTCCCACTGTTTCAGCATCACCCAACCAGCTGCAAAGTGCAAAGTGATAACTTGCAGTTGTAGCAGCAGCAGCAGCAGCCAGCATGCAGCTGTTATAATGTGGAATCTCTTTATCTCTCTCTATCTCTCTCTATCTCTCTAATTTGTCTTATCATGGACAAGACTATATATCTTGTTATTATATTCTGATGGGGGGTTTAATCACTTTTGACACATTATGGAAAGTTGCAGACTGGGCCCGAGTCCCTGACCTTATTTGACCACCCTATTTATGCTTGAAATGACAACTTCTCAGTTCTGATCCTGAGTTTTACTTAACATTACTATTTGCCTTTCTGCCCCAAAACTGCTTCCTGTCCTCAAATCTCATGAAATGGTGTGAATGACCCAGTGATCCTTATCCCTAGCTACTAGCTAACTAGAGTTAATAATACAACTTTAAGAAAAGAAAGCCAATAAAATTAACCACTTTCTCCCTCTGTATTCTTTCGTTTTGCCTTTACGAACAGTTTTAAATTTTAACAGTAGCTAGTGTTCCAGGCTTCCAGCCAACTACTGATCATTTAGAGCCTATAAACTGAAATAAGGATTTCAGGAGTTTAATGAAATGAACTGATTCTTCACAAGGGTCCTATCCAACTTAATTTAAGTTTGAAAGAAAGGGTTTTTACCACTTAGAACTAGCTCCTGTTCATGTGTTTAGATGAATCATACAATACTAGAAGTTATGTTTCAACTAGGAAGGAATCAATCAGTTTAATGCGATTGAAGTAGGAAGAAATGGGGTTCGGAAGAACATTCAAAGCTACCGTTTAGAAGGACACAGCTTGCACAGAGGAAACTGATGAGAAAAAGATTAAAAAAATCCTCTGGGGTATAAAGACAAACATCTTAGCTGCAATCTTGACAGAAAAGAAAATTCAAGGAGTTTCCGAATGGGAAGTATCAGTGATCTGAATATCATCTGCCCACATTAATATATGGAAGTGAATAATGGTACCAACCTGGAAACTTTATTGAACCTCTCAACTTTGAGCACTCAATTGAATGGGGATAGCGATGACTGGAGTGATCATAAGCGTCTCTGGATTTTACACAAGGAGATATTTTTACCACAATATAATTGTTGGAATAATGTGGTGATTGAAATGTAAAGAATGAAAGTTTGATGATTGATATGTGAAAAGATGAAATTGGGTGATTGTTTTGTAAAGCGAAGAAAGTTGTTAAAAGAAGCAGAGAAAGCAAATTGCTTCTTTCTTTTGTGTTTTTTGGAATGGAGTTGCTTGGATTGATTGATACACAATAGATGTAAGGCTTTATATAGCCTTTACAAACTTAACAAGACAAAGTACATTTATTTTAACATCTTACCACAACTAACTTTATTTAATTTTGGTGGCTTGATGATGGAGATTTGTTGGTGGCTTGTTTGTGGCTTGTTGGTGGCTTGTTGGTGGATTGTGTTGGTGGCTTGTTGTCTATGAGTGAAAGATCCATATTTTAACACTCCTCCTTGGATCTTTGACTCATCATTCCGAGTGCAGTTCGAAAGTGTTGAAATTTGTCCCTTGGAAGAGGCTTCGTGAAAATGTCAGCAACTTGTTCGTTGGATCCGCAATGAATTAATGAAACTTGATGTGTTCCTTCAGCTTCTCTGATGAAATGATATTTCACCTTGATGTGCTTTGTTCTTCCGTGATCGACCGGGTTTTTGGCAATAGCAACCGCCGACTTGCTATCACAATAAATTGTTGTAGCTCCATAGGTAAGACAACCTAAATCAGAAAGAATTTTCCTGATCTAGATTACCTGACTAACGGCTGATGACGCGGCGATGTATTCGGCTTCCGCTGTTGATTGAGCTACTATTTCTTGCTTTCTAGAGTTCCAGGAGATGGCTCCTGAACCAATGAAAAAAGTGTATCCGGAAGTGCTTTTCATGTCGTCGACACTACCGGCCCGTCGGCTTGTCGGTGTAGCCTTTGAGATCTTCGGTTGAGTTGGACTTGTAGAAGATTCCATAATCCGCCGTGCCTCGAAGGTATCGCAAGATTCTTTTGCTGGCAAAAAGTGAGCTTCGCTTGGTGATTGCATGAATCTTGAAAGTAGACTTGCAAGATACATCGTCCGGTCCGGTGGCCGTGAGATAGAGTAAGCTTCCCACCAAACTTCTGAACTGCTTCTCATCGGTTGATGCGTAGCCGTCTTCTTTTGATAATTTTAGGTTTGCCTCCAATGGTGTAGCGATCGGCTTGCACTTTTCCATCTTGAATTTCTTTAGAATATCTTCAAGATATTTTTTCTCGCGATGAAGATCCCGTCATTTGATTGATGAATCTCCATCCCTAAAAAATAGTTCATTTCTCCGAGATCGGACATTTCGAACTCTTTTTTCATGTCGGCCTTGAACTTCGTACTTCTTCGGGATTGCCGCCCGTAACTAATAGATCATCCACGTAAAGTGAGACAATTAGAAAATCTTCTCGAGTCTACCTTCTTCATGTAGAGTGTAGGCTCGCTTGGACTCCTTCTAAATCCACTTTCGGTAAAGTAGTTGTCAATTCTGCTATACCATGCTCGTGGAGCTTGTTTGAGGCCGTATAGTGCTTTCTTCAATTTGTAAACATAATCTTCTTTCTCCCGGATGGCATAGCCTTCGGGTTGCTCGATGTAGACTTCTTCTTCAAGATAGCCATTGAGAAATGCCGATTTGACGTCGAGTTGGAAGATTTTCCACCCCTTTGTGTCCGAGAGTGCCAAAAGTATTCGGATGGTATCGTGTCCGGCGACGGGTGCAAATGTTTAGAGTAATCGACTCCTGCTTCTTGTGAATATCCCTTGGCTACGAGTCTTGCTTTGTGTTTATTGATTGTGCCATCAGGATTCATCTTCGTTCTGTAGATCCACTTGACACCGATGACCTTTTTTTTGAAAAGGTCGTTTGGTTAGATCCCAAGTTTGGTTTTTCTCGATCATCTTCAGCTCCTCCTCCATGGCAACATTCCATTCTTCATATTGAGATGCTTCTTCATAGCAGTGAGGTTCAACCACAGCTACGTTGCGCCGTATATCTCCGCCAATGATCGCATCTTCTTTGGTGGCGATTCGGATGAATTGGTTGAGCTTTCTCCATCCGAGTCCGAGTTGGTCGGATCCGTTGGTTGAGATGGTTCCGGATCCGGTAGCGTGTGAGTTGTCACCGTTTGTCTTCTCTCCGACTTTCCTTCAACCCGAGCCGGTAGCATCTTCATCAACTTTTATGTCTCGGCGATGATGACCTTTTCTCGTTTCAATGTTATACACCTTGAACCCTTTGGACCGAGAGCCGTAGCCGATGAAAATTCCTCGTTCCGCCTTGTCTTCTAGCTTGTGTCTTTTCTCGTCCGGAACATGTGTGTAGCACATTGAGCCAAATACCTTCGAGTGCTTCACCGTTGGTTTGTGTCCGCTCCGGGCTTCTATTGGAATTTTGTCTTTGAGGGCTCGTGTTGGAAGTCTGTTCAACAAGTTGACAGCTGTGTTGACTGCTTCCGCCCAAAAAGATTTGGGTAGATTCTTCTCAGCTAGCATGCACCTTGCCATCTCCATCACGGTTCTATTCTTCCTTTTTGAGACGCCGTTTTGTTGTGGAGTGTAGCGTACAGTGGTCTGCTGCTCTATGCCTGCAACTGCACAAAACTTTTCAAACTCATTAGAGTTATACTCTGTTCCTCTGTCGGATCGTAGAATTTTGATTTTCTCATCGCTTTGATTCTCGACCATGGCTTTGAATCTTTTGAAGATTGAAGAGACCTCAGATTTGTGCCTCATGAAATACACCCATGTCATCCTGGTGAAGTCATCGATGAACAATATGAAGTATCTGTTGTTGTTGAGACTTGGGTCTTGCATCGGTCCACATACATCGGTGTGGATTAACTCCAGCTTCTTCTCTGCTCGCCACAAACTTTGTGATGGGAATGATTCTCTATGTTGCTTCCCGAGTTGACATGGCTCACACACATCTTCATAGCTTTGTAATGTTGGTAAGTCTTTGATGAGATTCTTCTTTTGGAGATATTTGAGTGCCTCCATGTTGTAGTGGCCGAATCTCCTATGCCACAGTCTCGACTCGTCGACTTGAACTTGCAATCCAACGTGCCCATACGCCAAGCTAAGTGGAAAACTCCTATTTTTCATGGGAACTTGGAGCATTTTTCCGCCTTCTGGAAAATGGATATGACACCAACTATTAACAAAGGTTAGTGAAAAACCATTTTCCATTAGTTGGCCGACACTGAGTAGACTCATTTTGAGAGCTGGTACAAGTAGGACGTCTCGAATTGTTATTGTGCCTCCTGGGGATTGTAGTGAGACGATGCCTTTGCCCTTAGCTTCTGCCAATGCTCCATTTCCCATCCCGACGAGGTTTTTATGTTGCGGTTGATTTCGGAGAAGAGTTTTTCGTCATATGTCATGTGATTGGTGCATCCACTATCGACTAGCCATTCTAGCTTCTCTCGTTTCACATAGATGGCAGGCAATTAGTGAAAAATTATTTTTTGTTGAGTCTTCGTTTTTCTTATTGTGTTGTTGACGAGTAGGTTGATCCGATCCTTGACTTGCTTGCTTAAATTTGCAGACTTTCTCGATGTGTCCGGATTTCTTGCAAAAGGTGCATTGAGCTTTGTTCTTTATCCAACAATCTTTTTCAAGATGGTTGGTTCTTTTGCAAGTTCCGCAAGATGGGTATTTTCCGGTTGAAGACTTCGTGCTATGTCGCTTTCCCCATTTGTTCTTGGAAGACGTTTGTTTGTGATTTGTTTGAAGTGCTCCTTCGATGTTTCCTTCACTCCTTCTGTTCATTCTTTGCTCGTGTGCCTCTAGAGAGCTTGAAAGTTCTGCTATGGTGAGTTTTGACAAGTCTTTTGATTCTTCGATGGCAGCGACAATTGGGTCGAACTTTTCTGGCAAACTTCTGAGCATCTTCTCCACGATTCTCTGATCTGTAAAGTTTTCACCGTAGAGCTTCATTTGATTTGTTACCTCGGCTACTCTGGTTGAGTAGTCTTTCACCATCTCGCCGTCCTTCATGTTAAGGTTCTCGAAATCTCTCCTCAACGTTTGTAGTTTTATGATTCTCGCCTTCTCCGTGCCCTTGAACTCCTTTTCAAGAATTGTCCAAACTTCTTTTGCGGTGGTGGCGGCGACGATTCTTGGAAAAACATTTTCCTAGACGGATGCGTGTATGAAAGTGATGGCTTTCATATTTTTCATGGCGACTTCTTTACTTTGCTTCTCTTGGCCTTTCGATGATTTTTCTTCCGATGATTTTTCTTCGGATTTGGGAGGCTCGATGCCGTCTTCGATAATCTCCCAAAGATCGTTGGCCATGAAAAAGGCTTTCATTCGGACCGCCCAATAATCGTAATTTTCACCTTTGAAGATTGTAGGTGAAGGTAAGGAAATATTTGTGGAGGACATTTTGGTAATTTTGGGCTAAAGGTAATTTTTGGTAAATAGTAAAAAGGTAAGGTAATTTTTGCGGAAGTGATTTTTGGCCCGTAAGAACAATTAGGGCTCTGATACCATGTTGGAATAATGTGGTGATTGAAATGTAAAGAATGAAAGTTTGATGATTGATATGTGAAAAGATGAAATTGGGTGATTGTTTTGTAAAGCGAAGAAAGTTGTTAAAAGAAGCAGAGAAAGCAAATTGCTTCTTTCTTTTGTGTTTTTTGGAATGGAGTTGCTTGGATTGATTGATACACAATATATGTAAGGCTTTATATAGCCTTTACAAACTTAACAAGACAAAGTACATTTATTTTAACATCTTATCACAACTAACTTTATTTAATTTTGGTGGCTTGATGATGGAGATTTGTTGGTGGCTTGTTTGTGGCTTGTTGGTGGCTTGTTGGTGGATTGTGTTGGTGGCTTGTTGTCTATGAGTGAAAGATCCATATTTTAACAATAATGGAGTTCAGAAATACAGGGAAAATATAGAACATGGGCTTTTTTTTATCAATAAAAGTAAATTAGTAGGGAAAAAAAACAACTTGTGAATATCATTATGCATGGGTTCAAATGTGTAAGTAATCTCGTGATTTAGTCCATTTCAGTTCGAAATAAAATGGTTTGATCTAATGGGTAAGAATGAAATCAAAGAAATATAAGATAACACTGTATCTTTTTTCCTTTGTCTTGCTTGTTTATACTCCTTTAGTATTGTTATATTTTATTCATTTAAATTTCATTTCCAATATTTCTACATCAAGATTTTGATTTTCCAAAGATCTATGAAACAAGATGAACTATAGTATTTTTTGTTCAAAAAAAATCATAGTAATGGTTCAAAAATAAATCAATAAACAATAACTCAACTGTTGAAGACATATGAATAAGAGGTAGAACGTAGGAATAAAATCTAAAGATACGAATATGATGTAAGATATAGGAATAAAGTTTAAAGATATGAATATGATGTAAGACATAGGAATAAGATGCAAGACGTAAAAATAAGAATCGAAACGCGTAGAAATAAACAAGAGACGAGTCTGATGAAGTAAGAATAAAAATTCAAGGAATACTATGTCAAAACAAAAAAAAATTCAAGGAATACAATTCAAGAGTAGAAATAAGAGTTATAAATATTCCCCAAATGTAGCCTCAAATGTAAAGAATAAACTCCAAGACGTAGGAATAAGAGCGTTGGGCATAGAAATATTTGTACACTAAAACATATCTATTTGGGCATAGGAACCCATCTATGAAATATAATTTTTTTTTATAAAAGTCACTCAAAACGGATTAAAACGAAAGGATAAAATAAAATAAAATGAGGAAAAAGAACCATAGTTTACATGAAAACTATTATATGAATGTTGGCCATTAGATAATTTTTTCTCCATCTAAATTCTAAATTAAAAGATGCAGTGCCATGCTTAAGGTATCTTAAAGCAACAATTTCGAGCTATATTGTAATGTGATTTCCACAAAGTATGATAAGTATTTTTTGGGATTATAGTTAAAATGGATCCTGTATTATTGAAAGTTAACAATTGAGCCCCTACCACTTTTTTTTAATCAAGTCACTACTCTTTACTCCGGCCGTCAAGTAAGCCCATTCTCAATGTTTTTGGGAAGAGTGCTTCCTTTAATTACTAAGTACGGCTGGACATGCTAATTCATCACAATAGGAAGTACTTTGCCGGAAAACACATAAGAGGGGCTTACTTAATGATCAAAGAAAAGTATAAGGACTTGATTTGAAAGAAAAATAATAGAGGGATCTCAATTGTTAGTTTGCAATACTACATGGACTACTTTGACCATAATCCCCATTTTCAATGCAAATTCTCCGATGCACCCTCGCTTTGGTTTACATATTCATTTTAGTCTTTATCTTTATATATTATACTCAAACCAATCACTAAATAAATTTCGTCAAATACTTTTACAAATCCGATAGAAGATGATCATTCAAAATCAAATCCACTCTAATATGGCTAGTGCTCGACATCCTCAACTGATCCCTTCTCAATTTGTAGTTTCATTAAGTTAGATTCTCAATCTCTAAAACGAAAAGTTTTTTTCCTCATCGCAACTCCCAAAACCAACATGAATGTAAATATATATTGGTCGTGTCAGACTGTGCAAAGATAGACATGTATGCTCAGATATCTGTATTACAAAAATAACATTTAAAATTACCCAATCAAACCAACATGGAAGCCCATACCTCCTCCCTACTCCTACACAAGGGCATTCCAATTGATCCAATGTATTGATTTACTTTTCCATTTGTTATTCCTCCAAAATCTTACCATTAAGGTTCTTTGGATGTGTAAATGAGGTGTTTGAATACATAGCCAACTGTGACCACAAAGACCCTTGCTTTCCAGCTTTTGCACCCAACCCCAATCTTCAGTTCTGCAATCTTGGATGAACCCTATAGGTAATTATTTGTGAAATAAATTGTTACGGTTGGTTGCAGCTTTTGGAGAAGATAAATACAGTTCTTCCCATTATTAATTCAGTGGATCACTGCAATAGATATTAGTTTATGAATCAGCTACTCTAATCATTCCAATCTCTGATTTACTACAACTTTCCTCACTTCAATTCTTCATATCTTGTTGTCTTCCACTTTTCAATACAACATGATGTAAATCTTCATTCGGATGGCCAGTAATTACATATTCTTCTACATCTTAGACTGAGAATGTTCTGAAGCTTGCATAGCTAAATTTCAATGACCAAACAACATTACCTTTACTCCCTATCTGCAACTGGGTTCTGGTTTTTCATTTCACCCATATAGTTATGACTCTTGCATCCGTCCTTCACCTACTTGATACTAGTGGTTCATGTTTCTGTTCCTCGAGACCGCCCCTTGAATGCTATCAATATGTTGTCAGGATTTCAGCGCCGGTTTTCGTGATCAGAATGGTGTGCTCAAACTGTGCAGCAGGGCTTCCGTCAGCTGTCAACGTTGTCCAGTTGTCTGGCCACGTTATACACTCCGTGCTTCCCAATGTAACAATCGGTTCTGTAGCTCAGACAAAAAACCTCGAATCAACATAATGCAAGAAACCAATCTATACACAAGGTTATGCCAAAAGATCAGCTTGACTAACCAATGGTGAATGTTTGACCTTCAGCCATGATGCCGCCCTCTTCATTGCCTGCCGTTGTAGATAAATTACAGAGAGTTAGTCAAGTGATGCACATTGTCAAAGATTAAGTATACTTTGATAGAAATTCAGACATTAGGGTTAGTCGCATCGCTTACGGTGATGCAATATTACTGGTTCGGAATGGAACACTTGCCCAACACCATGGCCAACAAAACGCTCCACAACACCGAAACCATACTTCTCAGCATGCTCACTGTGAATAACAAAGTATGAGAACATCATTTACCGCATCCGACTGAAGGAAAATTCAAAGTTGTCTCGTTATGAAACGTCATGATCCATGAAACAGTCATGCATACACGTGAAATGTCGTGACTAATGAACATACCACTTAAAAGTAAGGACCAAAAGAGGGAAAAAAGGACCAGTACCTAATTCTTTTGCCAATTTTCCTGAAACTGGCACCATCTCTGCAAACTGAAATTCCTTTCTCCATGCATTCTTCAGTCACCTAACAGCAGATGAAAACAAAGATCACTAGACGAGATACTGGGAAATGCACAAGTACTAGCGATACTTAGATAATACAGCATGGAGTCTTATCATTATGGTACTCGTGAATGATTGAAAATCGTGGAATTCTGTATCTTGTTGTCAATGAACTTTGTAGCCTGTCTAAGAACTTTACCTTTATTAGACGTTTCAAAGCGTTACTAACATTTCCACAGATAAATGTTTTCGACGTATCACCATGGTACCCCTGCAATCAGATAAGTAGTACCTTCAAAACCAGCAACAGCTAACTTTCTGTATTTAAACATACATTGCCATATTATTCTCTACATATACTTCTACATAACATTCATTGAAACGATTAGATAGTGAGAAACTTGAATATGTTTCTGAACTCTAGTGCCATAACATTCAACCTATTTTTAGGTTTCAGGTCAAATAAAGTGATGTCTAAAGCAGAGGTATGGGGCTCTTACAAGCAATGGAAATCTTTTATGAGTACATAGGGCTAAAATCACTGGAGAAAAAACAGTTCATTTATGAGTACAGAGGCTCTCACCTCTTAAACAAGACATTAACCAACCAAACCAAACTAGTGTGACCTTTTTTTTAAACAAAACCTTCGATATAATGAATAAGAATCGAATCTGTTATTATGGCTTCAGGCAGTGAAATCATTGGTATACAGCTAATTAGAGAGAGCTAAGTAGATGGAAGCAGAATAAACAGAAGCATACATTCAAGTAGACGGTCACATCAATGTTTATAATGTCCCCGTCCTGCAAGAAAAACAATTATCGTTAGCCATAGAGATGTAGAAACTTGTTATCAAGTACGAAATTCAAGAAACTAAATCTTACACCTGCAGTTGGCGAGAATCTGGTATGCCATGACACATGCACTCATTAACGGACGTACAAACACTCTTTGGAAATCCTCCATAACCAAGAGGTGAAGGATATGCACCAGCATCGATGATCATTTGGTGCACAGCTTTGTCAATTTCGTTTGTTGTCACTGATGGCTGATACAACGTGGACACATCTAGATCAGAAATTATTGTCAATTCATGAAACTTACATGGAAAAAAGAGTACTTCAGTAGAACACAAAGATCAAACTTATGACCAAAATGAACACCGAAAGAACTAAAACATAATGGGAATAAGTCTTACACACATTAGACTACATTATCAACGGAAAAAGAATCGATAGCAATTACATAACTAGACATCTCTAAGAAGAAGATGTCAAAAGCTTTTGTTTCTCAAAAGCTTAAATAATCACTGCCAGATAATCTGGAACTCATTTCAATAATTTTTCCAAACTTATTACAAGGTAAGAAAAAACTGAGCTTTCAAAAGCTGGCTCCATTAAAAGTGAAGAAAACAATCCTAACACAGATGAAGCATTTACCTTAACCAATTCACCAGCAGCGTCCAACACACGAGCAGCAAGCTCGCAAGCAGCCCTCATTTTCTGAATCCCATCAGAGTCATGAAACTGATGCTCACTAGCAAGCTCAGGCAACTCTCTAGTAGCCACATAAGGAGGTTTGGGTATATGATCAGGGACTGGTAATCTAGGGGACACCTTTCCACGCCTTAACGGGGGTCTTCTTCTGACGATAGGATTGCTAGTACTGAGCTCCCTCTCCCTGCCACCAAAGTAAAAATCGCTAGTAATCAATCAATAAGAAAAAAGATTTCAGCTTTGGAACAATTACTCAGTTAGTGAAATCACATATACCGTTGGATTTTCATTGCCTCTTCTAAACCAGATAATCTTTTCGCGTAAGCTACGAGCCTACGTTGAGAAAATGATTGGGTTCCTGAATTGAAGAATAAAAATGGTAAGATAAGAAGTTGCAGAATTTGAAGGGTGAATTGGCATCAGAGTGAGTAACCTCTACCTCGCAGATTTGCAGAGAAGGAAAGTGGAGAGCCCGTGAAGGAAGATGATATTGAGGAAGTAGAAGAGGAAGGGAGTTCGCCATGAAAGGAAGCAGAGAGCTGCAGGGAAGCGGGGTGAGACAGTGACGCAGTGAAATCCATCGCCTCCTTAGGAAGAGCGAGTCGGAAATGGAGGAGAAGAAGATAACCAAAAACGGAGAGAGGCTGCTTAATGTGGATTCAAATGGGCTCATCTTATTGGACCGAAATAGTTTGGGCTAAACTAGGCAGCCCATGTAAGTAACGGTGAGGATTGGCCCAGTAATTGTATTATTATTATTATTTTATATCATGCCTTGGGTCTTGGTTGCGATCAATTAGGAATTAGCAATTTCCATTCGGAATAGGATTGGCTTATCCTTATCCAAACCAAATTTCCTCTTATAATAATTTATAATTACGGCACTTCTCATTCATTCCTCCTCTAAGTTTGACTTTCCCAAAACGCTATTTCTTTCTTTCTTGTTCATAATTCCAAAACCCCAACCGTTCTCCGTCTGTTTTGCTCCGGTGGAATCCAGCCACTGCCGGGGTTTGGCCACGACGACTTCAATCAAAGGCAGGAATCACGCAGCAACCTCAACCGGGAGACGCTTTTCATTGAAGCATTCAAAGTTGTTCATAGTCTACGCAGCCATACTTCTGAGTTTGTGAATTCACTCGAGATTGTAATTAATTTGTATACAGGCTGTGTGAGATTATAATAAATCCATTTGTTCGAGTTCAACTGCTTCTTCTTTCGATTGTTCTTATTACTATAGTCTTTGTTTGATCGTTGTTGCATTCGTTAGATCGATTTCTTGATCTGCTTCCGTAAAACAGAGGAAACCCTAGATCGAGCAACAATGTCGTCGATGACAGTGCGTTACAAGTTTATGAGTGAGAAGGATTTCCACGATATCCGATTTCCAGAGCGTTACACGACTGTCCGCGATCTGAAATTGGCAATTTTCAATTCTAGATTCAAAGATAAATATAATAATAAAAATAGTCAGTATCTTAGTATCTGGAACGGCTGCTGTTTAGGAACTGATCACGATCTTCACATCATCGATTCCAAAACGAACACCCCGTATAAGAACGACTCCGCTCTGATCTCCGATCAAGCCGCCGTTTTAATCTGCCGCGTCGCAGGCGATCGCGAGCGGCGGCTCCTGGACACTGAGCCCATCGATTTACGGCCACAACGAGAAGCCGATTCCGAAAGAGTAGCAGTACTAGTACTTGTAGAGTAGCAGCACTAGTACTTTAGTAGTGATATTACTAGTGTTGGTAGCAACAGTTGCTCAACTGCGAGTACCATGTAGAAATCCGATATTTGTACTGTGTGCTGTGAGTTTATAATGAGAATCATTCATCCATATATTGACTTCTATATTTCTTATAAGTTCTCATTCAACTAGCTAGCATATAAGTGTTTCAAAAACATTACCATTGATCCAACCGGTTTAACCATGAATCACTCATTAAAACACTTTGGTATAAGCTCGAAACATATGCGTGTGTAATTAAACTGACATTACTTGCAGTTTCTAACGACTCGAGTGGTAGAGTGGAACAACATATCATTATTCATTAGACTCATTGCACTGATTTGAATGTAATACCGTGTCAATTACTCAAGGTAGATCTAAACAATCATAAGACGAAACGGGTTGCAATTAAAATAAACTCTGGTTAAGTATATACAACTACCCAACTAATTGGTCCTTGATAATTTTGGAGTCAAGCTGTTAGTCAATGTACAGAGAAAAACAATACTTGGACTGATAAATGAATAGTGAAGTCACATGCATCAACCAAATTTCAAAGATCGATAACAGTAATTAGAAAACCAACCGCTAAATGACTGAAAGTTGACGTGCAGTTTCCTGACATTTAAACCAATGCGCGTACGTATATGAGTAGTATATATACGGCCTTCACCATGTTGGCCAATCTAAATTAACCCACTTGAACTTAAAAGAGGAAGAGAGAGATAATGGCAGGACTTCAGAGCAAAACAACGGTGGTCGGATTTCTAAAACTGGTTATTATGGTGTTCCTTTGTTGTGTGGCGGTGGAAATAAAGGATGAAGGAGGATATGTGACTCGAGCTTGCTTTAATGGTTTTGTTGCTTTGTTTGTTCTAATTATATAACATCAACTTTGAATCATATGAAAAGAAAAAGTACCCGCATGTGAAAATTTGCAGTGGAGCTCAATTGAAACGGTCACTGGGGTTATGCTTGTTTATCTTTACTACAGTAGCTGTAATAGACCACTCATCAATATTATAACAGATTCAAATATGAGCGATACTGTTATGTATCTGTACAAGAAAACTATAACATTACACAAGGAAAGCATGACTTTTGTTTGGAGATGGTCTCAGTCGTCCTCTGCGAAGTACTTATCCTCTGCATCACGAGTTATGTCCTCGAACCAATGATCATCCAACGTCTCATCCTCGTCGATTTTTGCATAATCAAAGTTCCCATCGTCTTCACCAGAGAGGAATTTCTGGTGCATTATCGCAGTAAATTGGTCCATCCTATCTTCCATCTCCTCAGCTGATAAAGTTTCTTCCTTGTCATGCTGTTCAGTGGTTGACGGAGCACTTCCCTCGACGTTAATCTGAAGGGCAGAACAGAATGAATCGCATATATATCAAAATTGAAGAAAAGGAACATCATAAAGGACTTTCATAAGAAGATAAACGACTTACTTGAACCTTCATTGCATTTTCTTCATCATCATCATCGTCCTCCTCTACTTCTTCTTCCTCCTCCTCCTCTTCATCCTGCTGTTGGCTTTCTCCATAACCACCAACCCATTCACTCTCCGAGACACCTAGTCTCTGCTGCTCTTCCCGAATCTTTGACACCAGTATCGCTTCCTCAGCTCTCCTAATCAAAGTCTCGGACCACCGTTCCCCTGGCTTTGCCATGGTCCTTGCACTTAGATCTTGAAACTTGCCGACAAATTCATGATGCAAATATGGCTCCCTGTGCCTCATTGCGTCTTCAGAGAAATAGCTACCGTCGCCTATCAGTTTATTCAAGTACGCATGCCTCCGGTTCTTTGCTGCAACTGACTTTGATCGCAGATCTTCGTCAGTTGGACTCAATTTGCTTCTGATATTCTTTAGGTGCCATTTTATTTCGTAATCGTCACCAAGAGTATCAAACTCATGAAGCTCATTAGAAGTCAACTGCCCTCCGTACCGCTCTATTTCAACAAGATACAGCTAAACTCAGCATTAGCCGGAAATTAGTAATGAAAAGTTGAAATGAACAAGGACAAACAACATATATAACTTGGTAGAACTATGACGACGAAACAGAACTAACTATTGATCAAAGATAATGTCGACAAATTAATGATCATTTTTCCATTCAAACAAGAGATTGAGCTGGAAAAATACAGTTTTATGCATACATATCTCTGTGTGAGTGGAAATTTCAGGCTTTCAGCAACAAAACAATCAAGCAAGTCGAAGTACAACAACCTTTATGCAGCAGCCTAATCACTGAATCGTTACCACAAAAGCTTAAAAGTTCGTGCCTCTGCATTGTATTGAGCGATCAAAGAGAACCGAACTTAAGGAAACCCTAAAAGTCGTGAAACTCTGAATTCAACTTCCACAACATTCTACAATTCAATTATTAAATGGAAGAAACTTACAGGAGTGGTGAAGACGATAACAGGGAGGTAACGTAAGGAGGAAAAGATGAAATACCTAGGAAGACGGCGGGGTCGCGGGAGAGAAGGTCAAGCAGGAGAGACTTGCGGTGGGACGGATCAGCCGCGTGAAGCTGTAGAGAACGAGGGAAGTAGAGGTTGTCTACCGAGGAGAGCCTCATCGTTATGCTCTCCATGGCTGCTTCTTTGATTACCTTTCCCAGAATCTTGTCTCCTTTTGCTGATTCCATCGTATTGTTGTCTGTGCCTTGGCTGCTCCGATGACGCTGATAATCCCAGCTTCAGGCGTCGCCGTGTGGACGTAGTAGTAGTTTACTAGTTAGGCGGTGAGTTGGTCGGGTTAAACCGTACCCGAGACTCTTTACGAACTCGTCCATTAAGGCTTGCAGTTTGGGCTGGGCCGAGTAGCTTTAGAGGGCCGATCCAAGAAGGCAAGTAGTAGGTAGTATTAAAATATATTATTCGATGCTAGCTAGCTAGCAAAGATAATATCAAAATTGGATCGTATTCTGATTCCACAATCGCAGTGCCACTTGTTTTCTTCCTATATAAATATCCTACCAATGCACCCTCTCTCTACTAAGACCTCAAGCCTAGCTCGACACACATTCTATATTCAAATGGCATCCTCAAAAGCACCGGCTGTCGGAACACAACTCTTCGGCCAGGCACCTAAGAAGGACACAGCAACAGCTACCAAGTCTGCTACTAGTACTGCTTCCAAATCTAAGAAGCCTTCTGCTGCTCCACAAAAGGCCCCTCAGCCTCAGGCCACTAAGAAGAAGGTCATTTTCCTTTCTTTCCTATTACAGTTGAGATTACGGTTGAGATTTGTGAGGGCTTTTTATATCGGATCTGATTTAAAAAAAAATGGTTGTTGTGTTGTTGTACAGGCCGCCAAAGGAGGGAAGGCAGCAAAGAACTAACAGAGGAATACGAGAAGCGTATATATAGTTACTAAATCAAAAGCAACTAATTACGATGAAAAAGAATATTGTATTAATTAATTAAAAAAATTACTCTTGTACTAATGTATTACTAGCAGCTGAAGTGGTTAACTACCAACTTGCAAGCTTTGTGATGATCAAATAAATATGAACAATATTTACATAGAGTCTGGTTTGCATGTGGCTCCTGCAGTCAAACCAATTTAACGGCGTTTTCCCTTTCTTTGTCTCTTCCTCTCCCTCTGTCTTTCTTTTTCTTTCTCCCTCGCAACCTCTCTCTCTCTCTCTCTCTCTCGTATGGTCACGACAAGGAGATGCAGAGTCCCAAATCAACACCGCTGATTGGTGTTAGTCCATAGTTTCAAAATTACAAAGTGATCTGAGCTTGAAAAAAAAGGAAGAGGGGGAGAGGGGGAGAAAGGGAGATGGAGGGGGAAGGAACCCCGTTTGGTTGCAGGAGCCATATGCAAACCGGACTCTATGTAAATATTGTCTTTGCTTACCCAGTATATGCATGGTTAATTGGTTATGTTAATCTTTCTTTCCAATTTAATTTACTGTATATATGTTCTCTTAACACACAAAAATATATTTGACTATAGTTGGGGTTTTGATGGTTGAGTTTGAATTACATCGAATGTTTTTAATTATTTGATTCAACAGGATTCTTCCCAAATAAAGTGATGTTAGGTAGTGAGTTTATTAGGTAACATAAAAGTAAGAGACATAGAGGAAATGAACAAGTAAAGAGCACATACCGAAAGTATTATTGTTATAATCCCTATAATTACGATAGTACTCTACCTTTTACGGTAAGCATGACATTATTTATAAGCGGGAGTTTAACGGTGTAGCTTTATCTTTACGGCCGATTCCATCAAAGCGATGCTGACCATCAAGCTGACACGTATGCCTTCAACATATCTACCCAACCATGACGGTCCACCATGTCCGCAAAGCACAAAAAAGGTTAGGGCTAAATACTGAGTAGGCCGCCAATCACAAATCATCCATATTATCATATTGGTATTGCACCACATCAATGTGTTGTAGATGTGAGTTAATAACCAGAATCATCGATTGACTTCTATACTTCTTGAATTATTAAGTACAGTTGACCCTAAACACAATTAAAAATATTACAGGTGCCACATTGAAATTTTCTGCCTGAATGATCGGAACCAAAGTTAATCTGTTGATCCAAATGGTCGAAAGAAAACCTTTTTCGGGCGACCTGCAATGACTATGCTGTTTATTAATTAAATTATCTTCGACGATGCCATAATGGAATATATATGATTGTTTGTTGAGAATGATCACCAAATCCGCTGTAGCAAACTCTTCAAACAGTTATCTTCCAGGTCTGATTTCGATCCCTGGGTTGGAATTCCGGGTTCGAATCCCGGCAGCGGAATGAATGTTTTTTTTAAACAAATCGTGTGCTTTTAACTTTTTTATTTTTCTTCTTTTAATACTTTAATTATCTTCGAACATGTTGCAAAACATAACTAATTGTTTGTTGATTTCAATCACTAAATCTAACGTAGCACAACTTAATTTTTGTCTTTTCAGGTTTGATTTTGTTCCCTGGGTTCGAATCCTGACGGTGGAAGTGTTTTTAACTTTTTTTATCTGTTTAATATTTTGGTCAATTGTACTTAACAATGGCCCAACCGGTTCGATTATGAATTACTCCACAAAATAGTTCAATACAGCCTCAATGTATATATATGTGTGTGATTCAACCATTATAATTTGTAACGATTTAAGTGGTTAAACCCAAAACTCATTAGTCTGAATATATAAACACCATGTCAATTACTCAAAACAGATCCAAACAATCACAACCGGTAGTTAGTCCTCGATTACACTTACTACTAAATTAATGGGGTCAATAAGCAGAGGAAAAAAGAATAGCTAGTTATGTTGGGCAGAAAACATTAAATAGAAGTGAGTCAGATGCATGAAGTAGATAGATGTCAACAGTGGATAACATAAACATTGAAAATTCACAAGCAAGAAGTATTGAGTTAAATATAAATTCGGCCTTCACTAAATTAACCATCTTCGGATCAACCACTGAGAGATTAATGGCGGTGAGGCTTCTCAAACCATTCATTTTCGTCTAATTTTGGTGTGTGGCAGTGGAAGCAGATCGCGATGGCTCTTCCCCAAACCGTAATTAGCATTCAGTATTCAATTCACTTTGTGTATACATAAACATGTTCAGTTAAGTGATTATTTTAATTTGGAATTTTTCGTTATTATATTTATTAGGTCAGCGAATTCCTCCTCCACCACAGCAGCCGCCTCCTCCTCCACCCCCACCTCCTCCGCCTCCTCCACCACCGGCTTCGTCAGAGATGATACCGCTTCCACATACAGCTTGGCATTATGCTCGGCGGAGCGTGTCACCGCCGGGAAGTAAAGGATGAAGGAGGAAATGTGACAAGATAACGGAAAGAAGCACTTGCTTTGATGGTTAATGGTTTGTTTGTTCTAATTATATCTCAACTTTGAATGATATGAAAAGACCAAGTTCCTGCATATGAACATTCCCTGCAAAAATGTTTGCTCTCGTTTGGTATGGAACAATGGAGAGTGAGAGAAAAGTAGAAAAGGGAAATTGAGGAATGAGAGATTGTGTAATTCTAATTATATTGTTTGGTGATAAGATTTGCAATTGAAATATAATTTTCAGTTTGCTAGGGATTTATTATTCAATGACCAGGATGCCCTTATTTGAAATCCAATTTCAAGACCCATCATCTTCTAGTTAGCGAAAATTCGTTTAATACTCGTATAATACACATATACACACTATATGCGTTTAGAACTTCCGTTCTTGTACTATTGTAGAGCCGTTTAATTTTAAAATTTTAATATTTTCTAATTGTTGCCTAAATTTAAACGTATTACTATGTTGAAACAATGTATGAAACTCTGAACGTATTAATATTGTACCATACTCGTCCCGTATTTTACTAACTACAAATGAGAACAAATCTTATACCCACCACTACTTGTATTTTCCAGGGAAGAAGAACTAATATTTGTAAATATCTACAACCATATATTATAATATGTAATTGCTAATCATATAGTTTTTCCAAATATAAATTACATAATTGCAATAATATATTACATGCTTTGGCTAATCAAACCAATATCCCACTTTTATTCCCCACCTCGGTTGTTATAGTCGTTATAGCCGTAAAGGAAGTTGGGGGTAATAATAGCAATATCAATCTATTGTTTACGAAAACTCCGAGTTTTGAAGAAAACATCCTCAACACCATGTATTTGAAAAATGCACATTGAGAGGAAATGTGGGCTCAGAGGAAAAGTGTTTTCGTAAAACACTGGCCAATTAAAACTAAACAAACAAGTGATTCTGTGTTACTCTGAGTTTTGATAAAACCCTCCTAATTTCCTCTATACCAAACGAGGCCTTTATAAATTTTAAGTTGAAGGTAGCCATCCAAACTGATCATTTATTTTATCTTTCGGTAGGAATTAACCCAGGGTTAAAAATATCAATCCATACATTTACATTATTATTTAATGAACTCATACTCGATATTTGATGAATTCGATTAACTAAAATTGGATATTGTTTTTTGAGCGAAATATGAAATCGGTGTGATTAATATTATAAAGAATTTAATTTTTTTTAATTTGTTTGACGCTTCATTTACTTAAAAGAAAATAATAACATGACTAGAGTGCAATTATTAAAAGCCGGTGGGTTAGCGAAAATCACAACAAATCCCATTTTGCTTGGCGGTGGAAATTAAATTGTGGTTTTGCAAAGCTCTGATATAAGATTAAAAATTATAAATAAATTTAGTGCATTAAACTATTCTATTCAGAGGTGTAGATCCACATACGGGATTACATAGATCGCGGATTTTTTGCGAAATAAAAAGGTATCAATTCTTGTTCTCATACATACAACAGACAAAAGGACTATGAAGGTGAGGAAATAAATAGACAATAACCTAAAAAAAAGGAAAGAGATCCGACTGAAGACGGTGAACGTTATTAGAGCTGATTCGGAGCTCCACAACCCCCTAAGAGCCAAAGGTCACTAGAGTAACCAGCTTACTTTTACATTGTCCATAGTGCGTCTATTCTGTCCAGAAACATTCTGATTTTCTACATGCTTATTGGTTGCCCTTAATTCTCTATAGTTGTTAGGCATGTTTTGGTCGATTCTTAATTTTCTATGCCTTTGTACCATTCTCACCATGTCTATTATGAAGTGGTCTATGCTTAATATGAGTGCTTTGGTTACAACTCATAACATAGTCATAGAGTTGCTTAGAGTTAAGTATATCAGACCATCCATGAACTTCTACAAATCGTACACTCTTGATCTGGAATGTATTACGGTGACCTAGGTTTCTATGAATTCACATATGCTGATAAGTATAATACTCAATATTGACCTGTCAAGTTTTCTATGAAACCTAACTAACTTAATGCTTCATGATATCAGGCGACCTCTATGCTAGAGATTTAGCAAGCCTGTAGGTCCTAGACGTTGCATTTTAGCACTTAATCTCTCAAAGAATGGTTACAATTTTAGTACTTATGTCAGATGAACAATTAAACGCCAAACCCTCAATCTTGATCTCATGTTCCATTGTAACAACTGTTTATCATTTTACAAAAAAAAACTAACCCTACAACCTGCCGAAAAGACAAAAAAAAAACATGTTTACACTAAAATCCGAACAAAGCTAGTTTTCAGAAAGAAACGAACGGAATCCAAAGTAGAATGGGATAAGGAAACCTAGCTAATTGCAGTAGGTTAAGGAAAACCCAGACCGCGTCCCTCCCTAACGGCTCTCAACCCCAACCAGTCCACCACTATATAAACAAACAGCCTCCCACCCATTACTCACTACTTGCTACTCACGGCTCGGATTTTTTCTTGTTACTACACAACATCATCAAACGGTCACAACAAATTTCCTTTTCTTCTTCTCCTTCTTCTTTCTTTCTAATTTCGGCATTCAACTTGAGAATAATGAGTGCTCCTAGCGCTGTAGATCATGAGGTAGCATCGTCGACCATGAAGAAGCCGTCGAAGAAGAAGAATGTCATCAGAATCAAATTAGGGCCAAAGAAAGACGGCGCTGATCATCAGATGATGACCAAGGCCAAGTCGGTGTTGTCTCCTGAGGAAGAATACGAGAGGAAACTGGAGATAAGTAGGCGGAAGCTAAAGAGAGGCTACGAGGATCACCAAGAGTCACGGAAGCGCTCTAGGATTGTAGTCCTGGACGACCCCTACTCTTCGTCAAAGCCGCCTAGCAAGGTGAAACAACAACAGTGGTCTGGTGGTGATGACGATGCAAGTAGTAAGCCGCGGCCGCATAAGAAGGCTCCAAAGTGGTTTGTTCGTGTTCTCAAGAAAAGGAATGAAGCCCGCCTCCACTGTCAAGTTCGTCCCGACATCGTTATTCATCACCACCGACCTTTTTTTTGATTAGTTCCTCACCGGCCGGACATTACATTAATGTTCTTCCATTCATTCATGAATTGATTTCACCGCCGTGGTTGGAGATCTTGATTATGATCTTTAATTTCTCGGGATTTGTATTGGTTCGGACAGAGTATATATGATCGTAATAAAAACCCTAGCATATATGCAACGGTATATTCCTCAACTTCTTTTTTGTGTCTCTCAACTCTGTAGATGCTCAAAAAGGCATGTCATCATAAATACCACTGCAAAAAGACGTCCCGAAACGGTATACAAAATCACACATAACTCACAAAATTGCATGATCACAAAAAGTAAAAACCAAAACAATCAAAATGTAGAACACGATGGCTGGAGTTGCTTGCAGTCGGGGAAAAATTCAATACTCAACCGGTATTCCTCATTCCAGCGGCAATTCCGTTAATGGTGATCAGTAAAGCATCTCTGAGCTTAACGTTATCATCGTCCCTTCTCAGCCTCTTCAGAACTTCCACTTGCAACATGTTCATCGGATTCAGATACGGCAGCCTCCCTTCGATAAGCCTTCTCAAGCTCTTGTTATTGTCCGAGAGCTTCTCGTGGCCGCTCACAACCAGCACGTACTTCTCAGTCGACGAGAGCTCCTTCCTCAGGTCGTCTCCGATTTTCTGCCTGCTCTCCGAAACAAGCACTTCGTCGTAGTGCTTTGCTATGGACGTGTCTGCCTTCCCTATGATCATTTCTATGAGGTCTATCGTGGACTGGAAGAAAGGCCACTCTTGGTACATTGATTTCAGGTCTTCAGTGTGTCCCTTTTGGCATGCGTATTCCAGACCGGCTCCAACTCCGAGCCAAGCTGGCAGGACGAACCTGGTCTGTGTCCATGCAAACACCCATGGAATGGCACGGAGGTGGCCGATCCCAGTCGAGGCCTTCCTTCGTGTGGGACGGCTTCCTATGTTGAGGAACCCTAGCTCAGCTTGAGGAGTAGCTTCTTGGAAGTAGGTTATGAATTCTGGATTCTCGTATACGTTGCTCCTGTAGTTCTGGCAACTGACTTTTGATATCTCCTCCATCAGGCTGCGCCATTTTAGTTCTCGAGGTGGAAGAGGGGGGCGGAGAGTTGCGAGCAGCACTGCAGTTGTGTAGATCTCTAGCTGTCTGACCGCTGTGTTTGGGAGTCCAAACTTTGCCTGCACCATTTCTCCTTGCTCAGTTGATCTCAGAGTCCCCTGCCAAGCATTGCAATATTTGATATACAAAGGTGCAAAAGTAGAAAGAAATTGCAGGTGTTTTTATATATATAACTGAGTGACTCACCATTACTGAGCCTGGAGGTTGGGATTGAATGGCAAGATATGTAGGGCCACCACCACGACCGACACTGCCTCCTCGGCCATGGAAAAGAGTTACTTTGATACCGAACTCATTGCATGCCGTCACAACATCCTCCTGGGCTTTGTAAAGCTCCCAAGCAGCAGTGAAGCGGCCTGCATCTTTACCAGAATCCGAATATCCAACCATCACCTAGTTTCAGATCGAAAGTTGTCAGTAGCAGATAAAGTACAGAAAAATACTTAACCAAGTCAAGTTTGGATGTTCTTCTTTCTAAATGAGTACCTCCTGATGGCCGTTATGATTCTCAATGATGTGCTCTCTGTACCAATCAATGGACAGCAGTTTCCTGATCACTGAACCTGCCTCTCTGAGATCCTTCACAGTTTCAAACAATGGAGCAACCCGAAGCCTGACAAAACATAATATGATTGACATGCGAACAATTTTCAAAACAACCAATGGCTAAAGCCAGAGTCTAAAGTTGTCCAATAAGGAATGATTGCTTAACTAAGGAAGTAGCAATACAAAAAAGGTTTACTTACGTCCCACCAGGGCATGGTCTCCCTAACTCTCCACTGACAGTAAGGCGGGCATCTTTTTGTAGAAGCTCCACTGCTAAGACATCACTTGCCTGCGAACACACATGTCATTGATTTAACTTTCCTTCCATACGAAGCAGTCCATGAGCAAATATCTGATAATCAACTACAAACTACAAATATTGCTGACAGATTTTGAACTTGAATTCATAGCAGTGGTTTATACATTTGATGCCATGGAAATGACATATGCTCCGAGGGAATCACTGCCCAGCTCAGCAGCTACACGGAAGGTATCCAAGACTTCTTTCACCTCAGGTGGAACCTGCAAACAGAACAGAATTCGTAGACCTTAAATAGCAAAAGAATAGCAGTAATAGAACAATTGTAATGCGTCTATAATCTTGACTTCTCAATATAGTATCTTGATATGTATGTTTTTAAAGCAATCAGGTAATTAAGCTACTATCAGAAGCTTTAGAGAACTTCAATCATTTGTTCTTTGTCTGTTAAATGATAAACAGCTAATGGGAATCCCACTGGATTATTGATAGAAATGTAAGGAATTACCTCGATACTAGACGGAATTAATGGCCGCTTTCCCTTCAGTTCTCTCGTCAAGAACTCTAACTTTTTGTCCTCATCCCACTCGCTATATATCCCCATGTCCAAATATTTGGTGATTGCATCCAATGCTTCAGCATGTCTACCAGATTCCTGTTATATTTGAGGAATTTCAGTTAATTTCGACTAGAATAGAGCAACTTTGACTTTTAATGTGAAAAAGAAAGCATACCTGACGTAAATCTAACTTCATCAACACCATGCCAAAGGTGGCAACTCTACGTATCAAGTCAGCCAGACGACCATCAGCCAGTAGGCCCGATCCACATGATTGCTGCGATATTTAATTAGTGCAGTTCAATTTAACTGTAATTCATGGATTTTTACCGCTTATATATCCCAGATGACTTTGCACAAGCTTGAGTTGCACATTACCAGAGAATCATAGCATAAAAGCAGAGGTTCCAACAATTGATCTGCAGTTTCAAAGTGATCCCAAGGATCATATTCACAAGGAATATCTTCAAGAAGTAGTTCCAATCTTTTTCTTGTCTTCATAAGCTGATTCGCAGGAAAACAAAACATGGATATGCATCTTAATTAGTTAAAAGACTTAAGAGGATAAGTCAGAGCCACCAAGCAATGCAGATTAGATTGTTGAGGACTTGGCTCTAAATACCTTGTCTTTTACATTGCTAAGAACAATCCTGTAAGGAGCGATCGTAGATTGTTGAGGACTTGGCTCTAGAAGCTTATGGAAGCTTGATCTTCCTATCATAGACTCCGCAAATTTTTTCCGCTGAGCAGCAAGTTGGACAGATGAAAAAGAGGAAGACCTTTGCATCCCTGGAGACTGAGAACCATTTGAAGCTGTGGGCTTTCCAGTCGGTGTACCGCGATTGCCAGTGGGAGAAGGTAACGGGATTGAAGAGCCTCTATGTCCCTGATATGAACAGAACAATGTACCACTACTGCTAAATATTCCAGGCAATAAGAGAGTAAACCAGCAACATCATTTGAAGTACTGTGAAGAAAGATTAATTACCTGACACTTAGGCATGTAATCTGTACCAGGAAGTTCCAGTTTGGGATATCTAGGAGCTCCATCCTTCTCACAGTCTACACAGAGCGATGGGTTAAAGAAGAAACTAGCTGGCAGGGTAAAAACTGATGAATATATTAAGATACTAGCATCTTATTAGCAAAACTAGATAACGCGTAATTTGTAGTATAAATCGCCAACAAAAGTATCAATGAAAGCTTTGTTGAACGTGTACACATAGAACGAAAGCACAATAGTAGAAGTTTAGCAATATGAAAGTGGTAAACGTGTTTACCAGCTCGGGAAGGCAGGTCAGCACTAGCTGGTAGTTGCGTTGGAACAGACCGAGATGTTTGGCTATGAAACTTAAACTGATTTCTGATCCCTGAACTATCCTGTCTGTCTTCCGAAGAATTTTCTGTGGAGGAAAAGTACACTTCAGCTTAGCTTATCAGTATAATAGAAACAGGTCACTGCTTCTGAATGATAAACCATGTATAATTTACCAAACTTAACCAAATATTTTTGTCAAAACATATCGTAAGCAGTTTCTTAAATGTGTTACTAGGATACATCAGAGATGCCAGCCTATAAAAGGATTAAAGAATAGTTCCCCTGAAGCTACAAACAATTGAACTTTCGCATGGCCAAAATCCATTATTCGAACACTTTAAATTTTAGCTTAATTTTCAACAATTCTATATAGAAAATTTGATTCCACCGAACTGTTAGTGATGATAATAAACAAAAGTGAATGACAGGTAAGACTGATTACACGACATATCTATGCAGTTCAGATTTGGATAACAATCTAGCAACTTCAACCTGCTTTCATAACGTCATGTGCCTCTTTCAACAACCTGTCGCTGCATCGGGTCATGGATAGTTCAAATCTGAGACTATCAACTTCCCGAATATACAGGTCGATAGCCATCCATCTAGACAATAAGGAGACATCTCTTGTGACCTGAAACATTACCAAGAAGTTCTCAATTTAATAGATATCATGGTGTTTTCTTCCAAAAAAAATAGACATCATGGTGTCAATAAGTAGGATCAGTTCTTTTTCAATAGTATTCCTGAAACGAATATAAGCAGATGTATCAGTTCCATGAAAAATGAACAACCACCTAGAAGATAATAACAGATTAAGAAGTCCGGTTAAGTAGGTGACCCACTTGCAAACCAGATCGATCACATATACTCATGTCATTCATATCTTTGAATTCCATTCATAACTCAAGAGCCAAACGATCAAAATCAAATGGAGAATGTTCATTGTTTACTAGATTAACCTCTCACCACCAAGCAAGACACTGTTTCCAATCAACACGGGTGTTCGAGTGTACCTTAGACGTCACATTCGGATTTCCGTCCCTATCACCTCCCATCCAAGAACCAAATTTTATTGGTGTGGCAGTTAGCGGCAGTGGCATTCCTGTATGCTAAGGAAGAAATATATACATAAGAAAATGAACAAAAAGTATCAAACTCTTTTGCGTTTTTCGAAAACAAAAGTAACAAACTCTAATTAATATGAAACATATCAAGTTCCAAGAAGCTTCTTAAAATTCATTTCAAGAATCTACAAATAATAAGGGCAGGAGCGAGAGGGTGAAGAAGGAGGAATAACAATAAACCTTTTTCAGGGCATTGCTGACACGGCGTAGATAGTGAGGTACAGCTTTCCATAGGGATTGTTCAACAATATTCAATCCTGAATTGATGAAATATTTGTGTTTTAAGTTCATAAATAAATTGTTCACTTGAATCAAGAAATGCATGTTTTTCCTATGTATGGTATTGGTTGATTATCAGCCTTGACGGTCCATTCAGTTCTTCAAATGTCAATGTTCTGTTTATTCGAGCGTATGTACAGATAGTTGGAAAGAATCGGAGAATGCATGTTATTTCATGAACAAGGTTTTATTGATTTACCAGCCCTAGCCTCATCCACTGGTGTTGGCTTATGACGCCTGAGCTCATCTGTCTGCCATATTGAGGTGATCTCTCTAACCTGTGAAAGGAAGAATGATGAAAATCCAATGAAAATCAAGACATAAATAATAACTATAAGATTAACTGTTTTCCCTCAAAAGGGAACCTGGATCACAGAAAAAAAGCAGGGGAAAGCATTATGCTGCAAGAACCATACCAGATCTTCAATCAGCATTTCTCGATCTTCATGAGTAAGGTCAGTCCTATCATTGTAGTCCAAAAGATGCTGCATACGAGCATTCAAATGGAGTTACTAACACACAAACAGGTAAAAAAGTTGGATGAGTAATTTAGTTCAGAGGCATAATATAACTCACAGAAATTCTGATGTGCTTATACTGCAAGGTCCGACGATTGATTTGGGTAGGATGTGCAGTTAGAACAATTTCTACCTCCTGCAACAACGAAGACGCGATAAGCTAAGAACACGTTACAAGTCTGTAATAGTTCTTTCCAAGGGACTTCATTTTCCTGTTATGGTGCTTTTTCATGATTTTCTCCTATGTTCTTTTTGAAACCCTTCTAGATGATGTTTATGATACTTTGTGTAACTTCTTTAGAATGCACCTGGATGACTTACATACCGGAGTTTTTACCTGAACTCCTTTTAAAAAGTTTTAACCAACAATACCTGCTTACAGACAGTACGATACAGTTGATCTGGAGGAACTCCACTCTGCAAGAGCTGAGTAAAGACATCATCACAAGATCTAGATAAATGAGCAGCACTTCTTAACCTGCGGACCCTGTAGTCAACAATATAATCAAAGTAATGAGTTCTGAGAGTCAATTGATTGTAAACAGAGTAAGCATTTGTTTTTGTAACACCATGTTTTCCAATTGAAGCTATGGTCTAGGATCATCTTATCATAACTGGCTAGCTTGACACATTGAAATTACTCAACGCTGAGTAGAAACCTATAGCTTTATTCTGCAGAACAAAGCCACGTTTAACTGCCAATCCAATGTAATATATTTTCAACGGATTAGCCTTTGAAATGCAAGTCCACCGATAAAATATCTGACCAAGGCACATGAACTTCTTGACGCTAATTACTGAAGTATATTAGATAGAAGTATGATCAGAAAAGGCTCTTTACCTGTGGTGGGTCTCAGCAATTCCCATCAAGTTAAGGAAATGGCTAATCGCACGAGCCAGAGTTAAGGCCTCCTCTAATGTCAATTGTGACATCTCGGCAGCCAATTGTTTCTCCAGCATGTCTGCTGCGTCCTCTATCTCCGCCAACCTCATATTGCAGGCACTCTGTAACCAGACAGTGCACCATGTATACAGCTCAATGTGTTAGATATGATCCATACTTGTTAAGAACCATCCTTATTCGCTAGGAGACGCGAAAGGAAAAGATAAACGCATATGTCAACACACTAGCAAACAATTGATTCTACCTTACAGAAAACACTGATACCTAATTGGAACAAACATCGTAAATAATGTTCACATTTTTTTCGCGTCCTGAATTAAGGGGACAAAATACATTGGTATCCTCCAAATCCAGTTCTGAGAAAGTGATGCTCAAGTGTATTTGGCTTTGTTTCTATTGGTATAATCAAATCGAAGCATCCAAGGGATTCAAGCATGCAAATCTTAATCAAAACACAGAGATGATTTAGGTATCCATTTTACAGAAATTTCGAGATCGCATAACTTCATCATCGTGATTTCAAAGTTCTTTCAAATCTCTCAGCAAACAGAATGGCATGCCATGCAAAACTTTGTTTTTAGATACTATCTTTTATAGAAACTTGAAAACTAAACAACATCGGAAGAACTCTCGATGAACACAATATATGAAAGGGAAACCAGTTAGATATTCAGAATCCCAGCCACGAGTGACTGAACTATGAAACTCAATAAATGGAAGGGGGGAAATGATCGAGGAGATAATGAGGCGATAGAAGAGGCAAAAACCTGAGCGACGATACGAATTTTTTCAAGTTTCTTCATGAGCTTGCTATCAACTTCCCTCTGCAATACATCGTTGAGAAGATTTCCGAGCAGCTTGCAATCATCGTCGAAGCTCTGGAACGACATTTCTTCGGCGATATCATCAGTGGTGTCCGTCATGGTTACGGGACGAAACAAGCAAGGCACAAATGAAAAAGGAGCCTGCGTTTACAGTAAACGAGAGAGACAAAGAGAAGAAAGAGAAGAGAGATAGAAGATGGAGCGGAGAGGTAGTGAGTGAAGCTGGCGAAACGAGATTGTGAATGGTGGAAGAAGAAGAAGAAGAAGAAGAAGAAGGATGTTTGTGTTTGGGGAAACAGTTAGTATGGGGCCCGCCCAGGAGGCAGGAGACCTGCCTTTTACCGTCGAGAGTTGCGAGAGGTCCCGCGACACTTGGCAGTCAAGGCGATAATTTAAATCGGAATGGTTAAATTTAGGCCTTGGGAGTCTCGTGGCCACGTAATGATGCCCGTATTCTGTTATTTCAGGTAAAAAGTTTAACTGCAACCCTCTAAATATAGTTTTAATATTTTAGTGGTCTTGAAAACTATAACTGCTCTAATTTAAAACATGTTATATTCTTTTAGTTTCATCATTTTTAAGTCTTGATTTTTTTAAATGTCACTTATAAACACTTCTGATAATATTTTTGAGTAAAATAATTTTATATTATTTCGTGATAAATCGATATAAATATTTTAATAAATTTTCATAAAACCCAAGTTCAAAAAAAATTTAAATTTTTTAATTCTTTATATTCTTCAAGTATGGTTCACATATTTTTAATACTACTATTAAATTAAAATAATTTGAATCTCCATATTTATCATCAAAACACAATCAGAATAAAAACACCTAAAAGTAAAAATTGATGACCAAACAGCAACACTCCAAAACATTTAAATGTGAAAAAGTTAATTAAAAAAAACATCTTGCCGATCTTCCTCTCTCAAATCTTTTTAACATTTGGGCCCAGTTTTAGCATTTCACATTGAAAAGATGTTATAAATCCTTCATTTTAACATTTTAGCATCCAACTTTTACAAATTTAGCATGTTAACTTTTATTTACAAGGTGGGTTGGAGGTATTTGAAAACTTGTATTTTACAAATATACACGTTTAGCCAGAGGGTTGCCGAGATCCTTAGGATTCTAAACATATATAAATTTGAAGGGAATATTTTGGTATTCATGTCCATCTATATTGTATATTGTTTTTTTATGGATGATAAACGTTTTATGATGGATAATACGTGATCCGCCAGCTCCAGACCCGATGGATAACACTTAATAAAACCCGAATCTAATATGAGCTCGATGAAGTCGTGATCCAATGAACATGTGACCCAATAGTTTTTAACGTAACAAACTTGTGACTCACACCCACAACCTGCCTAATAGCAATTGTGACCAGTAGTGTTCCCATTTGATAGGTTTAAGTAGCCCAAAATAGGGTTTACTAAGTCGGTATAATAAGCGACTTCGGATAGCTAACTTTATAGTATAATAGTTTTCAGTTGAGAGAAGCAATTTCAAAAAGAATTAGTTGTCACTCCTATATAAGTCTGAACCTTGTGCATATTTATTGAGAGACGGTAGGCAACCCATGTTAAGCTTAGCCCAATACTTGATAATTCTGCAACCTGATAAACCAGGACCAGAAGAATTCTGAGGTTGATGAATTCGTGATCCAATGAACCTGCGACCCAATAATTTGTAATCTGACAAACCCTTAACTCGTCACTTATTTGAAATATAAGTAACCCGATCATTAAGTCTAGTCTAATATATCACATGAATTTATTAAAATATTAATAATTCCTTAACTATAAAAACATATGACGCCAATTACATATAAGTTGAAAATACATAACACTCACCCGTTTATCACAATTCATATGAAATATTTAACATTATTTTTTGAAATCAAGAAATACTTATGTTTGATATTTATTTTCACATAAACTTATTATTTTCTAAAATAATTATATTATATATCATGTCATATTATGAAGACATTTAATAGGATGAGTGAGGATATTTAAATTTTAATTTAAAAAATAATTGATGATGTGGAAATTTGAGAAAATAGTAGAAATTTATGTAGCAAACTCAATTTTATGAATTGCTTTAATATATGTTAAGATAGTTATAATCCTTTTTACGGAAAATTATCATCATCATTGTTTTATGAATATCTTCGTCAATTTTCGTTTGGTTTGGAATTATTTTGCAAATGTGTTATTTCACACACATGATCATTGCCTCGATTAATAATTTGAGAATGTGGAGTTGCTTCAGTGATATAGCAATATGTTTAGAAATCTTGAGGTCTTGAACTCAAATTCAATACACCCTACGAAATGGATATCTTTATTGTGTTTAGTTTCAGTCTTCTATCTTAGAAACAAATATGATATTTTGTGTGTGTAAACTTGTTGTATAAAAATTATCATGTTTGGGTAACTCAAAGCAATGAGTTAATTTACATGTGGTATATGATGCATAAAATGTCTTTATACTATATTACCCGTATAACCCTAAATTCTTAATCGAGGCAATGATCATGTTTGTGAGTTTGTTATGTTTTACTTTGAAATTATGTTTTATATCTTAAAGTCTTCTGAATTTGAATTATATGGTAGTCTTATAATTCAAATTACAATTAATAAGTTATGCGGCCATGTGGGGATGGGTATGAATATTGATATTCGGATGGGGATAGAGACACGGATGGTAATGAATTTTATGAATGGATGTGGAGATGGGTATAGATATCCCGTCTGAAACCTACCCCATTGCCAAGATTGGTTGTGAAAAAGAATAACAAATCAAGAGTTAATTTGGGGTTTAAGAAACCTACCAATTCAATACCACCCACCCCCAAGTATTATAAATACCACCAAAGAGAGTTGTTTCAAATAGTTAATAGCAAAATACTATATATTTTATTTTTTATGCTAAACGAGGTATTTTGACCCAAATAACTCCTTCAAATGAGGTATTATAAGTTATTTAAGTCAAAATATCATACCCAAATATCTCATCCAAACGATTTTTGTATTTGCCACATAATGGATACTCGCAAACACATTAACAAACCAAATGGGAGGTATACTCTCTATATGCAAATGCACATAAACTAAAAATTATCCCACCAAAATGTAATCAACCATGTTCTTTTATCTCGTTATAAAACAAAAGTGACAACTATAATACGAAAAATTAAAACCGACATATCGATACGCACAAGCGGAATAAAATTGACAAAGGGGATTTTACACATTACAGTACATACGAATTGAAATCTAAACAATGAAGAATTGGTGTATTAGACTGCATTAACGACGAAAAATTAGGAAGCCTCACCATAGCCCTCGAATTAATCGATGACTAAAAGAAAAATGGTTTGATTAGGAGAGGGCGAAACGAGGTGGTGATTGGCTGATGTAGATGTAGGACTTGACTTCACGGCAGAGTAGTGGCTGAAGTGAAAGAATTCAACCATGTTGGAGTCTTATCCCTATTGTATTAGTTTAAGCACGGAACAATCGTCGTCTTACATTCATGAGCATCGTGAAGATGATGATATATACGACGGGAGGAGGGGGTGAAGAGAGCTTACTGCACGGAGCCCACTCCTCACGTCAGTTACCACATCCTCCTTCTCGATCGGTCACCACAGTCTCACAACGGAAAAAAGAATGATCGTGAGTTTCCACGTAAATGAAATTTTTCATTATAGCTATTAGAGGAAGAGATCGTACGAAAGGTTAACAATTCTAGGGAATAATTTAATTATCAATTATTTTATAATTTCCTTTTTAAAAGTATAGTTTTTATTTATTTTATAATTAAAAGCTAACGTGCTAGCTGATATAACATATTTGACCGGTCAAGTTATATAATGTCAATGTCGTTTGTGTGGTCATCAATAAAGTTAAAAATTTAACAGTTTGTGTAGTTAACAGACTAAATTTAACAAACGATCAAAAGTAATTCCCCGATAATTGTAATTTAAATAATTCAAATATAATTTTGATTAAATTTTGGTATTAGATCTTTAATAAACCTCACGTCTAAATATATTGGATCCAAATTATCATTTTTATCCTAACTTTCAAACATCTCAATCATATCACTAATGTCGTTTGCAACCGTTCATATAAATTTGTAAATTTATAAATTACAAACTCTCAAAACCCTTGTAAAATAAAAGTCAACATACTAAACTTATATATTCCGGTGGCTAAACTAGCAAAATGATGAATTTATTGCTCCTATATATGACTTGGAACATAATGATACCTTTGCATCTATTACCAAAGTGATGACATCCAATGCTGTGCCCGTGAAGTGCGCCACACGCCCCGACCGTTGCCGCTTAGAGCATGCGATTATATACCACGCGAGCGTCACTCCGACTCCCTTAATCTTTTTTTTCATTTAAAGTTTAAATTAGATTCTGAATTGCTATAAAACGCCTACGTCTTATTGCGAAACTCAAAGTTGAAATGACAAAAAACGCCCCTGAAATAGTAAAATATCAATTTTTTATAAGATACGAAAAATCGATAAATTTTTATACTACTTGAAACGACCAATCAAAATTGCCTACTTACTCCGCCGCCACCATCGTTCTGCCGCGCCGTTCCGCTGCTGCCGTCCCGCCGCAACCGTTCCGCCACTGCCGTCCCGTCGCAACCGTTCCGGTCAAGTGCTGAATGTTAGAACGAGCCAAATGTTTTTTAGAAAATGGAGCGATCTGGTAGAAGGAGGCTGGAGTCCAGATTTAGTACAGTATCCGGCATCAGAGTGGCTCTCTTGCAAGCATAAGTGAGTGTGTTGCTACACGAACAAAGTGTTCCATCTCGGAAACACAAGTAGAAACAAGGTGATCCGGACTACCAAGGGGCTGCCTTGTAGATGCGAAGTTCGGCGATGTGTGGTAGAGGAACGTTGATATACATGAGACACCTACATCGCTTTTGGGCTACATTGGACTACACGAACCCTCCCGACCGTGCTAAGTGAGAAGATGACGTCCGTGCTGAGCGCAATGTTCCGTGAGAAACTGTTGAGGAGGTCAAGGGTTTAGGAGAAGCACACGTTCGCGCTGCCACGAGATTGCTCATGTCCCATCTACATACAGAGGCTGAGGGTCTTCAAGACCCAAAGAAATTTGATACTCTGAAAGGTAGACCTCCCAGACAATTCCGGACACGAGGATGTCGTCGATGTTTCATATTAGGTTGGGATGATACAACTGTTTGTATAAACGCTTTCTACATATGTAGGGAATTTATATTTCTGTGTACTTTTGAGAAATACTATGGAATGGATTCAGATATGAATGGAACACTTATATGACTAATGAAAATACGAAATATCCTTTGCATAAATAACTCACATACAGTGTCAATAAACGCAAAGTACTAATAATGTCAACTAAACAAAAAACAATCGTGGTAAAAATTACCCAACTGAAAAGACAAAAAACGTACAGAACGCCCAGCTCTGCCACGTCGAGGGCCCACGATAGAAGAACCTTGTGATCCATGAGACGACCTGCTGCCCGCTCCTAATCCCGATGGAGCGCCTGTACCCCTCCCTACTGGTCTCTTTCGTGAGCGAGCACGGTCAAGTAAGAGGGGGTGAAATGAGGTATCACAATCGTCATCGTCATCCTCGTTGTCGTCCGACGGGATCTGCTCATCTTCGCCGTCTGAGTCGTCTCAGATGGTATGAATGTCATCGCCCAAATCCGGGGGCCGGCTAGCAAAAATCTCATCAACCGTCAGCTCTCTCCCAACTGAGTGCAAATCGGGGTCCACATATATCGGTACGGAAATCTGAAACCGCGCACTTGACTGACTAACATCCCCTAGCCTAGACTTCTTCCCCTTCGCTCATTCCTCGTTCAATTTTTGATTTGAGGCAGAAATAAGACGAATGATAAACCGCGGCAAACGATGATCTCCGCTCGACATCACTTTCAACTATATATGCAATTTAAATCGTAACTATTAATTACAAAACTAATACTAAACCCTACTTTTCAAACAAACATTCAATTTGAGATGTATAATTAATAATTCATCGAAATTAGACCGACTATTTATTAATTTGAAATCTTTGATATTGATAATTTTTTTCATTTCAATGTTAAATTTGTATATACTAAGTAACCTTAATTAGCATGATAAGTTATTAATTTTTATGTATTAGTTAAATAGATATTCAATTACCAATTATTTAATTATCAAATTAATTGTTACTATATTTACTAATTTTTACTAATTGATCTTAATTAGCATGACTAATTACTAATTTCTAAGTATTAATCAAATACTTTACTAAACTAAATCATACTAATTACTAATTCACTAAACTAAATCACACTAATTATATTTTAATAATAACAACATAACAATTAAAAAAAAATTAAAAAAGAATCCGTCACCATTCAACGACTGCAAATTTCTTTTTTCTTTTTTTATTTAATTTTTTAAACCTTTAGCGGGGCGGCGACGGCGGGAGCGAGGAGTGGCGATGCAGCAACGGGGAGCGGCGAAGGCAGCGAGCGGCATGCGACTGCGGAAAACGTCGGTAGCAAACGATATCGTCGACGGCGAGCGGCGAGCAGCGGGCGGAGGAGCTGTTAGGGGAGAAGGAGACTGTTTCAGAGAGTTTCGAGTTTCGAGTTAGGTAGTGTATTGGATTCGAGGGACATCATGTATGTATTTAAATATTACATTCAAAGGATATTCGCATAATTTTACTCACTGAATTTAAATATTAGGGCGTTAGATAGTAAAAAGTAGGGCGTGTTATGGCAATTCCCATTAATTTAAATATTACCATTTTAGTTACTTCTTTCCACTTTTTGAAATTTTTAATCTACTTCCAACGACTATAAAACAGTCTTAAAATAATTACAAAATTCTTCTATTCAACCAACATTTCACATTCTATCAGTCATCTCTCATTCTTTACACTCTTCATACAAAAATTAGTATAATTTCTTTCAACTCCATCATGAGTAATAAAGGTGTCGATAGGCCCGTAGACCAAGACATAGCCCTTGCATGGTTTGGTGCAAAATTTTGTGTGATAGAGACGTGATGAATGGTTAAGAATTCCTTACGTATTGGAATATAATCGAAGGGTCATTCAAAACTATGGTGCAAGGTATTGATACATTCATGTTCCAATATTTTGTTGTTCAATAAAGGAATAAGATAATGTTAATGATGATGTTCAAAATAATAGTATGCATAGATTGCGTCTCATATTTGAGAACACATATCATCAGACCCGTTCATTATCCTGTGCCGGTCGGTCCACCAACATAAAACCTCATATGTTTTGGAGTCTTACTTCTAGATATAATATTATATGTGTTGTTCAATAAAAGCCTGTGTTATCACCACAGAACAAACGGATAGAACATTTGCTTGTGATGTATTTTGAATCCGTGGTTAAGAGCCGGATTTGCTTGGGTAAAAAGACGAGACGGATTTACCTTTTCATCTCCCACGTGGCAGCTTAAAACGTTAGGCTTCCGATAGATCTTCTTTCTCCCTCTTCCCTCCCTCCGTCTCTTAAGAAACAATTCATTCAACGCAGAAACAGATAACCGAAACCCTAAGTCCAGTCCAAAGGGTTTCTCAGAATCTCTCCGGCTACCGGAGATAACGTGCTCTGCAATTGTTTTCTTACCGACTACAGCTGTAGTCTCGGGATTTCGATTTTGAGATATTATTCTTATCCATGACGACGGAGAATAGTGCGACATCCAGATCGAATTCAGCGGCGGATTCGTACATAGGAAGCTTGATAAGCTTGACTTCCAAGAGTGAGATCAGATATGAAGGCGTTCTTTACAACATCAATACTGACGAGTCCAGTATTGGATTGAAAAACGGTAACCACTTCGTAGCTGGAAATTCTTGGGGAGGGGGTTTATTTGATCGATTTTGCTTGTATTGAGCTGATTTGAATGTATTTGCTATACGTTTCTGTACTAGTGCGTTTAAGGTTTTGCTGTTGGAGCTTAAGTTGAAGTCCTAGATAAATTGAATCTAAAATGAGAATTCCTTTCTGTTTGACAGCTCCTAAATTCCTAACTTTACTAGTGATTATATTTTTGGTAGAAAATTTTGCTGACTATGCTTCGGTGTTGAACTCTTTAAGGATTTTGAAACTCTTGATTATTGCATATTCAATCTGATTCTCATGCTTTGACGCTATAATTCTCGACATGGAGTCTTGGAGCTTTTGTTTTGTTTATCTCAAATTTCGTATTTGATTGATGAATTTGCTATGTCTACCAAGTTTGACTACTTTTCATGCATAATCTGTATATGCTCTGCTTATTTGCCGTTTGCACCATGTAGTTCGGTCCTTCGGAACTGAAGGACGGAAAAAGGATGGCCCGCAAATCCCTCCCAGTGACAAAGTGTATGAGTACATATTGTTCCGAGGAACTGACATTAAGGTACCACATAGAGATACTTGCCTAGATATTGTGCTATCTTCAGCATCCGCTTAATTTGCTTTGCAACCGCGCCTTAAACACATCAAACATATGCTTAGTGGTTTCTTTTTTCTTGCTATTTTTGTGCATTTCTCTCCATGTATCTGTAAATTGTAATAGCCTGCATTGTCTCATTTCACACGTACAACTACGAGGTTTGTTCAAGTCGAGGTCTGATGATGTGAAACACCCCACATTTGAAAACCAGTGCTTTTAGAGTCAGATGACTGTCAATACTTGATTACAAGACAAAAGTTTTTTATCATTGAATTTTTGCCTCATTGATAACTTGTTTCTGCGCAAATAGGATGAAAGAATCTCAGTAGAAATACTGACCTTCATCCTGAGCGAAATGATTGATTGATAATTCCCGAGAAGTCCGAGAATTTCTTGCAGAGTTTGTGAACATTATAAAGTGTCTATTAATTCTGACATCCGTACTGATTTTTTCATGAGTACAAATTCAATAAATATGGTTTTTTTCCTCACGATGTTCGTGTTTGTCGTGCTGCTTGCTTTTAGTGTATCTGATAATCACAGATTTTTGCATCCAAGGTAGCTTCAACCTACTGGACACTTTCTAATAGATCAAAATTCCTTTCTTAGCAACTTTACGTATTTGGTTGTTATACTATTTTATTACTCCTTCATGGTTCCTATATGCATATGACGAAACAATCTCACTCAAATGCATATATACACTCGCCAACAAATGCTATAATTTATTCTTTCTCTATTACAGGACTTGCAGGTTAAATCATCACCCCCAGCTCTTCAGCCCGCCCCGCCTCTAAACAATGATCCAGCTATTATACAGGTAAGTTAAAGGCAATGAATTCACATGTAGCACACTTCTTTGCAACCGGAGATAGCCTGCTATTGTTGCTCAGTCACCGGCAATTTTCATGCAGTCTCACTATCCTCGACCAGTTTCAACTTCTTCGGGAATGCCTTCTGCTGTTTCTGGATCCTTGCCTGATGCCGGGTCCCAAAATGCACAAATGGGAATGTCTGCACCAAATTATCAAAGTGGTTTGCCATTGTATCAACCTGCAGGAGCCTTAGGAACATGGGGGCCTTCACCTCCTCCAAATGCAAATGGAACTGGGCTTGCTATGCCGATGTACTGGCAAGGGTATTATGGTCCTCCTAACGGGCTTCCGCAAATGCACCAGCAATCTTTGCTTCGTCCACCACAAGGGTTGACAATGCATTCTCCTATGCAGCAGCAAATGCAATATCCGAACTTTAATGCCCCGTTACCTATCGGAGCTTCAAACTTTCCGGTATCAAATATGCCCACTCAAAGCCTGCCACCATCAAATATGCCCATTCAAAGCTTGCCACCATCAAATATGCCCACTCAAAACTTGCCACCATCAAATCTTCCAGGGTCAAACTTTCCACCATCAAATCTGCCAGCGTCAAACTTTCCACCATCAAATCTGCCAGCGTCAAACTTGCCACCAGCTTCAAACTTGCTAACGTCCATGCCTGATGTTTCACCTCTACTCCCTACCAGCATTTCTGTAAACTCAATGTCGCTGTCCTCAACTCTGCCTCCAACCCTTACATCAGTGCCCTCTTCTACCGAACCTTCTGATGCATTGCCTGGTTTGGTACCTGCCCGGGCTACCAACTTAGTTCTTCCAGCATCCAACTTAAGTCCCAACTTTCCCTCCCTAATACAACTACCAACTTCAATGTCTGAATTGAATCCCATTTCTGGAAAGCCTAACCAAGTTGCTGCTCAAGTGATTCCTAGCAGCGGGCAGCCCGAATCATCAGCCTCTGGTCCTTCAGTTCCTTATCATAACAATGTAAAGCCAGCTTCACCAGCTGCTGCATCACGCACCGAAGCACCAACACCTTCACTGGTAACCCCTGGCCAGCTACTGCAATCTGTACCTGCAGCAGTTATTAGGTCATCCGAGCCCGAGCAAGCAGCTCATATGGACGTGAAAGTTATTCAAGCGTCTGCAACATCTTCATCAGAACCAGTTCTTCCCATTGCTACAGAAGCTCAGCCACCAATTCTCCCGCTGCCTGTACCCTCTCGTACTAGCCATAAGGTGTATATTTTTTGTACCTACAATGGATCAATACGTTTAATAGTTGAATTAAATTTAGTTCTTCCCATGAGTTGTAGTCCATATCTTTTGCGTTATAACTTGTTACCTTCTCTTCATGTCTTGCGGTAAGGTAGTTGTTTGCCAATATAATAGTCTATATTTGCATTCATTAATTTATTTTAGTCTGCAATTGCATGATTTCCTGTTTCATCATCTATGTTCTTAGTTTGCATAGTTTGCTCTTCTTCATAGCTTCTGTCATGTAGGATGGTAGGTGCATTCGACTATTTTCGGTCAGTTTCAGTCTGACCAAGTTTCATATAAAATCATATGATTTTCACTTGGAAGGAACAAGGACTAGTTCATAGTGCTCTGGTTAGGATTGCGTCTAGTAAAAATAGGGTTGTATGGTGCATGTGATTAAGCTTGCAGCTTTAGCTTCTCTTGTCCTCTATGTATGCCTACAAGGACTTACAGTTCCTTTTCTTTTTTGCTCATTTTTTGACAGCCAAACGGAGCCCCATATCACTCTCGCCATAATCATGGCTACCGTGGACGGGATAGGGGAAGGGGAGTTGGGGTAATTTCTCACCCCCACTTGCAGTTGTTTGTACTTATGCTGCCTTCATGATTTTTGATTATTCTAAGTGGTGTTCAAAATTCTTTTATCCATCCAAAACTTAGGAATTGCTTCCTCATTACTTTTCTTAATTTATTATGAAGTCAGCATGCAAAAAAAATTTCCTGAGGTTTTCAAAACAGTTTATAGCTCACTGTGATACTTCCTTCATGGAACTAGACCTGTTAAAATGTTCAGTTTCACTATCTCTCAGATGCTTCCTGTTTTGGGTCTCATTTTTTGAGTAATTCTCTATTTCTCACGCTGGAATTTATCTTTCCCCAACTTTCCATTTAATTACTGTAACTGAAATCTCATGTGTAGGGTTCACGTCCGCTGACTAAATTTACGGAGGATTTTGATTTTAATGCAATGAATGAGAAATTTAATAAGGATGAAGTATGGGGTCACCTTGGTAAGAACAAGACGAAAGACAAAGACGATGTCAAAGCCAGTGATGAAGATGATTTTGAAGAGGAAGATGAGGTCGGCAAGGTCAGTGTTAATGTGACACTTTGGTTTGATTACATATGATAACGCTGTGTATGAAACGGTTGTGAATGGTTTAGCCCTGCCAAATCTTCTGGTGATTCTCCGCGAAAGATTGTTTAGGGTGTCTTTTTTACCCCGCTAAATTTTTATTTTGACCTTGCAGCCGGTTTACAACAAGGACGATTTTTTTGATACCCTTTCCAGCCATACAATTGGCCGTGATTCACAAAACGGAAGGCCTAGATTCTCCGAGCAAATGAAATTAGACACTGAGGTTATTGCTACACCAATTTATCAACTCTGACCTCTGCTTTTACGTGTGCATCTTGTTAATAGTACTGATATTGGTGTTAATGGTTGTCTAATGGTGCAGACCTTTGGTGATTTCCCAAGATTTCGAGGTCGCGGCTTCCGTGGAGGGCCAAGGGGACGATCTCGCGGTTCGTACAATGGAAGGGGATATAATGGGTATGGTTACAATGGTTTGAGGGGTCGTGGGAGGGGGATGCCGAACCGCGAATCCTAAACTATAGTACTTAGAAATCTAGCTATGGGTGAAAGCTCCCAACTTTTAACTTGGTGAAGCAGCAAGCGGGACGGTTTAAGGATATGCTATGTCTGTGGGGGTGTTTTTATGTAGTTTGGCGAAGGAGAAATAAGGACAGGAGATGATATGTGTGGGCTTTTTGTTTTAGGATATCTTGGTCTCTTTTCCCCGTCTGATTCCTTGTCGCCTTTCCCCTCCTCCTTCCTGGGTAATGGCGTTCATTGTTGTGGCCAACCAGTCGAGGCAGTGGGTTTGCGTCAGCTGAATTATATTTCTTGTTTTTTTTTTGGTTATGTAAAACATGAGCCTGCCGCCTAAGTAGAACTTAACAATGGAGAGAGAAGCTGACGAACAAGGGAATTGACCCTCTTTTCTAGAGGGGTGTATTGCTTCTGCACATAGCCATTGTTATGGTTGGATGTATCTTTCTGTTTTTCTAGAATGGTCTTATGGGGACTTGTGTAGTTGAATGTTAATCAATGCATCTTTGAACTATATTTGAAGACATGTTTTAGTATGTGCCTTGTGTGTGGCGTTTATGTGCTCGTATCACTTTTATCGGCTGGCTTACACGTCACGCTGATTGAAGCGTTGGTTGTATAACTGGTCTAACCCAGGGCTTAATAGTTGCCGAATAAGGCAGAGTTGACAGATAGCATTACTGTTACTCAATCGAATCGTATCTGAGATTTCCACCTCATATCGCTTCTCGTTTAATTCTTACTGAATCGTACATGAGATTTTCACTTCATACGATTTCTCGTTTCATTCTTATTGAATCGTACATGAGATTTTCACTCCACACGATTTCTCGTTCAATTCTTTTTAAGTCATCAATTATTTTCCTTGTTTGAGACACTACTTTGTTCAAAAGAATAACAAAAGGACAAATTCAGTCACGTTTTCACTTTTCAATTAAAGACTTTCCTTGTTTTTAATTCTTAAAAGGAAAAAAGTTATTTTTACCAAACGTGTGCGGATTCAGTCATGATCTTATATCCAGTTATCCCTTGAGTAACTATTATTCTTTGCTAAGCGTGCTTGCTATAATTTTCTGGGACAAGATGAAATTCTTATTCAAATTATATCATTGTGAGTTGGGAGGATTTGGGTCGGGAAAGGATCCCAGACAAATGTTTTGTAGTAGAATTAGGCCTAAAATAAGACTTGTTAGACAGTGCAAAATAGAAAAGGAAGTAAGCATTACGTTAGTATCCGTTTGTAATGTGTACTTCTTAGACAAATGTATCCTGAGCCCACGCACAAGGATATATTATTACAGATCGGCCTTCCCTCCCTCCCTCCCTCTCCGTTTCATTACAGAAGAAACAAATCATTCTAAGCAAGAAAAAAGTTAATTGGAACCCTAAATCCAGTTTGAAGGGTTTCTCATCATCCCTCCGGCGACCGGAGACAACGTGCTCTGCGATTGTGTTCTTATCAACTACAATTGTGGTTTCCAGATTTCGTTTTTGAGATATATATCTCATCCTTCATGATGGAGAATAGTGCCAATTCGACTTCGACATCCAGATCGAATTCAGCGGCGGATTCATACATAGGAAGCTTGATAAGCTTGACTTCCAAGAGTGAGATCAGATATGAAGGCGTTCTTTACAACATCAACACTGATGAGTCTAGTATCGGATTGAGAAATGGTAACCACTTCGTAGCTGCAAATTCTTGGGGTTTTATTTATTTATTCGCTTCGATTTTGATTGTATTGAGCTGATTTGACTATATTGGCTATATTTTTTTCGTTCTAGTGCTTGTCAGGTTTCTGTTGGGAGCTTAAGTTGAACTTAGGTCAATTCAATCTAAGTGCATAATCCTTTCTGTTTGACGGCTCTTCAATTCCTGACTTTACAAGTTGATGACATTTGCTAGAAAATTTTGCATTGTTGACTATGCTACGGTGTCTTGAAGGATTTTGAAATCATGGATTATTTCACATTCTATCTGATTTTCGTGCTTTGCTTTCCATGCGTAGTCTGTATGTGCTCTACTTATCTGCCGTTTTCTCCTTGCAGTTCGGTCCTTCGGAACTGAAGGACGGAAAAAGGATGGTCCGCAGATCCCTCCCAGTGACAAAGTGTATGAGTACATACTGTTCCGAGGAACTGACATCAAGGTACCACATAGAGATGCCCGTATTCTGTACTCTCTGCAGGAGTCACTTAGTTTGCCTTACGATCCCCACTTAAATACGAAATAATATACACGATGGATTGTTTTATCTAGCTATTTTTCTGCACTTCTTTTTAGATAGTTGTGATGGTGAGCACCGTCTCATTTCACATTTCTTTCAACCACTGAGGTTTGTTCGGGTCAAGCCTGATAAAGGGAAGTACATCACATTTGAAAACTAGTGTTTTTAGACTGTCAGATGACTGTCAATAGTTGGTTACACGATAAAAGTTCTTTATCAGTTCATTATCGATAGCCAGTTTCTGTGCAAATAGGATGGAAGAATCTTTGTAGAACTACTGACCTCCCCCCCTAAGGAATTGAAATCATTGATTGACAATACCTTGTTGCTTGTGCACGTGAATTGTTAGTGACGGCTTTGTCGACATGTTAAATTATCTTTTAACTCTGACATCGTTACTCATTTTTATGGTTACCCGATCAATTATCTAGGAATTTTAGTCTCATAATGTTTTGTTTGTCATGCTGGTTGCTTTTACCCTCATTATCTTGTAATTCTGAAATCGTTTTAGCCTCATGTTGTTCATGCTCTTCATGCTGGTTGTTTCTAGTGTATCTGATACTTCCAGAATTTTGTATATGAGCCATCTCCAACCTACTAGGCGGTTTTAATTGGTCGAAACTCTCTTTGTTTAGCATCTTCAAATATTTGGTTGCTGTATTGTTTTATCACTCCTTCATGGTGCATATATACATGACAAACAGTCTTAGTCAAATACATATACACACGCACACACCAATAAACACTAAACTTTATTCTTTGTCTCTATTACAGGACTTGCAGGTTAAGTCATCACCCCCTGTTCTTCAGCCCACGCCATCTATCAACAATGATCCAGCTATTATACAGGTAAGTTCAAGCAATGAATTCACATGTAGCACACTTCTTTACATCCAGAGACAGCCTTCTACTGTTGCTCAGTCACCGGCATTTTTCATGCAGTCTCACTATCCTCGACCAGTTTCGACTTCTTTGGGCATGCCTTCTGCTGTTTCTGGATCCTTGCCTGATCCTGGGCCCCAAAATGCACAAATGGGAATGTCTGCACCAAATTATCAAAGTGGTTTGCCATTGTATCAGCCTGCAGGAGCTTTAGGAACATGGGGGCCTTCACCTCCTCCAAATGCAAATGGAACTGGGCTTGCTATGCCGATGTACTGGCAAGGGTATTATGGTCCTCCTAATGGGCTTCCTCAAATGCACCAGCAACAATTGCTTCGTCCACCGCAAGGGCTCACAATGAATTCTACTATGCAGCAGCAAATGCAATATCCGAACTTTAATGCCCCGTTACCTGTCGGAGTTTCAAACTTCCCGGTATCAAATATGCCCTCTCAAAACATGCCACCGTCCAATCTTCCAGCCTCAAACTTGACACTGTCCAATCTGCCAGCCTTAAACTTGCCACCAGCTTCGAACATGCTAACTTCTATACCCATTGTTTCACCTCCTCTACTCCCTACCAGCACTTCTGTTAACTCTATGCCGTTGTCTTCAGGCCTGCCTCCAACCCTTACAACAGAGCCTTCTTCTACCATACCTTCTGAAGCATTGCCTGGTTTGGTACCTGCCCGGGCAACCAACTCAGTTATTCCAGCATCCAACTTAAGTGCCAACTTGCCATCCCTAACACAACTACCAACTTCAATATCTGAATTGAACCACATTCCTGGCAAGCCTAACCCAGTTGCTGCTCCTGCAATACCTTATTCTAGCAGCGTACAGCCTGAATCATCAGCTGCTGGTCCTTCAGTTCCTTTGTATAACACTGCACTGCCGGCATCATCAGCTGCTGCATCACGCACAGAATCTCCTTCACTGGTAACCCCTGGCCAGTTACTGCAATCTGGACCTTCAGCAGTTCAGTCATCCGAGCCCCTGCAAACAGCTCATACTGACGTGAAAGTTATTCAGCCGTCTGCAACGTCTTCGTCAGAACCAGTTCTCCCCATTCCCAAGGAAGCTCAACCACCAATTCTCCCATTGCCTGTACCTTCTCGGTCAGGCTATAAGGTGTATATCTTTCATACCTACAATAGATCAATACTTACAACTCTGTTGCCTTCTCTTCATGTGTTGCGGTATGGTTTAAGTTCTACGTGAAGCTAATTTTCTATATTGGGATTCACATATAAATTTTGAGTTAGCTATTGCTTGATTTCCTGTTTCATTATCTATGGTCTTACCGTCTTAGTTTGCCCTTGGCATTCCTAAATTAATTTTGAGTTAACTATTGCATGGTTTCCTGTTCCATTATCTATGGTCTTAGTTTGCGTAGTTTTCTCTTGGCATTCCTAAATTGGTTTTGAGTTAACTATTGCATGATTTCCTGTTCCATTATCTATGGTCTTAGTTTGTATAGTTTTCTCTTCTTCGTATCGGTAATGCAGAATGGTAGGTGCATTAAACTATTTTCTGTTAGTTTCAGTCTGATCAAGTTTCTTGTAAAACAAATGATTCCGCTTGGAAGGAAAAATGGCAAGTTCGCTGTAGTCTTGTCAGGATTGCGTCAATGTCTGCACAATAACACTTAGTCTTGTTATTACGGTTGCATAGTGCCGGTGATTAAGCTTGCAGCTTTAATCATTTCTTCTCCTGCATGTATGCTTTTGAGGGCTTACAGTTCATTTTTATTTTTGACTTATTTTTTAACAGCCTAACGGAGCTCCATACCATACTCGCCATGGTCATGGCTATCGTGGACGGGATAGAGGAAGAGGAGTTGGGGTAATTTCTCACTCCCACTTGCATTTTGTATGTACTTTAGCTGCCTTCATGATCTGCATATCAGTCCTTGTGACTTGAAGTATCACTCGGAAGTTTTGATTACTCTGAGAGGTTTAAATTTTTCTAATCTATCAGACACTTAAGAATTGTTGGCTCATTGGTTTTCTTATTTTATTATTAGCTTGGCATGTTAAGCGATTTCCCGATGTTTTTTAAACGTTCTATAGTTCACTGTGATACTTCCTTCAGGGAACTAGACTTATATGATGTTTACTCTAATTGTAGCTCTCACATACTTGAAGTTTTGGGTCTCAATGAGGGTTTTGATTACTTTTTCTGTTTCTCACGCTGGAATTTAGCTTTCCCAGTGAATAACTGCAATCAAAATCTTATGTGTAGGGTTCACGTCCGATGACTAAATTTACTGAGGATTTTGACTTTTTGGCAATGAATGAGAAATTCAATAAGGACGAAGTATGGGGTAACCTTGGTAAGAACAAGGCAAAGGACAAAGAAGACGGCAAAGCCAGTGATGAAGATGATTTTGAAGAGGAAGATGATGTCGGCAAGGTCAATGTTTTTCTGGCATTTCATTCTACTCCCTTCTCCTTGGTTGATTACTTAAGATAATGCTGTTAATGATTCGACATGAATGTGTACCTTCCACCCTGAAATTTCAAAGGGATATGCATAGTTGAGCTCTGCTAAATCCTGCGGTAATTAGGCGTGGAAAGAGTGTTTAGGGCATTTATTTTCTATTATTAGCTAAATTTCGATTTTCTACCTTGCAGCCGGTATACAACAAGGACGACTTTTTTGATACCCTTTCGAGCCATACACTTGGCCGCGATTCACAAAATGGAAGGCCTAGATTCTCGGATCAAATGAAGTTAGACACAGAGGTTATTGCTACATTAATTTATCAAATGCTGATTGTATATTTAAACCATACCGGTGCTAATGGTTCGCTAATGTTACAGACTTTTGGTGATTTCCCAAGATATCGAGGCCGTGGAGGGCCACGGGGACGGTCTCGTGGTTCATACTATGGAAGGGGATATGGGTATGGATATAATGGTGGGAGGGGACGTGGGAACCGTGATTCCTAGTTTATGGTGCTTAGGAATCTAGTTATGGTTGAAGCTTTGAGGTAGACCCCAACTTTTAACTTTTGGTCTAGGGTTATGGTATATGTCTGTGAGGGTTGTTTTCATTTTAGTTTGGCAAAGAGAAACAAGGATCGGAGATGATGTCTGGTTTTTTTTTTGTTTAGGATATATTGGTGTCTTCCCCTCCTGAATCCTTGTCGTTGGCCTTCCTCCTTACTGGTTAAAGGCGGCGGTCTTCGTAGAGGAAGTGGGTATGCGTCCGTTGAATGACATTTCTTGTTGTTTGTTTGTGTGAAAACATGATGCTGTCGATTTAGTATAAAGTTACAATGGAGGGAGAAACTGATGAAGAATGGACTGACACTCCTTTCTGTGGGTGTGTCATGGCCAATGCGATGGGTTGTATCTATCTTGGCAGAATGGTTTAGTTGATTGTTAATCAGTGCATCCTTGAACCCTATATGAAGAGATGTTTCGGAATATGTTTTTTTTGTGTGTGGTGTTGTTGTGTTTGTTAATATTGACTGCAGGCTTCTACATTACTCTGGTTGATTGTATAACTTGTCTTATACGTCGTTGATCAAAAAGAAATTGCAGGACTTGTCTCAAGTCTGAGCTTAATCGTCATTGAACTGGTACTAGTGTCTGCCATGGGACGTGAGTTCCCCCATCCAAATGTGCTCCATTGTCAATGAATTTGTTGATGTAACCCGTGTACTGCCCGTATCATATCTAATACTTGCATAGCTAAAAACATTTTTTTTTCTCAAACTAGACCTTTCGGTTAGTATAAGATAGAAAAAAGAAAAAAGCAATACATATGTGTTTGTACGTAGGGTGTCCGGTACCTATGGGTTGTCAGAACCTACGGGCATACATTTGGTTGTCAACCGTCTGGCGACCGGGGTCTAAATAAATTCACAATACCACCACTTCCGCCATGGTTGCCCTTCTTCCTAAACTGACATGGTCATAAATAAGGCTAAATCTGATTTTATTGAGTCCAAACAGTTTTGTCGCTGTTTTAAATCATAGATTGAGCGAGTCAAACGAGTTGATCATAAGGTGTGCAGAACATTTTTACCAGTTAAAGAAGAAAAAGCGTCAGATTTACGGCTACTTCCTCTTGATCGATGAAAGTAAAGCTTTATCTTTTTGTATTTTTACATTACATTATACATGAAAACAATCCTTCCAAAGGTAAAAAAGACAACCATACATGTAATTGTCAGAGCTCATTGTTCAGCTCGGCAAATGACTCTCCAACAATGGTGAAATGATTCCACCAGCACTTTGATTCCATAAATTATAAAATAGACACAGCAAAATAATTGTCATATCATTTTCGTACGAGAGAGCAACGGGCTGCATAAAAGAACAGTCATTGTCTCGTAGAAATTAGGAAAGCCGCGGAGGATCCTTAGATGAGCCAGCTGTCCGCCAGCCAAAAGGATTTTCCGATGTCCGTTTCCCCACCACCACCGTTGTCTCTTGTGCTCTGTTTCTTTTCTTTATTTTCCCACTACACACCAATTCTCTTGTTTTTTACTTTCTCCCACCCATTGTTTTACTCGGAATCTCTCTGCCTTCGTCCTCTCCTCTTCACTTGGCTGGCCTCTACATAAATTCCCATCCCATTTAATTGCTGAAAATCCTAAAATTTATATCACTAACCATTAATTTTGTTATGTTTAATTTCGAGAATCATTCCTCGGCTTTTTTTTCCAAATTAATTTTGATTATGGTTCCAAATCTTGCTTCACTCAAATTAGAAGTTACAAACGTAATTCATCAACGATATATGACAATTAATTCTATTTAATAACTCGCTTAACCGTATAAAATACTACGTATTCTTTAGTATTTATGTGAATATAAAAAGTAAAAGTGATTCCTCTCTGTTCCGAGGTATCCCATTCTTCTGGAAACCAAAACGAATTACGAAAACAACATCCGCAAACCAACAAACGTAAATTACTAAAACGTCAGTTCCTCTACGTGCGACGCCGGCCATAAAAACTATACACAAAACGACGCCGTCTCACACTTCCACTTCCCTATATGTACGTACCATCCCCCAGCCAAACTTCAAACACACACACACAACACAACACAACACAACAATTCGTTCTACCTAATATAAAAAATGGCGAGCAGCAAGTACTTCAAGATCGGGAGCTGCGAAGGGCAGAAGGAGGTGGACGGAGAAACGATGCCGTTGGTGCTCGAGCCGGCCGACCAAGACAACAAGGACATCGGGTCCCTCCTGGAGGCTCTGAGCAACAACAAGGAGTGGTTCGACCAAATGATCACCAAAAACAGCGCCGTTTTGCTCCGCGGGTTCGACGTCCAGAGCGCCGTCAACTTCAACGACATCGTTGAGGCTTGCGACTGGGAGGACATCAGGTACGTGGGGCCCGCCCCTCGTACCCACATCCACAAGCGGGTATGGACCGCCAACGAGGGCCCGCTCTCCGAGTTCATCTACTACCACCATGAGATGGTCCTGGTAAGTTAATTAGTTTTTACAAACTAATCACATTTCCTTAATAATTAATTATGAAAGTGGTATGGTATTACATTGAATAATAATGATCTATAATGTATAGATAAAGGAGTTTCCGAAGAAGGTGATATTGTACTGCGAGATTCCGCCGACGGAAGGAGGGGAGACGCCGTTTGTTCCGAGCTTCAAAGTGACGGAGAAGATGGTGAAGGAGTTTCCGGAAGAAGTGGAGGAGATAGAGAAGAAAGGACTGATGTACACATTCTCAGCTCCGACAAGGAACACAACTACTTCCATGAGAGGCAGAGGTTGGGAGGATGCTTTCCTCACTTCCGACAAACACGAGGCCGAGATCAGGTACCCTTTTATTAATAATAACACTAACAGTCTTTTTAATTAGGATCAATCAACTTTGCACAAATTTCATAAATAACATTTATTCTTTGGAAAAAATATATTTGGAGAGTCCACGATGATATCACTAGAGCAGGTGATGGATCGAGTCATTATCGTCGTTTGCTCTAACTTTAAATGGTTTAAGGGATCGTTTGGATGGATAATTTCACAGAAAATAAACTGAACTGAAATACCTAGTGAATTAGGTTTGAAAAATAATATTTATTTAATTTAGTGATTTATATATATTTTCATTTTGGGCGATTTATACTGAAAATTAAAGCACATTGCGAAATAAGTGTTTATGGATAAGAAAAAAGAAGTAGTAATGTTAATGGTAATTTTTGAATTAATGAGATAAATGACATATTCAAAAAGAAAAATCAATGCACTTACTATTTTTTGAAATCTCACATGGTTGAAAATTTTAATTCATTTTGATGTGAAAATCATTTGGGCCAACCAAAAAAATTTTAATTCACAAAATCTTTTTTTATTTTTCCTAGCCGAAACAGTCTATTTTAAACCAATTTTTCATATATGAGTTTTCGATCTCATAAATAACCTAAAATCAACCACAAAATTCTCTGAATAAATAGTCACTAAGATTGTTAACTTGATAATTAAACAACATCATATAGGTCAAATCCGGAATTTTAATAACTCCAACCAACCTGATCACTTGTCTAAACTAAATCATAATCGATTAAGCTCACATTTGTTTGTTATAGGCGTCGTTGACCCCAAAAAAGCTTAATTTATCCAAGCTGATGATAAGGATATCAGATTATTATTATTATTATTATGACATCAACATGATCTTTAATAATTTGTTGGGGACAGGGCAAAGGCTCTAGGAATGGAGATAGAGTGGCTCCCAAACGGAGGAGCCAAGACGATATTGAGACCACGGTCACTGACTAGGGTGTTCGAAGGGAGGAAAGGGAGAAGGATGTGGTTCAACACTGTCGTCGGAATGCACGGCAAGGAGCAGAGCTCCGCAACAATGGCGGACGGGACAGAGATACCAGAGAAGTTTGTGAAAAGGTGTGGGGAGATACTTGAAGAAGAGAGCATCCAGTTCAAGTGGCAGAAGGGTGACGTGGCCTTCTTCGACAACTGGGCTCTGTTCCATGGAAGAAGGCCTTCTTCTGCTCCAAGGAAAGTTCTTGTTGCCACCTGCAAGTGATGATCAGCTGGATGCAATGGGATTTCAGGACTATGTCTGAATTTCTTCATACTTTTAAAAGTCTACACTATACTGAAATAAGAACAACAGAAGGAGTCAGTAGTGTCTTTGTTTGTTTTATTTTTACTTGTCAATTTCCTTTCATGTCTCCAGAGTCTGCTATACTTTGTTATTTGCTGGAACCAATTAAGTGAATAATAACATGATGTGTAGAGTGTATACAAATGTGTGGGATACCCATATATATGTTACCTGCATTTCAATAATATATTTTACTACTTTTCTTACTTCAAAAAAGGTATACCAAAATAATATAGTAGTCTAGACAACAGTGAACAAAAACTATAGTCAGTGTGTAATCAACGTAGCGTGTGAAGCCTCGCATGAGCATCACTTGCTCTCTCAACGATCCTCGACGGCATAGATCGGAAATTTTTCTGTAAGTTTTTGGATGGTGATGAACACCCGACATCGGCGTAGACTGGAAATTTTTCTGTAAGTTTTTGGATGGTGACGAACACCCGACATCAGCGTAGACTGGAAATTGATGGCGGTGGCGATCAAAGACTGATGGTATCAGCAACCTGCGACTGACAACCGATGGCCGCGACAACTGACATAGATAGAGCCGAGTTTCAAGCTACGCAATTACGAGTCCGATTCTAAAACTAGTGGATTTCCTTCTTAGATCCGATAGAAGAAATCTAGCCCGTTGGATTTTCACATACTAAGAACATTACCCAATATAATCATGTATATTTAAATATTTTTGTTGGACCAAACCAACAATCTCCAATTGAATCGTGATCGTGGTCCTTTATGATCCAGTTTAGTCACAACCTGGTCTGGTTTCGACATAAATGAGAAAACTCGAGAGCCGAGACTCGGACACAACGATGATGATGGTCAGTTCACTAAACCCAAAACAAACGACCATGGCATGAGGCCCGAGTTACCAATATCCAACCCTGCGGTGACCAAGAAATGAGCTCGTCGTCAGCCACCGGACCTCCGTCATCCCTTTTCCTCCGTCCGACCGACGCTCCTTCCCTTTCTCGGCGTCGCAATGTCGTCATCCTAAGCTCTTTTTCCATTTCATTTCTCCGATCCAAAAACCCTAGGTTACTCCGCCTCTCTGCTACTCCCATCGATGGTCAACTTGACATCTCTTGGTTCCTCCCTACTCCTACCAACCCTCCTTCTGCCGATGCCAACGGCAATGACTTCAACGGCTGGGCCATCGTCGAAGTCCCTCCGCCGCCCAAGAAGGAGAAGAAAGGTACCTTAAAACTCTGTTTGTCGAAATTGAGTGAAGTTTTTTCGCAAATTGTCTACTGCTTAAGTTCAGATGAAACTATCGCAGGACTTCCCAAGGGGGTAATTGGTGGAATTGGGGTTTGTGCTGCTGCGGCTGTTGCCGCCGCTGCATTGTTCTCACTCTCGAGAAGTGGTTAGTTCTTTTTCTTTGCCGAGATGAAAGTTTTTGTTAGTCCATTTCTGAATTATTGAGGTAGTGATTCCAATGTTTGGAATGTCAATTCCCACAGGATTTAGATTGCAACTTCGCAGCCCTAAGGATGCCATTGTAACTAATGAGGATACCCAAATCGAAACCGACAACGAAACCAGGGACGTTGGTTTGGGTGATGAAGATGAGGGTGTTTCTGAGGTTATCCGTGAGTCTATTGCTGAGCATCCTTTGGAATACGAAATTTCTGCTACATGTTTACCCTTTTATGATTTTCCATTTCCATCACAATTGATTCTTGACACTGAAGGATTTATCAAGTTTATTTCTTGGCTATCAATTGGTGGTGTTACTTTTTCTACGTTTATATATTCGTTTCTTTATCCTCTTCTTTTTCTTCTCTTTCAGCATCTAGAGATAAGAATGGACGTGCTCAAGTTTCAGTTGCTTTGGATTCAACTCAAATGGAAGCCCTTGTGAACTTGCAGAAACTGAAGGTTTGATTTTTAATTGCGTTTCTGACATGAACCATACATTTCTCATATGTCAACGACATGTTTTTTTGCGATGAAATTCATTAATATAATCTGTTAATGAACTTATACTTCATCCAGTTTTAAGCATGGCTGTTGTCTTTCAATCAAGGTATACAGATAATTGAAGACAACATAATGGTTGATGACTTATGCACTAGAAGGGACTATGCAAGATGGTTGGTCCGCCTAAATTCCCTACTTGAGAGGTAACTAATTGCTTGTCCCTTCCATTGAAATTCTGTAGTTCCTTGCTCGTTTGATATTCATCCCGGCAGTCTTATAATTGTTTGCAGAAATCCCAAGCATAGAATTGTGCCGACTATATCTTTGTCAGGCTCACTTATGGCTGCATTTGATGATGTTAACATCGATGATCCAAATTTTGTGTATATTCAAGGTAAGTACACATAATTTAGTTTTAGTATGTCATATAATTGTGTTTTGATAAAAGTGTTTTGAATTGTATGTTTCTGATTTGCATATTAGCTCTAGCGGAGGCTGGAATCATACCAAGCAAATTGTCTTCAGCAAGTTTGTTTTGTGACACTGTAGAAGAAGCAATCTCTTACTTTTACCCAGATAGGTATGAGATTGGGAACAATTTTACACATGAGTTTTGAATTTCAATTAATCTTGCATTCTTCTGAAAACAATAGAATGCATGTTCATATAGGCACCTTTCTCGTAAAGATATGATCAACTGGAGAACTCAGCTAGAATATGGCATCTCGCCAGGAACAAAAGAGCAGGTTTAATATACCTCTAAACTGTGTTTCTCATGTACATGATTAAAGAGATAAAAATAGTTTGGTTCCATTGGATATTTTCATTTTGTAGCTTTTTAAAACCTGCTTGTTTACAGTCCAGATGTCAAGAATAAGAGCAGATTACATTGATGTGAAGGCAATCACTTCAGATGCATCGCCCGAATTTTTCACTGACATGCTGGCTGGCGAGAAAAGTATAATCAGAAAAGTTTTTGGTAATGTTTCATCTACTCTGCTACTTCTTACCATTAAGTAATTGCATTGCCAAAAATGTACACCTGTATGATTTTAGCACTCAGTTGAAAGATAACTTGCAAGTAGTATGTGCCATTAAGGCTAAAGAACAGATAGTTATGATGGTTTTACGTTCCATGACATGTAATAGGATAATTATGAATGGTTTTGGATTCTCCATGTTTTAGTCTTTCTGAAATGAATAAAAAACATGAAGCGCATTATATGATATCACTTAGGAACTTCCAAGCCAGGAAAGTTTATTTAACCTTCATACTGTGGTAATCATAATTTCAGGACAGAGCAGGCGTTTTCAGCCAAATAAACCATCAACCAAGGCACAAGCAGCTGTGGCACTAACTAGTGGCAGAATGACGGAAGCAGTTCACAGCGAATTATACAGACTGGAAGCAGAGAGTTCTTCAAGGCAAGCTGCTGTCGAAGAAATAAGGTCCGAGTTACTTGAAAGGGGCGATATAGTAAATTTTTGGAATGAGAAGCTGCTAGCAGAAAGAAACCGTTTAATGGAGGAGCAGGAGCTCTACACTACCACCTTACAGGATTTGGATATGGAGAAGGATGTTAAGGTCAAATCTTTGGTAGAGAACACGAAGGAGAAGGCAGCTATGGAGTGTCAGAGACAACTGATTCTAACTCTTAGGCAAGAGATTGATGAGATGTCAGAAAGGCTTACATCTGAGAGGGCTGCATGTGTGGCTGAGCAATGTAACATTCCGGAGTTGAGGAAAGCAGCAACGACTAATCTGGAAGGAGTTCGTGATGCCAAATCCATATTGGAAGCTGAAATTGAAGCTTTAAAAACGCTCAGGTAAAAACTCATCAGAATGGATTTCATATTTCACTAATCTGTAACAGTGTAGGAAATCAATTTCCAGTACTCAAAAAATTACTGTGTACGCTACAAATGCAGGACTTGGGTAGAAGATGAAGCAAAGAAAAGCCAGGCGCGCGCTAAAGTTCTCGGGGAGGTAGGACGTAGGTGGAAATGGGACAACTGAACATGATTTCGTGGGGTGTTGTATAAGTACAAATTGCAAAATAATTATCTGATCGTTTTCTGATTTGTTTACTTTGATGGAAATAGCAGAGTGCTTTATAAACCATCCTAGGGTGGTAGTGTAGTATTTCACAGTCTTTCTGAATCTGCTGCGCAATAGAGTGTAGTGTTTGCTTCATAAATGTGGATAAATCAGGCCGTGGAAAGGATGGATTTTTGCCCTTTTCTGGCTTTGCCCAGAAGATCGTTTGCTAACAACACTATTAAGTGCAAGTTCGAAGTGTGCTTCCCAGTGATGATTGAAGTGGTAAATAAAAACAATGTATGTTTCAGTCAATAGTTATTTTCTTCTTCATATAGATCAGCTATTTTGTTGGCAACGACATAATCTATTCATCGATGCTGCATCTTCAGAGTTGCTTATTTTACACTGTGTGATACATTAGATTGACACATTTCCTCAACATTTCACACTAGCAACATGTAGGCAGAGAGCAACATACTATATTCAGTTAAAGTGTTGACATAGTAATCGGTAGCGTATGATGGACTTGAAGAAGTCAATTTCCGATCACCTAGTTATCTCGATTTGATTTCCTTTACTGTCGTAAAATATGACCCCTGAGAATTCAGGGGGCTGGCATTTCTCGCCTCTTAATATCGACTTCTGCCACAACCCTCCTTCCCCAAACCCTCCTCCCACTCCCGCCATTTTTGCTTCAAGTTTCCCCTTTTTTTCGATCGTACTCGTACGTTCCTTACTAGCTCTTCTCGCTGGAGGTGGTGGTAGGGGAGGAAGAGGAGAGGGAAGTGGAACTTGAACACTGATGTCTACTCTTATCTCGTGGTCATGGTCATCGACACAACAACTGCTCTTCTTCTTCTGTGTTGCTGCTGCAGAGGGGTTTATCCTTTTTAGACTCATGGTCTTCGTAATCAACTTTTTCGACGAATTTCTGTTTGCAGGTGCATGGGCACATAAACCCACTAGAACTGCAACTGCCACGAACAACCCGATGGACAGCGGCATGGTTGGCCAGGAACCGAAACTATGAAAAACTATCGAGCTGTGCTCAAGTAAGAGTAACCGGGCCATTAATAAAAATTGTACTTCCACGAGAGCAAAAGGAAAAAGATCGCAACAGAGGCACAAACAATGTAGTTGGTAATTAGTGATTAGTAAGTGCTTGGTAATGTCTTGAGATGCCAAATATATATACGAGATAGGAGTGGGAGAAGACGACAGAGGAGGAGGAAGGAAGATGGCGCAGAGTAGTGAGTCTCTTCCTCTTAGTTTGGAGTTCTAGGAAGCATGTTTATCTTGTTCCATGCAGGTGTTGTATTGTTGATATATAGTATAGGTCTTGAATTAATTAGAGTGCCTAGCTAGCTCAGTGTGGTAATTGTATGTGAGTTGGTATTATTTACTCATCTGGCTCTGCGTCGTTTTTGGGTAGAGACGTACGTACGTATGGCGCCCAAGAATTTTTGTCTCCTATGTTATGCTGGAGATCGTCTTGTAGTTGAAAAGTAATAATTGGAAAAAGACGATTGGAGATTCTGAGGTGCCGTTGTTGCTGGTTTATCGGGCATTTCTTGAACTGGCTCTGTTGTGCGCTTTGCTATCGTATATGTTTTTGGGTAGAGACGTACGTACGCTTGGCTCTGGGGTTCAAATCTTCCACACCACGATTTTGGCTTTCTTTTCTTCAAACTTATTGTTGCATTGTGATTTGTGTCACCTCTGGTCAATTTGCCTTTGCTTCTCTGACAAGCGGATAGCAAGTTTCTACGGCTGCATTATTTTAACGTAAAATATCTCCATTCATGGTTACGTCAACGTTTTGCATTGTTCCATGCGTGAGAATCAATATTTGCATACACTTGGATTAGGACTGTATTCTGCACGTTTCCTAATTCATATGTTTCCAATTCGGACCACAATTGATTCATAAGTACTTTCGTTACCTGGAAATTTGAATTAGAGCTCGGACGAGAACGGGAACGAGTCCAATAAAGTGAGCTCAATCTGGAGTTTGTATACTAAATACATCGATCAATCAAACTAAAAAATAAATTATTAGAAATTTACAAATCAATATATTTCTCATGCAATTAAGTTAAATCTAAATCACGTATTACTTTTTTTTGCATTAACACAACCTCAACTCATATATGATTTATATTTGTTGGGTTTAGAAGCAAAACACATCACATGTACTTATTATTGAGCTCAGCCTGCTAAAGAGCCATATATAGAGTCGAGCTTGTATTTGGGTTGGCTTTCGATCTAGTGCTTTAGCCAGCTCACAAGCCTACAAATCGAACATTCCCAAGAGTCAATCTTTAGCCAGCTCACGTATATATAACCTCTTTTCGAGTTGAACGCGGCTCGTCTTGCCTCAAAACAGCCCTAAAGAGAGGATTTTTATTTATTTTAATTAATTTGGAAGAGAGCATACATGTTGTATATGTAAGAAAATTAAGCTAGCATGAGTGGGAGTTAGCCAGATTCAAACACGAATGAGATCAACTTTAACTGAATGTCAAGAATCTGGAATGAAAATGTAAACTTGAGCTGTTAATTACTCCCTTCAGATAAATTGACAGCTGATCATAAAGAAATGGGTTGGTCAGTTAGCAGGTATAAGGATAATGGTGTACTGATATCAAAAGATGCAGCATCGGTAAATATTATACACAGCTAGCTAGGAATGGCGTCTAGAATTAGAGCTAGCTAGGTTGTTTGTTTTCTTTGATTCTTTCTCTCATTCCATGTGAAGTAGCTGCTGGTAGCTTGAGAACTTTGTTACCGTGATTAGACAGGTCATATATAAATCCGTACGTATAGTATAGGATCTAACTTGACAAGATTATAATTATAATTGCTGCATACATACAGTTGGAATTCTTAGCAACCTAGTGGTAGGATTATTATTGATTAATCAACTACAGTTCTGATTTCTGATCAACATCTTCGCACATTACACAAAGCCACTCAAGAGAGAGACAGAGTGAGCAAATTAATAATACACACTAAGGAAACTAAAATCAACACAATTAGGTTTAAAAAGAACCTTAGGTTCATGCAGAGAAACTGCGTTAATGAATACTATCTAATTAAAACCAATCTGAACCCTCTCCCAACAACTAGAATTATTGGAATGCAATGATGCATATATGACAAAGTGATGAAAATAGCTTATTTGAATACCTGTTGCCAATATTGAGAGCCCATGATCATGAACAACTCGGACCCTCCGGAGTCTAAACCCAGTGATGAAGAAGAAGATGGAAGAGCAGAACTTATAGGGTTTTTCAGGGAAATCGAACATGGCGGGCACTGCTCCTCGTCATAGTAGTAGTTACTTTCCTCTAACATCTTCTTCTTCTTGTTCTTCTTCTCCGTAGTTCGTTCCCTTGCTCGAGCTCTCGCCTTGTCCCTTGTCTCCTTGCTGATTGGACAATGTTTCGTGCTTGGTATACACGATTCCATCTTATCCTTCTTGTTCCTATTAGTACTTTTGGCCGACGACATAACTACTACCTCAGTACTAATCTCGGAGCATGTACTAGTACTACAAGTAGTACACACGTCGATTTGGAGATCCTGGATGGCGGATTTCGACATGGTGAAGAGCCACTCGATGGTTTTGCTTGCCTTATCGAAACCCAACATGTCTTGGAGATCGAAGAACCTGCGAGCGATCGGAAGAGAAAGCCTCATCCTCCTGTCGCGAGCACCTTTGGCCGTGTAGATCTTGCTGTGCCTGTCCTTCTTCCCTCCTCTACTTGTTGATCTCTTCCTAATAACTTTCCCTTCTGATCTCTTATTCTTCTTCATCTCCTCCTCCTCCTCCTCCTCCTCCGGTATCTGGGGGGGAGGAGGAAGCGGATGATCTTGATCATGATCCAATATTATTGGGGAGAGATCATCGAGAAAGTCATGATTAGGAGCATAAGAAAGGAAGGGATTTGGGGAGAAATGGTAGTAATGATCCTCATTAACAAGTGAGGTTAAGGAGGCTGATGATGTTGCAGTAGGAGGTTGATTAGGGTTTAGGGTATCTGTAGGAAGATTTGGGATGAACATTGTTTAGTTCGTTGAGGTGGTCAAACCAAAAAGGTTGACGGTAGTTGGTGCTGCGGCTGCTTAGCTCTTGGAGAGCTATATACAAATTGTTATCTACTGATAATTAAAGAGGGAGCAAATGGTAGGGCAGATGGGAATAGTGGGGAAGGGCAACTACTACTACTTTACATACAGTGAACAGCCTTATCTATCTATCCATCTATCTATTTATTGTACGACACACAGAGGTAGACCCACCAAGGTTGAAAACAACCAACACATCCACTCTACGTTTGCTTAACTAGGGTTTTAGGTTTTTGTTTTTAATGAAATGATGTTTTTCATCTAGAAATCCTTCCTTTTACTTTGAAATAATAAAAAATGTGCTTTGGTGTTCCACTGTTTTGGATTCTATTTCAGTATCATGGAGTTTGAAAATTTTGTTTCTAAACCCTTCCTGCATATATATCAGATTTGGAGTTGCTTGCTCGTCAATCTGGAGGGTTTGAATGATGATATCTTTTCGGGGTGCTGGAAACACCTAATAAGATTAGTCAAAGGACGGACCTTTAATTGCCTGGAGCATAATCTCGACCACTACTACTGCCGCATCTACATCACTTGGACTGGGAACTGTGGTGCTGCGTTGAAACGTGGATGCATGTTAGGTGGAAACCGGCGCCACGCGGTTGGGCCACTTCCAAATCAGGTGGTTCCTACACACCATCTACACGACATGCAACAACATGAGGGGCCGTAAGATATTTGCAGGGTCGCTTATTGGGTGCGTACACCATCAATCTGGCAAGTTTTTCCATGTCGAACTCAAAATCGCCATTGGGAGTCAGTCTCCCGTTTGTAAGGGGACCATTCCTTACAACAGTCCCCAATACATTTGAAGATTGTTTTACAACTTAAGTTTAGATCGGGAACTTATATTATTTTCTTACATGTCTCCTCAAACAAAAGGCAACTTTCGCGTTTGAAGTTTGCACAGACCCACTATACTTTGGGGTCGTGGAGATTCGAACACACTATCGTTTGGTCTAAAGGCTTTGATACCATATCATTAACCGTTACATCCTAATAACTCAAGTTGTTGAGAGATGGTTAATTACGAATTTTAAACCGGATTTCTTAGAAAATACATCATCCAAAATCCCATAAAATCTCGTATTATGGTACTGAATGATTCTGTTGGCAGTAGGAGTGAACAACATCGAAGATGGAGGCAAATCGTGGGAATTGCCGTTTATAGCTCTGCTCTGTACATTGAAATTTCCATCTTAACACAACGAAAGAAAGAAAGAATTGTATTGAATTGAGCCGTACGGAAGTCAGCATTAATTATATTATTATTTACTTAAATTAGTGTGTCCATTGCCCCAGTCTAGCAACCAGCAGCTAGATAGATAGTAATTGTTAGTGAGAAAAAGAATGAGTGGTGGGAGAAGGAGATGATGAATGAGATGCCAATTTCACATGGCTACAGAGAGAGCAGATGAACCAGTGGTGCCAAACTGCCAAATGGGTTTTACACCTTCTTACTTATCGTCACCAATATCACTGTCAGTACAGTCACCATTTCTCTGTGCACTTGAGATTTTCTCATTTTAGTTTTCTGATAATAGAATTTGGAAACTGCATCCATGTCATTATATTAAGCAATACAATATAGGAAAGAGACGCTTAGTAGTGTACTATTACTATGCGGACATATGCGTTGCAATGAGAGGTTGGGAACCAAACACATAACCCGATGAATAACTGGTTATATATGATGCATCGCAAAATTCACAATAGGTGTCACATGACACATTCGATCCCCCAAACGAGTTGATAGAAAAGTGGTTAACTTTGATCACTGATCCCCAATTGTCATTTAATTTTACTAATGGATGATTTAGATGGTGATTTGAAATAATTGGAGATGATGGGCTATGGAGATTTCACTTTGAGATCTAGGTCTGAAGCCTATAGATGTTCGGACAGCAGATCAATCTGGTGTGCCAAGGAGCGCCCCAACCAGCAATTATGGGCCAAAACTATAGGGAAGGATTGTTGGGTATAATGACCGATGATCTACAATCCACATATTACCACAAGGATCAACAACTCATATCTCGACACATCGACATGAGGTCTGAAATCTCGAAACTACTATAAAAAAAAACCTCATTCATTTATTGCAATGGACTAGACACTATTCACTTCTCTAATATAGCCTACCTACGTCGCCCACTCTCTATGGCACCAAACGCCCAGGCTCATATAATTGCCTATGAGCTCACCCCCAATACTTTTCTGTCTCCCCCTCTCAATCATATATCCACATTACCCTCCATACACACGAACAATACTAACGCCCACATACTTCTTTGTTAGGAAAGCCCAAGGGTTTTAGCATGCCACTCAAATTGGGAGGTACTACTCAAACCGGTTCTACTTCTTTACTAACAAATTATTTATTGGTTGGACCAATTTAAAGTGATTTGGACCAATCGAGAAGTTTGAATGGAATTTGCTATTTTCAAAATATATCGCTTAGATATATGATTTGAGAGTGATTTTAAGTGCAATTATTATGGAGAGAAAAAATATATTAAAATACGTGAGTTTATTTATGATTATATCAACTACGAAAAGAAAAAAAAAGAGTAATTTTGATTAAAATTCCAAAATCTCTTTTTTCTCCTCCGAAATCTCCCTCTTTGGGTAATTTGAAATCACACAAAAAAAAATTCTCCACAATATATATGTTGAATGTTAGTGTACAGCAACACGTAGGATATATTAGAGGCAAATTATATAATGTAAGTGTGATAAATATGTAACGCTAAAGTAAAAGCATAGGAACTAATTAAACAAAACAGTCGTCCAACATGGATGTCACAGATTTAAGCTTACACCATACATACAAGGAGGCTAATTAATATTGAAAAGGACTTGCTAGCTAGCTCCTCCAGTCCTCCCTGAACATAGAAACTATTAGAGGCATGGTGGAGCTAGTTTAGAGTAGCTTCATTTTCACTGTTATGGTCACAGGCCGCTGGGTTTCGGTCGTTCAATAGGGTTTTTGACCACTGGGTATATGTACGTACGTAGAAAGAAAGACTCAAACTTGTCACTTTCAAATAAAGGGTCCAACTATCACTCCATACCTGTTATTATTCCCACTTAAAAGGGTCTTTCTTTTTCCTCATTTCATGGCTTCCCTGTAAGCTATACACTTACACATCACAGCTACCTCCTACAGTCCTATATATACTCCATATATTCGCCCATATATACACACATATTCTACATAACAGATATGGCTATTTCTATTTCTATTTCTATTTCTTAATTTGTTTCCAAAATAACCTACTGTAACTTCACGTTCATTTAGCATTTATTAGAGATGGAAAAATATTTATTACAATAGTAATTTAACTAGCAATGCTATATAAAATCGGCATTTATATATAGTTAGTTAATTGTGTAATATTATCCAACATAAATTATGCAAACATATTATTTAGATAAGTTTAAGTGATTTAAATACTTTTATTGCCTTGTTGATATGGAATTTCCTTTCCTATCGATGTATTCCACCCAGCTTTGGCATGTGCTGCTATAGAATATTTATTGCTTATTCAAGATGACCAATGAATTTTGCTTGTTCAAAATGTGTACGAACATATCATTTTTACCAAAAAATTTATTCAGCAGAAAGAAAGATTTATCCGCGGGCACGAATAGATTTATTAGTTATTGAATTTGTCAAAAAATAATTTAATAGTTGAGATGTAAAATAAGAATTAATAACTTTCAAAATTTAAAAGAAACCCGAATTAGTTGGGCAGCAAACCAAATATTGCGGGGAAAATGAAATTCATAGGCGAGAGAAATTAATTTTTAATTTATTAACTTTATCTTTTTTTTAATTATTTTCCAATGTTAGTTTAATTGTAATTATTTTTTTATATTTATCAAACAATAATTTTCACATCAAAATTTTTATGATATGTCAAAATTTGATTATTACTTCGAAAATTTTTGATTATGTTTTAAAATGGGTGTTAACTTAAAGATTTGTGTAAATGAAGTTCACAACGAATAGTTCAACTTTTAATTGTTATTCATTATTTATAATACTGTTATATTTGAAATGGATGTTAACTTAGACTATTCCGTATAAGTTTATATATTGTTGGTATAAATTCATCCGCAATAACTAAGTTTCCTCTCTTATGTCATTTATGACCGTTATGACTATGTTACATAACTGTAATATTTATATCATTTATGAGATGCAATGTTATATGACAGTAATGAATATATTACATAACTGTTATATTCATATTTTGACATTTTTAAATATGATATTCTTGTGTCACTGTAATACTAGTATTTATTACCATTACGTCCACTTTACGATCATGTTATATCACTGTTATATCCTGTTATATTACTAAAATATGTCAACATTCTATGTCCATGTCCAGCAAAAATCAAAATCAAATCTGTGAAATATAAAAGTCGACAACTTTGTTACCAAAACAAAATATGTTTCATGTATCTTACACAACCATTATATCTACTTTATAAATATGTTATGCCATTATTATGTCTTATAAGTCTGTTATATTACTATTATGTTTATTTTACGAGTATGTTATATAACTAGTAAGGAAGATTTTTACAATTTTAACAAACATAAATTAATCCTAACTATTTTGCCCATAATAATTAATTCATTTTATTGAATGTCACTTATGGGATGTCTATGCTACATAACTTTTATATTAATAATGTTAGACTTATACCATTATTATGTCCAATACTATTAGAACATTGTTACGTGTAGGTTACGATCATGTTATATACTTATATTACAATTATATCAAGTTTACAAGTATGTTACGAGTCTATTACTTTTTATCAATGAATCGATATATAATATGAACAAGTTAAAAAGCTTAACTACATAAACACATCCATTTAACTTTACTATACTAACTTTACAAAAGTCTAACCACATATTAAACACTTTCAACCACCTTCATACATTAAAATCAAATAACTGATCAACTAGAAGAACAAACTCTCACAACATAATAAATTACTAATTGAATCAAAATATCTACTAAACATTGTAAAAAATGCTAACTCCTCCTTCTCGTCTAACTCGTCTTCTGTCCTCAACTCCATCTTCGTTGCAACTATAACCATCTCCTCTATCAATGTCAATCCACATTCATCAGCTCCCGTCTACGCTAATCAAATCAATCTCAGTCCATAATGTTATGGATTATGAGGGAAGCTAGCTTTTCGTCATCATTATCATCAGAATGCTTTGGTTAGAGTTCAAGGTCGCTAATGATAGAGTATAATATATGTGAGAATCATTAAAGGTGGCAAGCTAAAGGATTGTAATGTAAGGGGGAGAAACGGATTATTCGAAACGAAAATAAGAAATAGAGGTCACCTAAAACGTCGATGACCATCATCCCACGAAATCCATGGCAGTCGAGGAGTCAATCCTCTATTGTCCCCTTCCTTTGATGCTCTCAGTTTCATAAGCTTAGTCCTCATTTGGCTAATGAGAGGTGCCAAATCTAGCCACGAGAAAGGCTATTTTCCGTTATTACCTTCCTCCATACCCACAAACATTGAAAATTTTATTTTTATTAGATCAGGAAGAAGAGAGAAGTCGGAGGAAAAAAATTGAGAATGAATGAGAAAAGAGTCAAAATGATTATTCAGATCTGTAGCTTTGTGGGTTTTGAAATTTGAATTTCAATTCTTGGTGTAAATTTTGTTCAAATAATTTCCATCAATTGTTAGTTATTGAATTGAAAGTATTGGCTGAAGGTGATTTTGGACTACTAGATTGAAATCTATCTGCTGAGTGGATAGAATATAATTTCCACCGAATAGAAAACTTGACTTTTACTAATTTTGAAATTTTGCAAACTCTTCATAAATTTGTTTTTGAACCAGTTTCATTACTTTAAAATTATAGGTAAATCAGGGGAGAATACGAGGGGAGCCTAAGGGAGCTACGCCCTCAGGGCAATTTTGGTTATGAGCCGTGAATTCATGTATATATTTATGATTTTTTTGAGTTTGATTCGGGACAATTTTAGATCCGGCTCAATTTTTTATTGTTTCGGCTTAGTACTTGGTCTTGCATTTACTATTACTTGATTAGGGAAAAAATCACTAGTGGCACATTCAATTTTTATGGACAACTTGCTAACAACTAAAAATAGCACAACAAATGTGTTTTTGTATAATTCGTAAATTGGTTACTCAATATATAAATTTCGATTCAAATCTGGCTCGTGCATGTTTCGATCCTGAATCGAAAATCAAGTTCTTTGATATAAATTAATTTTATATTTACGAACGATCTCAATTTTCAATTTCGTGAATCACTTTTAAATATAAAAGCTTATAACTCTTTTTTTATAACTACCAAAGTTTACAACTCTTTTCATGAATAAAGTTTTTAACTTTTTTTTTCTAAGATATCAGAGCATGATATAATAAAAGACAAAGAGTTATCTCGAAGGGGGAATACAGTTATGTAACGAAATAGGAAAAAGGGAGTCCGAATAATAAAGAACCTCACATGCCACTAGATGGGCGGCGCTGTTATCCTGACGAGAAATAAAATGAAGAGAAGCTAAGGGAGATGACTGGAACAAAGCTCGACACTCTGGTAAAACTTCACCAACCATTGAATCAGCAACTGAAGAAGTAATTAGTCTAACTGCTTCTGCCGAATCCGAATAGATGAAAATAAAGTCTGAAATTCTTACAGAGGCGATCAAACGAGCACGTCGAATTACAAAAACTTCAAAAGTTAATGGATCCACAATGTGCTTGATAATATGTCATGTAGCTGCGACTATCGATTTACACTGCCGCCGAACAACAACACCAACCGCGCCAAAACCAAGCACTGGCCGAACAGCCGCATCCACAAAAATTATCCAGGAAAAGGTTTGTGATGGCATCGTCGGCTGTCATGGCCGATCACCTACACCTAATGAGCTAGACAACTCCGACGCCCTAATACCCTGCAACTAATAAGAAAAAAAAAAGACGATGAAAAGAGGGAAGTGGAATTTGGTAGTTCTGAAAGATTACCAAATTTCTAGACTTCCAAAGTCTCCACCAAAAGAAAACCAATTTCAGAGTTGTTGTTTTGTCAGAGATGCAAAGGTGTCTTCAAAACGAAACCGGGTGCTCAGAAGAACAAACGAAATTGGAAGACCCTGATTCAACAGCAAATCGAACTGGGCAGAAAAAGAGTAAGTAAATCAGATCTTCATGAGCCGCACCACAGACTTGGCAGGTAGGAGAATAATGGATGTTACGCATAGCCAAATTGTCGGCTAAAGGTAGGATGCCATGGATAACTTTTCACATGAAGAATTTAAGTTTTGGCTGAAGTGGGGGTGCCCAGGTCATTGCCTAAAGGCAGGAATCGAAGACTGCGGGCCTCATTTGATGACACGATTCTGAGATCGCAGTTGATGACTTAGCTGATAGCCTGAAGCCGCCGTATACTCGCCTGACTTAGTTAACGACCAAATCCAGCGATCTAGGGTAGGAGAGATTGGTAATAGGATGGAGAATGCTGGCAGCAGACTCTGGGTGAAGAGATCACAAGGCAAACCCATGTTCTAGTTTCCATGGGAGATGAGACCAACAACTAACTCTGGACACAATTGACAATGAAAGCCTTAAAATTGGTATTGAAGGCGGATTGGTGGGCAACCCCTTTGAATTCATTGTGCAAACTGAGATTCGTGAGCCAATAGCCAGTGCCCAACCTCCATCAGCAAGTCTCGGGCATACAAGATATCAGTCCAACATCAATTTGAGGAAGACCCTTTTTTAGCGGTTAGCAGCGAGCCATTAATATGATAACGACCTTTTAAGACCTTGGCCGCTAGAGATTCAGGGGAATGCATCAGACTCCAACACATAGATGCTAGCAGAGAACGGTTGACGGATGTGAAGTCCCGAAAGTCCAAACTACCATCGAATTTAGGGTCATATAAAGTAGCCCACGATTTCCAATGGACACATCGGGTAGTCTGACTAGCACCCCACCAAAATCGAGCAACTTGTTTATTCATACGGTGAAAAAAGCCTATCGGGGAATTTGAACATGGACATAACATAGTACGGTAAACCTTGAGCGACCAATTTTAAGAGCACCTCCATATCTATAGGAGATAGACATTTAGCTTTCCACCCTTAAAAGAAGTTAGCTAACCTATTTTTCATGAATCAAAAAGTTGAAGCTATAAAACTTGAAATATGAATTGAAATATCCAAATATTTGTCACATAAATTAATATTTGGTACCTGAAACTAAATTCTCAAAGCATGTTACATATTTTCATCAGTATTTGAGCTAAAAAATACTTCCGACTTGTTACCAAAAATAAAATGAAATTGTAAAGCTTAAGACGTCACACACTTGTCATTTGGGTTTTATGTTCCGAAGCTACACTTGTCATTTTTATTTTAGTTTTGGTATGAAATGGAAAGGACTACATTTAGTTAACATGTAGATCCACAGCATCAGGTGAAGAACCAGAAAGGCCAGGCCCATGTTCTGCTTCCGAGTATACGGATCCGCCAGTTAGGCCTTGGACAATAGGTCCATAGAAACCCATGAAGGTTCCGTCAAGCCCATCATGAGCCTACTCGGTAGTCCAACTCAACAAAACAGGCCACTGGAATAGATCTGAGTTGATAGAAGTTTCACCCGTAGGTTTTAACGCAATTGGATCGCTACAAATGGTCTCGCATTCCCTGACTTCAGGATACTAGATACATTTTTTATACCGCATAAAAGTATACATACTTTCATTTTATCATCAAACAATTTGTGCATATATCGAATGAGTGGTAACATGGAAGGTACCAACCACAACTTGGGTTACAAAAGAGTTATAATGGATCAAATAGCTCATATGCACGGAGTCCTAACTCAATCACCTCAAAGACTCGAAACTAAACAAAAACACAACAAAACTATCCTCTAGAAAATAGAAAAACAAGGAGTGGAAAGGCTAAAGCCGCCATTATTCGACACAAACTAAATATAGAAGATCTAAAGTTCCAGACAAACAACAAAAAAAAGACCACTACACCACTATTAAACAAAGACTCGATCGAAATCGACTGGGCGGCGGATGTTGTCGACGATCGGGGTATGATTTTGCTGGAGTCAATGTCAGCTCCGCAACCCCCTCTGTCGTCCTATGCAGTCGGGGAGGTCGCTCCTGACTGACCCGCCTAGAATACCGGATACCTTAAGGATAATGTTACAATTATTTCACTCTTTAGTTTTCACAAAATTTTCCCATATGTCACTAATTATGCAAGTATTGCTCATCAAGTACCGAAGTTTTTTTGCATTTTATGTCACGCCGTCAATCAGTATCCGTTAATAAGTTGTGCTGAAGTGTCATTTATACCTATTACTTGGGATTTTTGTTTACTTTAGTTCATATATATATGATTCAACACATCCCGACAAGGTGGTTTAAATTGGGTTTTCTTTGTTATTGGAGAAAACCCCAAAAACTTGGATGAGCAGGGAATGCAGGGAAAGGGGTTGGATGAAGAAAACTAACCTGTGTAAAGGTGGCGTGGAGAACACGAAAGGGCAGACACATCAACAATTAGGGTTTTCATGTATGGTACATCATCAACTGCTGATGATCCATGTAAACTGTAAGGGAAGGGAGGGTTGAAAACAAAGGGTGCATACGTAAGGTGATGAGAGTGGTGACAGCAGCAGAGGTCGTAGTTTCATGATTAGATATCGATGTAATAATATTGTGGGGGCAAAGTGGAGTGAGATGGTGACGAGGAAGGAATTAATGGACCCAACCCCCCACTCCACTGCCGAACATTTTGTCCAAGCTAAGGAATTACAAGTTTACAACACAAGGAGAACTAAAGATATTAAACTATTCTACATTATCTAGTGGTGCTGGTGGGGACCTTCTTGTTTTTTTTTTGTATGGACGCCACATGACGGCAACTCCTTCGTCACCATGATCTTATGCTGATCCCATTATTAATTTAATTCTACAGATTCCCACGATGAACTTGCATTTCCAGGCAGAAAATGTAAAGGAACCCAAACAATTGACGACAGATACCGCCTTTCTTTATAGTGGCACGCACCATAACCTCTTTTTTTTCAAACATATCGTTTTTTTAATCCACCATACGAATCGAGAAGAAGCGTACGACCGGAGGTACAAATTCCACAAGGAGCTGTATGGGCCGTGAATCCCTACAACTGCAAAAGCCTCCTTCCTTGCTCACCAGCTACGACAACAAGAATAGGAAAGGAAAGTGCCACTGCATATTACAATAAGTAAGACACTACATAAATCTAGCTACTAGACTAATGGTAGTCCTTATTTCGGTACCGTTATAGCGCTAGCTTTGTAACCGGTCTGCCTAGCATACTACTCGAGTGTGAGGTGGTAGTTGGCTCGGGCTTTGCTTATGTGGTGATTTATGGACGTTGCCTCCAGTGATGCCTTCTATTTTCATGAGGTCCGGAGATGACTCCTCAGAGCGCGCGACGTTTAGGATCATCAGCATCCTGGGTACGCATCAGAATTTGCACGAAACTCTGTGGTCCCAAGTTATTTCCCAGCTTAAGCACTTGAAAGTTGGTTTGATCCTCCCCAGAATTCGGTGTTGCGGCAAGGCGCGCAGGGATTTGAATTGAATTCGGTATTTTTAGGTCACTAACACTGATATCAACTGTGCAGTTAGACTATAATGGCACCATAGCAAAACCTAGCTACTTTGTATCCCTTTTCCATGGGATTGTGTTTGGTAAACTGAAGTTGATTCTGAGGAATCTTTTATTTTTGGCGGATTAACGTTTTGATTAATACAAAAAATGAAAAAAAATGAAAATATTAAATACGTTCACTTAGAATATAACGAAATTCGAACAAAACACTCCACTTGCACAAATACTTTTTTGGCTTACTTTGGGACTGGAAGCCAGAATTTTATCCAAACTGGTGTGACTGAGTTGCCCTAACTTTGCCCATGCTAACTCCCTTCCCTCCAGCCCTTTTATTAAATTTAGGTTAAATTGTTTACACCCACCATGCTTAGAAAAAAGCGACAAAATCATATATAAAATAGCCCCATACTTCACCCTTAACCAGCCAATCATCAGTTAATACACTCCCATAATCTGAACACAAAACGACAAAGTTCCCTCCTAATGTTGTTCTTTCTCCCTTAAAGAACTGAAATGAACCCCAGAAAGTACGCAATAACCCCACTGGGTCTCATATATATAATATTATATGGCTAGCTAGCTGCATCTTCATCGTTGTCTGTTTCAATCTCTTCAGTGTCATTCCAAAACCCAGAAAAAAACCCAACAACTTAACCCAAACCAAACACCAAAAACACCCACACCAAACACCACACAAGTTAAACCCAAACCCAAAACAAACGAAAGAGAGGCTTCTCTTTTTTTCTAAATCATAGAGACACCTCATCCCCCACCACCACCCCACATTAGTCATATATTTATAGAGACATATGATGCTGCTGCAGCAACTGTTGTTGTTGTTCCATCATATTAACGTTGTTACTAGTATTAGTCCGCTGTCTCTTCACACTCCCCGACGAAGACGACTCGTCTCCTCCTCCACCGCCGCCCTTCTCCATGACGGCCTTCAGGGCCTCGTGGATGGAGCTTATCGAGTACTGAACCGGCTGCTCCTGATCATGTTGGTCTTCATTTTCATCATCATCATCATCATGTTGGTCGGCGGTGATGAAAAGGACGTTTTTTACCCTGCCGCCGAGGGTGGTGATCTCGGCCTTGAGGGTACGGAGACGGAGTGACTTGAGGGTTCTGATGAGGTCAGGGAGGAGGTCTGACCTGTCTTCGCAGCAGAGGGAGGCCTTGATGACGAACTTACCGTCTTCGTCGACGGAGTTGGTGGCGTCGACGGTGAGCTCGTCGGATTCGGTGGGGATCGGAGTGGTTTCTGCTATTAGGTTGGTTTGGCGCTTCAGTTCCTTGACGTGTTGGATTACCTCCGCCAGCAATGACGCCTTGTCCGTCTGACGACGTCCAAACACAAAGATTGTTAGTAATTAGTACATGCATGGACTTACGCAAAGGACATTATATATGTATAAGCAGCATATCATTATCATATGGTTAAAGTACAACCAAGAGAATTAAGGCTATGCTTGTTTTTTGTGTTATGATAATTGATAGTTTCTTGTAAAACAGTTATTTTAAAGAAATTATCGTTTTTAAACATTTGTTTGAAAGTTATTTATTTAGAGTTGAGTTTTGAGTAAAAATATATAATTTTTTGTTTAATTACTAGATTTTTCTTTCGAGATTAACTTTTCTATCAAATAGACAGAATTTGGAATTTATTTTTCTTACCAAACGAAAAGACCTAAAAAACCTACCATTTCGCTCAAAACACCAAAACCAAACATATTCTGAATTTGAAAGCTAATATTCAAGCTAGTATTTTGTTTTCATTTGCTGGGGTAGATCATAAATAGATGAGTGAGTAGTGAGAGAAAGAAAGGGAGAGAGAGAGAGAGAGAGAGAGAGAGAGAGAGAGAAAGGAAGAATCATGTGAAAGAAGATACTTTTGGAGTAAGAATGGGGAAGCAAAGAGACGATATAGAGCAGTCAAATTCAATTTTGTGGTGGTGTTTTGTCTGACTGGAGGATATATAATGATAACCGGCAGGACTTTTTGGATGGAAGCTTTTATATATGGTGTGTTCTGTCTGTCTGTGTACCAAGCAGCTTTTGTTGTCTCATATGTATATATATGTCTGCAGCCTCGACATTCCCCAGAGACCACCCAGAGCTTCAAATTATTATTCTCTTCTCCTTCCTTCCTTCTCCTTTTTGTTTTCTTTTGTTCAATGGTCTCTTCCTCTTCTTCATTGGAACTCTCACAAACTCCCAGACCATCAGACCAGATTGATTCCCCAGCAGAAAACTCATATTCATTAAACAAAAAAACAAAAAAACAAAAAAACCAGAATAAGACATTTACCCCCCCCCCCCTGTCCTATAAAAATGCAACTGCCTTTGATCAACAAACTACCTCAAAAGGGAAATTTCAGCAATGCTTCCTCTTACCATACTAACTAATTAAACATAGCTTGTTCCATAACAAAACAAAACACAAAACCAATTCAATCCAAGTACATGGCTTCTATTGTGTGTGAAATATTCTATTTCCATGGAGTATATTATTATTGAATTGTCAAATTGTAGTTTGATTTAGCAGTTGGGAAGTCGGATGGAAAATTATATTCCGACAATCTAATTTTGGAGGGCTGATTTTTTCATTTTGTCATCAAAATAAATAATGAAAATTTCATCCAACATTTTATCGGCCAAACTAATATTAATTAATTTGAGCAGTTAGGCGACCGAGTAGTTTTGGAAAAATTGTACGTTTGATGAATTAAATACTAGAAGGCTAGCTTACTTTGGTGGTGCTGGGGAGCAAGCTACGGAGTTTGGCGAGGTGGTTATTAATCCTCTCCCTGCGCCGCCTCTCAGCCTCGCTGTGGCTCTTGGAAGCAGCCAGAGCTTTGGCATCCATGATCTCCTGAGCAGTCATCTTCCCCAATTCCGCTTGCAGCCCGAATGGAACCCCTCCTCCTGCTCCAGGGTGAATCACTGGCCCTAGAGTTTCGGATATTATCCTCAAGTGATCCGCATGAGCAGACGAGGAGTCGTAAGCAAACTGCATACCCCTGTTGAAAAACCGTCCTCCTCCTCCACCGTAGGATGAAGTAGGCGGAGGAAGAGGTGGAGGGACGAGGAACTGGTCGTGTAAGGGATATTGGTGGTGGTGTCCCCATGGAGGCGGAGGGGTAGTGAAATCTGAGAAGGATGTTGTCGGCTGGTGGTGGTAGTGGTGGTGATGTTGCATTTGATGAAACGCTTCGTTTTGGCTGTTGTTATAAGATTGGAAGGTGCAGTGATCTCCTCCTCCTCCTCCTTGATGATGCCGTTGTTGAAGATTATTAGTGTTGTTGTTGTTGATGTCGTCTTCTTTCAATCCGCACATGATCATTTGGTGTACTTAACTGATCATCAACAACGGATCCCTAGTGCTTCTTCAACCATGACGATGATGATGATGTTGAGATGATCATAAGATATATGGGTATTGGAAGACAAGAGAGAAAGGAGAATTTTGACAAGTTTTCTGAGATGGGTTTCAGTCAGTTGTATTCTTGGAGGAGGAGAAGAAGAAGAAGTTTGGGTTGAATTGGTAGGCAAGTTGAAGTGATGAGTGGAGGGTGGGGATGGTGATGGGTAGCTAAATATAAATGGTGGCTCTCTCTCTCTCTCTCCCTTTTTATCCTCTTCATGTCCCTCCTTAATTCTTCTTCCTTTTTGTTTTTAATCTCTTTTGTTATTTCTTCTTCGTCTTCTTCTTCTTCTTCTTCTTAATTCTCTCCCTATCTCAAATGACGATGATGATCTTCTACTTCACTTCCAAATATTCCAGTGGGATGAATGGATGATGTTACCCATCACTCTACTTTAATTTCTAGATATTGTTATTTACATCTACTTATATTTCATCACCATATATAATCAACTTTTTGGACCTCATACAACCATTTGATCGATGAACCTCGTTCAAAAGATTGCCGGAAACAACTACCGGCGCACATGATTTTAAGATTATCCCAATAGGTAATTAATAAACTAAGTGAAAACGGACAATAAAATACCGATGTGTAGTTAGGATTTTGGCCAATTGGGGGTTCGTGACTAGATAAAATAGTAAAAAATGAAGTACAAACAAGTTCCAAATGACAAATTTTCAAGTTTTGCAAATATTATACAATACATATCTAACTTACTACAACACTTTTTTCGATATGCACCACAAATAAAAAATCTAACAATTTCATTTTTCATTTTATTGTTAAGCAAATCACAAATCGATGAAAAAAACTTTTCTCGATATGCACCCCAAATAAAAAATCTAAAAATTGTATTATTCATTTTATTGTTAAGCAAATCACACATCGATAAGAAATGAGAGAAATTCATAAAATATAAATAATAATCTAACCTTAATTGACAAAACATTTGAAAGGGAAATGAAGGAGTTTTGTAAGTAATATCTTAGCTGAAAAATACCTCAGAAAAATATAATAAGATCAAAGATATTCATTTCCCCGCATATAATAGTCAATAATATTATGGGTAATGAACACAACGTAGCCACCTAGGTATCATAATCATTTAAACAGAGGGTACGTATAACTTTTTCTCCCTTTGGTCTTACGCCATTGAATTTCATATTGTTTCTCTGTAGCCATCAGAAGGCAACCAGAACTAGAAATTAACCCAGTGGAAACGTTTTGTATATGTTATTTTCTTTTAATAGTGTTTTATAGTTTACGTGACTGAAAGTTGGAGAATCCGAATGGAACAACAACACCGATCAGTAATTTCATTTGTGCTTGCTGATCACATATTGTTGTAAGCTATATTAGCTCAAGTTTGGGTGTGTTACTTTGTGATTGGTTTTGAATGGATTTGTTTTTTTTTATAAGAATGCATTTGTTATTAAGAGAGAGAAAGAGTGGGCTTGCGGACAGGATTTGTATATATCCTGGAGTTTCTCTCCGTTTGCTTGATATTTTTGTGAGATGTATAATAGGTGGATGTCGAGGGCGATGCATAGATGGTTTTCTTCCGTTTATTGTAAGAGTACTCGTTGTGTGTCAGGTGAATAGTGATGCGTTGTTAAGGTGTTGGCCTCCCTAACGTCATGCATGTCATCCTTGTTCCTTAAGGACACATGCGTGTGTCAGACAATGCACTTCTCAGCCGTGGCTTCCAGAGAATAGGACACGCCCGTGTCCCTGAGGAACACGCCGTGTTCCATAGGACACATCGTGTTCTCAAGGGACACACCGTGTTCCCCTTTAATTCCAGCAATCTTCGCTCCGAGCAGTTTAAATCGTCCATCTTAGTTTCCGCTTATCCCTGAATGGTGTAAATCGCCTGCAATGCATCAAAAACATCCCAAACAACGTAACACGACCCCGAGGGGTAAGAGAACTAAACATGTACATAAAATCCCGAATTTGAATACATTTCGATACATAAAAATAAAGTTTATACCGAAAATAAATATATCGACAATACATCACATCAATAAACACCATTATAGTTATTATTTTATTTTCTATTTTGCATTTACAAGATTTACTCCACGCTTTATTTTTGGCAAAGCCCCCACCTTCATCAAAGTTAAAACCCTTTCCCCATGTATGTATTCAAAAAAAAAAAACAGAAAACCCTTTTTCCCATGTTGTTGCATTATATTCTTCTCTCCAAGTATACCATAGTAGCCTTTGGTGACTTGGTCCATCCACGCCAAGCTTTCTGCTCCCAAGTAGGCCTTTGTAATCATGGTGTCTTGGAATACACTCCATCCCCCAACTCTCTCTGTCTTTTTCTCTAGCTAAGCTAAGCTAGCTCTTGCTCTTTCCAGTTTCCTTTGTGGGAGAGGTAGCTTGGTATCTAGTTCACTCATTATCTGTCCCTTTGTCTTCTCTTTGGAAGGTATTCGGTATTCTATATTATCACTACTATTTACCTTCACTTTTTGTTTTTGTTTTACTCAAAAGGCTCTGCAAGAAGATGAGAAGATAAAAGAGCAATAAAATTTAAATATTAATTTAGAATGTGAGGATTATAGATAATATTTTTAAAAGAGATTCATAAATGAGGAATGTTATATAATAGGTTTTATTAGCTGAATTTCGAACAGTCCTCAAGTGGAAGCATGATGACACGAAGAGAAGCGTAATAATCTCACAAACAATAAAGGCTTCTAAGTTAAGAAACACATAACCTTGACGAACATGAGTGGCAACAAATTCGACATCCTCTTCAAAATCGACCTGCAAAAATTTAAAACGACAACATCAAAAGCAAGCATCCTAGACAACAAGTAACTCAATTAAAAGGGGATAAAAACACCAAACCAAGTTCCCACGGCGTGGAGCACCACGTCAGTAGAGCCACCAAGCCGAAATTGATTTATAACTATGCTTTAATATTAGCCGTGGATCCATGATGTTTTAATGTACTGTATAAATTATATAAAAGTGTAAATACACTACGTCATATATAGAAAAAATGTCCATCAACTAAAAAATATAAAACAAATTACATAAAATTAAATTAAAAAATTAAATTAAAAAATTAAAAAATACACTAAACCGAAGAAAGACCCGTAAATCCGCCACTGTCTAATACATTTTACCGCCCTAATCCACCATGATCTCTTTTCTATTACAAAAATAAAAACTGAAAACAAACAAAAAATATAACTTTATAGAAAAGGGCGGTCCCTAGGCCTTTTCAGTTTAGAGCCCACTACAATGTCTCACTTTTCAAAAATCCCTTCATATATTAATATGCTTCAACATGTCACTGCCAAAAACCACAAGCAGGGTGAAATATAGGGTGAAATATATGATGGTTTAATATACTGGATCTATTTATTTAATAAATTAAAAATAAGCTATTTTTTATAAAACAATATACTAATCAAGTTATAAAAATACTGTCAAAAAAAATTTAAATTTTATGAATGAACAGGATCATAGTTTGAAAAAAAAATCGTGGTCACTTGATATATAATATATTTGTGTGTGAGTGGGCATGGTTCTAGCTGGCGAAGCTTCTGAGTGAGTGCTTCTTAATATAGTAAAATATTAATTATGAGTAGATAATCTCTATTGGCCCTCACTTAATCTAACTTTCCCTACCACATAATCATAGTTATCTAAAGGACTTTGCTGGGTTTTGTTTTTTTTAATAAATTGAGATCATAATTATCTTAACCAAATGTTTTCAAACGTTGGTCGATCTCTATTATTTCATATATTGCCAGAAAAGGCACATCATTTGGCATGGCTTATGACAAGCGACTGATATCATCACCTCTCCATATATATATATATCATTAATTATCATCTTTGGTGTACTCTGTTTTATCCATGTGAAATCCTTGTAAGATGTTTCAGCCACCGTTCTTTTTAATAATTATAAAACAAAAACATGGTGATGAATTGCATATGTTTCTGCGAGGAGAAAAGAAAACCAAATAATGAGAAGCATATGATAGAAACATGACTTGTGGTGTTGGTAAAACAATGGCACAACAATCCCTAACTAGTCTGGATCATTACGCATTAGCACAAAACTACTAATGCATATGTTTCACATCACTTTTCAACATGTGTGCATGTCCTGTCCTTGGTTCATCCCATCTCTTCTATAACAATGATACATCTGTGGACTTGTTAGTGCGTCTGCTTTGTTGGCCCTGTTGGAGGCTCTCGGTCTATAACTTCTTTTAACAATTCAGCTAGGCATCATCATGGTGATTGTGCATTTCTGTGCATGTTCATGGGAGGCAAGGAGTAAAGAACAAGAATCCAAAAAGAAACCAATATTTTATTTTATTATTATTATAACAAAAACACGACATGTAAGCCGACTTGAGGGATGATGATCAGTAATAATTCAAACAAAGTTACCTGCAGGAGGTAAGTTTTTCCTAAAGCATGCATATAGGGTGTTAGTTTTTGTAGAGCTTTAATTTGCTAACTTAAAGTTAAACAAATATCATGAGATCCCATGAGCGATGAATTGCATGTCTATCGACATTACAAACATTATTAATCAGTGGAGCAGTGGAGCTAGCTAGCTAGCTAGTAGCAAATTCAAGATATCAACTACTATGTTATGGTCATTTAGATTGATAAGAATACTTCGACTCAGTCTTGTAGACAGTTATTATTCTCCTGATTTGTAGCTTACTGTTATACACATGATCCCATGATCTATCTTGTATCCATTGTTGATAATCAACCTTGTGTATATACCTACAATCAATAATACAATACATATGGACGCCAAAATAACTGCGAAGTTATCTCGACAACACAAGTGTCGTACGTGTCCAAAGATTCCTTTCGTTATGCCTCTACTCGTACTTATTAACACGGTCTAGACTGAACAAACTGGGAATGGTTTATAATGATTCTATTGATTCAATTAAAACTAACAATTAAGGTTTAATCAGAAGGAAAAGACAAGTTCTTGGAAGAGATGATTCATCAAGCTCAACTTCCCAATAGTAGTCGGATCGAGCAAACGTTGGACTTTGATTGAACAATATGATTCTTTTTATCACTCGTATGAATCCGCGGCACGATCATACACGCGGATTACCACTACTATCTTCCCAATCAAGGTTGGAATAACCTGAATTAGGCTAACCGGTAATGAACACCGAGAAGTTCTACAAAGTGATAAGGTGCTCTTTAATACTTAAAAGGAAATCACAAGTAATTGGAACGAGTGTTAACTTGGTCCATCAACACCTAAGCTACTGATAACTACTCACAATTTGGTTCATTAGGTGCAAATCAGAGCACCTGCCAATTACCTGATGAACAACCGTGAAAACCAAAAGAAGCACGAAAGGTAGAATCGAGCTATTGGCTTACTCCACCGATAACTTTCTTCTATCTTAGATTGCTAATCGTGTGAATTCCTAAGTCGATCAAACAAAGGATTTCATAAATTTGACCTAATTCAAGTCGTAACAAGAACAAGTTTGAAAACCCGACAATCAAAAGCAATCTTACTACATTCAATTCCAATTATCTAACAATCGTCGACCCTATACTTTTAGGGAGAGTATCATAGCTCAATTCTTACATCCTAATCAAGAAACTCTAAAGATTTAGCTACTCATAACTCTAGAAGAAGAGAAAATAGAAAAAGACCTAACCACCATCTTGATGAAGAGACAAATGAATCAGAGTTGCTCCAATCTTCGCTTTTGATCTTCTAGCTTCAATCTTCAATGAGACTCCTTCAGATCTTTAATCGAACTTTTAGGGATGGAAATATGGTGTTTTTGCAGAGAAAAGTCGGGGAAAATCGAAGGAATTTTGCTAGGGAAGATGATGATTCTTTTTCCTTGAAATCAGGCTTTTATATGGAAGCTGCTGAATCCAGGAGGTGCACGCCATGCAAGTGTGCACGGCTTGCACCCCTTTAGCTATGAGGCTAATTTTAATAAAGGGGTTGCATGGCGTGCAACCCTTCTTCTTTACCAATTCTTGTATCGTCCTTCCGTTCGAGCTCCAACCGTGCTCTATTCCGTGTCCATAGCCTCATAGCCATACCATATATCTCTAAAGTACCTGTTGATAACAAATACTACAAAGAAACACATCAAATGGACTGAAACGGTCTAAGTGAACGGGTCTAGACACATAATGCCAAAACACGAAACCACACAAAAATAAACACAAACAAGCTAATATTCATTCAAAAAAACATGCAGATAGAAATAGATAATTAATACAAATCCTAGCACTATCAAAATACGAATTCTCTCGCTCTCTTCATAGATTGCTATAATAAACAAGTTATAAATAAGTTACCAGATTAGAGTATTGATGAGGCCGCATAAGAAACCCAAGAAATTGGCCAGTCTCAATCTAACACTTGGGTTTTGTTTAGTTACACATTAGTATATTGCAGTCAACCAGAGTCCGTAAAATGGCTTTTGAGATTTCCTCATTCAGTACCCATATGTTTCATCATTGGAATTGGATTTTGACATGTATGCTGCTCATGTCGCCATGGGTATGACATGTATGTAGCTTATGTATTTGATCATCCACGCATCCAGTCTTATCTTAAACGACATTTGTGTTGCATATTGTCCTATATTTACTCGTATTTTGAGTGTTCTGTTCATGTTTTGGTCCCCTTAAATTAATACTTGTGCTTGTGGGGTGAATTTCATGTTTATGACATCATCCGACTCTGGCATGACGTCAATAAAATTTAATTTATTGTTTGTTCCTTAAATCCTCATCTATTGTTTCTCCTTAAGCCAAGAGGATTGTTGAATTTCCTACTGGTGTTCTTTATTGGATTCCCGACTGACATATCTTTGCATACATACATGATGTAGGGTGTTTGGATTCCCTGTGGAAATTTGGACCCATGCCAAACCCAACCATGCAAAGTAATAAAGTGGCCACTGGACTTCCATATACCAGTTGAAGAACTATATATGTTCCATTTTAATTAAGCAACTATGATCCATTTTTTAAAATGGTTTTAATGATCTTATGATAACAACTCCATATGTACATTTGGATATATATTTCATTGTGCTCTTGATTACATACTAACTTATCCATTACATAAAATTATTTAAATTGATGAATCCGTTAAACTCACACAAATTCGCACGATCAGTTAATGGTTAAAACATCCTTGGTTTAGATTGGATCTTAACCCTTGACGATAAATGACTGAGATGCTATGAGCATATGCATCTGAGGTGGATTAGTTTGGTGGACTAGGCCTTAAGATTCGGAGCGCGTTGTCACTTATCGCTGACTAATAGGTACCCTAGTTTAGATTAGATTTTAACTCTAGTGTTCGGTCTTAGGTCTGGACATCCTAATGGTAAACCTTTTTAGACTAGGACAACTCAACCAAACCATAGTCTGATTGCTTGTTGGCCCAATTAATAGGCCCAATTGATAACCAAAAGCATCAGCAACATTCCTAACTAAATATATGTAATTTGCTGAAGAATCCACCACAAACCCTTGGTTATAAGCAGATGGAAAAGTGGAGCTACGGCTACAACGAAAAACCTTAGCAAATGGAAACAAGCCTCTGCATTCATGCATCAAATTTTGATTTAACTACGTACAGTAGACAATAAGTAACCATATATCATGGTGATATACACATCTTTCCAGGCAAACGAATAGGATGGACTCCATGAAACCAACATGCCCCCCTTGAATCTATGATATTCCCCTTATCCTTTTGGCCAGTCAAAAGTAACAACAGATGGAGTTCAAAAATGTGTATGAAAAAGCAGTACTACTTTTACAGTTTTACCTATTTCAGGTCACAAACTCAACAATAGTAACAACGACCCATTGGAGATGTGCTAAAATGATTGCCTATATTAGCAGATACATAGCTTTTTCTCCAAGACTATAGTTTGTAGAGCAAGAAAGGGCAGACAAGAAGACTGGCATGCAGAGCCAGAAATATCCAAAAAGAGGCCACAACTTCTGTCATATAAGAAAAGAAACAACAGTATGTATATGACATGACTAAAGTTACAGCTGCAGGAGGAAGGAATCTAATAGCCTTTGAAGTATGTTATCAGCGTATGTATATATAGGTTGGTAAAGTTGCTCTGCTTCGGCCTCTCCCCTGTTTCCCAAACATATTTTCCAAAAAGTTGTGCTGCTGCTGCTGTGTTGCTGGTACCAATATTATGGGAACATCTGGTACTGCCATCAAACGCAAGAGAATCTATAGCTCTTATATATGTACATCAATGTCTTAGACTCTACAATCTTCTTACTATCCACGGACTTACTGTGGAATTTAAACATATATCTAGTTACTAGTGTACTCTTCAATCTTCATCAGAGAGAAAAGAAAAGAAAAAATTTCATAAATTTTGTTTGGCGGGTAGAATGTCATGAAATTTTGAATATTTTTATATTTAGATATAAAATTAAACTCCAACAAAATAATTTTGAAAAACCAACTTTCCATTTTTGTCTAATTTCATCCAATATTCCACCTATTAAATCAAGTCTAAATGGTCATTATAGGTTGGAATCGGTTCAAAGAAGGACGAGGAACAACAATCGGATTTGTGATTCAGTGATGAAGAAGAAGTTGAAGAAGCGATTGAGGAAAGCTGGGGAAGAATCCATCGGAAATTTGGAATTGGACATACATGATCCAGATCGAAAATAAGAAAACAACGGACAAAATCAAAATCGTTCATGTAAAAATTTATTTCATCTCAAGTGGAGATAAATATAGTCCAAGTAAGTGGTCAAAATTTGATGTGGCACCACATAACAGATTTTGACTAACGAAAATTTAATTTTGCTAACAGGAAGACATTTTTTGTAAAAATAGGTGGTGACAAAAAATCTATATCATAACATTTTTCACAATTTTACTATAAATTTTTGACAATTTAAAGAATTTTGCCTTCTTTGTTCTTGTTGTATTTGAACTTTAAAGGTGATGTCAATGCATTGTTGCCTCACGAAAGCATAACAAGCCCGTAGGTGAACAGAAATAAAATTAGCACCACAACTGGCCCATAAACTCTCCGAGATATAAAAAAGGCCCACTTGTGTCCACATTCCTATAGCAACAAACATGTAACCAAACAAAACCTACAATAACAAGCGGGCCCATACATGTTTTCTGGGCCTGAAATAATATAATAAATATTAAAATGTAGGAACAAGCGAACATTTTACACGAGGGATTCGTAGAGGAGCTTCATATAGACACCAATATAACATATCCACATGTTTTTCACAACATATATATGACGTCTACAACTATAGATGCAATTGTTGTTAGGGGGACATGATCGGTGTTCATGATACAGATGGTGATTTTCGTGTCTGTAACTGCGGGGTCCAAGCCTTTGTCACTTGGCCCAGCTTTGTCGAAGGTACGTATACCTCGTAGTCGTAGGAATCATATATGATGTGATGTAGTGAGCTCAACGATGACATATGAACTAGGGTAGAATAATAAAAAAAGGGTTAAAACTTTAAAACGTACGTAGTGAGAAGGAATATTCCTCCGTGTTTATTAACCCCTACCCGGACCGCCCAAAACAAGCCTATATATCAAATATCGATGCTTAGAAGTTAAAAACCTAAATGAAAATGGGAAAGAAGAAGCATGCCAGTAACGCCAATGTGCTGGACGACGAACTAGGAAATTATAACTTATTAAGTTATTATAACCACGTCAACTACTGATATTAATTATAAATAAATAACGTGCATGATTGCTTTTTTCATGGTTATCTTTGCTGGTGGCGGTTTGGTTAGGTTTGGTTTCTGGTATAATATTAGAAATGCACGTTTTGTCAGCTTCCATGACGGGAACAAAGCAAATTATAACTTATAATTTTAATTTAACATTTATTTAATTTTATGTACAAGCATCTTCTTCTCTACTCTATTTTGCAGTTTGAACTAATTAAATCCCATATATATCCTTATTTAATTCCTTCCTTGTACATAGGTCGGAGGACGTACTTTTGATCCAGAATTTCTTTTCTAGACGTTGATGGTAAAGATTGCGTGCAAGTTATGTGATCATTCAATACATATGTTCTTCCCCACATCGTTGAAAAACAAATACAACAAAGGAAAAGGCCAAGTTGCTCACCCCCTCTTACGAGAGATGCTCATGGCGGAGAGATTGATATACACAATCCTTCAACTTAACCTCTTTGTACAAAATATCTCGTTGTACAGTAATTTTTGCATTTTCAGAGTGAACAATATGGAAATTAGAACCTTGTTTCAATCATTGTTGATGTTGATATGGCGTAACGCGGTGTGTGGCGATTCAAAAATATCAAGTCCGAAGTCAGACCACACCTACATCATCATTTTGGAATCTTTTGTTGAAACATAATTAATGGAATTAATAAGGTGTATTTTGTAATATATTTGTTTAAAAGAGTGCATAAGTTTGTAGTGCGATGAATTTATAATGGTTTAATGTACTAAATCGAATTATGTAGAAGTTAAAATATATTGGGCCACATATACAAACAATATACTGCCCAAGCCTATAAATTTACGGAAAATTATATAATATCAAAGTTGGAAAATCGGAAAATGAGTTAGGCCGGAGCCTAAAAAAAGGCCCCTCGTTTGTATTTCGTAGTGAATCCAATAAAATATAATGTGAGTAATGAATAAAAAACGATTGACTTTTTAAAAATATATAAATGCATACATTAAAAGTCAATAATCCAAACGTGATGAGGACTACATACAAGAAAGCTGCATGATCTTGGGAAGTTTCAATGCATTTAACAACCAGGAATATTGATACTTGCAGCTAGCAACTCTTATGTTCCTCAACCAATCAGCTTGATTGGCAACACAATTGTTTATTATTGCATGACCAAGTCATCTGATGTCTAATTAGAAGTCGATGATCATTTGACTTATCTTACAACTCGAATGAGAAGTCGTGTTAGGATGGGACTGTAGATGACAGTTGTGATTTGATAATTTTTCCTATTTCTGAAAGCATAGGTATTAAGAAAAGATTGTTGTATTTTTGTCAACAACAAAAGAAAAAGTTGTTACGACAATCAAAATTAAATACCATTTGGCTTATCCACCGCGGCGAAGAGAAGGCTCTCTCCCATTAGCTTTCAGTTTTAATAAAGGTTTTAATTCGTAGTGTCTCTCATTTGTTAGTTTATGTTATAAACTTTGTTGATCACTTTGAGCTGTTTCATCGAGTAAGGGGGTAGTGTTTTACTTTTAGTTTCAATATCGAGTCTAGAGCTGATCACGGTCGTAAAAAATCGAAAATGCGAAGTAATCTAGTTAGTTCAGTTATATACTTCTCCCTTATTATCTTATAAAAAGCGCCTCCCAATTGTGCCGGTTGTAAACACAAACTTTTTGCTATAAATGGAAATATTCTAATTTATAAAAAAAATATTATTTGAGCATAAATTAGGGAAATGCATTAGATGGGGAGGCCTCTCAACGTCCAATGGCATAATTATGACATATCCATATGGACTTCATTGGTTTATAAGATGCCAACTGTACGTCCATATGACGATCCAGAAACATTTAACATTAACAAATGAAAGACCAGTTGTATGATTTGAAACCTGGGAGGTCGGCAGCTTATCACAAGGCCCAACCGGTCGAACTTGTCTAGTTCAACATAATTCAGTTCGGCCATCAATTTGAACTCAAGGAAGGAATTATATGATATGCGTCCCTTAGTCATTTTCTGTTTCTGCTGGAATCACGACAAAGACTCCCCCTCCTCATATACAAATAGATAATTTATATCATTCAAATTTTTATTTATTTTAATGGAATTTCTAGTTTTTATTAATTAATATATGACTAATCTATTTATTCAAAATGATTTTTACCTTTTAAGGGTTGGATTTTTTAATATCATAATAATCGTATGCAATTTCTTTGATATCATTAAATTAGAAGGTTCTAATATATCATGTTCTATATATATATATATGATCAACCTATTAGCTAAAAACTCATCATATATTTTGCAATGTACCCTAATTTTCACTATCTTCATAGTTGAATTTTGATAAATTAGTGATAGTTTTTTTTTAGTTTTTTCCATTCTTTTTTATGAATATTTGTCAATTTCATAAAAAGGAAATGAATTAAAACCTAATTGTGGTAAATAAACTTAGGTGGGCTTTGAACCACTAACCTCAATCTTAAAATTTAACAACTATTGTTTGTAGGGGCCATGGCCCCGTCCCTGTCTCCGGAGCAGTTTTTATTTGACCAAGAAAAGTTCCAACTACCATGGGTTGCCAATTTACCATCAAAACACACAAGGGGTAATTTAGTGATTTTAAAATATTTTATTTTTTTAATTATTTTTACTTTTCATCCCTTTGCCGAGGCCGCACCTCTTGCTGCCCAGGATGATGTGTAGCATCTACGCAACTACAACAGGTGACGACGACGACGACGACGACTACTGGTGATATAAAGACGCAGGCAAATATGGCTATTTGCATATCTCACAGATCCACTGGTGCTTGAAGTTTTGGCAATTTGGCAAGCCTTAGATACAGCGACGCAAGTCCGTTATCTCCGGCCGTAATTCACACGGATTCAGCCGAAGGAGCCCGACTCATTTGCTCAAGTGATCCGGATATTCGAGTAGGCCTATTACTCTAAGATTGTCGCCGGTTATTTGCTTTTGCTCCACTTGTCTTCATCAAACACGTTCGTCATCAGAAAAATAGCCATGTCTATTCTGTGGCACTTTTGTGGTACGAAAGATTTTAACATATCCTAATTTTAATAAGCATCTACTAGATCTAATTATTGTTTGTATTACTTTTTTTTATCTCGTGTGTATCCTAATTGATACTTTAGATAAAAAAAAGCATCAACGCGTGATGTCACATAACAAGATGGTGATTTCCTCACACATTTAAACACATTTTAAACGAGTTTAGTCATATACGGCCTCTAAATATCTGAGGATCTTTTATTATTAGGAGTTTATGACCTCAAATTAAAATCCTTGCATCATTGACCCTAGCTCAACTTAAACAGTTCAGTTAGTCCGAACACTAGGGCAACCGACTAAGAAGGCTTGCTTCGAGATGTCCAGAGACACACTACAAGAAGCTGTTACGAAGAAAATTTAACAACGGTTACGAGAACCCCTATTAAATATGTATATTTAACGGCGGCCAAACTAGAGATATGTAACGTACATCTTCTCTCTTATTTATCGTGTTAACCAGAAGATGTCTTCGACTACTCGGGCAAAAATGAAAGTTGTTGCAACAAACATTCATATGGCTTGGAAAGAGGTCAATGAAGAGTTGCAACCTGACTTTCGTTGTGTGGCTAGCCTATTACGTTGCGATGGAGAAGAGAACTACCAACACTATATCAGTGGTAGCGTAGTTTAAATAAGAGATGTTGCAGAGAGGAGGAAAATCATACATATTCATATCTAGAATCACACAATTGATTTCTTAATTAGCTAACATTGGTCATGAGATGTTTTTAAACGTGTATGTCATTCCTTCATCAAATTCATTTTTAATGTATTGGCACCACTCTAATGTACTTAAGTGAACTGAAAATTGGGATTGGTTGCACTGAGAACACTGAAGTTTCCCCAAATAACCGGCTGGTCACTGAACTAACAAATAATTCTGTCGTCAAAGTTGAGAATTCAAAGGTTGGAGGTTGAGAACCCCCCACCAAACACAATCCTTTGATTAGAAGACTCCGTAGAATGAAAAGTGATTTATTGCGAAGCCAAGACAAAAGGATTTTTCAAACATTCCTTCACTTCTTATCCTTTTGCTTCAACATCATTCATTGTTCCCTTGATCCATGTCCCTTCGTTTCAATTAAAATAATACCAACTTGTCATACAATTATACATTTGGAGTAGACCCCTTATTTCCCCATCTATCAACTTAAATAAATAGGAATATTTTAAATTAAATAATCTCATAATATAGCCACTTAGGTTTCCCCCATTATCTTATAGATAGGTTAACAAACTAAGCAATCTTTAAAATTAATAAATAACCAATGACCATAGTACCCCTTTATTACCTCCACCATCAGCTTAGTGGGCATGTCTCTTTCCGTCAAATAAAGTCATTTTCCTTCGTCAGTTGAAATTAAATTTTGGATTTCTTTAGAGTTTCTTTCTTTGGGTTTCTGTGTTTTGACGTGAAAGCGAAGTCTCTCTCTTTCTCTCACTTAGTTCCTCTCGCCCTTGTCCGTTTCTTTCACAAAAACAATGCCGCTCCCTTTGTAATTTCCGTTGCTATCTCTCCCTCTCTCACTAGATTGCTGTCTCGTGGGTACCCTGCTGCTAAATTTCATTCCATTATCTGTCAGTCTGTCTCTGTCGCCGGCGATTTGCTTTTTGTTCCCTTATTTGGCTATCGCCGTCGGCAAAGGACATGTTGGTGGAGAGGAGAGTGATAATGAGCTGGAGGAGAGTCGGGGAATCTCTTCATGGCCTTGTAGCTCATACCCTTCTCTTCTCTTTCACTCTCTTGCTTGCTCTCAAGTTACAGCTCGCCGTTCCTTACTCATGGTGGTACGTCGTCTGTCCTCTTTTCCCTTCTCAATTATTCTCTCCCCCCCCCCCCCCCCTGTTTACTGTTTCTGAGAAGTATGGATTTGACTGTAGAAAAGCTAGGAAGCAAGGGGAATTCTCAATTCAAGTGTTTGTTTTTCTCTGTTTTTCCCCCCTTCCTTTTCCTACATTTGCTGAAATTGTCGGTTGTCAGGAATTACTGACGGCGTGAAAATTGGGAATTTCGCATGCCTTTTTTATTATTATTTCATATTCGATTGTTGCATGTAATTGGAAGTTTTATTTTGGGCGGAACTTGTAATTGGGAATTGGGGTGTTCTTGGTTTCGGAACTTTCCTTTTCCAGCTTCGCTATGGTCCACTTTTTTTTTCGCTTTTGAGATGCCCTGTTATTGTGCGTTCCATTGGGGTTTGGTGGATTACAGGACCCCATTTGGCCTCGGGATTTTATCAGTATTTCCTTTCTTATGAATCCGGATTCCTTCCGGCATGTGCAGTGCGGCATATAGTTTCGATTTATGTAGAAAGATTGCTGCTTTAGTTCTGTGTTCAATTCAGTCTTAAGGTTCCTTCTTTATGTCAAGTCATCGGTCGTTTATATTTGTTGGGTTTCAGTTTATCATAAAGCATGTTGATAGGTTCCTATGTTGTTAACGGGCACACTCATTCAATAAACCTTTTTGCTCGTCTCTAGATTGCTTTTCATTAGTGAAAGCACTTGGCTTTAGAGGATGTGTCCCTTCTCCTTTATATTCAAATCATGATCAATGATTCTAAATCTTTATTAGGTTACTCTCAGTAGGAGCTTTAATTGGTTTCACTTGCCAGTACGGTTTTACAGACTGTATCCTGAGGATTCAAGAAATACTAGAGGATGACCGCTTCAGTGCCATGACTAGTAGTCTTTAACCATCCTATTTGTACCTAGATTTTGTCTATTCCCTTTGGCCTTAGTGTTAAAGGGCCCCCTCAGCCAGTCCTTACATGTCAGCTCTATCCTATCTCTGGTTAGGACGCACATGAGTGTAAAGTGTTCCACGACAACTTATCTCTACACACAACTGAGATTCCAGTTGGTCATATGTGAAAAGCAAAAGCAGATAAATCTGTACTTTGAATTTGAAGCACATAAGAAGCTGTAGCATCTCCTCCAGGCCAACAAACTAGGCTTCACTTAAGATTGGGGTGATGTTTCTATCCGCAATTAGTATTGCAAACTAACCGTCTAGCAGCTGGGAAATAGTATCTGCAATTAGTATTGCAAACTAACCCTCTAGCAGCTGGGAAATAGGACCTTAAATCTGTTCACTCAATCTTCTGATAACATTTGGGGTTGAACTGTTATGCATGCAGCATGCTTGCAATCCTCTGCCAGCCAATGTTGCAAAACTCTGCAGTATCTCTATTGTGGCGACGTGAAATCAATAAATTTGACCCATTGGAATATTTTCTCTTGTAATCACCTTCAAGTCTTTATCATTTTGCAAAATCTTATTCTTAGTTTTCAGTGGCATCTTGGAAGTAGGCTAATAGTTCAACTTTTGTGTGCATCTGTACATTATGGTTGGTGCTCTTATGTTTCTGCTGAGCGAACGGTTCTCCTTTCACAATACTGAGTGATATCTCGCTTGTTTTTGTCATGTAGGGTTATATTTGCACCTTTGTGGATGTTTCATGGAGTCACAGCTCGTGGCCGCTTTTCTTTACCAGCTCCAGCAATGCCTCATGATCGTAACGTATGAATTCTTTGGGTTCCATGTTACCGATATGTAAATTTTGTGCTTTTTTGGATATGTTGGTTTTCCATGCGTAGAACAAGTTATTAATACCTTATTTATGATGGACAGTGGGCGCCAACGCATGCTATATTGGCAACACCATTGCTTATTGCATTTGAACTTCTCCTTTGCATACACTTGGAAGGCCGTTATGGTACTACATCATCAGTCTATATGATGCAATCCCTTTTGTTCCCTAACTTTATTGTTCCCCTTCTCGATTCCCTTCATGTGAAAGTTACTTAGGGGTCATTGGTTGATGGATTTCTTGCTTAAGTACTCCAGCAGTTTTGACCTGTTAAATTATGTATTGGCATTCTTTGTTTTGCCTGACGACTTGAACTTCTTCAACTGCTAAATTCACTCTGTCTCTACACATTGCAGCTGTGGACTTGAAGATTGTCTTCATGCCATTGATAGCATTCGAAATGACCATTTTAATCGATAACATCAGGTACCCTTTTTGGAGTTTTTGACCGACTTTCATTAAGTGTTGTGCCATTCAGCGTGCTGTTTACATTTAATTGTTTGAGTTGATTCGGATTGTTTGTCAGTCTTGTCTATAAACAACGGGATAGGCATTTCTAAGACTTATGTCAATTTTTCTATAATTTCCTTTCGGCATCTACTATGTGATTTTCTCATAGTATCACATCCCCACTGTAGGAACTATTGTGTGGCTATCTATTCTTCATTTAGCGTTTGCTTTTCCAGTTATATATTATGTGATTTCTTGCAACTCGCCAATGGTTCCTCATACAAAAAGTATTGTGTAGAAATCACATGGAATCATTTTGATCTTGCGAATTGTTAGTAAAAACTATTTGATTCAAGTTTCATTGTTACTATAGCATGTGTAGAGCTCTTATGCCGGGTGATGAGGAAAACATGAGTGATGAGCAAATATGGGAGACCCTTCCTGTAAGTTCATCTGTCCTTTTGCCACTTTAGAACTATTGTTTTCGTTGTTCATGTACCTTCTTACCATCCATTCTGTGCAGCTATGTTGTCTATACTTTGTACCTATCTGTCTATTGTCAATCATATGAAAACTGACATATACCTGCTGCAACAATCAGATAGTTCAAACAATACCAGTTTGAACACTTCAGATCCTTTATCTTAATTTAAGCTCAATCTATTGGATGCTACACTAAACAATACCCACCATTTTTAGTGTATTGAGAGACTAAGCATTGAAGACAGTGTCCATCTAGTAATCACATGTTGCAACATAGTAATGCTTTAGGCTGAGAGCATGAAGATCCAAAAAAAGGGGAGTCTCATAACCCTTTCAAAGGCTATAGCTTACTTAAACCCAATCAAAGCCAATAAAAGGGGAGCCTTGTGTGCAAGTTTGGGATTTTGCCTAGACACTCTGTATGATGTTATTTTCCATCTTGTCCAAAAATATTGACACCATATCTTTGATATTTGCTTTTAGTACTTCTGGGTTGCAATATCAATGGTCTTCTTCATTGCCGCAACAGTATTTACTCTCATGAAGTTATGTGGTAAGTTCACTCTTATATCAACCAGCAACATTACTTGTGGCATGGCATGCCTATTCTTCTGCTTAAAGCAATTGCCAACCGCTATCAGGGTATTGGAGTAGGATAGCTGATGACATAATTTCTGAAAGAAGAACAGAAAACTAAAGTGCATGATAGGCAAAGTAGTAGTTGAGTAGTCTTATCGCTAGAAGTATGAGTCAGATAGAAAATCTAACATAGGCACCATCACATAATGCAAATTATTAATTTATGTTGCTTCCCTAAAAATTACATGAAAAGCAACGCAGTTGTTGCTTAGTCTTGCAAATCTAACTTATGCACTATCACATAATGCAAAATCATTGTCCCGCATTCGCACATATCTCACACTTGACTGATTGCTTAATCCCGATAGCTATTAGTACCTTTTCAGGTGGACTATGCTGTATTATTGCCTTTGGTGTTGCTTTGCTGGTAAATTCTGTTATTTACTTATTGTACCATTCTTGTATTCTGATGATAATTTTTTTAATTCATTGTATCCAGGTGACGTGGCAGCTTTGGGTTGGTGGGATTTGTTTATCAACTATGGGTATGATATATCTGTTTGAAGAAAATCTGTTGCTTTAAAATTAAAATTCATAACTTTCTCGTGTATTTATTCTTATTTAAAGGGTGATGCGTCTGCTTGTACAGTATTGCACAGTGCTTTGCTTTCCTGGTCTGTACAAAGTGGTATAACCCATTGATTCATGATCATTCCTACACCGAAGGGTCTAGTTCATCTTCAACGACTGTCAGATACCTCGACTGGAATAGGGGCCTAATTATTTCTTCAGATGAAGATCCAAGGAACATCAGAATGTGCAACCTGCAAGATATCGGTGGTCATTTTATGAAAATTCCTCTTATCGTTTTCCAGATCATGCTCTTCATGCGCTTGGAGGTATGCTTAGTCATTCAAGATTCCTTGCCGATGTGGAGAATGCATCTATATTTATCTTCCGCTCATTGAAAGTTGTTCTTCGAGTTCAGGGAACACCTGCCGGTGCTAGACACATTCCAATTCCTTGTCTTTTTGCTCCACTATTCATGATACAAGGGGCTGGAGTACTGTTTGCTGCCTATAGATTGGTTGAGAAAATAGTCCTTTTGCTAAGTAGTGGAGCTTGCACTGGTAGCTCCTTCTACCTTGTGGCAAAAGCCAAGGAATTTCTTGGATTCCTGCGGCATGGATCAAGGTAATAGAAGTTATTCGGTGCAGTCACAGCTACTCTCCAGCTGCATTGATTGATTGCTCATTTTTCTGTTCATTTTAACAGGTTACTTGGTTGGTGGTCAATTGATGAAGGAAGCAGAGAGGAGCAAGCTAGACTCTATCATGGAAGCACTTCTAGGTATGTTTTCTAGAGTTTATGGCTTCATGGAACAGTCATCCTATTGTATAAGCAATCATTTGGTTTTCCGAATCTGAGTATTCCGAAGATGAAGAGACATCATCATTCTATGCGTTATAAGTTTATGGATAACTTGTTTTTACCTACTTGATTGGTAATCTTCAAACCTCTAAACTATCAACTACCCTAGAGAGCGGTTGAGGATAATGTTACTGAGTATTTGCTCTTAGCATACATGGAAAGATCATGCTGCTTCAAGTTGTACCTGTCAATAGTTGAAAGCTTTTCTTCTGGAGAAATTGGTTAGAACGTTATATCTCATAGTTTATTGTTAATCGTCATTTTCAGCTACAATACATTTTCTCCAGACTGTGTCAGGAAGATGCTGAAATCTGAACTTGTCGACGAGGTACCTAATATTATGATAATACAAATTCCCGTTGTAGTTTGATTCTTCAAATCTATTGGATATAATACATTGTTACTGTTTTTATCAGATATGGAAACTACAAGCTGTACTTAGCGAGCAAATGGACATATCAAAGTGTAGCCAAGAGGAATATGAAAGATTACAGAATGTAAGATGGATCCACAAGCCTTCCCCTTTCCAGATTTTCCATTAAATCTTGATAAACTGATTAGTGTTGTGGACCACTAATACTTGATATACCGAAATCCGATGTCTCTGTCAGGAAAAGATCTTGTGTAGAATATGCTTTGAGGAACAGATTAACGTAGTCATTCTTCCTTGTAGGCATCATGCCCTCTGCAGGTACGTGGATCTCTCTATGTTCAATCATTTCCAATTTATTGAAATATTGTCAATACTTGCTAAGCAAGTAATCTATATCAGTTTGTCATTCTTCCATAATTGGTCTAGATTCGGAGATGACGAATTGTGACATGACATTTGTTTGAAATGTGTTTGGGTTTTGGTTCAGTACATGCTGCGAGAAGTGCAAGAAGTGTCCAATATGCCGGGTTGTTATCGAAGAGCGTTTGCCTGTATGTGACGTGTAATTCATACTAATACCACACTATATCTTTGCTTTGTGCCGCCCGTAAAGAGAGAGGGAGGCCTTCCTTGCTGCTTAGTTTTTAGGAAAGCATGCGATGAGAAGCTCGTATATGTATTCTCGTATTCTCCTCGTCATTTTTTTAGAGGTAATTATAGCTGAGACCATCTCAGAGCAAAGTGTAGCCCTTCCCCAAGAACTGTACATAAAAAATGTAGCCCTGTCTAAATGTAGCCTTCTTGTTATTATCTGTGAGACTGTGACACGTCTGATTTTGATGTAATTTGACAGAAAAATTAACCTGTAACTTCAGAACATACGTCACATGTATAAGAAATTTATTACTTCTGGGTTCTTTTTCCTGCTTATGAAGCCGTAGTAGCTTGGTAGAATTTCTGAGTTGGGGGAATTTGGTTGCATCTTTTTATTATTTCCGCTAATGCTTATTGCTACATCGGTCTCCAGCATCATTATTGCTGATGGACTGTGAGAGCAAAGTCACTGAACACTTGATCAACCGTCTTGAAAGCTTCATCCGGGTACAGAGCACTGATTTCCAGATCGTTGACTCCATTGATCTCGAAATTAGATTGGCAGCCCTTCACGAATATGTCATGGGTGAAAGATGCCACAATGCTCTCCGGAATTCGATTCTCTGTCACAAACCATTCACAGATATGAACTCCGGTGATCACAACACACCAACAGCTATAGAGAGAGAGTTTACTAGTCTGAATCCAAGTTATACCAGCAGCAACAGCAAGAAGGTCGCTTTCGGTCACAGTAACTCGAGGGATGCTCCTTCCTATCTTCTTCTCCCACAGCGAAGCCAGCTCGTTCATGTTGTAGTAGTTCACATCCGGTCGAAAATGGACCGACTTGTTGATGGTGCGATCATCGTCGAGAGTCTTGATGGTGAACTTGCCAATGTCTGGTCCCGTGACGAAGTAAGCTGACACATATAATGGAATATAAGTACAATGTCACGTAAATTAATTTATAATCTGTTCACTGGACTTGAACATTTGTTACATATCGACTAGTTATACCTTTGATGGAGCCGTCGGCGTAGATGGGAAGGTGGTCAACGGGAGGAGGGACGTCTGAAGGGTGTGTATTGTCGTAGTAAGGCCAAGAAGCTATAGAATTGCAGCAAATGTAAGTGTACGGGATGTCGTTTTGCTCGATCGAACGCCTGACTTGCCTCTTCTCCAGGTACATGGCTAGGCCTGGCTCCACAGGATCTGCTCTGTCCACGTCGTGCCCAAATTCTGATGGCAGAAACCTCTGCCCATATAGAAAGAAATCATTTTATACAATAACTGATTGAAAAAAAAAAAAGATCATGCTTTTTATAAATACCTTAACGGTTCCAACGGATTTAATGGCCTCTACCAGAGTAAGCTGGTCTAGCAAATTCCGACCACCTACGATTGATATCACACCCTCAATTTTGTTGTCTTTCAGGATGGTCTCCATGCTTTCCTTGTCGGATATTGAACCCTTCATGAAGAAACGTTGGTACTTTATGTTACAAATTTTGGCACAAGAAAGTAAATGTTAAAATTGACAAATGAATCAATGCCTGTAAGATGATGGCTCCTCTATCCTGAAGAGATTTGAGCACTTGAGTGTTTGGAGGGCTGACGGAGGAGCTTGAGTTGCGTGTGAGAAGGTAGATGGGTCGGCCGGAGTCGAGACTTGCCTCTGCTACGAATCGGCCGATTAGACCGGTGGCGCCAACGATCAAGACCGGACTCTTGATGGTTGGTTTCGAGTTAGATATGGTAGCCATCGGTTGTTGGGAGGTATCAGCACTATATATCCAAACTTGTTGCTCTTCTTCTTTTTGTATGGGAAGTGAAAATATATACTGGGTAGGAGTTGGTGGTGAATGTTATATAATGCATGGAAGAGTGAAAAAACGTGGAGTTAAATATATATGGTGAAGATGGTTTGGTTTGAAGTTGTACTTACCAAAGGTCATTCATTTACACCAAATCACTATAAGCTCTTATTTTGGTAGTTGGATTGAAGAGGCAACTTATTATTTTGGATTGGAGAGGTAAGTTATGTGATAAATACGTCACCAGTTTATGCTTTTCAATTTGTTTTAACGTTGGGGGTCTCAGCCCAACCTTCTTCCATTCATTTTTTTCATTTTGTCTTCCATTTATGAATATCGGCGGTATCTACTATCCGTTTTATTTTCCATAATTCTATTTCAGCTCTATAATTTGTTGTAGCGGATACAAAGCCCAATATCACTTTGGGCCTGCATATTGAGTGAAACTCGAAAGGGCCTGTAATTCGGGAAAAGCTCACGGGCTTTCATTCTTCAAAGCCGGAAGCCCAATCGTACAGTAGCCGGGAGGCCTGATCGGCCGTCGACCTCGCCGCTGGAATGGCTACGATGTGTCTCCAAATCGTGTAAATATTGTACAGCGTACACCACAACCTCGTAGAACAATTGATCCAGGTGCCTTTCATTCACTTTCCTCTATGCATAATCCAACAAAAACACCCCCAAGACACCTTACAATAATAGTCCATGGTTTCTCTCTGGTTCTTGTTGCTAATACCTTGTGGTTCTTGTTACTAAGACCTTGAAATTAATATAACATACATACACGAAAAGAATAGAAAAGAAAAAACAGGATCCAAACCTGAGAATCGGTCCAAGTCCCAAGACTGGAAGAGGCTTAGGCGATCTCTGACCATCCATTTTCAACGGTTTATATCTGCCCCACAATTAGTCTCAGCTTGATATGTGAGAGTTGTACCATGCCATAACCATATACACATCTAAGTTCCAACGAGACCAACTATATGCCTAAGCTATATGCACATCACCCATCATTAAGGAAGAGCTCTCCCTCATTCGTCCGTAACCAACTTTCTAATCGAACCACTTTTTATTGATTCAATACAAATGTTGAGCAAAACAACTAACTATATAATATCAATACGGCCTAAATCAAATTTTTGTGTGTTCCCAACCGATATTAGAAACAAATCCGAAATCCATATCGTGCCTCGGGCTCGAAGAATTGTGACCATGAACCTTGAGTTTTGGCGTTGCCCAATATCCATAGTGATTTGTGTCGATGTACATGCAGAGATATCGTTTGGCGGGGCCATAACGGCTAATTACTTTTCAACGGCCTACTTCAAGAGAGTTCAACCTTTTGGACATTTATTTGTTTCTGTACTGTTTAACAAATTACAACTTGTTCGTCAAGTTTTGCGTTGGAAGAAGCAAAAAATAGAGAAAGCTTTTTTACTTACATAAAACCATCCATTTTGGTAATCAGCTATTCAGTTTATAACAACATGGTCATCAACATTAAAAAAATATACATATTATTAACCTATTTTCATTCTAATAATATATATAGTTATTCTGTCGGCTGATATATCACCATGTTAATTCACCATTTATGATAATATCACTCCTATCTTGTTGTATATTTTATTATAGATCTAACTCCTTCAACCAATCTAAGATAACAAAATCACAATTTAACTTAAGTACCTAAGTTACTTTACAACCAATACAAACCATATGAAATACGTTGAATCTAGCATAGAATATATGAAACTTTTGGAGGTGAAATGGGTAAAACTTGTGAGTTGGCACAATGATTTGTCAGTTTAACAGAATGACCATGTTATTGTTACGAGTTAGGATTAAGATTGGTTTGCGATATGTAGGTTACTTCTTTGTATAAATCCGGCATTGGCGGCCGAATGATTGACGTGGCGCTTATATTATTTTTAAAAATGTTTATGCCAATTCTTCTTCCTAGTTCCTTCTTGCTTTAATAATCACAATATCGTGCAAAATTTACAGTGAATTTCTTTTTTGGTAGAAGAATTAACAGTGAATTAGTGGAACAGATACAGCAAGAAATTAAGAACCTTTTCGAATCTCGAAAACCCCGCTCTATAACCCCCTCCCACTAAATCGCAGTATTTAAATGGTCAAAAAACACATCTCACTTCTCCAAACCTGGTCTCTGGTCGTTTCTCTGCTTCACTAAGTATCCCTAGGACCCACCATTGTAGAACACGCGACATCCAGAGCAGCTCAAGAGGCGCAATCAGATTCTGTTGTTGGATGGTTTACAGTTCCTTCATCTTTTCATCAAGCTTTGTTCTTTGATGTCTCGGTAACCAACTCCTTTGTCCTGTTTTTGTTATCGCTTTTGCCGATTGTGATCAGAATAGAAGAATCGCATTCAGTCTTTCTGCTCTTTGTTGTGTTAGTTAAAGTTTGCTTCTTTGCGGCGACCCGTTTGTTATCTAGCTGGTTTTGATTGATTTTCCGCACGTTTAGTGTGAAAGATTATGTGGGTTCTCTTTTCCGCTGCGCTTTGTAGTTTCTATCAGTGGAGGGAGCCCTTAATCTCAGCCTAATTTGGGGATCGAAGCCAAGTAGTTGTCACTGTCGCTACTTTTTAGATTCCTCACTAAAACCCTAATTTTAACCATTTTGGGTAAAATGGCTCCTACCCTGCGATCCTTTTGTCTGTTAGGTTTTTCACTTACATTCTGTTCAGCTCTTTCTATGTTAGTGTACAGTTTCTCGCGAAGCATGACTTCACTGTGCTGGTTTAAAAGTTCGAAACTTTGCTGTCAATTACAACCTTTTGTTAATCAGAACTCAGACGTGTGGGGTGAAGCTGTTATTGCATACGTTGTACACTTTTTTACCAAATCATCACTTCAAGTAGGGCATTGAGTTAGATGACAGGGTTTAGTGTGTTTTACACTCGCAAATAATTAGCTGGATTGCTAATGCAGACAAAGTAAATTCTTCTTAATCGTGGGCATATAAATTCTGGGTAGGCTTTTATGATCCTTGTAAAACCTGACCGCATATATCACAGCGAGTCCCCTTCCCAAACTTTCTGCATTGAGCTGGGAATACATTAAACCATGGACATCAATAGAGTGCAAGTACCATCATGTCCACTCTCTTCTTGAGAAGCTGTTTTCCTCTAAACAATTTCCCATTTTACTTGATATCATGCATTTCTACATAATTATTTACATTGATTGACGTTCTTCTTATATACAACCGGTCTTCTTTTGTGGCTAATAAGTTATATAATCAATGCAGTTCATCATGGCTGGTCGATGGTAACAGAATAGCAACCAAAATCAAAAGTGCATGCGATCCTGAAAATGTCAAATGGAAGAGCAACCCTACTATTGCTTGTCCAAATTGCAACCACAATATAGACAACAGTGATGTAAGTATCTCTTAACGTACTTAAGTTCCTTTTATGTGATATTCCTACAATGTAGGCAGAAGAAGATGAAGATTCCCTTTTTTTCTGTTTAATGCTTGACATATGTAAAAATCATGAATTAGAATAACCTGTTCTCTTACAGGTTTTACAAGCATGGCCAGGATTCCCCAGAGGGGTAAAATTTGATCCAACTGATCAGGAAATTGTGTGGCATTTACTTGCAAAAGTTGGTTTTGGTGGTAAAGTACCACATCCATTCATCGAGGAGTTCATACCAACTGTTGATAATGGTGATGGAATTTGTTATACTCATCCAAAGAATCTCCCGGGTTAGTGTGCAGAGTTACAACTTCTCTATATTTTGATGAACCAGGAGCGTCATATTTTACTTTAGCTCAATGACGTAGAATCTGTTTCAGGTGTTAAACAAGACGGAACTACTTCTCACTTCTTTCATAGGGCAATCAAAGCTTACAATACAGGGACTCGAAAGCGCAGGAAGATTCAAGGTGACGATTTTAGTGATTTCCGCTGGCACAAAACTGGCAGGACCAAGCCAGTGATCGTAGATGGTGAGCAGAGAGGCTGCAAAAAGATTATGGTTCTTTACGCAAGTCTGGTAAGGGGAGGTAAAGCCGAGAAAACAAATTGGGTAATGCATCAATATCACCTTGGAATGGCTGAGAGCGAGGAAGATGGACAGTATGTTATTTCCAAGATATTTTACCAGCAACAACAACAGGCAACCAAGGGTGATAAAGTTGAAGAAGAATTATCTGAAAACATAGATGCTTCTTCGGTTATTACGAAAGTCGATCCAGTCACTCCAATGTCTGTCACGCCTGATCCCCCTCGTACTGAGAAGAAGAATTCTTTGGATTTTGACCTTGGGATAAACTCGGCCATTGCTGATATAGACGACGAGCCTCTTACTCAGGTTAGTCGTAGTAAATTTATAGTTACATGTCATCATTGGTGAAGGGTTATATTTTGTTGATCTATGTTTGAACATTTTCTTTTTTGGTTTCTTTGAAGTATGCTGAGCTTGAACATCTAGAAGTTGATGATGAGGTTCAACTCAACCCCGAGAACCATAATCTGGATGAAACAACAGAAAATCAAGAGCTCGAACATCTGGAAAATGATGTGGTTAAACCCGACCCTGGTAATCTGGATAACCAACCAGTAACAGAAAATGATGATCATTGTGTTGGGGATGAGTCGATATGGTGGGCTGGGGAGTCGCAGAACCTGCTGAGTTCACAACAGATGGTGGATGGTTTATCTTATTGTGAAGAATTCCTGAGGAGTCAGTCTCCTGGTAGAGATGGTAACGGAGATCCAATCCCAGATGGGAAATCTCATCTTGCTTCCCAATATGCAAAGCTAGGGGCAGAGGATTTAAAGAAGGATCTGGAGGAGTGCCAAAAACTCGTCCCTGACCCTGCGAATATATATCTCGACACGCCACCAGAGTTCAGACTGAGTCAGCTGGTATGCTGTCATCTCCCATACACTCTTTTATACACTTTTGTTATTGATACTCTTTGTCTGAGTACTTGTTGAATGGTTCTTGTAGGAATTCGGATCGCAGGAAAGCTTTGTTGCATGGGGAGGAGAGGTAAAATGATTTGACTATCATATTTTGAGCATCCAATGTGGAGAGAAAACCCCTCATTGTGTAGAGTATCCTTTTTGAGAACTTCAACCAGAGGAAATGGATATAAGAGTGATGTATTTAGCCAGTATAGGAGAGTTAACATGAACTCTGAACTCCTGCATTGTGGGGGGATGCATATTTTTTGGGGAAGTGATGAAAGCTTATGTTCCCTTTGCCAGCTTATTGCATAAGAACAATCCTGGACACTCTACTCTTGTATAATATAATGTCTTGATCTGGTTTGTTAGAACCCTAACATGTTATCTGTGTCAATGTGAATTATCCTTTGCTAATTTTCTTTGAATGTCTACTTAAACTTTCTAGAGTGTCTATTCCAGACCGGAGTTGTTACTTAAAAACTGTTTTCTTAAAGTCGTCAAAGTATGGTATGCTGAGTTCATGTGCACACATTTCCAGTTCGAAAATATTGGTCATCGGTTTTGCATTTACCGAACCTGATGGAAAAAGTTAACGGATGCTACCCTGTTGATAATGTTTCGGTGTCTCGAAACTGCTAATAACATTTGATTACAAAGTCCAAACACAATGGCGCTCGATGTCGTTGTATTTCATTAGATTCCAATTATGGTCAGTAACTAACAACATGATCATCAGTGAGTAGGAAATTAGGCATCCGGACCACTACTTAAAAGTTAAAGTGCATCTCGCATTCACATAGAGGACCATCTCTTTGTCCTCTCGTTCATGTACACAAACAATGACACAAGGGGTGGGGTGGTCTCTCAATGTGGCGTTTGTTTGTGTTGATGTTACAAACTGAGAGAGACAACAGGACAAAAAAAACCTCCCCTTGTGGAGTCACATCCTTTACATCTCCAAAGTCATTTCTACCTTGCACCACCACCATCCAATCCATGATTGAATGCTTTTGGCTGGCTGGCGATTTGGCATCATGCTGTTAGGCAATTTCTCATTCCTGTAGACGAATGACCATCCGATGGTTAGATTAGATCAGCCCCCCTAGATATCTACACTACACATAGTCATACGAAGGCTTTTTGTATGACCATTTTAACCTTATATTATATGCCTATCTGTCTCTCCAATTCTGGAAGAGTAGTGGAGTGCAGACAATATAGGACCAGAAAGAAAGAAAGAACAACAACCTTATCGAAGTGGGTTTTGGAGCTACTAATGTATATATGGTAGATTCAAGGAGGGGAGGCCCCTCCCTTTTATGTCAACAAGGGTTCGTCGTATTTGTGCTATATATGAGTTAGTCTTTGGTTTGGCTTCTTTTGGGGCAAACAAAGACAACATTTGGGACAAACCAATTAAAGCTAGAGAAGGGGATAAGATATGTCGTCATGGCTGCCTGCCACATCTGTGATCCTTACTGGATGCAAGGTGGTTGATAGCCTGACCGCCAATACAGTACAAGCACCTTTTTGCTGTCACTAGTGGTCCGGTCCGGTTAGGGTCCGATGATCCATGAAAGAAGCTGAATATTGCAATAACCATGACAACCTAAATGTCTAGATATTTTGGTGCACACTGAAAGATCAATCATTTATGTGCTTTTTTTGTGTGCGACATATTTAGGTCTATCTAGAGTATAATAGAACTTACCCTAATTCCATCCAAATCAAATAATATACACTACTATTTAATCAAAAAAAGTAATATACACTAATATATATATACAAATCATTCCCATAAAAAATAGCAAATTGGGTTAAAATGATCTTACGTATAAGATCACACTGACTAATCGAAAATAAAAGACACATGTAAATTCAACCTCATATCTATTATTCTAGGATAGGTGGGGAAAATATTAGAACATGATTGATTATGATTATATAATAATGATAACATCATGGTTACTATTCCTCAAACACATAAAACTGAGAATATATAACCGATTTTATTGAATGGTTATTTCAAATAAAACAGTATATTACGTGGTATTATATATATATGACATGAGAATTTCTTACTATCATTACAACTCAAATAGATGGTACACATCTTTGTACTCATGTATACCTTTAGTATTGCTTTTGTTGTGTGAGTCCACACCCTTTAGTAAGGTGTAACAATATTATTTATAGTTAAGCAACATGAGTTGTGTGCTTAGCTTACTAACGAAGCGGTGGGGGAGTCACTGTAAAGTATTGAATGGGGGAGGACAGACATGGCGCACGTAAGTGTGGGCCGTGACCCAATAATTCAGAGCAGGCCCACAAACTGTCTTTCGACCACAAATTGGCTACTCCTCTTTTGTCTCATCGTTTTCTCATCTCTACCGCCTAGTGGGTTCCCAATTTTCTTTCCTCTCCGTATGACTCCAAATTCGAAAGAAAGTTGCAAAATTGAAATAAGATATATACATTGAAATTCGTTGAAAAAGACGAACAAATTCGTAGATGATTTGTATTTGTTGTTTGGTTTTGGACAGGAAAATCGACACAGGAGATGCTCTAACACACTAAACTAAGTATTATTTGATTAGTTAGATCAATTGCAAACGTTATTACTGTGTGTACCGTATGAATACGTATATATATACATGTATGTGAGTATATATTTGTGTTTGCACCCAATTTGATAGAATTTCACATAAGAAATCCACATTAGCAGAAATTATCAGCCTATTAGAATCTTAATTAGGAAAACGAATGTAGTTTCCAGGAAAGTACTATTGGATGGGGAAATAATTCAAATGTTTTGCATAATGGATGAAACAAATTGTACTTCACTACCAGAAATAATATTGACTAATCATCCAATTGAGCTCGTTAATTAGTTTAATTGCAATGACCTAGTGGCGTAATATCTTCTCGCATTAGTCATTAGCATCAGCATTATCCTAGTTGGACCTCACTTTAAATGATTCATGAAAATATGAGAGATGGTGGAAAAAGCAAAACTTTCGACTTAAGGGTTGTTTGGTTGACAGGAATTATGGGTGTGTTTTTCAAAAAGTCTGTATTCTCAGATATATTCATGTTTGATTAATGACAAATGTCTAGTTTTTGTATTTTTGAAGAATTTTCAATTGTTTATGTTTCGTGTATCCTGAAAATTTATACTTTTTATATATATTTTTATCTACAAACATATTCAATTCTCAATACTGCATACCAAGCGACTCTTTAATTAATTAACTTGCTCACTTGCCTCCTTGTATTATTTTATCCATCTTTAAAGCTTAAGAAAACATAAAAAGAAACCAACCAGGTAGCTACTAGGGCTTTTGAATTTTTGTTAAGGCTTAAGAAAACCATTTTTTAAAATAGATGCAATTCCCCTGTAATAGCTATGTCGACCTCCTTTGACTTAAAACATATTTATAGTCGGCTCGAGAAATTGGCACTATCGCATAAAAGTGCAATTCGATGGATACTATAGAATTTGATATTTATTAAAAAGGCTGAAATCACACACCAACACTATTCTATGATCGTTGGAAATTACGAATCGTGTTTGGTGCTTTTGCTCTTCTATCTTTTTATATTAGATACTTTATGTTGGTAATTTTATATGGAGTTTAATTTTTTCTACAACCCATGAATCTTTACAACTTATCTATAGAATGTTGCAAGTCAACGAAGAGAGCTGTATAAATTGAGAAAAATTGAACTTTTTCCATTATAGTATCTGAAAATTGTGATCGTCTGAATACATAATGGTAATTTTAATTTCTCAAAAAAAAACTTCCTCTTGACTAATTATATCGACTATTTACAAATAGGAAATTAAAGGGGAAAAAACAAGGAACAAAAACCCCCCCAATTAAGACTATCTTGCTGATGAACTAATAATAAACTTAATAATTAGTACTAAAATGAAAAAAGGGTTGAAGAAGAGGAAGAAGAAGAAGAGGTCAATCATGCCAGCAGAGGAGCATAACGACACATCTCCTGATGATGTAAAGCCTGGCCTTCTGTTCTCTGAGGGCACCTCCAAGCCCTTTGCTTGATGGTGTTGAGGAGGATATCATCCTTGATCTCTTTGACGACCCAACCATCATCTTCATAATGGTTATTGTTGTAGTTTTGAGGGATATGGATTGAGAAGCAGTAGTTGTATAATCGAAATGAAATTGAGATATTAATGGGTATGGAAATGGAGAAGAAGAAGAAGAAGAAGGTGTTATATTATATAGGGGAGATGAAGATGAGAGAAGGAAGAAGAAGAAGAAAGGAGAAAAGGGTCATTTTCAAGAGGAAGCACGTTGGTCGAGTAAATAGGGCAACGATGGGGCATCATTTTGCGTGCAATTGTCCCCCTTAACCCGCCACCCCAAACTGCCCCTTACTTAATTATGTTTACACTTCTCATGACTCTCCACCCCCCTCACACTTCCACTCTTTCCCATTTAACTCCATTCTTCTAGTTCTAATTACAGAGTGTCTAGAAGTAAGGATGGCCGTAACGTTGGTAACAGGGGTATGAGGACGGGTTTGATGTGATATATTCGTTATCTACTTGTTTAGTTGTTAAGTTTTATTGGTTTCGGCATAGGAAAAATCCCCTCCTATTTATGGGGTTTAGGTGTATCAATTTAATTGGGTGATACATGTTTACTCTATTATTATGGAATATAACATCAAACACTCAAAGATTCAAGAATATTTATGAACATAAAAATGTTAGGGTAGAAGAGGTTAGGACCATACGACACCGTATATGGTTGGGAACCCGTCGGATGGGGATTAGAGCAAATATTGTTAAATCTATGCCCACTTGCCATTAGATTTTCACAGGTTTCGATTATGCTCGTACTTATTAACGAGCTTTGTTGATTGGGCTATTTTAGAAATTTTAATGGTTATGGAAAAATTCGTTTCCAAAATAAATACTCAATTTAATTTATCACTCGACAAAAAAAATGCTCAAAATTTTGTTGTTTAATTTTTCACCGGTAAAATCAAGGTTAATAAATATTAACTTTTTCATGGAAAAAGATGAAATTATGTAAAGGAGGGTAGTGGTTTAAGTTTCATGATTTTTTCCGAAAGAACACTATAGTTTTTTGACGAAACTTATTTTATTTAATTATTTTTATAAAAACACTGCCACCTCATCATTGTTGTTGATCGGCTAACAACTTTAATTTGTTTCGATTTGAGTTTGGGTTTAGTGTTTGGGTGTTGGGTTTAGTATTAGGATTTTGGGTTTTGAATTTTGAGGTTTAGGGTTTAGAGTATTAGGTTTTCAATTTTGGATTTTGGATTTGGATTTTATGTTTTAGATTCTTAGGTTTAGGGTCTAGAGTATTGGGTTTTTAGTTTTAGATTTTAGATTTTGAATCTCGCATTTGGGTTATCAAAAATGCCGAAAATGCCGAAAATCTGAAAATAAAAAAATAAAAAAAAATTCTGAAATATCAAATATGCTCATGTAATCGAAAATTCTAAAAATTCTGAAACTGTATTCCGCTAGATTTAAAAATGGCTCACGTAAAGGAGGTTGAAATCAGAGACATTGGGAATATTTTGGAGTTTGTGGGGGGGCTATTTCGCACTCAGCAAGTTGGATTTTTGCAGAGACTGTCCAGAGGGTTGTTGTCTACTTAGTAATCAGTCAATAAAACTGATCAAGAATTTCCCTAAACTCAGTTGGAATTAATTAAGCAGCCCATACTCAACTAGCAGTGTTAAAGATTTATGTGTTGTTCTAAAGTGAAACACTCCACATAGCATATCGTATTTCCTCTTTACTATGAAATTTGTCTGCAACTAAAAAGAGAAAACACAAAACCATTTCCTAAGCCCTAGCTCCCAAATCGACATGAGCATAAGACAAAGTATCTCTGTGCATACACATAATTATGTTTGGTGAGATAGAAAAAAATATATTATATAAGTGTTTGTATATGAAGTGTAACTCGATTCGAACATAATATCTTTAAATCTGCTACCATCATATAATTTTATCACCAATACAATTTCACTTGGACTATACATATGCGCATGTAAACTTGAAAAATACAGTACTCAAGATCTTTACTGTATATCTTAATATTTTCAAGATATGACACGCTTTAAAGTCTCAATTGTCACGAATTCTTTTTGAGCATAGGCTCTGCAAGCTTCAAGGGCCTGAGTTGGTGTTAGATCTGTAAGATTTTTCGGAATAGACATACTGAGGTCCTTCTGTTTGTGATACCAAACCCCTGATGAAAGTCTTAAACTTGGTGTGCACATCCAAATCATGGTGAAGGCAGGAACGGAGGAGACTCTGGAACCTGTGCCAAGCATCATAGAAAGTATCATTAGAAGGACTTTTGAACTGAGCAATTCTAGCCTTCAATGCCTCTGTTCTAGACATAGAGAAGAAATCCTCTAGAAACTTTGTAGCCAAGGCATCCCAAGTAGTTAAGTGTCCTGCTTGATGCTCATACAACCACTCCAATGCTTTCCCTTTGAGAGAAAACGGGAATATATTGAGTTTGAGGTCGTCGATATGCACTCCTCTTGCTTTATTTGTCTCAGCTAGATGAACGAAACCCCTGAGATGAGCATTTGGGTCTTCATCCGGTCCTCCAGCGAATGCCCTTGAATGAATGAGATTAATTAGGGGCACTGGAGTTTGATAAGCTTGATCTACCCTGATTGGAGATTGAATGCTTGAGGCAGCTCCTCCGAGAGTAGGTCGGCCATAGTCTCTTAATGGCTTCTCGTGAGGAATGAGAATAAACTGTGCATTATTGTGGTTGTTGTGGTTCCAATCCTCGTGATTGTGGTTGTCGTTGCCGTTGTTGTTGTGGTTCTCATTGTTGTTGTTGTTGTTGACATCCTCATTGTTGTTTAACACCTCCATCTCGATTTCCTGTTCTTTCTCCTCTTCTCTTTCAACAGTAGGAGAAAGATCGAAGGGAAGCTCTATCACTAGCTTTTTGCGAGTCTTGGGAGCGAGATGAGCGTATGAAGTTGTCCCTTTTTTCAGCTAGTTATTTACTTTTCCTAGGAAATGTGAAGTCCGCAATTTTTTCTGCACAACAAGAAACAACAAAACCGTGTAATATGAAAATGTGGGAGGAAAAGTGATGATAAGATGAGTGAGGGAATACTAACAATCAAAATCTTTCCTAAAATTAGAAAAGTCCCCAGCAACGGCATCAATTTGACGAACGGATTTTACCCCGCTAATCAAATACCCACTAGAATGAACTAATGGAATCGTATTTCCCTAGAGTCTTTCTAATGCTATTACTCAAACTGATTAAGCAAACTAAATCAAGTAATAGTGAATGATTGTTTGTTTGATTATTGAAGTATCCAATTATCAATAAAGAATGCAAATCAAAAGAAGGTAAATGCAAGAGATTGAGTTTCAAGTATGGAATGAAGGTTGTTCAGAATCTAAAATAGAAGGAAGTTATTGGCGGAGTAAGCCAACATCTCGATTTTACCTTTCGTGTTTCTTTTGATTTTAGTGGTTGTTCATCGAGTAATTGGCGGACGCTCTGGTTTGCACCGTGGAAAAACGCCGGCGAACTCTAATTTCCGTAAAAGGAAAATAAGAATAGTAAATTACAATTAGCCCCCTGGTCAATCGGGAACTGAGCACACCCTCTCTTGGACAATTAATAAAAATATAGTTAAGTTATGGACTCGCAGTACTGTATTTCTCTGCTTATTTTATAGGTCAACATCTGAGTCCAAGTCACAGAGATTGTTGAGGTTAATATTATTTATTTCTCAAAATATATCCAGGAAGCTAAAGATTCTTTTACAGATGAGATGCGGTTTATTTGGAGTGTTTGCTGAATCGGAATATTACGATATGTGTTGATCTTGGATGTTCATATTCTGGCTAACAGAAATACCTGTCCCAGCTTCAAACATTAGTTTAATTTTCTCATTTAATCTCTAATCAGCTGTTAGTTAATGTGTTATTAGGAGATTGGAATTTCTAGCAAATCCCATGGGTTCCAACGTCGCTGGGATCATATTCTTTATACTGTCTGCTCTCCTGAAAATTAATCGCATTCTTACAAGTGTAGTCAGATATTATTCTCAAGTGATTGATTTCAAGGCGAGATATATATATATATAGGCCCATAATCTTAGACTTGACTTAGTGGTGCTTTGCATTTGTGTTTTGCTTGAAATTGTGTGTTCAATTTTTATATAATTATGTATATGGAGATGGTTATATCTCCCATTATCTTCTTAACCACGATTCGGTTTTCTTATGAATTTAGAACTACAATAATATATGTATGTTTTTTTTATATAGTTAGACGTCGGTTGCTATAATTTGTATGAATAGTCGAATGCATTTCAACTCCTATTCAGTTAATATTGGCGTGTTTTAAACTATTTTAGATCTATCGTTGTACATTTTGAAAGAAGAAGCCACGTATTGAAATTAAAATCCATACATTATTAGGAAAAAAAAGTCAATTGTTATATACTCATCTACTTTGACAGAGAAATTGACTATTATAACCCTTAATAATTTGTCCCGACCATATTTACTAACACCAATAAATACTTTTACTTACGCAATCTATATTTTTTAGTTGGTCCGTTTAATTTGTTCCATATGTATACCATAATAGCAAGATTAGTAAATGGAAATGAATTCCCAGGCAAGCAAAGCACCACAGTTGGATGTACAACTCGAAGTATTATCTTATTGTATTTCTAAGATATAAAATAAATTAAGCACCGTACAAAACAAAACAAAAGATATAATATAAGATTCAACATGCCACGTAGTGTGACAAGACCCATGAACCCACCAATGGTTTCTATGTCCCATCATGATGCGCTTGTGCCTTGTTGGATTTCCATATAGATGGTAGCGATTGGCATAATTAGGTCAATAAGTAATCAATTAACGTCTCTGTTTGTTTAGATTTATTCCAAGAAATTAAATTCTGCAATTCAAGTGAAAAATAAAGCCATTAATCATAGTCATCAACAACAAATAAAACTATATGGTATATTCAACAGCATCGGCATCGGCATCAACATCAGCATCATCGATCACCCACATCTGTATTGTGTAAGGCTGACTCATTTTTGGTGGAAGGTGACAAACATAACACAACCTAATAATATAATTGTCCGACGCGTAGGCCTACTACAACACCTACTAGTAATCCAAGTTCAGTTGAAGATAAGATATGCTGTTTACATATAGTGTCTCTATTGAGTTATTGACAAGCTTAAGTCAATGGAAACAATCAAAAGATATCCAATCAATAAAACATTATTTTCCTAATTAATTTCTTCAACGCGTGGCATTTTAATTTGACAAAAATCATTTTTTATAAATATTTTATTCATTAAACCGGGCAGTAATGCAGACTTGCAAAACCGCCCATGAAGAACAACAAATCCAAGAACAAGTTAAAACAAAGGCATCAAACTACATATTAATAACAGAGGCAATATATCTACAATTTTTCTTTGCAATCTCCTGGGGATCAGCGGCTGGTTCCTCCTCCCGACGCTTGCATCTTTCGTACCACGTTTCACTAATAATAGCTCTCCAAAACAGCCTACCAGAACAAGCTGCAACATTCCTTTTAGCAAAAATTTTATTATAGCTCTGAATCGTATCTTCATCTCCTGAGATCCATAGCAATACTTTTGAATCGACTTAGTAAAGTCGTAACTATGCATAATATGGTAGATTGCATCAATTCAATTTGAGCAGAGAAGACAACTTACGTCCAAACTCAGACCCCAAATAGACATCACGACTTTAGTAGTAAGATTTCCTCTAATTGCAAGCCAAGAAATAATGCAGTGTTTAGGGAAAATAGGAGGCCCCAAATGAGTTCATACCACTTAACTTCAGCACTACAAGGTCTAAAAGAATTCCAAACTGTAGACACAGAGTATTTAGGCATATTAGTACCCTTCCAACAAAGTTGACCAGCGTCATTAAACGAAATAAAGGGATACCCAGAATCCTTAGTGCACAGGATGCAACACCAAGTCCAAGAATGACTAGGAGAGGGGTTAACAGACCAAATTGAACTACCTTTGAGGCGGAAACGATTAATCCAGACAATTCAGAGGCTGCCTGACTCCAGAAGAATGTTCCAAATGCGCCTGTTTTTATTATCTCCAAAAAAGTTTCAATAGCAACCCCTTGTTGAGGTTTAGCCAAGATGTCCACTCCTAATAGAGTCTCCATTTGGACCCTCCCTCCCCCTCCAGCCAATGGAATGATTGTAGTTGAAGATGAAGCCTCCTCTCCCACGGGAGATTCGAATTCATTGCCCCCAGAGCTACAAACATTCATTACAAATGATGGCTGGGTTTTTGCCTTCTCACGCCAGGCTTGTACTGGAGCAACAACCTTGTTCACCTTCTTATCCCACGAGTTTTCGACTTGAATATTCACAACTTCATCATTTAATCGGATTGAGATGATTTCAGGATGTCCTTCTTCAACACAATACAAAGTTTGACAAAGGTTTCCCAAATCGACCAATAATCCATCCAATCCCGTCATTAGTCATGAGCTGGGGGGGGGGGGACAAAAATCATATTCATTAACACAGAAATCATTTTTGTTTTTATTTCGAATTTGCATTCTGTTCTGACTGAGGATTTGTGTTCTGTTTTAGTTAACTAACATAGTCTGAAATGAATACATTTCTGTTTAAAAAAGGCAGTCTATAAATAATTGAGTACCGTTTATATTTTACTAATACAATACATATAAATCATATTTTTTTAAGGATTATAATAATAAATTTATTATAAAAAAACAATTTTCAACATTTCATCCATTTTGCCCATTTTCTTCCTAACTCAACCAGCGTTAGTAATATGGTTGTTTGAAGAACTAGGAGGTTAGAACTGCACGTGAAGGTCTCGTGTTTGGGGGAGGGGGTGTTGTGTTTATTTATGCGAGCTTCATACGAACTATCTTATTCACAATAATTTGTTGACGCAAATGGGAAGTTTAATTTGTTATATATATTAATAACGTTACACATACTTTTTCAGTTTTTAACTTTTTTGAACTTGGTATGGTACGCGTTATGGTATGCAAGGGCGGAGTCAGTAATTAAGTTAAGTGGAATCTTTATACGATGAGAAAACAAAATCAATTCAAATATTTCACTTTTTTATAGTTCGCTACGGCGAGTTTTTATGTTTTAAAAGTATTGTACAATATATTCTTTATCTAAACTGCACACGACATCTTTCTAGATATACACCATGAAACAATCATTCAACATCTCATCTTCTAGTCAATTGCGAAGCTTGTTCTTGACATAGATCATTGAAGAAAATGCTTTAATACATTTCTAGTGTTTCGAATTTATCCAAGTGGGATCACAAATTCGATTTAGGTCTTTAACACAAAAATAAACATTAATTTTTGAAATCATTAGAGCCCCCACTTGGCATGCCTAGTGCCGTCTTGATGGTATGAATATGTGACCCCACAAGTTCAATTTAGATCTTTAACGTAAAAATAGACATTAATTTTCAAAATTATTTTCAACTCAGGTTAAGTCAGAACAGATGACTAATTTTAACTCCTAATTCATAATTACTTTATTCCTCTACCCGATCTTAAGGAAGCATGACAGTAAGCTCTATGCCTATGTACGTAAGAGTGTGGATATTTCAGCCAGCAAGACTATTGCTGTCGTACTACCAGCATAGGTTTACACGTTATATGAATATAAAAATAATAATTAATTGATAATTTAAACTGGATGATGAGTACTTAAGGAGGCATGCATGTGATGCCATTAGTTGGAAACTATATAACTCCACAACTTACATCCAGGGATGTTTCCCATTAGTTGGAAATTAAAGCACAGGAGCTGTACGTACGTAGTACGTAATTAGAATATGTAAATGTTTGGAGTATATTATAATAATCAATATAATGTGTTTATTAATGAATTATGAATCGATGTCATGTTGTTGGAACTCACATTGGCAAATATAACAAACTGTGATGCGCCATGGGGGGAAGGAGCCAAGTTAGCCCAAAGGCAGGGACGACGAAACTGTGGAACTTGAGTGAAACACGGAATCCTGTAACCTGGACACCCATTTCCGCCGCAACTTCATCCACAACGTACGTAACCTCTCTTCAGACTATAAACATATATCATCAACTTGGTTGCAGATTTTCATCCTTCAGTTGCCCCAATTGCTCAACGGACAAAACCAGAATCTCATCCTCTTGTTCTTGCAAATGCCAGCAGCAGCCTCTCCCTCCAAAAAGATTTTGTCTTTATAATTGTTGGTCAAATTATTCAATATATATATGATTATCTCGTCACTCATGCCATGGAGTGCCAGACCAGAGCATCGATCATTGGACCTGTCTGATTATTTGGTATTAATTGCAAGAATATATGTGAACCAAGGACAGACAGAGGTAGCTAGCTATCTCATGCGACCAAATGACATTCAAACATTATCCTAGAAAGAAGCAAACCATCAGTTCCATATTCTTCTTGTTTTTTTTTTATGCCAGCAACCACTTGGAATATGAATACTTCTGAGAGTACCGAGTGTCCGGTATCACCATCCATACGGTACGCATACCGTCCCTTTACGTAGTTAGCCACCTAGATGCTAAACAACGTTGGTGCGTAGGTGACAACTCCATAAGAATAGTGAAGTAATTGTCATAATTAATTAATAATCACATCTTGTTATTGACAGCATCGTTAGAGTACGTACTATGTGGACCGAAACAACAATATTATATTAGCAACGGTAACATATTTCTTAATTAAGAAATGCTCTTCGGGAGCCGTTTTACTTCCGTTACATTAACTAAAGGTTACACGTGCAGTCAAAAGGTTCCAGCTCTTGTCTCCTTCTGATTTAATTAGGAATATTATTAATATCTAGTCTCCCGGGTTTTTTTCCATGGTGGTGATAATGATATACTCTTTCGGTAATTCGACAAAAGTGAAGGCACAAAAAGAAAAAAAGGTGTTGGGCTTAGCTGTTAGATAGGGTCCATCAAGATTTTGCTGAAGAACAAGCCCAGTTTGCCTGTGATGGGCTCACTAGAGTAGTAGTCCAGTAGGAAGTCCAGTGAGGCCGACAGTTGACTAACCTGTTAAATGGGCCCAGTTGCTCAGCGCTCAAGTACAGCTACAGTCCCGACAATCAACCAGCCGTAAAAAAGTTCGCGTTTCGCCCATCTGTTATAGTTGGTCTACATGGTAGCCTCTCGTAGGACTACCACGAGCGAACGAATGTGATCATGTTAGGCCCATCAGCCATTGAGAATTGACCACGTCTTCAGAAACTATGCTATAAATACTTTGCCGTCGTCCAGCCATCCATGCAAAAAGTAGATTATCATAATTGTAAAGAGAAGATACGTATTTTCTAACCCTACACTACTAACCTTCTTTGTTGCTTCCATACCTCCGAACTCACTATCTCACTTGTCCTTGCGAGGTACATGGAGCCAACCAAGGCGATCCGGTCCAAACTTTGCAGCCCATATGACAGAGTGGATCCAGAACGCTGTTCAAACTGGCTTTGAGCACCTAAGCCGGCCTATGGAATAAGTGATAAGTTTGTCAAACGTGAGGAAGTGATCATGCACACTTTCATAAACAGTGGCCTCATGATCCAACTTTTGTAACAAGAGTAAGCTAGGTGATGATAGTGGGCTTAGAGCCCAGATATCTAAGGACGATCCGGCATTTAAACAGTAACAGGGCCGTATTACCTTATTCGCATTCGACTAATCTGCAATATTAATGAACTTCAGTGAGTACTGAAAAGGTAATAAATGCATGGTGGTCGCATCTGCATGGGCCAACATACGTAGACATCATGGTCACAGAAAAGTTCAAAAACTACTATTTGGTACAGTTTTATCAACCTTGTATTAATTATTATTGGGATAACGCGGTTTGGATAAGAAATGTACAGGCTAGGTAGCTAGACATGTCATGCAACGTGTGACCCCATATATGTATGTTGTTGAGATTGAATAATGAATGAAGGTGAATGAATCTGCTCTGATGGTTTCACAGTTTGCGGGTTTTCTTAAAGTTTGACCAAACATTGGACATTTTCAAACAGTTTCCCGATCCACTGCACGCAGACATCCCCACTTGCAACACTTATAAAATGGTTATATATCTTACCACCTGTCCTGTCCACCTGGGTTTGTTTTCTGGGTACGTTCATGCAGTTCTAAGACTGATTAAAATAAGAGACGTACGACCCCCCCTTATTTGAATAGTTGTTAACTTGTTATTGACTAATTGCAAACCCACAACTTCTGAATGACTGGATGATGTGTTGTTTCTTTGATTCTTTAATTTGTTTGACCTCGTGATCATATGCCAATCTTATTACGTTTTGACTTGGCATTAGCAGCAGAAGCCCAGGGGCTGAACTACGAGAGCCTGGTTCTCAGCCTCTCCTTTTTCTGGTATTTATACTACATTATAGGCTTATGTTATGCGGGTGAATTCCAAAAATTTGTCTGTATATATAGCTTATAAGTTGTCAAAAAACTTTGACCAATTTTGACAAAACTGTTATACTAGATTTGGCTTCTTAAAGTATATTTTTTTAATAAATACATGAATTTAAATAGCTAAACAGTAGTGGAACAATGTTGTCCTACGTAAAGTGAATACAACTGCTTATATTATGACTCATAGTATTGCAATGTGAAATCACCTTGTTATTAAGATTGCTACAAATTTATGTAAACAAAAAACTAAACAGTAAATAACACGTACGCCCACGTTATACATTTCTGATTCTCCAACACGTACATTTTCAACACAAATCAACCAAAAACCAGCTCTCGCAAGTCGCAATGCAATGAATTAGTTGAACAAGTGGATAAACAAATTGAATATTTATTAAATATTTTGAATCAAAGTTTGCATGGGATGCCATGTCGGCAACATATATAATACCAAGTGGCAAATAGGAAGGAAGTTGGGATCGATGTAGTAATAGCGGGACCCACATTTCTCCTACTTGGAGGAGGCTGCTTTATTTGATTCCATTTAATATTCATTATACAATCACATCTCCATTTTGTGCATGTGACTAATAATCCCGCAGCTGGTGTTAATTAACAACAACAACTTTCCATATTTTTAATATAATATATATATATAGAAACCTGACAACATGGCCTTAGCTAACATTATCATTCATTGTGTAGTATGTACACAAGACTCTGCTAGCTGATGCTAACTCTGTTGGATATTCTTTATTAGTTTCACTATACAAACCTATTGGCCGCAATATAAATCACACACGTTATCCACCAGATAATACTTGACTTGGTGGTGCATTGTTGAAAATTCTCCTGCAGATAATTACCAAGTTGTTGGGTGTGTTGTTCAATGGGTGAAAACTGTTGGATCTTTCTTTTTCCAAGTGTATGAAAATTGACGCATGGTCTTAGGTTAACTTTTGAGGTTAAAAATAGAATAGGATTTTATGATACCATCAAAGCAAGCTTGTATATTTTTAGAATTGAGTTGTGGTGGTTAAGTGTTTATTTATTTATGTAATATGGAAAAAAACTTGACACGCGTTAGGCTACAGGTCACCTTATTGGTTTCACTTCCTTTTAAAAAAAGGGGTTGCAAGTTGGGCCAAAACCATACCACAATTTATATTTTCTAGGTACTCTGCTCGCATTAATTTACTACCAATATTATCCAAACATGCTTAGCTTCAAATAAACAAAAGAAACAAATCATGTATATATGCGTAATTAAGGATATTATCATTGTCCACCAGAAGCACACTAGCTCGTAGTACGTAGTAGATAACCTGGAATCAACTTTAAAAGATATTCTCTTAATTAGTAAATTATCCGGTTTGGCGGGTCACATATCATTTGTATTTTTTAAAATTTTAATAATAAGTGTTTATAATCAAGCACCTAATTTAATGTTATAATACAACAATGTATTTTAATTTATTTAGCTTTAGTGGGACAAACCATATTGTAGTAAAAGTTGATGTGTTACTTTTGATTTTTTAAATATTTATAATATATGATAAAATATTATATATAAAATTTTGATAAACTTTATTTCAAACGCTTAGTATTGCTAACATGGTGTATCTTTATTGTTCGTAAATAGATCATGATGAGTTATAATTTTCGATAGGACATTTATCATTAAAAATAAAAATAGTAAGTTCATGAAAATATTGAATCTTTAGTTGATTGACGTCAGGGTTTTCAAGCTTAAACAGTCAAATGATTCTGAGATACCTCAGAGTCGAATTCTCTCGGGTCACTTGGCATTCACTACTCAGCTTTCGTTCGCTGGTTAGTCGATCACAGTTTTTAAGCAGTTTATCCTAAACTATAAAATGAAAACGAAACAACTGCTGGAGGACACAGGAAACTAGGAATGCAAATATATCACTCAACGGTTACAGATCAAATTCAGACGAGAACGACTGTGGGGAAAGGCCTTGTTCGGGTTTTGGATCATCCTACGAACTATGGGAAACTGTTCAGCAGCAAAATAAACAAGAACATGGATAATGATATATTTCGGGTCTTAATATCGCGTCTGTCAACTCAACATCCTAAAACCACTTGCAACACCCACAATTATCCGCTCAAACGGGCAATCGAGATAACAAGATAACAAGACACATCATTAAACAACATGAATCCACAATCTTATCATTATTCACAAGAACAATTCCACAAATCCAGAAAAAATCACAAAACCCAAACAAGAAGAAAACCTATTTTTCCATGGAAGATGTAGAGAAAACTTCGAACCGCCAATCCATCGAAATAGAAGGTTGATCCTCCGTTAGGCTTCGATTCCTCGACTATCCGGTTTCAAATCTTCATTCCCATGACGTTCCTAGGCTCCCAAGCACTTTCCCCTTCGTCAATTTTGTGTTTAGTTCGTCATTTTCTTCTCTTCCCCTCCTGAAATCGCGTCTGGGGACAGAAATAATGTTGCTGCCCAGACTAGGCGTCACGGCCGTGACAGGTTACCAATCACGGCCGTGACACGTCCTTGACTGGTCAACAGCAACCGTGATCGACTTCCTTCGGCCATAATTTCTTCATTCGGACTCCGATTTCGCTCCGGAAGGTACCATCGGCTTCGTATTCAAACCCTCTATCCAACGGATACCTGTAATCAAGGAAAAGACTCCAAAAAACAAGTGAAACGAACCGAAATGGTCCGTTCGAGTGGAAACGAGCACGAAATGCACTAATGTTCAAACCGACACTTATAACCATGAAATATCATCAAAACCGGAGCAAAAACTAATCAAGATAGGGTCAACATGGCTACCAATAATTAATCTATCAGAAAACAACTCATAAATGAGTTTGAAATTCATGAAGAGGTGTGTACCCATTCATCCTAGGAGAAGGAGTAACCACCCCAACCACCTATCTCCCTACGATCACTGTAGCTCAGCTCGGTACCGCAGCTAGTGACACTATCATCCAGCTCAAGGTTGAGCTGGACGAGCTTTAGTGTCAGTCCCTAGGTTCATCTAGCTCACAGAGGAGCTGATGCCAGCTAGTTTCAGCTAGCTCCGAGCAAAAGTGAGGTTTCCCATGAACTTACATATCCGTCTCAACTTCGGTATCACACCAAGGTCAAGTCCATGATGCTGTCATCATACCAAGATCAAACCCAAAGTGCATATTTCCAACTGCTTAGACAATGTTTAGTGTTCTTCTATTTTGACTTTCACCCACAAAATATGTTTGTTGGTATTAGTTATTAGATTATATTTGATTTAGGATTTTTATGTAAACCATTCGAATTCACGGTATCTTGAACTATATAAAATGACAATAAAAATACTAGTTATTATATCTTTGTCTCAGTTGTACTACTCACTTACATACAACTCAGTTAATCAAAATCTAACATTAATTTCACAAATAGTCCCTCAACTAAATATTAGTACATTCAAATATGTATGTTTCCGAAACATTCAATAAGAACCAAATTTAATTGTAACAAAACACAAATATTGAAGACAAAATATTTATGACTTATAATTAAAAAAGAAAAGAAAATTCTTTAGTTTCTAAAAACTAGTTTATTAACAAATACTTGGGGTGAATCTAGCCAATAAGACAAATGGAAAATGAACAAAGGCAAATATTATATATCGGAAAACAATCTCATATATTAACACAGTGCCCATTTGGTTTCAAAAATAGTAATGGGAATTTCTGTTCTTGTTGGCTCGGCCTTTTCTCGTAATGTTTATCCATCCAATATCAAGATTTTTCACGCTGAAAAAGGTTCTTCGTTTTGTTTTCCCAGAAGCTGCTATTCATGTTCTGAGCCCCACTTCCCATCCTAGTGGCCCGGGAAGGAAACATAAACAAAAAAAGTAAGGATTATTAAGCCTGACCCAATGCATGCATGCGATCGACAAGTCATTGCATATGTCAAATTATACTACTCTTATCGCTGCTTTACCTTTACGTATGTGAATGACTACAGTAATGAAGAAGCACACTATTATGTGATCAATGATGGATCTATTCCAACGAGGCGATGCTGTTAGGGGTAGAGTTGAAGCATAAGTTGAAGGAGGTCCATTTGGATAAGAAATATTGCGTGGGGGCATGGACCATCCATTGGTGTTATAATCAAAATGTACGTAGGTAACAAAAGCAAGTAGCGGAAAGAAAAGGGCAGAGAGTAAAGAGAGAGGGAGTGAATCAGAGATGTGATATACGGGGGGATGAACTTGGAACTAAATCCTCTCTGTCCTCAATCCCACTTGCCCCTCCCCACCACCATTACCCATCATCCCCCTCCATCCATGATGCTTCATAACATTCAGCAAACTCTTTCTAACCCTCCAATTCCAAACACTGGATTTTTATATCCATTTATTTTCCCCATTGTAATTTCTCTACTTCCATTCCTCTTGTTATAAATAAAACAAAGGTAAACGAGAGTTGGTGCTAATTTAATACGTCACGGACAAACACACAATGGTTCACAAGTACATACATAACTACTTATACTACACAACTCCACCGGTCAGGTCAGCTGTAGGCAAATCCGACAATAGCGCTGGTGGCTTGAGGTCCGGCGACCACGACGATAGAGGTGGTGGTTGGATGTCTAACCATGGTTGATAAACTGGTATCGAAGCTGTTAAGAGAAGAAAATATAGTATTGCATAATCATAATTAAGATGAAAGAACAAGAACGACGCCGTACGATGATACGAATACTATTAATTATTCTCAAGTGTCTTCTCCTCCATTTCCAAAATTTGATTCCCTCGAGATTACCTTATGGTTTATACGATTATACGGTCCAAGTTGAACATAAAAATATATGAGGGACAACCGTAATTACGGAATATTCAAACCCACGCAGAATATATGAAGATCAAGCTAAGATGGCCATCAAATGAATCTTCCTCCATCTCTTCCTATTCCTATTTTATATTCTCCTCTCTCTCTCTCTCTCTCTCTCTCTCATATTTTCTTCTTTCAATTATCTCAACTTTAAATCAATCCATTTAACCACTTATTCCATACTTGTTTTCGATACGTCCCATTGTCGAAGTTAGTTAATAGTTAGCCGTTCGATTGATATATAGCAAAATAACTTCGGAAAGTGATGACACTCGCTTGATCTATTAACTAATTCGTTCATGTATGTATTAACTGTCCGTACATACATAATTAGGGCTCATGCACACAAAAAAAGTATCAGCAAAGAGATTGAACATAAATAACATTTTCCACATTTTATTTGTTCATACTTCATAATGATATAAATGAAGTAATTAACTCGTTAAGGTTTGTTTACAATTTAAAGATGCATATGTTCCAATATTTACACCTTATCGTGTCCCTAAGTAACAATTTTTAGGGTTATCAAATGTCATGAAAATGTTAGTGGTTTCAAAATCATTCATCGATATGAATATTGTGATCTATTAGAACTTAAAACACGTATCCATATATAAAATTTTAATTTGTTTTTACAATTCAAACACGTTCAACTATAATTTAAAAAGAATTTACATGCAGTTAGACGAAACATTATTAGATCCACCGGTTTGATGTGTTGGTAGTTTGAGTAATGAACTAATGGGGTTGTGTAAAGTTGAGCTTGAGGGATTGTGTTGACCTTTGAATAATTGGCATTTGCATCCTTAAAACAAAAACTCGTCACTTCTCTCCTTTCTCGCTACACTCCAAACCCACAAAAGGAAAATTGATATTTTTTCATGATATCTTTTTATTGATTTTTCTCTCATATTTGTATATGTTTCAGAAAAAAATCACCCCTTTTATATACAGACCTACGGAACTAACTAAACATATCCCAACCCCAAAACTAATCCATTTCTCTCTCAACCAAACCAACCCTTCTCTCGTCAGTCAACTCCTCTCTGACCAACAATAATCAACGCCCATAGATGGAAGGCATCAGTTCATCTTCCACCACCGACGACAGCACAACCACAACCACCACCACCACCACCCCCGTCGTCGCAAAGTCTCCCCCTCGGGAGTCCCTCTGTCGGGTTGGAAGCGGCGCCAGTAGCGTAGTACTCGACCCGGAGTCCGAGATCGAAGCAGCCGAATCCCGTAAACTCCCTTCCTCCAAATACAAAGGAGTCGTCCCGCAACCCAACGGCCGATGGGGCTCACAGATTTACGAGAAGCACCACCGCGTATGGCTCGGCACTTTCAACGACGAGGACTCCGCCGCTCGCGCCTATGACGTCGCCGTCCTCCGCTTCCGCGGCCGCGACGCCGTCACCAATTTCAACCCTCCTCCGACTGCATCGTCATCCGAGGAGGCCGCGTTTCTCAACGCCCATTCCAAGGCCGAGATCGTCGACATGCTGAGGAAGCACACCTACGACGACGAGCTGGAACAGAGCCGCCGCCAAGGGCAAAAACAGAGCCATCATTTAAATCAAAATAATGCACTCGGGTCGACAGGGTCGGGTGGGGCCTCCCTGGAGGATCTGTTCGAGAAGGCGGTGACTCCGAGCGACGTTGGGAAACTAAACCGGTTGGTGATCCCTAAGCAGCAGGCGGAGAAGCATTTCCCGATACAGGGCCGCGTCGTCGGCGGCGGTGGAGGAGGGGTACTGTTGAATTTCAAGGACGGCGAGGGGAAAGTGTGGAGATTTCGGTACTCGTACTGGAACAGCAGCCAGAGCTACGTGTTGACGAAAGGGTGGAGCCGTTTTGTGAAGGAGAAGGGTTTGAGAGCCGGCGACATTGTGAGGTTCCAAAGATCCGGGGAGGAGCAGCAGCTCTACATTGGCTTCTCCAAGTCAACGGAGTTGGATCGGGGTTCGGTCGAACCGGTTCAGATGGTTCGGTTGTTTGGGGTCAATATATTTGAACTGGCCGGGAGTGGTGGTGGAGGGTGTAATGGGAAACGATCGATGGAGACAACGGCGGCGGCTTTCGAGTGCAGTAAAAAACAGAGGATTATTGACGTCTTGTAGCATTGTTTTTTCCTTTTTTTGGTTAGTTTTTTATTGTGTTGATGACGTGGAGAGATGAGAGGAAGGTGGGCGAGTGGTTCAAACAAGTTGATGGAAAGGGCCATGGACAATTTGACAATTGTATATTAGACATGACAAAAGAAAAAGGCTAAAGAAAGCTGAAATTTAGGTGTTTTCTTTTTCTTTTACTTCTAAAATTCTAATAAATAATACCAAGAAAATTAAGAATGTTGAGCATATATGGTTCACAAATATCTCGTGTTTCATGTTAAATTTGTAGGCTAGGTGTCAAAAATCTGGGTTCACGTTGGTTAAATCAGTGTATGTTACTCGAGCGATGAATCATCGATTTTTTTTGTATTGAATCACATTGTTCATAGATACAATATGGTTTTCAACTTACTTATTTATCGATTGAATTAAAATAAAAAAGGAAGGACATATTTAAATCAAGCCAATCAAAATTAGGTTGGATATATCGGATTATGTTCTAACACGAGATATGCAATTAAAGACAAGTGTACATAAACTATGGATTACTTTTAAGAAAATATATAGTATAATGAGGAGGTGATTAAAGAAACAATTAGTGAGCTTAAAAATGTGTGCTAATTAATCAATTGATCAGGGTCTCCCCGGTCAGTCCATGTTTTGAGACGCACATGGTAATGGGTAGCCCCTTTTTTGTCATGATCATAATCTCCACGTAAGAAAGAGAAGCAATTATAATTAATGAGATAAGTAAAAGAAAACAATCTTAATCTGAAACTTGGTTAAGGGCCAATGGGATTTAATTGTGATTAAAGAATTGCGGCCACGCTAGCAAGTGGTGTGTATATGAACTTTCCTAGTTGGACTCAAATTTTTAGAGAGGACTGGAAATCCGCGTCATGCAAATCTGCGGGAGTGGCTGTCATTGTTTCGGGTCAGTATTTAATAATAATTAATTAACTCAAGGCCCCTTTGGTTCATAAAGAACAGAAACAATGACCCTTGATATGATGCGTCGTGTATTTGATTCCAAATCCGGTGTTTCTACAATTCTTTCACCATCTCCATCCTATAAATTGATTAATAATTTTTATTAAGATTTATATCGTCATATCAGTAATTTAACCAACTCATTCATTCAACAATTTCTAAACTTCTTCGGCCTTAAAATCTTTAACAACTTCTAAAAAATTAATTCTCTTCAAAAAGTGTTTCAATAAGAAAATTGGTCTAATTGCTTGTGTGGCATCGTTATAGAATTACTAATTTAGTAATCTTTCTAACTTAGCAAGTATATTCACATCCCTAACAATTACTAAATAGAGTCGCCTTATTTAGCAATTCCTAAAAATTAACCTTAACCCCATTTAAACCGTTATCAAACATAGTATACCAAATTTAACGGCAAATATTGCGAGGGGAAAAATAGAAAATAAAAATAAAATAAGTGAGGTAGTGGCTGACTCCGACTTCCGTTTATGAGATCTTTTCCACCCACGTGATGACTGTCGTGGGCTCAATGTTTCTGGAAAATTATTTCGACGACTGGTTGTACAACTTTGTATGAATTGTGTACAAACTTGTATTATATACACTTTGTATGATTTTAGTGTAATATTTCTGTAATATTACACTTAATTTGTACAAACTATTACACACGAGTATACACCTTTTGTAAAAATTTATACTTTTGTACGCGGGTGTACAAAACATACAAATGTGTACACCCTTTGTACAATCCATATAAAACACCTCGTACAAGTTTGTGCGGCTAATCATCGGAATTTTTTTTCTAGAAACGTAAAGCCGACAACGGTGACATAGAGGTCAACATGAGGCTGATCCTTCACTTGGCTTGAGTTGCAAACCAAACCAGCACGAAGCATTAAGAAAGTAAGAAACCTGTGCCATCTATCAGTCAACTTAGCGTTGACCCACTGATTGATATTAGTTAGTTGTGTGGAGCTGACCGGTCAAACCGCGTTCGAACTTGGTCTCGGTCACTTTTGGTCGAACACCAAATCACCGAAACCATTAAAATGGTCGTGGGTTTTGGGCCATCGACTAACCCCATGCTAAGGGAACTGTTGATCGTAGTGGGCAATTAAATAACTAATTAACGTTTGCTCAACCCTATGATGAATGTTGAGGTCAAAGGAGAACAAGTACTAGAGAATCTGCATGCTGCATATCTGCAAGAAAAATCTTCACCTGTAGTAATTTCCCGAGAGGCGTCCGTCTGAAAACCATGACCTCTATCCCCGAAGCAGTTGGCTTCGCGATATATGTGAATAATACGAATCTCACTGTCTCTCAACCGGAGCCTCTGGAATTTAGCAAGCAAACTGCCATGTTGATTACGAGAGATGGTCGCGCCCACACAAAAGCGGAAACCCAGCCTCCACGCCACGCCAACTCCAACCCAAAAAGGATTCGACGAATTTCCGCCCCGGTAATGTAGCAACTCCCCAAGTTGACTGAATAAGCTACAATAGATTTACCTGGAGGGTTACGAGTAAACTAAATCATTCCAGTTCTCAATCTCGTTTAATTGTGAATGAAAGTTAAGAGGTAACACACATACTGCGGAAAAGGGTATAACCCGACATTATAACATGTACAAAATAGGTGCAGATAAGAATTTCCTTGAATAGCCTAAACAAACGATGGTGAATTAGTAGTCGGCGAAAGGTCCTGCTTTATCTACGAAGGATATGATCTTTCCAGCTCGGTGGTTGTTTGGTGTTTCAACTTTCGAGTATGTAATGCAAGTGAGCAAGTAGGATGCCGATCGATGTGGACAGTGGATACTGCGGCTGCTGTTGTTGAAAATTGTACACTCTGCACCCTCTGTCGGTGCCGCATATATTTGACTATTAATTGAACGCGTACCAAAACCAGATACAAGCGATGCCATTTTTCTTAAAAGGTTTTAAGATTCTTTCTGTTTTTTTTTCCGTACGACCGAATGGTAGCTGGCTGGTCCGGCCGACGACGAGTCTAATCTCTAGCTCTATATTCCATATGAATACTATTCCGATTGAAATATGTATGGTGGAATATCAACACAAAAAGTCAAATTCAATAGGGTTTACCAGTCGACATGCAATTATCAATAGTTATCACTCAGAAATTTAGTTTAATTTCAAAAATATGAAAATATTGCTAAGAAAAATATGCCTACTAAAGTCTTCAACACAATATTGTAATTGGCGTGACAAGTGATTAATTTTTCTAGTCGAATTAGAGCTTTTGGTCACTACAAGATAGAAGACATATTATATATATTACATATGTGTTCATTTATGAGATATAACTAAATTTAAATTCGAGACCTCTGAGTCACTATCATACAGGGTCTACATGGGAGCCGCTCAAAAAAAGAAGAATGGTATGTTTGAGTTCAGACCCGAATGCTGCTAGGTTCGGAAATGGCTCCAGGTGAGGTCTCCACTATGTCCCTTAATGAATTGATTGGTCCGACGGCCATCATAAATCTCATGAAACCAACCCACTATTACTATAGAAAAACACCCCGCCCTTTCTATTGACTACTAAAGAGAATAACCACTAAACCAACTTCACTTAGATTAATAAGTGCCCGTTTTGAACACTTGAAAACTTATTCACCCTGCTGGGCCTGGGATTGGACGATTACAAACTGACACAAATGACAAACAAACCCATATATGTTAGGCCCATACAGCGAAACATTTAAGAGCGTGGCCCATCCCCGAATTGCTATATCCACGTGGAAGAAGTAAAAATCGGCCATAACATGTCATTTAAGATGTGAATGGCTATTCACCGCTTCAAAACGAATTTTCATCGAAACCGAAAATACCAATTCAATTTTTTTGCCGATAAAATTTGCCGGCGTACAAGCGATTGCCCCATTGCCGGCTGGTACCGATTTGGGTATTGCCGGTGACGGAGCTGGTGTCTACACCAGCACCGGCGATTGTTATCACAATTATTTTTTTTCAAATAAGTTACAGTAACATTGAACCATAATCCACTGCTTAAACTATAAGTATGGTTGACCGTATTTGTAAAGGAAATAAGATGGAACTGAATTTTTCTTTCTAACCTGATTTTGATTGATGATTATCGACGATGAAAGTTGAGATCAACGGATGATTGTTGAGAATTTAAATAACAATGATGATCAAATAATGAGCGACGGATGATCGTAGGTAATGTGTTTAGAGAATAAAATTTGAGGTTTGTGTTTGAAAAAAGGACAATCACATCATTTATAATATAATAGTTGGAGCATTTTTTTCAAAAATGGTATAGCTCCTCTTAATTTACAGACGAGGGATATTGATTGTACAATTTGTGTAAGAAGATGGCCCATCAAGGAAAAAGCCCAGATATAGTTCACTGGGAGAGTTTAACTTCTTAACAAAATCAGACAAAAAGCAACAACACAAAACAATTGTTGAAAAGGAAGAAATAGTAGAGTAAATAAGACTACTACGAAAGCATATGGCTTGCATGGTATAGACAAGCTATGAAGCTAACAAGATTGGTCTACCAGCGATGTTTGATCCGGAAAAATAAGCTTAAGATACCGATGTTCATAACTTGCTGAAACATTCCAAACAAAACGATGAACTCAAGGTTTGTCCATAGATGCCAAAAAGCGAAAAATAGATTCTATTCTGCTTAGAACAATAACAAAGCAAAGCTGATCGAAATCAGGTGTTTGTAGCCCTGGTGTAAATCTGCTGGCTTGAGTGAGCTGAGACCATCCTGATCAAACCCTTTGCCATCAGCTCCCTTATTGCCTTCCTTGCCAACGATCCATTAATCTGTTAGGCACAAACGTAAACACAGATTCAACAAAAAGTAGATGTCAGGTAATAAGTACAACAATAGACTATGCATGCTAACTTCATGCAGCTGAACATCAGCAATTGAAAGAAATCGAAGACAGCAAATGCTAGCAAGGCCACGTAAAGCATATCAAGCCTGTAACTTGATCTCGTTACAGTACAATTGTCACTGACGAGAGATGATAAACACTAAAGTAAGGCAGTTGAACAGGACAATCCCAATGATATACTACCGAGTTACATCAGTTTCATGAATGGAAAATTAGATTTGTGATCAACAGAATGGTTTAGGCAGAGCTAAATCATGTTTCTAATGGGTTTATGCAGTCCATAGGATAGTGAACTCAAGCTACATTCTGGATCCAATCAGTGGCATGAAAAATCATATATAACACAATGCATCCATATTGCTCTTGGATGAAACTAATACACAGGACCATGAAGACAGGAACTTCAAGGGAATTCACCGAGCACTCCAAACATGCAAATGGTACGACAGTGAGCTGAATTACTATGGGCCTAATCAAAGATCCCTAAAATTGTATATAGAACAATGCAATAACAATTGGCTACGACAATCATGAAAATATTTTTTCGATGAATAATTATGGAAACATTGAATAAATACAATCAGAATCAGGTAGCTTTCGGGCAATCAGTGAACAGAGATCTTGAAATATTCAAATGGGCAACATCATCCAGACAACCTAAGTGCAAATCAATCAGAAAGTAATGAAAAATCCGAGAGACTACAAAACGAACTAATAAAATCCTTAAGACAAGACAAGAAACCACATATGCTATAAATCACGAAGCTCATCCCACCAACATAAACATCTGAAGGGTAAGTTACTATATTTGAAGTGTATGGATAGGTATTAATTATATACGCTTACCCTGAGGCGATCGGAGAGGATGGAAGGAGTGATGTGCTTGTACTTGGGAGCTTCAGTGAGCAGCTTGTCATAGGTAGCCTGATCGAAGAGAACCATGTTGTTCACCTTCTCCTTTTGCTTTCCCTTGCTCCACTTCTTCTTCTTCTGCTTCCCTCCTCCGGACTTGGCCGGCTTCGACGACGGCGGTGGAGCTGCCTTCTTTGGAGCCTAAATACCGCAAGAAAACAACAAACTGTCAAATCCAGATTAAGAAACAAGATCAAGCATGGAATCGCATGCGAAAAATGAACAAACGAACCATTGAATCGCTACAAGTCGCAACACGAAGGAAAGGAGCTCTGCGGCGGCTTTAGGTTGCAGATGAAACAACAGAGACAGTGAGAGAGCACCAGTGAAAGTTCGCTGAAACCCTATTTAACGATCGTCGCTCTTTACTAAAGGCCGAAAGGCCCACAAATTAATGGGCCATAAAGCTCAGCCCATTTTCCAAAAACAATGTACCCAAAATTCGAATAATCCCCAGCGGCGAAAATAAAAGAATTTCCCACTCCAGCCGACGATCTGCAGGGAAACGGCGAACTGCGGCGGCGGCGACTGGGACTGCTTGCAGTGATTGCATTTCAGGTGGTTTCTTGCGCTCTTCATTGCTGGAACCGGGAAACTGTGGTGTAGTTTTCGAGTTTAATTTGTAAGTATGTGATGTAATAGGATTTGACTAGCATGCTGCTGTATGTTAGAACCCGGTTGTGTTGTAGTAGGAATCTATATGTTACTCTTGTAGCCTCTCTAGACGTCAGAGCCAAATTTGCAGAGTTTTCCAGAGTTATTGTTGCATTATTGCTTCTCTCCGGCGCCATATGATTTCTCTACTGTTTCTTAGAAATTCTAATAGCTTAAAAGTATTGAACAAGAACCCTAGATGATATTGAACTTCTGCTCTTGGCCATGGATGAACACTTCATAGAGGATATTAGTTAGTATTAAGGTAAAGAACTTTGTGTCTCGTTTGAATTTGTGTTTTAGTTGGGAACATCACATCACATATGAGGAATGTTATAAGTACGTTGAGTGTTCTTGTCTTCATTTGCGCTGTTACTATTTGTGATGAAGTTTCTATATCCATGAAGATTTTTGAAATGGAAACCTCGCATTTGAATTAACTTATCTTTACAGGAACACGGATTTGGGGTGCAGTATCACGGGCTGTAGAAAAGAAAAGGTCGAATGGGGACTTCTGTGCAGGTCACACCGCTTTGTGGAGTGTACAATGAGAACCCATTATCATACTTAGTCTCCATCGATGGCTTTAATTTCTTGATTGATTGCGGTTGGAATGATCACTTTGATCCCTCACTTCTCGAGCCCCTCTCCAGGTGTGACGTCTTTTGTTTAAAAGAATGTTGGGATTATCATGTGCCTTCTTTTCTTCTGTTTCTTGCAATTAATTTTTCTAAGGCAATTTCTTATTGTTATCTTTATTGGTGCATATCAGAGTAGCTTCGAAAATAGATGCAGTTTTGTTGTCATATCCGGATACACTTCATTTGGGTGGATTGGCTTATGCCATGCGTCATCTTGGACTCTCAGCTCCAGTTTATTCGACCGAGCCAGTTTTTAGATTAGGCTTACTCACTATGTACGATCAATATCTATCTCGCAAGGTATTTTCTAATGCCATGCATATCTCCTTGGGGTTTATGCTCTCACTTTGGTGATGGATGAATTACTTATGCAGCTACATTAGGTCTCTATAAAAGACTGATTGATATTTGTTCAGAATAGTTCCTATATGTAGAGCTAGTGCTAAACTTTTCTTTTGCAGGCTGTTTCAGACTTTGATCTTTTTACGCTGGATGATGTCGATTCAGCTTTCCTAAACATTACCAGGCTTGCTTACTCACAGAATCACCTTCTTTCTGGTAGGTATGTTTTCCCGTAGTTACTTGTACCTTAATTCACTTACTAGGCCGTTGCTCGGGTAAATAATCTGGTCTTCATTTCAGGTAAGGGTGAAGGTATTGTTATTGCACCTCATGTGGCTGGTCATCTCCTCGGAGGTACTGTATGGAAGATAACAAAGGATGGAGAAGATGTTGTGTATGGTGTTGACTTCAACCATCGTAAAGAAAAGTAGGGGATTCCTATAAGGTCTTGCTGCTCTTGTTATGATCCATTTGTGGAATCTACTTACGGAATCTGTTTTATCAGGCATTTGAATGGAATCGTTGCAGAGTCTTTTGTCCGTCCTGCTGTTTTAATAACTGATGCTTATAATGCTTTGAGTAATCAACTTCCCAGACAACAAAGAGACAGAATATTTTTAGGTACTTTATCTTGCCTATCATGTCTACTTGTCGATATCTGAAGCTAAATAAACTTATTTGTCTACTTTCAATTCTGGCGGCTGTCATTCTTAAGCATAGATGAATATAGTTTGATACTATGTGCAATTTCGATAATTTGATGATAGCTAATGCTCTCTTTATTCTTTTTTATTTAGAGCGAATTGTCAGGACATTAGAAGCAGGTGGAAATGTATTACTACCTGTTGACTCTGCTGGACGAGCTTTGGAACTTATCCTCATACTAGAAGAGGTTGAGTACAAATCACATTGCTAACGTTGACTGTATATTGACTTATCATAATATATATATATATATATATCTTTTCCCTTCAAAAATTCCCTCCCATTTTGAAGATTATATAATCCTGTTGCAATTTCGCAGTTCTGGAGACAACGTGATTTACCATTCGACATTTTCTTTCTTACATATGTTGCATCAAGCACTATTGACTATGTCAAGAGTTTCTTGGAGTGGATGGGTGATTCAATTGCCAAGTCATTTGAGGCTACACGTAACAATGCTTTTCTTTTGAAGTAAGTCAATTCACTTATAATAATTGCTTTACATACTGTAGACAAATACTTCTTCGTTTTGATGAGTAGAGATTTCATCCCCTTCGTTTCAATAGATGACATAATACCCATTATGACTTACAATTGTGAGCATGAATTTTGCAGGCATGTGAAACTTCTAATCAGCAAGATGGACCTTGATAATGCTCCAAACAGTCCAAAGGTTACATTTCTTATACCCTTAAAATATAATCTAAGTTGTTGGAACAGTGATAAAAACTGCAGAAGGCATGGTTAAGGTAGTGAGTCCAGAAAGGTTCATTTGAGTACAGCTCTAGGGAAAAGACAGTAAATATGATAAGATAACCCAGTATGCTTCAGTCTTTTATCGATCCCCGAGGCAGTAAACATACCATCTGGTTTCCTAGAAGATACCATGTATTGTCATAGCTGGCCTCTTATAGTCTTGTATCCCACCTTGCTCTACTTTGATATGAGCATCTGCAATAGATTCTGCCTATTTGGTTGAGACCCATCTTTGAGTTTGTCATATTTTCGCCGTTGTGCCTTTCCTTTACAGGTAGTTCTTGCCTCAATGGCAAGCTTGGAGGCAGGATTTTCCCATGATATATTTGTTGAATGGGCATCTGATGCCAGGAACTTAGTGCTTTTCACTGAAAGAGGCCAGGTTTGTCCTTTATGTAGCATACACTGAATGGTTCATTTTTACACCTTTTAATTGCTTTTCCTTGTATTCAGATATTGATATCAACTTAATATGATTGATTCCTTTGTTGATGTTTGAAGGTTTGTCTCTTGCACGTTTATTATCATCCTCTGCATTCATTTATTAAAATTTAAAATTGATAGAATCGACAAGTAATTTTTTATCTCTAGATAATCTTATACTAGTTTATATTATGGCTACGACTACAGGAAGTATTGTTTGATGCCTTTTTCTGGTCTATACTTGCTTCTGATAACCAGCACTTATTATTTGACAATTCATTTGGTGTAGTTTGGGACCTTGGCTCGCATGCTTCAGTCAGATCCACCTCCAAAGGCTGTTAAAGTCACTATGTCAGAGAGGTTTCCTTTAGTTGGAGATGAATTAGTTGCCTATGAAGAAGAGCAAAAGCGATTGAAGAAGGAAGAGGAGCTGAAAGCTAGCTTCTTGAAACAAGAGGAATCGAGGGCATCTCATCGGCCTGATAATAGTGTCAGTGATCCAATGGTCACTGATACAAGCAGTACACACGCTCCACCAGATGGTGTGTTTCTACAATTCAACTCTTAGATACCCACTATCTGGTTAGCTTTGTTGCTAATGCTGGCTTGTTATAACTTGCAGTGGTTGGTTCTCATGGAAGTAGATATCGAGACATACTCATTGATGGATTTGTTCCAGCAGCGACTAGTGTGGCACCAATGTTCCCATTTTATGAAAACAACACTGAATGGGATGATTTTGGTGAAATCATAAATCCTGATGATTATGTAATCAAAGATGATGGCATGGACCATGCTGCTTTGCACGTAAGTTCATACTGCCTTGAAACATCTGTTGTGTTGTTCTTTTCTTGATGGATTCATCATACCGGAATTAGCTCTCTGTTGCTATTACATAGTCTTTGATTGTTCATCCCACCGGAATTAGCTTCTACCTGGTGGTTCTATATATCTAAGAGTTCGTCTCTTATTTCAGGTTGGTGGAGAGATTGATGGAAAACTAGACGAAGCCGCTGCTAATTTTATTCTTGATACAAAACCGTCGAAAGTTGTTTCCCGTGAACTGACTGTAAGTTGAAGCCCGTTCTACTGGCTTTTTTATTGGAATGAATGTCAAAAGGAATTTAACTACTCTTGTGAAAGCAGTGTTGATGGGAAAGAGAACGAAATTGCCAACCGCCAATGACTTTTTTTTTGCGCTCTTTAAATCACAATTTGTTGTCTTCATCTTTAGTTGTTGATGTTTTATCAATGAACTCGGAAACAATACATTTAAGACGCTGAAGCATTAATTTATAGCAACATCTTTATTGGACTTGGATCCTATTGTGCGTGCTTTTCATTCTTCTATTTACTAAACCAGTGTTGTTATATCGTTAATCAGGTTCAAGTGAAATCTTCATTGATATACATGGATTTCGAGGGACGTTCTGATGGACGCTCAATTAAATCAATCATTGCTCGTGTGGCTCCTCTGAAACTTGTAAGAGAGATTTGTCAGATTCCAGGATAGCATTACTCTTCTTCTTGTTGTCCTTTACTTGTTAGTATTCCGAAACTTGGTTTTAGATTGTAATAACTCCATTCCTTTCATCTTATTCTTACACTGCATGCATGCAGTTATCTGCAGTGTTCACCACCATTTTCATCGTTATAGATATGTTTTAAGAAGGATTATGTTATATACACAATTGTCTTTGGTGTCTCGAACACTGTTTTCTTTTGCTATTCGAATTGCATACATTTCAACTTGTTTCAAGTTAGTGAAAAACTTTGATTTGTTCCTTCTTCGCTGAAATTCTGTTTTGAAGCACTACAACCACTGATGTTTCAAATTTCTTGATACCTTTTACATTCTCATGGATAGTACACTCAGAGTTTGTTACTTTTTCTCACTCAAAGATAATATATCATGGTCACCGGCTTCAGGAGCTCTGTAGTAGAACTGATAGCTCATCTGTCTAATGCTTTTCATTACAGGTTTTGGTGCATGGATCAGCTGAGGCCACCGAGCATTTGAAGCAGCACTGCTTAAACCATGTCTGTGCACATGTTTATGCTCCTCAAATTGAAGAGACAGTTGACGTAACCTCAGATCTGTGTGCTTATAAGGTAAATAACATGTCGTGCAAACTGTAACTACCCTGGGTCAGAAGCTTTAAGGAGATCAACAAGCTTATTTAAAATTATCAAACACCCATTGTGATTCCCAGGTGCAACTTTCAGAGCAGCTCATGAGTAATGTTCTCTTCAAGAAGGTACCCATCCTGAAAGTTCTCTACTTTCATATGATTATTCATAATATTTTCAAGCTCATGGATTTCTTCTTGTATGATGTGCTATTTTCAGATGGGAGAATATGAAGTAGCTTGGATTGATGCCAAAGTAGGGAAGACCGAGAACGAGATGCTCTCATTACTGCCTGTGTCGACTACTCCTCCGCCACATAAATCAGTCCTTGTTGGTGATCTGAAAATGGCTGATCTCAAACAGTTCCTTGCCGGCAAGGGTGTTCAGGTACGGTAGTCGTGGTTGTTTTTCCCGGCCAGACATTCAAATGGCAAAACTGTCGAAAATTGACCTAGTACACAACGGTAACAGGTGGAATTTGCGGGTGGAGGTGCATTACGTTGCGGAGAGTATGTGACACTCCGAAAAGTTGGAGTTGCCAGCCAAAAGGTGAGATAGATACTATTACACTTCTTGATAGCCTTTGGAGGTTTCTTTTGGGTGATGGTGAAGTTAATAGAATGGGGTTTGCTGTTGTTGTTTGGACAGGCAGGTGTATCTGGAACACAGCAGATAATAATAGAAGGTCCGTTATGTGAGGATTACTACAAGATTCGGGAGCACCTCTATTCACAGTTTTATCTAGTGTAGCTTGATAGATCTGATTTTGTTGCACCCACCCCAGCTCCTGTATCATCAATCACTAGACGATCTGTGTCGAAAATTGCGTTCAATTATCAGCTGTAACGTTTGTTGAAGTATTTTTTAGTCTTGTGGACCTGCTAATATCCTTCGCGCCCTTTGGATGACAACGATCAATAGAGTTCGGTATATTCACGCATTTTGGTTTGATTAGGAGCTTGCATGCCAATTTTCAATCAGTTAGCGGTTGAATGATTGATTAGTTTTGTTAACGGTCATTGAAATATGGCTGATCCTTGATTAGTGATGAGTGTAATTCGAAATTTTGTTTGTTTTGACGCATTTTAAAACAAAATAACGGATTTAGATTCTCGCTAGAACGAATTATAAAAATAAACAATTTACAGGTCTTAAACTAAGCTGTGCAATGTAGGTTAGAGCTTTGCAAATCCACAATTTAATATCCATTGCCAAGCAACCTAATTATAAAAAAAAGTTGAGATATAATTAGAACAAACAAACAAACCTACCATCAAAGCAAGTGCTTCTTTCCGTTATCTTGTCACATTTCCTCCTTCATTCTTTACTTCCCGGCGGTGTCAAGCATAATGCCGAGCTGTACGTGGAAGCGGTATCATCTCTGACGAAGCCGGCGGTGGAGAAGGCGGAGGAGGTGGGGGTGGAGGAGGAGGCGGCTGCTGTGGTGGAGGAGGAATTCGCTGACCTAATAAATATAATAACGAAAAAATCCAAATTAAAATAATCACTTAACTGAACATGTTTATGTATACACAAAGTGAAATGAATACTGAATGCTAATTACGGTTTGGGTAAGAGCCATCGCGATCTGCTTCCACTGCCACACACCAAAATTAGACGAAAATGAATGGTTTGAGAAGCCTCACCGCCATTAATGTCTTGCTGCATGCCAAAATCTCTCAGTGGTTGATCCGAAGATGGTTAATTTAGTGAAGGCCGAATTTATATTTAACTCAATACTTCTTGCTTGTGAATTTTCAATGTTTATGTTATCCACTGTTGACATCTATCTACTTCATGCATCTGACTCACTTCTATGTAATGTTTTCTGCCCAACATAACTAGCTATTCTTTTTTCCTCTGCTTATTGACCCCATTAATTTAGTAAGTAGTAAGTGTAATCGAGGACTAACTACCGGTTGTGATTGTTTGGATCTGTTTTGAGTAATTGACATGGTGTTTATATATTCAGACTAATGAGTTTTGGGTTCAACCACTTAAATCGTTACAAATTATAATGGTTGAATCACACATATATACATTGAGGCTGTATTGAACTATTTTGTGGAGTAATTCATAATCGAACCGATTGGACCATTGTTAAGTACAATTGACCAAAATATTAAACAGATAAAAAAAGTTAAAAACACTTCCACCGTGAGGATTCGAACCCAGGGAACAAAATCAAACCTGAAAAGACAAAAATTAAGTTGTGCTACGTTAGATTTAGTGATTGAAATCAACAAACAAATAGTTATGTTTTGCCACATGTTCGAAGATAATTAAAGTATTAAAAGAAGAAAAATAAAAAAGTTAAAAGCACACGATTTGTTTAAAAAAAACATTCATTCCGCTGCCGGGATTCGAACCCGGAATTCCAACCCAGGGATCGAAATCAGACCTGGAAGATAACAGTTTGAAGAGTTTGCTACAGCGGATTTGGTGATCATTCTCAACAAACAATCGTATATATTTTTTTATGGCATCGTCGAAGATAATTTAATTAATAAACAGCATAGTCATTGCAGGTCGCCCGAAAAAGGTTTTCTTTCGACCATTTGGATCAACAGATTAACTTTGGTTCCGATAATTCTGGCAGAAAATTTCAATGTGGCACCTGTAATATTTTTAATTGTGTATAGGGTCAACTGTACTTAATAATTCAAGAAGTATAGAAGTCAATCGATGATTCTGGTTATTAACTCACATCTACAACACATTGATGTGATGCAATACCAATATGATAATATGGATGATTTGTGATTGGCGGCCTACTCAGTATTTAGCCCTAACCTTTTTTGTGCTTTGCGGACATGGTGGACCGTCATGGTTGGGTAGATATGTTGAAGGCATACGCGTCAGCTTGATGGCCAGCATCGCTTTGATGGAATCGGCCGTAAAGATAAAGCTACACCGTTAAACTCCCGCTTATAAATAATGTCATGCTTATCGCAAAAGGTAGAGTATTATCGTAATTGTAGGGATTATAACAATAATGCTTTCGGTATATGCTCTTTACTTGTTCATTTCCTCTATGTCTCTTACTTTTATGTTACCTAGTAAACTCACTACCCTACATCATTTTATTTGGGAGGAATCCATACAAGTGTTGAATCAAATAATAAAAAATATTCGATATAATTCAAATTCAACCATCAAAACCCCAACAATAGTCAAATATATTTTTGTGTGTTAGAGAACATATATACAGTAAATTAAATTGGAAAGAAAGATTAACCCCAACAATAACCAATTAACCATGCATATACTGGCTAAGCAAAGACGATATTTACATAAGAGTCCGGTTTGCATGTGGCTCCTGCAACCAATACACGTGTCACCATATTATTAGTTTAAATTTCTTTTTATTTTCTGTTTTCCTTTTTGATTTCTTTAATTAACTAATGTTTGACGGAAAAAGAAAAAGTAACGGGGTTCCTTCCCCCTCCATCTCCCTTTCTCCCCCTCTCCCCCTCTTCCTTTTTTTTCAAGCTCAGATCACTTTGTAATTTTGAAACTATGGACTAACACCAATCAGCGGTGTTGATTTGGGACTCTGCATCTCCTTGTCGTGACCATACGAGAGAGAGAGAGAGAGAGGGGTTGAGAGGGAGAAAGAAAAAGAAAGACAGAGGGAGAGGAAGAGACAAAGAAAGGGAAAACGCCGTTAAATTGGTTTGACTGCAGGAGCCACATGCAAACCAGACTGTACGTAAATATTGTTCATATTTATTTGATCATCACAAAGCTTGCAAGTTGGTAGTTAACCACTTCAGCTGCTAGTAATACATTATTAGTACAAGACTAATTTTTTTAATTAATTAATACAATATTCTTTTTCATCGTAATTAGTTGCGTTTGATTTAGTAACTATATATACGCTTCTCGTATTCCTCTGTTAGTTCTTTGCTGCCTTCCCTCCTTTGGCGGCCTGTACAACAACACAACAATCATTTTTTTTTAAAATCAGATACGATATAGAAAGCCCTCACAAATCTCAACCGTAATAGGAAAGAAAGGAAAATGACCTTCTTCTTAGTGGCCTGAGGCTGAGGGGCCTTTTGTGGAGCAGCAGAAGGCTTCTTAGATTTGGAAGCAGTACTAGTAGCAGACTTGGTAGCTGTTGCTGTGTCCTTCTTAGGTGCCTGGCCGAAGAGTTGTGTTCCGACAGCCGGTGCTTTTGAGGATGCCATTTGAATATAGAATGTGTGTCGAGCTAGGCTTGAGGTCTTAGTAGAGAGATGGTGCATGGGTATGATATTTATATAGGAAGGAAACAAGTGGCACTGCGATTGTGGAATCAGAATACGATCCAATTCTGATATTATCTTTGCTAGCTAGCTAGCATCGAATAATATATTTTAATACTACCTACTACTTGTCTTCTTGGATCGGCCCTCTAAAGCTACTAAAGCTACTCGGCCTAGCCCAAAATTCATACAAGCCTGATAAAGCTACTCGGCCCAGCCCAAACTGCAAGCCTTAATGGACGAGTTCGTAAAGAGTCTCGGGTACGGTTTAACCCGACCAACTCACCGCCTAACTAGTAAACTACTACTACGTCCACACGGCGACGCCTGAAGCTGGGATTTTCAGCGTCATCGGAGCAGCCAAGGCACAGACAATAATACGATGGAATCAGCAAAAGGAGACAAGATTCTGGGAAAGGTAATCAAAGAAGCAGCCATGGAGAGCATAACGATGAGGCTCTCCTCGGTAGACAACCTCTACTTCCCTCGTTCTCTACAGCTTCACGCGGCTGATCCGTCCCACCGCAAGTCTCTCCTGCTTGACCTTCTCTCCCGCGACCCCGCCGTCTTCCTAGGTATTTCATCTTTTCCTCCTTACGTTACCTCCCTGTTATCGTCTTCACGACTCCTGTAAGTTTCTTCCATTTAATAATTGAATTGTAGAATGTTGTGGAAGTTGAATTCAGAGTTTCACGACTTTTAGGGTTTCCATAAGTTCGGTTCTCTTTGATCGCTCAATACAATGCAGAGGCACGAACTTTTAAGCTTTTGTGGTAACTAGTCAGTGATTAGGCTGCTGCATAAAGGTTGTTGTACTTCGACTTGCTTGATTGTTTTGTTGCTGAAAGCCTGAAATTTCCACTCACACAGAGATATGTATGCATAAAACTGTATTTTTCCAGCTCAATCTCTTGTTTGAATGGAAAAATGATCATTAATTTGTCGACATTATCTTTGATCAATAGTTAGTTCTGTTTCGTCGTCATAGTTCTACCAAGTTATATATGTTGTTTGTCCTTGTTCATTTCAACTTTTCATTACTAATTTCCGGCTAATGCTGAGTTTAGCTGTATCTTGTTGAAATAGAGCGGTACGGAGGGCAGTTGACTTCTAATGAGCTTCATGAGTTTGATACTCTTGGTGACGATTACGAAATAAAATGGCACCTAAAGAATATCAGATGCAAATTGAGTCCAACTGACGAAGATCTGCGATCAAAGTCAGTTGCAGCAAAGAACCAGAGGCATGCGTACTTGAATAAACTGATAGGCGACGGTAGCTATTTCTCTGAAGACGCAATGAGGCACAGGGAGCCATATTTGCATCATGAATTTGTCGGCAAGTTTCAAGATCTAAGTGCAAGGACCATGGCAAAGCCAGGGGAACGGTGGTCCGAGACTTTGATTAGGAGAGCTGAGGAAGCGATACTGGTGTCAAAGATTCGGGAAGAGCAGCAGAGACTAGGTGTCTCGGAGAGTGAATGGGTTGGTGGTTATGGAGAAAGCCAACAGCAGGATGAAGAGGAGGAGGAGGAGGAAGAAGAAGTAGAGGAGGACGATGATGATGATGAAGAAAATGCAATGAAGGTTCAAGTAAGTCGTTTATCTTCTTATGAAAGTCCTTTATGATGTTCCTTTTCTTCAATTTTGATATATATGCGATTCATTCTGTTCTGCCCTTCAGATTAACGTCGAGGGAAGTGCTCCGTCAACCACTGAACAGCATGACAAGGAAGAAACTTTATCAGCTGAGGAGATGGAAGATAGGATGGACCAATTTACTGCGATAATGCACCAGAAATTCCTCTCTGGTGAAGACGATGAGAACTTTGATTATGCAAAAATCGACGAGGATGAGACGTTGGATGATCATTGGTTCGAGGACATAACTCGTGATGCAGAGGATAAGTACTTCGCAGAGGACGACTGAGACCATCTCCAACCAAAAGTCATGCCTTTCCTTGTGTAATGGAATAGTTTTCTTGTACAGATACATAACAGTATCGCTCATATTTGAATCTGTTATAATATTGATGAGTGGTCTATTACAGCTACTGTACAGCAACTGTAGTAAAGATAAACAAACATAACCCCAGTGACCGTTTAAATTATGTTTGACATACAATTCAAAATTGAATTAAATCAAAAGTTTTCATATATATTTTTTTAGCGGACAAGACATTACTATTACTCATTGAGTGAAAGAACTTATTGAATTAGCATAATTTGTGTGGGCAGCGTATATAACTTTATTTAACTTCGGTTATATAAATAATAAATCAGCTAGCTGGACGTTTTGATTACAACAACACTGTGTAATGTGCACTAGTGTTGCAAATGAGCAATAAACACATCGAAATGCAGGTGTGTGGAGGGCTCTCAGTGTCAGCCATGTTTTGCTCGTATGGGTTTGCTTCGAATAGCTGGAAAGCCTGCAGAAAGAAATAATTATATATATTGATTATTGATTCCATGATTCTTTTTCTGGAAAAAAGATTATATGTTGTAATTAAAAAAAGATGGGAATGAATGGGAATACGGGGGATGAATCGGAGGGCAAAGCAAGGTTGAACGCCACCAAGCAAAAATATCATCATCAGGCTAACCAGCACCGCCACCAAAATCTTGTTCATGTTCCTCATCGTACGTTGCTGTGTACTCTTGAGAAAAAGGAACTCTGTTATCAATGTGTGTATCAGAGTATCTTTCCAATGAAGTTGAGCTTAACTGCTTAAGTAGTCATATATCGTAGTTGAACTGCCGGCGTTGACGAAGACTTCCGGCGGCTGCTACTCTGTTCCGTACCTTAGGTCATTACCTAGAATCTTCGCCGAGTGAGTCCATTTTTTTCCTTGTTCAAACTTTGGTTTGTAGTTGCATCGGCATGCCCGTTGAAATTTCGCCTAAATTAATTGAATCAATCGAGTCACTTATGTTAGGCACTTGTGCAAGGAAATTTCCCACAGGGGCAGGACACGGAACGAGCTCCAAACTTGGGTTAGGAGCAATAAAATCTTTTATATATTCGTGAATTTTCAAATTTGGTTTAAGTATATTTTTTTAAATTCGACTTAATATTTGATTAGGATCGAAACTAAACTCATAATATTTCTTTTGCATCAAAATTTATTTCTGCAAAAATTACATTTAACCCAAAATCAATAACATTCCCAAACATTTGTTTATCTTCACCTACCATCTTCAAAAATGAAAACTACAATCTCATATCAAATCAACTTTAAATCACTTTCTTTTTATAGAAAAAACCTCTTGTTTCACTAACAATTTATTTCCGATCCGGTTTGGGTACAAGTGATCAAATTATCCTAACATATAACTGATCGGATCGGACGGCTGAGACCGTACCAAATTTCACCAACGGATGGAGAGGAGATATGGGGAGCAGCCACTGACTTTTCCCTTCTTTTCTTTATTTTCTATTTCTCACTGATTTTATTTCTTACAGAAAACTAATTTTATAAAAGAAAACGTTGTGGGCGGCATAATTTCCCTTGACAATTAAGTATGTTGTTACAATAGTGTATTCGGGTGGGAGAAATTTATGGTCGGGATAAGAAAATAAGATTTAGATATCGAGATTGGAGTTAGATATGTAATTAATCCTATAATTTTGGTTTGGATTATATAGTTGGGTCGGAATTTTCAAATTGACAATAATAATACTATAAATTTAGGTCGTATTAGTTATTACGATTTAATCATGTAAATATCATGATACCTTTTATGGGTTGTTTTACCATATTAGTGCAATGCACTCCCAACTATATTAAACTTGATACATGTGTTGAGATTGAGATCAAATATATAATCGATCCTATAGTTTTGGTTCGGGTTACATATGAAATTTTCAAATCAACAACAATAATACTACGATTTAATCATGTTGACGTCCGAATACCCTTTTCTGGTTGTTTTACCATATCATAACTCATACATCAAAACACAATTTAAAATGTATTTGCGCTCAAATCGAGTCAAATCAAACTCTTCCAACAATCAATGAATCACTTAAACCCAGATTACAATAAAACAACCTTACAATCACTTAACAGTTAACATGGATACACTACTTATGTTATCAGTTATGACGGAAATGACATCATATAATTTGATACATAACTTTATTTTACTTGGGTTACATGAATGAATTAGCTTTCAATACGTGGTACAAATTAGCTCGGCTCTCAGCCATGTTTTCCTCGTCTAGAATTGCTTCGAGTAGCTATGCCTGAAATTAATAGTTATATATGATTATCGATCCCATAATTCTTTTCTGGAAAAATATTATAATTAAAAGAAGATACGAAATGAATGGAAAATACAGAACAAGGATCACTGACCGCGTTCTTCGTCGTTGAGAATTCTGGCGGCAGAGCAAGGTTGAACAAGACCTAGAAAAAATATCATCATCAGGCTAACCAACACCGCCATTAGAATCTTGTTCATGTTCGTCATGTAGCTGTCTTGAAAAAAGGAGTAGAGTATCTTTCCGATTAAGAACTTTGAGCTTAGCTAGTCATATATATATATGATGCAGTTAAGTTAACTGTCGGCGTTGACGTAGACTTCCGGCGGCTACTATAGTTGTTGATGATTCCGCGGTTTTTTATTGGAAGAATCCCACCAAACCATGGCGGGATATTCTGTCAGGTCATTACCTAGAATCTTCGCCGCGTAAGTCCGTAGTTTTCCGTTGTTCAAAGATTTGTTTGTAGTAGATACTGCCCGTTGAAATTTCGAGGAAATCAATGATTTCGGGTCGCTTATATTAGGCACTTGTACCAGGAAATTTCTCACAGGGGCAGGCACGCGGGACAAGCCCCAACTTGGGTTATGAATAATAAAATTTTGTATATATTCGTGAGTTTCCGGAATTCGGTTGAGGGCTTTTTTTAAACTCAACTCAATATTTAATTAGGGTCGAAACTAGAGATAGTCAAGGCCGAGACTTCACTTATTTTTTTCATGTTTACAAATACTAAACACAAACAAAATCTATACTTTTTTTAATAATTTCAAAGATATTCTAAATTTTGCTCTTTTTACTTCTTTGTTTGTAGTAAGTGAAGGGGCAACACATCCAACCACTGGGGCTTACAAACTCCCACCAGGGCAGTGCTCCAATACCGGCACACGCCCACCCGAAGATCCTATCAGAATGGATGGAAGAATAGTGTTGTCACATAAAGAGTACAATGTAGGAGACTCATAGTGTCGTCATTGAATAGGAAATCACAGTTTGTGTCGATTTTGTATCCTCCGTCGCATTGTTCTTTGGGCGACACTGTATAAGCAACATATTGTGACCATTATTTTTCATAGCAAAATATAGTATGCGACCAAATCTGAGTTTTCTCCAACGAATTTTTTGGTTTCAAAAGGTCAGATTGTCTGTAATGACTTACGGCAACGATATAAGACATTTTCAAGTTCTTAGAGAGACCATGAACCCCGTTAGGTATTTACTAGTTCCGTTCCTAGAAATTGACCAAACAAACGACCACGAGTAAAATAAAATAGGCTAGTGATAATACTTGTTACTTTTAAGAGGTAAGTTACTAAATATGTTACAAGTAGGTGATCAACCAAAATGGCTAATTATCTCAAATCTTTACTGCTAAATTTCAAACTTTAAGCAAGATTTCAATGGAAAGTTTGATTTGCAGAGCGTGTTGCTGGTTACCTGTTAGGTTGGTGTTCAAGCTTGGGTGTACAAATATTTTCGTGTAAAGATTCTTTTTGTATTTTGATATAGATTTGAACTTTCAAATCAATTGAGAAATCTCCTAGGTTAATACTGGGATGGAGACTAGGAATTTTCCCCCAACTTCGTTAAAAAAATAGTTGTGTCGTGTTCCTCGATCTAACTTCATTCTCATTCCATCAAATTAACATTCCAATTAAGAAGAAAGTTAAATCAGCTAATCCATCTGAAAAGAAAACCGGATCATCCATGTTAAATATTCCAATCGATCCTGAACTAGAGATTTGGAGGCACAGTTGGGTGATTGACCAAATCGATTCGATTGGCTCTTAGCAGCGTTCTGAAAAAAGAGTGCTTAATATATAAGCCACTCTTATCCTCTTCTCAGCAGTCAGACGATTCGACGTCAAAAACCCTAACCTTAGCAGTTAGACGATTCGACGTCAAAAACCCTAACCTTAGCAGTCAAGAGTTGAGAGCGTTTGTGGTTGGAGATCGAGTATTCTAGAAGGAGATCGCAGTTAGTACAGCGTTGCCGGGATTTTGGTTCCTTGTCGGAGTATTCGAAGTTTGAAGGGGTTGGATCCTTCTCTCCTTGACTGCTAAGTCTCATCTCTTGTATTCTGTTAGTCTGGGTTCTTACTTGTGGTTCTGTGTTGATTGCCGTTGTGGAACCGTCTCCGTACTTGCATTTTAGTGGATCTTTTATGGTCGAGTCTCCCTCCCTGAGGGTCCACTGAGTAGGAAAGTTTTCTCCAAACAGCGTTAACAATTTCTGATGTCTTTTACTTTCAGCTATTTCGTTTATACCGATTAAGTGACTGTTTAAGTTCTGCTGCGATTAACATGTATCTTCAATCTAATTTATGCTTAAGCCATTCAATTCATGCGTATTTGCAATTATAACAGGTTATGTTTTCATTTGATTGAGTATTTGCAATAACTTTTGATTACATGAATGCTGCGTACGTAATGAGCCCCGGTTAATTACATTTTTCGCCTAAATAATTAGGTCGTTTATTTGATGGCATGTGAGACTCTTTATTATCCTAATATTTTTTTATTTCTTATCTCTAATATATTGTATCTCCCTTCCTGAAAAGGGTCTGCTGTAATTTCTATCTCACTCTACTTATCACGAACTAATACCTCCGAATAAAAAAAAAACGTTGTGTAATGCGGCGTTCGTTGAAAATGATGAGCATAAACATCTCAGCCATGTTTTCCTGGAATAGATGTGCTCCGAACAGCTGGGCCTGAAATTACAGTCATATATGATCATCGTTAATGATTATCGATTCCTAGCTATTTCTTTTCTGGAGTCAAATTATATGTTCTAATTAAAAAAAAAAGATTAAACCGAATGGGAATAGTACGAACAAGGATCACTGACCGCGTTGGAGAAGAACTCTGCTGGCAAAGCAAGGTTGAAGACCACCTAGAAAAAAAATCACCATCAGGCTAATCAGAAGCACCACCAGAGTACTCTTGTTCATCGTGTTCGTCATCAGTCGTCTGTGTAGTAATCTTTAAAAACAAGGAGCTTTAATCTGTTTCCTGTGTATCTCTCTAAAACAGAGCTTTAAGTAGTCATATGAGAAATGTAGTCAAACTGTCGGCGTTGACCAAGATTTCCTGGCGGCTGCTACAGTCTCATTATTCCGCGTTTTCAGTGACTGGTTTTGACCAAGACTTCTGGCGGCTGCTACAGTCTCATTAATATAATTTATAAGTTATTCACCACTTGTACACAGCTCATCAATTCCTACATATAATTTATCCAAGTATTTAAATTGAACAAAAAATCATTGAACAACCAAATTTCAGTTTAAAAGGAGAAAAACAAAAGGTTAAAAGGAGATAACTACAGCATTAAAAGGAGAAAAATAAAAAAGTTAAAAACACACGATTTGTTTGAAAACAAATTATTCCGCTGCCGGGATTCGAGCCCGGAATTCCAACCCAGGGATCGAAATCAAACCTGGAAGATAACTGTTTGAAGAGTTTGCTACAGCAGATTTGGTGATCATTGTTAAGGAGTTATCATTATTATTGCTTGGGGTATTGTTGAAGATAATTAAATTAATAAACAGAATAATTATGTAGGTCACAAGATATAAATAATAATTGTATTGTTATAGCATTTTTTATGTGATACATAATAGACAACGTTTGGTTACACTTTACAACTAATTAACTACAACATGAATTCATATCTTGAGAACATTACATAAATATACGACACTCTGTTCTTAATCTATCATCTAAATCTCCATTGATGTATGTAACTACTGTGTCATTGGATGATTAATATGGCTCAATGCTTTGTTTAGTTCTTAATCTATGATTATTTTGAGTTATGCTCAGGGCAATTCTAGATCTGGCTCAATGTTTTGTTTGTTTTTTTCAGTACTCAATGCATATTAATCATAATTTCGGCTCAATACTCTCATTTAATATTACTTGGTTAGGAAAAAAAATCATTGGTTGCACATTCTATCTTGGAAAAATGATCTGAAATGTCACGAATTATCAGCGTTTTACCAATTTATACATGACGTATGCAAAATTTAATATATGTCACGACCTATTGAATACAGTTACAAATATAACACGCCATTAGTTTCCATTAGTATGAGTTAGAAAATTTGTCTATATGACACCCCAAATTGCATGTGTCTATGTCATATAAGCGGCCAACTAGATTCGTACCGTTACTAGTACTAGAAGCCACTCCACACCCTCATACCAACTATAGGTCGATCGGGTATGATCAAATACACACAAGGATTACAACAAGAAAATCAACCAACAATACTACAACAAGACAACAAAAGAGTATGTTGCAGGCGACGCACCATTTATACGTTGAAAACTTCTTCGGTTTGAAGAGTAAAGACAACCACAAGACTTGTAATAAGTGCACACTTCCTTTTAACTTCATGATAAAATTAAGAGAGAAAAAAACGCACATGAAAAATAAAAAGTTTCACAGCCCATTAATATTCCTATATGTAAGAGAGCAATAATGGACGAACCATTATTGACGATTATGGACAAACCAGAGCTCCAAACTTGTATACGTAAGAGAGCAACAACCGAAAGTCGATCCGCCTGGGCTTTGATTCTCAAAATGAGTCTCTCATCAAGTTTCATCCATGTCTTCCCGGAGGAGATTTGCTTCCGATAACTTTCCCTGAAATTAAATTTGTCAATGCAAAACTTTACTTCAACATGTACCTAAGTACTTTAAAACGTTTCTATATGAATATTAAAGGAGATGATGCTTGTTTTGAGAAATGATCTGGGATTGAATTGTCAAATCAAACAGATAATTATTGACGAAAGAAGACCTGTATAATAGTTAGGGAAGAAATCAAGAGATATATGATCTGGGAAGCAGTAGTACTAACGGCGTGCAAGAGTGGACTGCGCACCCAGAAAAAGCAGCAACATCAAGAGAACCAGCAACACCAGCAGACACTTGTTGATGTTCATATCTCGTATAATAAGTAGTATGTATCCAAATGCATTGACGATCCAAGACTTAATTTTCTAGCCAAGTAAGATGAGTTGATGACTGTCTTTAATTTAACAGAAAACCCCACCCAGCTATCTACCTACCCCCAGCGGCCAGCGTGATTATCACGTTAAGGTCATAATTAATAATGGTTGCATCTTGATTTCTCAATGTTCACACTATCGGTCTCTATTCAAAAAATATTGTTTATTTTTTGTAACTGTTTTTTAATAAATTTTGCGTAGTCCTTCTTTACTAATGCAATCCGTTTTTTTAAATAAAACTAAATGAACATATCTTTAAATTATTCTATAAATGTATATATATCTTCAGAATATTTTGAAGAATAAATGTTACGAAAATTAGAAATGAAAATAAAATTTACTACATGTACATGTAGTCGAAGTAACTTGGAGACAATATCGTCGGTGTTGCAATTGCCTTTTCAAATGATGGTCTCTCATGTCACCCATGTTTTCCCCGAGGAGATGTGCTACCATAGACCAACAGTCTCACCTGGGTCTGAAATTTTAGTTCATATAATCGTGCATGCATGCACAATTTATATATTTAGTTCAAAAGTAGCAACCAGCTAGCTAGCGTAAATGAAAAGATTGAATTACTGATCACTGACAGTTCTGTTGGAGAAGAACTCGGCTGGCAAAGGTGGTATGAGCACCTAGCAAAAGTACTATCACCAGGATCATCATTACCAGCTGCATCACCAGTTTACTTTCAAAAGCTAGGCCTGATGAAGATAATATAATAATATTCAAACCATTTTATTCAAATCTATAGGTCAGGAGTTTTTAAACGGAACTCATTCAATTCTCTGTTTATGTGGTCTGCTTATTGCTTATGTGGATTGTGAAACAATATCTTGGTTTTTTGTTCATCCAATGAAATTCTGTTCCATGCCTTCTAAGTGTGCTGGGAGATTCGCTTAATTTCACTCAGTTGTAGATATTGGTTTGGATCAGATTTTGTTTAATGTATTGCTGATTTTGTTGAATCTTTTGCTGATTTTATAGTTCTTCGTCTTTTCAACATCCAAAGTGATTCTTAAATCGGTTTCAATCTCATTTTATGTTCATTTATGAGATTATGGTATGAAGGATTTCACAACTTGCTGGGATTTTCCCATGGTTCTCTTTGGGAACTCTAGAAGTTCTTAGTCCTTTTATCGCATTTCAGTTCTTATTAAGATAGGCATGGTGTATGGATTAGTCTAGACACTATCTACAATAGTTTCCTCTGTTGAATTTGCTTTGTAAGTCAAAAGGTAAATAATATGAGCTCGTATCCATTAATCCTTCTTCCCAAGTAACGTCAGCAGCTTGATTAGTGAAAGACACTATTGCAGAGGTCTAATGTATTCTTACAAGGCCAGATAAAAGTGGAACACCAGTAAGATTAAATGAAAATATGATAATGAATCAAATCAAATGCAAGTCAGTGAAGATTTGAGCTTTGCTCGTGTCAGTCTAGACAACCGAAGCAGCTAGAAACCCGCAGAACACAGTTGCCTGCCACAGAAGAAGGATCAGAATAGGGAAAAAAAACTCAGCACAGCAGCCTACAAACAAAATGTAAGCAAGCAACACAAAGCTACATACCATAAAAGAACAGTGGCAAAGAACACCCTTCGGCATAGAACCCCCCAAAACCAATCAAATATAAAACGGGGAGAGATGCATTCCACGATTAACCATGTTGAGATTTGCAAGAAAGGTTGAGACGATGAAGCTGGGACATAAGCAAAATCCAGCAGGTAAATGATTGAAAACTTCTGAAGGCAGAGCATATTGATATCCTCAACTTCACAATTTAACAAAATGAATCTGTGAAGCCAAGCCGAAATGGCTTACTTCAAGATGGTTTTATTCATATCTTTATGCCAAGATAGTGACAAAAGACCAGCAATGATATATTTGTAAACATGGCTCTAGCAAGAAAAACACACACATTGATTGCTTCATAGTGTTAAAGTTTCTATCACAAACAATCAAGCATGTATCAATATGTTTCAGAAAGTCATGTTCTTCATGTGAAGAAGCAAAATATTAGCAAAGAGTGAACTTGTGCATCAGACCTGGGTAGAATGCTGTCAAGAACCCCCTCGTTGGTGATGGGAATGCTAATGCTTTTTTCTAGCTCCACATCATCTAGATGAAACTTTGTCAATAATAAGAAGGGGACTTTCTTCTTGGTTTCCGCTGCATTGCACAAGTAATTATTATTGATCGGTTGGTCATAGTCCCATCGTCGGGGGAGTTTCAATATGACTTATTTCCTACAGTTATTTCGTAGAAAATGATTTTGTGATGGTTTTTGGTGTCGGCAAGGAAAGTTGTGCAACGGTATTGTCGACCAATTCGTTTGTTCATCTCCAAGCATAGCAAAAGAGAAAGCTTTCCTTAAAGCTATCGAATTTGTCAAAGATTCTGGCTTGCACACCATTACTCACATTTTAGAATCCAATCCACCAACCGAATCGTAACGATGGAACCATGCTGCCGTGAGTGGTTATTCACACATTATAATTGCTTTGTCGTCATTATGCTGATGCTGTGGGGAGTAGCCAGTCAGCCATGTTCACGGTTCAGCTCCATCCAGGAAAGAATAATAATCATGTGGGGGAGAAGACATATGAACAATGGTAATGGTGGAGAATCATTATCACTTTATCAGGTGCAAAAGAAGACGAGAATAAAACAACAATGGAGACAGACAGAGTACGTAACAGAAAAAAAAAGAAAAGACAACAATAATATATATAGCTATAGGAAAGATGCTGCTGCTGGCAAATGTGTACTGGATCGTCGTCGAGCCGACCAAACCAGACCAGCTAGCCTGATGCAAACAATGTACAACAGTAGCTAGCCAGCCAGCATGCTATCTACTGACCAAGATTCTATATACAACTACTGGCCCCGCTGACGGCTCTGGTCTACCACTAGTGCGTGTCTCTACAGAGCAGTAACGAAAGCATCAATCAGAGTTCATCGTACCAAGCAACAGTACTCCTCCACGTCGTAATATGAAATTATGAATACAATTAATTAATAAATTAGACATGCATGGTATGTGCCGGGTTTTTTTTCTATCTTACGAGAAGAATTAAGATAGTAAGTACAAATATAGTTAAAAATTTACTATTATTATATCAATTTCAATATGCGTATCTTAGGAGATATAAAAAGAGTTTATCTCGCTACTAAATTAATCGCTATATTATCTATAAATGCAACCAAAGAACAAGCTAAACCATCGTGAAAGCTGAGGTAGGTAACCAGCTGACTAGGTAATCAAAAAATTAATCAAAGGGTTCCTTTGTTGAGTTACTATTGAGGAGTAAAATCGAGCATCACATGTGGTTTACGAGCGGATTGTTAACTTTTGCATTGAAAATGGAGCAAAGCTGTCAATTAAGTAATCCAAGTGTTTAGTGTTTTCTTTTTTAACGAAGTGTTTAGTGTTTACTACTTCAAATAGTTCATCTTTTTCCCTAAAGAACAATAGAAATCAACTATTTTGACTGAGGGGACCTCGAGTAGTGTAATTATTCCTTCTCGGTATCTGAGGTAGACAGACAGAAAACATAACGGGATCAAAGGAAAAGTAGCTTTCTTCTTCTTCTTCTTCTTCTTTTTACCCCAAAAAGAAATATAAAACAAAAGCAACTAGCTTTCCATGTCGGGGATCCAATCATCCCTCTCCCCCAATACTCCCTCCACCTACCTAACTCACGGTAAACGTAAAACAATGTTCACTTCATTAGTGGTTAACTGAACCAGTTCGGTTTGGTTGAAATAATTCCTTTACGTATGATCATTACAGATTGGAAGATGCTCTGTTTCAAGAAAGCAGAAGCTCTGGAACCAACCATTAAAAGGGTTTCCTCCTTCTCATTCCCATTTCTAAAAGTCTATTTCCCGAAAGGGAAGTAGCCAGTTGGGCACAAATCCATATTATTATCTCAGAGGGGGACCAGATGTGAGAAATAAGCAGAGATGATGATTGACGAAGATGAAGAATCATCAAAATGTGAATAATGAAAGATGTAAAAGATAAATTTGACTATTCCAGAAAGAAAAGCAGAGGACAAAAGGTGCGGGTGGGGGGAGGCAGGGAATAAAGATGCCCTTAGACAATTTAGGCAAAAGACAATACAAGGACGTGACAACCATGCCTGACCACGACTAATCGGGCTGGGGATTTGACACTCTTTCAGGATAAAATTCCATCCTCAAGCATGTGAACAACGCATCTAATGAAACCATAATAATATCTGATGTAAGCTCCTCGTGACCTTGGCCCATTTTGGGATTCCAGAAAAAAACAATCCAAATACGAACCAAAGTACATCAAGGGGCACATGAAAGTAACCCTTAAACATTAAACAGGCAAGACCACCGCATTCCATAGTCGGCAACCTGACAAAACTATGGATGAGCTCGTTAATTTGGACAGATTGCAGCATTACATAAGCATTTCTCGAAACAGTAGATCCACGATAGACACATCTTCCTAACTATAATTGATTTCACTCTTTCTAATTCCTAACTCTCTAGAAGGTACCCAATATCTTCGTCACAACCCACATTAAGTTACTTATATCACAAGCCTGAAGCTTGCCAAGTTTAGCATATAACAGACAATCAATTACTTCATAACAACTACTGTAACATTCGTAACTTAAATCGCAAAATTCAATTATCATCATCTGAAAGGTGCTATGATGCAGGGTGGTTCTGCTTCCTGCAGCATATATAGTCAAGAACACTGAATGACAAAGTATAGAACCCCTGAAGACAAAATGGGAAGAGACTGGATTAACAAGCTCCTGTGATATAATACAACTCCAAGGAAAAAGTTTGAATCTTGTACGAGAGGAGTTATCATTCCAACACTACTGCATCCGAAGCTTACTGCCTAGTGTGTCAAGACCTAATGAACCTAATCAGTTATAAGTTCATAACAAAAGAACATATCAAAGGACTTTGCAAATAGGGAAGCAAGTTAAAGGCACTGATTTCTCCAACTTGAACGAGAACTTCCAAATACGTACAATCGCCTGCAGAACTTTTTTTACAAAAGCCTCCAAAATTATCATCAATTCAACAGATATGTTATTCAATACAAGTGAAGCGATATCCAATACTAATGAATAGTGATGTATACGAAACCATGAAGCTGAATTATAAGCTGGAGGACAGAACCCAGCCGTACAAATACGCATTTAAGCAGGCAGAGGAGCATTGAATGAAACTACCAACCTCAGCTACTTGATGTTACAGCTCATTAAAATCTTCTCGTGCCCCAATATCCAGATTTAATTGCAAGTGAATCTTAATAACCTAAAGAATCAAATCTCAGACACGGAAATCGAAGATCTATTAATTAAAGAAAACAACAGTCAATTCCTGCTGCAAATCTATCGTCAACCAAGATATCTATCAACATCACAAGGCAAGATTTCAAATTTAGCAAAAAAACCCCGAAAACTGAATCTCATAAAACACAGAAAGCAGCTTTTTACCAGGAAAAAAGGTAAGCAGTGGGATAAGAACAACCTGAAAGAGATCTGAAGTTAGAAATCAATTGATCCAATCTAATCCAATCCCTAGCCGATCTTACTGCGGTATCCGATTCAGTTGATGCAAGGCGGGATCTAATTCGCTCTACCCTTGACGACGACAGCCACCATATCTCAACGGAAGAGAACGGGGCAGAGAAGATGGCGTCGGCAAATCTAGGGGACGAGAAGCAATTAGTTCCCGACCTGCACCAAGCGAATTAGAGAGCGCAAGTAACTTCTCTTTCTATCGAGCCACTGACAGAAACCTAAACTGCTGGCTAGTGGTGACGGCTTATATCTTTTCTTTCAATCAGGGAAGGTGGGAGACGAGGGTTATTTATAACGAAGAAGGACCAACGCGATCTTGACACGTGGACGTACGCGGGATCTGCCGTTTGATGAAGGGATTTTTTCTGCTGTCCCCGTTTGAAAGCAAAAGCCGGGGCTCTCTTTGAAGCTAAAGTGTGGACGTTAAAGCAAGCAGTCGTGAATGGTGACCTAACACAAAATCAACCACAGCAATCGAGAAAAATAAAAAGGAATGATTCTGTTTTTCTTTTATTGTTTTATTATTATTATTATTATGGTGGTGTTGTGGTAGTGGGTTGGCGGTTGTGTATAATTACCAAGTGTGCCACTTTGGGGTGTGAAAACGTAAAGAAGGAACACAATGAGGTGCAGAGGCTGTCTGCTTCAAACTGTGGACCCACGTTCTCCTTCTCCTATCCTCTCTTCCTCTACTGTCACCATTAACGTTTAATTGGCTTGGGTCGTGGGTGCGAGAAATTCAATATGACCTCTCTTATGATTATCTTGTTCCAGTAGGCCAATATTATCCATTGAGTTAGTTGTTAAAATGTTGACAACAAAGGACTCTAATCTTTTCATCAAGACCCCGATACAATCATAAAGATCCTCCTCGTATATTAAGATCTCGAAACTTATAAAAACCTAACGGTTGTGCAACTAATAGGTGGGCCACCATCACATATCACCACTACACTATCATAACCTACTAATGCTAGTATGCATTGAGTCTTAATAGGCCGGAACAAGTTCAACTATCGAACCCTATACCAATGAATGCCGATAAAACCATAGGTTCCGTAGAAGAACCCTTAACTGATAGAATCATTAACCAACAAACTATATATCCAATTCTCATACTATATGCCCATAGCACTCAAAATGCTAAAAAGAAAGTGAATACAATAATCGTCTCGTAGATTAAAAATAAGTTTATTTCTCAAAATAGCTTGAATCCATTACCTTTGAATCCCCTCTTACAATCTTCCTTTCATGATTAGCAATCTCAAACCTTAGATTAGCCATCCCACATCAGGAACGTAACCCATCATGGGGAAAACCTCTAACCTTAAATTACAAATTGTTGGAAATTAACGAGAAGTAAAAAAATCACATTAATCCATTTATGAGAAACTCTCTATCGGTTACTTTTTATTTGGTTACAAATGATAAATAAAGTATTAAAATTTACAATTTTCATAACTAAATTACCATTAATGTTATTAAGACCTAAAATATGCGGATAGTTATAATTAATTGCTTTTCCTTTATGACCCGTATTTAGGTAGCGATTCTCAAATATCAATTTGTACGATGATTTGATTCTGTGATTTCAATAAGATTATTTGTCATTTTATATAAAAAAAAAACCTAAAACCCTTTTATTTCAGAAATCTTATGTTATCTTCAGTTATGTTTTGTAAAATGGATTATCCACATGAGATTAAGACTAACGCACGCATATTTGAAGTGTCAACAAAACTAAACTGCGTGGCATCAATCATCTCCAGTAAAACACAGAGGGCCAGCCAATAGTATTACCAGAATCCAACTGTCTTCCCCAAATCACATGCTTTCTTGTGTTCTGGACAACTTTTATTATACAAAAACCCAACTCAGCCTTGCAGCTCTCCAACTTCTTAACCTAACTTCTTATATTTTGTTTGGTACTCTTCTTTAGTTTTTGTTCATGGTTTCTTTGAATATACACTGATGGCAGTTGCAGAGTTAGGGATATCTTAGAAACAAACAATTTGGATATATATACCCCATGTTGATTGATTTTACTCTATCTATTTTGTGTTCGTAATTTTTGATTTGATCTCCCTCTCTGTGTCTTTAACGATGGAGGATGAGGGCCAAATGAAGGAGAGAACTCAGGATCCGCAACATGTGGAGGGGAAGAAAACATAATTTTTATATGATAATTTTTTATTAAAATAATAAAATAAATACTTTTAATTTATTTGAGCATTTCACGGAGTTTTTTATCGGAGAAATGATCAAAGTGTTATAACTGAAATATGTTAGTGGTATGAATACCTTATTTAGTAGAGTGCTAACCTAGATATAGACCAGTAATCACAATGGATATCAAGCCACATTCAAACTCAATCCGGCCTAATAGAGGGTCACTAAACTTTGGACTTTTTACCCACTTATCATTGAACTTCAAAATATCATTCATGTAGTAACTAAACTATCAAGTTATTATTCAATGGTCACCTCTTTCTACGGATGTTGAATAAATATCTTCATGAGGAGAATTGCCTATTGTGTCACATGAGAATCCAAAATGCATGGAGGGATCCTCAAGGCGAATGGATTGAAATATGTGGTGATGCTAGCATAAAAGTGACTATATTGGAGGGATAGTTAGTTTGGCGGTCCAGGACAACAAGTTTTACGTCTTGACTCTTGATGATGGTTGCGTAAACGTTTTTCCTCAAGTGATGGATACGTAGTGACTAGCGACTTTTATAGTAGCTAGTTTATCTATGATCATAACACGTAATATTGTTATGTGCCCAATTAAATACCGCATCGCTAAGAAAGAGATTAGCATATGAGTTTATAACCTTTCGGGCACCCTCTTCTTATAAGCTAGCTTTTGAGGATGAGTTCTACCCAGAGGATTGTAACGCGTTGGTATCAGAGCCTGTCCCACGTCTAATCTGCGTTTGTGGAAGGGGCGACTTGCGGAAGGAGCAACCTGCCAAAGGGGCAACCTGAAAACAGAGTAGACTGTCTTGGACGTCGATTTGGAATGTGATGGTATGTTACGTACCCAATTGAATACCACATTGCTAAGTATTGGATTAACAGTTGGGCTTATAACCTTATGGACACTCTTTTTTCACAAGTTAGCATTTGGAGATGGGTTCTATCCACGAATTGTAATACATTGACCGTTATATTACTCTTCAAATGTTTTGAAATCGACGTACTATTTTTGTCATATCCCCATTGATCAAGCCTCAGAATGCAAATAAGCAAAAAAGAAACATAAAATCTCTCAAAATTACCGTACTACCAGCTCTGTTTGGAGCTCTGTATTCTGTCGTCTACGAGAGCAGAGCGAAGATAGAAACTTTCACCCAGCGATGAAATTTTTTCTCTCATCCGATTCCCAGCAATAAAAAACTTCACTCTCTCCAGAAGTAAATTCAAATCAAATTTAGTTCGTTAACAGCAGAAACGGCCAAATCAGCCGCCAGATCACATATTCCTACTTTTCCCTCCTCCTCTTCCCCCCGCCAGATCCGTCACCACCCACGATACAATAATAATGCCGTCGTCCCAAATTCTCCCTGTCACCACAATCAATCACCACCACCACCTGCACGAATCCCCCAAATTAGGGCATCATCATCATCATTCCCCGGCAATCTCCCATACTTCATTGCTCATCAACGTCGACCGAGGGGAGAAACAACAACCAGAACAAGAAGGAATGGTGATGAATCTCGTACTGGACGACCCATCCACTCGTCTCCTGATCGCCTCCTCTCCTCCGCCGTTGTTCTCCGAAAACAATAGGCCTCTGCTGTCTCGGAATGCCAGCTTCTCAGGTATTTCTTCTGCCAGAAGTAGTAGTAGCAGCAGTAGCAGCAGCAGCAGCAGTAGCGAAGGAGTTGGAGGAGGTTTCTTCAAGTTTTGTGATCCGAAGAAGAAGAATAGGCGTCGACGAACTGCTAGCGAGACTTGTCTGCTTTCCTCAATTTCTTTGTCGGAGGTGGATGACGGAAGCCGGCGTCAGCAGCAGCAGGAGGAGTCGTTGAGCCGTGAAGTTGGTCATGCTGCTGCGGAGACATTTCTGCTTACTAGATTGAGCTTGCAGCTCTTGACTTATCTAGGGTTGGTTGCTTCCTTCTTTTGTTGTTTATTGGTTTGAAGTTTGTGTTGTTGTTTATTGGGCTGAAGTTTGTGAACTGAGCATTTCCTTTTTGTTCAGGGTAGGTTACAGATGGGTTGTGAGATTTCTTGCTCTTGGTTTCTACTCTTTGATGCTTCTCCCTGGTTTCATTCAAGGTGTGTGTAAAGTCTACTGCTAATGTTCATTCTGCTTTATATAAATGCTCATTGTTATAGTTTGTGTTATTCTTCTGCAGTTGGATATTATTATTTTTTCTCTAAGCATGTCATCAGGAGTGTAGTTTACGGCGATCAACCGAGAAATAGGTATGTTACAACTTGCAATCATTTCATTCTTCTCCTGGATGCTGAATTTCAACGTTGCAGCAAGAATAATATATATGAACTTCTCATGCAGGCTTGATCTGTACTTGCCTAAAAACCTTGATGGTCCAAAGCCAGTTGTTGCGTTTGTAACTGGTGGTGCCTGGATAATTGGGTAAGTTTTGTAATCTTAGGTTCCAAGCATTTCTTTTGCAGGTATCATCTTTGTGCTGCTTCATTACATGTTCTGAGTATATCTGATACCGCTGATGCAGGTACAAAGCTTGGGGTTCTCTACTAGGATGGCAACTATCGGAAAGAGACATCATAGTAGCTTGCATAGATTATAGGTGACAAGATGGTTATTTTATTACCGGTGGTGACATGATCTCTTGATACTTGTACCTCTAAGATATATAATCTAATGAAAGAAAATTCTGAGTCTTTAACTGCATCCATATGTACACTCAGAAGATCAATGGGTTTGTCTTCTATTCATATCAGTGCCTACAGGATGTGAAAGAAAAACTAGCGATATGCTTGTTATTTAGTCGTTCCAAACTCGTTGCCAGTGATTATTGGTATTCATATGAGTGTAAACTCTCAATTCATGCGTGCAGGAACTTCCCTCAGGGAACAATGAGTGACATGGTGCAGGATGCCTGTCAAGGCATCTCATTTGTATGCAAAAATATAGCGGAATATGGAGGTGATCCAAATAGGTATATTACAGCTCCCCCCTTTTCTTCTCCGTTCACTGTCTCAGCTTCCTGCTCATGATCTACTCACTTTGTAGGATTTATTTGATGGGCCAATCAGCTGGAGCACACATTGCTGGTTGCGCACTGGTTGAACAAGCAATTAAAGAAGCTGGTGTAGGAGAGAACGTTACCTGGAGTGTTTCCCAGATAAAGGCGTACTTCGGTTTATCGGGAGGGTACGAAGTAAATATATCAGCTCGACTTAACTGACCTTGTAGTAACATATATTGTTTTATGCTGTCCTGCTCATGTTTCTGATAACCTTTTGTGAAACAGGTATAACTTGTTTAACCTAGTAGATTACTTCCATAGTCGAGGTCTGTACCGATCCATATTCTTGAGGTACACGCAGCTGTGACACAGTTTACTCTTAGTTTGTTGGTTCTATTCGGTTGCTTCATCATTCTAATTTGGCCATGGCTGGAGTAATGCAGCATAATGGAAGGTGAAGAGTCCTTAAGACGGTTTTCTCCTGAAGTACTTGCAGAGGATCCAACCTTGAGAAATGCAGTTTCACTCCTCCCTCCAATTGTTCTTTTTCACGGCACTGCAGATTATTCAATCCCTTCAGAGGCCAGGTGAGAAGAACTTCGTCGATCATCTTTAGCGATTAACAACATAAACGATGCATTGATCTCTAAAGTTCACTGTCCCCTCAATATGTTAAATCCTTCCAATTTTTGCAGCACAAGTTTTGCTGAGACGCTCAAGAGATCAGGAGTAAGGGCAGAGGCAATTACATATGAAGGCAAGACTCATACAGATTTGTTCCTTCAGGTAAGGCCACCTTCTCAGATGTTCTTTTTTCTTTCATCAGTGTCAGTTTCCATTTGAATGAGGTGTTAAATAAATATATGTGATCAATTTGATGTCATCAGGATCCAATGAGAGGTGGGAAAGATCAAATGTTTGAGGATTTAGTTTCCATAATTCATTCCGGTGATCCTGAGGCTGAAGCCAAAGACAAAGTGGCTCCTCCGAGACGACGCCTTGTTCCTGAGTTCATGTTGCAGTTAGCTCGCAGAGTCAGCCCCTTTTAGCCTAATATTGAAATCCCAGATGCAGCGACTTTGCTTCTTCAAATTACATACTCGTGGACATTTGTTCATCTCTACAGTTACTCCTTTTTTCTTCTTCTTATATATACTTCCATTGTTGTATTGAGCTTGTAATTTTAGTCCAAAATTAGGCCATTGTTGTAATGATTATTAACAGTTGGTAAAATTCTTTAATAAAAGAAGCTTCCATTCAGCCATTGTCTATGGTGATTATCAAGCTTTGAATGTTCAGCTTCAAATATCCATAAAAATAAGACAAACAAAAAACATTCATTATCAAACAGATACAAGTCCCTAACTATTTTCTGCCAGCAATTCTCAAGAGAGGAGAAATGATACCCTGCATCTCTTGCAACGACTGCTGTATCCTGATCTCGGCATCGAGCGAGCTCTTAAGGTTCCTAATAGAAAGCTTCAACGAATCCGAAGCTTTGATATCTTCAGTCCTCAACTCCAGAACCTTCCTTGTCAAACCCATCAGCAGTCGCGAATGCCGTGGCATGGTTGCATACCTGTGTAGGAAACTAAGCAGCAACACAAGCTCTTCTTCCTCTAGATTCATCACACACTTGATGAGCTTCCTTCGTGCCACCAATTCCTCCATAACCGCAACCACATTCTCCGGATCCTTACTCCCAAGTACAGATACAAGCGCCTCTTTGTGTCTGAACTTGTTAAGCAGCTTATCATGCTCTGCCAACTTCACCTTCTTCTTCCTGCTCACCAAATAGTCCCCTTCATTAACCTTCTCTCCTTGGCCTCTCTGGAAGTACCTGAAATTCGTTGGCCTTAACACCCTCCTCATCTCTCCTCCACTGCCCAATCCCTTCAGAATCCCATATTCCGAACCCTCTTCCACCCCATCCTCATCCTTCTTAACTTTCCTCTTCCCTGCAAATATCATCCCATTCGAAGTCCCAATTGCCCTCCTTTTCCCATCGGGCGACACAGCTATCGACATTAGCGGAGCAGGGTACCTCATTGAATGAGTTATCTTCATTTTTGCATAATCGAACACCTTCATGTACCCATCTAAACCTACGCTCAGTATTCTGTATTGCCTAGCATCTTCTCCTCCAATCATTCCCAAGCAAATTGAAGTTACAGTCTTGTTGTGGCTCTCCATCGAATGCACCATCCTCCCTCCGCCTGTGACGTCCCATATCTTTACGCTGTTGCCTCCTGCGGTAGCAAACATTAGCCCAGACGGCAAGAACATCACGTCCTCCACCGGCTTACCGTGATTCACTTCCACCACTGCCTTCCCGTTGCTCCCGTCCTTCACGTCCCACAGTTTGACGGTGTGATCGTAAGAACCGCTCAAAAAGCTTCCGCCATCGATGGGAGAGCAATCGCCGCACCTCACGTAATCCTTGTGGCCTTGCAAGTTGCAGACCACGCTCTCAGTGCTGACGTCCCAGTACTTGACAATGGCATCGTCGCCGCCGGAGACCAAGTGCAGCTTGTCCAAAGATGGATATTTCACAAACCGGACGGGTCGAGTGTGGGAGAGGAGACGACGGAGTGGGGCCCTGGTCTTGGTGTTGAACACCTTTATTTCGCCTGTGAGGTCGGCGGCGGCTATGAGAGCGCCGTCGGAGCGGAACGAGCAGGAAGTGACGGTGTCACGGGAGACGGAAATGTTGGAGAGTTTGGAGAAGTCTTGGCCGGAGAAGAAAGTTAGAGATGTGAGATTGGCGGCGGCGAAGGAGCTAGGTTTGGGGTAACTGGGGGAGAACTCGATTGAAGGGATTGAGGAGAGGAGATTCTCGATCTTGGTTGTTTTGAAAGAAGACCAGTATTTCGATTCTAGGGTTTTGGATGGGTTTCTAGGTTTGGATTGAAGCTTTGGCTTCACTCTGAAGGTTTTGGAGATGGAGGCGGTTTGTTGTTGATCAGCCATAGTTGCAGCTACTGCTGTAAACAGAGCTCGTGTCTTCTAGCTTTTCGCGTTTAGGGTTTTTGAAGGGGTTGGTCAACTTGCAGTGAAGGAAGAAAGAGGAAAGAAACGGACATCATACGGCGTCGTACAGAGTTTTGAATAACTTTGTTTTCTTGTTCGAATGGAGTTTTGAATAACGTTTATCATTTCACTACCGTCCAATTAAGCTCAGCCGCGTGGGGGGTTGAATTGAATATATATAACTTGGAAACATTCATGAGACATAAATTTGGATTTGGATTCCTTTCTTCAATTCTTCTCCCCCCAATTTTTTTCTTTTCAGGTTTTCCATCTTCAGTTCCGGGCATCTTCTCGTAGTTTTCATCGAAGCGGAAAGGAAAAATTGCCAGGTATGCATGTCGGATTTCGCGGTATCTGTCGATTCTTGCTCGATCGGAGGATGTTATGTTTGCAAAATTTACTCGATCGTAGATCAGCGTCAGATCCACTCTTTGCCAGATCTTTACATGACATCGGTCAGAAATTCTGACTTTTGATTGGGTTCTGATCTAGATTTGATTTACGCCCTATATTTCTGCGATTTTTGTTACAGCTTAGATTCAGCTATCCTGTACCGATTCCGGTTTGTTGAAGCAGAAATTATGAGGTCGTTTCTTCTGGATTGGATCATGTGAATTTCGGTCTTCAATTGGATTAGATATTAGGGGTTTAGAAATTCAAATTATCTGTTTGGATGTGGTGGTTTTTTGTACCAGCTGTTTCCTTTCTTTGCCGAAGATTATGATTCGAGCAATTTGTCACTCAACTATCCGTTTTCTCATATTATGTTGTTGTTTCTCACAGGGAATTTAGGCAAAGTTAAAAATGTTAGAGCAATTGCTCATATTTACAAGAGGAGGGTTGATCCTATGGACTTGTAAAGAGCTTGGAAACGCTCTCAAGGGATCACCAATTGATACCCTTATCAGATCCTGCCTTTTGGAGGAAAGGTCTGGTGCAGAGTCCTACAACTATGATGCTCCAGGTGGTGCCTATACTCTGAAATGGACTTTCCACAATGAGCTCGGCCTTGTATTTGTCGCTGTGTATCAGCGGATACTTCGGCTGCTCTACGTGGATGAACTGCTTTCCACGATGAAGCGTGAATTCTGTGAGATATATGATCCAAAGCGGGTGGACTACAATGACTTTGACGAGACTTTTAGGCAGCTTAGGAAAGAGGCTGAGGCCAGGGCAGAGGAGTTGAAGAAATCAAAGCAAGTCGGTAAGCCTGTGAATGATTCTAAGAAACAGGGGCGTATGAAAAAGGGTGCGACTGATGGAGGAAACCAAAAAAAAAGTGCTACAACTGGTGGAAGTGATGATGATGATAATATGGCAGGCCATAAATTGGAGAATGGACACTCCAATGGTCATCACGTTGATAGTGATAGCTCTAAAGGATTAGCTGCTGTTAACGGTAAAGAAAATGCTAGTGTTAATGTTGGGGCATTTGATGTAAGTAAGCTCCAGAAGCTCAAGAACAAAGGAGGGAAGAAAAATGATACTGTTGTTAGTAATAGTATGGGTTCCAAATTGGACCCAAAGAAAAAGGTTACAAAAAAGAATAGGACCTGGGACGATTCACCTTCACAGCAGCCGAAATTGGACTTCACTGATCCTGTAGAAAATGGAAACGAGAATATAGATATTGTGCCGGCTATCCAAGGAGAAAGCATGATGGACAAAGAAGAGATATTTAGCAGTGATAGTGAGGATGAAGAAGACGAAGAAGATGAAGTTGGCAAGGGAAGAGTGCCTGAATCGAAGAAGAAGGGTTGGTTTTCATCCATGTTCCAGAGGTAGGTTGTTTCTTTTAAGAATTTGAACTTGAACTCCCTTTGCAGTTAACTCTTTTAAAACCTGTTCCATTTCCTTTCATTAGAGCATATAAAGGATTGCAATGTCTTATAAATAGTTGCTTTATAACTGATTGTGGTATGTTGCCATTTATGCCTGGGATATTGAGTCTTTATCAATTCTAAATGGGTGAAGCTCTGAACACTTTGTGTCGTGTATTCTTTGTTACACAATCTACTTTCTTTTATGAGCTATTATATGCGTTAATGTGCATAATTGCAATATCTTAATCGTCGTGCACTTTATGTGTTTATCCTTTTGAACTCCCATTTCTTCTTCTCTCACTTCTTTTCTTCTCCTATGTTTGTCGCTTTTGAGATTCATGCTTTGCATGTAGTCACTTTGTTGGTAAACTAATGTCATACCATTTTCTCTTTATTTTTATAAATAAAATATGTACACTCCTTGTATATTTTGAGTTTGATATTAACCATCAGCCTTCTGGTTGATTGTGCTTAATGGTTTTATCGAGATGCTAAAGCAGAGCTGAAAGTACGGTTGCTCATGGTTATCATATTTGTCCAAATATTTATGTTTGACATGTTTTCCTTACCTCAGCATTGCCGGAAAAGCAAATTTGGAGAAGTCAGATCTGGAACCAGCCTTAAAAGCTCTAAAGGACAGGCTTATGACCAAGAATGTGGTATGTTACTTGTGCAAGAGATTATCCGTTTGTAGATTTTCTTCTAGCTCACACTACTTGAAGCCTGTTTGTTGTTCTTATCAATTTCTGTTCATGTGATATGAAGGCTGAAGAGATAGCTGAGAAGCTTTGTGAATCAGTTGCAGCTAGCTTGGAAGGTAAAAAGCATGCATCTTTCACAAGGATATCTTCGACTGTCCAGGTACATTTCCTTCCAACATATGCTCCTAATTTTCTCAGTTCACTGATTTAACAAATCGTATAGCCTTGAACTACCAAAACGAAATATTCTTTAACCCTTGATGTGAGATTTACTATTACAGGCAGCTATGGAGGATGCCCTTGTTCGGATTCTGACCCCTAAACGGTCTATTGACATATTGAGGGATGTCCATGCTTGTAAGGAACAAAGGAAGCCATATGTTGTTGTCTTTGTGGGTGTCAATGGGGTTGGAAAATCAACTAATCTGGCTAAGGTTTGGTTCAACTATCTATCTAGTCCTCTACTGATGCATCAACACCTCTTCAGCATTTTATGTGCTGAGAATTGTGCTCCCTTCTGATGAAAGATGTGATGTGTAATATTACAGGTTGCATATTGGCTTCAGCAGCATAACGTTAGTGTTATGATGGCTGCTTGTGATACATTCCGTTCTGGAGCTGTCGAGCAGCTGCGAACTCATGCACGGAGACTTCAGGTGGAGAACTGATTGTGCAATCGATTATTGTTTTTGTTTCTTGTTATTTCCTGTGTTTATGGTGGAAAACTGAAAAACTAACTTTTGTGTTTCTAGATTCCTATATTTGAGAAGGGCTATGAAAAGGATCCTGCTGTAGTTGCAAAAGAAGCAATTCAGGAGGCCACTCGCAACGGCTCTGACGTTGTACTTGTTGACACAGCTGGCCGAATGCAGGTAATGACAATATATATTTCACATATGAAGAGTAAAAGCCGAGAAGCTCATGCTCTGTGTTGCTTGTTAAATGTTAATATTGAATTAGCTCTTTGTTTTGCTTTCTACTCCGAGTTGTGAAACTTATGCAGCTACCGTGGATTTCTTGGATTACAGGATAATGAACCATTGATGAGGGCACTGTCTAAGCTTATTTACCTCAACAACCCTGATCTTGTTCTGTTTGTTGGGGAGGCACTGGTTGGAAATGACGCAGTTGATCAACTGTCAAAGTTTAATCAGGTTTGGGGTTCTCTACTTTAAAAAAAATTGTTCTATACATCTTTACCACGATGATCAAGTAATGACGAGGCAATGTTCCATCCAGAAACTGGCTGATCTGTCCCCTTCCCCAAATCCACGACTTATCGACGGGATCCTGCTTACCAAGTTCGACACCATTGACGATAAGGTCAGCAGAACAACCCAACCCCCAAAATGAAAAAATAAACAGAACACTTCTCTCTTGTCCATAACATGTTACTTTTCTTTGCACAGGTTGGAGCTGCACTTTCCATGGTGTACATCTCAGGAGCGCCAGTGATGTTTGTGGGTTGCGGACAGTCTTACACCGATCTGAAGAAGTTGAATGTGAAATCAATTGTGAAGACTCTTTTGAAATGAGTGTTGACCATCCGACTGTCTTCTTCGCTCTCTTTGTCTTTGTTGGAGAAATGCTGTTGTTCTTCGTTTGTACCGTGGCTTGCTTTCAGTTTTCTGGATGTTAAGTGTTATAAATTGGAACATGTTGGGTGTGCCTGCCAGACTTTCTATGTCGTCGATGTAGTTTGAACGGTTATGTTGTTCGGTTGGAGGTGAATAAAAGCTTTGTCCCCTGTTGTGCACACTTCAGTTTAGTAATATTCCTTCAGTTACATGTTTCCTAGACCTGATGTCCGAATCAATGGTTTTAAGCCAACCAATGCAGGAATTGAAAGCTAGTGTTTGTCAGGATGAAGGTGGAAGACATGTCGAATTGATAAGCCCTCATGTGTTCCAAATGTTACTGATTCTTACCCAACTTTCCTGTGAAACTCAAACCGGTTCGAACAAACGGACTGATATTCTGGATTATGCATTCTACATCCTTATTCTACAATTCACCATCCACCCTATTTCACTGATATAATTTTGTCTTGCATTAGATAACATCAATGGGGATGTAGCTCAGATGGTAGAGCGCTCGCTTAGCATGCGAGAGGTACGGGGATCGATACCCTGCATCTCCATGCATTTTTTATTTTCCCATCTCGTCACAACTGCCAGAGCAAGTTTCATACACCTCCAGAGCACGCCTATGGTCGTGTTTACTTCCTCTAGCATGAAGTCTTCTGATTTCTGCCTACCGAGGTTCAATTTTCCTCCAAAACCCCAGTCCCTAATTCTGAAATTTTCAGGCCAAAATGTCCGACGTTGAGAGAATTTGACTTCAGAACATTGTAATGTTAAACCTAGTTGCTTATGGCAGATTAATAACCTCGCAAAGAATGGCTGTCAAACCACCGTGACGATTCCGAGATTTATGTAGCAGCTGAACCAAGCAGTTCGCACCAGGTACCTACCTGAAATAGTGAAATTTCTTTACTGTCTGATGATAAAGTTAAAGAGCAAATAAATCAAAAGAACAATAGCGGGTACAGGATGCAATGTGGTTATCCTTTCATCGAAAGATGCTTAAATGATCAGTCTTTGCTTGTTTATGGACAGAAAGTGATCAATCAGTGTAATTGCATAAGTCCCACGATCAAATCTTGAAAAATGCTTGTTGAGTTGCTCTGTAAACGCGTTCTCCTTTCTGTTTCATGATTTTGGTGTCAGACTCAGTTGACTTGATTTCGAGATTTCGCGTTAGCTTATCGTTGAGCTGTGCGTACAAAGGGTATCTATCTATCAGATCATTGAGCTACCGGCCAAAAGGTTGACATTATCAGTAGTTCTTCTCTTTGTTTCTATTTCACCATCTCAATTGATGATTCCAGTGTCGCTCTAATTCCATTGCTTGTTTTACTGCATCGTCATACTTTAGCAAAATCGAACCCATCATATTTGGATACTAATCTTCTGTTGTAAGCTGTGGAAAATATTTTATTTCGGTATTCGTATTTCTTTCTCGACTATCTGGAGTACTTGATCCATCATTCTACCTCTCTTTCTTTTCTCTTTTCTGTAGGGTGCAATAGTAAACGTAAAGGAGTTTGCTTGTGCAATTCACTTGCAATGATTGTGATGAAACACCACCAAGGCTTCTCAATCGCTTGGCTTATGAGCTGGGCCTTGTCTATGTACAGGTACTTGAAACTGGTCTGACTTTCGAATGGACTTCAATGAGTAGGCTGACAGCAAAATTCTAGGCATATATTGACAGAAGTGTTCATTAAGGCATTTTAATTATAAAGTCCCGGACTTTCTGTCTTAGCTGGTTTCTGCTAATCCACTGAACCTCTTTGACAGACATTGTCAAATGACACAGTTTGATTTCTTTCGTTCAATGCACAAGAATTGTCACGATTATAAAGTGAGGGAAGAGATTAAGATCGAACAAAATATAGATGAAGTTTAATAACCAAAGATAGCTTAGTAAGTTCATCACTCTTCTCAAGTTTATAATGTAAATACACATTAATTTGCCCACTGGCAGTTGAAGAATTAAACAATACAAAAATGGGGATACTAGGACAGTTTCAAGGCTGTGCTATCACATTACATTTCCTTTCTCCACGAGATCTTATTTTGTATGCACAATACGATTTGCTTTGAATCATAGGAATGAATCCACATTGATTAGCTGCCTAGCCTGTGACAGTCAGCATAATTGCAGTGGCTACTGCAGTCCATACCCACATAGATGATGTCATCCCTCTCCGCTGATACTTTGAATCTTGCCCATTCTGCATGCACAATATGAGTTGATCAGTCAATTTGGAGTAACTTGATATTTCAAGAGTACTTTTCTGTCCATACTTTTGAAAAAGAAAAACATATACCGTATCAGGTGATGGTGCAGGAGCCGTGTCATCATCAGAAGAAGTTACTACAGGTGGGGACGGTGGGCTAGGAGGTTTCGGCGCTGGAGCTGGGGCATGATGATGATGCCTCTTGTGCTTGTGGGATCTCTTTTTCTTGTGCTTGGATGGAGCAGGAGCAGGTACAAGCACTAATGGAGTTGGCGCTGGAGGTGGAATAGCCGGTGCAGGCACTGGCGCTGGAGGGGGCACAAGTGGTGCTGGTGCAGGCGCTGGAGGGGGCACAAGTGGTGCTGGTGCAGGTACTGCAGGAGGTAAAGCCGGTGGTGGCGTTGCAGGAGCTGGAGGTAAAGCAGGTGGTGGTGTTGCTGGGGCAAATACAGGCGATAGAGTAGGAGGAGGAGTTTGTGGTGGTGGAGCAATTGGACTGGAAACCGGTGCTACCTTTGGAGATGGTGGGGAGGATGTAGGAGTGTTTGCCGGGATCGGTGATGCAGCTGGGGTTATCGCCACTGGAGAAGGAGTAGTTGTGGTTGGTGGAGGAACGGTAGGCAAGGTAGAGGGTGATGCTGCTGGTGATTGGCCATTGACAGCAGTGGCTAAGTGCAAACTTACCATGCAACCCAAGATGAAAACCTTGAGAATGGAAGAAGCCATGTTGCTGTGAATGTGTAGTAAATGATAGAACTCACCAATGGTGGGGTTATATAATATTGAGAAGGGACTGTTAAGAAGCTTTGGGGAGAAGGGAAAAGAATGTTTGGTGAAACGTGGAGGGAGGGAAAGATGTAATCTTCATGGAGAATGAGACGTTGTTTCTAATGATTTGGAATTGCAGCAAGCCATCATACTGTCAATGGCTTGGCTGCAGGTACTTCACAAATTCTCCTTTCCTAGACAAATACTATTGGTTCAGCTGTCCATGTTTGGTGTACTAGTTTGCAAATTAAAGCACAACGAACCACCACAATCCTTGTTTGTTAATAGTAAGTGGTATCTGCCATTCTGCCTCTTTAATGGGTTGGCTAAAGTTCCATGCTTTTTGGTGTTGTTATGCAGGATATCAAGATTCAGAAACTTGGGAGAGGTAAATGTGGCAAGAAAAATAGGTGGGATGGACTCCATTGATATACTCATTTCACCTGTTCTTTTTCTTATTTGATATAGAAGATGATGAGTAGATGTTGCTCCTAACACGCTATGCTTAGCAATAGGTAAGATGCCACTGTCTGAGTTTGGAAGGGGGCGAAGAAATCAAAGGTCAAGATTTGAGGATCATCATTTCTTCTTCTTTTCCCCCCTAGGTTCCTCCTCTGTTTTCAATTTGGATCTCCTACCAATAATCTATGATCAGATCTCAAGTTCACGGAAAAAGAATATGTACACGACACACGACCCAAAAAAGAGTCGAGTCGAGTCGAGCCGAATCCCGCCATACTCAAATTAGGCTTGTTAATTTTTAGCTGAGCTCAAACTTGAGCTACAAAATTTTGACTTGTGTCGAGCTCGAGCCTATATGAGTCTGGCTCGTTATCTACCATTTACGACAAGCCAAACCCGTGCTCAACTCGAACTGCGCTCATTAAAACTTTGAGTTGAATTTGAAGTTTGTGCTATAAAAACATCGACAAGTCAAGTTAAAAAACAAGTTATCCTAAAATGTATACATAACATATGTTGCATTATTGACCATACTGACTATCTATATTATTGAGTTAGTATTCGAGTTGGCTTTCGAGTTCGAGCTCAAGCCAGCTCGTGAGAATATCGAGTCGAACATATCCTGACTCAAACTTGACTCCTTTAAAATCGAGCCGAGTCATGAACGATTTTTTTCAAAATCGAACACCAAGCTGCTCGCGAGCGAGCGACTTGGTTCATGATTAGCCCTAACGATTGGTTTACAAAAAAAATACATTAACGAGAGACTTGTTTGCTAAAGTTCTATAACGAAAGGGCTTAATTGGGGTTAAATGTAGTAGAGGGGTCCTTTTGTTAACTTTGTATAGTATGGGGGCTTAAAGGTGATAAACCCAAGAGAGGCATTATCCGAAATTGAAGCGGCCGTTCAGTCAGTCACTCGTCACTCGTCGTCGCTCCTCACAACTCCCCAGTGAGTGCTGCAAGCCTGCAACTGTCTCCGTCTCAGCCTGGCCAAAGCCCTAACGACGATGATGAAGTTATCTAGGCGATTGCTCCTGCAATCTTGCAGGTGAAATCCGCTTTCGAAGAAGCTTCTTCTTCTACTCAATTTCCTCCTCCTTCCACTCAATTGATTCGGGTTTTCGCTTTACCACCGCAGGAACTCTCTGTCTGGGAAACCGGGCGTTGGTAGCGATGCTCTTACTAGCCTCCAATCTCCCATTTCCACTACCGCCGCCGGAAATGGTAAGGCCCGTTTCGCTGCTTTTGAGATTTTCCAGCTGGAAAAGTTAGGTTATCTGTTATCATACATCTTTCGTTTGTGCTTGTATCCGCAGACAATGCGGGCGATCGGATTTACGCTCCATTCTCGGTGTACAAGGGCAAAGCTGCTCTCTCCGTCACGCCTATCCTCCCAACTTTCACCAAGTTGGATGTAAGTTCAATATGAGACATCCATCAATCGTTTACTTCATAGCTTTCTCCTTTCTTATTCATTCCATTTTGTACTGTTCAGTCCGGGTCTCTCAAGGTCGGTCGCACTGGCACCATGATGATGACCTTCATGCCTTCTATCGGAGAGCGCAAGTATGACTATGAGAAGAAACAGGTAGATTTTTAACAGGTGCGGTTTTCCTTGTGGAGTTTTGGGTCTATGACCACTCAATAAATTTCTGGCCTTCCACAGATGTTTGCTCTCTCGCCAACAGAGGTTGGTTCTCTCCTAAGTATGGGTCCTAAAGATTCTTCCGACTTCTTCCATGACCCCTCTATGAAATCGAGGTTCGCATCCCTTTTACTTTGCATGGTTATAGTTCTTTTACTTAGAATTTAATTGCCTATTTGTTGTCTATGTAAATCTGCCGTTGTTTAACATGTGATGGATAACAGTAATGCAGGCCAGGTGAGGAAGTCCTTGTCAATCAAACCTCATGCTGATGGTAGTGGCTATTTCATTTCACTGAGTAAGCTCTCTGGATGTTTTCAACTGGTTTTCAGAGGCTGTATGTTCTGTGTTTTCATAATAAGACGTATTGCATCGGGGATATAGTAGAATGTTGCCTGAACCCTAACACATGACTTGATGAATACCATCTCTCTTGGTTTGCTTCATATGGTGAAGTTTATAAGGTTTTTGTCCTCTACATCGATCCTGTCTGTTTTGCCGAGGGCCTTGTTCTGAAATTCACACAACTCTTGTTGTATTCAGAACTGAAAGTCATATCTATCTGATCTATCTTCTGCTATGTTTAAGTTTATGAGTTCAAATTCTATTTGAAATACTTCAGAGCTACAGATCCTTCTATGTCTTTTGCTGCGAAGAGTATACTTATTATTATTCCATGATGTCAAGATACTGGGTCTGTATGTATAGTAGTTGTTATTATCCCGTTCCTTTTTCACTGCAATTGTTAAATTCCTATGCACTGAAACAAGAGTTCAATTCCCTGATGTCAAGATACATGGTTATAACTTGTGGTAAATGAATTATATCTTTGATTGGCTTAAGTGTTCAAAGATTTGTGTTTTAACTAAACACCCGTATCAATGCTAATTCTGTCACAGGTGTAGTCAACAACGTTCTCAAAACCAATGACCGCGTAACTGTTCCAATCACAACAGCTGAATTTGCGGTTTTGAAGACGGCTTGCAGTGTATGTATTATGCAGTTTCTCTCTCCTCTTTTCCAAGCCATCTCGGTTTTTCTCTTCTGAAATTATATTGATGGTATTATGTGGTAGTTGAGTCCCAAATTCTAGAAACGTGGCCTTCTTATCTGTTTGAGGTGTTACTTGTATCAATCTATATGTTGAACTGCGACTCGAAGGTAGGTTATCAAAACTTTCCTTGATGCAGCTGTGTTATGTTTTGGTTTTGGTGCAGTTTGCATTGCCCCATATCATGGGTTGGGACCGGCTGACTAGTCAACAGCCACAGCAGCTAAGAGACGTTGGGAATCCATCAAAACCGAAGTTGCATCCAGATTTGGAATGGGATAAATGAAGTGTCGCTCTGAAGTTTTTGGTTAAGCGAAGTGTTTGCAAAACTGGTGGCTATTTTGGTCTATTATGGTTGCACACCAAGCAGGAAGTTGAAAAGGATGAAACGTTGGATGAGTGGTGCGTTAGGACTGTAATTATTGTGGTTTCTCAAGCATAGACTATTTGATTAGCTTGGATTCGATTCTCATTGTTAGTCGGCTACTTAGTGAAGCTACACAATCTCACTAAGCAGTTACTATTTACCATACTTTTCACGGAATGGCAGATTTAATGTTTGTTCTACATGGATGCTTAGTGGCAGATTTAAGAATGAAATGTATAATATATTTGTTGATTTAGCATAAAAATCCTTAATAAGAAACCTTATTGAACTCAAGTAGTGTACAATATAATATTTATACATGTTCCAAATAGAAACACAAGCGAAATGAGCGGGTGTTCCAAGGTCACTCTACTAATGCCGAGGCAGTGGTGCGAAGAGCACTAGCCGAGCGCCGGGACAAGATAAGCCGAACTCCCAGCACAACTGTACGACCATTTGTCTTCGTTGGCATCCCCGCAAGCGGGGTTTGTTAAATGCAATGTTGACATCGCTCTCTTTGTTGAAGATGGATGCGAGAAGGCTTTGTTGTATGTGATTATACAGGGGGTGTTGTTCAATTCCATATGCAAAAGAGATCTGGGTGTGTACCTGTGCGTGAGGCTGAGTGCATGGCTGTTTTGACAGCCTTGGAATGGATTCAGGATATGGGCTACGAGAAGGTGGAGGTGGAAACAGATAACAAGTGGGTGTTCTTGTTGCGTGACGAAATAGATTGAGGGGAAATTCCATTGTTAGCGGGGTCACGATATCTCCGAATTTGGTAGGTTGGTCGATTTGTGTTGTCTTGTTGTTCGGAGTTATTATTTTTAAATAGTTTTTGGGGCGATGAGAGATTAAAACGGAATTGCGCACGAACTTGATTGATGTGCTTACAATTCAATGTCTAGCTGTTCAGGTGACACGTCTCCTACCTAATGTGAGTCTTTTGTAAATGACATTAGTTTTTTTCTACATCATTAATAATATAAGTACAACTTATTCGAAAAAAAACAAACACAAGCGCTAACTCTACATTCCAAAGTCTAAGCCCAAAAAAAAAACTGTAAATATGTTGTGAATCAATTTATACAAACATTGAGTTTAATATTTGTTTCTTGACATTGAAGGTTACAAAAGACAGCCCAAACTTGACGTGGGCTCCTATTAGTATGGGCTGTGTCAGCCCCCTGTTACGTATTTGGGCCTCTCACTCCCAAGTCAGTAATATTCTTGTATATTTTCTTTCAGATGAATTCTTTATCCATTAGCTTGATAATTAATAATGAAATATTAAATACGCATCACTCATCCTGTCCTGTTCTGTAAACAGCCCCGCCGTAATGGATTAGTTAGTTGAGTGTGCCATTAAACAATTCCTGTGGTAGTATGTGATATTATCACCAAAATAATAATAATAATAATAATAATAATGACAACTTTAGAACTCAACTATTTGCATTTTCATCTCTTCTTTGTTTATGTGTTCTGGACTAACTGTTAGACCGGTTAATTTCATAAATAAATACAATTATCTTATCGATTTTATAGATATAATTATTTGACCCATTTCAGTAATTAATCTTGGCCAAAACCATTCTACCAATTAAAAATTTACCAAAATTTGGAACAACACAATTCCAACCAATTTTTTGAGCAAATTTATCAAATTTAGGTTTGGTCTAGTTAAAGAGTCGGTAGTAAGCTCAATAATGTTATAAGGTTAGGGAAAAAAAAAGGTAAATGGACAAAGTGAACAAACTAATATAGAAATGTTCACTTTAAATTTATAATAATCTTCTTTAGCGGAGTAATCAATATAGTATTTATGGTTTTGTGATGAATAATATGGTTTCACGCAACAATAATTTGGTATAATCGCGGCGATGATGATCGTTAATTTGAGGTGGTACACTAACATCTTACCACGTGTATCCATAAAACAAGACCTAATCGCAGTAACCTAGCTCTAATAGACTGGTGTGTTTGGTTATCTGTGTATTCGTACACATCCATCCATGGTGTGGATAAGCAGCTAGAAAGAAGCAAATTCCAGAGGATATTCTTGACAATTTATCACTTTCCAAGTGTCCAACTACTCTCATTTAATATTATGAAAAAAATAGCAAAGAAGAAACACCAATCCGATATTATTTCTGCAAAAAATAAAAATAAATAAATAACCAGACAATTATTATTCTAAGGTACAACCTTCCATTTTGTCGTGCCCTTTTCATGTTTATTATGAGTTTTTAGTAACGACGACCCGCCCCTTTGAAAAAGACAGCTGATGTCACTACAAACAACTACAACTATAGCTTCACTTAACAAAGTTTACTAATTACTTATCTTTAACTAAAGTTTCCATCTAACTTAAGAATCAACATGTGTCTACATGGTTAATCCCTATCTTTATGTTTTTGTTAAAGTATTTAAGATCGAGTGCGCGTCCAATTGATTACCATATAATTGCGTATGGAATTAACACGTAAATTTATAACCTTTTAGACACTCTTTACTTATAAGCTGGCTTTTAGGGATGAATTTTATCCTATAATGTATGTATCGTTGGTCACAATCTCAATGTTGGTACTCATATTTTTTTGGTTCCGGATAGACTTTTTCGAAAGTGGCTTTTTATTAGTAGGGATGTTGAGTATGCGTAGAAATATTATTTGTACTTTTAAGAGTTTCCCCCTAGTTCTTACCGAAAAGACTTGGTGTATGTGTTGACCACTTCGAATCCATAAACAAACTTGAAACAATACACTTCTTATTCAATGATAGATTATTTAATTCCAATCAACAACTCTGATGAAAGTTTCAAATCACAAAATTTTGAGAAGGGAATTACTACATTCATTTGTTTTAACTTGATGATTTTCAATTTTTCCTGTTATGTAAATAATAATTATCGTTACATAACGACCTTTACTTTTACGTAATAAGGTTTAATATTTTCTGTTACGCCGTTTACTCGTAATGTAAGAAAGGTTTTAAAATCTACTAGATGTAAGATCCACATCTGGTGAACAATATTGGTCTGTACAAACTCTGCCATGTGCTGGTCAGGGTGTCTCTCTAGTAAATAAAGGTCTAATGACGAATTAAATTAAATTAAAAATTTGTTACTTCTCACAGAAAAAACAAAGTCCAGCTGCTGCCAATGAATTAAAACAGTGTCTATGAGCCACCCAACAATTCAGATATGAAGGAAGATATAATTATTGGACTGACCAGCTTGATCTTTAATGTGTCGTGCATGTAAATACACACACATACCTCCACATGAGACCAGATTAATTTAGCTGATGATAGTTAATTTGGAAGCTAATATAATTAAGCTTTATGATATGAGCTGTTTAATGGGATGATTAGGCCAAGTGTATGTACCCAATTTCTACAGGCTAACCTGCCGCATGGCATACTATATACGTACAACCAACCCTAAATCATACAGGAGAGTTAATTAATTGACTTAATTATTGATTTATTTCTTTTTCTGATTGACAAAACACATATATTAGGTAGCTGCTGACGATGATAAAAAAAACAACATTTTGTTACAATATTACATGGAGATAATTGATTTGGCAAGTGAGTTAGCGTTGACTATTTTAACAATCTATACATAACACAGTTCCATGAGTTGCTATCCACGATTAGGATTTGGTAGTTTTTGAGATTTTTTTTTGGTTATAAATAGCTTTTAATGGAGAGAGATCAAGATAGCAAGCGAGTAAATACAATTTAAGAATCATCTCAGGTTGTGAGATCGGTCCTGAGAGATATTAAGTACCGGGCAACTTCTTTAGCAGACTGTTGAACAACCTGCACCTGAAGTCGTGGACAAGTAGCTCCAAAGTGATGGCATCACCATTAGCTCCACAATGCGTGCTCAGTATTGCCCTTGATGTACATCTACCAAATAGATACATGAAGGAAACACCAAACACAAACATTCCGAACATCGAAGAACTCCAAAACATAGAAATTAAAGAGGTATCGGTATGTTTGTCCCACCACCTGCAAGGGAATGGAGAGTCAATGACATGTAATGGTCCATGTTGATGGGATGGGCCCGTGCGGGAGGATCCGAGGAGGCACAAGGGCTAATAGATTCACTTAAGAAAAGACAATGCATGGGTGTCCATTGTGGATGTGACTGAATTCGAACATATGAGCTCTACAGCTGAGCTATCCCACATAGACGATTTCTAAGATTTTGATATTTGTAGTTATGAATTAATACAAAATAACGAATTTAGAAGGTCTGCGACTCGATTTCCCTACCTCTACCTTTCGTTACTTCCTTATTCGACTTAGAAAAATTAATCCAGTGCTAGCATAGGTGGTGTTCGTTTTGCAGTTGGATGGCTTGGCACAATGCATAAATTGCATAATTATCAAAATTTATAATTTCTGATGCATAATTATCCAGGATTTATAATTCACTCATAGTCTTCTTCTTGACTAACAACGGCGTCGGACGCCAATAGAAAATGACTATTCAGCCCTCGTCCTATCCTTTGTCAGTTGTCACTATATATACACACATAGTACATATCTGGAACTGTAATCAAATCCTTCCCCCAAGCTAACTACACAAAGGCTTTTCAAATTCCAACCTTTCCATCCTCTTTCTCTCTGAATACAAGAGATCCCTTGATCAGCAGCAGCTTCACTGAATCCTCAACCGAATTCGAGAAGCCCAGCTGATATCAAGCTTCTCAAATCGAAGTCAACTACGTACGTGGTCTTCGTCCCTGCAAACGCTCAACCCCTCTCTGCTAATCGTCAAGCGCCATGGAAAGCACAAAGGGTAATATTAGTTATGTACTTACGTTTCATATTTCTGTTTTTCTAGCATTACACGGCAATTTTGATCCAGTTTGCATTTTTAGGAGGATTGAAGATGAGTTAAAAGAAACTAGAGGGACTAGTATTATAATTTGTCAATACGTAGAATACATACTAGATTGTAAAATTTATGTTCATGCATAAGCATTAACAGTTAAATACCAATTACCACACCCAACAAAATGTACTCAAAAGTTATGGGACTAATTTTTAGATTAATCATTTCTTCGAATTTTTTTTAATTTGTCGATTAATCTATATAAATATATAGGTTGGGCGTATGCAAAAATTGTATACCGTGGGTGTACTTAATAAATAAATAAATAATAATAATAATAATATGTGGTTGATTGACTTGCCTGCGATCATTTAAATGTGGCCACGTTCCAAGTCTGTCTAACTACTTTGATGAATTATTAAAAGCCAAAATGGTCCCTTTGATTAGTTATTGGTTGCCGACCAAATCGGCCTTACAAGTTTTCTTTGTTTTGTTTTTCTTCGTTAGCTCCTGTCTCACACTCTTACTTAGTGGTTTAAGATTTCAGTTTTGTTTATAAAAAGGGTGGAGTTGAGAAAACTGCGGCATAACACAAGGTTAGTTGGTGTTCAGGGGCAGATGGAACTGCTAGCTGGTGTTTTTTCTTTATCATCAATGAACTGTTTCTGCTTAGCTGGTGTTATATCGATCGATCTCATCACATGCAGAAATTTGTATTATATTTTTGTGAAATTGTATGTAATAGACTATAGGATAAGTGGGTCGCTAGACACTAGGTCAAAACTCAACTGTGCATTACCCTTAGGCATTAATTAGCTGTAGATAAGTGGGTCACTAGACAATAGATGTATACAATGCAATCGGTCGAGGACAAAATATAGGTGAGGTACGGGGCTTCGGTGCATGTGAGTATTCGGTATTCATATTATGTAAATATACATCCGAAATTAACGGTCTTGACTGAAACTTGAGTGAGCCGAGAATCCCCCACGCACCCCTAATTCAGCCCCTGGTGTCATGTTCAAATTGATTGTTGAATTAAAATAAAGAAATATGCTGAGTTAACCCAAAATCAGATTAAAAACACAATATGATCACCAAATAAAGGCTGTCATTTGCATCTAATTTCGTCAACATCCATGATCCAACTCATTATCTATTTCCTTTATTCTTATCATTTCGGGTCGCGAACATCCAAAAGTTGTACATCCTCCTTTTTTCGTATGAAGTAGATGGAAGTGTCAGATGGATGTACACATGCTCTGATTTTTTTTCATGATCATGATTTAAATTAGGTCATATTTAAGTGTTCACAATAACTATTTGCACAATTAAATTAAAATAATCAATTACAACATGACACGTGGCATGAATATCGGATACTTATATACACCGAAATCTTTTTCATATATGTGAATAATCTGAACTCATAATCCGAATGACTTATAATGCTAAACTAAGTTAAGATTGACTTGTAATGCTAAATTCAGTTAACTTGAAGTGTGATTCGCCTAATTTACACTTTAGATGGTTGAACCGTTGTTCTCTCCGCTTAACATAATTTTACTCCGCATTCTTTCTTCTCTTCGTAGTTCTTTTATTTATTTAAGACTATCTCCCTTCCGAAATAATTTAATAATTTCTAATTAAAATTTTATTACCATATTAGTAATATTGACAATCAACTCATTTAACAATTTTTAAACACCTTTATTCTAACAAATATTTTTAAAAAATGTCACATCACCCTCCACCTAACCTAACGATAATCATGACTAAAATTAAAAAACGGAAAGAATCCCCATTCTCTTATTTTTCAATTTTCTAAGCTTTTCTACATTAGTCACATATTTATTGGTCCATAAATTACGTATCTATGATATTTTCAATTAAGATGATGGGCCTATTTTTCGTTGTAATAGGAAAAAGAAAACCGCCCTTCAATCCTCTCCTCGGCCTGAGCTTAAATATGAAATTATCCCAGGTAGAAAGAAACGAAGAATACGGGTGAAATTGAGCAGACTACACTCTTTCGGATGTGGAAGAGCATCCTTCAAGAAACAAGACCTTTCCCATATTGGCGGGCCTGGCTTTTCCAGAGTAGTCTTTGCTAACGAGCCTGATTGTTTTGAAGCTGGGATTACCGACTATGGCGACAATTATGTCAGTACAACAAAGTACAACATTGCAACTTTCTTACCCAAATCCTTATTTGAACAATTCAGGAGGGTGGCCAATTTCTACTTTTTGGTCACTGGGATCTTGTCCTTCACTCCATTGGCTCCTTACAACGCTGTGAGTGCCATCGTCCCTCTCATCATTGTTATTGCTGCCACCATGATTAAAGAAGGCATTGAAGATTGGCGCCGTAAACAGCAGGTATACTTCTCAAACAACAAGCAAACTTCTTTTTTTGTGTTTTTCAATAATGGGTTCTCACTGTTTGATTTTAGGTTCAGTTGGATAAGAGTATGTTTAGTGATGTTGATGGATGTGTTTGTTTCCCTAGCTTGTCACCTAATATTGCTTGAAATGTGCACTTTGCATTTTGTGATTTGTCTTTTTCTCCATAGGATATTGAGGTGAACAATAGGATTGTGAAAATACATCAAGGAGAAGGGAAGTTTACTCAAATAGAATGGAAGAATTTGAGAGTCGGAGATATAGTTAAGGTGGAGAAAGATGAATTCTTTCCCGCAGACTTAATTCTGTTATCTTCAAGTTATGAAGATGGTGTTTGTTATGTTGAAACCATGAATTTGGATGGTGAGACCAACTTGAAACTGAGACAAGGACTTGAGACGACACTTTCAGTGTTAAATGATGATTCAGACTTCAAGAGCTTTAAATCTATGATAAAATGCGAAGACCCCAATGCTAATTTGTACACATTTGTTGGGAGTTTGGAGCATGGAGAGGAACAATATCCCCTTGCACCCCAACAACTTCTATTGAGAGATTCCAAGCTTAGGAACACAGAATATATTTTTGGTGCAGTTGTGTTCACTGGTCACGACACAAAGGTGATGCAGAATGCCACAGCTCCACCGTCAAAAAGAAGTAGGATTGAGAAGAAGATGGATCAAATCGTCTACTTCTTGTTTTGTGTTGTGTTTTTGATGGCGTTGGTTGGATCGATTTACTTCGGAATTTCAACCAAAGATGACTTGAAAGGTGGCAGAATGAAGAGATGGTATCTTAGACCAGATGATTCTGAAGTCTTCTTTGATCCCAAAAGGGCAGTAACTGCATCAATCTTTCATTTCTTGACTGCGATAATGTTATATGGTTACTTCATTCCAATCTCACTCTACGTTTCGATAGAGGTTGTCAAAGTTCTTCAGTGCATCTTCATCAATCAAGATATTCATATGTACTACGAGGAGAGTGACAAACCAGCTCATGCCCGGACCTCGAACTTGAATGAAGAACTTGGGCAGGTTGATACAATACTTTCAGACAAAACCGGGACCTTGACCTGCAATTCTATGGAGTTCATCAAGTTTTCCGTGGCTGGTACTGCTTATGGCCATGGTATAACAGAAGTTGAGAGAGCTATGGAAAGGAGGACAGGTAGTCCCTTATTAATCAATAGCATGGAAGAAGAAAAAAAGGATTTTACTAACAACAACAACACAATCAAAGGCTTTAACTTTGAGGATAAAAGAATAAGTAATGGACAATGGGTACACGAGGCGAATGCAGGTACCATAGAAAAGTTCCTGAGATTGTTGGCTTTATGTCACACGGCCATTCCTGAAGTTGATGAAGATCAAGGGACAATCAATTATGAAGCTGAATCACCCGATGAAGCTGCATTTGTCATAGCTGCAAGGGAATTTGGTTTCGAGTTTTATAAACGAACTCAAACTAGCATTTCTGTGAGGGAGTTGGATATCCAATTACAGAAGAAGGTCGAAAGGGAGTATACCCTTTTGAATATATTGGAGTTCAACAGCACTAGGAAAAGAATGTCTGTCATCGTAAGGGACGAGGAAGGGAAGATACAGTTGCTTTCAAAAGGAGCTGACAGGTTTGCAGATGAACACACGTTCTTAATTGCTTATGTGTTTTATAATTTGTTCACATAATTTAGATCTTGATGTTCTTTTGCAGTGTAATGTTCGAAAGACTTGCCAAGGGTGGTAGGGAGTTTGAAGGTGATACCAGGAAACATGTAAATCAATATGCTGATGCAGGGCTAAGGACGTTAATACTTGCTTATCGTGAGTTAGGTGAAGATGAATATACAGATTTCACTTCTAAGTTCAACACTGCAAAAAATTTGGTAATTGCAGATCGAGAAACGATGATTGAAAAAGTGGCAGAGGATGTGGAGAAGGATTTAATACTCCTTGGTGCTACTGCTGTTGAGGACAAACTCCAAGATGGGGTAAGCTAGCCTTATGGCAAAGAGGATATCTTTTGAAGCAAACAACATTAGTTTTAGCAAGCGGAGTATTCATTTTGGCTGGCATTTCCATTTATCAGGTTCCTGATTGCATTGATAAACTTGCTCAAGCTGGAATCAAGATATGGGTTTTAACTGGTGACAAAATGGAAACTGCCATCAACATTGGGTGTGGTTTCTCATTTCTTCATTTATTGTTTCTTGTATGTGGCCAACTCATATGAAGTCTACTAACTACATGTGTAAAATTTTCAGTTTTGCTTGTAGTTTGCTTAGACAAGGGATGAAGCAGATTATAATCAATCTTGAATTACCAGAGCTTCAATCATTAGAAATTTCTGGTGACAAAGTTGCAATTAACAAGGTAAACTATTACTTCCTCCATCTATTTAATGGTTATGATTGATGTTGAATTGTTGAGATTCACTCGTGCAGGTGTCAAAAGAGCACGTTCTGCGTCAAATTAATGAAGGTAAAGAACTAGCGTCTGCATCAGGAGGAAGCTCAAATGCATTTGCTTTGATAATTGATGGAAAATCGCTAACTTACGCACTGGAAAATGATGTAAAACACTTATTTCTGGATCTTTCTATGAGCTGTGCATCTGTCATTTGCTGCAGATCATCACCCAAACAAAAGGCACTGGTAATATATCGTTTTCGTATTCTATATGTGTTACACTTCATTTCTACTTGCTTAATGTGAAGATTATTCAAAAACTGCAGGTAACTAGATTAGTGAAAAATGGAACCGGAAAAACAACATTAGCAATTGGTGATGGTGCCAATGACGTTGGTATGCTTCAGGAAGCAGACATTGGAGTTGGAATCAGTGGTGTTGAAGGAATGCAGGTGCTCTTACTGAATTCTTTATCAACTAACTCTATCGATATCTATTGTGATGGTCTTACGTTTAGTTACTTAACCTCAATAGTCATTTTAATCTCAGGCTGTCATGTCAAGTGACGTTGCAATTGCTCAATTTCGGTATTTGGAGCGTTTGCTACTTGTACATGGACATTGGTGTTACAGAAGAATATCGGCAATGGTAATGCTAGGTTTAATTGATTGAATACAGCTTTGAAAGAAAATATTATGTAATATCAATTATGAGATCATTAAGCTAACCTTTTTTCCTTTTGATATTTTGTGGCAACAGATTTGCTACTTCTTTTACAAGAATGTTACATTTGGAATCTCAGTGTTTTTGTACGAGGCATATGCATCATTTTCAGGACAGTCTGTATACAATGATTGGTTCCTCTCACTTTACAATGTCTTCTTTACATCACTTCCAGTGATTGCCATGGGCATTTTTGACCAGGATGTATCGTCACGCTGTGCTCTCAAGGTATCTAGCTTACCAACTTCACGAACAATCTTCATATCCGTTAAGTTATTTTAATTCAGAAGAGTTGACTGTCCATATATTTGACATGCATTGTATGGTTCTGTTGTAGTTTCCATTGTTATATCAAGAAGGGGCGCAAAATGTACTCTTTAGCTGGCGGAGGATAATCACATGGATGATGAATGGTGTTTACAGTGCAGTAATGATATTTTTCTTCTGCAAAAAAGCAATGGAGAGCCAAGCCTTCAACAAAGAAGGAATGATGGCAGGACGAGACATCCTAGGGGCGACAATGTATACTTGCATAGTGTGGACTGTAAACCTGCAAATGGCGCTCTCCATAAACTACTTCACAGTGATACAACACATTTTGATATGGGGTTCCATCGCATTCTGGTACATTTTCCTCCTTATCTATGGATCCATGTCACCTGGATTCGCTGGTAATGCTTATAAGATCTTCATCGAAGCACTAGCCCCGTCAGCTTCATTCTGGATCATCACACTGTTTGCGGTGATCTCGACGTTGATACCATACTTCGCCTTTTCAGCAATTCAAATGAGGCATTTCCCATTGTACCATCAGATGGTACAGTGGATAAGGCATGAAGGGCAGTTGGAGGATCCTGAGTTCTGTGAGATGGTTCGACAGAGGTCGATTAGGGCAACCACAGTTGGTTTCACTGCTCGAGTAGCAGCAAAATCAAGTAGATCAAACAGTAGAGAGGAGAACCCATTATAATCATATACATGCTTGAAGACTAGGTAATTTTAAGCTGTAGGAAATCTGTATATATTCATTTAAACGGATAGACAATGCTCTGGGGGATGTAGAGAAGCTGGTTTTTGGGTTCCTTTACCCGATGAAAGTTAATTTGGAAGCTAATTAATCTTGATATGAGCTGTTTAATAGGATGATTAGGCCAAGTGTACGTACCCAATTTCTTAATTTAGTTCTTGTCTTCACGTACGTTAAGATCGCCTTTAGTCGTTCAAATGGACGAATATCAACTGCCCCTTTCCGATTGATTAATTTTGGATTATATGGAATTACTAGCTAGTGGAGTAGTGGTTTGTAATTTAAAAGGGAAGAAAATATAACTTGGCATAAACAAGTTAGGCAGATAGCAGTGCTAGCTGGTATTTTTTTTTTCTATCAAGAACATTTCATCTTATTCACCGAAAAACGTTACAATAAAATCATTAATCATACATATTTATGTCAAGATTTCGATAGCCATATCAGGGATCAGTGACGGAGCTATTAAAGAAAGAGGGAGGTGGGCCGAACCCCCTTAGTTTACAAACAAAAGTTATCTATTACAAATAAAAGCTCTTCAAAACCTACACATTGACTAATCCTACCACTAATGGTAAAGGAGTTTAATTAGTTATAATTACTAACAGCTTTTTTTTATACAGTGAGTAGTTAACAATTTTAATCATAATAGTTTTATCAACATAACCTTATCCATATATTAAATAAGATAATAGGAATATCTATATATGGGTAACACTTTGGTACTTACAGGTATCAGTATTTCTATACTATAATTTTGTCATATTTTGTGTTTACAAATAAGATATTGTAGGTTGTAGATTTGTATTCAGGATTTAGGATATAGTGTTAAAGGTTTAGAGTTTAATTTTTGAGGTTTAGAATCTATTATTTTTAATTATGATAAAAAATTAGAGTTTATCATACATTTTAGAAAATTGAGGTTTCATCATGTTAAACCTGTCAAATAATATCCAAATGAAGTTAAAAAATATTTTTAAGGGTTTTGATTATTGTTGTTAGTGTGGATGATATGTGTTTTCGATTACAAAAAATTTAGCTTGGAATTTTAACTATTTCACACTACATGCATGCAGAAAGTACGTCAATTTGAAAATTTTCAACACTAATATAACACAAAGTAAAATTGATTTTTAACTTCACTTAGCCATTGTTTAAAGGGTTACCATAGTAAAACTTGATTTTTTATCCATTTTCAACATACATTTTAAATATTAGCCGATTTGAAAATTTTGAAATTCTCTTGTGAAAACGATCAAATTTCCTTAGTATAACACACGAAAATTGACAATTTTCACATAAAATTTTTCAAATTGACTAATAGTTGATATGCATGTTGGGAATGACTGATAATTGAGGTTTCACTATATTAAGTCTTTTAAATAATAGTCAAATGAAGTTCAAAAATATTTTTTTAAGAGTTTTGAATATATGTGTTTTCGATTACACAATTTTTAATCCAGATTTCTAACTGTTTCCCACTACATGTTATTAGGTATGAATTTCGAACCCTTTACCCAATTTCTTTTGCTCTGCCGATGCCAGCGATTGGGAGGAGATTTTTACCGAAATGAATAACTCATAATTTGTCCACTAAAAAATCTTAAAAAACATGTAAACCAAGTAAACTGTAGTTTAATTGGTTCATAATATAATCAATTATAAACTCAACTAATCCAACATGTGATATGTTTAACTTGGACATTTCACAATTATATGTGATTTTAGTATATTTCCTTTTTCCTTTTCTTTTTGCAGTTCTTTATTCTCCCTACACTATTTTATCTTTCAGTTTTTAAAATTTTATAATTTATTTTTATTGTTTAGATAAGTTATTTTGGTCCAAATAATTTATAATGAGTTTTTGAACCAAAATATCATATTCGACATTTAAAATAAAATATATTTTATTTCAACATTAAATATTTGAAATAACTCACTTTGTACCACATGCGAATATAGTACATAAACATTTTTATATTACATAGACATTTTTATTCATCAAATACCACATATGGATTAATTTATTTTTAAGTTAGTCAAATAAAATAATTTTTATATTACAAAATCTTTAACACCATACAAATACAATACTCTCAAATAATGCACTATATTACATCAAAATACAAAATCTACAAATAACTCATCCAAACGAATCTATATTTAACGGTCTAAAATTTACTCCCCTAGATTAAAGTGATGAACCTATAATTCATATTGTAATAGTCTAATAAGCTTGAATATCCTCGATAGACCTCAATATTTCTGACTCATTGTCGGTATTCCAAACGTAGAAATTAAAAAAAAATGAAAGAAAAGTCTCATATATTATTTTCCATAAAATTTCCGAAATTTTCAATTAGTTCCCTATTTTTCGAACAAGAAGAAAAAGAATAGGAAGCAAAAATAAAGCAAAATGAACAAAAAATAGCACGTAGATCCAGTCTAACCAGTGAACAATCGAAACATCCTCCACTTTGCGCCACCTCCTCCCTCTTTTCTTCAAACTTCTTCGTCTTATATTTTCTACGAAAGTGAAATTCCTAATTAGAATGAAGATCCAGAAAATCAAACAAAAACATTTGCATTAGTTTCCAATTAATTTTCAGTCATGGGTTCTGCATTTTCATGGGAAAGTCGACATTTTTGTCCCCTATACCACCTTCATTTCATATGTCCCATTTAATCCAAAGGAGAAATAATGGGTAGAAAAAAGAGAAGGATACATGTGAAGCTGAGCAGATTATATACCTTTGGATGTGGGAGAGCATCCTTCAAAGAAGAAGAACATTCTCAAATTGGCGGGCCTGGGTTTTCTAGGATAGTCTTTGCTAATGAGCCTGATTGTTTTGAAGCTCAGATTAGAGATTATGGTGACAATTATGTCAGTACAACAAAATACAACTTTGCAACTTTCTTGCCCAAATCCTTGTTTGAACAGTTCAGGAGGGTGGCCAATTTCTACTTTTTGATCACTGGGATCTTGTCCTTCACTCCGTTAGCTCCTTACAACGCCGTCAGCGCCATTATCCCTCTCATCATTGTTATTGCTGCCACCATGGTTAAAGAAGGCATCGAAGATTGGCGTCGCAAACAACAGGTATACTTCTCAAACAATAAGTAAGCTGTCTTAAAGGATTGGAATTTGCAGAATCTCTTTGTTATTTGAGAGTTTGTTTAGTGATGTTGATAAATGTGGTCTTTACCTAAATTTGTCCTGCTATATGAGATGTGCACATTGTATTTTTGTGGTTTGTCTTATTTTTCAAGGATACTGAGGCAAACAATAGGGTGGTGAAAGTACATCACAAGGAAGGGGTGTTTATCCAAACAGAATGGAAGAAATTGAGGGTTGGAGATATAGTTAAGATGGAGAAAGATGAATTCTTTCCCGCGGACTTAATTCTGTTATCTTCAAGTTATGAAGATGGTGCATGCTATGTGGAGACCACAAATTTGGATGGTGAGACCAACTTAAAGCTGAGACAAGCACTTGAGACGACACTTTCAGTATTAAATGAAGACTCAGACTTCAAGAAGTTTAAATCCATGATAAAATGTGAAGACCCCAATGCTAATTTGTACACATTTGTTGGGAGTTTGGAACATGGAGAGGAACAATATCCCCTTGCACCTCAACAGCTTCTCTTGAGAGATTCTAAGCTCAGGAATACAGAATATATTTATGGTGCAGTTGTGTTCACTGGTCATGACACAAAGGTGATGCAGAATTCCACATCCCCACCGTCGAAAAGAAGTAGGATTGAGAAGAAGATGGATCAGATCATCTACTTCTTGTTCGGTGCTGTGTTTTTTATGGCGTTGGTTGGATCTATTTACTTTGCAATTTCAACCAAAGATGACTTGAAAGATGGTAGAATGAAGAGATGGTATCTTAGACCAGATGATTCTCTAGTCTTCTTTGATCCTAAAAGGGGAGTAACTGCAGGAGTCTTTCACTTCCTGACTGTAATAATGTTGTATAGTTACTTCATTCCTATCTCGCTCTACGTTTCAATAGAAATCGTCAAAGTTCTTCAGTGCATCTTCATCAATCAAGATATTCATATGTACTTTGAGGAGACTGACAAACCAGCTCATGCTCGAACCTCGAATTTGAATGAGGAACTTGGGCAGGTTGATACAATACTTTCTGACAAAACTGGAACTTTGACTTGCAATTCCATGGAGTTCATCAAATTTTCCGTGGCCGATACCTCTTATGGAAATGGTATAACAGAAGTTGAGAGAGCTATGTCAAGAAGCACAAAAAGAGGAAACAAGGATTATACTAACAACAACAACAACAACACGATCAAAGGCTTTAACTTTCAAGATAAAAGAATTATGAATGGACAATGGGTACACGAGGCTAATGCAAGTACCATACAAAATTTTCTGAGGTTATTGGCTGTATGTAACACGGCCATTCCCGAAGTTGATGAAGATCACGGTACAATCAACTACGAAGCCGAATCACCTGATGAAGCTGCATTTGTTATAGCTGCAAGAGAATTTGGTTTCGAGTTCTATAAACGAACTCAAACTAGCATTTCAGTGAGGGAGTTGGATATGCATTCATGCAAGAAGTTTGAAAGGGAGTATACACTTTTAAATATATTGGAGTTCAACAGCACTAGGAAAAGAATGTCTGTGATTGTAAAGGACGAGGAAGGAAAGATATTGTTGCTTTCAAAAGGAGCTGACAGGTCTGCAAATGAAAAATATTCTTAATTACCTTTCTGTGTAAAATATTAGGGAGTTTGAAGGTGATCTTGTGTTTTTTTGTAGTGTAATGTTTGAAAGGCTTGGCAAGGATGGTAGGGAGTTTGAAGGTGTCACTAGGACACATGTAAATCAATATGCTGATGCAGGGTTAAGGACATTAATATTGGCCTACCGTGAATTATGTGAAGATGAATATATAGATTTCACTTCAAAATTCAATGCTGCAAAAAGTTCTGTAACTACAAATCGAGAAACGTTGATTGAAAAAGTAGCAGAGGATTTGGAGAAGGATTTAATACTCCTTGGTGCTACTGCTGTTGAGGACAAACTCCAAAATGGGGTAAGCTTAATGACAATGAGAATATTAACTTTAGCAACTGGAGTACTCAGTTTGATTGGCTTTTCCATTTCTCAGGTACCTCGCTGCATCGACAAGCTTGCTCAAGCTGGAATAAGGATATGGATTTTAACTGGTGACAAAATTGAAACTGCCATCAACATTGGGTATGAGTGTGACATCTCAATATTGCCAAATCCTTAATTTTCCTGTTTCTTGTATGCCGCTAACTCATATGAGGTCTACTAATTGAAGATGTAAAATATTCAGTTTTGCATGTAGTTTGCTTAGACAAGGGATGAAGCAGATTATAATCAACCTTGAATTGCCAGAGCTACAATCATTAGAAATTGCTGGTGAAAAAATTGCAATTAACAAGGTAAATATTGCTTCTTGTGTCTATTTAATGGTTGTGATTGATGCAGATTGATGGATTGTTGTGACTCGCACTTGCAGGTGTCAAAAGAGCATGTTCAGCGTCAAATCAACGAAGGTAAAGCATTAGTGGCTGCATCAGGAGGAAGCTCTGATGCATTTGCTTTGATAATTGACGGAAAATCGCTAACTTATGCATTGGAAAATGATGTAAAGCACTTATTTCTAGAGCTTTCTATGAGTTGTGCATCTGTCATTTGTTGCAGATCATCGCCCAAACAAAAAGCACTAGTAAGCTATCATTCAATTCCATTTTCCTATGCTATGTGTGTTTCACATTTTTTCTACTTGCTCAATGTAAAGATTGCCAAAAAAATACAGGTAACTAGACTAGTGAAAAATGGAACTAGAAAAACAACATTAGCAATTGGTGATGGTGCCAATGATGTTGGCATGCTACAAGAAGCAGACATTGGAGTTGGAATCAATGGTGTTGAAGGAATGCAGGTTCTCTTACAGAAATCTTTACCAACAAAGTCTAATGAAATCTATCAACTCCATGATGTTCGTTCTTATTGGTACATAACTTTGACAATTGCTTTTGATCTTAGGCTGTCATGTCGAGTGACGTTGCAATTGCTCAATTTCGGTACTTGGAGCGTTTGCTACTTGTGCATGGACATTGGTGTTATAGAAGAGTATCAACAATGGTAATGCTTAGGTTCACCTGATTGAATACAGTTGTGAAAGACAACATTATGAAATCTGATTTATGATATCATTAAGCTAACTTTTGTTCCTTTTGATATTTCATGGTAACAGATTTGTTACTTCTTCTACAAGAATGTTACATTTGGAATCTCAGTGTTCTTGTACGAAGCATATGCATCATTTTCAGGACAATCTGCGTACAACGACTGGTTCCTCTCACTTTACAATGTTTTCTTCACATCATTTCCAGTGATTGCCTTGGGCGTCTTCGACCAGGATGTATCATCGCGTTGTGCACTCAAGGTATCTATCTTACCAACCTCACGAGCAATCTTCATGTGTTAAGTTGTTTTCACTTAGTAGAATTAATTCTCCAGTATTTTGGTCATGATCCTATTGCAGTTTCCATTACTATACCAAGAAGGGGTACAAAATGTACTCTTCAGTTGGTGGAGGATAATCACATGGATTATAAATGGTGTTTACACTGCAATAATGATATTCTTCTTCTGCACAAAAGCAATGGAGAACCAAGCTTTCAACAAAGAGGGAATGACAACAGGACGAGACATCCTAGGGGCAACAATGTATACTTGCATAGTATGGGCTGTAAACTTGCAGATGGCACTCTCCATCAACTACTTCACAGTGATACAACACATTTTGATATGGGGTTCCATTGCATTCTGGTACATTTTCCTTCTGATCTACGGATCAATGTCTCCTGGATTTGCAGGGAATGCCTACATGATTTTCGTTGATGCACTGGCCCCAACACCTTCATACTGGATCATCACGCTGTTCGCGGTGATCTCAACGTTGATACCATACTTTTGCTTTTCAACAATGCAAATGAGGTTCTTCCCGATGTATCATCAGATAATACAGTGGATAAGGCATGAAGGGCGATCAGAGGATCTCGAGTTTTGTAACACGGTTCGACAGAGGTCGATTAGGCCAACCACGGTTGGTTTCACAGCTCGAGTAGCTGCAAAATCAAGTAGGTCAAATAGCAGAGACGAGAATGCATTTCAAGCATGTTAATTCTTGGAGACAAGGTAACTTTAGCTGTAGGAATTTTGTAGTATACACGTTTAAAATTTGTAGATAACGCCTGGGGAAATGTAGAGAATCTTTTCTGGGTTCCTTCAGGCTGCATATACACTTGTTACTTCCCTATCAATACTGTTGTAGTATTCATGAGATGTATACATAACATAACATAGAGGCAACATAATGATTCTTCCAATGTAGACATCGATATAATCTTACTTGGTGAGAATTTAACAACAACATAACATAGAGTTACTATATGCATTATGCAGCATTAACCCTAAGGCCAAACAAAGTTGATCAATCATTGGTGTAATGGAGATCAAAGTTTAGGATTCAAATTTCACTTTTCAGACTCATTCAACCAAATTTGTAATTTCCTTGTCTTGGTTAAGAATCTAAAACTAACGAAACAGACAAACAGCCAGCCCATGTGAACCTAATAAGTTAGTAATTGCTAATAATCACTTAAAATAACTGAAAAACCATTAACAGTGACATTAGTTTTGTTCTTTTTGTCATCGGTTAATTGTATGGTTACTTTTTTCCGAAACTATGTCTCATTAATTCAGTGGTAAAATTGTGCTGGCAATCTAGAAATATCAAGTTTGAATCCATAAACTCAAACAAACAAACACAAATATAATAAATTACTAGGAAAAGCATACACAGACAGAAAAAACAATCATAATGAGAGTACCAACTTTGTACAATGAATGATTTCAAGCTACAGCAAATGCATTCAAACTATTCATCACTAAGAACAATGAGAAGTAGTAAAAGGATAGCTAGCATTCTTCATCCTCAACTCGTCTTTGATCTTTGGCACCAACCTATCTTCAGAACTCAGAAGCTCGTCTACCTCCAGCATGTCTATTAAAAATTTCACACCGTAAGCAGCTGATAACCGTCCTCCACATTCCACAAAATTCTGCAGAATTTGTAAAAGTCAGTGCTGCCTGAGACAGCAGTTGCAGAGACCAAAAAACTGCTAAAACACTTCTTCTACCAAAGCATCTATCCTGAACCGCAGCTGCATGAGGGCAACGAAAGAACCAGAGTTCGAGCTCATCATGGTGTCTGCTTGGAGAGCTAAGCCAGAAAATAAAGAAAATAAATTAAGCAATAAACGTTAAAAAATTATTTATTTACTGGTTATGATAATTTTAACCATAACATAATACAATGTTACTGGTATGAATCGCAAGCAAGATAGACTGACAATTACCGGAAAAACAAAACCAATGTCCAGTATGACACAGAGTCATGTCAATATCATGTTTCGTCTCCAACTAGCAGCAGGAGAGCACCTCTTACAATCTAACAACCTATCAATGTTCTTAAACGACCCATAAGAAGATAAAGAACGAACGATTTCAACCAAATCAAACTCTACAACTTTTAAACCCTCTTCTTTCCTCCTCTTCTTCTTCTTAGCTGCAACAGTACTAATACTTCTCATTGATGAACATGAACTATCTGATGGACATGATGAATAAGCCACCGATGACCTCCCCCAAGACCTCGGCGATGACGACAATGACAATGATGGCTGTGGTGAGCCCATTTTAGAAACCTCCTTCCTCCAAAAGCTCCCAAATCCAAACTCCCCATTTGCACAATATCCATCCAACACCCTCTCAATTTCCTCAGTGCAACCTCCCATTCCTTCATCATGATGATGATCTTCAACAATCTTGAAATCCTCTGTGCCACCAATGTCAATGCACATGGATTCGTCGTCGTGGTACATTTGAGCAAGCATTTCTCTAAGTTTAGAGCTTTCCTTTAGCTCTGTCTCTACCTTCTTCCTCTTCCTCATCCTCGCGAGTTTCCTCCTCACGTAGTCTCTTGTCCGGCGGAGCAGCCTCCGAGGCATCTGGAGGAAGACAAAGATGAGGAACTGTAGGAGTAGGCATTGGCAGCAGCAGGATAGTGCTACACAGTCTGCAGCCAGGAGGTTGCAATCCTCCATTGCTGCAAAGTACAGAGCTTTTTTGGTTATGAAGTTGTGGGTTTTTTCATAATAGATGATAATGGTTGATTAAAGAGGGGGGTGGGAAGTTGTGTGGGATTTGGGTTTGAGAATTAGATTACTGGACGTCAAGGAAACAACACAAGAGGTGGGAAAGTTGTTAGCTTTAGTTATACTCTTTGTGTTTTGGGGCCTTTAGAAGGGAATTTTGTATGGGTTTGCTTGCTTTTCAATGGCTTCATTCCTTGGCTTGTCTTCGGGTGCTTTCTTACTTCCCTTCAATATTGTTGCCATTATTTTGTCTTTTATAAACTAATAATTATGCAGTTTCAATCCTCAGCCAGAATTAAATCTACACTCCTTGTTCTAAATTGTCCTTGTCCAGCTGTATCCTTGGATTGCCCTGACAAGCCTGAGTATCAATTCCCCTCCTTGTTTCCATGACCCTTTTTTCTGGAACCATGATGATCAAAGACATGTCAAATGATAATCCTGAAAATCTGTGCTGAATCAATTGCAAAATTTCCTTTACATGATTGTGATTGGTGGCCATTTACAGGAAGAAAAATGTAAACCACCAAAAAAGTATAGCCATATAGCCATTTCCTAGTTGCTATAAGAGGCTTTGGAATGAGTCATTTCCTGGAGCTGAAATGACCTGAACTCTGCTAAATTTTCATTCCTGCTTTCTACTAAGGAGAAAAAGCCCCACTGATACCAACATTTTCTTTAAACTCGACTATCATTTCGACTATTCATGGTACTGTGGGTAAAGAAATCTGTACTAAAATCTTGATCACCAAATGCCATTCTTTGCATTAATCTAAGCTGTGCAGATTCTTCGGCTGATCTGATTACCTCGCTCTCTCCGATTTTCATTCCGTTGGTTAAATCTGCAGCAACTATGTCGTTGAGAGCTCTGACAATCTGAGAACATAAAAATCAATTGTTAAGAAAAATGTACGCAAACATCACAGTGGAGATTGCTTGACTGACAAGGCACTTACCTGGCCCATTCGGGGTCTTTTTGCAGCAGCATGGCGGACACAGGCTGCAGCGGACTCAATCATCCTGAACATTTCAGCATCGTCGTAGTTCCCCTCAAGCCTTGGATCTATTAGACGACCTAGTTCTCCGCTGACTAGAGCATGACTCAGGAAAGGTCGTGCCTGACAGATTAAAGAAGTGGATATTTCACTGAATGATCTTTTAAAATCTAGATGAATTAATGGATTCGTGGAAGCAACTTGAAGAAACCAGACCAGGGCTCGTCAAGACAAGCCAGAAAAATTTATAGCAGTTTCATTTCATATGATTGGTCTATCATGCATGATTCAATACTCTAACAATAGATGTAAGTTTGATGCTCAAATATAACAGGTTGGTCATTTGCTTACCCGTTCAACAAGACTCTCTTTTCCTGGAGACTGGGAGGGATCCACCGGCTTCTGCCCGGTGATTAACTCCAAAAGCACAACTCCAAAGGAGTAAACATCGGATTTTTCAGTTAACTTGCCACTTATTACATACTCCGGGGCGACATATCTGGATAACAAAATGTACCGAATATTCAGGGTTTTAAGTCAGATTCCAAGACATTGGCTTTCTTGTTCTCAAAAGGATAGAAAGAAGGTCAATAATTCTCTTAAGGTATCGAAAACAAAGATAAGCAGTGTGCCTTACCCATAAGTTCCCATGACACGCGTGGTTATGTGTGTGTTGGCATCAGGATTAAGTTTGGCAAGACCAAAATCTGCAACCTGTAAGTGACAAGAGTTTAAAAATCATATTTTGCATAGGGACACATTATCACATCAAGAATATATATGCATACCTGGGCTTCAAAGTTGTTATCTAACAGAATGTTTGACGACTTAATATCCCTATGAATAATTCGAGGATGACCTATATGGAGAAACAAAAAAAGGTTGAAACATTGCATTCAAAAAGGGGGAAAAGGTTGAAACTTTACTAACATTATGAGTGTCTACACTGTGTGGACATCAAAAGCACACGCAGCCATAAAAGATACTTACAGTCTTCATGTAGATAAGCTAATCCGCGAGCAGCGCCAGCAGCTATTTTGATACGTTTTGCCCAGTCCAAAAGAGGTACACCCACACCTATAAAGTCCAAGAGCCGATATGAATAATTCCACAAAAGCAAACAATCTATCATAAATCATAGTCCCAAACTGAAACTGTAATTTTACCGTGAAGATGGAAATCAAGGGTGTTGTTAGGGACATAGTCATAAACAAGCAATCTTTGGCTATTCGAGATGCAATAACCAACAAGTGAAACCAAATGTCGATGGTGCACTCGGCTAATGATATCGACCTCAGCTTTAAATTCTCGTTCACCCTGGCTTCCACAGATGTTGAGTTGTTTTACTGCTACGTCTGTACCATCTGGCAGGTTGCCTTTATACACACACCCAAACCCACCTTCACCCAACAGATTCTGGGATGAAAATCCATTGGTTGCTGTGACCATTTCTTCATACGTAAACAAATTCCTTGAGTGGCCTAGTCCATTAGGCTCTGGGGGAAAATTAATGAAGTCACTGCTGGAACCACTCGCCATCAGTGGAGCTGTAGTAGACTGTGTCTTTGTATAACTTGAACCTGAAGGGAAGAAACAGATAAACCGTTCAGAAGAATCTTCTGCAAGATGCAATTTTTATCAATACAACATTAGTACGCAAGCTGGAATGTTACGGTGCACAGAATCAAACAATGCCTGCATGAATAATCATGCATAAGATGCAGCACTTAAGAGATCTGAGAAGTGCATCATATTTGAGAATAACTGAATAAGCAATTTCCCCCTACAAAAATACTGAATATTTGCAAACATGCTAATATGAGCAACCAGTGGCAGAAACTAAAATAAAAATAAATTGTGTACCTGAAACCGGTGTGGATGCAGTGGGTGAGGGCATCACATAATCACCATTCACTCTAGAGATAGCTTTCCTTCGTTTCCTTATGCACCAAGCTGCAACTCCAATAAGACTCAGAATCAAGAACCCAACCACTGCGCCAATGCCCACAATTGCACCAGTACCAATCCCGCTGTGTCCGCCATTTTGATTAGAAGTGTCCGGTGCACTAGGAACAGTATTGTTCACAGATGATGGTGGAGAACTTGACGAGGGAGGAGGTGGAGCCAATCTGCTCACCGGTGGTGGAGTTGATTGAGTGGAATTTGGTCCTGAAGGGGTGGTTGGTTGCAAGTTAGGTGGAGTTGGAGCAGGCAGGGAAGTATTACTCGGAGGTGGGGAAGATATTGGTCTTGGAGGAGGTGGTGGAGATAGAGGTACACTTGTTGGCGGAGGAGGTGAATTTGTAGGCGGTGCAGGTGTACTAGTAGGTGGTTGTGATGGTGGTGGCGGTGAACTTTGAGGTGGAGGTTGAGTTGATCGTGAAGGTGGAGGTGGCGAGGGAGGAGTTGAAGTTTGTGGTGGCGGCGGTGTGGATGGTGGTGGAGAAGGACTAGTAGGTGGATCAGATGGTGGCACCGGCAGTGGTGGAGAAGGATTAGTAGGCGGATCAGATGGCGGTACCGGTACTGGTGGTGGAGGAGCATTATTAGGTGGATCGGATGGTGGTACCGGTGGTGGTGGCATTGGCGTTGGCAATGTAGGTGGAGGAATAGAAGGTAGTGATGGTGGAGGACTAGGAGGAGGACCGCTCGGTGAACTAGGTGGTGGTGATGTAGATTGCTGGGGTGGTGGAGTTGAAAGTGTTGCAGGCGGAGGAGGGCTAAGGAGAGGTGGTTGTGAAGAAGAAGGCGGCAAGGGTGGGGGTGACTGAGTAGAATTATCTTGTGGTGGTGGTGATGTTGTTGGTGGCAATGGTGTGGATGGTGGAGGAGCAGCAGCAGGAATTGAAGAGTTAGGGGCTGGAGATATCGATGCCATTACTTTTCACAAAAAATCAACTGACAGAGTTACACCCCAAACCCAAATCACCTAAATTGAATACCAAAGTTTAAAGCTTTTCAGTCCATCGTCTGACTCTGACCAAATTCGTCTAACAATACACTGATAGCCCAGCCATTCAGAAAACAAAAAGATTACCAACTAGCTAAAAAAAGTAACTTCAAGTATAAACACAGGAAGCACAGCCTGGAAACTATGACCAACAGCAAGCTCTTCTAAGCAAAGCTTCCATCTTTAGCACAATTGAAGCAATACCCAAATCATAATTGACGATTTTTCCTAAACCCAGGTCACTTACCAATCGCTGTGAACAAGACCGATAACAAACCAGAAAGAAACGGGAAACCTCAGTTAACCAAAAATAGCAGATTACTTGCGAAGCCAAAAGTCATAACCACTCACCAAACTCCTAAAATCAGAAACTACTAAGAAAAATCAGTAAGCAACCCAACAAATGAAGTAATCTTCTGATCAACGAACCCATTCAAGAAACAAAAAAAAAACAACCCGCTAAATCGTCGCTGTTCCTTCTACAGAATTTCCAAGCAGAAATGCGGCGGAACCCGCATCACATAACAGTTCAAAAAAGAACACCAAGTGCTAAAAGATCTGGGAAAGACTCTTACTTACATTCTTAGACGCTTCAGCAGGAGAAGAAAAATCCCAAATGTCACAGCAAGTCTGGAATTCTGGATTTGCTGCAGCCAATATTGGTCAAATTTCTGCGGAGGTCTGAAAACAGAAACACGGAATGGTGGGCCCCCGAAATCACAAGCAGCACTGTGCTGACAGAAAACCGCCAAAGAGAATATTAGAAAAAGGACACCAATATTTTAGGAGTTAATAACCAGGAAATTAAATTAATTAAGGTGAGTTTTTACTTTCTGAAAACGAAAAGCGCATAAACCTCATAGTAGCGTCATCATCGCCATCTATGGGCTAATGGAGGAGGAGGTCGGCACTCTTTCCTTCATGGTAACGTCAAGTTTCAATTTTTAATTAGCCTTAGATAATCAGATTACGAAATGTCCTTAATTTCTGCTTTCCTCTTCTTCTTCTTTTTCTTGGGTTCTTCCTCAGTTGACCACGAGCTCCTTCACGGTTATTTCCTTTATAACTGTGTAGACTTGGTTTAGTAGGGAGATTTTTTCTTTGTAGTAGTATAAGTACACTTCCACCTTTGTAAAACCACACTTTTGCAAATTATTATTAACAAGACAAAGGAAGGTATAATACTGAAATTGGAGAAATTGTTCGTGCTTGTCATGCCGAGGCCGAAACTTAAAAATATAATTATCAATCCACCATTTCAGAATGTAACTATGAACTATGAAGATAGGTGAAATATCGGCAAAGAATTGGTCAATTATTTGAAGTTAATCAAGTTGTAGGTCGTTGGTCCTGCAGCGTGACCAACTTCAAAATGTGTACCTTTCGCCTTTGCTGGGTGTTTTCAGAACCTCATACTGAATTTTCTTATACGGAATGGATATCCAGGACCATGAGCCAACATCTGATCTAAGACTAATAATATTCCATTTTTATATGTTTGGCACAAAAGGATATTGGAGACTTATGTTGGTCCTACCCTCTGATTTGGATCTTACTGTTAATATTAAATTAACGATTAAATGGAGAAAAAACCATTGTGCAACTTTTTAACTGTTAAGTTGGCTTCTCAATATGGACCTTCGTGTTCCACTTTAGACTACATACCTTCATGTCAGATTCAGGATATTCGATTTTGAATGGCAATTATAGTTTAAATTTCCACTAATACAAGCATAGTAGTATCTCCAGTGTTGTTGTAAAGTGTAAACCCTTCAAATCTCCAAGTACAACTTCAAAAATAACACTAAACCTTTCATCAACCTGATATTGATATCATTGAATTGTCATGTTAAAACATCAAAAACCATTCGAATCCTCAGGCCGAGCTTTTGCGGTTCATGACTTAATTCCCTTCCCCCCCCTCCCCACCTGAACCAATTTAACACCCATATAAACTCGAATCCACCTTTAAGGAGTTATAATTGAGCCTATATCGACAAATCCGATTCCAGTTCGTCCCCTCTTCCAATCTGTAAATGATCTCTCATCTCTGCTCTGTAACCTGTAACTGTTTTTCGCAGTCACATACTTCTTTTTGTGAGGTCCTCAGTAACAATATCATACTATACGCTGCTGCGACGAAAGACCAAAACAAGAATGATTGGTTTGTTTAACAGGGAGATGGTGATTGTTGAATAAATGAAAGTCTGAGTTACAACCATTTCCATCCAGTTTTATAATGTCTTCTGATAACTACTTCCAGCTATTAATTTAACAAACTTTCTCAGTCAGAGGTCAACATCCACGAAAAGCAATAAAAAAAAAGGAAATGAAGCAACTTAAACTAGATTGGGAATGGGTAAACTATTACCAGTCTACCACATGTTTATAGTTGTTTTGGCAGAGATTCGTATACCATTTTTTGTTTGCTTGCTACTTAGCACGTGATGCGCCGTTCGTCGAAGAAACTGAACATGCATTACTTTGATACCAAACGCCACCAGTCGTCGGAGACTATGTTGCCACAAGCATTCAAGGGTTAATCTGCTAGAAAGTTGTTAAGAGTCTGAAAATGTGCTACTTACTACTCCTTAAAGGCCTCAGATTTCCTTCTCTTCATCCGGACTATTATCACGACAAGAGAAGCACCGACTTCGAGCACGGAATTAGGAGATCAGAGCTTATAGCTTGTCGGCCTGTTGTGATGACTTCCTTCTCGATATGATCTCGGCTGCCCAACTCTTTCCTATATCGGTTTGGAATTTCCCTGCAGATACGAGATTCGGGGAATCATTGTTACAGAAAGGAAGATCAGCGGAACAACTCGCAAAATCCAGCACAAAGAGCTTTAATCATGAATATTATAACATTAAGATTCTCTACCTGCAGTAGAGATGAAGAATTCATCCAACACCTTCCCACGTTCTGCACAGCCATAGAGTGCATATGGTTTAAGCAATACATCCAAAGTAGCATTGAATGGACATGTTCCTCTAGATGGAAGATTTGGTAGCTTACCAGTTTCGTATTCCAGTGCTTGCAAAATCATCTCAACCTGAAAAAAGAAAAGGCACGTGACCTTAGGTTAAACAAAGCTCGTGTATTTACGAAAAGAAATGTATGTACTCCACATCAGTTGATATTGATACATACTTTGTCAAAATCCTTGACAAGGTTTGCCTCCAAGGAAGCATTGTTTTCATACTCGTACCATAGTTCTTTGATCTCTTCAGCTGCAGATTTGGAAATTTGATTACCATCAAATTTGGGTGTATCTAAAATCTGACGTGAGGTTAACCAGTAAGTACCTCTCATGCCTCCGCCAAGCATTTTGCACATTTCGTCTAATGCCGCTTGCTCAAGTCTGCTCTTTTCTGCCTTGGGCACACCATCAGATGGTGTTATATCTCCAACAATAGCTAAAAGGGTAAAAAGTGAATAATTTAGACGTCAACAGCGACGAAAGACATGCACGTAATTAGTCATGAGTGAAATCAACTGTCACGTTGTCTCAATAATATAGGAACTGATAACTCATTGATTTTCATTCATTATTTCATTTTCCCTCCCCAGCCCTTTTGATCCCTCAAAAGAGAGGATCTCTAAACTGGTATTGCCTCCTTAATGCCCTGTACTAGCTAAGCTTTACCATATCCACGGTCCACAAACAACAAAAGAGGTACTAAGTACTTTTTCTCTGACAAAAGATCATTAGATAGGGATGAAAGTAATGGGATCAACAATAAACTCACATATAACTTATCAGGACTTGCAACAGAACAACAATTCTATTTGTGAAGTAGATTTAGAATCAACCGGTCTCTCTCTTAAAAATGATTCATGGAACTCAAGTCAATTAATCTAAGCAATCAAGACTCCAGGCCACCGTTTTCCTCAATGGTATTTGGTGGACGGATACAATAGCCTTAATTTCCACCACTAACATGGAAACGGATACGATTCATAAAGTGATCAAGATTTCAAGTCAACAAGCACAATCCAAACCACATCAGTCATGAGAAAGGCAATAGTACACAGAGGAAAAAGCATACCTTCTGCAATATCATGGACAATCGCAATCTTCATACATCTGCACCAATAGGTTAGGCAAACAAGTTTAGCAAGCAAAATCCCCAGTTACATCTTACATTCATAATGAGCATCCAACAGCACCAATACTGGTTGCTCCCCTGAACCATTCCTTAAGGCTAGCAGAATAGTATTAACAAACCTAAGCTACTCGGTGAAAAGTCTAGAGAATTATAGGAAATAAGTCTAGAGCTAAGTTTCTCATCTAATGTCACTATCAATACATGTCGTTTACATGCAGACATATAATAGAGAACAACCTTTCTCTGTTGACACCAGGAAGGTCACCGACGACCAGAGACATCAGAGCCATGCGATACATGTGATCAGCGATAGATTCAGCGCCATTAATCCCATGATTGATCCACCCCTTCCGTTTGGTAGTCTGCAAGATCGATCACTCAAATAAAAGAATAAATAATAAGAGAATTTACAACTAATTTTGGCCACATACAGGCCTCCGGTACAAAAATTACCTTGAGGCGATGGCAGAAGGTGAGAAAATCAATCGACGAGGAAACAGACGATGACGATCCGTTCTCCTCAAAATGCGATTTCGTAGGTCCACGCCCGCTCAGCTCATCAATCTTTTGAGAGCGAACTGAGACGGCGAACCTCGGGAAGGGAGCATCATTCGAGAAAACAGGACGGAGAAAGGGACGGATGAAGCAAACGGAGGACGAACGGCCGCCATGAAGCAGGGAACGGTCGAGCGCGGGCGAAGAGTAGAAGGTAGAGGGACTGACGGCCATCGCCGGGGAAGAAATGTCGCCGTCGAGTTTTGGGGTTGGAGGTGGAGTAGAGTAGAGTATTTCCCGGTGGTTAGTTTCAGCAGGGTTTAAAGTTTTGTGCAGCGAGTTAGTGGGTGGGCGCTACAAGTGTACGAGGCCCCCTTAAGAGTTTGCTTTGGTATCTTGTGGTTTTGAGTACTCTTATCTTTTAACATTTTTCTTATGTTCTAACGTCGTATTTTTAATCAAAATAGTTCGATTTATAATTTTTGCAACTCGTCATTAATGTTTTCCGTCATTTTTTTAATGTTTTTTAATGTTTTAACGTCGTATTTTTAATCAAAATAATTCGATTTACAATTTTCGCAACCCGTCGATAACGTTTTCCGTCATTTCCGTCACCTTCGCCACGCATACACGGCATTTAAACTAGATGCCTAGTCATTACTCCACAAATTAAAAATAAATAAATAAATATCGTCTCTCCCCTTCCATCCTCTCTCCCTTTCTTTTGTCCTCGCTTTCCCTTTCGTCGTCCGCCGCTATTGCTCTGTTTAGCTCCTCCACGTGGCTCTGTTCATGACCGGTCTGATTTACCTAACAAAGAAGTGGTGGAGAGTCGTGGAGGATCGGCTCCATGTCTACCAGTACTTTAAGGTTCCTGAATTCAACGCCAATGAGAACGAGCAATACCGGAGAGTCACTCTGTACCTGAATTCTCTGGAATCCATGGAGGATTCTGATTTCACCAATCTGTTTACAGGAAGAACCTCCAGCGATATCCTCCTCCGCCTCGATCCTAATCAGGTGATTGATGACTATTTTCTCGGAGCGAGAGTTTCCTGGATTAACGGCGATGACGGCGGCGGAGGTGGTAGGACTTTGGTTTCGAAGGTTAAAAGAGCTGACAAGCGGCGAATTCTCCGGCCTTATCTTCAGCATATCCACACCGTCTCAGACGAGCTTGACGAGAGGAAGAAGGAAGCTCTACATGAACGCAATCGAGAGACTCGGCGGAGGCGGCGGCAGTACAGATGATGCGAAAACAGAAGGTAGTGGAGTTCCGTCCCGTTCGCTCATCCGTCGACGTTCGATACGATTGCGATGGAATCAGATCTGAAAAGCAAGCTGAAGTCAGATCTGGAGTCGTTCCACAGAGCCCGACAGTAGTACCACCGTCTCGGCCGCGTTTGGAAGCGGAGCTACTTGTTGTAGAACCGCCAGGCACTGGAAAATCCAGCTTCGTCGCTGCCATGGCGAATTTCTTGAGATACGACGTCTACGAGATCGATCTCTCCAGAGTCAGGGACGATTCGGATCTAAAGGCGATCCTGCTTCAAACGATGAGCAGGTCAGTGATCGTGATCGAGGATCTCGATCGGTTTCTGACGGAGAAATCAAAAGATTCAAAACCATCCGCCGTGACCCTGGCCGGTATGCTGAATTTCATGGACGGAGTTCTCAGCTCCTGCGCCGCGGAGGAGAGGATAATTTGGTTAAGGGGATTACGATAAAACATTATTGGTTAACCACTTAACCTCCAGAATAGTTTGCATTCAATACAAGAGAATGATCAGGAAGAGAATCCTCAATCGGAGTAGCGCAAGTGGTTCCGTTGTGTGTTGGCGACCTGGGAGTTGAGAGATCCTATGTTTGAATCTAGCACACCCCACATATGGACACCTATTTAGTATTTGCTTCCTTCCCTATCGCAAGTTCGCCAGATTCGAGATATTGAAATACGACACCCAATCATTAACAAATCATTTCCATCAACTATGACAAATCTGAATGGAAACTTTTTAAGTTATGAGTTGAAGACTAAAGCAGGCACCTTAAAGACGAGACAAAGCAGTATACGTCTAAGCTCAGAGAGTAAAAATAGAAAGGATAACCAAAGGAATACCAGGGACAAAACCTGTGAACTTTATGTTCCAACACTAAGCAACTCTCTTATCAGCGGAAGATTTCTTCAAGTTCCTAGGAGAAGCTGTCCTCCTCTCCCCCGCGGTTTCCCTGAAATTACTACGTGTGCGTGTGCCAGTTATTTGGGAATCTCCACCATGAGCTTCACTTGCACGGTTCTTGCTGTAAGGCTGATCGTCTAAGCGTTGCCTTGGTGGACCTCTTAAAGGCCCCCTCAAGTCGGAATTCTGTCGTGCTTCAGTAATCTTCCTATAGAGTCTATCGACAGATGCTTCTCTTCTTGGACCCCTCGGAGGCCCCCTCATCTCCGAATTCCTTCGTGTTTCTGTTCGTCTGTGACGATCAGGACTGTTTTCCGTACTCTTCCTATAGGGTCTATCAACAGATGCTTCTCTTCTTGGATCCCTTGAAGGCCCCCTCATCTCCGAATTCCTTCGTGTATCTAGTCTTCGGGAATTTTCTGCACTGATATCCATCCTCTTCTTGTAGGGTCTATCGACAGACCTTTCTGTTCTTGGACCCCTTGAAGGCCCCCTCGTGTCCGAACTCCTTCGTGTGTCTATTCTTCGAGAATCTTCTGCACTGAAATCCATCCCCTTCTTGTAGGGTCTATCGACAGACCTTTCTGTTCTTGGACCCCTCATTTCCAATGTCCTCGAGTTACCTGCTCTTCTCTTGCCAATTTCAGCATTTGTATTACCACGTTTGGATTTCTTACTCTCAATTTCATCATCTTCATCATCATAATCATCGCTCTCTTCATCCTCATCATCATCATCATCATAAGCAACTTCATCATCACTATCATCATCAACCTCAGATTCCTTTGGATTTGCTGCATCATTCTCTTTATTACTATCTTTCAATTCTGGCTGCTTAGTTGTCTTCTTCCGTTTTTTATTGCTTGCTGCAGGAGCAGTAATTTCCTTACGATCTTCATTCACCAAGTGCATAAGATGCATATATCGATTCCTGATATCAACAAGTTCATTCTTCTCAACCAACCATCCTCTTTTATATCCCTCTTTCAGAACCACAGTATGCATTCCCATCTTTCCCGAGACGTAAAAAATCCCAGGATGTTGAATCAACGCTCTCTTGAACCAAGATCGAATCCCCAACCACTCCCCCACAGACAATAGAACCTCCCTCTCAGCCTTCTTCGAAACAAACAGATTCAGAAGCTCGTGCAAAACCGCGACTGCCCATTTATCGGCATCATCGGTATTCGACCCCAAATGTGTAGCATTCTCATATGGTGAGATATAAGGCAGCTTCTGCCACTCTTGAAACCAGTTATTCACCTTCTTATCCATCTCAAACCCTTCCGAAAACTTCATCTGGAACGAAAGAGGCATCCCCTTTTCATAAACTTTACCTCCACTTTTAGCCCTCTTCTCCATCAATGAAACAGCCAATTCATCATTCCAGCATACCAGTTCTAGTGATTTTTTGTTACCAACGATTCTGAAGTAATCAGGAAACTCGGGAACTATTGTTTTGGCATAATCATCTGGCAAACCTAGATCCCACCTAATGCTATCAAGAATGTTCAACGGTATCTTATCAATTCGCGAGAGCATAACCAACTTAACAAGCCTATCAGCGACATGCTTCTTGTAACTTTGACTCTGGTAAACCAACTGCTCTTCAGCGTCGAGATCGATTACCTGTTGAGTGAGCTTGATGTGAGGGTGAATCCCTAATCCGCCGGGGAGAAATTCCTCGAAAACGGCAGGGTACTTCCGGATGAACTCGATGGGACGGATGGGTATGTGGAGGGAATCTCTGTGTTGGGAGATGACGGGAAGGGGTAATGACTTGGCCGGCTCCGATTTGATGAGGTTCTTGAGGTGAATCAAGGGCTTGAGATGGTTCTCGCGCTCAACGGCATGATCAAACCCTCGGTCACGGACGTGCTTGATTGCGGCGAAATCGACTAATGTACGGTGGTGAAGGTGGCGGCGAGGGTTGGAGATTCGGCGGAATAGGAAGATCATTGGTTTGTGGAAGTGGAGCAGCTGCCACCGCTGCTGGTAATGGAGAGCTGTGGTGGTTTGTTATGGAGAACGGATTGGTATCTCTGGTTTAGTTATGGAGTCCAATTGCAAAGTTTTGGAAACGAGGGTTGAAGGCGAAGCAGAGGGTTGGGTTTGGAGGGTGATTGTTTAAAATGGTCACTCAACTATTAAATTTTATTTTACGAAATGGTAATTGACTCTTGTTATTTGTTGTTGGCAATTTACAAATTCATCCTTGATTTGGACAGTCTACTCGTTGATTACGTCTATGGAATCAGCATCAAAATCTCCAGGAAGCGCAAAGAGCCCCTCTTTCTACCAACTGCTCGACCAGCAGGTCCTCCTGTGTATCATCATCATCCTTATCCTCATCTTTATCAGAGCAAGGTGCTGTATCCCATTCCATATCAGCAGCAAAGAGTAGCCTTGCCTCCAAATGTGATGATGGTCGTCGTTGCGTTGATTGCTCATTAGCTCCAACAGTATTAGTTCCTTCTTTCATCTACTGATTGATGATAGATGGATGCATCTCGATCAGATCTCTCTTCCTTATTCTGTATATGCTATTCTTTCCTTCTTTCATTTTTTTATTCTTTGTATAGTTGGAACACCAAATGAGGTGTTCCCTTTTTTTGTAGAGAGTTAGTTTGGTTAATGAAGAGAAGTAACTGATTTCATTCATCAATTGTCAATAGTTTTTTTTGTTTGGTGTACATTGTTCTGTTTTGTTGTTAATGAGAAGTAGATGTGTCAGTTGTTTCTAATTGTTCTGTTCTGTCCTGCTCTTTTGCTTTCTATATGTATGTGTTCTTCTGCTCTTTAGTATTGTTAACGTAATATTAAGTTAAAATATAATAAAAAAATTCGTTTCAATATCTCGTACTTGCTTGGGTGATTCGATTCCAGTAGTCTTTTCCCAAATTTCAGCATGCATGAATTGCAGAACCTCTAAATGAACATACCTGTTGAATTATGTCCCACAAACCTCCAGGAGAAAAGAAATGATTATTTGATACTGAATCCCAATAATCCTACAGATTGAACCATCAAAACATCTTTTCATCCATCCATTAATCTAACAACTCCTGAATCACTAAACCATGATTGCAAAATGGGAATGGTAACTCTTACTGACCACATGGCAGCAAAACTTCTCGTTACTTGGATTGACCCCATTACAGAAGTCCCTATGAACACAAACTCTGGCCTCCATGGATGAACCATGAATGACACCATCGTCCATCTTGTGGTTATCTCGTCAAGTTCTGTATATATCCAGCTAACTCAACAATAACAAACACTAACCGTAAACCCAAATCCCCAGAAAACCCTCAAACATTCCAAATTGCTAAAATACAATCAGAAGAGCAAATGCAGAAACCTTTCTGACTCAATGGAGCAGGAACTTAGGGCGGAACTGAATCTTCAAAGCAGCTATGTTCAACAGACACCAATAGAGGTCGTCGTAGCGAGTAATTGGATCATGAAACTGGACACGCTCGAACTCAGTCAAATCATCAGTTCGCTGGAGATGTAGATCCCATGTTTATGCCTTTTCATAACAACTACCAATTAAAAATTCCCCATATGCCAGAAATGACACCGATAGACTAAAGATAGCAACTTTCGGAAACATAAACACTACTCTTAAAACCACAGGGAATGAGCATGCTCGATGTGGGGAAGAATATAACTCTCTGAAGCGAGAGATACACTGAAAATACATCATGACCACAAAGAAGGGACGGACAACGCCTAATTGGGCATATCACGTTGCTAATTTCATAAAGCAAGAGCAAGAGCAATTGATCATTCTAAGTTATGTATCAATATGAAGAAGTCTGTGCTCAAATCAAGAATGACGTTTTATCTCTTAAGAAAGCAAATGGATGGAAGAAGAATTCTAGAGGGCCTTCATTCGATTCTTGAGGAAGAGCTTGACACTGCACTTGTGCGTGTAGCCGATTGATTTCAGTTTTCTGTTCCCTCTGACTCGACGGAGAGGCAACCTCCATGTCGCAGCCGTCATCGTTGGCGGTCAAAGAATGTGGAACAGACGTCGAACAGGCGGGTGTCTTTTTCACTTTTAATTTTATTCTATTTTAGAGCTTGGTGGGGTTGTTTCCCCGTGGATGGAATAGGGGTTCCGATCCAATTAAACGACAATATTTGAGTGTGTGACGTGGATTCATTTAGTTTCAGAAAAAGCTGATGTGGCAGTTTTTATATTCTCAATTAATTTATATTATTTTAAGATTATACAGTGATTTAAGTATTGACCTTTGCTGTATGTCCACGTGGCAGCACCTTATTAATACATCATCACCACTATCACATCTCAGCCCTATAAATATCACACCCCAAACCCCAGAGGCCCAAACTGTCGCAGTGTCACTACACACAACATCTCAACCCGAACAGTATTAAGCACAAAACAACAACACCATGGAAGAAGCTTTCAGGAAACTAAACGGAATGACGACCACCTCATCACCACCGGAATATCCTTACTTATTATACCCCACTCCCACCAACCCACTTCACCGCCACCACCGCCACATCAGCAGCTGCATGAGTTCCTCCGCCACCAAGAGGACACCACCACCACCGGCGGCGGCGACCATTGCGGTTGCCAACGGCGGCGGTGGGGTCACAATAAGGTACCGGGGAGTGCGGAGGAGGCCGTGGGGAAGGTACGCTGCGGAGATAAGGGACCCGGTTTCCAAGGAGAGGCGGTGGCTGGGGACTTTCGACACCGCGGAAGACGCCGCACGTGCTTATGACTTGGCGGCACGTAACATGCGTGGGATGAAGGCTCGCACCAACTTCGTTTACCCTTCAGACGTACCACCTTTGCCGCCGGCTGACCCTCATTGTTTCTGCAGCCATCATCATCATCGTTTTCCCCCTTTCACTCATTTCTCCAAACACCATGTCTCCACTGTTTGTTCCCCCGTGATTAACAACCATCACCACCACCACAACACTGCTTCCACCCTTCATCATCATCATCCCATTCTCGCCGCTACACCCCCGCCGCAGCTTCGGACAAACGGCGGCGAAATCGACTTTCTCAACTCATCCTCATCCTCATCCTCCACCGCCGTTAGCCTGTCGCCGCCAACCCCAGGGAGTTCTGCTGTACCAGCGCCGTCTGAGGATAAGTACTGCATGGAGTTTTTTCCTCAAGAAGCATCTGGGTCGTCTGGGTTGCTTGAGGAAGTGATCCAGGGGTTTTTCCCCAAGCCGCCGGAGAAAGAGTTGTCGATGATCAGGAACGACGAAGCGACTTCGCATGATGTGGGGAGCTGGTCAAGATCATATGAAGGAAGAATGTTGGGTGGCGGAGATGATTATCATGGTGGATACATCAACTATTACAATCAGAGTCTGTGATGTTCGTTCATGCATCAGAAAGCTTAATTAGTTTAATATCTTAAGCATAATTTAGGGCGGCTAATCATTATTAAATATGTGTTTTACATATCAATATTAAGATTTAGTTTAACTAGTACTGTCGTCTATCTATCTTTCTATGTTTTGATGAATACTCCTAGTTCATGTCATGTAATCTTAGCTTAAGTTAATTATAATAAATATTATATAGTGCTTTTATTTTAGTATGAGGCTGTTCCTGTCACTGTAAGCTTTGGCTCAGAGTTCCTCTCATTTCAAATCATCCAACAAAAGACATGAATCAAGAAGCTTAATTGTGACGGGTTCAACAAAGGATTGAGAATCTCCAACGGAAATGCCATTGAATTACTCAGTCGAGTTTGGAAGTGAGAGATCGGACTTCATTCACAAATCCACATTGGATAAACAGATGATGAACCGATCCCTCGACATGATTGCAAAAGACAACACCAATTTTTCACTAATCAGCGAATCCAGCATAATGCACATCTACACAAAATATCAAATTTTCGCTGTTCTCGCATCCCCTATATAGCTAGCAGTGGTCTGAGATGGAATCGGAGACTAGTTGAAGTAGTCATGTTTGGTAAATAACAGAAAATAGTACAATTAATACTTCCATTGCATAGGTATGTTATGTATTGCTCTAGGGTTCGTGGAGAAAAGCTACAGAAACAGCTTATAATACCAGAGAGCAACAGAGGACTGTAAAAAAGTCAACATGTTTCTAGATTAAAGATGAAAATTTTATACTTTTTTTTTATCTCGGGTAAAAAAATCAAAGTAGTGTATCATACTACTACTACATAGTAAATAAATACATGCAATAAGCCAATAACAAGCAGAGACAGTAAACACATCATGAAAATTACAGACAGTTAATTGTTGGGAGTTGGAGAATATACACAAAGCATATTAAGCAACGACGACAGTACTATATGTCATTCAAAACATGCATTTAATTACATTACTGGACAATTTCGAGGAGAGTTGTACTTTAATTTGTGATTATTGAGCCATGTACTCTGGGTTTGAAGTTGCAGATAGAGTCGAAGGCACTTTTCATTAAATTTTTTTTGGGAAAGTCAGCTCTCTGCAGGTAGCTAGCTAGCAGGGGAAATTAATCACACAGCTAGTTGCTTCGACAGTTTCTGAATCCTCCACATAAAAAGACGGCCCCGGAGATAATGTATGCAGCAGCTGTTGTCCTGTCTGTTCTCTTATGTTCTGTTCTGCCTGCCATTGATGATTTTGGCTACTTACTTACTATATAATGATCCTCTGACATCGATAATTCTGTCCTAACTTTTTTGTAACAGCAGATATTAATGATTGAGGCGTAATGGTTGTTCATACAGTTTGCATTTTTTTTTTCATTATTGAAATGTATTTAACAACAACGTTCGATGATCATCTTAATTCACTTGTTCTACAAGACTTTCAAGTCACGATGCCTCTTGACAATTGCAATTATGCATTGTAGTATGTTCTGTATTTAATGTGTATACATTGTCCCACGCCCACGCGACTCTATTGGTTGGGTGGTAATCAGGTCGGTCTAGACTAAGCTCGGACCACCAAATCAAGTTTCGGGTTGTCCAGTTTGTTGATATGGCTAACCCAAGGCCGACCACGATATACTGATCGTCAAGATCGTCTCATTGATCATGGATGCCTGGTTCTCAATTGGAAACAAGATTTAGACCGGGAAAATCCCATAAGTATTTCGAACCCCACTATTGACATTTTAATATTTTTTTTTTATCACATTTAATTTCTTTCTTATTTGTTGGTTTTCGCTCACCTACTTGGACGGGGTGGAAGCTGCATCTCGACGCTTTCGCCGGCAGCTATCTCCGTACCTCGTCAACGGAGAGACGATCATATTTGTACACTGCTGCGTTTTCGAATTACTTGGACGAATTGCTTGTATGGATTCAAGCTCTCCGTGAAGACGACGACACCAAAAGGTTTATTTCCCCTACATACATTCAGATCTAGTGAGGTTCCGTGTGGGTTGGAACGACAAGTTAGAGCAGCTCCGGTGGAATCGTACCCGGAATTCGTTGGATGTTGTGGAGGATAGGCAGCCATCCGGAAACTTCCAATGGTACAGTACAAATCTGAAAAGGAGCTGCGACAAGCGGGAGGCTAACACATTTTTTTATTTATGTTTTTAATTTTTGCCTTAATTATTTGACGTTTTAGTATTCAAAGTAAACAACGCTTTAGATTGAATAAATTATGTTATTGTCCTTTCGTAAAATTGAAATCTATATAAGTAATTGTGTATAATGACTAACTCAAATACTCACAAACAATCTCAAACACTCACAAACAATCTCAAACGAAAATCCAAAGGAAAACTCGAAGATTAGGAGTTAATGTTAAGGTACGAAATTAAAAAAAAAAAGTTGGTGATTAGTGCAGGGCGGCCATCGGTTTCGGCTGGCTGGGTTTCCAACCGAAAGCGGCGGCCGGCTGGTCCTAATCACCATTTTTTCGATTTTAATTATTTAATTAGAGTAATTAGTGCAATTAGATAATTGTTAGTATATAATTAGTGCAATTAGATAATTTTTATTGAGTAATTAGTGAAAATCGAGTAAAAGTTAATGATTAGGGCCTGTCGGCCGCCGGTTTCGATCGGTTTCGGGCCTTATCAGCGGTTGGAATCCGCCGTCCGCCGGGCGTTATTTCGGCCCAAATTTCGGTCCAGCCGGCTAAAATTTACCAAAATGTAGAGAGAAATATACCGTGAGAAAAAATTTCAACACAGTAAATTTGAACAATGTCGTCTTTACGACTTCTAGGGCGTCGTTTTATTCAAATACTAGGGCGTCAAATAGTAACCCTCTAATTTGTTATCAAACTAAACAAGTCTCCGTTTCGAGTTTTAGTTTCTAGTTTTAAATTTTTGTTGCTGTTTTTTTATTTCTATTTTTTAAATTGATAACAATCTATACTAAACAGGCCCTAAATTTATATAAAAAATTGATACGTTGATGTTCACTATTAAAAATTCACAAAAGATTCCGATAATTATAAATTTTTATCATCGTTTAATATAAACGTATATCGATTATTTGTAAAATTACATCATCCATCCATTTTTATAGTGAATAATTTATTATCATTACAACTAAAAATATTTTGTATTTACAAACTTCCATTGTTAGTTTAAAAAAAATTCATCATTCATCTATTATATTGAGTTTTGATGATTACTATGAAATAAAAAACTAACATTAAATTGATAGATAAAAGTCCTTTATTGTTGTTTCCACCAAAAGATAATGGACCATGGTGAAATAAACAATTAAAACAGCCAAAAAGAATAAAATGAAACCAACGAGACTCGAACTTAGCCTTCTGATTTTGTGCGGCTAATTCCTCCGGTACTTTCACCGCCAGGCCAATGTTAAATGAAAGTTATCTATCCACACGGTTCTAATTTTGTTAGAGTCTCCGAAATTACATACCGTATTTTCGAAAAATCGGAGGTCTAAAAAATGTCGAAGTCCTGTGCCGTAGGTCAAAACAGCATAGGGTTAGGGCCGGCCCTGCTGATCGTGTAGCCTGAAGCTCGGTTTGACCAGGTTTGGACTTAGTCCGATCACGGTTGATAATTAGTATTGTTGCGGTTTGTATAGCAGACACAAACCACATGACACGTAATTCATTCATCAGACTGATAATAGTTTCGCTTTGAATTGAATTAGGATCCTATATTTTTAACGATAGATCCTCGTCAGAGAGGGAGGTTGGTCTGAATAAAGTGAACTATATAGGAAAACCAAATAGTTAGCAGATATTGAAATATGTAGCTTGTCTCCATTGGAAACAATGGAATAGCACCGAATGCCACTTGACTCAATTAACCTCATTGCACATAAACCACTTAAGGTTTTTTTTCGTACGATACCAATTAACTTAAAAATTAGTTGTGTCATCCAATTAAAAGTGAAATACGACTCATGCCACTATAGTGTTAAGTTACTGCATCATATATTATTATACTATAAATTCAGCAACGCACACCATTATAATTGTGTTTTACTCGGCATATACTTGTTATAGCAAGTTGCTTCCACTCCTGGCGGTTACAACAATTGCAAATTCTTTTCTTTTTTGTTGTTTGTCCATCCATTCTGTCCTAGCTAGTGAAACGAAAACAATACTAAACAATGTACATCAATCTGAACAGAAGAAAACATACATATAGAAAGCAAAAGAGCAGGACAGAACAGAACAATTAGAAACAATTGATACACCTTCTTCTCATTAACAACAAAACAGAACAATGTACATCAAACAAAAAAACTATTGAAAATTGATGAATGAAATCAGTTACTTCTCTTCATTAACCAACTAACTCTCTACAAAAAAAGGAAACACCTCATTTGGTGTTCCAACTATACAAATAATGAAAGAATGAAAGAAGGAAAGAATAGCATATACAGAATAAGGAAGAGAGATCTGATCGAGATGCATCCATCTATCATCAATCAGTAGATGAAAGAAGGAACTAATACTGTTGGAGCTAATGAGCAATCAACCCAACGACGACCCATCATCACATTTGGAGGCAAGGCTACTCTTTGCTGCTGATATGGAATGGGATACAGCAAATTGCTCTGATAAAGATGAGGATAAGGATGATGATGATACACAGGAGGACCTGCTAGCCGAGCAGTTGGTAGAAAGAGGGGCTCTTTCTGCTTCCTGGAGATTTTGGTGCTGATTCCATAGACGTAGTCAACGTAAGACTCTTCATCAACACCCAACAGCATGAGTTTCTTCTTCAACTCAAAGTAAACGAGCGCCGTCAACAAACTATCAGAGGAGGCAGTATGAGCTTCCCCTCTTCTCTTCACCCCCAAAGCATCCGCTAACTTCTGCAACCCAATTTCACTACCGGTCTCCTCATACAACTTAGCCATATACTTGCAATCCACCACCGAATCAAACCCGATCCCCAAAAAATTAACGAATTCCGCCGATGATTCCGCAACTGGACGGAAACTCACCGCCTTCACGAGATAGGCGTAATCGTAAACTCCGTGGAAAGTGATCCACGTAATCGCACTCCGCCTTCTCCGAATCACCGCTCCGAACATGGCGCCGAATCTGACCCGGTCAACACCGTGGGTTTTCAATTTCTGGAAATCGATTCCGTGGAGGGCCAAGAAATCGGTGGAATCTTTGGAGTGTAGGTCGTTGTCTAGGTCGAATTGGAAATTGAATTGCCAGATTCCGCCGACGGTGCCCTCGGAATTACAGAGAGTGAGCCCTAATTGAATCAGAGAGGTAGCGCCGACGTTGTACTTCAAGTTCTGAAATCGGAGTTCCTCGGAAGCGTACCTCGGTGTCGGACGGAGGCAACCTGGGAATTCTGTGTCCACGGACACTACTGGGTAGCTTCTCAAACAGACTTCCATGGCGTGGAGCTCTTGATCGAAATTATGGTTCCAGACTTCCCTCACAGCCATTGTATTTGTTTGCAGTAGTGCAAGAAGAAGAGAAAGAGAAAGCGTAATCTGCAGCAATATTGTCGGCGGCGAGAAAGAAGGAAATGAGAGAGAGATTCTTGTCTGCAATATTATCGGAGAGTTTCTTTGTTCGACAGTAAGGATTGATAGAGAAGAAGAGAGAGTAAAAGCAATCTCCGAAAGCTACTTACTTGCTATGTATAAGGTCGGCCAGCCGGGCAACGGGAAGTGACCGTTGGAGGACGCGCCGGGCAGTTACCGTTGGAAAACAAACACCCATCGTCGGGCTGGCATCTGTGTACCGTTCCACAATGCCCATCGGAATATGCCTGTTCCCTCGTCGCCTCCTCCTTTGCTTCCGCAGCTTTTGAAATGAATTGGGCCATTTTATTTTATTATTTTAATAATTATTTACCAAGTCTAATTAACTGGCAATTAAATGCTAACCAACCGGGGCCCACTCAAGTTTAGTCTCTACTGATTTCAATCGTAATCATTTTTAATCCAAAACGACCATTTTGTTTCCTCAGACGTCAACACATCAGATAAGGATGTTACATTACATTACACGTGCTAATATAATATTATTATTAAATCGTTTGATTTAATGTAAATTAATAGTATTGTTTTATTGAAAGATTGCATGATTTTGTAATTATTTTATGGATCTGAAGTTTATGACAGATTTATCTCTAATCTACATCACGTTTGTTATGTTCCATAAGTTTTTTAAGAATTTATTTTGAAATAAAGTTTTTTTTTGGTGTGTTGGGAATATAAAGGAATTTGTTTTTAATTATAATTTTTTGAATTCTACGAAACTGAATTTAATTTTAACAATTTTAAAGATTTGATGGGCAATTTCAAAATAAATTCCATAAATTTTTATTAATTATAATAAAATGGTATATATATATCTTTAATTGATAATTAAATTATCCATATATGTCTTTCCCACTTGACATCCACTCCTAAGTTTCCTCATGCAACTCTCCATGCTTCAACTTCACTAGGTTGTTTTGGTCGGGTGTAGGATCTGTTTGTTCACCCATGTAGGAAATAATTTATAAACAGCAAGATATATTCAAAATAGTATAAATATTTTTTCAATAACGTATATTATATAATTAAAATAGCACAACATGTATTATATTAGTATTTATTTTTTGTATATATAGATTAAGAACATAAAAAGTAAATAAACTTGTCTACACTGTGCAATGCATTATAAAACATGAGCACTTTCGTTATTCAGTAGTTTGGGCTCTCATCATATTAAAATCGGTTTCTTTTTATACCATAAGAATCTTAGAGTGCACCGTGATGCTTGAATATGACGTGCTGCTGGAAGTTATATATTGTAACAAATATGACTACAATAAGAAAAAATTAAAACCATTGATCAAACCATATGATTTGGTTCATATTTCTAAACCACCGATCCAAAATCTCGTAAGAACGAACGGGAAAACAACCAAAGACGAGGGAAAATAATATCCCATTTGATGGAGAGATTCCAAAGTGAAGAATGTTAACTACATCCCATAACAACGAGCAAAAAAGAAATCAACATCTCATCGCTGTCCAAGGAAGAAACCAATATATAGGCACCTTTCTTCTTCTGGCATTACGCAGTAGCAGTTCGAACAACCTCGTTTCTTGTTTTGTCTCACCTGCATGCTGCATCTTTTCACTCTGTCAGAAGCATCTTTATTTCCCTCTTTAGTCTTCAGGCTGAAAAACTAGCTGTAAGAATCAGTACTTCTCCATGACATTTGTGCATCACCACAACATTTGAGAAAAAAACAGTTTGAAAAGATTGAAGTGAAAATGAATATGTACATCTATTTCCAAATACACACCAAAACAAATATCAGTAAAAGAAATAGAACCTATAGTTTCATTCCCAGCACCTCATAAGCAGTAGCGAGAGTGCATCGTCAACTCGTCGGCATACCTTCAACGTCGAAGAGCAGGGCAAATGTCCATTACAATAGAAGCGGAAACACTCTACAAAATTGGAGGGTATCTTCCATTCTTCTTCAGCAATGTTTCATCACTTTGGCACTTCCTACCATAGCCCTGTTTGTAAGAAGGATAACATGTTAGGATGAAGTGGATAAAATAAGCCTTTGTCATGTATATAGTTTCTCCCAGAGCCCATACATTGTACTTGTATTACTGAAAAAACTAAAACTAATCAGTCCCGTCCCATGTAAATTTTCTCAGACTAGTCATTTTCTAATGTACTCTTCAAGATTAAACCTATTTATTTTATGAACATATAACCAACACCCATTTTAAAACATTAACTCCAATCAGTATCGTAAATTGCAGTTCTGCAATCAGCCAGTATGCTATGCTGATAGACCCAGCTAGAAGATCATATTCCATTCACCATAGAGTCCTTTCTTTCTTGTCAAATATTGACCACTTGACAACTTCATCTTCCAACTCAACCTCCTGATCAACCATGGCCAGATGGCCGTATAATCATCACAGGATATCATTGGAAAAACCTTTAGAACTAGCAAAACAGAATTTGATCAAAGCATACTCTATATGAATGCAGGGTGTGAGAAGAGAAGGAGAGGCCGAATAACTCAATAAATCCAACACAACAATTTTTACTCCATACACCCACATCAATGGAATCTGCTCGAGATCTACATCATTACAGCATGAAGAAACTCAACTAACAAGCCAAAAAAAGATAAATAAAATCAAATTAAAAGTGAACAAATGCTGATTTTACAATTTGGAAACTTTAAGGAAGGTTCCACTCGCCAAATGAGAGAGATCTGTTTTGTCGCAGAGAAGAGAACCAGACTTGCAAAGAGGAGGAGAATCCTTTAAGGAACAGTATGATTCCTTCGCGCTATATAGAAGAGTAATGTTCATCTCCTTTTCTGTTGAGCTAGACAATACGGAATAAATATGTGAGACTTGCATTTTTAATTTTCTTTATGATTATTAAGTTGGTTAATGCGATGATGATAGTTGATAATTTAATAAATTTTCGTCCATTCAATAATAACAGAGTTGTTATTAATGGATTATAGTAGTTTCATGGATATTGATAGTGAGATGTTAGTGACTTTCATTGGTTGTATGAGTTGTCATTGGCTGAGTACAGTTGCATATCATTGGTAACCGATATGAATCGAGCCAAACTCTATTATGCTTGAGCTCGGCTTGTTTGACTGGACTCGAGTTTGGCTTGTTTAGCATCGAGCCAACTAACGAGCCGGCAATCGAGCTAACTCTCGAGTCTGAGTCGAGCTAGTAAGCAAGTCTCGAACGAGCTCGGCTCGTACAATTTGGGTGAGTTGTTAATACGTGAAATTGCAAGCAGGGTGATTCAAGTCAATAGAAACAACAGAGAACTTAACCCACCAACAATACACAACCCATAAAGAAAAAGCTATAAACAATTGAAACATCCACTTTTCATTAGCTCTGTTCCAAAACAAACAAATACCGGATTTGGTGTATATAGTCAGTATCTAGTTAACAACGAATGAATGAATACATTAACAGAGCTCAATCATCCATAGATCAGAGATGACACTGGTGTTGCAGCAGTAGCAGAGCAATAATCCCAATGACCCATCATCATCAATTCCGCAGCCAAATTCCTCTCATAATACGGATTCGCATACGCCATACCCCCCTGATACGCAATCGCAGCAGCAGCATTGATGAACTCCCTAGAGATTCTGGAACTGATTCCATACACGAAGTCAAAGTAAACGTTTTCCTCAATCCCCTGCTGCTTCAGCTTCTTCTTCAGCTTGAAGTAAACCAGCGCCGTCAACAAACTGTCGGAAGCAGCCGTATGAGCTTCCCCTCTTCTCTTCACCCCTAAATTATCAGCTAACTTCTGCAATCCAATTTCACTCCCCGTCTCTTCATAAAACTTAGCCATGTATTTCACATCCACCACTGAATCAAACCCCCTCCCCAAAACGCCAACGAATTCCGCCGACGATTCCGCAACCGGACGGAAACTCACCGCTTTCACAATATGGGCGAGGTCGTATACTCCGTGGAAAGTGATCCACGTAATCGAACTTTTCCTTCTCGCAATCAGCCTTCCGAACGCCGTGCCGAATTTAACCCGGTCAATCCCGTGGGTTTTGAGCCTGTTGAAATCGATCCCGTGGAGGATTAAGAATTCGATTGAATTTGGGCAGTGGAGATCGCTGTCTTGGTCGAATTGGAAATTGAACTGCCAGATACCGCCGACGGTGCCTTTTGTGTTGGAGAGAGTCAGACCTAATTGGATGAGAGAGGTTTGGCCGACGTTGTACTTCAAGTTCTCAAATCGAAGCTCCTCGGAAGCGTACCTGGGCGTCGGACAGAGGAAGCCTGGGAATTCGGAGTCCACCGATACGACTGAGTACTTGGCCAGACATTCTTCCATGGCTTTCAATTCTTGACGGAGATTTTCGTCCCAGACTTCCCTCACGAGAAAACCCATTGTTTGTTGTCTGTGATCTCACCGGCGAACGGACAGCTTTGCTTCGTTTTGTTCTGTAATTTGGATTGACGGAGAAGAAACACAGAAAACCCTAATACACAAGTGGCTAGATTTCGTAGTCCCGTGGAGCTTCCAAGTTATGTATGTATGTATATATAGGCTTAGAAGTTTCCTAGCTCGATGAGGAAACTGGGAATCCTTACTGTGTATCGTAGGGAAGAAGTTTCCTCATCCTTGCCGGTTTCCTTCCTCTTCTTGGAATCGTGTTTTATTTTCAACACATTTTAATTAGTCTAATTAATGATTTAAAAGAATTTGCAGCCTTTGACTTCTTCTTCCTTTTGAAGTCTTACTCGATCAACTACTGTCAAACTTCCAAAACAACTTCAGCCTACTTTATAGATTGAGCCGTTTACAAATCGAGTCGAGTCGAATTTTATTGTGTTATAGTTTGTTATTCTTTAGACGATTTTGAGTTAGAAAATGTTAGCGAGCGCTTTTGAACTTCGCTCATTGAAACTCCTTCATGAGTCAGATTTCAGCTGAATTTGAAATTTATACCCCAAAATATCGAGAAGTCGAGATAAAAAAACAAACTATCTTAAAATTTACAAACTTTTGCGAATTTAAACAATAATGTACTACTTGCATTTTCATTAGAACAACCACAAATTACATATGATTTATTATATATATTTCATTATTTACTCTACTTACGAGCAATACACTCGAGCTGGCATTCAAGTTGCCTCTCGAATTCGAACTCGAGCCATCTCGCGAGCCTACAGAATCAAATATACCCCAACTCAACATTAACTCATTTAAAATTAAACTAAATCACAAACAAATTTTTTCTGAACCAAACTCCAAAGCTGCTTGACTCGTCAACCCCTAGGCTACTCATCTACTGATTTGGGTCAATGTTGTTAGAAGGTCCAAAGGTCTACGCATCAGCTCAAACTTCTCAAAACGGCCCCAAATTTGTCACGAAAATTCAAAATAGGTGGCCACCGCTATCCACTTGTGTACATGTCATTGGGCCATGTGTACATGTATCTAAATGTTTTGAATAAAAAAATTGGTTAATATGTACATGCTTTGAGGTCGAGTGGGATCGTCAGGCTTGACTCATGGTCCTAGTCATTTGGATTTTTATTATATGAGATGACAAACATACCCTCGATAAAGCTACCTACCTGATGTTTTAAGGGTAGTTTTGTACATTAACCAACCATTTATTAAATCTGTAATAGATTTGTAAGGTGGAATTAAATATGGATGAAATAGAAAAGTTAGCTCTCAAATGATATAAATTTTTAATTAAAATCATATTTTTTAGGAAAGTTTTGAGATTAGCTTAAATAAAAATTTAGATAAAATGATATAAATTTCAATTAAAATTATGTTTACCAATTAAAATTAACTTTCTTAAAAATTCGTTATATTATTTAATTGAACATTCTTTTCATAATTCCTTTTTAATCTCAATATTTTTAATTATCTTAATTCAACATTCTTAAAAATCATAATTTTTATTGTCAAACATAATATTAATTTTTTGCTCGAACGAAAAAAAGCTCAAAATTCCATACATTTCAATTGCAAAACGAACCAATAATTCCAGTTCCTTCACAATAATGGTGCGATCAATCCAAGCAGTATAATCGTTTCACTCGCATTTAATTCCATGAAAATCTAACCGATTCTGAATCTGGGGATACATGGGAAAACAGGGAGGCAACTCTACAAGATAACAAGCAATTACAAGGCTGAAACTGAACCCCAGAACCTCTTCCACACACCTCCCACAAACCCTAAAGCACACCCCAAAAATTACTGTCCATCACCATACTGCAGTAAAACCACACCCACAATCAGAATAAAGAATGGAATGGCAAAGATCCACACTTTTTTAATCCCCTAACCCAATTCTTCAATTTACTCCTTTCCCACATTTCTAATGTAACCAATCAAACTTCATGAATAACCATCCTGATCCAGAAACTATGACGACCATAGAGCTCCCTGGAAACTGCAACTGCTACGAGGAATCAGTGGTGTACTGCCACTACTGTCTGAAGAGCCTCCACTTGATCTCGTCGCAAATTCTGCATTTTCACCAGTCCAGAAAGAGATTGAGCAATGGAAAAAGTAGCGGGGGAGAGCTTGGAAGTAAGATTCCAGCAAATTGATTTTAGATGAAATGGTGCAAACCTGGCACAAATGCTCAAACAGAGGTCTGTCTCCATTCCACAACTTTGTAAAGAAGTCACCAAGATAAGATGCCACATTAATCTGCCAATAAAGTAATCACAGTTTACCAACATTTAAGATAGAAACGAATTTCAACGAATGTGGAAAAATCACGAAACACACACACCTGGTTTAATGGATCCCCGGCACTCAATAGCTCATTGTCGTCTTCATCCTCTTGATCCTTCAGTAGCGTGACAAAAAAAACCACCGAGTTAACCAAGTACAATTAAGCATCATCGAAGAAAGAGAATTCATTAACCGCAGCAACTGACCCCGTCAAATGCTTTTGCCATGGCTTCAAGTTCGTCATAAGTGGCCCTTCCGGATGATACAGCAGCGCCTGAATACAGCAAGTTTTTGTCAGCATCGCCGTCGTCTTCATCAATTTCTTCCCATTCAATCTCCTGAAATATTTGATTTTTCAGAAGCCTGTAATCCTCTTCACCCACGCTTTAACAGTAAGATGCAGAAAGTGAAACTTACCTCTTCATCATCAAGTAAAGACACTATCTGCACTTGTTCCCGCATTTCAATCAGTGTGTCAGCTAGTAAAGACACTATCTGCGGGGAGCAACCAAATAAGTTCCCTTAGTTCACATTAGAACATTACTGCAATCCAACTCACACTTTTCCTCTACGTTAACAGATTCGTTTCGGGACATGAAATCAGTCCCGAAACTTCAACACAGAAAAATCTCCCTGTACTTTCATACAAATTGTAACAGGACATTGCTCGATCCAGTTTTACCCAACCACATCTCCGTGGTTTTGGTTTATGGAAGTGTAGAGAAGAAAATATCCACTGTTCTTGATTCAAATCTTAAGGTCAACTTGACTTCTCCATTTATGGTTTTATCAGTAAAATTGTCCTTAAGTGCAGAAATCCAGAAATCTAAGTGATTCTGGTATGATTATTCTTATTTCTGTGGTTTCCTTTACATATATACACAGTCTGCATCATTAGGATGCAGATCCAGCTCGTAGTAATCCCTACAAATCAGGGATTCATCCTACCTACTACTTACTATGAATACACTGCCTAAATCAGGCTAGACTGATTCTATAGGATAGCTAGATTACTCCAAGTTATACGCCTAATAATGTCCTAGTTATTTCTGTAATTCAACACTCCCCCTCAAGCTTGGCTGTAGATGTTATGGAGGCCAAGCTTGCCTTGTAGATCATCGAACATATCTCTAGGTAGAGCCTTCGTGAGAATATCTGCAATCTGCTGCTTAGATGGAACGTACTCCATCTCGAACTCCTTGTTGTTTACTTTCTCAGAAATAAAATGACGATCCAGTTCAACATGTTTAGTACGATCATGATGAACTGGATTCTTCACAATGCTTAGTGCAGCCCGATCGTCACACAAGCACTCTAACAGACCCTCATCCTCCATCTTGAGTTCCCTTAGAATGCGCCTTAACCAAACTCCTTCACAAATCCCATCTGCCAGTGCCCTATACTCTGCTTCAGCACTGCTCCTTGAGACCACCGTTTGTTTCTTACTCCGCCAGGTCACTAAGTTCCCCCATACGTAGGTGCAGTAAGCTGAGATTGACCTTCTATCTGTAAGGTCTCCAGCCCAACTCGCATCCGTATAAATCGAAATTCTGCGTCCAGTGTGTTTCTGGATCAGCAATCCAACACCCGGTGTGCCTTTTAAATACCTTAAAATTCTCATCACTGCCTCCATATGCTCTTCATTTGGATTGTGCATATGTTGGCTCACAATGCTTACTGGAAACGAGATATCTGGACGTGTGTGAGCTAAGTATATTAGCTTTCCTACCAATTTCTGGTAACTCCCCCTCCACCGGTGCTTTTCTTGGCCAAGAGCAAACTTCAAGTTGTGCTCCATTGGCGTGCTCGCAGTTTGCACCCAATCATCCCGCCTCTCCTTTAACAAATCTAGGACGTATTTCCGCCGGGATAAACTTAGTCCCTTACTAGATCGTGCCACTTCAATACCTAGGAAATACCTCAAATTTCCTAGGTCTTTTATCTCGAATTCCAAAGCTAGCTTCTCCTTAAGCCGTCCGATTTCTTTTTCATCATCCCCCGTGATGATAATGTCATCAACATATACAATGAGGATGGCTTTTCTTCCTCCCTCATTTTGCTTTACAAACATGGTATGATCAGTTTGACACTGATAATACCCGTATCCCTTCATGGACTGAGAGAACCTCTCAAACCACGCTCGCGGAGATTGCTTCAGGCCATACAATGCCTTCTTCAGTCTGCACACCATTCCCGGTTCAGTGGTAACGCCTGCCGGGACATTCATATACACCTCTTCGTTTAGATCCCCGTTTAGGAACGCATTCTTCACATCTAATTGGTATAGGGGCCAATCTAGATTTACTGCAATGCTTAGAAGGACTCTCACGCTTTTTAGCTTGGCTACAGGAGCAAATGTCTCCTCGTAGTCCACTCCATAGCACTGTGTGAATCCTCTGGCCACAAGACGAGCCTTATACCTCTCAATCTTTCCTTCTGAGGTATACTTCACTGTGAATATCCATTTGCAATCCACTGTGGATTTTCCAGCTGGTAGCTGTACTGTATCCCACGTATGATTCTTGAGCAGTGCTTTTATCTCTTCCAACACTGCTGCCCTCCAGTGAGGTATTTTCATAGCTTCTTCGATGGAGTGAGGGATTTCTGTGTTGTCAAGAGTTCCCACAAACGCCTTGTACTTCTGGCTTAGATTTCCATATGAAACCCATCTTTCAATAGGATGAGTTGTGCACGATCTAGTTCCTTTTCTGTGAGCAATTGGAAGGTAGACTGTATCATCTACCTGTGTTTCCTCTATGTCAGCAATCTGAGTTTCCTCTGTTTCCTCCGTTTGACCACCGTTCTCAACCCCATCACTAGATTCAACCCCCTGATCCATTTGTGCTGACTCACCTTCTTGGAGGCTGAGATCTCATTAAATTCTCGGTCGCCGAGCATGTGTGTTTCTGGCAGTCTTCTTCCTACGCCGATAGACCGAAGAGGAGGGATTTGACTGTTATGTTCGATGGAGGGATTTTTGGCTACTTTAGGAGACTCTAGAATGACAGGGGATGATTCCAAGGTGATAATACTACCAATGGAGGACTCAACAAGAGAATTCTCCCCCGAGGCCGACAAGGGAGTAGAAAGGATGGTGTTCAAAAACGTGACATTTTTTGAATGATAGACTTTGTGGTCACTTGGAGAGTAACACTTGTAACCACCGTGATGAGGGGAATATCCCGGAAAAACACATTTGATCGCTCTAGGATCGAGTTTAGTACGAAGGGAGGAATCTAAATGGACAAAGGCTGTACATCCAAATACCCTAAGAGGAAGATTGGATGATAGAGCATGACTATGGGGAAAGTTTTTGAGTAGAACACTACGAGGAGTTTTAAATCGTAGAGTTCGATTTGGAAGACGGTTGATAAGATAGGTTGCTGTGAGGACAAAGATCACCCCACAGGCTCTTTGGTGCCTTAGCAGAAACGCCGATGCTCTTGCCACTTCCAGCAAATGACGGTTTTTGCGTTCGGAATACCGTTTTTTGGGGAGTGTAAGGGCAAGAGCCGCCGTGAGCAATGCCATTGGCCGTCGTGAACGAGCTTAAGGAGTGATTGAAATAATCCTTTGCATTATCGGTGTGAAGAACTCGAATAGGTGTTTGAAACCGAGTTTTGACTTGATTTTGGAAGTTTTGGAAAATTTGTTGGGTTTCGCCTTTGATTTCATTAGGTATGTCCATGTTAAGCGAGTGTGATCATCGATGAAGGTGATGAACCATCGAAAACCATTACTTGTTTTTACGAACATGGACCCCAAATGTCACTGTGAATAATGGAAAAAGGATGTGTTGGCTTATATGGCAGACTATGATAAACGATCTTTGTTTGTTTTGCAAGTTGACAAACCTCACAATAGAATGAACTCGGATTTTTATTGATAAAAAGCTTAGGAAACAGTTTTTTGAGATAAGAGAAACTAGAGTGGCCTAACCGGTAATGCCACATCATGACGGGGCATTCTAACTGGCTTGACCTAGAACTTAAGTATGCTGACTTGGAACCCTCTCCCCCTGGTCTTAGTCCGCTTATTGTCTTTAGACAAGATAGCCATCACACGGCTCAAACCTCGCCAATCATCCTCCGAGATCCCACCTCCCGCAATACACATTGTGATGGGTCACAGGTTAGTCGACATTTAAGATCCCGTGTAATCCGACTAACGTAAATCGATTGCAATTTAGCTTTGGAACGTATAGAACGTGGAACACAACTCGATTAGGGGTCGCAGTAGGCCGTCCCAATTCCTTCGACCGGAGCTATGGTTCCATCGCCGATACGAACTCCCGCTTTCCCTACATGAGCCCGGATATTGTGGAGTAGCCGTCTAGAACCGCTCATGTGTTCGGTAGCTCCGAATCTAATATCCAAAGGTTGTTTGAACCGATTTAGGGCAAGTAAAGCAAGAGAATTTATACCTTGCCTAGCAAACGGCCGTGGTGAGTTTCGGAGGGGCTCGCATGCCTTCTTAGCCGTGAATTGAGCCATCATCCGCCGGAGGATCTCCGCTGTTCTCCGGTCATCCGACCAATCCGTTGAGTTTGCTCGGCGGCAGCTCGTGCATGAGCCTCCCTCTCTCGCCTTAGGTTTCCGGTCAAGGAGCTTCCCATGTAGTTTCCAGCAGTGTCCTTAGTGTGTCCTATCTTGTTACGGTGAGTACACCGTGGACGCACCTTTCCGGACTTGGTGTAAGCATTCCCTTGATTTCCGGTGTAGTGAGTGGCCGGGCGTAACCCTCCACCGGAATGCTCTTAGACTCGGGGATCATGAGTTTTCTCCCTCGCTCTCTTCCCACTTGATTTCAGCAAACGCCTCCCCGACCGATGGAAGAGGAAGACGGCCCATGATCCTTCCCTTGGCCTCATCGAGGGCCCGATTCGGTCCCGGAGGAAACGGATGGTCCGTTTGGTCCGAAGGATTTGTCGATACGCTTCGCATCTTCGTACACTTCCATAGGTGAACGTCGTACGCATCCCGCCGCAGCCAGCATTTGCTCGCCCGTTCGTCATAGTGCGGAGTAACCGACTTTTCCCCTTGTTTGAGATCATGGAGTCGCATCTCCACTTCAAAGGCTTCAGCCTTGTTTGCCCGATTGGAGTATGTATGCCTAGCTCCATCCCGCATCTCATGGGCGCTTTGGTGAAGAAGGAATTTCTCACCAATGGACGTGGTCATTGAATTCGAAGCCACGACCGGACCATATTGTCCTCAATATCCCGCTTGATAAATTCCGGGTCATCCTCTCGCCGGGCCGCTTGGTCTTTCCGGTTAGGTAGCCTCTTTTCCCCTTGCCCGAGATAAACTTCGCATCGACGAGGACCATTGGAGATAGTTATCTCCGTTGAGGCGATGATTTGTGATACGGCCCGTGACCGTGTCCGATGTGGCCGCCGGGTTTGAGTGCTTCGGGAGGGATCTCCCGAAGTCACGGATGGCGAGGATGGGACTTGAACTTCATCGTTCGTGTTCGCCATCAGATGAGAGTGAGAGAGATAGAAGAAGGAAGGTTGATGGAGCTGGATTCAAGGTCTGAATCTAAGCTCTGATACCATGCAGAAATCCAGAAATCTAAGTGATTCTGGTATGATTATTCTTATTTCTGTGGTTTCCTTTACATATATACACAGTCTGCATCATTAGGATGCAGATCCACTCGTAGTAATCCCTACAAATCGGGGATTCATCCTACCTACTACTTACTATGAATACACTACCTAAATCAGGCTAGACTGATTCTATAAGATAGCTAGATTACTCCAAGTTATACGCCTAATAATGTCCTAGTTATTTCTGTAATTCAACATTAAGGATCAATAAGAGTACCTTAAAAGGCAGTGGCACCATCGTCCACTTCTCAGGAGTAACTTTAGCCTTTGAGCGTGTAGTTATACCTTCCGTAGTCTGCATACATACAAAAAATTGAAGGGCTTTTTGCTGCTAGATAAGGATGCCGTGAAGAAAGGATTCAAAGTAAATGGCAGATATGAACCTTTATTAGGTTCCCTTGTACATTGACATTTCCAAGTTGAGAATGCCTGGTGGAAAGCAATAAGGTCAAAGCAGTGGTTGTCACCTTAATCTGATAGGCTCCTTGAATCTCCCCTGACAAGATTTATTAGCTTGCCAAAATAAGATATTTGAGCTTCAACAAAAAACATAGTTCAGGAACAAAATAAAACGACTCGAATAGATGAATACCCAGTCTTGGGAAACAGGACGGTTAATACCTTGTTGTTTTGTCCATTCTGACATGACATAAACAAAGGCATTATCATGGCCCTCGGCTGGGATACTAACTAGCATATTGATGAACTGTTCCACATTAGGGGCACTGATGTGGACCTGCTCATACAACACATTCGGTCAAACAAACAAATGCACTGCACAAATATCTGACATCTTCAGAACGGAAAGGCAAGTGGATCAAGAAAGGTAATCATGAGATGAAACTAACTGAAGAACATGGTTATGAACAAATGTAAGCACTTATCATGTTGGGATACAAGTCGTGAAAAGATGGGCGGCATTGGGATGTTTTATACAGTATGCACTGTGATATGGACTTTCATCTTAGCAAATCAGAAGGCATATGTGTATAGAAGACAATACCAATCGAGCGAAAAGGACTATCAAGGAGCTTCGCAATCCAGCTATTTGAGCAGACTGCATTCTTCTAACAAGAGCAGCAATAAGGTCTGGGGTATGTTGTGCCATCTGCTGTGGAAGATGCAAAATCAGTTGCAAAGTGTAATTCCCAACAAAAAGAGAGCCAGAGCTTTCAAGACTTGGATCAAGAAGCCTGCAGAGCCAGGAAGCAAGGAAAGCCAGCGTCAATAGAAAATAAATCATTGACCACCAAAAGTAAATTAAACCAAGCAGTGCCACTACTGTTAATTAAATATCCGGGACATTGCTGATGGCAGGAATCTGTAACGTAATGAAGGGAGCTTATTCAAGAAATCATATCTTTTGACGTGATAGAAAGCCGAAGCAACAAAATATTCAAACAAAACAAGAGGAACCAGGGAAAAAGACTACCTTGATGTTACATCAAGCAAACTTCTCATTGCAAACCCAGAATCAACAGCCCAAGCAAGAACTTCTTGTCTCCCCCCAGAAATAAAAGCAGCCAAACATTGAGTTGCATTCTAGAAGGGATGCAGAAAACAAAGGATTACCATCACATAACAAATGAGGAAAAGAATTAGGAAATAATGAAAGTAGAAACTACAGGAAAATAACCTGCAATTCACTATGGTCATCACTCTGAAGGACAATCCTAGTGATAGCATCAAAACAACCATCATATAGTACTCTCACAACGTCCATCGGAGCATTCTGTTAAATGTTATAAAGAGAAGCCATTTAGGGGTCGTTTGTTATGAGGGAAACAGCCTCGAGTTTTAACAACCAAGAAATATCACATGGAGAGATTAAAATGATGCAAGTTGTTATCAATCATGACTTGCCTTGAGTAGCATGGTCACCAGATCAAGTGATCCAGCTACCAATCCTTCAGGCTGTTCACGTGGCTGACAATTAACACAAGAAGGTCTCAAGAGGTCAGCAATATGGACATCAATTGACTAGATACAAGAGGAAATATAAGAAAGTTTATCTAGTAAAGTTGCATCTATACCTTGTTCAAAATTGGACCGATATGAGGCTGAACTCGAGAAACCAATGGATGAATACAGCCAGGGGCATTTTTTATGGCCTGAAGCAGTTTCAAAGGAAAAGCATTCAGTGGAATAGACAGTTATAAAACATACAACATAATAGCAAAGCCTTTAAACAAAGGATCAATTGGTAATTGGAGATCATATCTTTTCAAAATTCCTCCTACACCCAAAGCTTCGCTACATGTAAATAAAAGTTACCAAAACCAGAAGGATTCAGGTGAAGATAGATGTCAGAATGATCCATAAGGTAAGTAAAGGTAACGAAAAATAATAGTGAGTCGCTGAAGCCAATTAACAATCTTGCAAAATTAGCCACTCTCAGCGCAAGGACAAAACTCACCAGGAGTCATGCAGAGGTGTCAAATACATTAAACAAAGAGACAATTATTCTACCCATATATAGGTGAATTAGGATAGTTATAATATCTCAAAGTAGAATTAAAGAGCTCCAAATCCATGTCTGTTAGAGTATCTTCTAATCTCCAAGTAAGAATTTCAGATAATATAAAACAATGCCAAAGAACTAACATCCATCCACCTATGCCAGCAACTAATAGTTGGATTTGAAGCAGAAAATAATGGCAAATGCAGGGAACCGGCACAAATTAAGTACACATGCGAAGTGTAAGAAAGCTGAGGCTATTACCTCCAAGACTTCAATTGCATCAATACCAATAAAAGGGTCCGAAATATGTGATGCCCACACATTCAAAATCACCGGTGAGATCGTAGACTCAATTGCTACCGATATTTCATAACCTAAAAAGTAAAAAGGCAAGCTCAAATAAGAAATGAGGCAAACAGCAACAGAATACGATAGCTTAGGATTAGTGCCCTATTTACCTGCCTTAATAGCAGCTTGCAGTGTTTCCAGGACTAGGTGTAAAGTTTCATCAGATGCCTGACAATAAATCAGCAAATAGTCAATTAACATAATCACCAGAGTCTTGTAATTGTTACATTAACTATAATGATATTCCCATAAGTTACCTGTTGAAGTAGATCTGCAAGAGATGACAATAAACCTATCAGTTGAGATTGGACAATCCCTTTATTAGCTTCAGGGAGGAGCTGAGAAAGAGCTTGGCAAGCACCTACCTTCACCGGCGGGGGACTAATGACATACAAGCCTGTCAGCGCTCAATGTACTCCCACGATATGAGATTCAATTAAACATGAAGTTACACTTACACATCCATGCCAACAGTTTTCATTGCAGCATAAAGGAATTGCTCGAGGACCACGTGACTAATCTGTGTAGGATGACAAATTCAAGTACAAATGTCTAAGAAATAATGTTTCGAAGGGAAAAAATATGTCTACTAAATATGGATATATAAAAAACATGCAGAATAGACAAATATTGTAAGAATTACCACAGAGGAGAACTTAGCGACCAGCATAAAAACACGCGCACAAAGAAAGGGATACTCATGCGGCCCTGCAGAAAATCACTAACATGTAAAGGACGTCTATTGGTATGGCAGACAAACAAGTAGAAGAGCAATGCGTATAATTTCCTTTATCCTAGCAGTATGGGTGATGAAGACACGATTAAGAAGAAAAGAAACAGAGTCACATGGTGAAAAAACCAGAAAATGGACTGGATACCAATTCGGATGTCTTCAGCAGCAATTGATTCTATAAGGTTTCCTACGCCAATATTGGTAGTCCCTGAACTCTGCACAAAGAATTGCACGTTTAAAATATATAACTTGGATTTCAATATAAAGCTTACAGGCTGTAAGAATACCTCAGCTTCGAGCAATTGATCTGAAACTGATGCCAGCGCAAAGAGTGCTGCCTCCCTTATCTGCAAAGTTTTCAATGCTATGAGAATAAGATTTGTTCAGTAAGAAGTGGAGATGTAGTGGAGGGTAGTCATTTCCAGTTTTTTTTTGGAGTGCCTGCACTGGACTGGAGAGACAGGGAAAACATGCAGGATTGTAGAGCATGTATGACAAACTACAGGTAGAACAAAATAGAGAAATTAATAAAATGAAATATCATGCTTTCTCCTTCTACAGTAAGTAATTTTTCCTATCGACCAACAGATTGAGCAGAACATTAACGACGAATTCAAACAAAAATCTTCAGTTTCTGTCTAATCTTGATTGACCAGGGGCTCGTCCATCAACTACGTTATCAGCTTTAGTCAGAAAGCAAAAAGTACAGCAGCAACGTTCACAACTATATCATAGTAAGAAATTTTTTATCAGTATGGTGTCATGAATGAACTAGAGAAAAAATAAGACATCCAAGACTCAAGGCTCCAACTTGGACGATTTTTAACTGTCTTCAATAAGAACTTTACACCAAAAAGTAAATTGCTTCTCTTTGTCCAGACATGAGAAAACTGTTTCACTTACTCTCCACCACACTGCTGAACCAACAGATTTTTGTTGTTGGGATTCACTGAACCTTTGTCTTGAAGCATCTATGACCGCATTGATCCCCTCTAAACCACACGAAGTCATCACCTCTTCTAGCAAAAGTGCACCTGCAAGAGGGAATTGCAGAGAGACATCATTTTAGAAGCTTAAGCTGCTGAAATGGATAATCCAGTAATCCACTAGTATTAACCACAATATTGGTGTATAGTCAATCATTTGGCAAAACAAAATTAATCAGTTAAAAAAAGTATCAGAACCTGAAGTTCCAGTGGAGAAGTATATGCTATGGGGTCGTATCTAGAAAAATTAAAGCATTTTTTATTTTTAGAAAAGGTTAACTGACGTCTGAATATGAAGAATTCATTACAATATTACAACGTTTAAAATGATAAAATGGGTCCATAATATTCTATGTTTTTTAATTTTTTTAAAAAATATAAAGAGTGCGGAGGTTATGAAATATAGTAGAATATCTCAGAATTCAACATTGACTTTAAACAGTGGGAATGTATGTCATTCGATCTCAACAGAGAAGCTGGTCATTGCACACAGACGGAAACAAACAAATCTACATTCTATTGAATACTTCAGAAAGCGCTCACCAGAAACACGACAGCTATAAGTAACGTCATCCTCGTCTGCCACAAATTGATTAGCATCAGTTGACCACGTATGGATCTACTTCATACCAACAGTCCAACAAAACACTCGGTCAGCATGACCAAATATATATCTTTAGTAATAGCTCCGAAAATTGCTAGACATGCAAGTGTGTTTGAGTGCGGAGACCCACCAACCCTTTGGTAGCAACAAGCATGCAATTATAAGACATTCTCTAGTACATACGCAGATAATGGTTTTAACCAGAGACCTTGATCCTAATTTGCAACATAATTTCCATCTGATTGACTGGATAACTTCTAGTCAAGAACATCCAACACCAACTCTCTCAATCGCATACATAAATCAACTGATTTTAAACTTATAACTTCAAAATTCAGTTTATAATCTGTAGGTTGCATTTTGACATTTTCTTGTCTTTGAGTCTGGATTATATCTAAATTATATTACTATATGATACGCTAGATTCACTGTTCTATGATATCACTATCGGTCATTTGATAATTTTCACATATCTAATAAACTAAAAGTACAAAAAAACTGGGTTCATTTCACGGCAGCATAGTATTCTTCACATTCTAAAAGCAAAAAAGTGACAAGTAAATTTTTCTTAACACACTTCATCTTCTATAAAGCATGTAGACAACTTCTCTTATGCTAAAATCTTCAAAGAAACAAGCGGAGCCATATAATTTAGAATCACTAGAATTTGGACCTACACGTTTTAGGATGAATTGGACCAAGAATCCGGTTACTTAATTTGACACAATAAAGGACATCATCTCCAGCATTTTATAAAAGAAAAATTTGTTGATCGTGCACCAATCAAAACAAGACCATACATAATCACATACATTATGTTCCTGTTTCCTCCCCAACCCTTCATAAGAGTTAGGCCCTAGGGGAGCAAGATGCACAACAGAAGTGGCAGAATGAGGGAATGGTATTAGGTCGCAATGCTACTGGAGATCTACTGTTCCCGTAAAAAGACAAATAACAGAAAATTACCAAATAAGATAGACAAACAAACACTTGCCTGTTGTTCAGTTATTTGCAGAAATGCTACTGTGTGATATACCAGCTGATTAATATTACTCATGACAACCTACAAAAGTTCAAGGTTTCAATTAATATTTAATACAGCACAAGATAAATAAAAATGATAGTTGTAATCACAAATGCAACTTAAGTGTGAATTTTTTACCTTTCTCAGCCTTGAACTGCCAACAATGGTTAAGAGAAACTCAAAAAGCTGCATGTCGAGTGAGAATATAAGAAACCAACTACTTGACAAGCTAATATAATATAGTAAAGGAAGAAACAGACACAAATAAGAAAAAGTACATACTGAAATCCTATTTTAAAGTTCATGAAACATCAAACAAGTAAGACGTGGATTAAGTTGTATGAAGGCAACTTCATACACATACCTAGTTACTAACTCTTTTAAACCTTTTAGTCACTCGCATAGTTGAACCTTATTGAAAGTATATAAATAGATGTTAACTACTTAAAACCACTATTTACAAACTCTATACTGAAAAAAATCCACATGAAACTGAAATCTGACGAGTTGGAATCTTTGGCAAATAAGTAGTACTATCTAACATCTTTTAGAAATATGGCTTAGCGGATGTCACCTGAATGACAAAGGAATCGAGGCCCTTCTCAGCACCATCAGAGTCATAATTGCCTTCAAATGAATCTTCAGCACCATCTATTGACGACCGTAAGTATACACCCAGAGAAGTGACAAATGTTTGCCACAAAGGTTCCACAACAACTGCATTAATAAGGTGCGCCAAAGGACAAAATGAGAAACAATAACTTATAAAATAAACTTGAATATGAAAAGACGAGACATAAACTACAAGAATCATGTATCAATGTCACCCAATAAAACTTACCCATAAATTCTCCTTCAGCTAGGGTTGGGAAATTTTGAACAAACTGACTCAAGCACTTCAAGACCTATTAAACGATACACTATCAAAATTAAGAGTCACAACAAGCTTTTCTTTTCCAAAATCGTACAGACTAACCTCCATCCTAATGCTCCAATCATCAGGATCCTGGGATTGAACGGGTTGTCCTAAGATGATAGCAAACTGATCCATCCATGGTTTAACCATTGGTGCCATCAATGTAGTAGTTTCCGTCTGCAAATTGATATATAAGATATCATTAAAATAGAAAAAGCTACACTGCATAACAATTCGAACTGAAACCAGAAAGCTCAAATTCAATATACCTTATATACACCCCTCATAACCCCGATGATAGAGACGCATGAATAAACCACAGAGAGTGCTTTTGAACGCAGGTATTTGTTAAAATTCTGCAAAATTCAGATGTAAGAAATTAAGTACATTGAATGCATATTGTACAGGTAGAGCCTCATAAGGTAAGCCAGGTGGTAATGAGGAATGAAAAACATTCAACTATCTTTGAGGTTCAAATTTTGGGGATAGCCTGAAATACTAGAGAAGACGTTATAATATGAGGTTGATTTATAATTGACAATGAAGAGCAAAAGGTCTAAAGCATGGGTGGAATTTGTGAGGAACTGCATTGAACTAAATCCACTTCCAGCCTCTCCCATGCCAGTGTACCCTCAAGATCTAGGCATGAAAATCAGTACACCAATATGAGTCTCTTAGTTGAAGATTATGCATATAATCTCATTAACAACTATATCCAAGGTCCCTCTACTTGCCTAAGCGAGAAAAAACTTATAATTGCTAAATAAACCAAAGGAATTGGCTGATGAAAAGCCTCTTAAACCTTAACAGGAGAAAAAAATGACGATCAACAGACCAGGACCAACCTGAGAAGATGATACAATTGTATGCAAGCTTGGAAATAACACGGGTATTAATGTTGGCACCACTGTATCATCCAAATCTCCAGAAAGAAGAGCCAAGCACCTTAGAGCTCCCTGCACTGAAAATGGGGATAGAACTTACAACTGAAGCATTACCTCAAACACCACTGTAAGAATTTAAACAAGCATATGCTTATACATGTAAAAACAAGTTATAACCTACTGGACCTCAATACTCTTGCAAGACAACATTTAAGCCAAAACCATTTGGGAATTGTTAAGCCGGCTGTTTGAACTAGATGCAAATACCTAAGAAATTTATGAGTTCAATCAGTCAGAAACTTTGAGAAAGCAGAACAAAGGAGCTTGATATAGTTAGATAATGTAGCAGAAGACTGAAGAATGACAAATGGGGCACAATACTTTTGGGTGAACGCAAATCTTTCACCTTAAAAGTGCTAGGTGGATAACTTTCTCCGAGATAGATAGATTTGGCACCCCTCAATAGACAAAACAGTGTAACTTTATTTGTACCGAGAAACGTCACAAACAATCATGGCCCTTCAGCAGCTAGGTCTAATGTCACTGTGTTGTCAAGTAATTGACTCCAGGGGCATTGGATATCAATATTAACGAACCTCAATGCAATACGCTAGCTCAGAGGAAAAGATGGAAAGCTACATTGTTATCTGAAGGGTTTTTCTGTCTGCAGCGATGGTTAACTTAGGTAGAAATGGGAAATGTTATCTTTTTATAATCTGTTAACCATTACAGAGGCCTGTCCGACTTATTGCTGAGTGCCTCTCTGTCATTCTTTCAGATTTTATAGTTTTCACTCACTTATTCTCTTTCAAGTGTTAACCTAACAGGTTCCTCTCAGATTTTGATCCAGCTATGCCTTAGAATCTTACGTAGTCCCCGTGTTTATCATGACAGCAAGAGAAGGAAAATGTATCAAAAGAAGAATTAGAATAAATCCAACGACATACCTCCATTCATATTACTCTTGTCGTTGATAAGCCTAAGAAGTGATGGTAATAGTTCAGGCCAATTCTCCGGCCAGTCATAAGCAGCTATGGATGCTATGGCCATGCTAATTGCTGTGCATATTTTCCGATGAGAGTCATCCACAGAGGCTAGAAGATGCTTACGTATAACTTCCTGATACCAAACAATAATACCAAGCAATTATGGATGATAATACTGAAAACATGAATACAAAAATTTGTTCAGAAACTGAAGTTGTTCAAGAAATAGTGAAATACTTTTCTTTCACCATAACTAAAGTAGTATTTATAAGCCAAGATTGAGATATTATATGCTGATTGCTGAGCACTAAGTACCACAGATTTCTCAAGGCAACAGCTAATAGCAAATGGGGGTCCATTTTAGACAGATTTTTAAAAGAGTTGGAGGACCATACTTCATGTCATTGAACCTGTCTTTTCATATAGTTACCTTTTCTTCCACGGATACTGTAACATCGTCATCTTCTTCCCAGTGCTTCCGTATGAATTGCTTTAAAAGAACAGCAGCTAAGTAAAGCTTGTTAAAGCGAACAGAATAGATAGAATATGCATCGATATTCGATACTACCCTCAACTCTTTCGTTAGAGTCACATGCAGCGACAGGCAGACAAAAAGTACAAATGAACGAGAATTCAAAGGCAATTCATTTTCTCTGCCACAAGACGATTGAAAGGCTCCATAAATAAAACCAGACATTCAGTTGCCACATTTTCGTACTACACAAAAATCTGACAAGAATAGGAGAACAAGTAGCAGACAAGAAAGAGGATGCAAGACGGTATGGTAATCAACAAGAGTTCAAGCTTTGGTAAAAGAGGATATCTGTCGTAACCCCAATGAGAGCTCCCTATTTGCAGCAACACGGGATAGCGCCGCTCCAAATCCTACAATGCCACACAATCAAGAGATCAATCTGTTTAGATATAGTGATATACCTACATACATTTCAAAAGTACAGCGTCAATCATCAATCAACTGATGGACATGTAAGCTGATAGATATAACGTTCACTGAAAGGGCCATGAACTCAAGTGTACAACACCTCGAGGACCAGCAAACCTCAACCAAGAAGTCCGGTCAAAGTTGAGGCAACGGAAGTTCAGGGAGCAAAATGAAAGACGAGATAGAGAGAAGGGAGGAAAAAAATGAGAAACCTGGCTGAAGAGAGGCCTGATTGAGAGAAGTCTCGGCGAAGTTACGGACCTCCGGGCTCGGGTCGAGAGTGGCAGTGAGACAGCCGAGTAGCCATTGCTGATCTTGATCAATTCCATTTGCCATGGAAGTCGTCGCAGACAGAGCGCCCTAATTTCTCTCCACTTTATGCTTTTCCTTCGCTTGAAAAGGAAGAGGAAAACGCAGAGATGTTGGTTTGTAGTAGTCTGAAATTTTCCCGCGCAGAAGAGAGTGAGGGACTGAGACTGCAGAGAATGGGAGAGAGGAAGACCCTGGAGATTTTGAAGCAGCGAGCTCCGAGGTTTTGGTGGAGAAGGGGTTTATAGAAGTGAAGAGCGTGTTGCTCACTTGTTCTATTCCGCGTCGAGGGAGCTATGTAGGACGCTCTTGTATTCCACTATAGAGATGGGCCGTGAAAACTGAAATAAACGACAGGCCCAAAAAAGCTTCACTATCCTCCATAGTCCACTCCATAGCGCATCCTCTCAAAACCACAACTCTCCATTGCTGAAGTGGCCGGTGGTGCCACCGATCTCCTCTGCATCGTCTATTCTGGTGCGTCCACTCTTCAAATGAAATCTCTCTTCATCCCGGAGCTTTGTCTGGTGATTTTTCTGATTGTTATTGCGTGGAATAGCTCGGTCTCCTTGTGTTCTTATAATTTTTCTGGATGTGTTTAGTTACTTGTAATTGGGATTTAGATTCAGTATTTCAAATTTCAATCATTTTCTTATCGAAGGATTACCCGTCGACGTATACCTGCCGGTAAATTCATCGGAGACTCGCAGGCCGGTTTTTTTCATTATCCAATCATATTTTCTAGATACTAATACCAAGAAGCTTGCCTTGTTTTCTCAGACTTAGAAATGAATGGTTTCAAGGCTTTCAAAGCCCAAGTCCCAATAGCTTGGAGTCCCAAGCTATACATAACCCTGGTGAGAGGGATTCCTGGAACCAGGAGACTCCATAGGCGCACCCTGGAGGCATTGTGTCTCACAAAGTGCAATCGGACTGTAACACGAGAGAATTGTTCATCCATTAGAGGAATGCTTCAACAGGTAGCTAGGACCCTACCTCACTTAGTGTTCTAACACCCATGCATTTCTCACTGTAATCTTGCGCATGCTTCCTATTCCTGGGTTCAGGTTAAGAGGTTAGTCGTCATTGAGACAGAAGAGATGTACAATGCTCGCAAGCAGAACGACGCAAAGCACAAGGCCGTACGTCCTCCAGTCGTCATAGGCCACTCTCCAGTCACTGCGAGTAGCTTTGCGTAGACCGTTTGTATTTTGTTCCATCGAATTCATTAGACTCCATCCCTTTGTTTTTGAAAGAACGCCCAATAGTTGCTTAGAGCGCATTTTAGTGCCAACTATGTAAAGCTCAAATCTTGGCTAACAAAGTAACAATGTAAGGGTTCTGTGGCTTCAGGTTGAGCATAATCTGCAGTGTTTTGAGTTCTGTCTTACATGAATGATTTCATTTCATTTCATGCAAGTCCAATAAGAGAGAAAAGCAAACTAAATATACAGAAATTATTTATTTTCAATCACATTCCAACTAATAAAAAGGTTTGTATACAAGAGTTCAACCCAGAACATATTTTTCACAAAATCCCTTAACATAAGAGGGGTCCTATTAGTTATCCAAATCATACAAAAACACACATACATAACACCTTAACACATTGAAAGGGTAGTCATCATCATCTACTCCCATTTGGTCCTGAACTGATGAAGATGCTTGAACTCATAACTCATCACAAAACTCCCATCCATCCTCCTCAACACAAACCTCTCAACCAACACAAAATACTCAAATCTCTTCCATTTCTTCATCCCAAAATCAACTTTCTTGATCACCCTCACCGTCCCCCCATTCTTCCCATCCTCACAACTTCTTCTCCATCCAACTCTTTCCACCTCCCATTGAATCCTCTCCACAATCAACTTACTCAATCCAACACGGATGATCACTTCACCATCATCACCACCATTCGTCTTCCCATCGACACTACTCCTCCGAAACCACACCACTCCATCACCATCAACATCTCCAACATAATGTCCCATAACATCCCTCCCACCAACTCTCACGCCTTCAGTCTCAACATCAACATCCACAGACACATAGTCACGACCATGACTACTTTCAACAATGTCATTGCCGCAACTGAAAATCGGCTCCCACTGTTGCTCCAATGTCATCTTGTAGAATCGCGAGTGGATGACTTGTTCTTGGACTCCCGTTCCCGATTCCTTGATGAACAAGAAAGGACAATACCACTTCCCCACCACCGAAACATTGCGATCATCATCATCAGGAAGGCGAGCTCGAAGCTTCCAGTCTACACCTGAGGCTTCATCGAGTAGCTCGAATTCTCGAGGAGTCGATGTGTGGAGCTTCCAGCCGTTTCTTCTTAGGAAATGAGGAGGGAACCCATCTGTAGCTACGGATCTCGCGAAGTAGCCGTTCCTTCCACACCAAGATTTATGTGGGAAGACCTCAAATTGCTCGTACATGTCCTGTCCCTGTGGCTTAAATGGTTCTGGCTTCAAATCCGGAATGCAATTGCAAAAGCAGCATGTTGTCATGTCCTCCTCTGTAGAATTTCTGTAAGCTTCCCTGTTCAACAAGAACCCATAAAGTTCATTTAAACGATGTAACTCATGATTAAGTTTCATTCACAGAACAGGCTGTTAAAAGTCTACAGGCAATAACCGAAATAAAAATAGATAAAAGAGTACAAACTCGAAATGGATTTACAATTGGTTTTTCCAAAATATTTTAAAGGATAAAATAAAAGGTAATTAGACTAGGTCAAAATGGATAGTAAAATGAAAGTACGACTCGGTGGGATTTGAATCAAAAGTAATTAAACTCAAGTTAGCTTGGCTGATCCAACCCCATTAACACGGGGAGATTTGTATCAACTAACTTCAACACAGACGACTCCACAAACAGATTTGTGGATTCAGATTACTTCAAAAATGATGGAAAACTAGAGAGAGATATGAACATGTATATATATGTTACCCCTTGTGGTTTCCATGGCGCTTGATGACATAGTAACGATTGGCAGAGAGTGGCTGATTGAGAACGGGGATGAAGAGGACTCGGTGGATTTCGACATAATGATGCTCACCGGATTGCTTGGTGTATCGAACTTGGAGGTTCTTGTTTTGAGGGAAAGGCAGGTCTTTGACGTGGCTGCTGTTGAACAACCCGAAGAGGCAAGTTGGCTGAGATTCTTCGTCTTGGATAACTAGTATTCCTGAGTTGGGTCCTTCTGGAGGAGGCAAAGACACTGCAGAAAGATCCCTTCTGTACAAAGAAAGGGGACGAGTCACGTACATATTTTTATACCAGTGGAGTACTGTTTTCTTCAGAAGGTTGCAATTTAATCTGGGAGTTCATTTGGGGAAAATGAATTTGTCACACGTATATATAGTGGACTGGTCGTGTTCTTGTGACAAATGCATTTTCCTGGAAATTTCATGGCGTATTCTACGAGCATAATGTCAATGATACTTGAACACGTTAGCCAATAGCCATTAAGGTACGTATCTCTCGGTTTAAGGGGAATGGTGTGTCACTGTGTCAGAGCTATGGAAATCTACAATCTAAAATAATATATATATAAATATAGTTAAACTAGATGGATATGTGACAATTTTAATAATTTTTATTAGCCCTTTTTTCTCTCTATTCCACCAATCACATTCCATCTTCTTTATTTTAACTTCTTCTTTTATTTTTAGTATTTTATTTGTATATTTTGCTTTTTTCTTTAAATTTATTGTTTTCATAACTTTTTATGTTTATTTAAAATATATTATTATCTTCACAAATGTTATTCATTATAATTTTTTGAATCCATTGAAATTAATTTTCATATGCTTAATTTATTTTTGATAAAAATGTATTCATCTATCATTGAAAGTTATGTAGAGTATAATCAAACCGGTAAACAGTACTTACGGATACACTACGCAATAAAAAGATCAACTATATTTAATCATATTATTCATGGTCAATGTAAACGAACTTAATATCCAATTTATTCAAAATCTCGAATCGTTGTAAAATATACAAGAACATCTTAACTCAAAATAATATAAGGTTCGACTACAAACTCAATGATTCTAAAAGAGTTCAACCAATATATACTCTATGATGTCTAGAAATCTACTATACAATAAAAAAATTCAAACACATTCAAGAAATTTGTTCATTGACAATGTCAATGGGCCTATGATATAAATCATTCAAAATTAAATCATAATATACAATAGCATATATCTTCTTAACATATATGATAGCAATTCATGAATTTAAATTTGCCACATAACCTTCTACTCTTCTCTCAAATTTCAATATCATTAATTATTTAAAAATGAATAAAAAATATTCTCTCCTCCTATTAAATTTTCTCTTATTAGTTACCCATATTAACTCAATTTTAATTTGATATACAAAATAAATTATATAATATGTAATCATGCCATGATTTCAAAACAAAATTAAGAGAATTAGACCTCATAAGAAATATAAATATGTTATGAAATTTGAAAGAGAATTATGCCTCATATAAAATATAGTTGTGCTATAAGTTTTAGGTGATTCCGTATTATTTACTGTAAAATTTATCATTCATATATACTTTTTTAGATGCTCTTAATACCCCAATTAGGAAAAGGTCAAAAAGAGTGATGGAAAAGATCGAGAATCGTGAGGTACTTGAGGTTTCTAGGGGAGCTAAGTTCATATCCATTGTCTTTAATTTTGGGTAGCTTTGTACGGTGCAAGAGGTGGAATAGAAGGTTAAAGAGGTTAGGAATATAGTGAGAAGTTATATGAACATTTGAGTGATTTTGAATTTAGGAGATCTCAATAAAGATTTGTAATTGTATTTACACAAAATTAAAGATTTAATTCAAGGTTCAAATATGCGGGAATGCCAATTAAACTTTTCTATAATATTTTATGGTACTAAAAATATTATATTTTGAAATTAGTTACCCGAGGTTGCTGATTATAGGAACAATAAGCTAACTTCATTGTAGGGTACTTATATTTATCAAACGGGCAGGTTGCATGGGTCAGATGTTGTGTTAGTTTAGTTGTGGATTCGTTGATTGCAAATTTTTAATTCGGTTACTGGTGGTTGGGTCACAAGTTGATTGGATTGCAAGTTCATCAGGTTGCAGGTCTATTAGGGGTTGTGGTGAGTTTATCAGGTTGCAGGTCCATCAGGTCTCAAGATGGGCGGGTCACCGGACTGACACAGATTGGCCATCGTGTCACAATAAATCTACAAAATGTCAAATATATGTAGGACTAACGATTAAAATTTTCTAAGAATACTTCTTTATACTAAACAGGTTATATTTTGAAATTAGCTATTTGCAGTCTATTTTTCTAAGAAGGCTTAGCTAAGTTTAGTGCATGGGTCTTAAACCTATCAAACAGGCGATTGGGCGGGTTGGGCGGGTTGGGCAGGTCATGAGTCAAGTTAGTGGGGTTACGGATTTGCCATGTCATAAGTTCAGTAGCTTGTCGACTTTTCAATTGTGGGTTCACTAGGTCATCGATTTATCAAGTTGCAGATCCATCAAACCTTGGGTGGGTGTGTCAAGGATTTGCCAATCATGTCACAATAAAGTTATGCAATAATACGGTTATCAGTTTAAAATGAAAATTACATAAAATAAAAATATAGGTATGTGAATAAAATGTATGGATGAATATTAAGATCTTCACCTTAAATTTGAATATGTAACCCAACCGTAAGATTTATTCGGCCAATTGGCCAGGCACAGAGCTAGTAAATATTATATATTTTCATATTTCAGATTTTGCTACCTCGGCGTAACTGCCATCTAAACGTTTAATCCATATTTTTAGGATTCAACCAATCAAATTTTTTGTTAATCTATCTTATTTTAATTTACTTAATTTATATATTAATTAATATTTCTCTCTAATTTTTATATTTAATTAATATATTCTACATACGAACTTGAATTTGAATAATTTTTGCGCCAAAAGTTTAGTTTTTCAAAGACGATTAAAATAAACACAATCATGATATAGTTTCGACGAAATTTTGTTTTGATGTCAAACACGTGAGACGATTAAAAAGTATAGATTGACATAAGTTTAACAAAGTTATGATGATTTACTATCAACTATGGTCAATCACCTTTATTTTTTTACATATATATTCTTATCGGGTCTAAGTGTTACATATATATTCTTATCGGGTCTTAGTGTTACATATATATATGCTTATCGAGTCTAAGTGTTACATATATATGCTTATCGGGTATAAATGTTACATATATATGTTTATCGGGTCTAAGTGCTAAATAATTGAAGGCTTAATATTATAATACGAGATATGTATCAACTAAAGGTTCATAAGCTTACTATTTTGATTTTTAATGATAGCAATGCCCTATCGAAAATTATAGCTCATCGAGATCCATTTATGAACAATAAAGATACATCATGTTAGCAATAGCAAGCGCATGAAAAATCAAAAGTGATACATCAACTTTTACTATAATCTGGTATTGCTCCACTAAAACTAAGTAATTAAAATACATTATTGTATATTATAATATTAAATTAAATAATTGATTATAAACACTTATGTTCTCTTGATTTATTAAATTAAATCTGATATTTAAAAAGATAAAATTTATATGTGTCCAACCAAACTGGTAAAAGATTAGTGTTGTATTATTAATATTATTAGATATTACTTGGTATATAAAAAACTCAGAAGGGGATTATTAATTAATGCAAAAAAAAATCAGATCCAAACGCAAGTGTATAAAACTATTGATTATTTAAACTTCGCCGCATTTTCCTTGGAGCTTTTTGACTGCTTAATAAATAAAATTATCATTTTCTGCCACAATTATAATATCATGCATTAAGAGAACTTCAACTCATAGTCTCATACACAGAAATTTCCTACATTGACTTACATTTGGTGTTGGGCTATAAGAACGGAGTAATTATTCATTTTAGTCACTTATCAATTGATTTTTACATATCAATCACTTGCCTATTTTGTTGTCATAACTTTTATTTTCTTAACCTTGCCTATTTACTTTAGTGATCACATAAATTTGGATGTTTTTTCGTCGTGGTCACTTAAGTTAAACTTTTATCAACTTGCTCACCTATCTTTGACTGTGCAGTATCATCAGCCGATTCCTTTACAATGTTCGTCAAATATGTCATATTAATGTGGCATGTCATCAAAGTGACCAACATCAAAACTATATGAATCTTTATAAGTTGTAATTTCTAAAGTAATGTTTACTTTAATTAGGTTTTATGCTACTGATCATTTACATATGGTTAACTTATCAAAAAAAAAATGTTATATAAAGGTCACTTTTGTATAAAACTACACGATTAAGTTGAAATTAGAATGTGATATCAATTTTTAATAACAATACATATTCGGTGGGTATCATAAATGCAATAGGATAAAAGTACTACACTACGACAACAATCAAACTTAAATTATTGAGTCGATCACAATAATACAATGAGCAAATTTTAATCACCACTAAAAATTGAGTTAATAACATTTATAAGATACAAACATACATATAAGATCAAATAAAATACAAACATATAAGATCTCCACAATGTCTCAATAACACATAGGAATCAAATCAAAAACCATATATTAAAAAGAACACATATGGTAATGAATTTGTCTACTCCCATTTGGTTCTGAATTGATGAAGATGCTTGAACTCATAGCTCATCACAAAGCTCCCATCCATCCTCTTCAACACAAACCTCTCAACCAACACAAAATACCCAAATCTCTTCCATTTCTTCATCCCTCCATTGAACTCCTCGACTTTCTTCACCCTCACTACTCCATTATCATTCTCCTTTCTCCACCCAACTCTTTCCTCCTCCCATTCAATTCTCTCCACAATCAACTTACTCAATCCAACACTCTTATTCCCTCCACCCACACTTTTAAACCAAACCACCCCATCACCATCAACCCCACCATTCTTCCCCATGCAATCACCAACCCTCGCAACTTCACCCTCAACCTCAACATCCACATCCACAGAGTTTTCACTACTTCTTCCTTCACTATGATTGCAGCTGAAAATCTGCTCCCACTGTTGCTCCAACGTCATCTCGTAGAATCTCGAATGGATGACTTGTTCTTCTACTTTCTTCTCTGAGTCCTTGATGAACAAAAACGGGCAATACCATTTCCCCACGATAACAACTTCGTTGTGATCATCATTAGAGGTGAAATCAGGGAGGCAAGCTCGAAGCTTCGAGTCTAGGCCAAAGGCTTCGTGTAGCTCGAATTGTCGAGGAGTTGAGGTGTGGAGGTACCACCCGTCTCTTCTTAGGAAAGTTGGGGGGAACCCATCTGAAGCTATGGATTTGGCGTTGAAGCCATCGTTTCCACCCCAAGCTTTATTAACTGAGATCTCAAACTGTTGGTACATGTCATGACCTTGTGGCTTAAATGGTTCCGACTTCTTATCCTTAATGCATTTGCAAAAGCAACATGTTGTCATATCTTCCTCTTTCGAATTTGTATAAGCTTCCCTGTTGAAGAACCGTAGTGTTGGAAATAATTAATTTTTGGGTTAACAAGTCGATAAGTTTACATAAATGAACCAATATTATTGGTAGAGTTTCTTTACTTTCCAACTTAGAGACTTTATGTCAATAGACAAATAATTAGCCTCACAACTTTCGACTACATATTTTTATAGTATGAATATTTGATTATTATAACATAATCTGAAAGTCAAATATTGAGCCAAGTCTTGTGAGAAGTTGGTTTGGTAAGAGCTCGTTTGTGATTCGACTCGATTTTCACCAAACCAAACTTAAGTCAAGGTATGTTTAATTTGATAGGCTGGCGAACTAGATCGAGAGTCAATTCGAATACTAACTCAAGTATATAGCTAGTTAGTAGATTTAATAATGCAACATGTGTTTTATCTCGAAAATCATATACACTTGACACATTATTTAGATTCAACTATTTTAATTGAGAAAAGTAAAAACTTATAAATTTTAGGATTTTTTTTCTAGTTTGACTTGTCGATATTTTTTAGTATACAAGTTTCAAAAAAGGTTTATTATTCTCGTTTTTTATGACCCAAAGTTCGAGTTGACCTCGAATTTACCTTGTCAAAGATAGTTAATTAACGAGTCAACTTTGAATAGGCTCGAGCTCGTGACAAGTTAAAATTTTTTAACTCAGTTCAAACTCGAATACACTTTAAACATAACAAGCTAAATCTAAACACAGTGAAATTCGACTCGACTCAGTTTATGAATAGGGTATGCATCGCCCCCATCTTATAAGTTTGGGTTAATGAAAAAAAAAGAGCAATTCATCGAAAATCAAAAACAAAACAGAGCATTATATATGTAACTAATTACGTACGTACCCTTTATGCTTTCCATGGCGCTTGATGATATAGTAGCGATTAGCAGAGAGGGGTTGACCGACAGCGGGGATGAAGACGAGGTAGTTGACTTCGATTTGTGTATTCTGAGCAACTTGATACGAATATCGAACTTCGAGGTTCTTGCTCTGAGGGAAAGGCAGGTCCTTGACCTGGCTGCTGTTGATCAACCCGAAAAAAGAAGTTGGCTGAGATTCTGGGTCTTGGATAACCAGTATCCCCGAATTCGGGCCTTCTGGAGGAGGCAATGAAGCTGCTGATGGATCCTTTCTGTACAGAGATAGAGGACGCGTCACGTACATCTTTTTTTCCTCTGAAGAATGAAGAGTACTTGCGTTTCTGGAGATATATATAGCTTGGGTGGAGGAATTGAATATTGTTTGCATATGCAGAGTCAGATGTATATATATCGTAGTAAAGATTTGATATAAGACGAGGGTGAATAGTTGGTCAAAATATATGGATGCCAATGTCAATGATAGTTTGGTGGTAAAGCTCAAGATATTCGACGTCGATGTTAGTCAACGATTTATATAACATGCTGATTGAACCTTCTTGCCACTTTCCTTTCAAGTTTATTAATTAATCTGTTTCCCACTATATATTCCTTGTTTGGGTAAGTAATTTGGATGAATAATTTGAGGTAATTAGGACTTTTGAAAGGATTTCATTTTAAATAACTTATTTGAGACACATACAAAAAGAAATTCGAAGATATTTCAAATCACCATGAAGATTTCATAAAAGAGAAGGAAGGGAAAATTTGAAAATTTTAACTAAAATTACGCCTTATTTTTTGTAGTAATTTATATGACCATAAATAAAATGGAGGCATTTTTATATTTTTATTTATTTCATTCGTTTTATTTTTCTCCTTTTACAATAATTGCATTGAGAATCACCCATAAATTACTCATCCAAACGGTCTATTTAAAAAAAAGCAAGTTTCTTTCAAATCCCTTTTATTTCAAATCTCTAGTTATTTCAAATTTCAAATCATCTACCTAAACTTGCACTACATTTGGGGATTTGAGTAGGTTTGGCAATGGGTCGGTTACGGGGCGGTTACACCCTAACCGTTGCCCGTTAAATTTGCCCACGGTTTTACCCATAACCGCCCCATTATGCCTAATGGGTAAAATTTTGTTACCAAATCCATTTTGATATGGATTTCGGTTAAACCCGTGGATATCGGGTTTGTCCAACAAAATGTCAAAATCCGAAAATTAAAAAATCTCAAATGAAAACCCGGCAATAAATATCATCATTCATCCCATTGACCAATTCCTGCCTCATACCGTATTTCCAGTCTCATATATAATTGAAATTGACCATCCGGATTCTGGATTCCAGCCGAACATAAACCGCAAGCTAAAATCGCAAGACTAGTTCGACTCCCCGAACAACGATTTCAAAGTTCCACCCCGCTCCTAATTAGCACCAACTCGTGTGACTTCCTCCTAAGCGAAAACATACATTTTATTACAATACTGTACTTACAACATTGCTATGAATCAAAGGAAAAACAACCACAAACCCTATACTTAAACGTACCTAAACAGCGGAATGAAACCAATTTTGGCCCTGATTCTATAACTCTCGAGTCCAGAGCAGTAATCTGAAACATATAACACTGCAAATCAGATTTTTCACATAATAACATACACAAAACATTCAAAGAGTCACAAAAGCCACAAACACATTCACAAAAGCCACAAACACATAATAATAGATAACTTACTGGTATGAAATGAATCGGAAGGAAAAATCCCAAATTTGATAAATTAGGGTTTCGTCTTCCGGATTTTGTTCGACGAATCGCATATGAAGCAATAAACCCAAAAATTAGTATACAATTTATACATGCGGGGATAAACAAAAATAAGGAATGGCGAATAAAAAACTTATCTCGATTTGGGGAAGGAATCCTTTGCATGCACGATTCGAACCGGATTTGTATGGATTGAGGCATTTTTGTCGCCGAAAGGGGTGATTACGGGTAGGTGATGATTATAGTGGGGATGAATTCGAAGAACATCAACGAAAAAGGAGGTTTTTGGCGGAAAATTAGGGTTTCGGTGGTTCGAATCCTTTGCATGCACGATTCGAACCGGATTTTTGCGGATTGAAGGAGTTTTGTAGTTGAATATGGGTAGGTGATGATTATAGTGGGGATGGATTCGATGAATATCAACGAAAAGGAAGATTTGGGAGAAAAATTAGGGTTTCGGTGGAGTTCTTTCGAGAGGAAATCGGGAGAAAGTTCTGGAGAGAGGCTCGAGGCGTGAAAAAATGGCTGAAATGAAACCCTAGTCTGAAAATTTTGCTTTTATACCCTATATCAATACTACGTCGTTTTAACTCACGGATTGGGTATGGGTCGGTTAAGTTATTATCCGTATCCGCCCATTACCCGAAACTCGCGGGTCACGGGCCTGACCGAAACCGGTAAACATCCTTCGGGCCCAGACTTTCGGGCTGTATTCGCGGGCGGGCTCCACTGGGTAACCTAAACCCGTGGGCTGACTGCCAAGCCTAGATTTGAGAAAGCTTTTTATTTTTTTATAGTAGTAAGGTCATCTCTATCGCAAAATTCATTTAGCAATTTCTAATTGTGCTCACATTGCCACACATCAACAACTTTAACAATCAATTTATTAAACAATTTCTAACCACCTCCATCCCTTCGATCTTTCACCATTTCTAATGAATAATTTTATTTTTCTTATCATCATTTTTACACCAATAATAAATAGATAATTTATAAAATTATTGATTATCTATCGCAATTATCGTTGAACCTAAGATTAGTAAGAGGAAAGTGGTTTACTAGGCCTAGTGGCAATGTTTTTGTCCACATGGATCAAGTTCTGGTTAGTAACAATTGGTTGGTCAAATTTTTGAAATTTGGAGTGCTGCACTTTAAAAAAAAAAATTGTTTTTTTTTATTTAATCGTGTTTAAAAATTTTTTTGTTACATTTTAATATGCTAAAAAGTGAAGATTAAAAATACATAACTACCTAAGCAACTAGTTAGGGTCATATTTATCAAGAATCTCTAAGCAGCGGTTACTCAATTTCTATGGAATACTAATCGAAAAAGTCCAAAAATTATAGTTAAGGTGTCATGGTTGAATATATATCTAAAATTCAAATAAATAGAGTTTCACAAAAACTAAAAATTATATCAATAAACATACACATTATATCAAATAAAATGTATACAAATATTCAAAGATATTGACCTACAATATATCAATAACACAAAGGTATCAAATCAAAAACCATATATAAAAAAACACACACATACATACATACATGACACCACAATCCAAAAGCTATCCACTAATGAATTTGTCTACTCCCATTTGGTTCTGAATTGATGAAGATGCTTGAACTCATAGCTCATCACAAAGCTCCCATCCATCCTCTTCAACACAAACCTCTCAACCAACACAAAATACCCAAATCTCTTCCATTTCTTCATCCCTCCATTGAACTCCTCGACTTTCTTCACCCTCACTACTCCATTATCATTCTCCTTTCTCCACCCAACTCTTTCCTCCTCCCATTCAATTCTCTCCACAATCAACTTACTCAATCCAACACTCTTATTCCCTCCACCCACACTTTTAAACCAAACTACCCCCTCACCATCAACCCCACCATTCTTCCCCATGCAATCACCAACCCTCACAACTTCACTCTCAACCTCAACATCCACATCCACAGAGTTTTCACCACTTCTTCCTTCACTATGATTGCAACTGACAATCTGCTCCCACTGTTGCTCCAACGTCATCTCGTAGAATCTCGAATGGATGACTTGTTCTTCTACTTTCTTATCTGAGTCCTTGATGAACAAAAACGGGCACTACCATTTCCCCACCACTACTGTTGGCTTTGGAGTAGTAGTAACAACTTGGTTGTGATCATCATCAGACAATGGGAAGGTGAAACCAGGGAAGCAAGCTCGAAGCTCCGAGTCTAGGCCTAAGGCTTCATGTAGCTCGAATTGTCGAGGATTTGAGGTGTGGAGCCTCCAGCCTTTTCTTCTTAGGAAATGAGGAGGGAACCCATTTGAAGCTATGGATTTGGCTTTGAAGCCTTTGCTTCCACCACAAGCTTTATTAGCTAAGATTTCGAATTGTTGGTACATGTTATCATGCCCTTGTGGCTTAAATGGTTCTGGCTTCTTGTCCTTAATACGCTTGCAAAAGCAACATGTTGTCATCTCCTCCTCTGTAGAATTTGTATAAGCTTCCCTGTTGAAGAATCATCGTGTCAGAAATCTTACATTTACTCAAGGAGATAACTTCATAGATTTTTAGATCAAGCAAAACTAAACGTTAAGAAGAAGATTGCATTAATAAAAACGGACTACACAAAGTAAAAACGAACTGTATTAGGTGTGAAGTAAGAACTACTAAAACAAGTTTTTCTCTCAAAGTTAGGGTTTCGCGTCTTCCTTTATTAGGGCTTCGCCTCCTTCGGAGGCTTTATACAACACCGCTGCTGCCGTTATCACGCCACGAACATCTAACAACTCCGGAGCAAACAAGATGAATTGCCCGTCCACCCAAGCAACGGAAGCGGTTACATCGACTGAGAGTCTGGGCGCAACCTCCAAACAAGGCAAAGCTCCAGCGACATGGAAATTTTGGGCTCCGGTGCAGTCGACTAGCTCGGTACAACAACTCACCCCGCCGCCGATTAATGGGGAGTCGCGTCGGCTGCCGTTCTCAATGGTGGTTTCAGACCCCGGTTATGGAGTCTATTTTTCTTTTTTAATTTCTTTTTTCTATAACCGACCATAAATAAAAGAGGTCCCGCGCCCATAAATAAACAGAGCCACAAAAATGGAAACACTAAGGCATGCCCCTTATCGAGAGTGAAGCAACACCAACCACAGTTTAGTTGGAGATTTCCTTATTCTAAAAAAGTAAAAAAATAAAAAATACACAGAAATAACTGTATTTACTTACCCTTTGTGCTTTCCACGGCGCTGGATGATATAGTAACGATTAGCAGCGAGAGGTTGAGCGAGAGCAGGGATGAAGACGACGTCATTGGCTTCGACTTGTATGCTGTTACCAATAATTACTTGTGTATATCGAACTTCCAGGTTCTTGTTTGAGGGAAGGGCAGGCCCTTCGCCTGGCTGCTGTTGCACAGTCCGAAACAAGAAGTCGGCTGAGCTTCAGGGTCTTGGATAACCAGTATCCCCGAATTCGGCCCTTCTGGAGAAGACAATGAAGCTGCTGATGGATCTTTTCTGTACAGAGATAGAGGACGTGTCACGTACATCTCTTTACTTTTCTTTTCTTTCAAGACTATTCTTTTCCTGGAAATTAAAGGTTGGAATTCCGAATGCTTTGATTACATTTCCAGATATATATAGTACAGGAGAAGGATAGGAAGATGGCTGAATAGTCAAAATACATGCTAAAATCGTCCCTATGTTTAGGCCAAATTATAAACTTATTTTTGTCCTATAAAAAATAATCATATCGTCTTTTTTGTTATCGGAATTTAACTTTTGTGTCTATATGTAAGTCTTAATTAAACCTATAATGACTCACAGTTTAAACTTGATAAATTAAATTATTTAAAAATCCTGATTTCTCCCTAATTTGCTGATGTGATATTTCAATCACGAATTGGGGTTTAAAGCTAGGGGGACAAATTAGGATTTTTAATTGGTTCGATTTATCAAATTTAAACTATGAGTCATTATGAGGTTTAATTAAAGCTGACGTGAAGGTATCATATCAAAAAAAATTAACTGTTATTTAGACGAAAACCTACATATAGACACAATAGTTAAATTACAATAATGAAGTTATGACTTTTGAAAAACGTATTTGTAATTTTACCCAAACATGGGGGACAATTAGCCGTCAAATACGGATTCCAAAAGTCAATGGTATTATTGGAAATTATGGGCTGTAGTAAAAGGCACGAGATGCTAATCCGAGCTCTGGATATTGGGTTGGGCTGGATCATCTGGAGATTGGTCTGCTCGAAATGTAGTTGGGCTGACATAGGCCCATCCACAAGTCTCGCTCTTCAAATGACTATTATCATCCGGCATCGCAATAAAGAACAACTTCCCCAGCTATCTTCTGTGGAAGAGATGAACTTCACCAGAAACCAAAATCATAGCTGCTACCGTCCGTTAATTTCCCAAATTTACGATCTCCCCAGTGTTCATCACTTCCCTGAAACACTCCGATTCCCCACCCCACAAAGATTCTCTTCTCCGACGCATTTGCCGCTCTTCAAGTTGTTGCCGAGCATCTCCAGAATCAATGCATCCGTCGGGGACGGCCTCCGACAAGAAGATGGAGGAGATGATGAGTTTTCCGATGAGATGGACTACTTGGCGCCAGATGGTCCTGTGTACCTCAATACGCTGAGACTTGTGGAGTGCTCTATGTTCGCTGCTGTCACTGGCCTCGTCTATTTCTTAAGCAACTCCCTCTCAATTGAGGTCCCGTCTCTTGCTTCCTCTTAATTTAGATTAGATCAGTCTTCCCACTTAGGGTTTAGGCATAATGGTGATTTCTGTGTCTTCGATGGTATAAAATGTGTGAAGAAGAGTGTTCTGATGTTATGCAGAATTACTTTGGATGGTTATTTCCGTTGCCAATTGTGATATCATCACTTAGATGGGGTGTGGCAGCTGGGAGGAAAACAATGGTTGGTGTTGCTTCTTTGGTGCAACGTTTTGTTACAGTTCATGTTCTTTACTTCTTTTCAACTAAATGCATTGAACTCAAGTATGTCAGTTTTGTATTTGCAGGTAGCAACTGCTATGCTGTTGTTCGTTCTGTCTGGTCCTGTTAAAGCATTGACGTATCTGGTTAGCAGCATCTTCAATACTCCTACGATTTTTACGGCTATTATCTATCTCGATTTTTGCCGGATTTTAACTGCTTTCAAGAATAGATGATACTACATACATGGGAAAGAAGAATTATAAGGTTGCTCTTGACGCTAGAGTCCTTGAATAGTTGTACTAGATCAATGGATCTAGGCGTCCAGTAGCAGACATTTCTGAAGTAAATTGAACTGTTGATACAACGAGAATAAGTGTTCGCACATATACTGAAAGTGGAGTCTATGAAGTTTTAATTGTTGCATATTGTTCACTTAAAATGAACAAGAGCATTGTATTTCTACCTCTACACTGGTCCTTACTAACGTGTTTGGTATTTTCAACAGCTGACTCATGGCACAGTTGGTTTGACAATGGGTTCTCTGTGGAGGTATGCGGCTCTAGTGCCTCCTGAGTACTGGTTTAACTTTCTTCATATGTCTTTACCGGGGCAAAGAACTAGTTTCATACTTGTTAGAATTTGTTTCAGAGATGGTCAGTTAGTTCTTTTTTGTTCCGGAATTCTTGAAATCCTAAGAAGATGTCATGGTGGCTTCGTGCTAGATTCTTTTCTCTTCCTTGTCAAATATGCCCTCTGTGTTGCATATTCTTCAACAAGTTGGACTAGTTTTCGTTTCCAGTGTGCCATGTTCTCTCGAAAAACTGTTGATGCACTTAATAATAGACGAGTATTTACCCCTCCAATAGTCATATCCTTTCAAATGTGTGATCTTTCAGGTCGCAAGCAAGCTGGACAAGTTCCATTTTCTGGTGCACGACAGTAAAGTTTCACTTCCTTTAGCCTCCTTCACCCTCCTCTCCCAATTTTGGTAGGCGATGGGCTGTTTCTTGCTCATGAGATTTTCTCTTACATAGGCATTTCTGGAACAATTTGCAGGCTCGAGCAACTGGAGCAATTGGTTACGTCCTAACATCGTCATTTTTAATAAGGGAGAACATACTTGCTCTGGTAAATCAATTGCCTTTTCAGCCTTCTTTAACACCATACTCGGCTAATGAACTTTACATGTATTCACTTAACATTAATTCGTTTTGACTTCCTTTACTAGATTACAGTAAACATCCACGCTTCACTGAGTTACATGTTCGCTTCTATCGGCATTAACACCATTCCGTCAATGAGTTTCATATACACACTGTTTGGAACTCTTGTAAGTTGTAGCATACCTCTTTAGCACCTTTGAAACTTGGCTTTCTCGACATTTACAAAGACGAGCGCTTACTTCTTTCGTTTTCAAATGGATCAACGATCAGGTGGTGATAAATAGCGGATTCTCTGTGTTCATACTGCATATGTTACATGCTGTGATCCTGACACGGCTTGGAATGCGGCATTTGTTGAGAGTGCCGGCATGGTTTGACAGGGCCCTTATAAGCTAGTGGTCGACCTCCATAGTTGTTGTGATCTCTTTCATTACCTAAAATGTGCTACTAACCTATATTCTGTCCCAAGTCCAATTTTGAAACAGTCAGTAAGTACCCTGTAAATCTCGTTCATTACGTTACTCTGCTGCTAGTTGTATTAATGAGCCGGAAGTTTCATATTAACCATAGAGGAGAGGAGAAAATACTGAACTGGGGATTGTGTAATTAATTGATGGAAAATTGATTATAACTAAACACGGGTAGAATGAATGTTTCCTCTGCTTTCTTTGTTGTGAATTGATTTATCTGTTAACGATTAGTAGAACTGGATACAAGTAAAACTGATAATGAAATACCATATTCGGCTTGGAAAAGGCTCAATTTTAATCGAGCTAGCTCGGCTTGGCTGACTCATGAGCCAGCTCGGCCCGTGAGCTCAATGAGTTTGGCTTGTTGAGTCTTGATTATCAGCTCGAGAGTTGGTTCGAGCTCGGCTCAATTATCTGCTCGATTGAGGCTCGTTAGTCGGTTCGATTGGTGTAACTCGCGAGTTAGTTTTAGAGATCGTTAAACCCTCTAAAATGAGCCGAGCCAAACTTGAGCTAACGATTAACGTTTCGTGCCGAGCTTGACACGAGCTTCAGCCGTGCTTGAGCTGCCACTACAAACCAAAGAGCCGAGCTCGAGCTGGGCAAATCACAGCTAGGCAGCAGCCATAGGCTATGTGCCGCACTGCTTGGATGCAAGAGCTGGTTGGGTTGCGACGCAGGTGTCCCGGCGGCCATGCATCCTCTCAACTAACTGGATTCCTTGCCTCAATAGCTAGATGCTCTTCCTCTAACTTGGATACACAATGTTTGAGGTTGTGAAATGATTATCAGTCACAATCATTTTGAACACAGTTTTAGTCCAAAATATCATTTAGGGGCAGCGGTCTATTTTGAAACTTTAAGATCATGGCTGCTGTTGCCATCACCATCAATACTAGGAACTTCATGAACTGGCTGCTGCTAGTAGGTGAGCAGCTTCCTCTGAATTTCGTCCTCACATTAGTCACTTATCTTTTTTTTTTTTATGAACACTTGTAGTTTTATTCACCAATTATGCAGTATACCAAAATGGTAACACCGCCATTCTCCACACTTGCTTATAAGAACTCGAATCAAAAGAGTCATTAGCATACTTCAACGAGGCCTTCTGAACTTCCTCCTTCCAGTCTGCAATACTACTCATTCCACTCTCCAGGCATAAGCCCCTGATTTTACTCACAAAATTGCAGGCCCCAAAGATATGGTTTAAATCGTCAATACCTCTATCACAGACCAAACAAGACGCATCCACCGTAAGCCCCCAGGAAACCATTTGCATCCTAGTTATCAAACGACCTTGCACTGCAAGCCACATAATGAAACAGCGTTTCGGGATCCTTGGATTTCCCCAAACCAGCTTAAACTATGGTATCAGCTCCCCTTTCTTCTTTAAAGTCTCTCATGCCAACGAAATTGAGTATTTAGGCATAAACTGACCTCGTCATAGGGGAAGATTATCACCATCTAGGGATATGAATCGGATTGCTTTGTCTCTGGCATTGAGAACTCTCTTCCAGACCAAAGAGTGGTATGGTGCAGTAGTACAATTTACCACTAATCTCCTCTTGAGTCTGTACTCATCAATCCAAGCAATCCATAGGGATCCAGCTTTTAACAAGATGTTCCACACATGCCTAAGCACACACGCCAGGTTCCAGCTCACCAAATCTCTAACATCGAGTCCGCCCTCTTTCAAAGGTAGAGTAATATAATTTCAGGCCACCTTTGCTCTTTTACAACCACCATCTCCCACATTCCACAAAAAATCATTGCACACCCTCTCCACAGAATGCAAGACTGTTTTAGGCAGAAGAAAGACAGACAACTAGTATTGGCTCATTGCGTTCATCACCGATTTCACCAGCTGAAGTCTACCTACGTAGCTTAAGACTTCCACTTTCCAGGACTTCACCCTAGCAGTGATTTTATCAACTAGCACATCACAATCTCTCACTGAGAGTTTACCAGAGGTGAGAGAAACCCCTAAATAGCGAACAGGTAGATGCCCTTCTTTAAACCCAGAAACCTCAGTGATCCATCCCCTAACATTAGAATCAACTGAAACTGAGAAATAATTTCAGTTTTTGCAGGGTTCAGTTTCAACCCAGACATTATATAGAAGTCATTTAGCTCACTACAAATGCCATTCACCCCATTCTCAGTCCCATTCATAACACCAACAGATCATCTGCAATACAGAGCTGAGTGATTCCAAGTTTTTTACACCTAGGATGAAACAGAAATGTTACCTCCAATAACAGCTTTGACCATAACAGTGGAGTATCTCCATGGAGATAACAAAAAGAGCCGGAGATAAAGGATCTCCCTATCTTAAACCTTTACACCCTTCAAAATAACTAACACTCCCTCCGTTAAGGCCAATACTAAGCATAATTGAATCAAGACAACCTTTTATCCAACTTAAGAACTTAGCAGGGAATCCCATAACTTGCATCACATTCAACAGATACGCTTTCCTCAAATCCACCTTTAGAACACATTTGGGAGACACATGCTTCAAATGAGACATCACAGTCTCAAGACAATTTCCTCATTAGGTATAGAGAAAATAGATGTTTTGATTTCCTCATCACTTACCAGGATATAGATAAAGACATCACAGTCTCAAGACAATTTCCTCTGAAGCAAGTTACTCATTACTTCCACCGGCTCATGCTGCACTTCAACATTCACCTCCCCCAGCAAACTTTTATAAAACTTAACAACAATATTCGAGATATCATTAATATCAGTGACCAGCTTACCAGAAGCATCTTCAAGTTGCAAGATCTGATTTCTGGATTGGTGCACCCTCATGGATCTGTGGAAATAAGCCGTGTTAGAGTCTCCCAACTTCAACCAATTTTCACCAGCACTTTGCCTGAAGAATGTCTCTTCCGACCCCCTTCATCTCCATCCAAACTTCATAGCTCTGCTTAGCTTTAATCATATTTTCTGCATTAGGAATATTAAGAACAGCTTCTTGGTCCTTTTTCATAGACTTCTCTGCTTCAATAACTCTAAACTGATATCCGAAAAATACTGCTTGTTAAATTGCTTAAGAGCAGTTATAACATTATGAAGACAATAGTAGATCCTCTCAAAACCTTTCCTATGATCATCAACATCAGTGGAAAGCCAGGCACGAGTAATAGTATCTTTGTAGCCCACTCTATCTGTCCAAAAGTTAAAGAACTTCAACTACTTTGGAAGTGAGTTCACTATAAGTTCAGTTTCAAGAAAAATTCCACAGTGGTCCGAAATCCCAGGGTCAAGCATCTCCACTCTACTATTAGTAAGATTGTTAAGGCATCTATCAAGCCTTTTTGCAATTGGATCATCTACTCTATTATTGTGCCACGTGAAAAAAGCACCAACTTCATTATGATCTTCCAAATTATTGCTATTTATCCAATTCTAAAACTCTTGTATCCCCAGGAACAAACTAACTTCTTTAGACGCCTCATGTGTAGAAGAAATGGCATTAAAATCCCCCAATACTGCAAAGGGAAGGTCATAAGGGAGGACACCCAAAGTTTGATTATACATCCTGGCCCTTTCCAACGGTCTGTTGGCACCATACACCACACAGACAATAGAAATTTCCACTCTGAATCTTCATAATAAAGTACTGCTCAAAATGACTCAAGATTTGAACCGTGACATGATTCCTCTAGAGAATTCATATCTTCCCCAACGGACTACAATCATAATTAGTAATATTCTGCCAATCACCAAACTTAGTCTTCAAGATTCTTCCAGCTTTACTACCCTGTACTCTAGTCTCGAGGAAGTTTTTTTTTGTTAGAACAAGTGTTATTTACATGTTATCATTACAATGTGTACGAATAAAATTTTTTTTCCCTTTCAATATGCCGTTCACATTGGTTGATATCATATCAATAACACGAATAAAATACAAATATTTATATGATGTAGAAAAAAAAGAAAAAACAACCGTCAGCACCGATAAGAACTGAGTCATCCTAGCAAGGAAGCAGTGAGCAGAGAGGGTGAGTGGTGGACACATACGAGGCGAGTTGTCGAACAAATACGCACGAGAACTGGAGATTGATTATGATTATTGCAACCCAAAAGCCTTTTAATTATTGTGATTGCCCCAAAAGCCAAAAGGAGATTAATGATTCGGATAATGATTACTCACACAATAATGCTTTAATAATAATATATATCAGTATTGTAGTAGGCCGAATCAGACCGTCGTGTCCATTAAAAATGTTATCCTATACGAATCTCTTGGTTTGATATGATTAAATACTAAAATCCCCCTACTAATTTTCATTCATTGAATTGTAATTTAATGTGATAAAGATGTATATGACTTACGAATATAAATCATTTGGTGAAGGATTATAAATGTTTAAATTTATATTTATGATAATTGTACTACTTAATTTGTATACCAATAATCTGAATTGATTTATAAAGACTCGATCCGAATGAAATTTATAAGATTTGAATATATGGGGCCTGGTTAAGGTTGGAATGGATATATGACTTGGGGGGTGCCGACAGAATCATTTGTATATACATATGGTTAAATGAATGTAACGATGCTTTTGCCTAAAGTACAAATAATAATAATAATAATAATAATAATAATAAAAGAAACCACGTACAAAATTATTTGGAGATGATGGCGGTAGACTTGGCAGCAGTCTCGTGGGTTTCGGGTATCTGCCGGAACCCGCTCGAATTGAGCCGATTTGTGTCCATCAATCGTGGGTTTTTGTTGGTTTCGGGCACACTCGCGACCCGCCAAATTCGGGCGACGGGCGGTCATGGTTAATGGGATATCCGACCCATCAACGATCCGATAACAAAATGACGTCTTTTTGTCTATGATGTATAAACAATTTGTAGGGTTTCAGACTTCAACTTGTGCTTTTCTTTCCGAGTTCATTTCCCAGAGTTCTGGAATCTGGGTATATGTTTTTTAATTCTGGATTCATATTTGTTGGGTACTTTTTACATTCCTGTTTCTGAATTCTGAGTAATGAAATTTCACAATTTTTACTTCACATTGCGTATACCTGATAACCATGAGTTTACCCGAAAATCGTACCAATATAGGCAGCGATAATAATTTTTTACCCATCAAACTTAATAGATCGATGACGGATAAAATCCGTGGCACTATTCACAGATAATAAATAAAAGATACCCGCCCCATATCCGATCTATTGCCAAGTCTAGATGGATGGGGTAAGAGCTTTCCTGATTGAGTATCTTTCTTCTTTATCTTATCAGTTATCGTCAAGCCACCTAGGCAAACAAACAAAAACCTAACACAGGAGTCCAATTCTGAAGCCACATACATTATTTCCTGGATCTGATCCAGGAGTAATATGAACTTTTTATTTTTATATGTTAAATAGTCAAGATTAAACTTACCGTAACCTAATCACTTGTTTGTTTTCCACGTGACCATCGTGGTTAGCTCTATGTTTTTACAGAAAACTTATTTGTTTAGTAATATTTTTTGACGATCGGACGTAAAACTTTGTATAAATTTATATAAAAAGTGTATATATATTTGTATGATTTTTGTATAATGTGTAATACTAAGTAGAATATTAACTATCATACTAATTTATATGACTACAAAATGTCAAATTTGTCCTTACTTTTCAATCTTTGGATCTAAAACACAATTTTTAAATAGCTGAAATTTGAACATCCTTTCTGAATTGGATTTAAAAATTATTCTTCTGTCTCCGAATTCGAACTTCGCCAACGAAAACAAACAAACCCTTATAAATAGAAAGAAATTCAAATAAAAAAAGTAAAAAAATTGGATTTACAAAAAGGAAAAGAAATTAAAAAAGGGCAACTGTATGGTGTCCACAAAAAAGAGGTGAGAGACTGACAACTTTAATAAATAGGAATTGACGGTCAATAATCAATCAAACAAACCTCTTCCCTTTTTTCCTCGCTTTCTCTTTCATTTTCTTCCGCTACCTCTTTTTGTTCAGAACGATTGTAGACCACCAATATTTCTGACGTGTAGCGTACCAAGATTCTCCATGCAAAAGTATTAAAAACATTTCATTATATTTAAGATTTTGTATTGAATGCTATTGTAGTAGTAATTTCAATGTATTTATCTTTCTTTTAGATTTTGTGAGATTTAATAAATTATCGAGCTGACTATCATATAGACTACAAATAAGTCTAAATAAATAAAAATTTAAAATACATAAATTGAAAAGAATGCGATAAATCTCACTCATGTACTCTTTTTTATCGGTAGGATTTTAAGTTTGACAAGTGCCTAATCGACACCGTTGTTTACCTCCGTAACATCTCCCCGAATCATTCGGAGTCGTATAACCCTCGAGAATTCAATTTCTTGTTTGAATCATCGATAGCGCCGGCGTCGAAGTTCAAGTTCTTGAGAGATGTGAAGGAGACGTTGCTAGAAGAGTCTGATCACATCAACTGCGGTGGTGAAGAGAGCAGCCGTCTGCATTGGCAGCAAATGGTGTTGGCAATGATTATCATTTACTTATTATTTTTTAATTCAATTGTTTTATAATTTTTTATTTTTATTTTAATATTAAAGATCCGGACCCATTTGTAGCGTATGTGGCAACCAAATCAGTTTAGTAATCTCTTGGATCTTACGAAACTTACAAAAAAAAAATAAGTGCACTCAAATCACTACTATAATGACATTCAATATGGTGGCATTCGATACACTAACTTAAAACTATAAATATATAAGCCGCATTTTATTCAAAATTACCGAGAAGCCCTTTTGGCATCATCATCTTTGTCAAACTCAAAACTCAAATTTCTTCTTCTTCATCTTCATCTTCATATTCCTACCCACCCACCCACACTCCACTTGTAAACTCACCAATTATTAATTTATTATTATTAGTATGTGCCCATCTTTTTGAACTGTTGTTATCATGTACGCAAGCAAGAAACTTAACGTAACCTAATCACTTGCTTTAATATAATTTCCCAATGTAAACCTTCTTGAGATTTCGATTTCAATGGCTGCTGCTAGATATTTTCCACCCTTCAATCAGGTTTTTCGAGGTAAACAATAGTATTTGTTAGGCGAGATATTGACCTCCGTTTTTAAGACGAGTAGATGAGAATTATGAAATCGAATAAACTTTAATTTTATATATCTCGGATAGACATACATGAGTTATTATTGTTCATGCATTACAAGGAACTCGGATGAAGAAGAGTAATAAGATAAGGAGTACAACAAAGATATAGATAATGAACATCGTTGAATGATTATAACATGTTAGGACTTACATCTTTGGGGGAAAAATAAGTTAAGTATCTAAGCATTCGGGCTATGTACCTTAGAAGTTTTGTTCTTTTAAGGAGGATGGTTTGCTTAAGATGGTTGATTTCCTTCAAGAGGTTCGTTCGACTAAGTATTGATATATCATAGGTGAACACTCGTCAAAAAAACTAATATGTTGCTTTTTGTGAGTAGTCGTGGCAGATTTAGGGGCCTCTCAAGGCTCCAACACATTTTATTTTTTAATTTTGAATCATATTTTTTATATGCAACATGGTGTATTTTAACTTCTATAAAATTCAGTTTAGTGCATTGAATCATTATAAATTCATTGGTGGGTCTCTTTGAAGTAATGTTACCCCTTAAGCGAACAATTTATAACGCTTTATGAATAGTGTGAAGTTGATATTGACAATTGGACGATAAGAGATGTGTATTAGAAACCCTAAATCTTAAATCTTAAAAAAAATATTATCAGGAGACTGTAATAGTATTTTGGAATCAAGAAGCAAGTGCCCACCAAATAACAGTATATATGATAAAGCATGAGTAAATCACTTCCACTTGGCCATCTGAATTGACCCTAAGATTAGAATGAGAAAATAGAAAACATGGACATGATTAATTTATGCCAGCTACAATTGCACGTTGCATTTTTAAAAAATGTTATAATATATTTATATATCATGGTTAATATACAAATTTTCTTATGAAACATAAGTCTATATTTTTATATGAATTTTGTTAATTAACAAGCATTTTTACATTCTTAACAATTGCTAATAAAAATATCATATTATCCTCCAAATAACTTAATAACTGTTAAAAAATTAAGAATGTATACGTTTTACAACCTCAGAATTGCTTCTATTTTCTTGGACTCAACCTCAAGATTGTACAAAGGTTACCCATAATTAAACAAATAAAACGGTATTATATTGGGGCAATCTTTGCTTGATTAAGCCTCTGTCCGTTGAACTAGAAAAAGAAACGAAAACGCTAATGACCAACAAGTACACGGCACTATCTATTTATTAATTAATATAAAATTGAGTCCTAATGCATTCATGCATCTTAATTTAAACGGAACTGTTATCATATTGACTAAAGTGCCAGCCTGTCTATGGTCAAGCGAAAGCCAAGGCAAAAATGGAATGACAAACTCTTAACGCCGTTGAGGGGTAAGTTCGTAACTCAACATCACACGTGCGAGAATTTTCAATGCCAAAAAGGGCGAGTGGTAAAGTTGTAGTTTTCTTGGACAGTCAAGGGGGTAAACGTAATTCACGAAACTTACCCTAATAATCTAATACCCTACAACGCCTGCCAGGTCCCGCCGCTCGACCTATAAATTCGACGCTGCCCCATTCTTGTTTTCACAATTTGCCTCCGCCCATTCCTAAGTAATCAATCAAAAGAATCCGATTCTCCCAGCCTTCCTCCATCAGATTTCTTGGGTTTTCTTCTGTGTTCTCTCCTGCGATCGGGAATATCTTTTGGTGGTGGTGATCGTCGTTTTCCAAACAAGTGTTTCTGAGTTTTTCTCCTTTTGAATTGTAAGTTCTTATCCCTCTTATCTTTGGTTCTCGTCTCTGATTCATTTGCATGTGCTTTGTATTTCATACTTTATCTTGTCAATCGTTGCGTATGCTCACTTTATCTTCTCACGGAGAGGCTTGTTGTGGGTTATCGTTTAGCTCGTTTGGATCTGGGGTTTCTGTTGGCTAGCGTGGTTTTCTCTTTGATTGTATCATTATCGGCAATATTAATTCGATTTTGATTCAAACATATAACTTATTGGTGAAAATTTAGATCTAATTTTTCATTTGGTTAGCGTGATCTGAGTTGAAATCGGTTCCATTTCTCTCCCATTGTTTTGTTTAAATCGAATCTTTTCATTCGTGTAATCAACGTTTGATCTATAATACTGCGATAGCGGAATAGTTATCCGATTTAGATTGGAATCTGTTTCTCTATCTGTGAAAGTGGAATTTGAATCTGATTCTGCAAAGATGAACACTTTTCATTGTTGTTTTGCGCGTCTTCTAGCTTTGAATATATCCTCTGTTCATTATTTTGCATGCCTTGTTGTTTGTCACCCACCTTATGCAAATCCCCAGCTTAGATGCTTATCTCTTCATTATATTCTCTTGAATTGCTTTTCATTAGAAGTATTGAGCTTCCAGCTCTTGATGTTTTGGTATTTGAGTTGCTGATCTGACCACCATTTCTTCTCTTGAGCAGAAAAATTGAATGATCAATGGAGTCAAAAGGTGGTAAGAAGAAGTCCAGTAGTAGTAAATCATTATTCTACGAAGCTCCCCTCGGTTACAGCATTGAAGACGTTCGCCCAAACGGTGGAATTAAGAAATTCAGATCTGCTGCATACTCCAACGTACGTTTTCATTTCCACTCCAGAGTTTGTTCATTGCAGCCTTGTTTTATCTTCAATCTTTCGTGATTCTAACACTGTTTTCACCTTTTTTGTTATGCAGTGCGCTCGCAAGCCATCCTGAGTTGTGCTAATAGCATAACCCCTCGAACCACCTGACGTGGTTCATTTAAATTTACTGCTTTCGTAGTTAAGTTTAATTTCATTTTTCAGTCAATCAATTTCTTCCTCTCTTCCTCACTCTCTCTGCGACTGCGATTACTTTGCAACAACTGTGAGCTTTCTGTTACCTGCGACAACTTTCAAAGATGGCACTTTCTGCAATTGGATTTGAAGGATATGAGAAGAGGCTGGAAATAGCCTTCTTCGAGCCGGGTATCTTTGCTGATCCCGAGGGCAAGGGCCTACGATCTCTGTCGAAGTCTCAATTGGATGAGATTCTCACTCCAGCTCAGTGCACTATTGTCGACTCACTAGCGAATGAGCATGTGGACTCCTATGTTCTCTCTGAGTCCAGCCTTTTTGTGTACTCATACAAGATCATCATCAAGACATGTGGAACGACCAAGCTTCTCCTGTCGATTCCACCAATTCTAAAATTTGCTGAAACCCTTTCTCTTAAGGTGAAGTCAGTGAGGTACTCTCGTGGGAGCTTTATCTGTCCCTCAGCACAGCTATACCCTCACCGCAGCTTCTCTGAGGAAGTCTGCGTACTTGATGGCTACTTCGGCAAGCTCGGCACTGAAAGCAAGGCCTATGTCATGGGCGGATGGGATGAACAGCAGAAGTGGCACGTCTACTCTGCATCTGCCGAGACTGCTATGGTTGATGAGCCAATCTACACTGTGGAGATGTGCATGACTGGTCTGGACAGGGAAAAGGCTGCAGTGTTCTTTAAGACCCAGTCTCCTACTGGTTGTGCGATGACAGCCAACTCTGGCATAAGGAAGATTCTCCCAGACTCTGAAATTTGTGATTTTGACTTTGATCCTTGTGGCTACTCTATGAATGCTATTGAAGGTGATGCTGTGTCGACTATCCATGTGACTCCTGAAGATGGGTTCAGCTATGCTAGCTTTGAAATGATGGGATACAACCCCAAGGAAGTGGATCTGAACGGAGTGGTGAAAAGGGTTCTGGATTGCTTCAAGCCAAGTGAGTTCTCTGTGGCGGTGCACGCCAATGTCGCTGGTATGAAAGAGGTGGAGCAAGCATGCTCCCTGAATGTGAAGGGATACAGTCGCGGAGAGAGGAGCCGTGAGGAGCTTGGAATGGGTGGGTCCATTGTCTACCAGAAGTTTGATGCTTCTTCGGTGGATGGTTCTGGCTCTCCTAGGTCAACTCTGAAGGGCTGCTGCTTCAAAGAGGAGGACGAGGAAGTTTAAATATTTTCTTCAGTTCTCTTTGTTCTTATCTTTCATTGTTTCGGGTTAAAAACTGTGATCGTCTGTTATGAATAAAGGGCCAATTGCATATCATTGCGATTGAGTTTCAAGCATTTGAGTCTGTGTTTGTTTCTTTTTTATTTTTGCTCTCCTGCATTAGTAGGAGACTATTACTAAGTACTATGGGTTTGTAATGAAGAGGCTTTTATGTCCTCATGGATTTGTTATGATTATTAAAGTGAACTTTTAAGTGTCTTATTTTATGATCCAAACTTCTATAGTAGACGTGTGGGATTCTGATACTAAATAGACATGTTAGCCAGGTGATGCAAAGCTATTTAAGACTTGCTTGCGTCTGACTTAAGACGCGTGGGAATGGACTTGTTACTCTCGGCATCTGGCAAGTCTCTGCGTCGACTGCATGGAGTTTTACAGGTGGGTGGGAGGATGGTTATCTTCTAGTTTTGTCAGTTCCAGCTGTTGCCAAAATCGTTGGCCTCTTTGTAATTTGATGGGCCAAAGGGTATGACCTTGGATCCAAGACCAGATGACCTCAATGGAATTTCAATCCATCAATAAACTTAAGACGAATTATGTCACTATGTCAATGGAGGACTTGTTATATAGGAAGACGTAGTTATTCTCACAGTTCATCTCTTTTATCTATTCATCGTCTAACTAAATTACAAGTCTTCCTACTCTTGTTGCACTATTTTTATCTGTTTGAGGTGCCACGACGTGCGCACCAACCTTCTAGCATATCACCGTTCACCACTATTGTGGCGACCTTAAGAGTCGAGACTCACAACCCATCTCTCGAGCAACTACAAGCACATGGAGGTTACATACATTGGCCACGCATCTTGAGTTCCCTCGTCATATGTTACGCAAAGAAGAGAAGAGGAATATAGGAAGATAACACAGTTTGGGGGTACACAAGTGTTTGTTTCTTCGTAATCTGTGAATGTGATCATAATCGACAATGGCCAATATTCAGATTGGAATATTGGAGCTCGAGAAACAACTAAGTGGCTGTAGTTTAGTGGTAAGAATCCTACGTTGTGGCCGTAGGGACCTGGGCTCGAATCCCAGCAGCCACACTTTGTTCTCTTTTTATTTTTCTCTCCTTATGCTCTGTTTCTTATGTTTACTCAACTGGTTGACAAGTTGCAGGGTGGGGTTTGTAGAAGGCCTGCGGTGCTGCTGGCTTTTCTGGATTTAAAAAAGCAAGGCTGCGTTTGCACAGTACATTGACTGCGGCGGAGACACTGTGAAGCGTTGATTGGTCTCGGAATTAATAAAGTCATACGTTTCAGTTCAGAGAATACATTCAAAGAATCCGGAAACAGAGAAGAAGAAAATTATTATGTCACTTCAATAAACAAATTCCACAGAAAAGTATGAAGAAACTGCTTGCTTGCGCAGTAGAGTCAAAACTCAGACTCCATACACAACCAATATCTTCTATTAAGTGGAAGGCAAGATAAGATGAATATTCGGCAAAAAGGAATAAGAGAAAGAAGAAGATGGAAGTGCACGCAATAGTCAGTCCTTTGCTATAAACAAATCTACATGATTGAAGCACTTATATATATTTTAGTAGCAGCATCTATACCTTTAAATATTCTCCCTAATTAATTGGAGATATGATCTCTTGTAGATTTGGTTAGAGTGGCTACCAGCTTACATTTTTGCCTTTGCTAAACCATTGGCCTCTCCATGATATCCTTAAAAATCTCTTCTTTTAAGCAAATGGAAGTTTGTGCTACTCTGGTTGGTTATCTCTCCAGTTGTGGGTGGCTGGTTCTGATTTAGGAAATCTCCCAAAGGTGTCAACTTTGAAGATAATTGACAGGGCTTTATTGATTATAAACATCTTTCTACCAAAGTGATTGATAGGCGGAAAGGTGGATTTGATAATAATGTATATAAATGGTGTGTGTCCGATGGGACACTTATAACAGTAAAAATGGCTATTGGTCGGTGAGATTCAGTTGCAGACTCAAGTACAGATGATCATGTCTAATGCTCAAAGCCCTTTTCACTTGCATGCTTTACTTTACTTCCATTCCAACTCAACCTAGCTTGAGATTCTTCTTCTGATAAAATCGGATCGATCCTGTCACGGGCAGGGTTGAATAATTGGATAAGATGATGGAGTTCTTGCATTCTTGCAAATAGTTGAGGTGGATTATGATTTCAATGTCTATCAACCTGGCCATATGTATCGAGTCTATCACCTTACGAATTATTGGACTACGAGTTGGACGGGTTATAATCCTTGACATGCATTTTGATCGATTCGGATTATGGATAGGATTTGGCAGAGAAGCTATGGCCAGGAAAGATCTTTGACAGATCTACTAAATGATGCCAATCATGCAGCAGAAGCAGGATTAGGTTGGGAAAAAGGATATGCAATAGAAACTCCCAAACACCAGCGACATCTACGGATGTGAAGGCTGCAAAACAACATATTTGATTGATGATTATTATTCTGAAGCTACGTTGGCGGGACTGGCTAAGCTGTTGGATGAGGATCACATGGGGGGTGGCAGTTGGGAGACCCACTGTGTCTGTGGGCTCCTGAGAAACTAAACTGTAGTTATCTTTATGCTTCAGAGGTTGATCTCTGGAATTTGGGAAATCTGAGTCATGCTTGAAAATGGTAAAGCAAATCTGATAAAACTAAAGACTAGAATTGAACTTGTAAAGTGCATGGTACTGAAGTTTTGGTTTACTGAACCTGATGGAAAGCTGGAAAATTTAATTGCAGCAGAAGAAGTCATAAGGATGGATTTGTTAGCTGAAAAGCATCAGAATTAAGAACAACTGTGAAAGAATTGATCAGCTTAATTGAAGAAATGGTGCAAGTTGCAATTCTCCTGCACGCATTAGGCTGAAAATGTTGGAACAAGCCCGGATGTTAATATCGGGGAATCGAAGATCATCAAGATCGCCAGCGATGAGTTGTCTTCATCATCGGAGGGATTTGGAGATGTAACTGATCATGACTCTTCAATGATACTGAAGGTCATGGAGCTTTCTGGCCCTAGCTAGCTAGATGATGACGATATTGCCAGGTAACCACATTCATTAAAATGGTGTACCATTGCAGAAATGGATTCGCTGGTGCAACTGTGTATGTACTAATCAACCACCGGTAATTGTACTAAATTTATTCACTGTAATCAACTAATCATGGACTTGAAATGGATCATGATGGGCCAGGGCCTGTGGCCCACTCCCGGAGTTATCAGCCAACACAAGCATCCAATTGCTAGGCCTAGGGGCCCGCACCACTGACCAAACGCTCGATCTAGACTATCCAAATCAATAGACTCGGTGGTCTATCATTCAGGTTGACAGGTCGCTCAGTGACGCTTGTCAACCTATCACTTTTACTCCATCAACATCATTGACGCATGCTACCAAAGATGGGTGTTCCCCTGCCTACGGAGAGCCATATGCTTAGGTGAGATGTCACCCTCTATCATCAACGGTCCAAAACGTGTCCAAATATAGTAATCACTTGCATAATGATTCGTAAAGACCAAGCCATGCCACCATAGACCTATATTGTAAGGCTCCTCATGTAAAGTATTTATGAGACTGTACCTACCATCAAAACCCAAATACATAATTTTTTCCAAATACCATTTTTTTTTATGATTATGCCTCTTATGCCCTCTAAACATTTTGTGCCCCATAAAAAGGAAGATCCACACATCCTCACTCAAACTTTCAAGATTATGTTTTTAACAAATTATTAGGAGATGCAATTACTCGTAATACTGCGTTTCAAACAAATAAAGAATCAATTTTGTGTTGTGTTTAATTCTACCGTACAACACACATACGGAACCAATCAACCCAAACGCGTGTCTTGTTCTTCAAACGAACCTCTTTATCTATCTTCTGTGGTTAATAATTAGTGGTCCAAAACGCCAAATGAGTTGTCTCCATCGATTCGTTAACATGGCCAAATGCTTCTTGCAGAGCCCAGCTCCGTAGTTTGCTTGTCTTTTTGCTAGGCGGGAGATGCTGTGAATATTCGGACGACGACGTCCAACCTTCTTTGACAGCAACATGCTCCACTCCACTAATCTGGGCCGCTCAGTTATTTAATTACGTTGTAAGATATTTATAAACAAAACAAAATTACAACCTTCTTCTCCAAGCATGTGGACTGGAACACTGTAAACAAAATTAGTATCTCCATTTTTGTGGGGTTATGATAATACCTAGAGGATCATCTAGAAGTTAGATTGGTTGTTGTGAATAAATGTTTAGATTTGAATTTGGTGGGTTTTCCATGTACCTCAGAATTGAAAATTAGGGTTTTCCATCACCGATCGTTGGATTTAGGAATCACCTGATTATAATAAAATCAGCACCCAAGCTGTACTGCCATGTGATAGCAGCAGTCATCATCACACACCAAACTTATAAACATGGCTTCTCAGTACTAGTATGGGTTACGGCTGTACTAGTATGGTTCCAAAATGCCTTCTTTGAACTTACGGACACAAACAAAAGAAACGACATATGCCTCTGCAGGACACTTTTGCATCCTTCTGTAATTTCATTTTCGCACATTAACCGACAAACAATGGCCCATATTGCACAACTCTACCGCTCTACTTTCTATGTTAAGATTCTCCAATTCCCAGAACTGCACATCCCCTGAATTACGCAGTTTCAAAATCAAATCTGTCTCCAGCTATCCTAGATATGCTCTCTCTTTACGACTAATGGCCACCAACGGATCATTGTTATGTCATTTCACACTGATTGCCAATCTCAAGAGAGAAAAGACAAATTTTTATTCCTTGATTGTTGTTTATTTCTTTCTCTGGTCTCATAAACCAGCAGAGGAAGCTTGAAAAAACATCAAAAACCAATTCGAAAGCGCAAATGAGACGTGCAGCCAAACATCGATTTGGTGTTCTGCATTTCAGAACAAACCATACAGAGTTGTATCCATGATTTGTTGGCTGACTGGAGCTTTAATGAGAAGATATCTTGAGATTGAAAGACTTGTTGATCCATGTCTTCCAGCTTCCACCCCCTTTCTGACCAGCTGCTCCAGCTGCTGCCGTTGTTGGAGGCGACGTTTCTCCTTCATCGGCCATCTTCATTGCTGCTGACTTCTTGCACATCATGAAGCTTCGGCAGCCGATTGATCCAATTGTTTCCCAGGGGCTCAGAGCTGCATTCAAAACAAAGGAATTAATATGACCACCCAAGTCAATAATGTAGATCATAATCCAACATAAGGCAAACATTTGAAAAGGGTAGTTGAGGATTTGTACCTCCAGAGCCTGCGCTTGGGCAGTAGAGGAAGAAATCATTGAGATCGGAACCAAGCACTGGAAGCCGACCTTCACGAGCGTAAGATTTCAGCGAGGTATCAATAACAGCAGCCACAAGCTCCTGCTCGCTCACCACGAACCGAATCGGCCCAGCGCTTCCTAGAACGGTCACGCTGATCAGCAGCCGATTGCCTCCCTTGTTAGAGCCACCCTGGCTCTTCTTAGCCTTTGAAAGCAACATCGTGAAATTTTTCGGATCTCGAACAACAATTTGAATCGAAAACAGAAACAGAAATACAAATCCCTAGCAGAAGCTTTTTTTGTGTGTGTTTTCTCGCCCCTCTATTGAGAGAGATAATAATCAAGGATGTAACGAATTACGGAAACAAAATCAAAACAATTTCACCGCAGGAATAACGAGAATCAGATGATCGATCGGCGACGGACTCAGGGGTCGACGCCTTGGCAGCGGTGGTACCAGCCTTCCTTGCAGGAGCCAAAAGCGAAAGCAGAGGCAACAGATGCGAAGCCCGCCCTTGATTGGCAAAGGGTGAGCATGTAATTACTACTACTTAAGATTTCCACCATTCACGATGACCGACGATGAGCTCTTGGCGTCGTCGTTGTGCTTGAGATCCGGGAAACCGCGGGCGAGGGATAATGTAATGGCCCAGAATTCAACCGAATAGGGGAAATCGGAGGCGGCGAGGAAGAGAATAGAAGAGCTATGGAGAGGGGGGGAAAGAGAGGGGTCGTAGGGTTAGGTGTTTGAGACGGGAGGAAAAGAGGGTGAAAATGGAGATTTATAAGGGGAAAGAGGAAGATAAAATAGGAGGTGGAGGGCAGAAGAAGAATTCTTCTTCCAGAACGATGGTAACGGTGGGCGGGAGAAAAGGGGAAATTAGGGTTGGCGTCCAGCTGAAAACGGGGGCAAATCAGTACTTTGAATCAAATGGTTACTTAACTATTGGATTATTGCGCCTTCACCATCCCTGCTGCCTGCCAGTGTTGTGTGGTAGGCCGATTACGGTTATCCATTTGTTTAATCCTTTACGCGTAATCCGGATTAGAGAAGAAACCTGTTGTCAAAGCTACCCAGAAGGTCAAATTAAGAGCAACAAACTAACTTCAGTTCATTGATTAAATTCTGGATATTTGGTAACATCATAATCATGCATGCACTACTCATGCCTTTTTTCTTTACGAAAAGGACAGATGGTGAAGCATGGAAAATGCTAGAGTTCCAACGGTGGTGACATGTGATTTCCATTTCCCCATTACTACTGATACACCTAGGCCCAGAACCTCCAGGCCACGATTGGCCCACAGCCTCCAGCACATAATGGGCTCAAAAGACCAAATTGTGCAGCCCTTCTATCAATAATTATATTCTATAGTTAATTGCAGGAACTCACCATATGTTTCTACTTAATCACTAAAGCGAATTTTACTAATTAATATTTTCGTTAATTCGAGGTTGCCTCTACGGCGGCGTTTTCCGCTAGATTCTCGTTTCCTTGCTCTCCCTCTACCCTCCAGTCCTCGACACTCGACCTTCGTTCTTCATCTTGCTTCGTGGATTCAATTCGGACATAGAATCGGGATCCTGGGTCCTCTGAGCTAGGTACGACTTTACTGCCAACATCACTGATCTAAAATACTCTCTAATCGGCATATGAGTTGTGGATTGTGATGAAGAATTAAGAGATCAAGGCTAGCTAGGCTGTTCATCGCTTCGTTTGTTGATCGAATTACCTCATAGCTGAACTTCATCATCAATGAGGAAAATCAAGCCCGTCCGCCCGGAATCCCAATCTTCTACTGCTGCATTCTTCAAGAATCCCAAAGTCGTTGTGGCTGTCGCTTTGCTCCTCTTTGATGCTGTCCTCACTGCTCTCATCATCGCCTATGTTCCATGTACGATTCAGTTGATCATCAACTAGTTCTTTTTTTCCCTCTGTTCCATGTGTTTATATGTTGAATTGTGCGAAAACCCAAAAAATGTCTCATTGATTGGTTCATTTCCAGATACGAAGATTGATTGGGATGCCTACATGTCCCAGGTATGCAGCTTGCTCGTAAACATTATCCATCATTTTCCTTGGATCTTTTAATTGGGAATATGAGCCTTCAGTTAAAAAATATGAAAATGTTGATTATAAATGTTGATTGATACAAAATCAGTTTATAATCAACCAACAATCAGGTCACTGGGTTTCTTGAAGGAGAAAGGGATTACAGCCAGTTGAAAGGGGACACTGGGCCGCTGGTTTACCCTGCTGGCTTTCTTTATGTTTATTCTGCTATTCAGTATGTCACTGGGGGAGAGGTCATTGCTGCTCAGGTATAATTTGCATGCTTCATCAACAATTTGTATTCTACTGGTATATTCAGTGCTGATTTCAATTTTCCACCTTGCTGGTGTATTGTCCTGCAGATATTGTTTGGCGTTTTGTACGTGGTAAACCTGGCGATTATCTTATTCATCTACGTGAAAGCAGATGTGGTATGTTAATTTTCTCCAATTAATGAGAGCGATGGCGTATATGCCGATAATTGACGTGTTTTAATCTCTTATAAGGCACGATGCTGATAAAGTATTTCTTGTAGCTCCCATGGTGGGCACTTGTGTTGCTTTCTCTCTCGAAAAGGGTGCATTCTATCTTCGTTCTTCGGCTCTTCAATGATTGTTTTGCAATGACACTTTTGCATGCTTCAATGGCTTTCTTTCTTAACCAACAGTGGCATCTTGGACTGATCCTTTTCAGGTGTGATACTGAGTGACTCTCTTTCTATTTTTATGTTAAGCGTTTGTTAAAAGTGCTAACTTTTTCCACTTCACTCGTCTACAGTGGTGCTGTTTCTATAAAGATGAATGTTTTGCTCTATGCTCCTCCTTTGCTACTCCTTATGTTGAAGGTGTGCAGCTATTGTCAAATTTTCTTGCTCTACAACTCGGGCTCAGTAAACTTTACATTTCCAGTTGTTTCTATTCACTGCTTTCCCAGTTTTCATTGGTCAATCTAATAGTTGTTGTTCTTGAAATGTCTTCTACAGGCAATGGATCTCCGTGGGGTGATCTCTGCTTTAGCTGGTGCTGCGTTAGTACAGGTTATTAACTTGACTTTGGTGTCTCTATTTTAGGAAGTAGTCGTGGTGTCTGATGCAACTGGTTATACTACACTAGGGTTGACGAACTTATTTGTTTGATTCTATATTTATATTCTGTGTGGTTTGTGTTTAGGTGAGTGGAGTGCTGCTGCATCAGAGTTCCCAAGCAAAGCATCGCCTTACCATGCAGATTTAATTGGTTTTTTGATCCCCAGTGAACGTTTCTGCAGATTCTGTTGGGCCTTCCATTTTTACTTTCATATCCCGTTGCCTATATATCAAGGGCTTTCAATCTTGGGCGCGTCTTCATCCATTTTTGGTACTTGTTAAAAATGTTTCATAGAATAACCTGCTGTTCATAATATTATCGTGTTATGGACCTATGACTGAAAGACGAGGAGACTAGAACTAATGAAATTCATGTTTTGACAATTATGATTCGGCATGTTTGTATCATTGCTGGCTTGTTGACATCATTGTGCATACTTTCAACAGGTCTGTAAACTTCAAATTCATCCCTGAACCAATCTTTGTGTCAAAGCAATTTGCGGTCTCTTTGCTGACTGTTCACCTTGTATTACTCGCTGCTTTTGCTCACCGCAGATGGTGCAAGTAGGTGACCTTTCCTTACACTTATTGGCTCTTTTTATATAACCTTATTTCTACAGTCGCAGAATTGTTTCGTAATATGGTTGCCTGTTAAAGCAAAATTCTTCTTCTTTCTGTACTTTATTATTCATGGAGTAGGAAGACTAGAAATTTATGTTCTTGCTGTGGAAAAGATTTGTGCATGGTAGTTGATTCACTAGCGAACGTAGTTGTACATGTTTGTTTTTTCTCGGAGGGTTGACATTTGCCGGAACGCTTAGTATTTTCTCGGACAAACCTTTATATAAAGGAACTTTAAAATGTCACAATGTTGAGCTGCACGCTACTTTCATGCAATTGCAGGTTTGAAGGAGGGCTGATGAGATTTCTGCGTGGTAGAGTTTTTTCTTTCCCCGCCATAAAGAGTAGTAGTCCATGGAAGAAGATAAAGGAAGAACGTAAGTCTGATTATGTTAATTTCAGGGTGCCTTTCCCCCTTTAATATTATTGACGCAATCCTCCTCTAAATGAGCTCATTGAATCTCTGCAGATATTCTAACAACTATGTTTGTTGGCAACTTCATCGGAGTCTTATGTGCACGCTCCTTGCATTATCAGTTCTATTCCTGGTATGCCCGACCCTTGGTTGCCTTACCTTAGTTTTCTTCTGTCTTTGTGAAATCGAATGTAAAGGAATTTATTTAGTTGACCTGTATTTGGTATGCTTTGTGTTATAGGTACTTCTTCAGCATCCCTCATCTGCTATGGACGACAAGGTTTCCGTCACTAGTACGGTCAGTTCTGGACTCAAAATCACGAAAAATTCAATGAATCGTAGTATGGTTACACTGCTTTACAGTGGCGCTTTTTGGTTTTGCAGCTTGATGTTGTTCATAGGCGTGGAGCTATGCTGGAATATTTATCCATCCACTGCTTATTCATCGGCTCTGCTGTTGGGTCTCCATTTGATAATGCTATGGGGACTATGGTCTGCTCCTCCCCAGTATTACAAAGAGGAGAAAGCATCAACGCCAGAGAAAGACAAATGAAGAGATGTTTACGTTGTTAGAATGCCTTTCCCATATTTTGCAGTTAGATTTACACTTCCCTGATACTTTTATATAGAGCTGAGTGAGTGAGTGTTACTGGTTTGTTGTTAGTTCTGATATTCTGAATTTGGATATGAAGAGAGATGCTTTGATGTCTATTATCAACCGGCATACATAACAGCAAACTCGACGAACCAGCGATCTGATTACCCAATTCACCTACCAACCAACTCATGACGCAATAAGCCACACAAATATTAACCAAACACGAATCCAATTCAACCTGGTCGTTTGACAAACAAAACCAAAATAATGAATTTGGCCAACCCAAAAACCGATTGACACACTATCAACCTAACCTGCTCGTTTCACAAACAAGACCATACAAAAAGTAGGTTAAAGCTATTAAAAAGGAGCATGGTTCTTATTGAAATGTAACACATCTCTCTATTTCTGAAACAAACAGTAAAGTTGATCTGCAGTTGGACTCCGCTCGTGCAATCTTCAGTAAACTCGGTCACTATCCTAACGATCACCACCGCTCATCATGTATTTGAAAAATTCAGATGCTGCTCCATCTTGATTGGGATGTGTATTTTACATATTTATAGAGAAGGCAAGCCAATGATGTTGTTTGTCGTCTTCATGAATATTTGTTCCGATGTATTTGATTTCTAGTTTTCGTTTCGATATTCGAGATTGCTTATGAAGTTCATTGGATTTTTTTTATCAAAAATTAAAACCATCAACTGTCATGAACCATTACATCCCAATAACTCGAGTTGTTTGTGAGAGAATTAATTATGAATTTTCTACATTTTCTTACACGCCCCCTCAAATAAAAGCCAACTAACGGGTTTGAAGTTTGCACATGCCCATCATATCTTGTGCTTAAATCAACGGTTAAAATTGGGGGTCATGGTGATACGAACACACGACTGTTTGGTCTTAAATCGTTACGTCTCAATAACTCAAATGGTTAAAAAATAATTAATTATAAATTTTATATCATTCTCTTAGACCCGCTACCGATCTATCACTCCTACTTATCATGTAAAAAGGGGATACTGTTGATAAAAAAGGGAGATATAAAGTTACATCGTCACATTGATAAATACATGACTTAAGCTTTATAAAGAAGAGCTAATGGTAAACATTATATAACAACATTGACCGTAGAGGTCTTGACGAATTACATTGAAATGGAGGATTAAGAAAAGACAGTTAAACAGAAAATTAAGTACACAAATTGACTTAAATCAAATCCATAGGGAATGAGTCAACCGATTTAGTCAAAGCAAAAGTGAGAGCCATAGCCACCCACCCACCAATCAAAACCCTCATAGATGACTTAACCACAGGAGCCTTTCCTAAAACAGCTCCAATCCATCCAAACATGACCAAAGCCAAGGTCACTGCTCCAAACATCACCCCAAGCCTCACCTTATAGTCCTTGATGAAAGAGGCAGCCAACAACGGCACCATTGCGCCGATCGAGAAAGCCAAACCCGAAGCAGCCGCTGCTTGTACTGGATTCGGCAAGCTCTCCTTCTCTTCCTCCGCCTCTTCCTCAATCCTCGCGGGGGTAGGACTCCTCTCCCTGTCCCGTTTCATTTGAGCCACCTCTATGTCGTACTGTGAATAGACTGACACAAACTCGCCTATGGCCATGCTACATGCCCCGGCCACAAGGCCAGCGAATCCCGTCAGAATCATGGCCTTGACGTCCTGTTTCACAGCTCCCACGCCCATCATGAGGGATGCTGTGGAGACCAAGCCATCGTTAGCTCCGAGAACTGCTGCCCGGAGCCATTGCGCTCTCTTGGCGTAGTCGAATTGCTCATCTTCCTCTTCCACCTTGTGTGGTGATGGGAATTGGTTGGTGTTGGCCATGTTAAGGGAAATTAGCTAGGAGAAGGGTTTGATGTGTTAGTTAAGGGGAGTTGGTAGTAGTAGTAGTAGTAGTGGTGTAGTGAAGAAATGTGGAGGGCACACGCCTGGTATTTATGGAGGAAGATGGGTTTGGATTTTGATTAGCCAAATTTAATGGAGATATGGAGGAAAAATGGTGGTGGGGTACATATGTTTTCTATCAATAATGTTCATTAGCTATAGTTGAATACTTGAATATGTGTAACGTACCTTGGAAAATTGGAGAAGCAATATTATACTATCATCAAAGATTTTCAGCACGAGCTAACATTTTAAAGCAAGTCGGAAAATACACCGAACAAGATTCGGAAATACTGAAGATAGAAATATGTTTCGTCACTTAAAATCCGAAAAAAACGTCAAACGATACTCTCGATTCGTCAACCCAATTTGTCTGATCGCAGTTGGAACGAAACTAAATACATTTGGTAATGTGAGTGTCCGTTGTTTTCAAACCGTCTTTAGATAAAGGGATGGGGAATGGATTGATGAATGGGAAACCACTTGGTTATTGCTAAAAGTGGGAGGATAGAATGAGATTAAGGAGCATTATAAACTAGGAAAGGAGTGTGGTTTCCACACGAATACCACTATCTCTTTGCTAATCACACTGCCTCTTCCTTTTGTTTGGGTCACCCCCTTTACCATTTCTTTGAATTTAAGACACACAAATGATAAAAAAGTGTAACACTTAAATGCGCAAGTGTTGGATAATGGCAAAAGTGTGATGATGGGTATTTACCATCAAAACCTAGATTAGGAGTCTGGTTCGGATTGTTCAGAAAAAACCGGTTCGGATATTGTTTGTTGCACTCTCATCGGATATGAATAAAGGAATCTAATAAGTATTGTCTTACAAGGTTTCAATTCAGAAATCATAAATTTTAAGCCACTATTTTGTGAACACTTTACTATTCTTCGACTCCCATTTACAACACGACCACCAACCCAAACATTGCTTGTGATGGATAAACTAGCTACCACATGACCAATCACTACAAAAATTTGCCTTTTTAACAATATATATTTAACGACAGATAAAATACTGTCATTAAAAAAATTATTTAACGGCGGATACGTTCTAACCTAACAGCGGATTGTCAACCGCCGTAAAAGAAAATTTTTAACAGTGGATAATAACCACCGTTAAGTTTTATGGAGAATTTAATCCGCTGTTAAATTGGTTCGCAAAATTTTTTGCCTCCAAAACACGCGCAAAGGTAGAACGACGACATATTCTTGCTATTTAACATCAGATAGTTTTCGCGGTTAAACTGTCCGTCGTTAGGTGTTTTAACAACGGTTTATAATCCTCTGTTAAACCTTACGGCGGATAAAAATCCGCTGTTAGATTTAATAGTGGATACAGTCCGCTGTTAGAGTTAATAACGAATACAGTCTGCTGTTAGAGTTAACAACGGATAATATATGTGGTTAGTTTAATAACAAATCCCTAACTGCCGTTAGGTATCCTCCCATTACTTAACCTAACAGCGGATTTGTATCCAATGTTAAAGTGTTTAACAACGGCTTAATTAGACAAAAATTCGCTGTTAAATCGTTCGATTCTTGTAGTGAATGTATGAATGGAAGGTTGTGGTGCCATCATTGTAGAGATTCTTGCATACCTAAAGGCATGTCCTCGATTCCGGATATAGGTCGTTCGACGGTTTGCTAATGAAGCTACCCATTCGGTTGCACGTCGAGTTCTTTATATCTCTAAAACCGTATCGAGTTCGATCCCACTGCATTGGTCAATTTTTAAATTTGTTGTGTTGTTTGCTATCTGGATCTCTACGGACCAGGGACATCACTTAAAAAAATGGATTGAAAGCTGAGTATGGGCTTGGGCCATACGCAGATCCATGTTTGTGAGAGGATGGGACCAAGGTACCTAGATCCCAAGATTATGGGCCCATTTCTATCTCACCAAAACCTACAAACTCATTCTATCCCTTCCAAAAAAATAAAATTAAATAAAAACTCATCGTTTCCAGAATCTCCAATTGAAACAAGGTAAAGAAGAAGAAGAGGGAACTGGGAAGCAAAGAATCTCCATTCCATCTCTGGACAATGAATTCCACTACTCTCCCCACCTCCTTCCTCCATCTCCATACCCCCTCTTCATCTTCTTCCTCCTCCTCCAATTCAACTTCTCAGCTCGCCAACCTTCCTCCTAATTCCATCAAAGCAAGTTCACCAACCCCACAACCACCCCTCTTCATCCACCGCCTCAAATCCTTCGCCAAAACCGCCGTCTTGATCGCCGCCTCCGCTTCTGCCGCCGCACATTTCTCCATTCTCCAGCCGGCCAAGGCCGAAACCTCTCCAGTAACAACTCTAGCCCAAGAAACAACAACTCAATCCGTGGAAGAAGAAGATGATGAACAACAAGAATTCAATTCTCTGTCCTCCCCGTTGTCCAAGTTCCTCGACGGAAATCCCGAAGCTTCCGACTCCGTGAAAGCACTGCTGCAGCATAAGCTCCTAAGCGGAGAAGAAGGAGAGGATGCTCTCAAGATTCTGAACCGCCTGGTCTCGGCGCAGCCCTCGGTAACGGAATGGAAGTTCTTACTCGCCCGGGCTTACGCGCAAATGGGCCAGAACAACAATGCACGCAAGGTGTTCGAAGAAATTCTAGCTGTGGAACCCTTGTCTTTCGAGGCGTTGTCGGAGATCGCGCTAATGATGGTCAAGTGCGGGGAAGGGGAAGATGCGATTTCGAGACTGGAGAGCGCGTTGCAGATTGCAGAAGAAGAGGAAAAAGTGAAGGAAGGTCGTGAGGTGAGGATGATAATGGCGCAGGTCTATTTCTTGCAGAAGAATATGGAGGAGGCGTTGAAGATATACCATGAGCTTTCGAAGGAGGATCCTCTGGATGTTAGGCCTTATTACTGCAAGGGGATCATATACCGTATGCTTAACAAGAACGAGGAAGCGAAACGGGAGATTGCAAAGTATCGAGAGCTGTCGCCTAAGAAAGGTGAGGTTGATGATGATTACTCAAGGGCTGCATTGTCCGGAACGACTACAGGGTTCGAATGGAATGACCACAACTAACTGAGTCGCTGTGTTTTTGAAGAGAGGATTAGCTCCATCTGGGTAATGTTAAATGTACCATCTTTGCTTTTCGTTGTGAAATTTTGGCACCTGAATCTATATCGTTGCAAATCGTTACAGAGTGTGTTGTTTTATTTGGGAAATAAAGGGAGAGAAGACAAGTGAGCCCTGAATTCATACATTTTTGCGGGAATTTTTGTTGTAAGTGCTTGATAAATGTGTAGCATCATGAATTCTGAAATGGGAACTGAATGAAAGAGCTTGTGAAGGAACGAACCCACCAGCCTGCAATTCCATTGATGCTGTTGAATGAAATATTTTGGTTATTGCGAACCATTGGCCCTGCCTCGCTTCATTAGATTCGAGTAATAGTTGATTCTATCATTCTGAGCTAGAGTCTCAAACATTAAAAGCACAAGTTTCCGCAGTAAGTAGGCATTGGAACTTCTGGTTCTCGTGAACTGAGAAAGGTTAGCTGCTTAACCCACCAAGCCAGCTTTGCAGATCGAATTCATAGCAGTTCTATGAGTAAAATGATGATGATAGATATCTTTTCTTCATGACTGAGACTATGTGTGAAGAACATCAGAAAGACCAAAGTAGTTGATAGTTTGAAAGAAAGCTGATAAGGTACTTCCTTTGTATCCACTGAATCAGAGCTTCCCACCATGCCTTTGCGCACTCTAGCAGTCTCAATTACTGTGAGATTTTGTTTCTGTGCTTTCTGGCTCGGGCTTAAACAACCACCCTTTCTCCTTGATTATGCCGATGAATTGTCTTTAGCGTGGATTCAGAAGGGTGGCTGAACATGAGACTACTTGCTAAAGAGAATCTGAGATGTGAGAAAATGCAATAGCGGCAGAAGGCTAAACTGGGAGCTCTGTGCTTTGTTGGAATCTAACCCTTGATGCCCGTTGCCATTACCGCGGCTTTTATAGCTTAACAAACCCGCATGCAGAATCAAATCCCTATTATGCAATTAAAAGAGATTACTGGAGATGTAGAATATAATAATTCCTCACTTGAATGTCAACAATCAGAGTGGCGCAGCGGAAGCGTGGTGGGCCCATAACCCACAGGTCCCTGGGTCGAAACCAGGCTCTGATATGATTCTAATTGTTTTTGCCATTTCTTTATCCACCTGAAACTTCACTGCTTAGAATCTGACTGCTGATTAATAACAAATATCTGCACTATAATCCTCGTGGCTTCTTCTCAGTTTCAATGACATCACATAGAAACCAAACAACTAGTTTTTGTGAGTCAGGAACCTGAAGACATCATCATGGGAACAACAGCTTCCATGAACTAAATTACGATGAGCACCTTTGTTTTCCACAATCTCGGGAAAATAGTTGAACAGTATGATCGCACCTGGAATTACCATAAACCTTATCGCCCAGTAGTCTACTGATAATTAAAAGAGGGTAAACACTCCAACTTCCCTATCGCCCAGTAGTCTACCGACTCCTTTACCTTCCTGATGAACACGAATCCCACATATCGAGATAACAACAAGATCTGTGATGCGCAGTGCAGTCTCCACCATATCAACACTGGTCGTTTAATGGATATAGTGAGAAAAGAAAGACATCACACTTCGTTTCTGGGGAAAGATTTAGATGAATAGATTCTTGTATAGATACATCGATCTGAACTCAATATGATTGACTATTGCTTCAACCCATAACAAATACAGAGTGGATAGATAAAGCTTTGGCAATTTCGCAGCCTAGAATCCGCAAACAATAATTACTACAGATTCAAAGCAACAATCAGGTGAGCTTGGTTTTCTTGGATTTGAGATGAGGTTTCTTTTGAACCTCTTCTGCATCCTCATCACCAGAGCCATCATCATCTATTAACTCATCAGGAACATCAGCAGGAACGTTATGTTTGGTTATGAACTCCTTGAGTATCCTCATGCTTTCTTCCTTCATTGAAACCAGCTCCTCTGAGATTGTACCGCCTTTCGGGACAGCCACTGAGTGGGTCTCTGGGCCAAGTCTAAAAGTGGCCTTAACACGGATACCATTGTTGCTACCATCAATCTCCATTCTCACACCACTCTCTCAACCCAGCAATCTGGCAGAACCATTGAAACATCAACCAAGCAGAGAGTGTAAATCACAAAACTAAGGAACCTTGCCTACCATTCATTCATCAAATAAAAAACGAATCGTCCTCAACCTATCATATAATTGCAGTTTTCCATTCCCGCTACGTTTATGTCGGCAGCAGTAATCAATCAGCAACAAACAGAACGAAATTTCGGATGTTCAGTATTCAAGAATTACAGTTGGGAAATCAGGAGGAAGCTTACCGAAGAGGAGAGAAGGGTTTAAGTGGAGAAAACGTGGAAGGGCTATAGACAGAAGAGTCACCCAAGGGAGTCAGCAGTAGAGATCGGCGGCGAAGGCGTGCGAGGGGTGTGGCGGACGTTAAGGGCGATGGCGGCGACGGGATCGGGGTTGTTTTGGCATATACATCCCTAGCTGGGCTTCATGTTACATTTTGTGGGCTTATTGATTCCAACTTTTAATTTAACCCCAGGCCTTTTTTGCTCTTCGTCCCTAGACCCTGACCTTTGTTTTCGGTTATTGCTTAGTTCAATTCGAATCTGGAGAATTGAACCTAAATCATTTTAAATTTACATCAATTTTGTATTGGGGATTTAGGAGTTTCTGAGATTGAATCAATCATATGAAAATCATGCTGACCTATTATCTCGGACAAAAAAGGAGCTCAACTTTGGATAAATTTGATGTCTTTTATAGACAAATGATGTGAGCGGGTTCGATAATAAAATTGAATGTGTTAATAAAAACCGACCATATTAGGGCAAAATGGACTATATTATTATATAAAAAAATCAATAGAGATATAATAATTTGTTTATGTAAAATCACGAATTGCACAAAAGAAAAACGAAGTGTTAAACACTCTATATTTTTTCTAGAAAAGTTAAGAAAACTCCCAATAATTACATACAAATGAAGGTTAACACGTACAAAATCATAGTGTAGCCCGTTCTTAAGAGGGAAATAATAACTAGCAATGAAATAAATAAATAAAACATGTTTTAACAACTCTACAAAAAAGAGGTATCGAAAAAAAAAGAAAAACGTTAACATTGAAATTAACCTGACAACAATATCACTAAATATGATGCCAAAATTCTCCGTACGAAAAACGAAAAGAGAAAAACAAAATCCTAGATGCTTATATAACCCAAAAATCTAAAAAAATATGGTTGAAGGGTTGATGAGTCATCGACATTTTCCAACAAAATCATGGTACCGACTAACAAAGCTACATGCGGTGTGCCTTGGTGTCCAAATAGCAGCTAAAGATCGGAATGATAGGGCCTTCCATTATCTACAACCACCCCACTAGCCCCCCTCTGTTCTTCTGCGTTCATACATACTTAGATTCTTATTATGAACTTGACTCAAATTACACATTAATTGGAAGCTTACAAATTACAAATAAACATGTACTACAGCAACGAGAGTTCCACTATAATTAGGAAAAATTCGTAAAGATTTACCATAACTCAAATGTCTCATACAAATAAACAGGATGTATATGTAATAAGTAATCTAAAACCAAAACAAATAGTACAAATTCAACCTTCCCGAAATCATTGACACAACGAAATCCCCCTGCAGATTAAGCTAATAAGCTTTTTCAAATCACTAAACTTCAATGCAAACCGAGAGTTGAAAATTCAGGGAACAATTGCCTAAAAATTGTGAGGAAAAAAAGCATAGATAATCCATAGTCACACAGAGTTTGAATATTGGCCAGACCATTTATTTTGTAAAAAGAAGACAAAAGATGGACAAAATAGTAAAAAAAAATAATTAAAATTGGATTACTGAAGTAGAATTGTCGGATCGAACATCTGTAGTGGGGTTTTTTGTGTTCCGCTACCTAATCATGCAATGGAATAGTAGTAGTGGACTAGTTTGAGCTCTTTTCTAAACCAACTAAAAAGTAAATCTTGCCGACTTGTAATTAAACATTGATTGCTGCTGAACTTATATCTTCATTATAATTAAGATTGGAAATTCGAATTTTCATCATGAAAATAAAGTATATTTTGTGATTAATCGTTTATCATCATGTACAAAATCCTAGAATGAAAAATTGATTAATACTGACCCACACATCTCATTATATTTCTCACTCTACCAACAACAACTAATTAATTAGCAGCTGGCCAGCAAGCATTGGTTATCAACTTTCACACTACTTCACAGTTCCTCACTATATATACACACGTACACACCCTCACTCTCCCCAACTACAACACACTCAAATCCGATTTACTCGACCATCCACATTCTTTACTTACACATCAATTTAACCATCCACTTTAATTTCTCCTCGCAAATGGCGACTAGAGCTGGTCATTGGCTCGTCGCAGCCGCAGTAATCACTCTTCTCCTGCTTTCGAACGTCAACACTAACACCGTCATGACTGCTGAAGCAGCCGGCAAGAGAGGCGGCGGAGGAGGCGGCTCTGCATGTGGCAAGACACCAATTAGCTCCGCGGCGGCTAGTCTGAGCCCCTGCTTGGGCGCCGCAAAGAGCCCAAGGGCCCCCGTGCCGCCCGCGTGCTGCTCCAAGGTCGGAGGACTGATCAAGGCGGCTCCAAAGTGCCTTTGCGCAGTTCTGTTGTCCCCGTTGGCGAAGCAGGCTGGAATCCAGCCTGGGATTGCGATCACCATCCCCAAACGCTGCAACATCCGCAATCGCCCCGCCGGAAAGAAGTGTGGAGGTAATTAATTAAATAAGCATAATTTGAACTTCTCGCAAATTCATTATCTGATTAAGACGACATTAATTTATGACGGAGAAAACAGAGTTTCTAATTGTGTTGCTTGGATTGCAGCTTTCACTCTCCCGTAAGTTGAAGATCACAGTTACGTCGGAGTTGCTTGCTGGTAATTGTAGGTGAAGATCGGAGTGTGGAATAAAGAAGAGTTTGCCATCGTGAGGCAACGTTTTCTTGTTTTGGTTCCCTAGCTAATTACTGATTGTGTACGTTGATTCCTCTTAAACCAATCTGTGTTGGTGTATTTTATTTACCACTTCGCTATATTTATCTAAATAATGACTTTGGTTATGTGGTGTGAATTTCTGGGAATATTATCATATCAAAGTTGAAGCAAGCGACTGGTCTCTTCAATATACCAAATTAATATTTAAATATTAATCCACATCACTTACATTTCGATATATTTACATATAACCCTTTATCTTTGAAATATATATTTCAGTAGCGATTAAACCTACCGTGAGCTATGGTTCACGGTAAGATAACGACTACATAATAAAAGAACATAAAATTTATTCATTTAGCATCTCTTCATAAAAAAATTATACCTCCATTGACGATGGCGTTGCAGCGGAGCTTCTCCAGTATGGTTGGGAGGAGGGCCGTGAATGGAGTGGTCCCGTCGACAAAAGCATTTATTTGATCCGTCTATCTAGCGCGTGGCAGCTACGGGAGTCATCGTTGTTCACTGAACTCTCTCAGCAAGTCATCTATTGCCTGTTTTGCTCTCGGCTCCAGCCACCGTGCCTCTGTTCACGACGCATCCGTCTTACTCTAATATAGGTAAGCTGCTTCTCTTTTGTGACCGCTCCTTTACGTTGATTGCAGATCGCAAAACCAAAAGAGTCATGTCAATTTGTATATATGCTTCCTTGACATTCTTTTTATTGGTTTCAAGGTCAGATCGTAAGATTGATGAGCCATGCTGAAGTATGGCTGTTGCAGTTTTTTCGGATGAGCAGTTGAGTCAGGAGATGGGGATCATGACTGAGCGAGCAGAAGTAAGAGTGGGTTGTCAAAAGGAGAGAGGGAGGGCATGGTCAGCAGAGAGTGATCAATCAGAGGATGGTGTGGGAATATGAATATATGATTGCCGCTATAAAAATGGAGAAGGGCGAGCTGAAAGAGAAGAGGCGGTCAAAGTGAGATACATGTCAGCCCCAACAGAGAATGGGGCTAATTGGGCTGGCTGGGTAATGCCCCATATAGGCCTCCACGGTAAAATTTATTCAAGGGGTTGCTCCGTTTAGCTAGCTCCAGTCCCGCAGCGGAGCGCGGACACACAATCTAGTTAAATTTTAGCTTTTATTTATTTCGACTTAATAATATTTCAAATTTGGTCACGTGTTATTTTTAATCCTAAATTCGTTCCTGATATGAAATGCACTCCTCCAGATTTAAACTTGAAATTTCTAGACCGAAAACCGGCTGAATACCACCTTAACTGCAGCTCGTTCACTATTCCTTAAAAAAATCTTACGTGGATGGTATATTCTTGGGCAATAAGACACATTTTGTACTTGGAAACTAATAATAGCAGGAGATATTTCCCTTCCATTATCACAGGAACAAAGGAGCTATATAAATGATGCACTATGCTACTTTACAATGTATGATCCAATCTCACTTAGCTACAAATTTTCTTATATTAAACAAGGATATGATGTCAATTAGCTTGAAAACTATCCATCAACCATCTGGACTGAGATTCCATACCAGCATCTCTCAGCGCATTCAAAGCAGTTCTATACAGCCTCCCATCCAACACTGTCCCTACTGATTTCATATCCCTCAGCAGCTTCACCAACTCATCTATCAAGCTCATATTCGAAAACACCCCTACCATAATCCCCGCCATCTTCATATCCACACCACCCCTTCCACCATCCGCCCTCATCCTATACTCCTCGAAATACTTCACACACTCATCGAACTTCTGCGCCTTGCTGTACGCGCTTATAATGCTCGTGTAGCTCACCTTATCAGGAGCCAGCCTCCTCCTTTCCACCTCCTTCCACAACTTCTCCACCTGCCTCAGATTCATCGCCTTCCCGTGCATATCCAGCAAAGCATTGTACACCCAAATGTTCGGGTCACACTTCCTCTGCTTCATCTCCCCTAACATCCGCATTGCATCCCTCACCCTCCCTAGCTTTCCAAACATTGTGATCATTGTCGAGTATGCCACCACACATTTGTCGAACCCTTTTTCTTGCATCTCGAGGAACACCTTCTCTGCTTTGGAATACTCCTCGATCCGGTAGTAGGCATTCACAGCCGAGGCATAAGTCACTTGCCCTGGCTCGTACCCTTCGCTTATCAGCTCCTCGTAGACCTTAACCGCGGCACCAAACCCTCTTCGTTTCACGAAACCACTCACCACGCTGCAGAGTATGCAATCCGACACTTTCAGCTTAGCATCGCAGCTCATTGCCTTTACGACATCCAAAGTCTTCTCCACTTGGCCTTTTGATACATACATCGAAACTAACTTCGAGAACACCTCCGGATCTCTCAACAAATTCTTCTGAATCGCTTCCTCGAACAGCATTTCGGATTCAGCCACTTGACCGGAGTTTGCAAGTGAGCATATCAAGGAAGAGTAAACCACTGAATGATCCACAACTTTTCTTCCATCGTTATTATTACTCAGCATGTCTCTCAAATAACCAATTGCTTCCGAAGCTCGCCCGGTTTTCGCCAGAGATTCACACAATACCCTGTACATTTTACTCAACACTTCCTCCTTTGTGTCTAGATCTCCACTTTCACACTCATGAAACAATGCCATAACTTTCTCCACTTTACCAAGTTTCTGGTATGCCTTCATTGACTGATAATAACAGCCGGAATTCAAACCAATCCCTAACGATTTCATCCTGTTGTACATTCGAATTGTGCTACTATACATATGTAACTTGTTATAACCTTTCATCGCAGCGTTAAAAGACAGCACAGAGATTTTAGGGTTTTCGGATTGGACGAAAATCCCCAAAAGGCGTTCAGCAGCCTTGAACTTCCTAGCTTGGACGCAACTCTCCACAAGTTTTGAACAAATATAAGCATCAGGCAAACTACCATTTCCGTACCTTCTAAGATCATCAGAAAGCAGCAGAATCAAACCATCCCAGTTCTTGGAACGAGCCAAGTACCTGAGAAGAAGCTTGACGACGGACTTCTCCGGTTTGAACCCGGGCTTTCCTTCCTTGACTTTCTGGTAATGTTCGTAAGCCAGAGGTTCGGTTCTCGGATCCTGAAGCAACCCGGAGAGGAAAGCGTTGAGATTCTCCGCATCTGAAGCAGGATAAGGCTGTGAGTTGTCTCGTTGGAATCTGAAGCGGAATTTCTGCGGGGTTTCTTCTTTTTTGTTGTCTTCTTCGACTAATGCAGCGGATGGGAAGATGCTATAAGCCTTGATGTGGTGATTGGAGTTTGGGGGGCGGTAAGAAGGGAGATGTGTGAAGGAAGCAGGGAACTTGTTTGGTTTGGCAAAGCAAGTGGTGGAGTAAGAAGAAGAAGGTACCAGGGACCATTCAGGAGATGAAGGAATTGTTGCCATGAAAAAATGGAGAATGGAGGAAGATGGTTATCGTTTTTTTGAGAGGTTAAGAAGTAGGAAGCATTGAATCAGAAAGGTTGATGTAGGAAGACTAAAGAAATGCAGAGCGGGAGCGTGGGGAATTCTGAATCAGGAGTTTTGTTTTGTGTTGGTGTTTACGGACATGGACAGGGGAGCGGAGGAGGAGGAGGAGGAGGAGGAGGAGGACTGGCATTAGATTATGTGGTGGAGAGAAGGTTTGAAAGGACGCAAAAATCCGTGGTGGATCTGGATTTCTGTCGACGGGAGAATTTTCAGGCCACTGAGTAAATGACGCGTGGATATTTGAGAGACATAATAATATCCTCTGCCACGTCTTCAATTGTAACCCAATTTTCTAATGGCTCTCGAGTCTGCACCATTTATTTATTTATTAATTTTGCCGTTTACTTGGTTGTATACAAACTTGAGTAGCATTGCACGGTGCAAAATGAAAATTTGTAACACGTAACTAATTTTTTATTTCTGTAATTGACATAAATACATAAATATTTAGTGCCATTAACAATTACGCTAATGGAAGAGCAAAGAACAATACTCTAGAAACAAAAGAAAGTACCAGTCATCTCGTATAGTACAATTTATATGACCAATTAATTCTAAAATAAACCAATAAACTTACTCCAGATATGATATGCATAAGGTTGTCAATACGTCGGCTGCCGTCAACATTTAATTTAACCCATCTTGGTTCTGGTTTCTTCCAAACAATTCGTCGTGACAGTTTCTGCATCGGAATTGAGACACTCTCAATTGATTTCTACTCAGTTACTAAACGTTGAACCAGCTGCCAGAAGACTTCCTTCGGCCAAGGATTTTCGTCATGAAGAGAGTGATTTCGTTGTTTCCAGGAATACCAGATAATTGCCATGAACCACTGCTGCCAACAGTACCCATGATTGAAACTGAAGCCACTTCAAATTAAAAAGAAGCTACTCATGAGCCTGCAACTCAAAGAAATTGACCTAGCTTCGGCTAATTACCTCCATCCACGTTCGCATCGAATCTAGGCAGTCCCGGAAAACATGTATATATGTTTCAAGTGGTGTCGAGCACCTTGGACAAGTTTCGTCCACCGGAACATGACGTCGGTGGAGCATCTCCCTAGTTGGGAGCGCATTGTGAAAAACAAGCCAGAACAACCATCGGATTCGTTGGGGAACAGGTAAGTGCCAAATGAAACCCCATGATTCGACCACCTCCTCGTGTCGGTAACATTTGTTATAGAGCGCCCAATAAGCCGATTTCACCCGAAATTCCCCGTTTGTCGTCGAGTCCCAAATCCGTCGATCGAAAGACGGTTGTTGTCTACTCAGGGGTATTGCATGGATCTCTTCATTTACATCAATAGGAAGATGTGAAAGACGGTGCTTATTCCACTGGCCACACTCATCAATAAGCTCTTCCACCTTCCATACTTCCCCAATCTCAGGAACCATGAGCTCCCTTATACGCAGGGTTTTTTTTCCAACCCAACGATCATACCAAATTGATATCTCTTTGTCGTCCCACTCGCCAAATCAGATTCGGTTGGATGGCTTCATACGTCTTACAGATACCACGCCAAACATGAGACTTGCGGGTACTAGCCAACAAACTGAAGGTACCATATTTATGATTAACAACTCTTGTCCATAAACTATCGTTCCCCGAGATTATGTTCCACACTGCTTTTCCGAAAAACGACATATTGTTACACCGAGTTTCTCTGATTGCCGAGCCACCGTCCTTCCTCAGTCGGGTAACAGTACTCCAACGGACCAAGGATAATTTCCACTTCTCGTCATTACTTCCCCAAAGAACATTCCTCTTAAGTTGCTCTAGACGCTTACGAACCAATGAGAGCAGCCAAGCACTTTGCATCATATGACATGAGGAGTAGCAGACAAAATCGAGTGAATAAGAGTTTCTCGTCAGTTATTAATCTTACCGGACCAGGCATATTGTGAACTAAGAAAATGAGCCCAGCCCAAGAGAGTCACTTGTGGGCACTAAAGTGTTCTTTTTTTATGTTTTTTAAATCCTATTTTCTCAGTAAAACAATATTTTTTAAAATATATCAGGAGAAGAAATTGAGGCTCGGTTTGGAGAGCGGTAGGTGTTAAGATCGGAGCGAGGGTCGGAGATTGTCTTGACTAGTTTTTCTGCAGCTCCGAAAGCTCAGCTACGGCTTCACAAATCTCAGGTTTGGAATTCCACTCCCTCCTTTTTTCCCCACTTCACCAATCCAATTCAATTCAAAATTCATCACCCTTCCTCTCATCCTGCCATCATTTCTCCCGTAATTTTCCATGGCCACTGACGAAGGAACTCTCATCCCTCTTCACTCCACTTCTTATTCTACCTCTCCTACTCACAGGCTTGCTGGGAGAAGAAGTCGGCGGCGGCGGCGACGAGGTTGAGAGACACCAGAGATTTGTGAGAGTAGTAGCATCATTGATGTCGGCAGAAGAAATGGGGAGTAGGGTTCCAGTACAGCACTATGACTTGAGATCCCCTCCCACTGCTAATTCGTTCATCGGAAGCTCTCTTCACGACCTCAACACTGTTGATTCTCGACCCCACGCTACTATTGAACGCATCGCCGAAGTTGATCGTCATCACCCTGCTTCCTCCGATACTGGCCTCGATACTGAGGACGATCCTCGTGGCGCTTCTGTTGTATGTACTCAATCCCACCCCTTATAATTGCTCTTGAAGCTATTTGTTAGCTGATTTTTCTTTCACTGCCATTCCCTTTACTTCCAATGCCATTTTAGGATTGTATGCACGAGTCTTACAGAGATCCTTTACAACTTCATGGCGTGGGAGTTGAAGACGATCGGTCTAGCATAGAGAACAGTGGGTCTTCAAGGGTTACCTACAATTTGTTGAACATAGAGGGTATGGATTCTAACTGGACGAAATTGCTTCAAGTTTATATATTGAATACGTCCATCCTTCAACTACTGGCTGTGTACTCTTTGTTTAACTTTGGTATCTTCACTCAATGGCTCAGATGTTTCACCCATTGAATCTGCTCGAGCTAGATTTCTGCAAATTATTGTGGATTACTTCATCTGCGATCATGTAATTGAGGTGATGGATAGTGAGAACAATTATTCTGATCAAACTGGACAAGATAGTGTAAGCAAGAGGAAGCCTGGAGAAGTTCGATATGAAGGGGATCCGAGGTTTGCTTTGCCCTTGATGTATGTCGCCAATATGTATGAAACGCTAGCGAATGATGTAAATCAAAGACTGGTTTCCATGAATGGTATTCGTGATAAGACCATTGGGGTAGCTCTTGAAGCAGCTGGTGGTTTGTACAGAAGAATGGCCAAGAAATTTCCAAAGACAGGTACAGTGAAAACATATATGACTCATCTTTTTAAATTATGATCTTTGCTCATTTACCCCTATGTATGGTTTACGTGGAGATCTGTTAAGTACACTGGTCATCATCTTTTTTTTTTGCCTGAAGGTCCGTGTATGTTTAAAAGAAGAGAACTGGCTACTTCCGTAGAGACAAAGACGAGATTTCCAGAGTTAGTGATCCAAGAAGAGAAAAGAGTACGGTTTGTGGTCGTCAATGGTTTGGACATTGTTGAGAAGCCAACTAATTTGCCGATAGAGGATGCAGAATGGTGAGTAGGACAACACTTCCTCACTTATTCGTACTATTGTGAATTAAATAAGGGAAGTGGATAAGGTTATTCTCGAAAGAAATGCAACTGGACTGGAAGAGTATAAATTTCGCATTTTTTGGTTTCCTTGCTGGGAAATTTGGGTAGAAAGATTAATAATCGCTGTCCAAGCTTCCATGGGAACTTAATGTCTTGATTAATTCAATATAACTGTTTCATTATGGCTACTGTCTAGGTGTTACTTTGATCACCCGCTCCTTTGCTTTTTCGGGTATTCACGGGGTTGAGGTTTGCAGCCAAAAGCGGCCTCCTCGTCATAATTTTATTTACCTAATCATGCTCACAATATAAATTTTGTAGCTTTTTCCTAATCATTCTGTGGAAACCTCTATTCCGTACCTGGATTAGTTGTGCGCTTGAGAATAGTATGTCCGTTGTTGTTTGAGTTAACTAATAACAATCAAGTGCAGTGATTCTGTTAAAATCTCTGTCCTATTCCTGAGTTAGTTGTTCACATTAAAAGGTTCACGAGACTTACTGGTCGGAGTGAAGTTGCGGTCTCTCCTCAGGACTATAAATACTACTCTCCAAGGCACAAGTACAGGCGTATCACAACCAACGTCCCTGGATTCTCGGTAGGTTTATTTTGATGCTCTTAGATGTATACGTTGCTTTATGGAGACGATGATCTGTCACATTCCATAGTGGGATGTCACTGTTCCCTGATTGCGTTATCAGCATGACAATGTGGAAACTTAAATCATGACTTAATACTTCTGCAGACAATTCCAGGGACGGATGGGTCATCTACAATGGTCGCTGATCAAGGGTTCCGCTCGGTAAGTAGTGATTAGATTTATCTTAAGGTTGCCCCGTAAGAGGAGCTCTGTTGTGATTTGGTTAGTTAACCGTACTAGTAGAAAATTATAGGTCATATTGTTTTGTTTTCGCTGAACTATCCTTTTTCACAGCCGCAAAGTCAAGAGCAGACGCCTCCGAAGCATCATATTGTACCTCACATAACACACCAGCCACAATTTCATCCAGTAGTTCCCCACGTCCATCAGAATCAACACTTCTCCCAGAATCATCAATGTGGGCCCCCTGCAGTTCACATACCAGAGATGCCACATCAGAACCAGTCTCCTTCCATTTCCCAACACATGGCTTACTTACAGCCCCTTGCAGGAAACCATCTGGGTGGCCGTCTGCATATAATGGTGAGAATTATCGTGGTTGCATATCGTCACTAAGTTTCTGTAATGAGTACGTTGGACGAGGATGCTGAGTCTTGATTGTTGTACCAACTTTTGCAGCCCAGTAGCCCTGCAAAGTTCTGTGACGAATGTGGGACTCCATATTTGAGAGAAACATCAAAGTTCTGCTCTGAATGTGGCACGAAGAGGCTGGGAATATGAACCAAACGACATCGTCGGAGTTGTAGACTTGAAGTAAGAAAACTTCCTGCCTGTGTAAGTTGTAAGTTGTATCGGTTAAGTGTGTTGTAGTCTAGTAGGCTAAGTCCGAATTGCATGGATTTCAAAGAATCTCTTATGTATTGTGAATTATGAGTAGTTTGCTATGGCGACTTTTATTGGGATGAAGATATAGAGGCAAGAGCTTCCTGTGCTTCTAAACTTTCCTCAAGGTATGTGTTTTGCCCCCAATGTCTAAATAATAATTGGTCTAGCCATCATAAATGATCAACATATTGGCCCCATTTTTTTCCATCTCACCGGCACCAATCATATTTCTTCTCCACTTTCTCAACCAATTTTTTATTATTAAAAGAACATGAATAGTTGAAGCAAAAGAAAATTTAGTATTTTAATTTTTCTAATATTTTTTCCCTTTGAATTTATTTTATTCCATAAATTTTTATGTATTACTTAAAATATATGGTTATCTTCACAAATGTTGTTCATTATAATATTTCGAACCTAATGAGATTAATTTTGATATGCTTAATTTATTTTTGATAAAATAATATTCATCTATTGTTGAAAGTTATGCATAGCATAACTAAACCGGTAAACAGTACTTATAGATACATTACACATTCAATTTTTTTTAACTATATGCAATCATATTGTTCACGGTCAATGTAAACAAGCTTAATATGCAATTTATTCACAATCTCAAATCGTAGTAAAATATATAAGAACATCTTAAATCGAAATAATACGGGTCGTTTTGGTAGGTGATTTGAAATAGAGATTTGAAATAACTAGAGATTTGAATGAAGCTTGCTATTTTGAAATAGACCATTTGGATGTATGGTTTATAGGTGATTTTGAATGCAATTATTGTAGAGAGAGAAAAATAAAATAACAATAAAAAATTAGAAAATCGAAAATACCTCCAGTTTATTTATGATCATATCAATTACCAAAAGAATTAAGTGGTAATTTTGGTTCAAATTCTCAAATCTCCCCTCCCTCCTCCGAAATCTCTACCTCTCCTAGGTGATTTGAAATCACCCACGAAATTCTCTCCAGGCCCACAAGGTGATTTCAAATCTCATCAAATATCTTTTCTTTTTTATGTCCCAAACGGGTGATTTGAGACGGAATCTCTTTGGAGGTCCAAATAACCCCAAATCACCTATCCAAATCACCCAACGAAACGACCCAATAAAGTTCGACTAACAAACTCAATGATTCTAAAAGAGTTCGACCAATATACACTCTATGATGTACTTTCAAAAAAAATACATTCTATGATTTCTTGAAATCTACTATACGATAAACAAAATTCAAGAACTTTTAAGAAATTTGTTCCTTAACCATGTAACGGACCTATGATACGATTCATCCTAATATATAATAGCATATATCTTCTTAATGATAGCATATAATAACATATATCTTATCGACATTAAAAAAATCTTAAATGATTTAATCCGAGTTTTTTTAAAATTGGCCAATTAAGATTCTGTTTTGGTAAGTTAATCGAGTTACGCATTATTAACTCTGGACAAAATCAGGAAGCTAATCAACATTGAGTCTATTTCAATTGGACAAATCCTTAAACCCTAAGCGTAGTTCATATGATATGATCACTCGTTTAGGATTCTTTAAAAAGCCAATTGATGTTACATTTTTTAGAAGTTAATAGGGTTACGATCATTATGTCTTAACCAATTCAGAACATCGATTGGGTTGATTCGATTTGAATCGGACATATTCATCAAACATAAACTCATATAATATGATCCTTCATTCAAGATTCTTTTAATAGGTCAATTGAGGTTTTTTTGTAAGTTAATTGGGTTATGAGTCATTATATATGTAGATCTAAAGAGTTTAGTTTAACCGCAATAAGTATTTTCCATTTAAATCATTATAAACCATAATTAAACTGCGATCAAATCACAATTATATCATAATTGTACGAGATAAAGTCTAGATAACTTTAATTAACATATCCACTCATTAAACTCTTCTTGCTACTGTGATTTTTCTCTATCTTCATATCAACCCATGAAGAGCTCTCGTGGGTTATCACATGAACACCTTTCTTTTTTTCAAAACTTCCCCCAAATTAAATATGAAAAATAAGCTAGTGTGTTTCGTGACGCATCGGCAATGCGCGGGCTATGATCAAGACTTAATCAAATAATAATTTGATTGAACGTTTAGAGTTTTTATTACGTTTTAACAGATGATATTTTACTATCCACATCTTACCCGTGCGTATATTTAATAATTTTTGTATTTACATATAACTTAAAAGTACTCTACCAATTTAACTTTGTTTCACCCGTTTTGGTTTGGCTGAGTAACCATAGCAACAGTTAAAATTATCATTCAAATTGCACATGATTCTTAAATTTACAAAATCACATTAAGATATTGAAGGATTTACTGGCTAATGTGTCTGGTGTCGTGGTAATGCACGGGCTACTCATTCTTTAGGATTCTGCCTAATTTACAAGCTAATGTATCTGTTGCCGCGATAATGCACGGGCTACTAAGTTTTTAAGATTCTACCTAAAAACACATGAATTAGGATTGTATAATACTCATGATCTAACTATGTTTTTCATTAGCAACAAATATGTCTTTCTTTTATAAATTTTCAAACAAACAGTGCTTTAGTTCATTTGATTTTTCGACCAACAGGCTATGCACAATCCAGTAAATATTATGTATTTTCAAAATTTTGATTCCACCACATTAACATAACTACCCCTAAACCTTCCATCCATAATTCTAAACCTCTATCCAATGTTCAACTTAGTTTAGTATTCCATAAGACGAATTAAAAAGAGTTTTATTTTAGTTTTTAAAACTCTATCTCTCACTCACATTTTCCCCTTTTAATTACTTTTTAAACTTAATTTATATATTAATTAATATTAATTAAAAAGTATAAATTGACATAAAAATAATAAAGTTATCAAGATTATTATCAACTATGTCCAATCACTTTTATTTTTTTACATATATATGCTTATCGGGTCTAAGTGTTACATATGTATGCTCATCGGGTCTAAGTGTTACATATATATGCTTATCGAGTCTAAGTGTTATATATATATATATATATATATATATACTTATCGGGTCTAAATACTAAATAATTTTTTTTCTCGAAAAGAGGCTACTTATATTATTAAAGCTATTGGCCAAAGATGTTCATCCCATTAGACGAACCCTTAGGAGGATTACAACCCATAACAGGTAAAACACGGCACGGCGACATAAAGAGTTAGCATATGCTAACACATTCGTGTTACCAAGGCACTAAGAACAACCCGACAACGATAGCTATATTAGTATTTGAGTTGACTCTCAAACTAGCGAGTCTATCGAGTTGAACAAAATACCCCGGCTCAAGTTTGACTTGTTTAAAATTGAGTCGATTCACGAATAAACTTTTACCAAACCGAATATCAAGCAACTCACGAGCGACTTAGTACATCAACCGCCTTATTTAAGCTAATGAATTGGCTAGGACTGAAATCGATTAAAACTCGGAGTCATGAATCCACTTAAGGCAATGTAAAACTTAAGATAAATCAATATCAGGGAAGATCAAACAAGTGATATAGACCTAGTCGAACCGGTTAAATCCCTGATCCCTGACTCAGCTGCCCGGGTTGATTCGTATCTAATTCGGGTTTTTTCCCGTTCCCTCGTGTAACTCCACAACGATCAACACCTCCACCCACCGCTGCAGATTCACTCATCCGCCGTTGTCCCAATGTCTTCCCGCGTCTCCCGTTCGTTGTTCGTCCGCCGTGCTCTGTTCGTCTTCACTTCCGGCTTCATCTCAATCCTCCTTTTCCACAGCTTCGTGGCTTCCTTTACCCTCCACCATCATTTCTCCTCTTTACCCGAAGTAAGCATCGCTTAATCTTATTTCACCAGACTTCTTCGAAATTTCAGAACTGGATGGATCAATTAAACTTAGTGCTGTGCTATCATCTGTAGTCTAGCGATGAAGATAATCTCGAAAAAGTACTACACGGAGCAGCCATGGGAGACAGCAAAACTGTGATTCTGACGACGTTGAATGAAGCATGGGCGGCACCAGGCTCGGTGTTCGAGCTCTTCCTCCGGAGCTTCCGAACTGGAATCCGCACACGTAGATTTTTGAGCCACTTGGTCGTCATAGCACTGGATGAGAAAGCCTATCGCCGGTGTAAAGATTTGCACAACAATTGCTATGCTCTTGTGACAGAGGGCGTTGATTTTCGGCGTGAGGCGTATTTCATGACTCCGGTTTACTTGAAGATGATGTGGAGACGAATTGACTTCTTACGTACTGTTCTTGAACTAGGTTATAACTTCATCTTCACGGTAATCTTCTCCTCTAAGTTCCTGACTCGTATAGGAAGTCATTGCTTGCAATGTAGTGAATCCTCCTTTCCTTGTTTGGTTTTAATTTGTGGATGCTCCAGGATACAGATGTCTTGTGGTTTAGGAATCCATTTCCACGGTTTTATCCAGATGCGGACTTTCAGATTGCTTGTGATGTATACTCGGGGAGTAGTGTTGACTTGGGGAACATAGTCAATGGAGGATTTAGCTATGTGAAGGCCAATAATCGTTCAATAGAGTTTTACAAGTTCTGGCACTCTTCACAGTATACGTATCCTGGTTATCATGACCAGGATGTGCTCAACTTTATCAAGAAAGATGATTATGTGAAGGAGCTTGGGTTGCAGATGAGATTTCTGGACACTGCTTATTTCGGTGGACTTTGTGAACAGAGTAAAGATTTTAATTTAGTTTGCACCATGCATGTGAATTGCTGTGTGGGTTTGGATAACAAGGTTAACGATCTTGGAGTTATGCTCGATGACTGGAGAAACTTTTTAAGCTTACCGTCGAAGCTGAAAAGAGCTTTACGCATCTCATGGAGAGTACCTCAGAAGTGCAAGTGAGCTGCATATATCTGTTTCAAGTAATATTTTGATGGTTCACGAGCCACATTTTTCAGATTTATGATTTTGTGTTGTTGAATATCTCTGCCTTGCTGGTTTTCTTTCATTTTCAGTCTCGATGCTCTGCATCTTGATGATTCAGGACGAATCGGTGTTGAAGAAGAAGAAGAACAAGAACAAGAACAACAACAACAATGACAGCATTGTTTGTAACATTTAATGAATTGGTTTCTTCTGGAAGCTAAGCTAGAGGTAACCTTCTGGATTGCTTTGGTAACTTCGAAAGTAGTCACTAGTGAGAAGTTGAGATCCTTTTTGATAATTATCTTCTCAGTATGACTTGATCTCCTAGTGGTGAAATGCTCATAGCATCCATATCTTTCAGCAATAATCTTGATATTGTATTGGTTTATATAGGAATGTAGGCATGTAGCTCTGTTTAGTTTGTCTATATATGGCTAATGATGAACTGCTATGAGTATTATATTTGTTTGTTTCAATTTGTCAAATGCTGTCCTGTTGTTCAAGTTGGTGGGATGCATTGGACTATAAAAGGGGATAACCGGATATGCATTGACGATTGACAGTCTTGATTAGGCCATAGAGCAGTCGACTATATTTGCCTTCCCTAGTAGGCTAGTTGTGAGAACTTTTGCTTTTAAGATACAACAATATCAGCAATATGATGATACACAATGCAATTTACTGCGTTTTTCAGTTCTGCCTTATGTATGCAATGTATGCTCATTGGTATGAGAAAATTTGACATGTATCTTAATATCCAGGTTCAAACCCGCCCTCTCCTCTGGTCTCGGCTGCCTCAGATTCGTCTCAGCTAACTCTGATGGACTGCTACGGTATAGTTGTTGAAGCTAATGCTTGATAGTCAGGACTTGGTAGGAAGCTGATATTGGACGATGAGGATCTCTCGGTGTGGGCTGGGATCAGTTTAAAAGGAGGTTTGATTTGATGGAGAGTTTGTTACTGAGCAGTGGGAAAGAGAATAAGTTGTTGGAGTTTGCATCACTAAAGTAGGGACTAGGGAGACATGACGGTTACCGAGTATTAACTTAGGTGGCCTCGGTTATCTATGTGACATTTGATGCTAATTAGCAATGTCACAGTGGCAAAATTAGATCATCTTGCAAGGGCCAATGCCCGCAACGAGTGATCAGTGAGGATGGATCTAACGGCCAACGACGGAGCGCCAACCAAAAAGGTGAGGTGGCTTGGTTAGATCTAACGTTGCGGTATTGAGGATACCCATTCCTCATTGCCAATCCTCACTCCCGGCAGCAAGCATATTAACGAGTGAGAAAAAAGTTGAACGACAAACACTTGTTGAAGAGACATGAAGGAAACTTCCAGCCGGCTGAGAATGCAGCAAAACTGTAAATGATGTATATTGTAGATACAATGAGTGGGTTACTTACTGTATTGTACTGATGTTTGTCTCATGCTTCTTTTTTCTTGAAAATATTTCTTTTTGTTTCCAGCTGGTGGATGCTATTGTTTAGCTAATCGCCAGCAGTGGAAACTAAGTAAACCATGTATGACCAGTAGCACCAATATCCAACCTCTTTGAAATTTATATATGGAATGAAAACTGTCCCATTCTTTCTCTCTCTCACTGTCCACTCGGCCCCCTCCCTATCAGAACGAAAAGGGTCGTATTCAAAGATGGGGGGCCAAACATTTCAAAAAATTCTAGCAACTACCATTTGCATATTCTGAGTTTTTTCGCAGCAAGCTAGTTGCCAGCTTTACTTAATTACTCGAGTTACTGTATAGTGATTGGTAATGTGGGGCTGTGCTACCTCCCCAAATTTCCACGAATTCAAATTCAGCTAGAATTTGTCGCACTAAACACAATGATAAATCAAAGCCCATATCTGCTCCTTGATATTGGACTAGTCTGTTTCTTTTGGTCAATCTGCTAATACGATGGTGGATCCACCATCAAAGTTTCCCGCTCTCAACTTTGACGGCTCCATCATTTCGGAAACGGGAAAGGATAATATGTTTTATCCGCGACAGAGAGGGACACTGTTTAGTAGCATTCAGTTGTAATTAACTTGGGGATCATTCAATCACCTGACGAGAGTTGAGAGATGTTGTGACGGGTTTGTAGATTGTCTGGTAAGCAGGGCACCAACGTGTATAGGTGTAGTTGGATTCACAAGTTGCGGTCCAACTTTTGTTGACGGAGGGCGTAGATGCACACTATAGTACTCTTCTAAGATTACTTTTCTATGAGATGTTGAATGGCGGTTGGACGGTTAAGGTTGAGCATATCTATCCGGAATGCAACGGAGCAATAGATTTCCTTGCTAGTAGAAGCCAAGATGTGGCCATTGTTATTCATATGTTTGATGTTTCTGATCTTTTTGTTATTGCAACATTTGATGTACGATTTACTTGATATATTTTTGAATCTCGCTTGATTATGAATGAAAGGTAAGCACTAACACACTTGGTTTCACATAAAAAAGGCCAAATCTTAGTAGGCGGGAAATCGTCAGTGAAGAGGAGGAGATGCTGGGAACTGCGCGGTGAGCGTGGAGGTTTCTCATGCTGTCACTTTGCTGCTTGAAGAAACGAGGTGAATGAACTGCGGTAAACTGAGATAGGGATCAGCAGTCAGCCAACAAGCAATAACGTTGTCAAAACCATTAAACTCATGTGTATTGCGAAAAGGAATGTCTTTTTGTGTATTGTCAAAAAAACTCTGGTCGTTGGTCGAGCTCCACCAGCAGTTCTTGCCATCAAAATCGATAATCACCGGCTATGATTCGGGCCATGCACCAAAGTGGAAGCCCAATTAAGACGAATAGAACTACCCAGCTTCTCTACCTTCGCTAACTATGAAACCCAGGTGGCAAAAGAAAGTCGTGAAAACACGACTGGTCACTATAGACAACAAGTTGGTGCGGTTGTCTTACCCACCAGCAATAACCTTAACCTTACTTAGCACCTTTCTTCTCTTTCATTTCATGGTCATGAAAACCCACCTCCATTTCTTTTGTAAAAAGCCTCTTCCCTTTCTGCCCCCCAAAACAAAACTGTCCCTTTTCATCTTCCAATTCCCGATTCTCCCACCCTCTTTTCTTTTCTCTTTCGTCCAAGAAACAGACCACATTTCCAATAAACAATCACTATTTAACATTCTTCTTCATCATAATGCCCCTAGTCAGCCTCTCTCTGTGTCTCATTATCCGTTACAAAATTAATTAACTAGTAGGGGGGGGTTTGCTACTTTATTGAAAATTGTTGGCCTGCTTATTCCTCAAATCTTGATTATATTGATTAAATAAAAAGGAGCAGAAAGCTATTTCTCTATATATATAATAAAAAGGGGGGGGGGGGGGGAATGAAGTAAGAAATAGGGAGTGGTGTGGTCCACCTGGCAAGAGAGTGATGTAGCCTGGTTTGTCCGCACGTTGGAAATCGCTTACTTTTATTCATAAACAAAAATGAAAATATGAGTAGAGTGCATGAAGCGAGCGCTATATTCAGTGTCGTGATGTCGGCCTCTGGAGATTGGGTCCACCGACTTGCCTCATTGGGCCCCGCTTCTCCCCCTTCTTCTTCTTCTCTCCATTCTTTTCCCTCTCAGCTCACAATTCCAAATAGCAAACCCATAAAGGCTACTGTTATTTGTCTCAACATGTATAGATTAAGAGATTTTGAAGGAGTGTGTTTCGTTATTGTATTGATAGTTTTATTAGAGTCACGCGGCATTATTTGTAAATATGTAAATGAGAATAAATCGTAAGAAAAATTAAGATTTTTGCGTTGACTATGCTATCTGCTACATATCAAGTTGTGTTCTGTTGTAATAGTCGGAAAAGCACCAATTCCATGTTTCCCTGAATATCCATTTGTCAAATCCTATTGCAAGAACGTGGCCTCTCTAGCTACTTGGGGCTATGATGATCGAGACAACCTTGTATGAGAGAACCCGATACACCATAAGACTGACTGGCTCACTCAACAAGATAGAACCAATTAAACTTATTTGTATTGGTTTCTATTTGTAAAATGTGACTAAATTTGAAACCGTTACTTCCAGCTTTAGAGATTGTGAGATTGGTTTTAACATAGATTGAGAGATATAAAAGAGCATGTCTTGTTACTATATGAATAGTCATGTTAGAGTCAAGCGGCACCACCTATGAATCCAAACGAGCACAAGTCGCCAAGAAAGTTAATTAAGAGCCCTATGTTGACTATGCCACTAACCACAACCCACATATCAAGTGCTACATCGCAATATAGCCTGGAAAGCATCAGCTCCACGTTCATCAACGTACACATGTTAAATCCTACCGAAATAAAGTGGCCTACCAAGGACTATGATCATTGAACATGCCCGTACGATAAAACCCGATGCGGCATAAAACCGATAAATTCAATCACGAGAGATAACCCATTAGACATTATATTAGTTTCTATTATGACGTATAATTAAATCCAAATCAGATACCTTCAAATTTCGAACAACACGGACCTCCCTCTGCAATTTTCTTTAAAATATTATTTTTACTGAGAACGAATAAAAAATCAAAGAATCAAGCGGAGGAGAAGAAGTATCTGGGAAGAAATAAGAATGGTGAAATAATGGAGGTGAGTGTGTATATAGTGTAACATGAATGGCACCAAAGTCCAAAACCATACCAGAGGCATCTCCGATCCCGAAACATTACTCAAAAGTAAGAACCCTAAATTTTCAATTGGAGCACAAACCCCTAAATCGCTATATTACTCTTATTGGAGAGATTGGTCCACAATGATCATACATATTTCTCAACTTTGGACTATCACTGATTTTTAATTCTAATTACAATCGATACGAAAAGTATAATTTTTAGAAAGCTTGGGTTATTATTATATATTTGAAGGTCATAAATATCTATGGAAATGTAGTAATACCATATCTAAAAAAAATTGTTTTTTTAAACCCCTAACCTTAACTCACAATCTAACAAGTACATCGTAGTATGACCAAAAGGCTAGTTACGGATCAGATTTGTACCTAAAAATATTTTATACCCAATACCAGCAAAATAATCAGTTGTATGGTTACCCTTTTTATATAAATCTTGAAAAATTGTAAAAAACAAACATGGATAGTGTAGTTATTCTTTTAATATATATAAACCAAGTTGGCACATTATAGTTTTCTATGTACTTGAGTGTTGGAAATTATATTACTCGAGACCATTAGCCGATTTCTGATCCCTAAACCTATTTTATCTTCATTATATATAAACCTATCGAATATTGTTGAGAAAGTGTGAATTATAAAACCAGTGTCGCGAACGTCTTTTAAAAAGCGAACTAATCAGCAAGTTGCGGTTCAGCCGGTCAGCAACCTAATTTTCCTGTTCAATATCAAACAAGTGTATATTGAAAAAAAACGTTGGAGCCTAGTAGCAACTATTTGTACATATTCATTGAATTAAGGTTTGGTTTTGTACATGGAAGCAAGTGAAGGTAGAAAAAGGCAGTAGAAAAACTCGGCCGATTAAAAGATGAAAAAACAAGGTCCTGAATGTAGGAGAAAATAGTTACCGGATATCCATAATAACAGTTATAATGATTGCCATTATTAAGTATGGTAGAGCATCTTTTTGTACATTTTCATTGAATTGGTTTTCTTTGTGTATGTGGTATAATACATTGTAAGTTAAATCCGTGATGGCATTACAAATGTATTGCGCATTTCGGTCTTTAACTCAAGATTTATGAGAATAAATTTATATGCTACAACCTTTCGATTATAAACTATTTGGCTTATAAATATTACTTGTAGAAGATCTAGCCTAAACCGATAACTAACACAAACAACCAATCAACAATACAATCTGTAATTAAATCACACTAGTTGTTAAAGTCGCAAAATCCCGAAACATTTCTTCCTTTTCCTCCCTCCACTTACTTATAACTTACCATGTATTATACCATCATGCACAAAGAAAAACCGCAATTCAACGAATATGTACAAAAACTCGCTACCAAACTTAACAATGACAAATGGCAATCATATCACAACCGCTATTAATTGATTGGTAAATGCTCGTATGTGCCACGCGTAAAGATTTAAAACAACCATACACTAAAAACACTCGTTCAACAACTTAAATTCATTCTATTGAACCGGATCATATTCGACCGGCTACCCATAATAACAGTTACCATCACCATCATTAAGCATGGTAGAGCAACTATTTGTAGCTATTCTTTGTGCATGCTAGTATAGTATAGTACATACATGGTAAGTAATTAAGCAAGTGAAAGGTAGAAAAAAAAAAGGTGGTAAGAAAATTAAACTCAGACAATAAAAACATAAAAAGGGGTCCTCTTGACTCTCTAGCACAAAATAGTTACCGTTGTGGTGGGTTTATTTTACCTTTTCAGAGGGCAAGGGTAATAAGCAGCTCACAGTAGCTGTCCAGTACTGCCGCTCAATCTTACCATCTCCCCCCCAATTCTCTCTCCTTCTCTCTCTCTCTATATATATACAGAGAGAAAGAGACAGTCTTCGGTTTAGAGCTCGCTAGCAAGGCTTAACCTTCGTCCCCAATTCATTTCCATCTTATCTTTTTCCCTTTCCCCTCTCTCTCGTCCTGTCATCAGAGATATTTCTCCGTTTCTGGGGTTGCTATTAAATCAAGCGACCTCAATTCTCAGATTTCTCAATTGCATGTAAATTTTGGGGGCTCTCTGCTTGCTAGCTACTATACTACCAACTACTCTCCTCTATTTTCTTCATCGGAAGAGAGAGAAGAGAGATGGCGACTTCTTCATCATCATCGGTTCCCTTCTTCGGAATGAGCAGAGAAGAATTGGATCAGAATCTACAGCAGCAGATGAAACAACAATCGGCCGCAGGAGGCGGCGGCGGGGGTGGTGGAGTGATTCCAAATCACCACCACCACCTTCAAAGCCTCTTCCACCATTCATCCTCTCCTTTCTTAACCAACAATAATTCATCTCCTTCTCCTTCTTCTTCTTCACTTCTCACCGGAGTAGCTCAACAGCTTCACCATCAGCATCAGCCACCGCCGACTCATCTCCCCGCCGCCAACAGCTCCTCCGCCGCCACCCAGCCCCCTCCCAAGAAGAAACGCAATCAGCCTGGAAATCCAAGCAAGTAACCCTTAATTTGTTCAACCACCGTAATTTCAATTCAGATCTGAAGCCTTTTAATTTCCGTCCACCCTTCTCCATTTTTTTTTCTCTCTGGAATTTTCTTATTAATTATTCACCTAAAACTCAATTATTATAGCCTTAATTACTCGTGTTCATCTTCAATCCAAGCTCCTATATATAATAGTTCAAACAAAAATTCAATGATGAAAAACAGCACCAAATTCCAAAAAACAACTGTGTGTTTTTTCTGTAGCATAACACTTCACTCACTTTGTTGATTATATGTTCCGTCCGTTAGCGATGTCAACACAATTTCAGGCAAACAAAACCTTTTTTTTATTTTCTTTGTTTGTTCTTATCCTTGTTGTTTTTATTTATTTTCTTTCTTCTAACCAAACATATGAATATATGCAGATCCGGACGCGGAAGTGATTGCTTTGTCACCAAAGACGCTGATGGCGACCAACAGGTTCATATGCGAGGTGTGCAACAAAGGGTTCCAGAGGGAGCAGAACCTGCAGCTCCACCGACGCGGGCACAACCTGCCGTGGAAGCTTAAGCAGAAGAACAACAAGGAAGTCGTGAAGCGCAAAGTGTATCTTTGCCCCGAACCGACTTGCGTCCACCACGACCCTTCTAGGGCGCTCGGTGACTTGACCGGGATCAAGAAGCACTACTATCGTAAGCACGGTGAGAAGAAGTGGAAGTGCGACAAGTGCTCTAAGCGTTACGCTGTCCAGTCCGACTGGAAGGCCCATTCGAAGACTTGCGGCACCCGCGAGTACCGCTGCGATTGCGGCACCCTCTTCTCCAGGTATATATATATATGTTTGTTTTTATCATTTGATTTTCATGGTGGGATATAGCGTGGGTGGAGTAGCTGGGTGGTAACAGTTACACACCATGGATGTGTGTTGTTGCTGTTTGGATTCGTTTGTTTTTATTTATTTTTTTGCAAAAAGCCATGGGTGTGCATGTTCGAAGAAGATTCCTTGGATTGACGAATGGGTGAGGTGTGAGAGACTCGAGAAGAACTTGTTAATAAATTATTATTATTTTAATTAAAATTGGATGTTAATTGTTTCAAAAAAATCAGTTACGGTTTCAGAGTCTAAGTAATTAAGTGAAACGGTCAATTAGGTGAGTGGAGCTCTTAAGTGTCCCACGTGAAGTAGCTCGGAAATAAAACCAACTCCCCACGGCCGTCAGCCCATTTTTCTTTTTCTTTTTTTTCATATACAATGGCAAATGAGTATCGGTTTGAAAAATCTCAACTCTCTTAACATATATACACAGTGTAGCGTGTTCATGAAAGTGAGGGTGGGGGGGAGGCTTTAGTTTAGTACGTACCTCGAAAACATCGCTAGTGTTGTGTTTTTGAGGAGGGTTGTGTTCCTGACGAGTTTAGTGTTTGTTGGTATTCACGTGTTGGTTTTGCTAAGTTTGTAGGGAAGTGGGTTGGATAGATATGGTCAGGTCTGAGATGTTGCAGCTACTCCTTTTTATGACAACGTCGACCTGCCCAAACCCACAAGCACCACCAATCCACCATGGTCCATGGCCACCTCCTTTCATGATAGTAGCACAGTTAGTTCCTTTTACCAGTTTCGGCAACATATATAGTATACACCATCATCATCATCATCATCACCCTATAACAAGAGAGGGAGTGCATTAAATAGGGTTTCTACTTCGACCTCCCATATGAGGGAATTGAATTGCGACTAGAGTGTGAGTAATGCTGGTAGCTACCTGCGGGAGGAGAGAGCTTCTGCATTTATTATTACAAGAGTTTCAGATTGATTGATTGATTTCTTTTCACCATCTTAGCATACATTCTCTACTTCCATTTATTGAACCCTCACTTCCTCTTTTGCCATCTTTCATTAATGCTCTCTTCTGCATGCCTAGGAGGAACCAGGAGCCTCTTGTTAATTATTAGTCATTAATACTGATATTAATAATTCATTAATCTTCATATTTATATTTATAATAGGCGTTTTCTATATACAGTCTGTCTTTTCTGTTTTTTGCTTCGCGCAGTCCGTGAATAAATTAAAATATACTTAGTTCAAAAATATTTTACCAACGTAGTCCGTTTTTTTCTAATATGGTCTGTTTTTACTTCATGCAGTCCGTTTTTATAAATAAATATTCCAAATATAAATATGAAAACTACTCTTCGTAGGATATATTTTGAACACAACATGTAGGAATGAAAAGTTAAGAAGTAATGAATTGAAACACTGTGAATAGAAGACGATATTGAGAAGTAAATTGGTATTTGACTTACCAAGAACGAGAACCTGATAAATCCCAGAAAAAAATTAATCGTATATTGATTGGAATCAAGAACTTTGATTTCGTTGGAATGAAGAACTTAAGATGAATGCTTTGTACTTATTAACATGTTCCTATTTCTTTTTTATTTAGATTTAAAATTTGTATCTTCCTTTTTCTATTTAGAATTTGTGTTAGTTTTGATTTTTTTAAATACAATTTGAATTATTTTTTATTTTTTAAAGATAAATATTTTACTAATGCAGTCCGTATATAATAGTATTTTTAATTAAGGATATATTAGTCTATTTATAATAAAATATGGACGGTACGAAATAAAATAGGGAGTATGTATAGCCTCACCCTTATAATATATAGTCCCTCCCGTGACATGTCGTTTTAAGCCCAGCTCAGAATCTAGTCTAGCCCCACTTGAGCCCGTGACCGTCCCATCCCATTTTGCTGTCAATACAGATGTACACAAAATTTAAATGAAATGGTATGTATGTAAATAGAGATGTATGTGGGGAGTTTGGTAGTAGTGAGTAGGGGTGTAAATGGGTTGGGTTGGATTGGGTTTTAGAGGGTTGGAGTTGGGTTAAGGATAAATAGGTTATATTTTTTATTAACTCAACTCATTTTTTTCTTTAATCTAACCCAACTCAACCCTAATGGGTTGGGGCGGGTTGAGGTGGTTTTTGACATGAGTTAGACCATTTTTTAAAATATGAAATATTTTTTCAATTAGGGAATTACTCTAATAATGAGTAGGAGTGGAAATCGGAAGAGAATGAGATCCCGTTTTTTTATTTTTAAAATTTTGATTCTTGATTCTCGTCTAAGAAATCTCATTCCTATTCTCGAGTTAAAAACATTGATTTAATTCGGAACGAGAGTTTTTGTTCGGAAATCGAAACCCCGAATAGCAATTTTTCTCGAATCGAAATACTTCTATTGTCAATTTTATGGAATCATATATAAGTTGAGGTAGGTAATTTTCAATACTTAAGTCCCCAATCCCGCAATATATTTCTACCGCAAAGTCGAAGGTTTGACATCTTGCTACTAGCTTACTACATAAGTACAATTCAAATACAAATCAATTTCATTCCAAAATGGATTATTCGACATACTTGCTACTAACCTACTACATAAGTACTCAAGAACAATTCAAATATAAATTAATTTTATTTCAAATCATTTCTTTTAAAGGTTCGACATACTGCTACTATTACATAAGTACAATTCTCATACAATTGCAAAGGAAGGAAAAGGCAATGAGGGTTGAAAGAAAGAAGGAGGTAGGAGGTTGTAATAAGGATGGGTTAGTTTGGGTTGGGTTGAGTTGTTTAGAGTTAAAATTAAATAAAACCTAACCCTATGGGTTGATAACAAAACCCAACTCATTTCAACCTATACTATTATGAACCCAACTCAACATACTTGAGTTGGGCTGGGTTGGGTTGAGTTTGTGAGTTTACGGGTTAAATTTACACCCCTAGTAGTGAGGAGCAGCTGCATGATGCTGGGTTTTTTTAACGTATTATTTGGATTCGGTGCGGGGGAATTGTAGTTGTCATGTACTGTGTGGGGATCGTATATCTATCTATCTCTAATGTTATATATGTTAGCTGCTGTTCATCTGCTCCTACTAACTTACGGACTCTACCAGTTAAAAATAAAATCAAAAAGGACCGGACGGACAGACACAACACATGTGAACCCACCCCCTGAAATGAAATGAAATGAAACCCCCCCTTCTCTATCTATCAACCTTTTTCCTTTTGTTTTCGCACTTTTGTCCTTCCTTATTCTCTGATTCCCCTCCCTCCCTTGACTTTCAACCACTACCATGTCATTTTTCTTTTCTTTTCACATCATATTAATTATTATTATTATTATTTTTTGCTATTTGGAAATGCAGGAGGGACAGTTTCATCACTCATCGGGCATTTTGCGACGCGCTTGCTCAAGAGAGCGCGAGGAACCCTCCTCCTCCTTCCCTCTCCTCCATCGGCTCTCATCTCTATGCCGGCGGTGGAGCAGCCAATAACATGTCCTTAGGCATTTCATCCTCTTCCATCACTCATGACCATACTGCTGCTGACATCCTCAGACTAGGCGGAGGAGGAGGAGGAGGTGGTGGTGGAGGTGGACAGTTTGATCATCTCCTCCCTCCTACTCCTTCACTTGGAGGAGGAGGATCTTCATCGTTCCGGAACCCGCATTTGTCTTCCTCCTCATCGGCTGCTGCTTTCTTCATGCAAGACTCCGACCACGGCGGCCACCACCAGAGTCAGAGCAACTACCAACAGTATCACCATGCTCTCCTGCAGCAGTTTTCAGCTGCGGCTGATCCAAACAACACAGGTGGCAGCGGAGGGAATAATAATCATAATAATAATAACCTCTTCAACCTTGGTTTCCTGCCGAACTCGTCGACCAGCATTGATAGCTTCAACGGCGGAGGAGGAGGGGAAGTCGGAGGGGATCATCATCATAATCAAATGATGGGGTTGGTGGGGTCCAGCAGCAGTACAAGTACTGTGCCTAGTCTGTTCAACTCATCCATTCATAATCATCAGATGAGTAACATGGTGGCGGCGCACATGTCGGCGACGGCCCTTCTCCAAAAAGCAGCTCAGATGGGATCCACCACCAGCTCTAATCCCAACTCCACCACCAGCGCCTCATTGCTCAGGAGCGCATTCGGCGGCGGCGGCGGACTTCCCAATACCACCAACATCACCGCCACCAGTAACAACAACAAATCTTCATCCTCGTCCTCCGGTGGTGGAGAAAAGAACCAGCCTCCGCCGCCATCTCCGGCTCTGGGAGGGTTCGGGAGCTCATTCTTCGGAGACGCCGACGCCAACAACGGCAGCAACAATCTTCATGACCTGATGAACTCCTTCTCCTCGCCGGGGAATAACAGCTCATCCATCTTCAGCAGCAACAACAACAGCAGCAGCAAGTTATTGAGCGGTACATCAGCAGGCTCGGACAGGTTGACGAGAGATTTCCTCGGAGTTGGACACGTGGCGGCCTCAAGAGGCATCGCTACAAATTTAACCACCGGAGGCTTCTCGTCGCAGCCACATCAGCAGCAGCTGCAGCAGCTTGGAGGAGTTGTGGAGCGGAGCTCGTCGTTGGATTCAGAAAGGAATAATAACAATAACAGCAGCATGGGGAGTCATTCTTCTTTCGGGGGCAACCCTAACTTTCAATGAGAGTAAAAAAAAAGTACGTAGTAGCGTTTAATGTTTTGACTTTTTGGAAGGGAAAACAAAAAGAAAAGAGAAAAAAGATGGGGGAAGGAAGGGGTGATGATGATGACATGATGAATTGATGATGAATGATCCACCGTGTTCTTTAGGGGAAAAAAAGTACTGCAGGTACGTCAAAAAAAACCTAACTTTCATGACGATATATATTTACTGTTCCATCTCCTTCATTTTTACCGCAATGTCAAATTTGAATTATTTTTATATGGTTTTGGAATATATATCTGTTATTAGGGTTTTTAGCACATAGTTGTGGGGTGAGTGAGAGAATAGCTAGGGCATGTAGGGACGCGCGGGCGGGTGACGCTGTAACTGACTGACTGACAAGATAAGAGAATTTCTATTTTTTTTAATTATTTTAAATTTATAAATTTTGCATGGGGGCAAGAGGGGGCCCACGTGGCAACACGAGACGAATTTTGTGTGTCTTTCTTTTGTCTGTAAGATTTTTCTTCAAAAAAAAAAAAGAGCATGCAGTAACAAAAATAAAAATAATAATAATAATAATGTACGTATGGGAAGGGAATAATATGAGGCTGGCAGAACAAGTCACGAGAGTCTGTCCTTAGGATTCCTCACTGCATGAATGCCGTCTATGTGTCTCCCCCACTTGGCTTCTTCTTCTATCTTTTTCTCTTCTGCTTTCAATTCTTGTTTTGTCTTTTTTTTTTGTTTCCTAGCTCACATTATTCACATGTGTGTGTACATAACGCATTATGTAATTCATTAATTAATCAAACACCTAGCTAGCTCTAATTAATTATGTTTATTTATTTTGTCTTGCTTTTCTTAAAGACAAGGAATCATTCATTTATGATACAAAGGAACAAAATATAAATGTGAGTGAGTGTGAGTGTGTGTGTGTGTGAGTGCATGGGTGGTACCACATTTCCACATGCATGGGCTGACACTGAGAGGGCATTGCATTGGGATCCTCCTCCCCAGCCACAATGCATATATAGCAAAGTTGAGAGTACAGTCCATGCAAATGCATTTGATATATTTGGGGGCATGATTAGTTTAATATTATTATGGTATAAAATTGCAGGATGCGGGGGAGGATCAACGGGATGAATGTCACATGTCATCATAGAATGTTTATAAGGGTAGAAGAAAAGGCGGGAAAAACGGTGGTGGGGCTGGAGATTTGGAGAAGGAATTGTTGATCGACATGATATGTTTTTTTTTAATATTTTAGTATAATTATTTAGTAAATTAAAGAAAGGAAAACTGATGCGAAGAAGAAGTCGGTAGATGGAGACAACAGTAGTGGTTGGATCAGCATGTTTACATCAGATTCGTTTCCCCCCCCCCCCCCCCTAATTATTCTGATTAAATATTCGTCGTACTTTGAATCAAATCTTGGTTCTTTTGTTAATTATTTATAAATGTCATGTAAACAAATATATAATCGTTTCTCCAACTGTAAACCAACCAGCTTTCTTAGGTGCTGTATGGGTGGTCAGATATGCTTGTGCTGTTGTGCAAGTACTCGAGACTAGAACATATTTTCGTATTTCGAATTAAGTATTCGTCAACTTATATTACGTAGCTGGATTCTTTGCTATCCGAGTAACCAGCTGCGAAAAAGCTAGCTAATAGCTGGGTAGCCAATAAGAAAAATATGCTGGTAGGAATGCATGAATATTAGTCTTTTTTTCACGAGTGAAACAACTTTATTAGCATTAGAATTGACAAGTGGAGATGAAATCGAAGCTAACAAAAGAAAGCAAGAATGGTAAGTTTGTATTTTTGTAAGGTATTCAACCGAATGTATTATGCTTAACTTTGATTTGAAATATACGAGATTAAGATGTTTTACTATGTGGACGGATATTGATACGAGGATGGTGTTGATGGACCAAGTTAACACTAATTCCAATTACTTATGATTTTTTTTAATTTGTAGAATTTCTCGGTGTTCATTACTGGTTAGCCTAGTCGAGGATATTCCAACCTTAATTGGGAAATTAGTAGTGGTAATCCGTGTGCATGATCGTGTCGCAGATTCATACGAGTGATAAGAGGAATCGTATTGTTCAATCCAAGTCCAACGTTGCTCGATTTGACTACTATTAGGAAGTCGAGCTTGATGAATCATCCCTTCCAATAACTTGTCTTCTCCTCCTGATTTAAATCGTAATTCTTAATTTCAATTTAATCAATAGAATCATTAGAACCCATTCTCAAATTGTTCAGTCTAGACCGTGTTGATATGTTTGAGTAAAAGCATAACGAGAGGAATCCTTACACACATACGACACTTGTGTTGTCGAGATAATTTCGCAGTTATTTTGGCTATCAGTACCCAAACCCCGCTTGCGTCCGGATAGGATTGGGATTACCCGACATCCCAAACTTCCAGTCAAGCGCATCGACTTGGATTAATTGCCAATCTCTTGATTTCAACGCGTGTGTAAGTACCGAACCTTTAATAACTAAGCATGAGAACAACTTCACATTAGAAGTAACGTTGTTGCTCGATTTGTTATCCCAATAATATCAATATACGTTAATATATACCGGGTACTCATATTAATATTAATATTGGACTATATATATGAAGTATAAATGCAACTAATAATCTTATATGGAAGTGAGAACTGGAGCAATTACATGCCAAATAATTGGTACCTTCGATGGTCAAGAGAAAGAGAGCAGGCCCTAATTAAATCACTTGGCGTAAGTGCTCCCAAGAATTCACTTTCTACATAATAATAATAATAACTATTGCTGACTCGTTTGTCTTATGGTACCAAATTATTGGAGGGTTTGTTTGGTAATTGGTACTTGGTGCTGATGGCCCAGATTGTGAAATTACGTATGATAGTTACAAGGCAGCTGTAGTGCCTGCGGATTTGGATCCGTTCACCAATAAAAGGGAACTTTCGTTTATCTGCTAAGGAAAGAGACCCAACCTTAAGCTAAAGCTAGCTTTGCTTGTTTGTTTTCTGGGATTCTCCAAACTGTTTGGTGATGTTTCCTATCTCACCATCTCACTACCCATATATATATATAATAAACCATTCATCTCCTTCCTCACCCACCAAAATTTCTGAATCACTCGACCAATAAACCATTACAGAAAGTAAAAGACAAACGAGAAAATAACTATAGATTGTCTATTTTTTCACCCTTTTATGGTAATCAAATTCCTGACAATGATAACTAAACTTTTGTCATCTATACTCACAATTTTTCAATTGTGATCCAACAAAGTGCATGAATCTTTGAGGATGTGTCGTGGCAAGAAAAAGCTTGTCCAAAGACTTGAAAACTTCGATTTACTCTTTCATTATGTGGTTATATATTGGGAACAATTTTTTCTCAAAATAGCAACCACAATGCAAACACAGTGTTACAATTTTCTGGGTGTCCACGACACATCCCAAAAGCTAGCTTGTAAGAAGAGGGTGTCCAAAAAATTATAAATTCACCTGTTAATATAATTTTATACTTAGCAATTTGATATTCAATTGTGCACCTAACACGTAAAGCTACAATGCAACAAAAGGAACTCCAAATACGGTTAATATACACTATAATTAACATACGGTACATTTATAGGTATTTGGTAACGCATTACAGTCAAATTTGCTATGGGCTCACAATGGGTCTAATTTTGTTTTTGGTGAAAGTTAAACTGGGCTTGAAATTGGGCTTTACTCTGCACATCGGATCCAGCAATGCTACATGGCCAGAAGCTGGGAAGCCCAAAACTAAATATTATTATGAGAAAAATTAAAAGGGAAACAAACCAGGATTTGTACTCCAACTCTAGAACACAAGCGTCTTCCCACCCAGTGAAAGTCCATTACCTGCAATTCAGTTCAGTTTTGAATAATTCTGCTCATCTGCTGTATGCTTAATGCAATTCTCCATAATAAGCCCTCTGAAATGGAGCTCTATCTGTTCCAAAGAATGCTTCCCTCCTCAATCTACTTTCACCGTCCCCATCATCTCTTTGCAATCCGTCTCCTCCTACGGTGAATGCCGTGGTTGCTTGAGGTGGCGTCTCGGTAGCTACCCTAGGAGGTCTCGTAGGTTGACCGTGACATCGTCGAACAAATCTGGGGCTACGAATTGCAGAGAGCGTGCTGCTACTGCTTACCACGACACCGTTAGCCCTCCATTGGTGGAGGTCATTGGCATTGGAAGTAGGAAGGATGCCGTTCTTCGCTTCTGCTTGGAATCGCCTTTCCAGCTCTCGCAATCCGTCCGGTACTGGTATGTAAAACTTTATTTCTTCTTGCGTCGTTCAATCTTTGTTTCGCCAGCTAAATGATTGGCTTCGCGGTTCTGTAAAATGACTGTTTGGTGGCTGCTTATCCTTTCTCTGTTCATCTAATTTTATTTCTGGAATCTCCTGCGTATAATAAATAAAGGATAATTCTCAGTCATGTGATTCCTGCTGTAACCATTTCCGTATGTCTAGTTACCAAATTGCAACTCAGACCGATTTGGAATCCTGTTTCCATCCTATCTATGAATCATGAATGCTGCACTAAGAATTTGATAGCATGGTCGTTAGAAGGCATACTGCACTTCCATATCGCTTATTCGTGGTGGCCCTTGAATAAAAATTATGGATTGGAATGTAATAAATCCTAGTTGATAGATGTTATTCTACGGCAGGTTATAATCTTTAAGATATCGTTCTCTATCTATCTGTATGAGTGCCTGTTATAAGCTTATGCTTATGTCGTCTGTACTACATTTCCTTGCAGGAACATTCGTGCAAAAGATCCCTTAAATGTTCAGTTAGAAGAAAGGCTTCTCGAGACAGGTTTCTTTCTTTCTTCATTTCAGTTTATGTGCCCTGTATGTATTTGACTATTTTCCTCTAGAGTCTAGTCCTGACTCCAGCCAGGCTGACCAGCACATATTTTTTTCTTCAGCTCATCCAAAGCCAAGGTGTCTGGAAGCTTCTCATTTTCTGGAAACATGTTCACAGGCTATAATCCTTGTTTGTAGATTCCTTCCCCATTCTTATTTTTTCATCGGCTTGGCGTTGATACTTACTAATTCACTATGTTTGAAAGATGCAATGAGTTCTTGATTGCTGCATGGGAATATACTTGATATCCTTTGTTATTTCCCTAGGTGGCAAGTGGAGGATATGGCTTGGATCACGATGCGGCTGTTAACATTCTTAAAACGGTCAGATCAAGAAATGGGTTAGCCATTGCTATTGTTCTAAACCCTTTCAGATTTGAAGGAAAAAGGCGGCAAGCCGAGGTAGTCTATATGTTGCATAGAATCTTTATTTTTACCTTAGACTGAAGTCTTGATAACAACTTTCAACTGTTTGTCGGGTATAGCTTCTTCATTTTTTGTCTATCCGTTTAATAAGCAAATAGTTGATTTCATTGTATATTGGGAGGAATTATCCGTAATTCAAATAGTTTTTTTCTGGTATTTGTTATCCTTTATCGAAGAACATGGCAGTAAAGTGAAGAGAAACTCAGAACTTCGAAGGTCAGACACAATTTTATTCATAGGGAGACTTAAATCTTAAGTCATGGGTGTTTGTTGACTTAGACCGAAGTTAATCTCTCCAGACACGATCTTTGTTCAATGTTGTCCTGGATTAGCCAATATGAGTTTATTTTAAAGCCCGAATTAGAAACTGTGTCAAATATGTGCCCTGGGGGATAGTAGTGGCTGCAAAATAACACACTCGACTTGCTTTAGGTCTAAATCTTTGGCAATGTTCACAGAGTGGAAGAGCGTCTTTTCTGGTCAATACTCAATACCACATGTGGATGTCGAATCATATAATTCAGACATTTTATCGTGACTTGAAACGTTTTCTGCAGGTGAAAAATTTGACTCAAAAGCTTCAAGAGCATACAGACTTTTATATTGGTGAGAAACCTGATATAGCATATGGCCTTCATAAGACGTTGATGGTCCTTCTTGATGAATTTCTGTATTTTCCTGGTTACACCTTACAAGTGATAAGGCAGTCAGTCGACAGATATCATCTCTGGTTGGGGTTATTATTAGGATCGAGAATCCCCATAAATATCATTTTTCATTCTACTTAAGACTAGTAAGTTGGTTGGCGATGTTGAAATGTGTTTCATGTCGCTCGGTACCCATTTCAGCTACAAAATGAAACTTTAGAAATTTGCATGAGCCTTGGACACACCTTTATCCTCGATGCTTCCTTTCCACTTTGAAACATGATCTTGAACCGGAGAGGGTTGACTTACTTTTCTCCCAGGAAAGAGTCTAGATTCACCGGTATTGCTTGGTACTGGTTGACAAATCTGATTTCTGAGCCGTCAATGCTTATTTTCCTGTGTTTTTCTGGTTAATTTATTGTTGATACGAAGTTAGTACTGAAGTGCTCTTTGTTCTATATATGATTTATATCATAATACAAGTGATATGCTACCAACGGACTTGACTTTTGAGATTAAAATTCTTGTTTTGTCTTTGCTTTTTTCAGATATGGCTGCAGATTCGCTGCTAAAAAATGATTCGGTGACTCTCGATGAGGCTCTGAGGACTGCAGATACTGCTGTTTCATTGGCCATAAAGGCGATCTCTTTGTTTGTCTCAGTGAGTATATACATGATATCCTTTTCTGTGGGTTTCCAGGCATTCACTTTGTACCAGATTCCTAAATACTCAGAACTAGTGCTTAATCTATTATCATTCAGCCTCAGGAAACGCATAAAAAACTAATTGATGGACCACAGGATAACGTGAAAGGGCTCGAAGTTTCCAGCATTCTGAAAGTAAGTGTTTATTGCACATAGTAATCATTAGGGTTTGTCAAAGTCACGACCTGCCTATAATATTTGATGCAACAACTGTATGAAGCTCATACATCTGGCCAATCATTGAAGAAGATAAGTTTGTCCAACCGCTCCTCTCCCTATCCAAAACTATATTTACAGTTCTTATTTTATCATTCTTCCTTGGGATGTCTCTAAATAAGCTTCTTATACAGAATCTGGATAATCAGAAAGAAGCAAAAATCGGATTTGGAGTGGCTAACAGCATTAGAGATTCAGTTATGCAGGCCCTTTATGACTGTCCTTTCATTGGCACTGGTATAGAGGTATAGGAAAAGCTCGGCATCTTTCTGAGTGAAGCACTATACGATTCTTAAATTTGACATTCTGTTCTAAGTTTGTTTTGCAAAGGTACTTAGATGTTGCTGTAATTTTACATCATGACAGTCTGGGATATGCATATAACCCGACTCTTAAATTGGTTTATGCTTTTTCATAGTTGATTAGTTTTATTGTGATTTATATTCTCCCATGAAATTTAGCCTAGAGCATGGATTCTTGTCATAAAGAAACTTATCCTATCAAATTGGTTGCGTCAGTCCCGTAACAATTATCTACTTTAGTTTTTATTCATCCATGTTGCATTTGATTTACTTTAGACGTCATTGTTTTACACTTTATCAGGCTTCATTTTGTTAATTTGAAACTGATGTCATCCAGGTAAATAACTCATAAAATTTATGTTTTCTGCTATCATGTTTACAGGATTCAAATGGTATAATATTCTGCATCATTACAAGCTCAGATATTATCAAAGATGAAGATGCGCATGCCACTTTGGACATTTTCCGCCAAGCAGTGAGGTTCACTGGGAAAGTTGTTATAGCTTCTTCTCATGAACCCAATCTCGAGCCAAACATGCTAGTGACAGCAATTATTGTGATGGGGTATGCATCCTCAAAGAATGTCATAATGACTCATTTGCTTGGTTTTGTCTTCGTGTTCTTTGTTATTTTGAAAAAAATATCCCACATTTCTGTTGTGAATCTTTTATCTTTTGTGTTCTTATGCAACATTCTGATGTGAGTCTTTATTTTGGGTAGTAGTAGACCTGAAACACAGGCTCTTCCGAAGAAAAGCATCTTTTCCACACTGGCGGAGCATTTCCCTTCTATTTTTAAAATTTTTGTGGGAAACCAGCAATTAAAGGCCAATAGACAAATCAACACAGACAATCCCTCTGAAACAATATATTCGCTAGATGCCAGCGCAGAAGGAGATGTGATTTCCCTGAATGGCATGGCTGATGGAGCTGACACGTGGCACGAGGATGACAATAACACAGTATTTAGTGGACTTGATGACGATTCTGATTTCAGGTTCAATTTGCTTTGTCTCTTTAGATTCAGTTCACTTTGCTCTACAGTGCAAGTCCAGCTTTCTAATTCCGTTTCATTTCATTTTAACTTCTGTTTCATTTTTGCTTGTTTTCAACTGTTCAGAGATCGAAGTGGAAATGAAGAACTGTTATCAGAGTCTTCTGATTTCAATGACCAAATTGCTGAAGGTAAGAACCCAAAGACTTATTGATAAGAAAAGGGAGTAACCCCAAAACTCTCCATGATATGAAAGATCTTGGTATAGGTGTAATTTGGTGAAGTGTATCATTAATGAGTTTTTTCCCCTTTCGGTAGGCAATATTGCTTTCCAAAGGGAATTGCAACGAAATGGGAACTTGGGTATTGGACATCAGATCGCGGAGAAGTGGGCTAAACAAAGGGCTAGAACTCCTGTTCTTGATAACTTGAGTACCTTTCGCCTTCCAGTTGGCGTGAGGCGTCCAGAAGATATAGGGGACATTCAGGATATCTCATACATTGAAGAGCGCCAAGAACTAAAAGAAGAGAATGCTCTCCCAGAACAACATCGTGAGGACCCAAGTGTTTCTTCATTAGGTGCCTTCACTGATGCTGGTTTTCTAGCTGTTAAGGACTTCTACAGTTATGCATCTGCCTCGTTCAAGTCTAGAAATGATGAAGCAGCCAGAAAGCAAGGAGTTCTTTCCGTTCGTGCTGCTTCTGTGCTGGTACTGTACATTTCTTCAAATGAATTCGAGAATTTGTTTAAGAAGACTAATATGATTGCCACTTTAATCTAAGTTGTAAACTCAGTTGTAGCGAGACATATCTGTGAATAACTACCATGATTGAAGTTGAACTCGATACACAGTCAATAGGAAAATGGTTCTTGATAGCTAGTTTAAATGGCTTCTCTCGTTGCTAAATTAACAGAAAATCCTCACGGAACACAATGATTCCAAGACATTTGATGTTTGACAATTGTTTCTTTACTATGCTAGTAATCTTATTTCTAGCTCCGTACAGGAGTCTGAGCGTGAGTCACCAAGAAAGTGGAGTCCTACAACAGAAATGCAGTACAGAGGCGGAGTTTACAAGGGGCGATGCCAAGGGGGACTTCCTGAAGGAAAGGTAGACTAGCAGGGACCTGTCACATTTATAACGTTTCACTTTTCATTTGATATGCTATGTCTAAGACATCCTAAGCAAATTTCTAAAGTGAACTTCTGCAGGGCCGTCTTGTCCTTCATGATGGGAGCATATATGACGGAATGTGGCATTATGGGAAAAGATCAGGACTCGGGACTTTTTACTTCAGTAATGGAGATGTCTTCCAGGGTTCATGGAGGGATGATGTTATGCATGGCAAGGTATGCTGCATTTCTTCTGCTGGGAATACTGGCTTTCGATCTCATGTACCCTGCTAGCTTTATCTTCCTCCAGATTCTCTTTCGCTGCGCCCTTTCCTCGGATGACCTATCTTGAGGACCTACGAACCCCATAGAACACCATAAAAATTACTGCAATAAAGAATCTCAAAGGCAGCAGTCGGTAATTTAGCGGAAACATTGGACAATTTTGTCTTATGTCTCCATGATACTCCTTAGTTCACCTCATGCTGTATTACAACTCAATCAGTACTTGTATCCGTTTAGTTTTGGATGTATGTCAGGTATAGATCTCTGTACAAACATTAAAGTTCGTTTTTCCGAAATCGTGTAGGGTTGGTTTTATTTCCACATTGGGGATCGATGGTTTGCAAACTTCTGGAAGGGAAAGGCGAATGGTGAAAGCCGATTCTATTCAAAGCAAGGGGATGTCTTTTTTGGCCAGTTTCAAGACGGTTGGCGCCAGGGGGATTTTCTCTGTGTAGATGTTGAAGGAACAAGGTTAGTGTTGGTTCGTTCACTCTAAAAACAAAAACTTTTTTTTTCTTCAGTCAGCTTCTCATTGATGTGGCAAATATATAATCTTTGTGCGTATGGAACATTCTGAATCGAGTGTCTTTTAAAGAATGGTTATTGGTTTGTACTGGCATAGTAAAACATCTTCAGTTCTGCATCGGTTTCACTTTACTCTTGATTTCCTAGCTTATTCCGATTTTGTTAGTGCGAATTTTGTTCTTGCATCCGAGTTCCTGATGAATACGCAATTACTACACCATCTGGCAGGTGCATTGAAGTCTGGAACAAGGGACTGCTTGTAAGCCGCAAGCCATTGGATTCTGATAAAGTCGGTTAATAGGTGATGTTACTCTTAACGTCGAAGTTTTGTATTTATCGGAGTCTGTTACACGATTGCTACCTGTTCCTGTGGAGTATATATGATTCGTATGTCTATATATTTGTAAAATCATGGAGTTAAATCTCTTGTTAAGCTTTCAAATGTCGCTATTGTTGCGTCAGCAGAAAGCCATACATAGTGGAAGATGTTGTGAGTTGTGATGGTTGTGTCCACTTCCCTTGTTTGTGCATTAAGAAGGGGAGCTCCATTGTAGTAAATCATGAAAGGAATTAAGTGTTGGATGTGAATGTATTGGATTTCAATGTGTAAGACGGCTAACTATCTTATAGCTGTATGGTCGTTGCAAGTCTACATGCGATTTCAATGTGTAAGACGACTATGATATTGACGAATCACAAAGATTTAGTTTAGAAGATGTTAAGTCCTGCAATTCATATATTCAGGAAACTTGCCGTATTCAGTCGGTTAATCAGAATTTTGATTGATTAACTGTCCGTATGGTGACAATTGGTTAATTAATTATCAATTAACAAATCAAAGTAGGTGGGTTAAGGTCAATTCTTATATGTATAAACATGAAGAGAGTTAAAAAATTCTCTCATCTTTGTAACCAATTAACTAGCCTAATTATTTGCGGATAACTGATAACCAATTAAAGATGGTTGATTAATCAATTCTAACCATTAACTGTGACCGAATGACCAACATGAATGATCGAGTGAAAAATGTAAAGTTCAAACCTTAATTCGTGAAGAAATATCCATCCGGAGGCTCCCTTTATCGCTCGCTCGATCACGCCATGTCATCGGAGAAGTTGACTACGAGAGATCCCAGTACTCGACGACACCAGCATCAGAGAATATCTTCTCGGCAACAACATCAGCCATGCACTTGTGCACAGAGAACCTGTTGAAGCTAGGTTTCGCAACGATCCCTTGCCATACCAGCATGCATTTGTTGGGCGGTTTATCGTCATCGTCTTCCTCGTTGTTCACAGCCTCGGCCTAATTGATACGCCTATGCATCAAGGTCCTGTACCTCTTAATCGATTTGCTCCCACCTTCAACAACCATAACGTTGATTCCCTCTGTGATAACACAACATCCGGTCAAGTGGTTGTGGGTCGCATTGACATCAACTCTGAATCCGGTCTTCTTGTGGGAGAGATCGTTGACTCTGTACACTGAAACAATTGTTCCCACTGTATTCAGGTCATCGAACAGCTTCCTCTTCTTTTTCTCGCGAAGTTCGGAAGGAGTGAGCTTCCTCACAATGTTCTGCTTGTTGAATCATCTTCTGCTTGTCTTTTGCAGAGTTGTGATTGAATGATAATTTGGTATTCATTCTAAATGTATATGCCTCTCTTATATAGGATGGAACTAATAAATCATAATATAATTTTATAGTATTCCCCATCAAGCTTGACTGTAAATGTTATGGAGGCCAAGCTTAAATTGAAGTTCAAAAAATTATCCAACATAGAGCCTTAGTCTGCTATATGCACTTCTGAAGGCACATATATAATCCATTCCAAACTCATGTTTTTTCACTTTTTCTGTGATTAAATGTCTATTCAGTTTAACATATTTTGTACAATCATATTTTAATATATGCCTTCAAATGTCAAAAATTGGTGTGTGTGGTCCACAAACGTAGGTTGAATATTAATATATTGATCTTTTGAAATCCCAAAATCTATTAGGATTTCTACAAAAAAGAACACCTTATGAGAAATATATTTTATGCTCCGAGTTAACAAAAACAATGCGGACCGGATGTGAGGTAGATTCATGTCATATCTATGTCAAGCCGGCAAACATAAATAATACAATAAGCTCAATACTGTTAACGTGTTAAACTAATTAAGACTCTCGATATTTAGCAAATGAAGTAGCTACCACAAAAACTAAGTGCCACAGAGGGCAATCGATAGATCCAAATTGAGACTACAAGTGGAAGATAAAGAAGAAGATGCAGAAGAAGAAGAAGAAGAGACATCCTGAAACCTAGTGTTGTTACTACTATAGTAATAGTAGGAAGAGAAGGCATCACTGCACATGCTCATCAACATTATCTGATGCTGATCCGAGCTATGATGAGATCCACCATTAACGTTCTGACCTTCAACTCCTGGCAGCGACAGCGACAGCTCGAAATCGCAACGACTACTTCTGCCACCATCACATCCAACTGCCCGAGTCTTGGCATTGTCTCCGGCGGCCACCTGATCAGGGTCCTTCGCTTTAGATGGAAATGCTCTCAGCAGCTCCATTTTCATCAACTGTGTTTACATTACATACATGACATGAATCAGTACAAGTTAGCCCTCAACCAACTACCATTTTACTTTACTGTATAGTATATAGTTTTGGTGAAAGAAACAAAACCCAAGAACATAGAAGCCATCATTCCTTTCCCCCTTTTAAAATATAATAATAATACTCTGAATCCACGGGCCAGCTGAACAAAAAAACAGTATACTTTTCTCAGAAGACAGAACGAAGATGAGACAAAAGTCAACAATTTAGCTACCAGTACTCGATTATTCTGCAGAAAATGAAAGGTTTAAAACCAGCTACTTCTTTTTTATATATATACTGCAGTAAGTAAGTCAAAAAGAAATACAACAGTCAACAGACTCTTGCTCATACAACTATAACAAATGCATCAAGAACACAAGCTACTGTAAATTAATAAATTTTACTTCACCAGAATCAAAGTTGATTATTATTGATCCTAATGCATGCAATATCACCAGTCACCGGTCCTTTCACAATTAAAGGGAAGTCAAATTAAGAAAATATTAACTAATACTAAATGCCAGAAGGAAAGTTAATTAGTAGTAAAAAAAAAGTTGACCTTGTGAAAAGAAAGATCCCAGAACGTCAACAGAAAGAAAGAATAATAGTAGAGTATACAGTATAGGGGACTAGGAGTTGTAGCAGTCGTGGTTGGTCATTAAAAGTGAGGAAAGAAGACTCTTTTTTCACTCACACTCTCTCTGCTTTAAAAGTGAAGCCTAAAAGTCCAAAACTACACTCAACCCCAGCCCTTGGTTCATCTATCAAAGCTGCTGCAATCCCTGATCCCAAACCTACAACTCACTACACTACAGAGAGCCTAATTCCCACCTAAAAAGAGCTGCATAAAGTGCACTTTGGGGTTTCTTCTGCTACAGAGCTTGGAAAGAATGGAAAGGAATTACTAGACAGAAACAGGTCAACAAGGAGGAGAACAAGTCATGTGTAACAGCTTCTCATCAGTGTGTAAGTACTTATGTATAATTAAGGGTTCGTTTGGATGAACCAATGCATCTAAACCAATATATCATTAAGGAATCATATTTTGAAGCAAAATGATACGTCATTAGAAGATATGGTATTTATGAGGTATAAAGTTAATAGATCAATATATCAATATGATTTTGATAAACGAAAATGCCAAATTAGTATAGGTATTTTAAATAGATTCTAGAGAAATATATTTAAAAATAACATTGCTTGGTATGGGTTAATTTTAAACCATGTATTTGATCAAATCATTTGCTTATTTGCTATTTAAATACCATGTATTTGAATCCCCAACTACACACAAATCCCTACAATTTTAAGATATATGCTAGTTAAAACAAATCCATTTTTTAAAATCCCTCTACCAAACAAAGCGAAAATGAGTTATTTAAAATACTGATCTCAAAATATCTCGAACTTCTGTTTAGATGCTAAACGGCAAATTAATTATTTAAACTCAAAATAAAGTATTTGGGTCATAACACCTAATCCAAAAGAAGCATAAAACTAAGGAAACACTAGCCAAAACTAGTGAGCAAGTGTGACAGTTTCTCATCAGTTGAGTATGGACTAATGTAGTAATGTAAAACTTTAATAGATTAAAATTAAAGATGATGCATTGGGGTTATAGTTTTGTAAGGTGGTATATACCTTTAGGAAATCAGAATCCAGATGGGTAGAAGTATCATGCTTGACAGGAGGAGGGAAGATGATGCTGCTGTCTCTGAACAATGTGGTGGGAAGAGAATCATTGATACAAGATTTGGCATTTGAGGAGGAGGGTGCAGAGTAGCACTGCTGCATCTGCTCGCACCTGAACCCATCTCCATTCTGCATATTATGATGATGATGATGATGATTCTGAAGATTGACGTACGGCCTACTGGTACATATTCCCTTGTGCTGCTGCTGCTTCATCATCTTCTTCTTCCTCCCACCATTTTCATCATCACATGATCTAGCCCTGCGCCAAGCCAACACATTCTTATTAGTTTTCAACCATAATAAAAACCCATGTAATGCTTTTTTATTTTGCTGTAAAATAGTACTGTTGACTGGAATGAGAAACAGTAAGGCGGAGGAGTTGAGTTGAGGACAAAAGGGAGCAAAAAGAATAATAATAAAGGAAGAGGAACAAGTGTATAGTCATGGAATAGTGACCTATCAATTTGAATTCCCTTTTTCATACCAATGTTTGTTTTTTTTTCTGGGTTTTTTTGTCTGTGTTGGATATCTTCTTTATTGAGAAAGAAAGGAACTGACCTTTTGGTGCTGCTGGGAAGAAGCTGCAAGTATTGATGATCAACATCATCATCTCTATTAGTTTGTTCTTCATCCTTTACTTCTTCGTTAATGTTGCTCCTGAGGCTTCTATACATCTGGAGATGGCTCTTAACATGCGCAATGGTGAGACCCTTCACATCCATGAGGTGAAGAACACGTTTGGGAGTGGCCTCTGTTTTAATCAGATAAAAAAACAGAGTCATTAACTGGATGATATATATCAGGGGAAAAAACAGAGGAAAGTAATTTATACGTACTGAGGTTGCCGCCGAGGCGGTGGACGGCGAGGAGGAAAGAGTGATGGAGGTCAGGAGTCCAACGGAGACGAGGGACCTTCGATCTGACGTATTGCCTCACTGCTCCTGCTCCTGATCCGCCATTGTTGTTCTGGTTCCTAGCACAGGATGAGCTCCTCTTCATTCTTTGTTGTCTTTACTTTTTATGTATGTTTCCAAATGATGTTAAACACAGTTGATGGTGGTGGGTATATATGTAGGACTAATAAATGGGAAGTAAGAGAGAGGATGAGGAGGATCACGAGAAAGCGAAAAGACAAAAGGGAAGCTCTGAGAAATTTTTGTATAAGTCTCTCTCTGGTGTGCTGATAATACTCTGAAACGCAGAGCCTTCTCTTTGCTTGTGCTTACTCAAACACCCTCCTCCTACTATTCCTTTTTCGTCTTTTCCCCTCCTTTCTCTCTTTCTCTGTTTTTCATTATTTATTTACTTTTCTTCTTTTTATTTTTAATAATAATGTAACCTGTAAAATGCCAAAATCCTATTTACAATGCCTTTCAACGTTTAGAAAATCATCATTTACCCTGATGTGTATACGTGTCAGTGGTTAATTTCATCTTTGACCCATACATCATTACAAAATTCATAACTCATTTATTTTATATTAACCGCACAAAATAATTCTTACATTTTAAATATTATATTCTTATATAATATTTTATTTATAAAATAACTTATCCAAATAATTCGTTATAATTTATTTCAAATTATGGTATGAGATGCCTTCTTCTTTATTATCGGAATATTTCAGTTTTATGTTGGTGTGGAAAAAGGTGACGTAATATGATTGAAAAGAAAGGCATGTGATGATATGAAATGAATGGTAAAAATGCAGCCTATACCGAAAGTCAAATGTACGCAGTTCCAAAATTAATAAATAAAAAATATGTATGACCCTTTATTTGTTAGTCTAAGTAGTCCTGGATGAGGAGCAAGGCAACTCATATTTTCGACATATAATCTCGATTTCTCACGCCCTTTTTAATCATTTTTGAAACAATACCATCGTAGCAGAAAGTGTTGATGGTCTACATCCGGATTAATCGAGCTACATATTTATATATACTCTAGGCTACGGTAGCTTTGCTCTCAAATTGTTTTGAAACAAATCAAATCAGCCATTAACTCTATCTACACAGTTGACCACATACCCATATTAAACATACTATAACCAAAGAGACATCGTCCCTGCTATCTCAGAGGAAGCCCCTTGCAGCATCGTGCCTGCTCCGTCTCCAGACTAACGGAGCCATCCAACGACACTTAAGAGGTACTTGGCTTCCAAGAAATCTCCATCTTCATCTCAGAAAATCGAACATGCATAACAGGTTGATCTCGGATACATGGCATCATCCGATCCACAACACGATAACCCTGTGAACTCTTCACCGTAGAAACTGTTCTTTTAAGCTACGCAGACGGTAATTGTACGCATTAAACACATACATTCAGGAATAGTAATGTAGGGGTATTTGTATGGATTACCAAAAAAGAGAAGAGAGCGACAACAGATGGAGACAGTAAAGTGTAATGATTGTATATCATCATCAGGATATATGCAATGCAATGCAATGGGAGATGGCAAAACATAACTACAGTGCTATCAATGGCCCTGCGTTGTACGTTATTGCATACTTTTATTTGTATAATTATTGATGATCGGCAAAAAGAAAAGAATGAAACCAACCAAGAGAAGCGTCAAAGGGTAAAATACAGGACAGAAGAAGAAATAAATAGGAAAGAGGAGGAAGAGGAAGGACTCATACAGATACAGAGCTCCATTTAATGCAGTTTTGAGCAGCAAAAGTCGGCCCATCCTCCGGCCATGCCCAACCACGCAAATTTCTTCATAGCTACATAGAGACAAATATGATCATAATTCATAATCATGATGACTATTTCGAATATCTTATTAGCTGTTTTCTATCTCTGCTCTCTGTTTGATTCATTCGGTAGCAAAATAGTGCCGCCCATAATACGCTCTAGCTCTCTGAATATTGGTTTCTTAATCCGAGTTTATGTGAATATTGTTGATAAACTCATATAAGTTAATGGGTTCTTCGGTTAGACTTGCGGCTTAGTATATATAGCGTAACCTAATCCCATCAAGTATATATACATGCAACACAATCATCTCCATTCACCATCATTATAATGAAATACCATCCTTCTTCTTGTGAACTAGTCGATCTAACAACACATTACGTATAGCTCTCGTGTGGTTAAATTCGAACCGAGGTACTCCATGGAGGTAACTTTGTACTTTTACTGAGAGAAGAGAAGAAAGAGATGAGGAGTGGAGGATGGAAGAAGAATGATGATGGATTGGGGGGGGGGGGGGATTCCTTTACTGCTCTCTGCTATGCACAAAGGGAATGATTTCCATCACAGGAAGCTGCAGATATGCCGGTCACAGTAATTATTATATCAAACAAACAAGAAGAATTCAAAGTCATATGTGGTTCCAAAAAATATTAATATCACTGTTGAATGAGCTCTGAAATAATTCTGATTCTTCCCTCCCACAGCAAAAGAAAATGATGAAAAAAGAATAATAAAAAGATTTTCCCATATAGCAATGATGCCAGTACCACCCTGCATGCAGAGCCTTCCTTTGTCGTGATGAAAGGGCAAATAAGACAGAGCAGAGAATAAGAAGAAAGACCAGTGCCGTTGATCATATCAAAATGTATAGTAGAGACAAAGTAAGACAACCACAGAATGCTCTTCATCATTATACTCTCAGAATTTATGTAAATTCCCCCCACTCCCCGGCAGCAGCAGCAGCAATATATACTTTTATTATTATTACAAATAAATAAAATTGTGTGGTAGGGTTGACTCCATCTCTTGTCTCTTGAAAAGGGAATCCCCATTAACAAAAATTAATAATGGTCTAGTAGATCATTTGGATTGATGATCACAGTTCTGTCCTTACGCAAGTTGTTTTGTTGAATGTCAAAAACCAAAATAAAATAGTGATAGAAACCAGGTGGATGTCTCATTTGGGTTAGGATCCAAGTATTCAGTATTTACACATGTAATCATACGAGTAGGCTTTTTTCCCTCATTTCATTGGGAGGAGAGCACACATCGATTTGTACTTCATTTAAGGAATTGGTGTGGTTGTGTTTGATTAAATTAATTAGATGTAAAGCATTTAATACTGCTATCAATATAGCAAACTGAGCACGAAAACAGGTCTTAATGAATGGAGAAGGGTAGGGAGTCAGTGAGCATTTGGAGCAGCAGAGTATGATCAGATCAGTATAAGAAATGAGATTTGGGTGAATCGTTTTGGGTATACACAGTGACGACGACTGTCTCCCTACTTCCTACATCTAATAAGCTCTTCCTTGTGTTTGATTGGCCATGCTTAGTGGTGGTGAACTTTTTGAATATGCGTGAAATATTAAATGCTAAAGATTACATTCTGCTGCTGGCTGGCTGGCTGGATTCTGATTATTCTGCTGCTGCTGCTGCTGCTGCTGCTGCTGCTGCTGAGGGGGTTATGGAGTTGGACCTATCAGTCAGGGGGCCGTAGTAAGTAATGAAGATGATGGACAGAAGGAAGGAAGCATTAATTAAAGAAGAAGAAAGGGGATATAATAAAAGATAAGAATTTCGATTTCCCCATTACTTAATTCAATGCTAACTCAGAATTCGTAGCAGTCAGCAGTCAAATCGCCGAGCTACATCAATTCAAAGCTGACGTGTCTGTCCTATTTCATTATTATTACCATTATTATTATTATTATTATTATTATTATTATTATTATCATATCGTTCCTTTTTCCATTTTCACTACTTCCTCCCCGTTTTCTATTCTGTCCCTTCTTAACAAAAATATAAACATCACAAATTAATTGCACCGTAATATTTGTTTTGTTCCTATTTTATATTGATCGGGAGGTCTATTTCGAGTTCAACCTTACGCGATTAGTTGGGAGAAATTTTTACAGTAACGGGTAAACTAGATTGTCTTGTTAATTCAAAAGCAAACGGCTTCCCTCATAAGTCCAGTGAAAAAACAGTAAAGGAGTTCTTACATTGCTGGTATTCACACATCAAATAAGAGGTTCTCATTCTCTGAAAGGATCATTGGTTCTAGGTATCATCCGAATTCCACCTCTAAACTTGTATCTAAAAGTATTAGAAGGGGGTCTATGATGAAGTTGGGAAGCTACTCTTCGATTAGGGATTGTACAAATCTGACTAATCCACGATCACAATTGTCGAATTTATGAGCTTGAGGTGTTATTTCCAAATTTCTGAGCCTTTTTGTAAAAACAGTTTAATAAGGTGTTATTTCCGAATTTTCTCTACCAACATTCTAACACTATACACGCGAAATGCTTGATTTTCAGCTAATTCAGCTGCAAAATGTCAGATACGAAATAGTGATTTATCGCTATTTAACGTAGACATAGTCAATCTTATAATAGCTATGTTTGTGATGACTCGATTATAATTCAATATTGGGCCGGTTTATGCAGGTCACGCTCACGCCATTATAAACTGAATCGCTACTCGCATGCCCAACCCTAAGGTACTCCTTGGTAGGATGCTGCTAAAATTTTAAGCACCAACTATTTAGTTACTAGCCCGCAAGGAGTTTCCTAAACCCTCAGACTCTTAAGTCCAACTACATAGCTACATCTTAGACTAGCAGAGTATAAGCAGAGTTCATGGATCTGATTTTCACCAGAGTCATATTCTGCTTCATCAATCTCTGCCTCTAAACCAGGCTGGCTCGCTTAAATGCATAGACTGCAACCTATGTCCAATTCATACTACTTCCCAAAATCCCCCAACCTCCACTCTATTCAGTCATTAACTGATGATTCTTAACACGAAACGAGAAGGAGATATCAGTGTCACTGCAAACCGGCATCACGCTACCACTGAAATTTCCAGATATAAGTTTCCACAGTTCGAAGATAAAAGGAAGAAAATTAACGGGAAAATAGAAAAAGATAAGGCGCCAGTGGTGAAGTCAGCCTGCTGTTTATTTCGAACAAATGGGGTTCACACTTGAGTAGAAAGACTTGAAGTCCCGATTCATTGGGATGGTTCTTACATCCAACAAAAACCTAAGGAGAATTTGAGATTAGGCTCCATCGACCACCTCGATCAACACCATGTATTTCCTGATTACATTAAACAAAGTTCAACACTATCAATGTCAAATTGGAGTCTATCGAGTATCAACTAGAAGATATAGAATAATACACAGGCTAGTTACCATGGTGTTACATTGATAAGAAAAGAAGCAGGAAAAGGAAGATTCAGAAGCATGCAAGACAGATCAGTATCACTAGGACAAAGGACAGATGCAGAGATTTTTCAAGAGTAATCCATACATCTATAGTTCACGTATGAAACAAACCACAAAATCTGTTTAGGAAAAGATTAAATGTTATATGACTTCAAGCTTTTAACAAGGAAAAAAATTGGACGTCAAGCTATATAAGAGCTTATAAATGTCGTCAATATAAACTCGAGTTTCCATATGAGAGCACTGCTATACGTTAGCAGCAAACTAAGTTAGAAAGGATGCATTCTCCAGCAAGGTATGCACAAATAATAAAACAATAGAATTACTCTCTAGACCAATCCACTTGGAAGCAGAAGACACTCCATTCCACACTCACTGAGAACTGGTTTACCTATGCATAGCGTTGAAACTGGTTGTTATTGTCCTCAGTAGCGTTGAACAGAACCACATTTCTACCAAACAGCTACTGATCATGACATACCATTTTATGCTATCTCAAACAAGTACACTGATCACTTTACCCTGAACAGAGTTGCTTACATTGTCAATGCACAAGTGCCTGTATCCACTCTCAAGATCCTTTCCTCAAACTGAGTGGAAATAAGGCTACTAATCTAGTGGGAATCGCTCTTATTGAATCCTTCTATTTCCACTTTTATCAAACCGGAAATCCAAAAGGCGTTCTAAAGTATGTTTCTGTAATTTTTGTCTTTCAGATTCCAAACCTCAAGACGCTAAACTCCTTGTAATCCCACGCAAATACCAATATTGCTAAACAAACAACAAACTCTAAGTGGTCCAAAACGGATGACAAATTTGTCTACTGAGGGGGTTTGAGAAGTCTCAAAGCCTGCAAATGTGACTTCAACAGATTGCCTGATAACAAAATGATGCTACTTAGCTAGTCAAAACTGAAACCTACCAGATTAACTCACAGCCTTCTAAGGACAAAAATTGTGCCGTTTGTCAAAGGACATTATCTGATGATCAAGCATTACACTATCAAGCCATTATCTAACAGGGAAATCCCAAATTTATACGTGGGGGGTTAATAATGATTCTGCAGTTGTACAAATACAAGTCTATTAGCAAAAAGAGACCACAAGTATGCGGACAATGATTCCTTCATAGTTCATGAGCAGTTGAAAACGAATACAAAGGAGCGCATTGAAAGTTGTTTGAGAATTGAAAGTAAAAGGAGCGAATTTATCATGTAAGAGAACAAGGAACACAATTAGGCAGACCAAATCAAACAGACCGACGAGAAAATTCTCAAACAACTTTCAAAATTCGTTCAATTAAAGAAATTTACCAGGAGCGGAAGGGTTTCTACTTTCTAAGCGTTGGCAGTTTTGGGGATGAGACCAATTGCGGCACCTCCCTGTTTGTTGGGGTTTTTGAGCTTGGCCTCCTCTTCACGGATTTTCTGCATCTGGAGCATCCTCTCCATGACAAGCTCGTACTCGCATTTCTCGTAGGAATGGCGCTCGTTCTCGCACTTCCATGGCAGATAGAACTCGGCCTGGCGGCACTTGTTGAGCGGGATCAAAAGGTGAGCGCACTGGTCCCTGTAAGCCATTGGGACTCTCGCTTCCACCATTTCTGCCTGCGTAGCAATCATCGGCTTCGAAGATCCAGGGACTTCCATTGCGTCTCTTGAATTTGCCCTCCAAACAACGGGATGAATCGAATGAAAATGATTGAAGAATCTAGAAATTTTGATCTCTTTTTTTCTCTTTCTTGTTTTCCCTGGCTCGGAACTCGTTAGACTCGGGCGATCAAAAGGAAAAGAATCTGAAGGAGGCCTCAAGCCCAACTTAAATGGGCGGAATACGTGGGCCTTCTTCGGTGTATACATGGGCCTTTCCGAAAGAATTCAATCACTGGCGACTGACACATGGGTCTCTTCACTGGACATGTGGAGTCTCTCCACTGGTTCTGAACTTATTCTGTTTCTTATGGAAACTAAGCAATACTTTTCCATTTTTTTATTTATATATATATGGAAACTAAAATAAAAATAAGATATAGATGGTTTAACCTTTTATATATGGAAACTAAATTAATAAAATAGATTTCCATTCCTTATTTGGCATCAATTTATATGTCTGAAAAAAGAAAAATAAATGTTTTTTCCTTTTCTGAAAAGGAAATAAAATAAATGTTCAAAATGCAAAGAAGGTAATGTCCAAAATGACCCATATGCAAACATGCTCAATTACATACACATACTCATTTTGTTCCTTTTTCCCGTTTTAGTCAGCTACAACTTACAAATTACAAGAGCTTGTAATACGACACGTCTCCTACCCTGAGCGCTATAAATAAGCGGAAATGTTTTAGATTTTCATTTCGTATTATCTTAATCTCATTGTCTCAAAGTGTGAGAAGTAGAGAGCAACAACTACCGAAAGGAGAGATCGGTACTATAACGTCCTTTCAATATTTGTTGTTTATCATCATATTCTGTCAACGGGTTGAATCAATCATTCTGTTTTTAGTTTAAATTCTCGTTATTTGCCCCACTCTAAATTTCCATTTTGGATCTAGATAGTTTGGAGAGACAGTAAAATTATACGTGATTATTAATTTATATTGTCTGTTAGATCTGAGTATCTAAGAGACAATTAAATTAGAGTCAAAATGTTTATCATCATTTTGTGTTTTAATTTTGTTATTTGATTGAAAATATCATTGAAAACGAGCATGGCAGATCGGTTTTGGTTATTCAGTGTAACCAAATTCGCTCAATTGAAAACCGAATTTATGTGTTCAATTCGATTTCGAATTAAAAAATGATAGGTAAATTTGTTGCGAATTCGGTTAAAAGCGGAATTCAAAACGAATTCGGTCATGAAATTGATCATTTGGGCTATTTGTGATATGTTGTTATTAATTTTTTGTGTTGATATGTGATGTGAAGGTTTAGTCCAATTGAAATCTAATGGCCTGAAGCAAAAAAAAAAAACAAAAGGAAGCCCAAAATAGATTTTAGGTCTTTTTCTAATTCGATTTTTCAACAAAGTCCCAATTTCGTGATTTGGTTGACCGCTTACGAATTGAATTTAAATTCGGCAAACCAAATTGAAAACGAAATCAAAATTGGACACGATTTTGTCCGAATTTGAATTCGAAATCGAATAATCAATTTCGACAGAATTATCAGGTCTAATTGACGAAACCAACAAGTAACGTCAATAAATCAATTAACCAATTCAATAGATGTCGTTATATGAGCTCAGATCTCACTCATAATCCTTTATTATATATTAATATGAGAAAGTTAACAATATTGAATCTAAATAGCTCGCAGACGATTAAATAAGTACACCTTGTGCACGTCTTGTAATTGTCTCTATAAATTTATTTTGTTTAATTTTAATAGCACAAATCACAATTTCTTCTCATTGATAAACCATTTTAATTAATTAATTAATTTTTTCTTCAATTGTTGTTTTCATTGTTGTTACAGATCCGACCATCCTTGGCAAGAAAGAGGGACCTTAATCGGTAACTACTCTCTACTTTTTACAATTTTAGACGAATTATTTTATTATTTTTTATTTTTATGACATTGGTTTTAATTTTTTCAATATTTATAATATTTACCCTAGTTTTACAATCGATATGTATAATCATTGTATTTAATTTTTTTAAGTGTCATTTGATGTAACATATAATGTACAATATATATCGAAACATACTCACAATTAATCTGTAGTGTATATTTATTTTTAAATTGAATAATGATACGACTATTGCATACATCTCGATTTTAATTCATGTATTCTCTATAAAAGAAGGTAGATCCAATGAAAGAAATCAGTGATGCTCAACGTGAACTCAACGTTCCTACTGGTACTGATGCCAGCCCTCAAGTTCATACCGTCGATGCTGACGTTGGATACCAAAATGGCATCATCCAGCAAGTTGATGGTGGTGCTGAGATGGGTGAAAACTCAGCCCAGTTACGAGGCTCAGGTGATGGTGGGTCTGGTGCTGATCATGAGCAACAACCTGCTAGGAAGAGGAATTATCATCTCCACACTCAGTTTCAAAAAGAAGAGCTTGAAAGGTACCTATAGATGCAAGTAACATGCCATGATATTGATCAATCATTCATATTAATTCGTATTTTAATTTTGGATTTTTGTTTTGGTTTCGAGTTAGGTTATTCGTGGAGTGTCCTCGCCCTAGCAAGAAGCAACAAAATGATATAAGCGAGAAGATTGATCTGAATACAAAACAGACCAAGTGTTGGTTCCAGAATCGTCGCGCCCAAGAAAAGGTATTGCATTATGTTTTGATTAATTCACATAATTTAATGAATTTGTGCATGTTAACTCATTTTTCATATAATTACCATATACATTTTTAGTTAGAATATAATGGTAAGTATTGTAAGTTTAAAAAACCCATTTTTAACCTTTTCCAATACCAAATCGATAAATACCCACATCCATTTACCCAAACATACACTATTATGATGTATGATAATATTGGATCTAACATTTTGAGTCTCTTATGCCATAGTCGCAACTGGAACGACATGGGAATTTACTCATCCGAGAGAATAACGACTTCTTAAGCAGCCCTCCTATCCCCTCCACTATGGGATCTACATCATCAATTCTTACTACTCCAAGCATCGATTTCACGATCGACCTGAGCAGCACGGTGAGAGGGCTTCATCTTGGTATTCTGCCTAGTAGTACCACTAGCGATAACAAGTCCGTATATACAAAGATTGCAATCGTAGCTATGAACGAGCTTATGAACATGGCTTGCGCTGATGAGCCATTCTGGGGGAAGAAAATTGATGATCCTAGCAACCCAAGAGAGGTGTTAAATGTTGAGAAGTATGGTCAATTGAGGTTACCTTCTCATGCGAGGGAGGTGACAAGGGGTTCGGGCTTTGTTGTCATCAATAGACGGGCACTTGTCGAGTTGTTCATGAATGCGGTACGTACTAAAAATCCTCTTCTACAGCCGTTCAACTGTACAATTTTAAAAAAATTAATATTTTTCTTTGAATATCTGGGCTAATCATGTGTTTTCTTAATTTTTTGTATTAATTTATTAGAACTCTTGGGCTGAGGCATTTAGTGGATTAGTTGGCAAGGGTGCTATAGTTGATGTGGTATCTTGTGGAGTCGGTGGCACCAGAAATGGTAGTTTGCAACTGGTAGGTAGTAACTAATGTTGATCTGGTTAGTTCGGGTTGGTTGAGTTTGTAAAATTTTATGTCTATATAATGATTATGCAGATGCGAGCTGAGTTTCAAGCCATTTCTCCCGTGATCCCTGTACATCATATAAAGTTTCTTCGCTTCTGCAAGAAGCAAACTGAACGTATTTGGGCTGTTGTGGATCTCTCGCTCTTCTCGTACGAGGATGGATCGAGTTTGAGCACAGCCAGCATGAGACTGCTTTCTGGGTGTGTCTTAGAGGACTTGGCCCATGGTTGTTGTAAGGTAATGATTGAGATTAATAATTCAAGATTTAATGATACTTTGAATTAACTTTACTTAAATTGATGCAATTCTTTATAGGTGACATGGGTGGAAAATTGGATGTACGATAAGAATTCAGTGAAGCAGCGGGTGATGCATTCGATGGTTAATCTGGGTACCGGTTTTGGTGCTAGAAGGTGGATTTCCACACTTCAAAGATATTGCGAGTCTATTGCACTTCTCGCGACTTCTTTTAACTCGCTCCAAGACCCTTCTGGTAAGTAATCTAAACCTAATTTTTCGACTCACCCTGTAACTTCAAATCGTGTTTATTAAACCTTTCTGATGGGAATGTTAATACTATAAATTGAAATACAAAATAGTGATTACCATAGCTGGGAAGAGGAACTTGCTGAAGCTGTCTCGGAGGATGATTAACCTCTATTGCGGCGGAATCTCTGTTGCGTCCTCTTCCTCTAAGTGGGAGAAGCGAGAGGCGGCGAATGTGAGCGAGGACGTGAGGATCGCAGTGAGGAAGAACTCTACCGAGCCAGGGGATACATTGGGAGTTGCTGTGAGCGTCTCCACTTCAATGTGGCTCCCTGTCTCGAGGAAGAAGCTGTTCGAGTTCCTAGTGAACGACGCGACGAGGGAGGATTGGGATGTTATGGTTAGTGGGGCGACAATCAAGAAGTTGGTTCATCTTCCCAAGGCTCGTATTCATGGGAACTCTGTCTCCATCCTTCGAGCTTCGGTAAGTACATTCCGGTTAAAACTCAATACCAAGATGATTTCATCAATATATATGAATCTTACTATGAATATGTTCTCGTCCCATTTTCAGAAATATGGTGGTAGCGATGATCCTACAATGATGCTCCAAGAAATATGGAATGACGAGTCATCGTCCTTACTGGTGTACACGCCGGTGAACGTGCAATCGTTGGAGATGGTGATGAACGGAGGAGACAGCACCTTCGTGGGCTTATTGCCGTCTGGGTTTGCCATCTTCCCCGATGGCAATGATGGTGTTGGTAGTTTTGATGATGGTACCGGTGCTAGCACTAGCACCGGTACTGTTGGCATTGATAGCAGGGGAGGATGTATTATGACAGTAGGATTTCAGATACTGGTGAGCACCATTCCGACGACGAGGGTGAAAAGGAAATCGTTGCAGACAGCGAACAACCTCCTCTCACGCACGGTCAAACGAACCAAGGACGCCTTACAGATTGCGTGATGATGAACTTAGGCAAAGTTTCACAACACTATTTGTTGTTTAATGTGTTTGTTTTTCAGACTATTTGTTGAGTAATTAAGCATGGTCGAGCACAAAAACTCTCATAATTGCCTAGATCCCTAACGTCTTAGGGTTTTTCTCCCTAGCATCTTAGGGTTTCTTCGGCGCATGCTGCCAATCTTTCCAACCTCCGTCACCAACACACTATCATGTCCCCGAAGACAACTCAACCACGCACCAGTCATCTCACCGTGGGCCTCTGTTACAACTCTGGCTATTCATCGATCCCTCGATGAGATCGTCCCCAACTTCCCCGACTCTACCGACTCAACGATCAGAAGATCGGAACTAACGATGTCGGTACCGAACTCGTAGCCTTACGAGATCTCTCTTTAGATGACAGCGACGATGAAGGTGTATCTCTAAAGGAGGTTACAACGAATCATTGTCCACACAAATAGCTATTTCGCGGGTTGTGGAGACCGGATCATCTCCGACAACATGCGCTATCCCCTGCTTAGTTTTTTCTTAGTTGCTAGTCGTGTCGGTCCTGAACCTTTTGGTTTGGTCCACCTGAGATTTATTGGATGTCTATGGTATTGTGGGGTGCTAGGTTGCGGAATCAGTTAGCTGTCAGGTTAACTACTTCTCCATTTGTAATCTGTTGTGCGGATTGCACCTCCAAGATTATCACTCATGCAGTGTTCTTTATGTTTCCATCAATAATAAACAGTTATGATGTTGTAAAAAAAAACATAATCGAATTCGGGGCGGTTTTTCCGAATTATATCAATTGCTTTTGCTTGCAAGTTCATAATCATATATGACAGTTTTCATCGACATAATGGAAAATCAAGCTACTTAATTAGTCTTGGCATTTCAGACCGGAAACTTGGGTACCCGCCCGATATTGACCGGATATTAGCCGGGCCAGGTAGTAAATTAAACGACTACTTCTCTAATGGAATTGACTTCATCGGCCTGTAATGCAACTTGTTGAAATAATTAATTAGGGGATGCAATGTAACGGTGAAAAGAGCAACATATCAGGTCGTTAGGCAAAATCAAAGGTGCATCACCACTTGGTTACAACTTTGATACTTGGTTGGTTGCAAATTAAAACCATAATAATAATCAGAAAGGGACATGTATAGTTAAGAGTTGAACATTAGTTGCTAACGTTGGATTGATGTTTCAAGCTAAGCTGTTCAGCTAAGAGAGTCAGAGAGACCCATCAAATTTCGTTGAATTAAACTTTTTGTCCTTGCCAGACATTTCAATTCCACCCCAATAATGCTTCATCAAATGATTAACCTGGGTAAGACTTTACTGTTTAATTCCCACTTGTAATTGGTTATGCTTGCAAGTTGCAACAATCTTCATCTTACTAATCAATGCCTACCCACACTTTTGAGTCACCTTAGAAAAGAGTCAGTTAATTAAGAATTTAAGATGAAGCGGTGTACTTGTAATATTCTTTTTTTTAAGTAGACTTACACCCTGTTAATAAAAGATAAAAAATATGAATAAAGTATTTATTTCGTAAAATATGTTGGATTCAAATCCAAAATCTTCCAGTCATTAAATACATCTTTGCCAGTTGTTAGGTTCCTATTTCATAAAGTTACTACGGTATTTATTAATTTAAAGAAAAAATTGCACAATAACTGAAACCGTATAATTTTCAGGAAAAAATTACGACTGCTAGGTCAAAACGTACGGAAAGAAAATTGTCTGTGTAACATAACATTCGTCATCCTTTCTCAAACACAAGCTGGTCTCATTTAAATCGTCTTCCACAAACTGATCCATTGCAAAAATTAGAAATAAAAAATCCAAGATAAAATACTTATGTGATTTAGTTGTGACTAGAACAATTACAATAATTTAATAATTAATCTCTTTGTCTAATGTACCCAATCTGACAAAAAAATACCAAAAAATCACAAATCGTCAAAAAGTACATATCAAATCATTGACAAATGCGCCTAAACAATTCCCTCCTTCTATCCAAAATACCTCAAAAAAACATAAACATATGAACATATGCTTCTAAACTTCGTATCCCCACTAAATTACGTGTCCTGCCGTTATCGGCTTCAGCCCCATTCTCGTCTAAAATCCCTTCCATCACTGAATTTTTGCAGGTAAAAGTAGCGAAAGTGAGCCTCTAATTCTGAATACGTGTGAGAGGGGGAATGGAATGGTATAATTAAGTGGGAAGAAAAAGTCAATAAAGGGCCCGTCTGTTAATTGAATTATTAACGGTGACATGATCTGCCCCGTCGTTGATTATTCTTTTTTCCCGACGGAAAAGTCTGCTGCAATTAGTTTACTGGGGGCTGCTTGCTTTCCGCCACATCCGTATCGGTCGTCGCCTAAACACCTTCCCAATTATTGTACAGTATATACACTCCATTATTCATACAGCCAGGCTGTACAATAATTAATCACCTTCTTCTGCATAATTGATCACTGGTTTACCATAGACCATATGTAACAACAAGCCATTTGTAGCCGACCAACTGTACGGCAATGATCCACTGGTTAAAAGAGAATCAAAGGACGCGTACTGAAAATGAAAATGAAGAGCCATGGCTCAGTTTGGTTTATGTTTTCCCTTTAAAATCGTAATAATCCCCACATGGGTGGTGGGCACAGAGTGCAGACCAACATCAATCGTTGTTGTTTGGGGGTTGTCTTCCCGTCTCTCTGTTGATTATTAAAACTTGGATGGCCATCACAATTGACACACCACACCAGGCCCCATTAGCTGCTTGCTTCCTTTGTATCCATGGGTTCATTCATCATGTTGGACCATTCAGCTATCACCAATTCAGCCTCGGATGGCAATTGTGGTGACTACTTTTCAAGCAAAGAACAGTTACATAATCCGACAACTGTTTGGCTGTTTTGACCGAAGAGGGAGGAGGCCAAGAGGCTAATGGAAAATATCTTCGAAGTAATGAAAAAGAAAAAGAAAAAACAAAAAGAGGTAACACCCTGGTAATGATGACAGTGATGACCGGAAGGAACCCAGCAATTGCATAATAAATAAAATAAAATCATAAAATCACAAAACTGAGGAACAATACAAGATAAGAATGCCTCCAAAACTTTTGTCAACTTCATTTCAATTCCTTCCCCTAATTGCTTCCTCACAGCTGCCTTTCTTCTCACGTATTCAAACTTCGACTTCCATTTCTGTCTACAGAGTCATCCAACTCCACTCTGCATATCCTAATCAGATCAATTTCTTGTAAATACTACAATATTACCTAATGAAAACTTAAAAGGTGGTTTATTTTTTTATTTTTTTGAGTGTGATTTCGTAGTCTTTGATGATTTGGTCGAAATATTACGGTTGAATACGAAAATGAAGTGGGATTTGAATTTATAAGGTGATTCCTTAAGTAATTTGGGAGATGATTTCAAATTTATTTTTTAAACAAAATTTGTCAAATTTCAAATGATTTAAGTAAAAAATGAATAAATTATCATGTCCAGTTTAAGCAAATTGGTATTAGTCATTTACAAATTTAAGATTACTCTTTTAATTTTCAAAACTCCACTAAAAGAGATATTTACAAAATCTTTTCTTCTATAATCCTCGCGTGCGTTAGCGCCTATTTTTCATTCACATTCAAACAAGACTAAGATATCCCAAGCAAGTCATACAAGAGATGTGATGAAAAAGTAGGATCAGTAAAAGAAACATCATGAACACCAATAGGTAAATTGTGACATAGACCAGCGAGATAGTCAGCTGGTCGGTTACCTTCCCAATAAATGTGCTCAACCTTGATCAGCCAGTCCCAACCCAACATCTCATGAAAATTGGTAACCTCAAAAGAGTGATGGTATGTGATCTCACCCTCCGCCAACAATAGTTAACTCGCAACTTGCGAGTCCAGCTGCGCCCTACCTTTCAGATATCCTCTCTCCCATACAACCTGTAAACTTGTCACATTAGCTTTTAATTTGACTATAGTGATAGAGAAAATCCTTAGGTTCATGTTGTACTCAGCAAAATAGCGGCTATAAGCATTCACGGAAAAAGTCTCTTGCAACAGCTTATCTAATCTGAAGAATAACAGACTCATCGAAATTAAGAGCAACCCACTCAAACAGCAATAACGACCAAAAACATCCACCACCATCGTATCAGAATTTATAAAATCATTTATATATTCATAATTTTTTTATTTAAAATATTTTACTATTTAAAATCTCTTTTGACCAAATAATAAAATCAAACCGAATTTTAATCTTACCCATTTAATCTCTCCCTTTAGTTTCTTCCTCACGTATTTGAGACTTGACAAATTTGTACGTATTCGCCTGCCCTCACATCCAAGCCACTATATACACTCACCCATTCCCCACTGAAGACTTCACACTTGGAAATCCAGAACCCCATTTTTTCCATCCAACTCCACAATCATGGTTCTCACTCAGATCACTTCCCAATCGGATGTCTCCGTCCACTCAACCTTCGCCTCCCGTTACGTTACGGAGTCACTCCCCCGTTACAAGATGCCCGATAATTCCATCCCGAAAGAAGCCGCCTTCCAGATCATCAACGACGAGCTCATGCTCGACGGCAAGCCCAGGCTCAACCTCGCCTCTTTCGTCACCACTTGGATGGAGCCTGAGTGCGACAAGCTCATCATGGACTCCCTCAACAAGAACTACGTCGACATGGACGAGTACCCTGTCACCACCGAGCTCCAGAACCGCTGCGTCAACATCATCGCTCACCTCTTCAACGCTCCCCTCGGCGACGACGAGGCCGCCGTCGGTGTCGGCACCGTCGGTTCCTCCGAGGCTATCATGCTCGCCGGCCTCGCCTTCAAGCGCAAGTGGCAGAACAAGCGCAAGGCTCAGGGCTTGCCCTTCGACAATCCTAACATCGTCACCGGCGCAAATGTTCAGGTAATTCCATTCTTCCACAGTCTAATTAGCCTAAAGTTGATCTAATTAGCTATATGCGAAAATGTTCAGGAATGGAAAGAATATGCGATTACTGAATCTGAATTTTGTAGTAGTTACTAATTCTGTTACCTGCTCTGCTCATTTTTGCTTGAATTGCAGGTTTGCTGGGAGAAATTCGCCCGATATTTCGAGGTGGAGCTGAAGGAAGTGAAGCTAACAGAAGGATACTACGTGATGGATCCACAGAAGGCAGTTGACTTGGTCGACGAGAACACCATCTGCGTGGCCGCAATCCTAGGGTCGACACTCAACGGCGAGTTCGAAGACGTCAAGCGGCTCAACGACTTGCTAACAGAGAAGAACGCGACCACCGGTTGGGACACGCCGATCCACGTCGACGCGGCGAGCGGAGGCTTCATCGCCCCGTTCCTCTGGCCAGATCTGGAATGGGACTTCCGCCTACCGCTAGTGAAGAGCATCAACGTCAGTGGCCACAAGTACGGCCTCGTCTACGCCGGCGTTGGGTGGGCGATCTGGAGGAGTAAAGACGACCTCCCCGACGAATTGATCTTCCACATCAACTACCTAGGAGCCGATCAGCCGACATTCACTCTCAATTTCTCGAAAGGATCGAGCCAGATCATCGCGCAGTACTACCAATTGATCCGATTAGGTTACGAAGGTTACCGAAACGTGATGGAGAACTGCCACGAGAACGCGAAAGTGCTGAAGCAAGGGCTGGTGAAGACCGGAAGGTTCGAGATCGTTTCGAAGGAGATCGGGGTGCCGCTGGTTGCGTTCTCACTGAAGGACAACAGCCGGCACACGGAGTTCGAGGTCGCGGATCTGCTGCGGAGGTTCGGGTGGATTGTTCCGGCGTATACGATGCCGGCGGATGCACAGCACATTACGGTGCTTAGGGTTGTGATTCGGGAGGACTTTTCGAGGGGTTTGGCGGAGAGGTTGGTTCAGGATATTACTACGGTGCTGCACGAGCTGGATACTATGCCGGCGAGGATGAGCGCGAAGATGGCGGCGATGGCGGAGGACGCTGCCGCGTCTGGGAGTAGGAACGGGACGGGTGTGAAGAAGACGGATATTGAAGTGCAGAGGGAGGTTACGACTTACTGGAAGAACTTCGTGGCGGCGAAGAAGAAGAACAACAAGAACACCATTTGTTAAGGAGGCGATCGGCCGGTTGATTGAGCAGGCGACGAGCTGATTCCGTCGTGAAGTTTAAGTCCAGTTGTCTATTTTTGTAATTTGATTTGTGCATTGAATTATGGGTGTACGATGGATTGGATTTTCACTATGGATACCATTGTGAAAATCCAATTATTTATACAAGTAAGCTTTTACTTGAACGGCAACGGTAAATCTATCGCCCTCGCGGCTATGGTATAAACGAGGACATCACGAATTTGGTATTACAATAACACCATTTTATGATATTATCGCAGACGACCACTTTTCACCGTATCTTGATTAGGAGAGATAAAACAATTTACTTGGAACAACAATTTTCAACATTAATGCAGAACATGTCTGATAAGTGACAAGGCATATGCAATTATGCACAACTAGCTTATCTCTTTGTTTCTCCACTGTATTATTGTCATCCCCGACTGTTCTCTTTATATAGTGGCCCATGGCCCATGCATCCCACTCACAACTAGAAAGCAGAAGAGAGCAATGACGTTAATATAGTAAGGTAAGGTAGGTATAGTGCTGCGTCATTGATGACATTCTGTCCATATTTGTGTATTGGTAAAGTGGCAGGCATCTAATCCGGCAAGATTTGTGACATCCATCCGACATATATAATCTTTGCATTTTTAACCTACATATTCAACTCACCCACACCTAACTGCTTGTAAAGCTTGCGCAGGCGCTACGAGTCTGTGCATTTCTTTAGCTCTCTTAAATTTGCCAATGGTTCGTCGGAAAATTCACTGCGGATAACTTGCCGGCGGCATGTTGGGAGGCAGACGACTTTTTATAATAAGAAACAGAAAGACTAAAATGCACCCCAAATTTATTTATAGCACCTTAAAAATTAAAATGGATCCAACCCACATTAATCTTTCAAGTCACTAATCTCGAGACGGAAAAAATCGTAGTCTTTCATCTCAAGATCAGTGTGGATGGTGCTATCCGCCCTGGCTTAGGTAGGGTGACTGGCTGGGTTTTTTACGACTCGATGTGGAGTAGTTCTGCACAGGGTCGGCATTTTTTACACAAGTAAATTTGATCATTTTTCACTTGAATTATTAGCCACTCGTGATGTTTAATTATAGTGCTCTTTCTATTTGATTTTGTAGGTAGACATGAAAGGCGATGTGGAGTTGGTGGCCACTCATGTGCACCAAATACATATCTTTCTAATTGTAGGAGGCTTCATAATCCAAAATATCCTACATTTTCAGTCCGCACACTTCGCCCTTCACCTTCAGACCGTTTAGCGATAAGTTAATGAAGCCGCCATTTATCGCACACCTAGCTTTTTGATATCTCCTATGACTATTGTCGATAATCTTCATTATCGAAGTAGATATTTAATTAAGTTTTATTGCTTTTTATATTTCTAAATCTGCTCACAAAATTATCTATGCCAAAAAAACAAACTGGAAGATTTCATTCTGGCTTGTGGGACTTCTCTAGCATAATTGGCTCTTAGTTTCCACCATGGAATACATAGATAATGAAAACGAGCCCATCCAAAGACGAAGTATGTTTGGATTTGATTATAAATTTGTGTATTTATTATCTTTTTATTTTCGTAAGAAATTTATTTAAGGAGAAAAAAGTATATTCAAACTTGAGGATGCTCAGCCTTGAGCTGCATAATTTGGGTAAAGATACATTAACCAACTGATTACGGAAGATACAAAGTTCGCTTAGGCTCCGACTTTGTTTACTCGTTTCTTGAAATCAGATGCGAAACCAAAAGCTACAAGCAATCCTATTTCCTCTTTTGCTTTGATTCCACTTTACAACAGCATCCGCCCCCTGAACAGATATTGTTACGATCCCCATATAGCTAAGCTAGCTAACCCACTCTCTTGCAGGCAGCAGCTGCAATTAAACATCCATCCATTCTTACAACATACAATCGTTCTTTGCGATGGAAACTTATAGGCGATCGGCCTCTCGGCTGACGATAGGAGCTCACTTGTTCGGGGTACTGGCAATCGTCCTGATGCTGATATGGCTACTCCACTTCCGTCAAGGCATTGAGTATGACTCCGACAACCCCTCTCGCGTCTTCAATGTATGTAGCTACTTCTACTTGTACTCTCCCCTGTTTCCTATACTCTGTTTTTGTATAATCTTATACGTTACATAATTCGGTGATGTTATCACTTTGTCGCTGCAGGTTCACCCGTTCCTCATGTTCTGCGGCTTCATCTTTCTTGTTGGCCAAGGTAATATTATTTCTCAGGCATTAATTCCATATCAAAACCAATAGTTTCAAAGTAATATCGGTAAGAGATTTGATAACTCAACCATGATTATATACCGACTCAACTGTATGTAACATTAAATAACAAATAAATATAAAATTAGTGATAAACACTTAAACTTACTATAATCTACCACTTTATACAATAACTCATCTACCGCTAACAATCCATGTTACGTTCTTTCTCACAGATCGAATTCTAATCATCATGGAGAAGTTCATTTTTTAAGCTGGTTTGAATTTGGTGAGAAAATGAAAGAAGCTTCTTAAAACCCTGAATCACCCTAGTCGAAGTCAAAATGAAACGCGCCCGAGTAGAAACAATGGTATTCTGTTAATTGTGAATCAAACCACGATTTAATTGCTACCAATAGCATAACCTCAGTACAAGGGTTCAACGGGTAAAATAGATAACACGTTTTTAAGATTATTGATCGGACCGGCGAGTTGAACAAGATAGGGTCAACCCACCCGTACGGTTTTGAGATTATTATTGATCAAACCATAGACCAATCTTTTTACTTCATTACCCCAAACAAAATCAAATCAATTTTTTTGCAGCTATGATGGCGTACAAGACAGTACCAGCAACAAGGCAAGCACAGAAAGCGATCCACATGGTACTCAACCTGACCGGACTGGCATTAGGAATCGCCGGAATAGCGGCGGCGTTCAGGTTCCACGACATGGTTAATGCGGAGGACATGACCAGCCTCCACTCGTGGATCGGCCTATCTACGTTCTGCCTCTTCGGACTGCAGTGGCTCTTCGGCTTCTTCGCCTTCATGTACCCCAAGGCCAACTCCGACGCCAGGGGAAGGCTGATGGCGTGGCACATCACCGGCGGCAGGGTGCTGCTTTACATGGCCGTATGTGCTTCCCTCACCGGGCTTATGGAGAGGTCGGTGTTACTCAATAACGTGATCCGTGGACATGGCGAGTCACGTCTCATCAACTTCATCGGACTTTGTATGTTGCTCTTTGGCATCTTTGTTGACCTCTCTGTTGCACTTGCTCACTATGTTTGATGAATTTTGTGTTGTTTTTGCGTTTCTTGTTTTTTTTTGTGTGATTTAATTTAATTTTTTATGAATTTGTGTGGAGATTTGTTATTGTATTATACTATTATTCGTGTATTTTTTTCCTGCATACTATTTGGTCATGTTTTTGTCTCATTGGATTATTACGATTAACCACAGGTTGTTTGTGTGATAAGCATTTCTAACCCAAAACTATTAACAAATCGACCCGGAAGTTTAAAATTAGCGATCCGTCCAAATCAATCTGACCCATTTGATTTGTCTAGTGTAATTGATTGTTTATATGGCAGTATGACAAAATAGTGTTGTATTGGAAAATTAATCTCCAGCAAAAAAACTAATACACATATTTAGCAATTATTAAAGTTCAAATACGAAGAGATACAAATCAGATTGCACATCGCTTTTTATTAATCTTGACTTTTTTTTAGAGTACTAGGAGACAATGTATGAAATATTTACGGGTAGAAAATATATTATGGATGATGGATTTATGATTGGTGCAAAATATTGTTTATAGAAATATAAATAATCAATTGAAATTGCTAAAAAATTGTAGGGATGGATGTGATTAAAATTGCTCTATGAGTTAATTGTTAAAGTTGTTCATGTGGTAATGTGAGCATAATTAGAAATTGCTAAATGAATTTCGCAATGGAGGTGGCCTAAGGGCATCTCCATCCCAAAATTTTAGCAATTGCTAAAGTGAGGTGGAGGATGAGGTGACAGTCATTTAACAATCACTAGGGATGTATGTGTAATTACAAACTTAGAAATTCAGTTAGCAATGTCACATAATTATATGAAACAGTTTTCTAAGCAAAACACTTAATTTTAATTAATTCTGTATGGATAAATTAATTAAAATAAAAACTTTCAAAAGTTTTATTAAAAACTGCTAAATCATTTTTTGATGAAGATGAACTAAGTTTGGACTATTTTGAACTCCAATCATACAATAACTAACGAAGTGTGTGCATACATTTCATATATCTCTATGATTTCCCTTTCGGAAACGAAGCCGTGGAGGGTTTGGATTCCAACAAAAGTCGGTTGCTTCATATGGTTATGTTGTTTGCGACGGGCCTCTATGGACAACCTTACAATTATGTCTAATCACTTATATTCGTAACAATTTGACATTTATAATTCGAAAATGACGGAATCACCTCAATATATCTACCCAACGGGTAATGCATTTGAAATAACAGTGACATTCGATCAAATAAGAATTTCATGAGTTTTTATCGGGATTTTCAAAACAGTACTGGAAGGTCGAAACAACTATTTTAACTTCGGTTTAACAATTGAAACTGTTCCAAATGGTAGTTAAACCACAATTCACCGGCAATTAATAACTACACTTAAAATCCTGTTAAGTCTCGAGCAATAATACTTCAAATCCTCCCAATTACTCGTAAAAATGTTGCCGCGGGGAGGATTGATTTCCAATTCTACCGCGAAACTACAACCGCCGACGCTCCGCGCCTGCACGAAATCCTGGCCTTTGCGCCGCCTTCCGCCGCCGTCCTCCACTACACTCCGCCGACAGCTCCATCCGCCGTCGCATCTGCAATTGCGACCTTCCAGGAGCCGACGAAGCACTGCCACCTCCTCACTTTTTGATATCAAAGGTGGAATGCAACACGGTACTTTTTGTGTAGATACCTTTCTGTAATTACTTTTTGGTTATACGCTACATTTTTTCCCGATTAACGATGAAATCAGGTTGATTGTGTGGTCGTAATCGGCACATCTCTGGTCTTGACAGGACGGAGTTGAAAGTGCGTGAATACGAGCTTGATCATATGGAGTTGTCAACAATGCTGTTTACGCCAGTTACAGTCAAGTGTCAACACGGTACATTTTGCCACTTTCTCCATTTCATACTTCCCTAGTAATTGGGATATCGAGTTGTTTCTAGTTCAATTGTGAATTGCTTTGAGCTTCAAAACTTATAATGCTAGCTTCCTAATGTAGTACTGGTTCTTGTGTGATCCATATGAATTATGAGAATATTCCCATACCAGTGTTGAGTTGTTGACTTGTCCATCCATTTGATTCTAACTCGTGTTGATCAGCAGTTGCTTACAGCGCACAAGATATAGATGTTCTGTTGATTGGTCATTTTGAATTTAAACTAGTGTGCATGTGCAAACATGTTGATGTCCTGCCGATTCGTACACAGCCTTAGCTGCCAAAGCAGAATTGGGGTCGGTCTTCTTAATTTTTGAATGTTGGGTCATGGTTGAAGCTCCAGTTTGCAGCATGGTAGTCCATATCTCCGTGCCATTTTCAAGTGCATCCACTTACAGTATGCTAGGTATACCAAGTCGTGAAGAAAACTCCACTAGGATAGCCAAAGCATCCGTGATTTATGTATGATGTTGTTTTCTACCTGGATTTTCCTGCTCAATAAAACCTGAGGACTCATGTAGTTTATGATGTCTATGCACATTAACTGAGCGTGATCCGTTCCTTTTTACATCTCTGCATCAGGTCGTCATGAACTGCTGGAGAGCATTGGTCTGAGTGCAGATGATGTTGCTCGTACAGGTGACGAGTTGGCTCTTTCTGAGCAATCCCTCAAATTTCTTGCCTCTCTTTAAGAGTTACTTCTTTCTTGAAATGATGCACATGATACAGTTTTGTTTCAGCGAAAATTGGAACCACGTTGAACTCATGATAATCTATGTAATAATGTAAGGGGTTAAAAGCTTTGGATTGTTTACTTTTGTTAAAGTATATATGTTTTCTGGTGTTGGATTATGTATTGAGGTTCAGCCGGTATTCGTGTCTCATTTCCCAATGAAATACATGGTTAGTTATTCATTATTTTGCTCGAAAATGGGGTAGGAAGATTGAAGCAACTCAAGAGTAAAAACCATGACAAACCAGTTGTTTCTTGTTTAACCACTATGAAGCATCATCGTCCACGCTCTTTTCTCACTTGGTTTCGTTAGTAGAGTGAAGACAGGTTTACTGTAAGAGTGCGACTCTCCGACTCCACTGCATTTCATCTTCAAGTTGCCAAACAACGAGGTGAATTATTTATTATCCTCTCTTTACTTGTTTTTTTCTCTACGTTGTTATTTTTAGGCCTTGCCCTTTGATCACTGAGTTTATCGAAATGTGGTGTAGCCTGTTCTGGAAGCAAAAGCTACAGCTGTTTGGCTTGACAAAAACTATCGTCCAGTTCGAATCCCTGCAGATTTTAGTTCCAAACTAGTTCAGTTTATCCGTCACGAGGACTCTAATGCACCTGCTGCACAACTGATCAACCAGTAGAGCCTATCTGTGCAGAGAAGTGAAGGTGGAAAGGCGTAATGACTCGGATCAATTTTACGAATAGGGAGTACTTGGGCTCTAGTTATTGTGGAAGTAGGTCTTCAAATGGTATCACTGAATCATGATGGACTTGAGAAGTTGTTTGTTGGTCTGAAACTCCACAGAGGGTTGAATTTAGCAGTTATATATGCATGCATGGCAGCTGCTAATTAATTTGTCTCCAGAACTTGACACATCTAAAATTAATAAGCTGCACATCCAATATGTAACTATAACTCCATATGATTTTCATAATATTAATCCAACGGACCAAAACATTTAATACATGATTCAAAACACTTATCTAGGTATATGATTAATGAATGTTAATAAGTTTTTTTTATATTGAATGGACTGAACCCGAAATTATTGTCGAGCTGCCTACGTACCTCCCACAAATTGAAGGAGGATCAAGCCAAACGTAGTTCTATTACAACAAATTAATCGTCTATCTTCAAATCAGCATCATCTTCATGTTGCTTGGTCAATCAGCAAAAAAGCTCCTCAAAAGTGCAAAAAATCGCCCAAGCCAGTGAAGAAATCATCCAATGTTCCTTGAGTCTCCTCCTCCTCCTCCTCCTGTGGTATCACCATCACATCACCAGCACTACTACCAGTAGTAGTATACTCCAAATTCAAATCACCATCATCACTACTCAATAACTCATCAAGCTTCAATATTTCATCCTCCCCCCAGTCCTGTATCAGCCCACTACTACCTTCACCACCGACCACATTCTCATCTTCTACCACAACTGAACACGTCACTACTCCAGTAATCTCCTTATTACTGTCACAAGTATTCTGATCAGTGCCCACAACGACTTGTTCTTGTTCAGCAGCAGCATCATCATCATCAAGATAACGAATAACCTTTCTTCTTTTCTTTCCATTCTTCTTCTTCTTGGAATCCTCCTTTGCTTTCCTAAGCCGGCACACCACAAGGCTATTCACTGCCGTACGATCAAGCCCTAAGTACGGGATCTCCTCATCCTTCAACTTGTACTCGTCAAGAAACCACCCTCCTCCTTCTTTTACTCCCTCATCGTCATGATCATGATCAGGATCAGTACTATAATCTTGGCCTCTCTTCCTCTTCTTTTTCTTCTCCGAATCTTTTTTGCTCAAGTATTTGTACCGCTTCAACTCCCACACCACCTTCCCGTCGTGACTTTCTCCCGGCTCCCCTGTATTCTCCTCGTGCCACGTGGCCCCGTGGGTTCCTACCGAACGAACGAATCTCTTGAAGTTTTGCTTCTTCTTCTTGAGCGGCGTGAAGAAGTAGAGGTCCTCGTCGTCGTCATCACCGTGGTGGTGGTACTTGGACCATATATCCCATGGCTCGAGCTCTCCGTAAAGATCGCAATCCCTAACCGCCGACGCGCACGGTAGTGGTCTCCCGCGTAGCTTCTTGAGGAGGTACAGAAGGACAAGCTCCTCGTCTTTCGGGTGGAATCGGAACCCGGCCGGCCTCCCAAAACCATCGTCAAACTCCATTGTTGTCTTTGGAACGCGCGCCGAGTTTCTTGAGAGAAAAGTCGAAACTGAATATGTGAGAATTGTTGGTAGTGATGTACTCACTGAGAGTTTGCCCTAATTCCTTATTTATCTCTTTTTTATTTTATCAAATATTATTATATGTCCTAATTATTTCACTTTCTTTGCTTTTCTGACTAAGCCCAGGCCCAATAATTTGGTACTCTTACTAAGTTGGGCTACTACAGTTATGTTACTTTCTTGCTTTCAAAATTATAAGAGCTTGGAGCCTCAAAATCATATCGGTATTTAAATTATTTAAATCGTTATAAATTATAATTGAACAATAATTATATTAAATTATTTTGATAAGTACTTCAACTTTTAATATTTTAAATTATTAATTTATTGCGATAAAAGGAAATGAAGTAACTATTTTTTAACAAAATGAAGTAATTTTTTAACGACTTTTATCCTCAGATATGTAATATAATATTTAAATGAATATGAAGATCAAGTCCACATAAATAAGATGTTAATTTGGACTCGATTTTGGGACAAACCAACTTTCGAGTGGTCTTCAACCGATGATATAAAAACATGTAGCACTTTTATTTGGTTGGAGTCTTATGTTTTTAACTAAAATCGCTACAAACCTCACCAAGTCTAGCTCAACCTTCATACCAAGACTACCCTTGATGTTCAACTCTTGAAGATGCTGTACACAAACTACTCCACCGCAATCCTCTGCTTCCAACAACTTCGTTAGGCTGCCCACTGATTCGGGGTGATTTAGATTGGACTCGAGCTACGAAAACATTCGACAAGGTTGTTATATAAAGTTAGCTGGCATTCGTGGTCACCTGCAACATTAACCAATAGAAGTTTCATTCCAGACCAAAAACCAACCCCAATGGTGAGTCTCTGCAAGTTGGGAGAACTCATGATAAGACAAACAAGAACTCGGGCATGTGACAAATTCAATAGCATACGAGGTGTAGGAAGCTGGGCGGGACATGAACATCAGCTGCAAGGCACTGGCAAAACAGGAATAGTGTATTATCAAATGGACCTTCCAATTGGCGTAGGTATACAAATGATCAAGTCTATACATATAAGCTTTTCAACTTACTAGTAGCAATTGACGGGCAAGATTCAGCTGCTCAAGCGAAGGAAGCGAAGCAAATAGAGCGACCATATTGAGTTTATACTCCTCAGGGTAGGAGAGCTCATCGAAATCAAAGTAAACGTGTTCGTCCATATCTAAAACCGACAGCACTGGATTATGCCTAAAGCAGATTTTCTCAATTAGTGAGCGAAAGAGAAGCACTTTGAGAGAAGAGAAGGGGACCATGGTCATTGCAATCTAACACCCTTAACTCTTCAAGCAGCGGGAAACCCACAAGGAAATGATGATAGAAACCAGCAGGCAGAGATATGTTATCCAATTCAAGAAAGGTAAGCTTACTAAACCCCACAAACGGAGATGGTGGACTAAACCGACAACGCCTCAGTTTCAGACTTCTCAGGTGAAATGCAGAGGGGATCCAATTCAAGAAAGGTAAGCATACATGTTGTGAAAATACATTACATCAAAGAGGATAAAATGACATATTTGTTGCAGTCGATTTTGGGATCGATAGGAACTGGAACATTAACATGACATAAATTTGGGAGACCCTTGGTAACAATTGGATCCACGTGGTAGGCAATGGCTGCAGATTTGAAGCAAGTGCATAGTTGTTGGCGAATAACAACAGTGTTGGCCTCGTCGTTCAATAGTTTCACGTTTGAGCAACACTGATGAGATGGAGAAGGTGTTTGTTTTGTGATGCATGTCAAGCAGGGTAGCAAATGCACCAATGCACTTGGACATGTAATTGGTTGTTGTGAAATCACACTTGTCACCCATGATACTCAAGGCCAAAATTGCTACAATGGTGTTGATGTTGTTCACTCTCTTCATTTTTATCACACTCAATCTTAACTCTTTCTGTAATGAAATTAAAGAATGGACACCTTCACTTTTACTACTATTTACTCAAGACTGATAAAAAACATGACTGACATTCTTGCTTTTTATAGGGATCAATAACTCTTATGGAGTTATAGCTTATTCACTTTCATCACAAAATCGTTTTTCATTTTGAAAGAAATTCATTGGATAATCTTTTATAATGTGCATGCAGTGATGTTTTTTACTCGAAATCTACATGTACTTATGTTATTTTGTACAAATTGAATGTTTGTATGAATGATTCATATTCATTTATTATATACGATCAACTAAATTTCTTTTATAAATATGTCTAAATGGTATGTGATATGCATATATTGATATAATCGAAATGACTCCTAATTAGTTAATTAAATATATTCAGCCTAAAAATATAATATACCATTTACAAAATAGATATATCCTTAATATCTTGGATTGTGTATTGAATTTGTATTGATGATTGACTAAACATAAATTATCTGAGAAGGTTGATTGTTGAGAACTCAAGGTGTTGTACTATAAGTTTGTTTACGATCACCATCTTCAACGTTTTCAAGGATTACAGTACAACTAACTTCCACGTATCAGAACTCACTTGTCCCAATTCGATTTCAGCAGAAAGAGGATGATCGTTGAGATGAACTCTATGCACTCTATGCTATAACGCCTAACTCGAGTCCTATCGTCGAATTTAATGGCGCCGTCAAGATTGGCGAAAAGATCGACAACAAGTAGTGGCTTCAAATAACTAGTTATATTTTTGAGAAATAAGTTAAATTATTGATAGTCGTGACTTCAAAGACAAACGATACGATCTCTTAGCTTCGTTCGATCGAGTTTGAGATGAGATTATAGGGTTGTGGTCATGGTTGGGTGAAGCTTATATATCCCAGTGAACCGTTATGAGTTTGGTTTGAAATGGCAACTTCTGCCAGCTTTGAGGATATAAGATAGCTCAAACTCTACTATTCAAACAAGACAAGTAGATGCACAAAGTTTCTCATCCCTCAGATTTCACCCTCTTGCACCCACATAATCCAGGATCTTGGATTGGCATGTGGCAATGTAAGGGGTTCCCGTTAATCATCATTGAGTTTACATATCTTGAATGTCTTACTACCAACTTTACACACAATACCACTAAATTTACAAGTAAATACACGATTCGGGACTGAACCTGCAATCCTGGATCTCTTCACTTCTTCTTCAGCTATTACTCTCTTGAATGAATCACTGATGTCTGCCAATGCCCATGCCAAAGATATATGCGGACGTGGATCCTACAACGAATTCACAACATAGAATCACCGCAAGACTCAAGAACAAAACCATACGAAACGACCAACTTACTGCTCATAAGGATGTTGAAGAAACCCACCTTATAGAACTCTGGAAGATTGTGTAGCATGTAAACCTCATTAACAGAATTAATCTGTTTAGTAATCTGAAGGAAAAGAATCATATGTTTAGCCGACTCAAACTAACGAAAAGAGATTCTAAGTGAAAGATGGAAGCATTCAATTTCAAACACAATACCTCAGCTAGCCCCCCTGTAACCACTTCAATCGAGAGAAAAGTGCGTGTTTGATCATCATTAACAAAAACCTCCCACTTGTTGAAATCAATCCAGTACCTACTCACCAATCCAACACAACAATATGTCAAAAAGTTCAAGTCTTTTCAATTCGTTTCGAGTTAATTGAAAATACAGGAAGCCATTGATCTCTCACCGCTTCTGAGACTGAAGCTTCTGGCGAAGCATAGCGACCACCGAATCAATCTGATGAACCCGAATGGGAACAGTCCTCCCAAGACTAACATGAAACTCTCTCCCTAACGCAACTTGTTCCAGCTTTAACTCATCCTTGCACAAACTGCTGAGCGGAACATCGGCATCCACGACGTGGAGATTAGGCACAAGTTGGGAAATTTTCTTCAGAAACAGCACCACTTGTTTCTTCGACACTGGAGGGATGTGAACCGGAATGTAGACGTGCAAAGCGTAGTTACCTTCCACATGAGGAAAGCTTCTCAGTCGACTGGGCTGACAAGGTTGGAAATAATCCGCCGCTCCTTCATTTGGCAAAACGTCGAACACTTGGTGAGCGTAAAACAAAATGAACCAATGACTTTGTAAAATTAGAAAAATTTGAAGCCTTGTTAATCGTACCAATTGAACTGGAAGGAGGCGTAAGAAGCGAAATAGGAGGTGGCGGAAGCGGAAGCTGAAGCGGCGATTGAGTATTTGAAGCTGTTGCTGAATCAGGTTCCGGCGGAGGAGAAACTTCGGATTCGGAATCGGACGAATCATCTCCATAAGATGCTATGAGAGCTTCCATCGATCGAAATCGTGTTACAGTACAGTGAACTACTACTCTTCGCCGGCTGGTGGTGACATTTCGGGTTTTACTTCTTAGAAGCCCAAAACAAATTCAAATTTGGACCAGATTAAATCAACAGCTGATTAGGATGGGCTTCGAGTTTAAGCCCACTTGAGTACTGAAGGACGCAATTAGCTATTCTACGGAAACCCTAGCTGCTGCGCTATAAATATAACTCTTTGAACAGGTGATTTCCTCAAGCCGTCTACCTCTTCTCTGCGTTCCCTTTTCATTTTCGATACTTTCTGCGTACTTTTTCACAGTTCTTATAAGTTTTGGATTAATTATGAATTTCTTTTAGCTGGAATTGGGAAGTTGTATGGAGGTTACGATGAGGATCCCAAGCTCCCTCTTCTGATTGAAAGTTGAGGAAAACTGCTGGCAGAATCGAACCAATTATTACAGCCACTACTGAGTTTTCTCTATGGCTTCCCATTTCGTTGAAATTCAAATCTGTTTTCTTACAGTAGTTTAGATCTTCGATGCTATTAGTAAAAGTCTTGATGGACTCAAATTCGTTTCTGTTTTCATTGTTTTTGGATTTGGTTAGTGAAAGTGGAGAGATCGTGGTGATGACTTCGTAATATTCAAGCTCAACAGACCGGATTACAGGCTCTTCTCTACAACAGAGATTTTGTTTGTATGGCGATAACCCCGCTGAACTGAGCGATCTTCTCTTTTTTCAAAGATTTCTTGGGCTGTTGATTTTTTAAATCTCTTTTCCTCTGGTTCTATGCTCACATTGAATATCTGTCGGCGGATGAGGTTAGTTGATATAGATATTGTGGATTTGAGATGGTTCAAGAATTTCACTGTGATTCTAGGACCATTTGTAATCCTATTCTTAGCACAGATCGTCTATTTTTCAATGTAGAGGTAACGATATTTCAACTTTCTGTAATCTACTTGTTCAGTCTTGATGCAGGTTCGTATTCAATCGGGCGGCTAATTTCCACCACCGAACATTAGCCATTCTACACACGCCGGCAGAGCTGATATCACGTCGGAGCCGCAGAAGGCGCTATCCATCTGTGCATTCATTGCTGTTAGGACTGGATTTGGTCAGGATAGACATGGCGTTCGTTTTGTCACATTTCGTTCATGAATGACACTCCACTCTTGGAATCTCATCCCGTACTATATATGTTTGGTATATGATGAGAAGTGTGTATATTCATAAGCACAATTCATTTATTATTTTTCTATTCAATGAGAAGATCATGATGCATCATTGAAACTACTTGAGCACAATTAGAACTTGTATGTGACTTATTATTTAAGATATTCAAGGATAAGATCATCATACATCACTCTGTTAAGCACAATACATCATTCACCCTGTTAATGTGCTAGTATTTGAGTTCTCAAATTAGCATTTGAGCCGATTTGAGAGGTTGTTGAGTTGAACATACTCTTACTGAAATTTACCTATTTAAAGTGAAACTGAGTCATCATTTTATTAGATGAATGGTGAGGCTCGCTAGCTTGACTTGCGAACCGCCCTAGCCACGGACTCAGAATTTGGGGTTAGGGCTCCCCAACCGAAAGCATGGTAGCAATTGTGGACAGCCTTTTGGTTTAGGCCTCCGAATTTTGATCGAATTGCTGCCCGGTTTCTCAACACACTCGAAATCCGAGCCCCGGAAACAGGATAAGCACGAATCCCACGCCGCTGCTTCCGTCACCATCGTAGATGAGCCCGCTTGGAAGGTCGAGGAAGAAGAAGAAGGATGGTTGGTTAGAGGAGGATAATTGGATGAAGCAGAATGACCTATCAGAAGACCAGCCGAGAAAAAAGAAGAATATGAGGTAATTAATGATGAGTTTCTACGCTAGATAAGGATCAATAGTTTTGAGGAAGACTTGGATTCTCGTAAACAATGGCGGGTTGTTGCTTTCTCTATTATGCCAAACTAATCAAAATGAACTGATAAATCTTCCATTGCCAGAGGTTTTTGGTCTGTTGCAGCAACTAATAACACTCTTTTTCTTTCAAACTCGATACTTATGATGGTGCATTTCGAGAGATTTGTGAGCTACTAGTCAATCTTACGAGGAAAATTCTACATTCTACAGTTGGTTTCAGCTATGATTTCAGCTCCAAAGTAAGTAGAAAATTTTGGGAGTCTATTTCAGGACGAAATCCAAGCTTCTTCGAGTCATCCGCAGACCAAATGAAGATGCCGTGAAACATGTTCTTCCTCCACAGCTCGTTACAGGCCTCGAAGAACCCTCCAGCCGGCCTCAATCCTCCGCTGTCATCAGTCCCAAAGCTCGTCAGCACCTTCCCTCCCGGGTAATTGGAGCTCTGTTCATGGAAATACTCGAGAAAATTCTGAACATTGGTCCCTTTGTCGTACGCATAGAACTGGAAGTTGACATAGTCTATCAGATGGCCGTATTTGTTCCACAACGCCATGTAGTGCCTCTGCACTTCATCATCATCGAAAGGCGCTATGGATGCGAATTTGATGATTTGCTTGCTCTTCAAGTGGTACAATAGCTGGCCGATGCACTCCACAAATGTGTTTGTATCCACACCGGGCTCGAAATGCTCGTAATCGATATCGATTCCGTCCAGATTGTACACGCTGACGATCTCCGTGATGGAACGGATGGCGTTGTGTAGCCAACTTTCAACGGTCGTGGGCTTGAAGAATACGTAGTGGTTGTCACCGACAGTGTCTCCACCGAGGCTCATTGCGAGCTTGACGTTTGGGTGCCAGGATTTGAGGGAGGTGGCGTGGAAAAGGCCAAGGTTTTCGGTGTCCCAGTAGGGTTTGAACACACCATTGGTCGGGGAAGGGTGAGAGGAGGAAGAGGAGTAATCGATTGCGAAGGAGAGAATGAAGTGGAAGTCGATCGAGGGATTGATTGGTACGTCGGAGAAGGTGACGTTCTTGCCCTCTGCTCCGATGTAGTCCCTGAATAGGAGCTGCTGAGCTGAGAGTCCCTGCTGGTTGAGAAAGAGGAGGAAGATGATTGTGAATATTGTTGCCATGGCTGCTCTTGGGGGGTTTCATGGATTAAGTTGATTGATTGGTTTTATAGAGTGCAGCGTTGAGGATGAGGGAAGCAGTACGTAGTAGTCTGAAGTCAAACGGAACTTGTCGTTGTTTTTTAAGATTCTTGTTTCAGGTGTGATACAGAGGAGAGTTGTTAATTTGTTTATGCAGTTTCCAAGCATTGCTGGCAATTCTGATGGAGGTTTAGAATAATCATTTGCGACGTAGAATACGAAGCAGTCGCAGTAGGGTGTTTTCTTCTTTTCAAAGTCCCGTAACCGTTACTGTTTCCAACCTTCTTAGCAATCTAATCTCTTCAGGGCTGAGCTCAGCCTTTGAGGGGGTAAATGCTACAAAAACATCTGCGTTGTTGTCGAGTACTCGAGTATCTTGTTCATGATCGGTGATCGACTGCTCGGGGCCAAGAGTTTCCGAGGAGCGACAACCATGATCATACAGTCAAATTTAACAATGGAGCTACAAATCTTAAAGAGTTTCCAAAACAGATATTGCTTCAACAACAAAGTGTGAAGAAGTCGGGGAAACACCAACAATGGCATCAAACTGTCCATACGAGTCCTTGACGACAGACTTTCATATTCCGCTGCAGATTATTTACTTTAGTCTTGTGATGTTATCTTGCGGTACACCAAAATTCACAATCTATTATCGGCCGAACAGATCGAATTTGGTAGATGTTCCGACAACTCTCTAGACAATGAAATTTGAAGAATTCTAACCAAAATCATCATTTGTTTTCTTTTGATAGTTTGTTCCGGTAATGCCATGGTGTAAGGGGGATGCAGTAGAGTAGGATGGGGGGATGCATGGTTAAGTAATTATTAGATAGTGAAAGATGGCTCTGCTGGCTGGATGTAGAGTGTCAGTTGAGACACTAGCAGGTCGTACCACCACCACGTTAATAATATCTACGCTGTTTTTTAGTCATCACTACCATATGGCCCATTATTATATTATAATAATAAACGTACAGCTGGCTCAAATCCACCGCCCAACCAATTTCTACCTACCTACCCTTTTCAATTCGGTCTCCGATAATATCTATATTTGTACATTGCTGCTACGTAAGTTAAATTTGCATTATTTGGAAATGTAATATTTTCGAGTTGTAAAATATTTGAGATATAAAAATTATTTTGTTTGACTAATATAAAAATAATGAGTTATGTGCTTTCAATTGAGTTATTTCAAATACCACATCTATAACCAGATGTTTGAAATAACTCGAAGTTAAGAAATACCACGATTTTTATTTTTGAAGTGTGTCATTATTGGTTGTTGACCTCGTCCCTTAACCATAGGGTCAGAAGTTCGATCCTTGCTTATGAGATTGGAATACACCTTGTGGCCAGTCCTTTACCGCTTTGTGCGAGCACCCGCAACGAAGGGGATCGATTATCGCAGTCGGCGATAAACACCCTAATATGAAAAATTCAACCTATTACGTAAGACTAAAACTCGCTAAGTAAGACGTATGTAACGACAATTATAACTTACGTAACATGTTACGTAAACCTAAAACTCATTATATAAGTGTTATTTAACGACAATTATTTCTTACATACCTAATGCAATCTAAATACCTAACTACTATATAACAAGTTACTAACTCGAAATCACCGCATTACCTTTGAGTTAACTCAAGGCATGGTGGGAAAATGGCGGCTATAAATATGATGGTACTTTCTCTGATCATTTCACCATTCCAACCCAACCAACCACCCCCCTCTCATCATCTTTCTTCAAAGCAAAACTAGCTAATTAGGCCTTTCTGCAGGCTCGTACTACTGACAATATTTCTCTGATCAGTTGCAGACTTGGAGTGTTTTAGCTAATTATTTATATAGTTTCCCATATTCCTACCTTGTACCAATAACTGCATTATTATTAATTCCTTTCATTATCGGATATTTAAAAAAGAATGTTGGGTACTATGTTTTATATTAATTTCGGGCATAATTAAATTCTCCGCGACCAGTACCTAGTAAAATGTTGCAGCAAGGAATTGTTCATAATTCCACTCCAAAAGTACAGCCGCCGACGCTTTCCGCCCCTCGTCATAACTGGCCTTCTGTCCACCGGCTGCCTAGACTCCGGCCGAGGCTCATTTCGCCGTCGCGGTGGCGATCTTCCACAAGATGCAGCAGCAGTACCAGAGCGACCCCGGCTCCCGCACCTCTTGGTATCAATGGTGGAACACGTACGTATATATACGATACTTTTTTTTTATTGTATAAACCTTATTACTGTTAGAGTTTCTATTAACGGTTAATTTAAATTAGAGTTTTTTGTGTGGTGGGAATTAACAGACAGGATGACGGGGTTCCATGACATCGAAATGAAAGTACGAGACTACGAGCTTGATCAATATGGAGTTGTCAATAATGCTGTTTACGCCAGTTACTGTCATCATGGTACGTATAATTATTAATCCAATATTCTCCGGAGTATTTTTTGTCGGAATAGATGGAGATTCTCAGTTATTACAAGATAGAAGACAAAAAGGTAGTAAACACAATATTGGTGTTCATTTCGTGGGACGTGCTGGATTCGAACCCGAAACTTCCGAGTCATCCAGATAGAGCTGAACTCTCTGAGTTCACTTTGACAAGAAGTTAATTGTTTTTACGTAGTTGGCTTCAAGCTCTTAAGACTAATCCGTAATGCAATAATTAAATAAAAATAAGGGTCTTGACTTAAAATCACTATGTGATCCTCCCAAGTCCGAATGATTTGGAAAGTCAGTTTGTTTTTTAGAAAAATTTCAAGTTGTTCGAGTGGAAAATGACCAAATTTATCTTATTAATTTAGGAAGAGAGAAATAACATTAAGGGTGTAATAGTTATTTTTTTGAAAAATTTAATTAAATAATTATTTTATAGAAATTAAATCTCCACTAAATAAACGAGTTATTTTATGAAACAACTCACATATTAAAAATCTTTTTTATTTCAAGTTACTTTCGACATAATCAAACAATTCATAAATATAATATTAAATAGGCTGTTTTAGCTATTTAAAAAGTTTTTTTTTCTTGATTTGATATAAATACAAATCACATATCTCAAATTAGCTGCTACATGTATTTGGATCAGCTCGTCACGACCTCCTAGAGAGAATTGGTCTTAGTGCCGATGCCATTGCCCGTACAGGCGACGCATTGGCACTCTCCGAGCTATCTCTCAAGTTCATTGCCCCTCTCAAAGTACGTATAATCTTTATTAATTAATCGATTAATCTTCCACACATTGCTAATTAATTAGTTTTCTCATTGATGAGAAGAGTGGAGATAGGTTTGTTATGAGAGTGCGAGTCTCCGACTATTCTGCTGCCCGGTTTTACGTGGAGCATTTCATATTCAAGTTGCCAAACAATGAGGTGATCATCATCACTTAACTATATATTATTATTATTATGATCGATCCTTAATTATTCCGTGATGTTTAATAATTTACTTTGCATGGTCCAGGCCATATTGAAAGCAAAAGCAACGGCTGTTTGGCTGGATGGAAATTATAAGCCAGTTCGAATACCTGCAGAAGTTACATCTAAACTTGCTCAGTTTCTCCCCCTTATTATTGAGGACTCTGGTCATTAATAATATAATATAATTGACCGATGATCCACCAGCAGCAGCAATAATACCTGCAACTTCTGACTGCTGGTGAACACTACATTTTGTACAGAGGAAAAGGTGCAAGTGGTGAAGCTTTCAATTTCCCCACTTGGAATGAAGTACTCCTGAAATGAAAGAGACACGTACATGTCCACAATCATCCAATAAAAAGTTTATTACCCCATTTATTCATTTATGCTCTTTTTTTTCACAATTCCAAAGACTCGTTTTGTTTGGGTGGATCGAGCTAGTCCAATGATGTTACGAGTTATGTAACATCTAGAATGTTATATATACCCACAAATGGCAAAGCATGTACGAAAAACTATTACGCTAATTCATGAACAACCTTGTTTATTTCTCTTTTTCAATGTAACAATATCTACACCCTCTCAAAGACCTCATAAGCATGCGGCACATCCTCACTGCCTCTTCGAACTCAACAATGTCCTCCTCAGTAATTTGGTCTCAACCAAGTTTCTAAAATGTCCAGTAGACTCCCTCTTTCGCTACCTCTTCAAAACGAAAAGACTGCCGGAGCATGTTCAAAACTGTTGATTTAACTTGGTATATATATACATATAGAAAGCTACCCCAAGGCAAACTCTAAACTGTTAACGCTATTGTTATGTGTGTTCAATTCTGTGTATAATTACTGTGTGTTGCAATGTGGGATTGCTCAAAGATGTATAACCACGTTGATCATTTTTGCTTGTTCTGGTTGTTTCTATGACGTTTTACTACAATGAAGTTTACTCTTTTTGTATTTCCTAATGCATTTTAGACGACATGTTTTCTTGTGTTGAGACTTTTCAGATCCACTTGTCTTTTGTTGTTGTTGTTTTGCAGCAGAAGGTTTCAATGTCACTCAGGTTTGTGCCAGGTGGATGGATATCGGTTGTGTTTGTCAGGTAAGGAGGAAGGGTTGAGTGTATTGTGTGTACGGCATAAGAAGATGAATCTTGAAACCATATTGATTTTGGCCTCGATGTTTTTCTTCATGTGCCACACGCACGGTAAATGAGATGCTTGTGGAAAGATGTCGCTCAAGGCGACACCCAAGCCGCGCACCCTCCCTTATCCGCCACAAATGCACTCGGTTCATGCTCACCAAGCAACAACCAGGAAGACAAATGAATATTACTCAAGGATTGTCATGTCATTAACTAGCAAACCAAGCTTGATCTGAGGAATTTTACTTCGTGTTTTCTTGCAGGATATAATCAAGGGAGCTATTCAAATCTATAACCGCTAGTTTGACCAATTTATAAACGACAAGACACATTTGAAGAACCAACGATTTTGATAGTTCAAATACAAGAGTGCAAACTTGGCTAAAATCGTGTGAGCCGGCAGAGTGAACTGCCGGTTAGAGAAATCTAGAGATCAAGCTTTGGAGAAGAAGCTTGGTGGATTTCGGCTTGATTGTACAACTCAGCAATTTTATTTTGTTACTTCTTTATTTCGATTTTTAGTAAACCAAATCAACAAGACAGTCTCCTAAGAAGTTTAACACTTGGTACGGGATTGGGGATGTTTTCCGGAATAGCAAATTCGTGTGCCATTTACTTTGATCTCTCTTATTATTGTGTGCTTGAGCTAGAATTAAAACGAGTAAAGATCTGTTTGCACTGCTGTCCATCCATATATCGTAATAGATTTTTTTTTATCTCGATTAGATTGGTTGAGATTTGTCGGGGAAAATTTCAGATCGTCGGAGAGGTCTTGAATTAACTAACACGTGTTGAAAGTGGTTAGACCAAGTTCTAAAATAAGCAGCAACCCAGCAAGGAAGTAGGAAAGGCTGCAAAAATACAAGAGAGCAAACTTACCAAGTCCAGCTCATATTTCAGTCACAACAGCGTAAAGTGGAAAGAATCAATATAATCATCATTTGCACCAAAACCAAACCACACTTTACAACCCACTCTGTTCACATAAAATGAATCATTTGCACCCAAGAAATAAACAAAAGCAAAAGAATCATAGATACAGTTCCTCCACGCCGGCCATGCCCCCCCGAGTATGCAAAAACATAGTAGTCCATATACACCAAGTAACAATCTGTGACTAAATTTTCTCCACAAACGAAAACAGATGATTCGAGTTTAGCGAGAAGCCTGCTCTGTGCCCATCCCGAGCCCGGGTGGTGGCACAGGGTGCACCAACGTCTCTCTACTTCCGACCAGGTTTGTCCCGACGGACATTTCAGCTGATGTGGCTGCTCCTGCACTGGACAGGGTTTGCGAAACTACCTTGACGGGGTATACTTCTGTGACTTCTTCCGTGCCTTCGTCCAAGTACACCACATCCTGCATTGTCAGCTGGTGATATTCCACTACTTCGCTTAGGAATCGATTTTCACGGGCGAAAACTGAGTTCTCGTGGGCCAACCGTGCCTTTTCTGCTAGTAGTGACTCCAGTTGAAGACGAATCTGATGTGGGAAAAAACCAGGAAAACAGGATTATGACTTGCAAGTAAGATTTGACAAATTTTCCTCATAGAACCCTTTCATGGGGATATAAGAAAAAGGAACATGAAATGGCAAGGTCAAAATCTGAGGTCTGAAATTGTAAAGCTAAAGTTTCAATACAGTGTAGAAGGCTGAGAAAGTAGGCAACAGATATGAATGCCTGACGCGTCTTAAAAATTATTGACTTTTGAGTAGTGAGCATGCATCTCTAGAGACTCTCAGATAGCCAACATCTCCTACATAACTCATATTGGTTGCAAAAAACAGAGCAGTTCATTAAATTGTATGAACATTATGTAAGGTTTAGTACTTGATTAAAGATCGAGAATCCACAAATAGATATGGCAGTTCCTGCAGCTTAAGGAACAACCACCTCTCCTAGATATCCACCATACACCTTTTTCCCAAGACATTGAATAAAGCCTCGTGCTTATTATTAGTTTATTACAACGTGGAACGCTCGAACAACATCATCAAGCAACAGCAAGGAATCCTAATCATCAGTCCATCACAGTCTAATGCAGCCTCTGGCAGTCCAGGTCTAGTCCAAACACGCTTTAAAAATCCAAAGTTTGCTACTTTTTTCTATATTTTAACTGTATTGCTTGGATAATGCCGGTGAAACCAGATCAACTCACCTAACCAAACCCTCGGGATTTGAATATTACCACTACCAGACCTAAAATTTGTTTTCTGAGCAATGATGGAACGTAACATCTAAAAGTGTTTTATCCTTGATAATAACGAAGTCCCCAAGTTTCAGTTAGGATCCTCCATATTCTACCTTTCTAGGCTCGGTGAACAAATAACCATATTCTTGAACAAACAAGAGATGAGAAAGATATCCATTACAAGATACTATACCAATTAAAGAAATACATACCAGGTCATCATCTTCTAGATTACCACCATTTTCGCGACTCTCCCTGAGGACCTTGTTTTCATCCTCAAGCTGAGTACACCTCTGGTTCGCAAAAGCCAAATCAGCTTTAACAGTTTTCAGCTCCCGAAGCAATAGTTTTGCTTTAGCAGCCATTGCCATTGCAACCTGCAGAAGAGAGGGAAAATGTGTAATTAAATCCCAGCAACTTGCTTCGTTACAATCTCTTATACTTGCTTGTTTACCTTTGACAGTTCAGACTCCTAATATGAAGGGAACCCAAAAAGGAGTTAGCCATGTCTAATGCTATCATGCACAGCATAACAGGCAAATTCATTTGACTAAAAAAAACAGGCAAATTCATGATATTCTAACAGCTTGTAAAAGGCATGACTGGTACGTAAGATGGGAACATGCAAGTAAAAGGATAACTAGGTATGTAATCAACTTCACTTAATAGTTACTAGTGCCACAGCTGCAACCTTACGTCGCGAGATGCCTTCAGCTGAAGCTCCAGTTCGGTTTGTGTTTGTGGCTGCTGCACCTTTCCCTGTACTTGAGGTTGTAGCCCTGCAGTACTTTGGCTTGTTGTCTGGTTCTCTGCGGTACTACCGCCAGGCCTTTCCCTTATATGCTTTCGTGTTTCTTGGATTATGTCAGCTGTACGGTTCTCCACCTTCGTGAGGCCCTCCTAGAAAGGGAAATCAACATTGTTAAACTTGATAAAGAGTAGAGATCACACTAAAGCTTCATGCACAAATGAAACCATGCAACAGTAGGCACCCATGGTTCTGTTTGTCGTTCGAATGAGCATTCTAGCTTTGGGCCTTCAAGTCTGGTGTAAAATGTGCATGCATGAAATCTCAAATGCTACTTTGTACTAGGATATCAATCAACTAAAAACCTAAAACCATCAAATGTGATTATGAATTCTTCTGGCATGACTCCTAGGCATATCTTCTCATAGTTTTACAAATATTTTGGATGAAAGGTTCCACCAAATAAGCTCAATTAATATGTGATCACTTCTCGGAGAAACCCAGTTTTCTAATTTCAGGAAGATAGAAGTGATCAATGCTTTGCGTGAAAAAAATAATGTCACTGCAGAAGCAGGGGTTCGCACTTCTACTGCATTGCCGATATAGTTGAGGGATGATGATATCGCATTGAGCCCTTTGCGCAAGACAGGACCTTCTTTCTTTCTGCGGCTTTCATTAGTTGGAGTTCCATTCTGCAACATAGGTACTGACGTTAGAGAGACAGTACTTAGACCCCCAGCTTACTCAATGTAAATTTAGCTAACAAAAACAAATACTAGGATGCAACAACTAGCAAAGAGCAATCCAAGCGCAAATAACATAGAGGAAGGAACATCTGTAACCTTGGGTGAATAGATCAGGGGATCAGAACGTGGCTTAGGATCCGCAGGAGAGTGAGAGTGCTGTTGCTGTTGTCGCTGATCTCCATTTTCAGCAACCTCGTCGATAATTGATTTAGCTTTTCGCGCGAGAGTACCCCAAAATCTACCTGGTCTGCGATCGGGATCCGGATTTTGTTTGTTGATGCTACTCATGGAGGTATAACCTCGAGGACTGCCGGCTAGATCCTGTACCTTCAGGAAACCCGACAAGCAAATGGTGAAACGGAAATTGGCAACGGCGATCCCGTAAAACCTAAGCGAGGAAAAAAAGGGAAAGAATGAAGTGAAGAGAATACCTTGGAAGCATTGGACGAAGAATGAATAGAGGAGAAGGAAGGAGAGGAAGGAAAGGTGGCATAAGCGGAGGAGAGGGAGGAGTCTCGGGAGGTTTGGGCGGCGGAGGAAGCTCCGATGGCTTTGGCGGCGAGACCAGTCGTGGCTGCTGAATTTGAATCTCGGGCTCCCTGATCGATTTGCCTGCCCTTCCTATCTTCGTCCCTCTGATTATCGTAGGAGTTAAAGGCCGGCGTGGAAGCCGCCCACGGCGACGGCATCGACTGAGTTCTTCTCCTATATGCCATTCCGATCTATCCAGCTCGATCACTCCTCCGTCCAAATTTCCAAATTCTCCCAAATTATTCACAGTCGTTTCTCCAATGCTCGATTGGTGTTTTCACTTTTCCCTTCTCCATATACATTCGGTTTCGTCAACCGTCATACATATCGTGCAATTCTCAAGCTTTTTATCATGTAATAATATTTTTTTAATAAAGAATAATTATTATTTTTGTACAGCAGTTTTTACTTTATTTTCCACGCAAAATCGGGCTTTAACGACTCCGTTGATTTATCCTGAATCACGTAACAAGTGACGGATATCGTATTATGGGTGGTATTATTCATGGAATCCGATTCATGATCTAAGGCATAAAATCTGTTTTATTAAATTAAGAAAAAATAATGAGATTTAGATCTCGAAAATGATTCAAGGGTTTAGATGAATAAGATGGTCATTCTACTTTTTTATTCACCACTCAGTTGGCTTTGGTTGTAATCACCATCTCCGGTGGCTGGAAATTTTTTCGATAAGTCATTTGACTGTCGTCGACGAAAAAGCAATATAAAGCTAATATTCAAGAGAGTGTACACAAAGGTGTACGATTTATAAAAAAACACAAGTACAAAACGAATAACATAAGTACAGAATAGACTTCAGTCTCCAAAGTGATCAATTTTGCTCGTCCACAAAACGTGTACCGTTAGAGAAAAATGAGTACAAAATGTAATCGAAAAAAGTTTCCCATAAAGAAGCCCCACCAAAGGTGGTCCAGTGCCCCCAAAACATTTTTTGTAATCAAAGCTATGGTGGCCGGAGAAATTCGCCCGAAAGTTTTCCTGCCGCCGGAGCTCCAGTCACACTTGCTGCCGCTACATTGCACTGGACATCGTCGTTACTCTTTACTATCATCTGGTTGTATATTTGTATATGAATGCAAATGCATAATCACAACTAGGCCATCATAATGATCACAACTTGACCAGAGCAAACCACTAGACCAGACTTAAAGATCACAACTTGGCCATCATAATCAGTTGCAGCTAAGATTCTACGATCTACAAATCCCTCAAGTTCACAGAGATGCTAGAAAACAAAGCTAGTTGCAGTGTGAGAGCTCATACCATAATTGCACAACCCATAGCAGATGACAAACTGTTGTTTTACTAACATGAAAGCAAAATTCTTCTCCTCTAATTAGGAACTCAAAACAAAACAAAAATAATCAAACGGGGAGGAAATTAAAACGATCTATACTGTTGTTGATTGTGTAGATTGATCAGCAGCATCAGCAGGCAGGAAAGTCTCCCACCATCCAGATTCATACTTGGGATATGGCGCCGACCATTTATCAGGCTTGTCAAACTCCACAGTAGTATTAGGGGTCGATGCCAATGCTTCCTCTAGGGTGTCAGCTTCATAACTATCAGCCAGCACCCTGTCCAGTCTCAGCTTCATGAACCTGTCGTCAAAAAATATCCCAAAATTGAAATATGAACAAAATTGAAACAGAGTATTTGTCAATCAATCAATCTAATCTCTTACGTGATCCAGGGTCCATTAGTGGAGACTAAAGCAACAGCAGGTCTGTTCAATCGTTTGGTAATGTCAGGGAATTTGTTCAAGAAGTTAGGCTCGATGACAAGCCAGAAATCCTGCTTCAAGTCGCGCTCACCGTAGTAGCGAAGCCGCTCGAACAGCTGCTCCTGGAAGTGTTCTTCCTCGTCCAGCATGAACTTTGCATTCGCCACCAGAAAGTAATACCTCTTCCTCTCTACCTCCTTCAAAACAAAACCAGCAGAAAAGTTCTGATTCCAATTGCAGTATGTCGTCATCAATTCAAATGATAAATGAGAAATCGTAACCTAGCTACCTTGCTGTCGGAGGAAGCGGGGGGCTGATTAGAGTCGACGGCGACAGCAGCGACGACGGAGGGCTTAATGGAGGCGGAGGAGGAGAATCGGAGATTTGGAGGAAGAGATGATTTGACGGAGGATGGGAGGAGGTTTGGATTGTGGTGACGAAGGGAGGGAATGAGGTGGGGAGAAGAAGCAGGGGAGAAAGATGAAGGGGTGATGAATGATCCAACAACTGCACTCAGCATCTTCATCTTGGTTTGTTGCTTATGTAAGTTGAGAGAATGTATAGTTGAGGGTGGCTTCAGCTGGAAGCAGAGCGGAAGGCAACCATGGGAGGAGGAGTAGAGTGAATCAAAGTTTGAAGGAGGGAAGATTTAGTACAGTGGGAAACCTTATCTGCTTGCTTGATTTGTTATCTTCAAAAGCGTTCTAAAGAATTTCCAAATTGCCCATTCCCGTTTGGAGAGAGAAGGATAACAAGGCCGATTGTTCGATATTGTCCGTTGATTTCATCTCAAATTCTCACTATCCAAAATTTTACGAAAATGCCATCCCGTCAATTTTTCATTTTTAGTTTGTAGCAAATGACGGTGTTAATGTGGATTCAAACAAAGCTGATGTCACATCTTGATTTAATAGGATTATATATGTTGATTTTAATATTTGATTAATTAAAAAAGTTAATAAAGATAATTATTACTTTTGGTTTAGTGGACGTATTATAATGCTACCTATATAAGCATAATTCATATAATATGATTATTAATTCAAAAGTTCTTTTAATTGTAGTTGAGGTTACATTTTAATAAGTTAATCAGGTTATATTTATTATTTCATGATCAATCATGAATACTGCTTGAGGTTGGATTGGTTTGATTTAATACAAACTAGAATACTTTGTTTTTCAACTAGATTTTAGAGAACTACAACATGATTGAGATTATAAATTTATTCTTAGACAATTTAGACCCATTGATATCAGAAAAGTGGAAAAGAAGACAATATGAGGAACTTACAAAGATCCTCACGGAAGCTAGACTTATTCCATATTAGGAGCTGATTGTGAGGAATTGGAGATGGATGTTTCCCTTTATGACAGTTCAAAAATGAAGGTGTTGAGAGTTCGTTCGTTGTTTTGTCTTACAATTGAAGTGTAGTATGATTTGTTGTTTGTAAACACTGTTTGTTTCAACTTTTTGTATGATTAAGTTTCAACGGAATATAAGTTTGAGTAAATTTGTGCATACTTTAAAGTTCAACAGCAAGTTTGAAATGGCTAATACTGAAAATTATAATAAAAAATGGACAAAAATTGAAAACAGAAACCCAGTTGAGTGATTTTGAATAACATCGATAAAAAAACCCTATTAAATGGGCTTCGGTTGACAGGGGCTTATAACCCCTATTAAATGTGGCAGTAGAGGCAAACGCAAAAAAACCCTGCCAATCCAATTAACATTAGTTAGATTAACAGCGGATTCAGAACCGCTGTCAATCAGATTGGCAAGAATTTAAACCCTTGCTGAGAACTGTTTTTCTTGTAGTGATCTAGGTTTTAAATATATGTTGCGACAACGCGGTCTAACTCACTAAATAGGTAGTGATGTTAGTAGGACGCGAAAGCGTGTGATCTTAGGAAATATGCTAGAGAACTGTGACGATAAATGAATATCCCTTGTATTGCATGAATTGGATTGGCTGATCATTCATAATTTGTTTTAATAGCTCAGTGGAATTCAAAATCTAAACCATTATCATGCATTATTTGATCACATATCATAATTATAGTCTTGCCTTGTTTATTTGCATTCTTGGTTATACATTACTTAATAGAAATGACGACACTTTAATCATGATTTTTGAACTTTTCAATCAGCATTATACACAAATTAAGTAGCTACAACTTAAAAACAATATAAAAATATGATTCCAATTATTTAGGTAACTAGCTTATATTTGATAATCATTTCTAACATATAGGTAATAGTAGATCGATGCAAACTACTATTACTGATATGAATTTGGCAAAAAATATAAATGTCCATAAACTCGCTATATAACCAACTCTATATATAATCCACCTTCTCCATAATACCAATAATATGGACAATCATCATGCTAGTCTTATTATGCACTTCCAAGATATGCTCAAGCCTGATTGGAAAGTTGTTTTTAGCATATTATTAATATTTCTTATAAAATGGATTATATTAAATTATTCTTTCTAATAAAAAATCATTTTACATTATTCTTTCTTATAAAAAAGATCATATTACATTATTCTTTTTTATATTACATTATTCATCGAAAAAAATCTATTATCATATTTCTAAGGTGTTCATTTTTTCCAATGTAGTAGATGGACACCCTTAACTTTTTAATCATTTGGAGGAATTTTGGAAGATTAGGGATGTAGTTATGAAAAATAGGATTAATATTTGTAGGAGGTCCAACCTATCGAAAATCTTGAATTAGAGAGGAAATAAATTGAAAAATCTGAGTTTTATTTTGGTCGGGGATTTGGATATGCTTGTAAGATAGCGGTAGCAAATTTGAATCTATAAAAGTGCATGGTGGAAGGAGGCGGGGGAGGTGGGTGGATGAAGGCGAAGAAGTTGGAAGGTTAGTGGTGAAAGAAGGTGGTGGAAGGAGGTGGGTGGGTAGGAGGCGGAAAAAGTTGAGGGGTGGGTGGTGGAAGAATGCGGAGGAGGTGAGTGGGTGGGAGGAGGTGGAAGAAGATGGAGGCGGCGGTGGGAATGGTGGGAGAAGATGATGAAGAAGAAGGGCGGATGGGAAAAGGTAGGGAGTGATTATTTTATTTTTAAATTTAGTATAATTATTTTAATGTCAAGTTAGCTGTAGGCTTGGCAACGGGCGGGTATGGAGTCGGATGGTTATTCTCCAATCTTCGCCCGCAATTACAATCGGGTTTTACCCGTTCCCGTTTGGAGTAAGTAATGGATACGAATCACTATCCATCCCTGTATTCTTTCGGGTTTGGGTATTCCCGGGTTTTACCCGCCACAATGAATTCATTCACATTGAATCAAAATCTGCATGCAGCACTACCACTTGGCATTATCACCATCATCAACCCACACAATAATCCCGCAAATCATCCGAAGGGTTGCAATTCCGGACGGGGACGGGTTGGATAGTCTGAAATCCGGCTCCGACCCATCCCCGTTTAATCACCACTTTCGGGTTTGTCTGGCCCCGTCCGAAATCCGAATCAAATGGGTTTTTAATGGGTTTGACTGGACGGGTCCGGATAAAACCCGATTCTTTAATTTAAAATGCCTAACCTAATTAGTTGTTGTGTTATTTTTATGTATTTACGTTAATTTTTAATGTCTATGTCAGTAAACGGAGCTTGAGGAAAATATTATAAATTTAATTTTTTCATATCATAAAAAATATTTTAATAAATTGTGTTATTTTTGATAAAAATCTGATAGGTTGGGCTTTTTGTAAACATTAATCCTTAAGAAAATTCAAAGTTGAAGTTCCATATATGTAATGTTTCAAAGATAAGTGACTGATCATATAATTTACGACACCCTGGCCGATTGTGAAAAATAGCAGCAAAAAAGAATAAAAAATTGCTGCGTAGCGAAGCTAGGGATTTCAGTTCAATTCACTCCTGTGAAGGAAGCTCCAAATCTTCTTCCATAACCCCATCGAGACCGACCTTCAACATACTATCAGTTCCCCCTCGAGTTTCGTCGTCGAGCCTTTCCAGCCGCCTCTCCGTTGGTTAAGCTTCCGTTCCTTTTACTTCCAGGCGGTGCCTTTATAAGTTGCGGAGCTCCCGCACTCGGTTGAAGTTCATCGGAGTCTGCCTATCGATTTCTCCCCCCGGATGCTAAGTGCAAACAAAGGGGGGAACTAGTTATACCGTAAGCTTCCTGAAACGCCATTGCTCAAACTCCGGAACCCTATATATTACGTCAGTTGTTTGTTCTCCGTTGGATTTTGGATGAAGGATATGGAGGAGTTCCTCACGATCACTTCACAACGCCGCAACTGTTTTGTTTCTCATCTGTCTTCTGAAGGGCGCCTCACTTTTCACTTTCTAGGTTTTGAGAAATTCGACTTGATCATCACAAAATGTCTCTCCCTCCGTTGGAGTGTGTGCATATCACAGAAGACCATCTCCGTGAATGGAAAAATGGCAACGGTAACTATAGGGTTACTGAACCTGTACCCCTGCTTCGTTTCCTCTATGAGCTCTGCTGGACGATGGTATTTATTTGGAACTTCCTTCCGTAATCCCAATGTCCATGCTTCATTTGATATAATTAAGATATTGATGCTCTCAGTTTGTCGCAATCTCTTATAGGTTCGGGGGGAATTGCCATTCCAAAAGTGCAAACTGGCTCTGGATTCGGTGGTGTTTCCTGATACAGTGTCAAAGGGCGAGTTGAGTTCTACCTTCGCTGATATAATTACCCAAATGGCATTAGATGTGAGTGATTAATATTTTATTTTGCTGTGTTAAGGCTGTTCTCGTGCTTAATTTTGCATGATAGAGGCTTTGTTTTTGCTGTGGCTAGAAGCTGGTTTTACTTATTTTTTGTGTTGAACTTGTTGAGGATACACGTCGCACTTACTGTGTGTGTGTGGTTAAGTGGGGTTAGTAGTATAATAGATTGTTTGTTAGCAGGCAGAGTGGAATTCCTGATTACTGAGCATATTTTTCTGCCAAGAGTTCTAGATTCTCATATGCCCATGCACTAATAGATCTATTTTCTTTATTTTGTCATTTAGTAAATTATTACGCATTTTTGTTACCTACATTGCAGCTTACTATGCCTGGAGAGTACCGTGCACGTCTAATAAAGCTGGTGAGTACCGACGCCTGATTGACAAATGATGCTTTTCTGTTCTATTATCAAATATCTGACATAGAGAAGTTTGTTATCTGTTCAAAATCATATCAGGTTTGGGTTTCTGAGGGCTTTTGGGTGGTTATTGTAATTGGGTGTTTTAGATAGATGAAGGGTTATTGAATTTGAATTTTCAGGGGTGCAAATAGCATCTGAAAGGTTCAAGCTTTAGGCTCTTACTCCCTCGAAGGGTCTCAGAAGTAAAATCTTGTAGTATGCATACTTAATTCAAGAGCATTAGGTGGTGATGCATTTTCAGATTCGTGTCTGTCCACGCAATGCATCTTCTGGCTACATACACAAGTAGTGATTGGATAAAAAAATGAACGGCTGATCTGATCCAGATATTCATAATCCTTCCGTTATAGGATTATTAGCATTCCTACAATGAACATGGAAGTTATAGCTGTTCAAAATTGCCTCATATCAAGTGATGATTACTGATTAGTAACAGACCATGTTCTTGTTCGATCAGAAAAACAAACAATGTTCTTGATGTGCATCTAACTGGTGCTTCAGGGTTCTTGACTAGCTACTTTTCCCTCTATCCAAACTAAGCATGAAGTTATACTATATATATGTGCGTGTGTGTGCATTTTCTTACCTATGTAATTCAATTATTTTATCAATAATTTTGTTCCCGATACTTAACTGATATTGCATTCTTATTTTAGGCAAAGTGGTTAGTGGAATCTGCGCAGGTCCCATTGAGGCTGCTACAGGAGCGATGTGAGGTGAATAATTGGTCATTCGATTTGTTTATTATGACTTTATTATTTGTTAGCTGATCAGACTTGAAGGGTCGTTTGTGGAGTCATATGTCTGCTTCTTACTAATGGAGGGAGATGAGAAAAGTGTGAATCTTACATAAAAATGGTTTACACTGCAGGAGGAGTTTCTGTTTGAGGGAGAGATGATAAAGATAAAGGCTCAAGATTTGAAGGGCAAGGAGGTAAACTAGATCATTAAAGCAGAAAGAGTTGATGTTGGAAGCTTATTCAATATGCGCAGTTGACATGCTTATCAAGAATGAGTGCAGATGCTTCCTGAATGAACTGGAAAACAGTAGTTTTATGCTTTCCACATCCTTTTGCAATTCTGCATTTCAACTGCATTACAATGCCTCAGTATAATCTGTTTTTTTTCAGGTCAGAGTGAATACTCGTCTTCTTTACCAGCAAACAAAGTTCAATTTGCTTCGAGAAGAGAGTGAGGGTTATGCCAAACTGGTACAGCAAGATCCTGGTTATGTTAACTGTTATTTTATTAAGCTCTTCCTGACACCATTGAGCAACTTGCTTCCTTAAAAGATTGATTTCTCATAAGACTGAGAGTATACATTCTAAGTATTCTTAAAAGAAAGCTACTGCAGTTGGTAGAGTTTGTTATTGGTTGAACTAGTATTATGGAGTAGAGGGCAAATAAGATTGTCGTATTTGATAAGAAAACATGTATAGAAAACACTGTTCTTTTAACACTGTGACCTTAATAGTTTTGCAGAATTATTTCATTTATATTTAGTTCTAGGTGGTTTCTTGAACACCTCAACATATTCTCACAGTAAGGCAACATTATATAGCTGTCATTCTATCAAAATCTCGTGCTTCAGTTTGATGTGTGAATATGTTGCGATGACTAAGTCGACCTAAGGGTTTTCATTGACTTCTTTTAGTATATGAAAATAAAAAATGACCTTTATTTCAACAAAGAGAATTGTAAATGCAGAACTTTCTACTTCGCGGTTTTCACTCTGTAAACGTGCCCTCAGATTACTCTTCTTTACCGAGGATCGGAAGATACAACTGCAAATGCATCAGCAGCTACTATAGGCATCATCAAGGTGTTAATTGAACTCATATCTGATCCAGATTACCTTACCTATTAGCCGCCACAGTTTTATACTGATTTGGTTCTGATATTTTGCAGTCGTTAATTGGGCATTTTGATTTGGACCCAAACCGTGTTTTTGATGTTGTAAGTTCTTATAACTTGCAATGCGTTTGATTTCTCTTTTTTTTTTCTTCTTTCTATTATCATCCTAACCTTGATTAAATTTACAAATTGACATGCTAGGTTTTAGAGTGTTTTGAACTGCAGCCGGACAGCAAGGTCTTTTTAGAATTAATTCCCATCTTCCCAAAGGTATGAATGTTTTGGTTGCTTTGCTCTTTATACCGATCTAGCAAATACAAAAGTCATCTCTCTCAATCATATATGTCTTTGGCAGTCTCATGTTTCACAGATTCTTGGCTTTAAGTTTCAATATTATCAACGAATGGAGATAAACAATCTTGTACCCTTTGGACTCTATCAACTAACAGCTGTGCTGGTGATGAAGGACTTCATTGACCTAGACAGCATGTAAGCAATAATTTGTTGACTCAAGTTCCTACTTGACTAGGCAATTATTTTGTTGTGCACTGGGGCTGTGCTGACTTTTTGATATATGCTCTCTTCGTTGGACAGTTTTCAGGCATTAGTCAGCAATCCGATTTTTTGTTCTTCTTGTTGCAGATACGCCCATATGCTTCCCAGGGATGATGATGCCATACAACATTACTGTGCATTTTCCACCAAGCAATTAGACGAGGTATATTTCTGGTGGTGCATATATTTAACCTTTCCCAACAACCCCAACCCCAATCCCGCTAAGGATGCTTTTTGAGTATAAACTGTTACTGTTAGCGGCCTGCTGTATTAGAAAACTTGTAGATTTCAGGAGAGACACGGTTTCTCTTATTGATGTCTCAAAGACATGCATAACTGGGACTATGTTCCAGTTCTTCTTCAGATATAATGTTATGTATAATTTAAGTTAATTCTTGAAGAAGTGGATAAAGATCGGAATATTTCTACAGAATTGTATGGTTTTCCCCAGGCCTATTGTTAGAAGCAACGAGAGGACTGGAGAGCCTGGAGAGAAGCTCAAATAACAACTTTATTTCTTCATAATATCCATCATGCTTTCAAACGAACCCACGCTGGGCTAGTCATAGCCGAATATGAATAAATTAATCTACAAGAATAAACTAATATGCAACCTGAGTTCTTGCAGATGTATACTTCCGTATCTCTTTACTAATTTACCTATGAATTTGCATCTTTGTGAAGGTATCATTATTCTTACAAGGTTTTATATCTTATTTCCACTTTTTTAAATGTGGAAGGCTAACAAGATTGGAAAAATAAATTTGGCTGCCACGGGGAAGGACCTTATGGATGAAGAGAAGCAGGGAGATGTAACTATTGATCTCTTTACTGCTATAGACATGGAAAGTGATGCGGTAGCTGAGCGGTCTGCTGAACTTGAGAAGAGTCAACCTCTGGGCTTACTTGGTGGTTTCCTTGCAGTAGATGACTGGTACATTCAATTTGAGTAGTGTATTTTATGAAATGCTCAAATTTTCACAGCTAACTGGATTTTCTAGATATCATTGGGCGTTGTTGGATACAAGTTTTTCAAGCTGTACAACTTTCTTTGAACTGTCAGTTTGAAAGGTGTATTTTTTCGTTTCTGTTTCAGGTATCATGCTCAGATGTTGTTTGATCGCCTTTCTATCCTAAATCCCGTGGCACATGTTCAAATATGTAATGGTCTGTTTAGGTAATCATAATACTATTCACTTCCGCTATGTACATAGCTCTTTGGGGGATTTATGGTTTTATCATTTAAACTACATTCTTTCTCGTGTTTAAATTTATATGATAAAGATAGTTTTCAGGCTTCAGCATGTATGATGCAGATGGTAAATTTTTTCCAGGCCAATCTAGTCTGAAATTTGTCGGATTTTTCTTCTAACAGTTTTACTGTCTCATGTTTAGGCTCATAGAAAAGTCTATCTCTTCAGCATATGTCGCTGCTCGTGAAGCACATGCAGCTCGTGCAGCTGGTAATGATGTTACGGCTCCAGTTTCTCTTCCGAAAGAACTCTTTCAGATGCTGACTGTTGTTGGACCTTACCTTTATCGCGATACAATATTGCTTCAGAAGGTTCCCTTCTTCACTTTTGATATTGATTGATAGAAAGGGCTATGTTGTGTTCCTCAAATGTTGTCATTTGCCTTTTAAGCACATGTTCTATCTATCTACAGGTGTGCAGAGTATTAAAGGAATATTACCTGTCAGCTCGTAAGCTTGTGAATGATGGTGATGGAGCTGCGAATCCTGATCCTTCATCTGGAAATCAAGCCTCGCGCCAGCTCTTAAGGGATGCTAGGTCAAGAATCGAGGAAGCTTTAGGATCATGTATACTTCCTTCCCTACAGTTGATTCCTGCAAATCCAACAGTTGGACAAGAGATCTGGAAGGTTATGAGTCTCCTCCCATATGAGGTAGGTGTTGTGAACGACTGTCTTTCCTGAAACCTAGGCTTGTTAGCCAATGTTGACTCATGAACAATTGCTTCTATAGACACGTTATCGATTATACGGCGAATGGGAAAAGGATGATGAGAGGAATCCGATGGTTTTGGCTGCAAAGCAAACAGCAAAGGTGTGGTTGAACATTCTTCAGTCTCGAGCGTTTGTTGCTTGAGTGTTATGTGCTTATTCAATTTTGTTTGTTTTATTCCGTGTGATAGTTGGATACTAGAAGAATACTGAAAAGACTTGCAAAGGAAAATCTGAAACAGCTGGGTAGGATGGTTGCCAAACTTGCACATGCAAACCCCATGACCGTACTTCGAACTATTGTTCATCAGGTGCTGTAGTAGTGAACCACGTATTTGTGATCTTTCACTTGAATTTTTAACATCTAAATCAAAGTCTACCATCTGGAACCATCTGCTGCAGATTGAGGCATACAGAGATATGATTACTCCAGTTGTAGATGCTTTCAAGTATCTAACACAGGCATGCATTTCTTTCTTTTTCCTTTTACCAAGACCTAGGGTTCCTTTTATTATCAAATAATTAAATAACAAATTCTGTGATACTCTTGTTAGCTCCTATTTGAATTTTACATTTGTACTGCATCTTGGGCATGAAATCTTATTTATGTTGTTCCTTGTATGATTTTCGTACTGGTAAAGTTTCTTTTCTCATACGAGTCTGATCTTACAATGGAGTACGGGTCGACTTGTCTGACTGAAAAAACATGTGTTTTTTGTTCCTAATCTAGCGGTGTTGAGATACGGCCTGAGTACAGGATATCTCTTTCCTTATTTGCTTTATTATGTCATAATAGTAATTATCAGAATTGATAGTTGAGTCCTAATTAGACTCTATGTAAAACTCTTTATAGATAGAGTAATCTGTCCTACGAATAATATAATAGAGAGGAATTACCTCTTAAATATTGGCAAGTGCTTATACTGTTAATACCATCTTGATCAGTGGTTCTCATTCTCCGCAGAAGCTCTCTGATTTTTATTCCATTCTTCTGATTGATTGTATGTGTTGCTAGTTGAAAAACACATGTTCGAGAAGTTTCTTCCTACACTTTAATCGTTGGAAGATATGGCAGAGTAATTCTTACCTATTAAATGCTACTGTTTGTTGTACAGCTTGAGTATGACATCTTGGAATATGTGGTGATCGAGCGTTTGGCTCAGGGTGGTCGCGATAAGCTAAAAGATGATGGCCTTAATTTGTCGGACTGGCTCCAGTCTCTGGCTTCATTCTGGGGTCACCTGTATGTACACTTATCTTCTTTACAGTCTTTTTTATCTAATAGATAATTCTCATTGACTTTCCTCGGGTATATAAAGTTCCTGCTATTCTAAGTGGTTTTTCATGGTAGTTTTATTGGATATCGGTGCACATTCATGTTGTTTATGTTGCTCTGTGCCATGTGTTACTATTTGGTCCCGTGATTGTATCTGCTTGTTCAATGTTTAGTCTAATAAATTTGTAAATGATATAGTTATTAGTAGTTCAGTTTCTGGTGCTTGCTTTCAATTTTGTCTTGACAACTACATATGCTTGCTTGTAGGTGCAAGAAGTATCCATCAATGGAGCTAAGGGGTCTTTTTCAGTACCTTGTGAACCAATTGAAAAAGGGCCAAGGAATTGAGCTTCTTCTTCTCCAGGTGTCTTGTGGACTTGGATTTCGATGCACTTTTCACGTTTTAAGTTACATGCTTTATGCTTGAAGCTCAACTTTTTGAATCGGTGATTGAATCAGGAGCTTATTCAGCAAATGGCAAATGTCCAGTACACGGAGAACCTGACAGAGGAACAGTTGGATGCTATGGCAGGGAGTGAAACTCTTCGTTTTCAGGCTACTTCATTTGGAGTGCCACGGAATAATAAGGTCTGTTTTGTACATTTGTTCTTTAACCTATTAGCTAGCTAATATTTAAAGTAAACCTGTGTACCCAGCTGAAACTGGGATTTAATTATTTTCTGAAGTGTCTGGTTGAACCACGTTAGTTAAGTATATGAATATGTAGTATTTTCTTACCTGATCCGTTGCAGCCTTGAACTGCAGAGTGAGTTGATTCTCTTTATCAGATTTGTGAATTGGCTGCACAAGTTGAAGTCCTTGTTCCTCGATTTGTATCTTTCATATTGAAAGGGAGTTTGTAACAAGTAACTGCTATATGAAGTGAGATGATATATTTAGATACTTCTCCAAGACCTATAATCTCAATGGATGGAATTGGTGTTTTTCTCTTAAATAGTTTATTCATTTTTTGTTTTGTTTTGGACCTGTTGACTGTCACTTAATGCACATTATTCGGTGTTTAGGCTCTCAGATAATGGGTATTTTTTCATTCTGTGTAATTTTAGGATGACCTGTTGATGGTTACTTGATGCACATTGTTCATTGAGTTTGTCACTAATTAGAAGCAGCTTGGGCACAATGTCCTGGATTGCAGGGTAGGAAATTGTTTTGAAGATGCAACTTTTGGTGATTGATCTTGCGTGCTTATTCGTGAACATCATTTTATGCAGGCATTAATTAAATCTACAGACAGGCTCCGAGAATCCTTGCGTCCAAAGGATGAACCAAAGCTAGCCATCCCTCTGCTATTACTTATTGCTCAGCATCGTTCAGTGTGAGTTATGATTTGTTTCTGTTATGATCTTTTGGAAAACCTCTGGTATGATAATGAGTATCTTGTAAGCAAGGTTAGACTAAAAGTATAATTATGGTATGCAGTGATTAGTAGAGCTGTAGAGGTCCTTATGTTATTCATATACTTATAAGGATTGTATGAGATGTAACCTCCCTCTCTTATGTTGGATGAAATCAACTGTTGTTTTTCAATACGCTACTTTGCAAGTATATTTGATTTCTCCTTGTTCTCTGAAAGGGATAGGTATGTTCATAAGTTGTTTCTGCATTCCGTTTGAGTTACAATTGTGATCAAGGTCTTTTATCATCCGTAACTATTGCGCAGCCAATTTTATTAACATGCTTCAGTTACATCTAAGCTCTTTCCATTCGCAATTAATGAATCATTTAGGGAGCCTGCAATTCATGAACCCTGCTGTGAAGGGGGGGTTTTTACATTGTTTTGCTGTAATTCCCGTGAAGTTGTCATGATCTTATGCCTTCAACTTGTTTCCTGCATTTGATTTCTTCTATGGTGGAAATCCCTTACCCTTTTCTTTCTAGAAGAGTGTGCTGTGCCTTGTGATGATATAAACCTTTTTTTTTGAATAATCTTCTCTAAACTAATAGATTCAATTAAAAAGCTATTCGAACTTGTTATATCTGGTCTTAACACACGTGTACTACTAATTTCATAATTCCTGTGAGAAAAGAATTTGTTGCAATTCTGACAGACAAACCTAACAGTCCTGTCTTAAAACAATCTGCAATACTGCCCCAAAATATATTTCATTTATTTTCTGCCGCTATTCATTATTTCACATATTCCATTTATCAACCTGATTGTTCTCTCCCTACAGAATTGTCATAAAGGCTGATGCGCCATATATTAAAATGGTTAGCGAGCAGTTCGACAGATGCCATGGGACTCTTCTTCAGTATGTGGAATTCCTTGGTAGCGCCATGACCTCAGCCACTACTTATGCAAAAATGATTCCTTCTCTGGATGATCTCGTTCACCAGTACCATCTTGATCCTGAGGTGTTTTTCTATCTTTTTCTGTATTTAAGAGGGTCTCAACCATTTCTCTTTCTAGTGTCTTAACTTGGAAGGCTATTATCAGTGCTGTGTTTTGAAAACATTATTTATTAGTAAAATGTGTGGTCATCTTATTGGTAATCCTATTAATCTGCTGCATGATGTAGGTTGCTTTTCTGATATATCGTCCGGTAATGAGGCTCTTCAGGTGTGAGGGTAATTCTGAAGTTTTCTGGCCTTTAAAAGACAGTGATGGTAATGCCAGTACAGCAACTTCTAATATGGAGTCTGAACCAACAGGATATTCTGGAAATTTGATTCTTGATCTTGGGTCTCCTAAGAAGCCTATAATGTATGTCTTCTTTTTGCTCTTGTAAATTCTTCAATTGCTGCATTTAGCATATGATCCCCATCTGCTTTATCGGAATATTCTCTAACAGATGGTATTTTAGGTTTCTGGGAGGGCAGCAGAATGAGTAGTTGATTGTCGTAAAATTATTTATTTTTCTATTAACTGATTATGCAAGATTCCACGCAGGTGGTCGGATCTTCTTGAAACTGTGAAAACCATGTTGCCTGCAAGAGCTTGGAATAGCCTCTCTCCTGATCTTTACGCAACCTTCTGGGGGCTAACACTCTATGATCTTTATGTTCCGAGAAGTCGCTATGAGTCAGAAATATCAAAGCTTTATGCTTCTCTCAAAGCTTTGGAAGAACTGTCTGATAATTCAAGCTCAGGTATCGCTAAAAGGAAAAAAGACAAGGAGCGGATTCAAGAATCTCTAGATCGTTTGACTAGTGAACTCCAAAAACATGAAGAGAACGTTGCATCTGTTCGGCGGAGGCTTTCCCTTGAAAAAGACAAATGGCTGAGTTCTTGCCCTGATACCTTGAAAATTAATATGGAATTCCTTCAACGCTGTATTTTTCCGCGTTGCACGTTCAGCATGCCTGATGCTGTCTATTGTGCTGTGTTTGTGCACACTCTTCACTCCCTTGGCACACCATTCTTTAATACTGTAAATCACATTGATGTTCTCATATGCAAAACATTGCAACCGATGATATGTTGTTGTACTGAGTATGAAGCTGGTAGGCTCGGGCGATTTTTGTATGAGACGCTAAAGATCGCATACCATTGGAAGGTAATCACCTCCATAACACACTTTTTGAGTTGCCTTGACCCTCCTAATAATGTACTTTTCTGTTTTCTCCCTCTTGCATGATGATATGTAACATATCTTCCTTGGTGAATCTAAACTTTGGCACACTTTGTCATTCCAGAGGGAAGAATCTATATATGAACGTGAGTGTGGAAACATGCCTGGTTTCGCTGTTTACTATAGGTTTCCGAACAGCCAACGTGTCACCTATGGCCAATTTATTAAGGTTAGTTTTGTTCGTTAAAGTTGCTTGTATATTTCTTTCTATTTTCCTTTTTCCGTTAGTAAGTGTATTTCTTTCTAGTATCTTTCATGTTCCATTCTCTCTGCCTCTCTGAGCACATCTGCTTTGCTCAAAATCTAGCTATAACTAGGACCAAAAGATAAAAATTCTAACTGCAAATCTGTAACTTGGCTTCTGATATGTTTTGTGTTGATATCTTAGATCTCTGTTGGTAGAATTAACCTGGTTATTTCTCGCGGGGGACTTCCGAGTATTTTTGCCGCCTTGAAGTATTAAGTTTATAAATTGTCTATCTGACAGTGCGGAAAATACAATTGTGTTATGCTTTTATGCTTTTAATCTAATTTCAAACTATACTATTCCTGTCTGATAACAGGTACACTGGAAATGGAGTCAGAGAATCTCACGGTTGTTGATACAATGCTTAGAATCATCTGAATACATGGAAATTCGGAATGCTCTCATTTTGTTAACAAAAATTTCGAGTGTTTTCCCAGTGACCAAAAGGAGTGGGATTAACATTGAAAAGCGAGTAAGAGACTTGATGATTGCAATTTTATTCTGTCGTCATTTCGCAATTTTTCCTCAAGGCAACTGATGTCTCTTTTTCTTGTAGGTATCAAGAATAAGAAACGATGACAGAGAGGATCTGAAGGTGCTGGCAACTGGCGTTGCTGCTGCTTTGGCCTCTAGAAAGGTTGGCTTTTTTTGTTTAGTCGTTCTTTTAAGGTAGAAAGATAATTTGTAAATTTGATAGGACATGTAAGCCTGTCTACGGTTTGTACTAAATTATCTCGACATTTGCAGCCATCATGGGTTTCAGACGAAGAGTTTGGCATGGGATATCTTGAATTAAAGCCTCCATCAAAATCGATATCTGGAACTGCAGCCCCTATACAAAGTAGTTCTGTAGTTAATCTTTCTCAAAATGAACCTGGTAGTTCAAAAGCGCAGACCACTACAACACGCTATGGAGATTCTGGAAATTTATCTCGGGATCAGATAAGTAGAGGAAATGGGAAGCTAGACAAAATGGAAAGTGCCTCGCATTCTAAGTCTGACATTGGGAATAAAAAATTGAAGGGTAGTTCTACCAATGGGCCTGATGGTCAGTTATCTGCACTACCAGTTGGCACTCAAGATGGGCCATCAAGATCATCTTCAAATCAGAAATACACGGAAGAGTCGGGTAATAGAGAACTGGATGAAACGAGTACTCGGGTCACTCAGAGGAGCTCTGCGGAATCAGAGGTACTGTTCAAATTGGGTTTGTTTGGTCATCAAATTTATAGGGTGCTGCTAATGCAGTTCTGTCTTTTTCTGTCAAACTTATGTTCTGATTTGCCTTCCACAACTTTAACCCAGCCATATCATGGCTTAGGCTAATTGATATATGTCGTGCTTAGGAAGCTGGTTAAGCATGATTAAAATTGCTTCTTTTCCAAAGTTAGATTGTACCACTTTTATTGATGTGTTTGGACTTCCTTTCATCTACCTGGCTGTTGCTTTCTGTATCTATTTATCGAAATTCCACCACGTCTTGGGTTCAAACATCATGGTCAACATTATCCAAAAAAAAGAAATTATATCTTGCAATTCTCTCATGGCAATTCCTCGTTTCCCTTTTGACTACGACAATTCCTTGTTTCAAACTGACTGCTGAGTGGTGATATTTTACTTGGAATGCTAACTTAGACATGCTTTTATTTTTCATCCTTGAAATCATATGTTGCTGCTTATAATGTTCATTCTCTTATAACTATACATCATATTCATCTGTCTCTTCGTATTATTTTAACAGCCAAAAGGTAATGCAAAACGGGCAATGGCTTCTGGATCCGTTGTTAAGACGCTCAAGCAAGATTCCATTAAGGATGACGGAAAAAGTGGCAAAGCTGTCGGCAGAACTTCTGCCAGTGATAGAGATGTTTCTGGTTTAGTTGTTCTCACTTCAGCAGTCGCATCTAATGGCAATGCAGTTCCTACATCTTCAAAATCAACTCAGTCTGCTAGATTATCTGATGCTCATCATAATGAGTTGAAATCAGATGGTGGGGCTTCTAAATCTGTGCTCAAAGACAATGCATCTGAAACTGCTGATGTGCAGAAGCTTTCTTCTAGGCTTGTTCATTCTCCTAGGAATGAAGCCTCTATTTCTACTTCAAGGTCTAGTGATAAATTGCTAAAGCGAGCAAGTCCTTCGGAAGAACCTGACAGATTAAGTAAACGCCGGAGAGGTGACACCGACTCCAAAGATTTAGAAAGTGAAGCTCGGTTTTCTGATCGAGACAAATCTATTGATACTCGACCTTTGGATCTTGATAAGATGGGCAATGATGACCAGACTCTGTATAGGACGAGTGATAAACCCTCAGAAAGGTCCAAAGATAAGGTTGGTGATAGACACGAAAGAGATTATCGCGAAAGATCAGACCGCCTTGACAAGTCTGTCAGAGATGATAGTCATAGTTTAGCTGAAAGACAGAGAGATAGGTCAATTGAAAGATATCGAGAGAGATCAGTTGATAGGGGACAAGAAAGAGGTACTGATAGAGGCCATGACAGACTATCAGAGAAAGCAAAAGATGACCGGAGCAAAGATGACAGGAATAAATTGCGGTATAGCGATTCGTCTGCAGACAAATCTCACGATGATCGTTTTCGTGGTCAAAGTTTGCCTCCACCGCCACCCTTACCTCCTCACGTAGTTCCTCAATCGGTTGCTGCAAGTAGAAAGGACGACGATGCTGATAGAAGGCTTGTAACTACCAGACATGGCCAAAGGCTTTCTCCGAGAATTGATGAGAAAGAACGAAGACGGTCGGAAGAAAATTCTACTGTCTCACCGGATGATGCAAAGCGTAGAAGAGAAGACGATTTTCGGGAGAGAAAGCGAGAGGACCGTGAGGTGTCTACGGTTAAGGTAAGATCTTTCTATTAGTTAATGATTGTGTTACATTGTTTCCCGGATGGTTGATTATGGTTTTAGAAACTCTGATGGTGGCGTAAGCATTTCCTGATTATCACTAGTTACGATGTCTTGACAAAAACGTCCCATCTGTCTACATATTGTTTCTAGTATTTACTTTCACTGCATGAAATCTGATTACTTGTAGCTGGAGGAATTGATGTTCATCATCGTGTCATGGTCTCTAAGTTTCCCTTGCGACTTGAAATTGCTATAAGCAGGCGGAAGAGAGAGAAAGGGAAAGGGAAAGAGAGAAGGCGAATCTATTGAAGGAGGAGATGGATGCAGCTGCAACGTCCAAGAGGCGAAAGCTTAAAAGAGAGCATTTGCCCCCAGGAGGAGTCGAAGCTGGTGAATATTCTCCTGTGGCGGCCCAACCACCTTCCCTTCCAATGGGAATGTCTCAATCGTATGACCTAAGAGAGAGGGGAGATCGCAAGGCCTCCATGGTCCAACGTACAGGATATGTCGAGGAACCTCCTGCCAGAGCTCATGGTAAAGAAGTGGCCAGCAAGGCTGCCCGGCGCGATGTCGATCCGTATCCTTGCTATCTTATGTTCATGCCAACTCATATATCTGCTTGCTCTGATCTGTTAATTAATTTTCTTCACTGCTGCATCAATACGATGAGATATGTCTGCATAATTACTGATTGAAACATTTCCACTTGCATACTTTTCTGGCTTTGAAGTGAACATCCTTAATTTGATTATCAGAATGTATGAACGAGATTGGGACGACGAAAAGAGGCAAAGAGCTGAACAGAAGAGGAGGCATCGAAAGTAATGCAGCAGTAAAGCTGAAATAAAGGAAAACTTGAAACTTGCTGGGATGAGTGATCTTCCGTATCGAACTGTTGTGTAAACTTCCCAGATCTTACACTGTTGCGGTATCTCCAATGGTGGATTTGATCTCAACTTAGCAACAAAGATCTATTTAATTTTTTGTGTTGTTATTGAAGGACAATTGTGTCTGCGCTATTTTTGAATGACTGATGTAATCCTGTATATTGAGCCTTGTGTAGAACAGTAATTCTGTACTATGAGCAATATAGGAATTGAAGACAGTGGTTCGGCATCAAGCATAACTTCGTGCTGGATCGAGGCTTAGAAGATTGTTGTTGTAAACTGAGTAGCTTATACTTGCATAGGCTAGTAACCAATTTGTGAAAGTGATCTACTTACATAGGCCTCAAACTATGTATCTTAGTTTGTTTACAACTTTATAGTGTAACTTTGGTATTTAACGAAGAATACCGGATCAATGAATACGCGTATGCAATTACAATTTGTGTACAAACTACTTATACTCAATTACCCATCATTCAAAACAATAGGATCTTAAAGAGCAGACCCAAACCACACACTATCGCAAGCAGTGGGAAACTGAACAGCAGAAACAGTGAACACATATAGAGGCTAGGACCAACACAAAAAAGTTGGCATACGTTTGAGAGTCAAGGTGGGTAAAAAACCATGTTCAACCACTACGATCAATCAATAGCAGACGCAATCATCAAGGCTCCATCGAAGTCGAGGTGGTCCAGAGGAGAGGAGAGGATCAGCACTATATCCTATAGTCACAGGAACTCTGGAATGAGAACCGCCTCTAAGGATTGTAACAATGTTGATGTTCCAAGCATACGGGTCACCTAAAATGCACCCGGTAAAGAAAACAACCTTTGAAATAGATGATGCTGAGAAATCGGAACATGGAACTAACTCATGAACCGCTCGATTTTTACTTTCCCTAAAAAAACTACCTTAATTATTATCAAGTTATAATGCATTATTATGCTCAAATAATAATTCAGTAGGATTCGCCGGCAGAAAATCTCATGGGGACGATTGATATCACAATGATCATTCTGTTTATTAATTATTTAATTTAATAATATTCAACGAAAGAAATATCATGAATTGTTTGATAGCAATACGCACTGAATTCGCTGTAGCAAAACTGGAATGAGATTGTTCCAGTTTTGATTTCGATCCCTGGGTTGGATTCCCGGATTCGAATCCCGGCATCGGAATTATTTTTTGAAACAAACAGATCACGTCTTTTAACTTTTTCTTTGCTCTTTCTTCTCCATAAGAGTAAGAAACACTAGTGTATTAGTTACACGTTCAAGGTTGTCAAGTAATTAAGTTGTAAGGCAGCCAATCACAGCCCAAGAAATTTAATTACAACTTTAAGACATATATTGGTAGTGTAAATGTCTATCAAGTTTAGCATTTCCTTCGTCGAATTCCTGTTTGTTTTCATGAATATTTGATATATACGAATTGTTATTCTAGTTTTCTTGCTCAACCATTGTCACTCGTCATCCTTTATGTCCTCTAGTTTCGTTTCAACAATTGGTACAAATATATGTCCCATATGTAACTTTCGATCTACATCTTCAAAAATTCAAACTGTAACCCGTCTAATACTACGAAAGCTCTCTTTCATATAAGTTGGTAGGAAAAAACACTATTTTGCTTTTGTTTGTCTTTTCGAATTGAAACTATGGATAATTCCTCTTCTCATGAGTACCAAGAAGGCTCGTGCACTAACCTGACTCGAACCGTGGTAAAAAAATTGTGTATCTCATGTAAATTTGTGTAAAAATATAATCGAAATGACAAAATTTTATTTGCGACAATACTTTAATTAGTCCAAGGTTGTGACTTGTGACCATAGAGCTTTATTGAAAAGTATGTGGTATTTTTGTAACTGATGAGATAAATCGAACCGTATTTTCATGGATTAATGTATCCAACAAACATCAACTACCGTGCCCATGGAATCAATGTGATGCTTCACTCTTTGTTTTTTATAACAACATGGTCCCTCACTCATTACTACCAACTCAATTTTTTTGTTTTAACATAAACCTAGGGTATTATTAAATATCAATCGAGGTTACATTATCGGTCTCAAACTGATCAATTTAGAAAACAGGCGGACGATTCATCCAAACTATAAAAATTCGCCAATTGGTATTACTACAAACCATAATATAAACAGCCATATTGACTTTGCGACGACAATGTCGCCAGCAACTATCATCCAACTCTCCTGTAATCCGTCGAATATTTCTATAAAAGACTCCAAATTCTGTATCATCATTGTTAATTCCTTCAATAACCAAATTAAATTAAAGTAAATGTAGGAAGAAAGTGGTAGACATTAAGACGAGAACAAATGAGAAGCATCCAATGTTTGGAGTGTGTTTGTCTTCATCACAACTAACAAAGAAGTTGGTGATCCCAATTATGATTTAACAACCTGACAAATGTCAACGACAAAAACTGTAACACCCTAAATTCAAATAATTGGTCAACCAACCAAATCCCTAATTTTACACATTCTTTCCAATTAAATTACTTGACCGGAGATTAAACTCAACTTTAAGTCGGCACGTTTTTTAATGGTTAAAAAGTGGTAAGCACGTTTATTTGTGGGTAAATTATGAGATTTCACGTTCAATATGAGCTTTTAGCAAAATTATCTGAGGTGGTTTTTATCGATATTATAAATCATTTGGTAGAAGGGAAATTTGAGTATATTTATGAGGAATTTTACGTTTTAAAATATCTATAGTAATAAGTTTGTGTATTTCAAAAGTTCAAAATTTTCAATTGTGTCTGTTTTATGTAATGTAGGCATTTTGACTTCCACAAAACAAACCAATGAGCCACAACATTATTTCCCCAATCATTTTGTCTACCAAATATATTAGATATAATTAGTTTTTTTATCAAATCTAATAACCTAACATTCTCAAACTTATAAAAAACACTTTTCCACATTTCTTCTATCAGTATACTTCCTCTAATTTCAAAACTCTATACCAAACAACCACTTAATCCGAACACCAATTTTAAGCAATTTTACATGAATCGGCACATTCGCTCGAAAACCAAACATGGCATATCATATAAATTCCCAGCACCAGCAAATAAACAACCAATCAAGCCGGCCAAATCGTTGATTAATAATAATAATAATAGAAACAAAATAAAACTCTAATCTGACCAATCTCATAAACAGTTGCTAAAAGCACAATACCAAACCAAAGGAATAAACACCCTTTACCCAAAAGACCACATTTTCAGCATCAGATGCCCCCCCCCCCCCCCCCCCCCCCCCAACCCACCATTTCAGCATCAGACGTTCATCAACATCCATCCATCTACCGGGCATCCGTTGATGTGAAAGAATCCGCAAATCCAGGAGGCCGAGTCGATATGCTAGTCTGCGTAGTATCCAAAGCGGAGATGTTGCTTTCGTCCCCTTCGATCTCCTGCCACTTCTTCAGTGCTTGAGGCAACGTCATGTCGAAGTCGATCATCGCCAGGTCATCATCGTACCCGTCCTGCTGGCCAGAACGATCCGGTTTCCAGAGCTCGGCGAGGGACGAAAGTGTGTTGACTACGTGGCTCATTTCAGGTCTCTGGTACGGCTCCCTCGCTGTGCAGTGACCTGCCAGGTCAGCAACTGTGGAAATGCTGGCGAGTGTCTCCTCGTTCTGCTCGATCGACGAGTCGATCACCTGATTGAACGCCTTCTTGTCGATCAGCGTCCTTCGGAAGAAGGGTACGAGATGGAGCCTGTCCTCTGGCTCGGTTTCGTCTAGGGCTCTACGTCCCGTGATTAGTTCCATTAGTATCACCCCGAAGCTGAAGACGTCGACCTTGATCGTTACTCGTCCAGTCACTGCCACCAGAAAACAAGATAGATTGTTAGCTGATAATACAATAGCCACCATGAAAATGGATGTGCATGTATAACGAGTGAAAGGAGAAACCTTTCCAATTTCCAAAACTAATAACATTCTTTTCCAAGTTCCAAAACTAACATTCATAAAAGAGAAAGCAAGTGAAATCATTCAGATTCATTAAGAAATAAGTTATTTCTGCAGAAAAGTGGCACAGTAAGTAGTAGCATTTGCCACAGCCATTACTACTTCAGTGTGGACAATCCACCTAAAAAGTCGGCAGGATATATAGTTTACACCTGTTGATGAATAGATTACCTGCATATTCTGGGGCCATGTACCCGAAAGTTCCAGCCAGTCTCGTCGAAATAGAGTTTACTCCCTCAGGAGCAAGGCGAACCAACCCAAAATCTGCAACTTTCGCGCGCAAGTCATCTGCCAGCAGGATATTCGAAGGCTTGAGATCCCGATGGATGAAACTCTGGTGTGCCAAACCATGCAGATACTCGACAGCTCTAGCGACATCCAAAGCAACCGTCAGTCTCCTCGTCCATTCCAACGGCTTCAACCCTTCGGTCTTCCAGTGAAACAAGAACCTACTAAGAGTTCCCTGAGGCATATACTCATAGACAAGGATCTTCTCATTCCCATCCAGGCAATACCCGAGGAGCGAAACAAGATGGCGATGTCGAACCTTGGTCAGCACCGCAATCTCAGACATGAACTCCGTCATTCCCTTATCGCTCACCACAGAAGCCTCCATCCGTTTCACCGCAATTTTTGTCCCGTCGTGTAATTCGCCCTTGTAAACGGTACCAAACCCGCCTCTTCCTAGTATATTGTCAGGACTGAAGTTATCAGTCACTTCTCTCAAAACTTGAATAGAGATCACCATGCTCCCTGCTTCCACAACGTGGATATCAGCAGAACAATTGCTGCTAGCCGCTGTGTTGATGCTGCCCGAGAAGCCATTTGACCTCGATCCAGCAACAGTTATCTTCACAGCATCGTTGTTGTCAGAATCGCGAGGATGAACCACCATCGTGCTCGGACTTTGGACCTTGCTGTATCGCTTCCTTTTCCTACAGTAGAGAAAGAAACAAACCCCGCCCAAACCCACAAGAACAACAACTGCAGCAACTGAACCTGCAACTTTCCCAGCAGGACTAGAACTCTTACCACTACCTCCATCACCACCACCATTATTCCCACCAGACCCGCCACCTCCTCCGCCTTTAGTCGGCCCTGGAGGAGAAACAACGATCTCCTTACCGATATTCGGATTCCCATCAGTAATCACATTGGGACCATTGAATGAAGGAACTTTCCCATGGATATCATTATCAGAAACATCCAACACCTTAAGATTACTCAACTTAGTCAGCTCATCCGGTATGGTACCAGTGAAATCATTACGCGAAAGAATCAGCTTCTGCAACGAAGCAATTGAGGCGAAATTAGGCGAAATCGAACCGGTAAGCCCCTTGTTATCCAAATTGATGACTATAATATCTCCTCCAGAAGGAGAACACTGAATCCCAGCCCAATTCTTGCAAGGATCGTTTCCTTCCCAACTCTGAGCCAAAACAGCAGGGTATCCAAACCCTTCAACAGCTGCTAGCAATTCATTAACTCGAGCATCACAACTAACCCCAGGTTTATCCAAACAGAACCTATTCGAACCATTTCTCATATCCAGCGTAATATACTTGGGGAACTCCGGAGTCGGTCCTTGGAGCAAATTGTTAGTAAGAACCAAGTTTGTCAAAGTAGCAATCTTAGCTAAAGAAGGAGGAACAATACCAGTCATCTGATTATCCCTCACATCCAATTCCTGCAACGACGACCCGGAAAAATCCGGGATAGGACCCGTAAAGCTGTTGCTCTGTAAAAAAGCCTGCGTCAAAGTGGATATATTCTGCAACACTGTGATCGTCCCATTCATCTTGGAATCGCCCTTCTGATTGTTCAACCACAGAGAGACGAGATACGAGTTGGAAGCATTCGCCGGGAGAGGTCCTTGCAAGTAATTGTAAGACAAACGCAGATGGTTAAGCCCGCTGAAGGTATCGCCATTGAAGAGGAAATCAGGTAGGGAACCAGTAAGGCTGCTGTTATCGGCGGAGAAATTCTTCAACGACGGCGAGTCCTTCAGCGTCGGCGGGATCACCCAGGCGGAAAGCGGATTGTGGGCGAGGTACACTTCCTCCAAACCGGACAGACCGGAGAAGAAATTCGGAGGGATGGAGTCGAAACGATTGTGCATGAAGTTGAGGTAAGTTAACGAGGTCAGCCCAGATAAATCCGGAATTGGACCCGTTAACTGGTTGTCGTCGACTTCTAAGATGGCTAACGAAGTCAAGTTAGCCATCTCCGGCGGGAGGGAGCCCTTTATACCCTTATCGCTGATCTTGATACGGGTGACCCTATTCCCGGAACAAACAACTCCGTCCCAGCCGGAGCACGGGTCGGATCCGGCCCACTCCTTCAGGTCACCCAGATTGTCCCGAAGCTTCATCATGGCGGCGGCATCGGGAGAGACGGACTGAGAGATTGCAAAGGGGAGGAGATGAAGGAGAAGGGTCAGAACAGTACCGCTGAGTCCCGGCCGGCGAGGCTTTTTCATCCTTTTTTTTCTGATTCTTCTTTACTGAGTAAGCTTTTGTCTGAGAGAGTGAAATAGAAAGGTAAAGGGTGGGGGGAGAAAGCAAAGAAATCTTGAGAATCAATGGAGAAGGAAGCGGCGGAGATTAAGGGAAGGGGGGGGGGGGGGACAGAGAAAAAAACAAAGTGGGGATTTGATTACGGTAATGGATACGAAGAAATTTTTTACCTTTTTCCCATGGAATGTAATGACTGACGAAGAAGAAGGATAAGAGAAAGCGTTTGGAAATGGAACAATGGTGCTTGTTTCCTTTTTTAATTATTCTTATTTAATTTTAAAATGGTGAAATTATAGAATAGATACCTATACTGAACATAGTAGCGATGAGGTCACTGATAAATGTTTCTATGAGAAGTTTGGTGGTTTTGTTGTTGGTACTAAGTACTCATAATTGCAGTTAGGTTTGGGTCCATTTATTCTTTCTTGCAAGAAAGTGGTAGTAAATAGTTATTGCGTCATCAGTCCTGTGGAATTGTATATTGGTTTCTTTCTTTTTTAATTTGTTTATTTGGAGATGCACGCATTCGAGCCTACTGGAGTAATACTCGCACCAAAAAAGTTATAGGGTGGGTAAGCGGAATGTTCACACGACAATAACATAAATAGATTAGAGATGGATTTAAGTATCATCATCGCCTCATACTCATATACATATCTTACCTTGCGGTTTAGTATTTTTTATTTTTTATTTTTCTCTCTTTATGATAATTGCACTTAAAATCACTCATTCAAACTATCTATTTCGGAAAATAAGAAATTTTATCCAAATTTTTTCTATTTCGAATCATCCATTCGAACGACCCGTAATAATTTGATATAGTTGGATATTATTACCAAAAAATATATATGATTGAATATGCAAATATAAATTACTTATCTAATTTGAGACAAATGTTAGAATTTGTCCAATTTAAAAGATTGCACTATGTCATTACAGTTAAAAGAGTAAACAAAGCACCTTTTTGTCACAAAACAACGAATCGAGAAGAAACGGAGAATGATATAGAGTTCGTTTTTTTAATGTGCTATTATGGTTGCAGTTTTCTGATTGATCTCTATTCAATACATATTACAACATGCTTGTGAAACTACTAAGCATTTACATTCTTTTGTTTCGCCTTTTGAAAAGATCGTATGTACATGTACGACATGATTAATCGAAGTATCAAAATACGTCTGCTTTGTAACCCAACTGTTAATAAATGTAAAGATTAGTACAATTAACTAAATCGTATTGACCATATTTACCATTTTTCCTAAATCCAAAATCATGAGGGCAAAAGTGGCAACTTCTCACCCAATTAGGAAAATGAGGAAAAAATAGTTTAATTAGCTTAGCTGGCAAGCAGAAGAACAACACGTATGCGCGTAGGGTACCCCCTACTGTGTGAATAAAATAGTGCGTCGGCCGTCCGGTCCAAGCCGTTTGGTCAAATTGAAGTGGTGGGCCGCCTGTAACACAATCAGCATTAAAGTAACATTATTTATTGTTTTGCTTATAAACCCACCATAGTTTTAAACTAATTTTTTAGGCACTTATGTCTTTTTTTTTAATCATTGAATGATAGTGAGTGTATATTCTGTGTGTATGCCCCAAACGATTGGTTGTTTATTTATTTTTAATGGGTCTATAAAGAGTGTACAAAGATTGGATTTGAAGGAGAAACTACTAGAAAAGGCTTTTCGTATCAACGACCGTGGTGGTGGTGAGAGTAATTGTCTGTATTAGCAGCGAATAGCGATTGCAATGATTATCATTTAATTTATATTTGTTAGTTCATTTTTTTATGATTTTATATTTTAATATTAAAGATCCGTACTCATTTGTAGCCTATGTGGCAACCACATCAGTTTGGTAACATGTTGGGTCTTACTAAATCTACAAAAAAATGTAAGTGCACTCAAATCGCTACTATAATGGCATCTGGTGTAAAATATTAAATATAATGGCATTCGGTGCACTAACTTAATACTATAAGGGTATGAGCTGCATTTTACTCGAAACCAATCTCAAGGCACTACAAATTCACCATAAACTCGAGTTCTTCTTGTGGACGTTATTGCATCGAAACCTTTTGATTATGGAGGCGTTGCGGAAGAAGGGTGTGACAATACCCCCTGATTGCCCTGTTTGCTGGGGGCCTCTGAAGTCTTTCGAACATCTTCTATTCTCTTGCCCGCTTGCGCTATGATATTATTTTGTGTACCAGATACGCATTTTGTATACTACTGGCAGCAAATAATAGCGTTCCAGCCTCAGATGGCCTCTGTCCGGGTCTTCGCTTGGAGGCGCATATGGAAAAGCCGTAATTGGGTGGTTTTTATCATACTCAAGGGGCTCTCGTTACGCTGTATCGCCAGTTCTGCCGGCCGGTGGCTGAGTTAGGGCACTTGGTTCGGGACCCTGTCCCCTTGCAACCAGTCTCTGCGGCGGGTTCTCGAGCCGCGGTTTTGTGGGTTCCGCCCGTATCCCCGCGGTTGAAAATGAATGTAGATGGTGTTGTTCGGCAGGGGTCAGGAGGGCCACGAGGCTCGTTCTACGCGATACCAGTGGGGCGGTTCTTCATGCGCAAGGGACTCTGTACCCGAGTCTGACAGTACCGTCGGTTTTGAAACTACTGGCACTTCGGGACGCCTGTTTCTGGTGTCGCAACCATAATCTTTTGCAGGTGGACATTGAAGGAGATGCAGAAGGAGTGGTGGCGGACTTTAAGGTGTATTGAATTGTGTTTAATGCTCCGAAACAATGTCAAATTTTGGTACTTATATGTCGGAGTCCACACGTTGGAAATCATGGCTGTAGATGAATCTTTACTATTGTCGAGATGAAGCAATGATAAATTGATCTGAGATGTTATTTGCCTCATGTCTTGGTGAACTTTGATCTAAAACCTTAATTTCTTGTCTTTAATTACATCACTATGATAATATCCATATTCCATTTATAACTGTTCCTTGTCGATATGCATCATCAATTGGAGATCTCAGGGGAGATATACGTACCTGAAAAATACAATAAAATGAACATTGAACTAACATTAAGAAGACTTCATTCGGTCTTAGGGAGATGCATGCTGAAGCATATGGAAGATGGTATTGTTGTTGTTGTTGTTGTTGTTGGTGGTGGTGGTGGTGGGTGGGAGAGAAGCCATTCTCCTCAACACATCCTCAGAATTAGGATGATGAGGAGGATGCTGCTGCTGGCTAAGCGTATGATGACGCTTTCGAACTGCGAGATTCTGATGGGCTTCTGCAAGTTCCAGTATTACTCCTTCATCATCATCAGCAGCAGCAGCAGCAGCTTTCTGATCTATCGCTATTGGCATTGCTGATATTGGTGGATTCTTCGGGCTACATCTCTTCCTCCAACTCTCAAAACTTCTCCTATGATGATGATGAGTACTTCTTCTTCCCTCCATTTTCACCGCCTACAAGCAACCAAACCATAATCAAACCTTAATGAGTCTGGTTAAACTAAAAGAATCCGATCAACATATATACATCCAACTATGTGTATATCCATATTGGTCAACAGGGTTAGGCATTTGACTTCACAACTGGTTTTACTGTTGCACACTATTATCTCAAGCCTTACATAATAACCTTAAGGCTTACATAACCATTCTAAAATGCTGTTATTTAAGCCTTACATAACAAAGTTCAGCCTCACACATTAACAAATCAAAATTTGCAATTATTTTTCAAATAGGTTAGAATTTCTCTTTCAACTTTTCAAAACTCCGCTAATAAAATGAATCTATTTACGAAATTGCTTGCATATATTTGAAATCTTTTATATTCCAAATCTCTTGCTATTTCAAATAATTTCTAGACCAAATCCCAAAATCACGCCACCCATGAGCTACATATAATGGTTTGTTTACTTCCTATACGATATGGAATAGAAGATTTTGAACATTAGAAAAACAAAAACAGTCCAAAGAGGAAATGTTTTGGATTATAGTGAGAAGAATTGTGATTGCAGGTGGTGTTTAATTAACTTATAGCTTGTAGCTGGCTTACATGAACATGATGATGATGATGAGGAATTGGAGCAGTAGGAGTAGTAAAGGAAGAGGTAGGAATGGGACATTTAACAGGACGGTCTTCATCCAACGGCTCCGTCGGATGCTCAACTGGCCACACCACCACCTCATCCGTCGTCGGATCCACCACTACTCCTTGGTTACCATTGAATTCCCAGCTGATGATTCCTTCCTGCTGCAGCCAGCATACCAAAAGTAGCATTCCTCATTAATACTTGCTCACTTCCTATATATAACCACACGTCCCTCCACAAGTACAATATGTAATAATAATTCAATAAATGCACAGGGAGGTACGTACTGGGTTATTGCAGTAGTTATCGAGTCCCTGCAGCTGCAGGTGGTGGTTGCTCAAGCTCATTATTCCCTTCATGTACTTTGTAACTAGTTACTTACTGTGGTCACAACTCACAACTGGTTTTCTATGTTTGATTTCAGAGCAGAGAGATTAAGCTTTTAGCTTTTAGTGTGAAAGCAAATTGTAAAGAGAGGGCAAAATTGGTTACTAGCATTATGGTAGAGGCCAGAGGCATGAAAAGGAGAGAATGCAAAAGGAAAAGCAGAGATATATACACATACATACAGTGAAAGATTCTCCTTTAACCCATTTCCCCTTACTACTTTATTTCTCCCCTCTCTATCTTTTGTTTTCTTTATGTCGGACGAAAGCAATACTGTGTCTCTGTGTACAATACTGGGCCGAATTTATCGCAACGGTGGATCGAGAATGATTTAATGTTTATATTGGTTTGAATTGTATAGAAATTCAAATATATTGATTTGTAAATAAAAGAAAATTCAACTTGCCTGAAATTTAAGAAATCTTCATCTGACCTCAAAATTGGAAAATGGGTTCGCGTTTGCATTTGTACATTTCACTAATTAAGAATAAAATAATTTCCAGCCAAATATATTAATTCGGAAGAGTAAAACATTAACCCATATCGGACAAGAGGCTTAGGTGCAGGATAACCCTTTTCTTTCGATGAGAGTCAAATTTTAATCGTTGTAGTTTCCAGCTTTTTCGATCTTTTTCGTATTTTTCGATTTCATTTTGAATTCTTATTGTAGTGTTGTCTAATTGTTCTTTCTTGGAGGGATAGCTGTACTCTTTTGGAGAGTTTTTCAAACCGCAACCCTAGCCACTAGTCACCACCACCATCATCGCCATGCGGCCTTCATCGTCTCCGATCCCCCGTCAGGCTGGCACCCGATGCCAACCAACTCGCCCCTGATCTATGTCCCGCTGGTCTCCAACCCGCGAAGCTGGGAATCGGCGCCCGGATCCAACGGCGCAGCACGCGGCAATCGGCGCTCTCCCAACGTAGCACGCACCAACCTTTTAACGAAGGTATACTAAATCTCTATCCATCCTCTTTTTAGACTGGGTTTGGGTAATTTCTGACTAGGCGGGTTATATCTGATTAAGGGATAGATGCTAAGAATCGTGTGATTTAAAGCAAACTGTTCTAGAAAATTGAATATATCACCGATGATTTGTTTTCTAATCAAGTAATAGTAATAAGAGTATTAAGCCGAAATTATGATTAAAATGTATCGAGTACTGAGCCAAAACAACAAAGTACTGAGCCGGGTCTAAAATTGCCCTGAGTCAAACTCAAAATAATTGTGAATTTATGCTTGAATTTACCACTTAGAGTCGAAATTGCTCTGAACTGTGACTCTCGTAAACACCCCACTAGATCCGCGTGACTTATCAATCATTCAATGACACATTAGTTATACACATTGAAAGAGATTTAGCTTAGAGTGTCATATATTCATATAATGTTCTCAAAATATGAACTTATTTTGTGGTTCGTTGTATATATGCGTTATATATATAAAATTCTACAACAATATAATTATTTATATTTTGTGACCTACAATGATTATAATATTTATTAATTTAATTATTTTCGACAACGCCACAAGGCTTTATAATTGACTGTTTGTTAATAATGATCACCCAATCTGCTATAGCATGCTCTTCAAAGATTATCTTTCAGGTTTGATTTTGGTCCCTGGGTTGGAATTCGAACTTGGAACCAGGGATCGAAATCGAACCTGGAAGTGGCACAAGTGTTGCTACAGTGGATTTGGTGATTAATGTAATGTTAACAAATAAACAATTAACACTCTCTAAATCTGTAGCTCGTGAGCCAGCTTGTTTGGATCTTGCGAAGCTACTCGACTCCGGCTAACAAGCTGGCTTGTTTGAAGCTCGCGAAGTATTTTCATGTTTTGTTTAGAAAAAAACCAAAAATATGATGGATGTATCGCAATCAATAACTAATTACACCTAAATAATAATAATAACTAATTATACCATGGCGTAGAATTTGTATTTCATTGTCGAACTCAAGCTTGTTTAGGTTGCTTAATGAGTCCAACGCTTGTGGAGTTTCGGACGAGCCTAGCCCAAGCTCGTTTAGACCGCTTGACAAGCCAAACTTGTGATTCGAGCTTCAAACGAACAAAGATCAAGCTTAATAAGCAGTCTAAATGAGCTGAGCCGAAATCCGGTCTTCAGCAGCTCTAGATAATAAAAATATTAAACAGAGAAAATTAGAAAAAAAATGTTTTCCTCTGCTGGGATTCAAACCCAGAATTCCAACCCAGGGATCGAAATCAAACCTGGAAACACTTCAATTATGTTGTGCTACAGCGGATTGGGTGATTGAAATTAACAAACGATTATTTATATTCTGGCCACATTATTGTCGAATATAATTAAAGTATTAAAAAAGTAAAACAAAAGTTAAACACGAATGATAATATTTAAAAAGAAATTCCGCTGCCGGGATTCGAACCCGGAATTCCAAGGCGCAATCAAACTTAGAAGGTTTTATCTTGAAGAGTTTGCTACAGCGGACTTAGTGATCATTGTCAACAAAAAGTTAATTATAATATCTTGTTGCATTGTCCAAGATATTTAACGAAGATAAAATTACATTTTCTTAACAGAACTTTAGTATAATACGAAGAACTAATAAATTAAGAAAAATTCTTCGGTAGAAACCCTTTTTTACCCGTACACCACTTCATTGTGGCAGCCACATCAACCTGTTGCTGATTATGCGATGTCAAATATTTGGTTTAGTTCCTTTTCGGATGGATTCGCCTTAGCAATATCCGGAGTATATGTCTCTGCCTGTTTTGATCATTAATTATTGATTTTAAAGACTTTTTATTGTCACCCCGATTCCAAAAAATATCAAAATCAAACCTTTCATAGACCGGAACTGAACCTAATGGTGATTTTAATGGACCGGAATCAAACGATTCATTTCAATTGACCGAAATACAACCAAACCAACTCCAATTGACCGAGGTATAAGAAGTCACCTACATTGTTGAAAGATTAGACGTGATTTGGCTCAATGTCTGTGCATTTTCCTTGAGGGGGGCTCCAGTGACTCCTCCAATTAGGGGTGGAAGTTTGGGAACGAGATTCATGGATTTCCATTCTCGTTCCTGTTTTAATGTAAACAAACCGTCCCTGATCCGTAATAATGCAAAGACTCGTTGGAAAACTCGAAAGAAATTTGTCATACATCAAAACATCACCTAGAAGTGTCAAATGAAGAGTAGAACCATAAATTAAATAAGTATAAAATAAGGGCTAAAGAGTATAATAAAATGTTAAGAAAGCGAATGTATCGAAAATATAACTATAAAGAACAATGATAAAGAGATACAAAAGAGAGGAAAAGAGAACTTTCTTATTCATCTCCTCCGAAGCATTTGGGGTAACATAATTGACGTGTTTTCAGGTTTGATTTCGATCCCTGAGTTGGAATTCTGGGTTCGAATCCCGGCAGTGGAATTGTTTTTAACGTTTTATTTTTCTCCGTCTAGAGCTGCTGACGACTCAACCTTGGTTCGGTTCATTAATTTATATCATCGTTCGAGCTCGGCTCGATTCATTAATTTATATCATCATTAGTCTTTATATAGACTAAAACTAATTAATATCAATTAACTCACTCGTAATATGTAGCTCGCGAGCCAGCTCGTTTGAATCTCCCGAAGTGACTCGATATGGGCGTGATTGGGCTCACGAGCTGGCTCGTTCGAGGCTTGCAAAGTATTTCCGTATTTTTGTTTAGGAAAAACCAAAATATGATGAATGATTTTATCGTAATCAATAACTTATTAGATAAAGCGAAATACTTGTATTTCATTTTCGAGTTCAACCTTGTTTAGGTTCCTTAATAATTCGAGCTTGTGTTAAGCTTCGAACGAGCCGGGTTCGAGCTTGTTTAGACCTCTTGCCAAACCGAGCTTGTGATAAAAATATTAAAAACAGAGAAAAATAAAATGTCCTCCAATGCCAGGATTTGAACCCATAATTCCAACCCAGGCGTCGACATAAAACCTGGAAGCACTTCAATTAAGTTGTGCTACAGCGGAATTGATGATTGCAATTAACAAACGATTATTTATATTTTCTCCACATTATTGTCGAATATAATTAAAGTATTAAAAGGAGAAAAACAAAAGGTTAGACACACATATTGATTTGTTTTAAAAAGAAACTCCGCTGCCGGGATTCGAACCCGGAATTCCAACCCAGGGATCGAAATCAAACCTGGAAGATAAACTTTTGAGTTTGCTACAGCGGATTTGGTGATCCTTATTAACAAATAATCAATTATAAAGCCTTGGGGCATTGTCGAAAGTAATTAAATTAAGGCGTAATAAATAGCATAATCATTGTAGGTCCCCATAATCGTGAGGGAATATGTACTCTCCTTCACTCCATACGGAAAGTGCTTATAAAAAATAATGCCTAATTCTAACTCTGTTATAACGAGAACGCGTGTGATGCTGAATTTATTAAAGATCATTAGATTATTAGTTTTTGTTCTTTTTTTAATTTAAAGGTCCACATCATCCAGAGGCGGTTTCGATATTTTAAAAAACTATTTTTTCTTATTGTTTTATTAAAAACTAACACAACTTATTTAGTTCAAGTCTGATTTTTATGTTCATTATATAGATTTATTCGTCTTTCAAAAACCAATTTAACGAGACCAATATTGATTTTATCTGGACCATTTTAGAAAACATATTTTTTTATCTTAATTCGAGCATAAATTCTTCATTCCAAGTCCGATTTTCATACTCTTGATATGGCTAATAACTACGTCTTACACTAGTTGTTAATAACATGGAGTTTGATCGTGGGACGACATTATGTTTGGGTTAATGATACTCCCAAGTATATGGTGAAAAATACATTACAGAAGTTGAGTACTATACAAAGAAGGCAACAAAACAAGTAGAAGTGAAGGACTAATTAAGAGTACAATACCACTTATTAGAAACAGAAACAAAAATTAATGAACTAGAAAAGAATCCAAACACGTCCAATTGTTTTGAATATTTGCAGTACTGTGCTAACTGTTTTTTTTTTTTTTGCTAATTATATTGTTGATGATCATATAAAAACCTAGCCAGCAACAAGGCCAAGAATGAAATTCCTGTAGTGACCAGAAGTCTCGGAATGGATAGCATCAACCAACGGTTTCTTGAACCTCTTCTGGTACTCGACCTTAATGTCCTGCATATCAATCTGTTGGAAAAAAACAGCGAATAGTTTATAACAAGGAAAAATGTTTCAAATATCATATTGAAGAAGAAAAAGTTGCGACAAAGAATTAACCTCAACCCTCGTCACCACTGCCCTTATTAGCGCCGTATCATTTGTCCCAAGCCCTCTCATCGCCTTCCTAAACACTTTCGCATAGTACTTCGCCGGATTCTCCGCGCACTGCAGTATCGCCGACACCCCGTTCCTGAAGCTCCCCGACGTCACCTCCTTGATCGCCATTCTGAGGTCCTTTTTGTACATGGTCTCGTAGGCCGATTGCAGGGCAACCAAATGAGCTCTGCTTCTCTCGGTGAAGATCTCGGTGAGGGCGGCTTCCACCTCCGAGGAGCCGGACTTCATCTTGCGTATGCAGTTCGCGTCGCTCTCCACCAACAGCTTGTCGATCTCTGGCCCCTCGTACCGCGTGGTGTTTACGTACGCCACAAGGAGCCGCTTGTGGTCCCCCGACGCGTAGTTTTTTATGTCGTCGTCAAGGGCGCTCCCGAATTTCGAGGAGTAGAGTTGCTTGATCTGTCGGATTTGGGAGCACGTTCGAGTGCATATGATCTCCGTCGCTCCCCTGGCGTCGAACATCGGCACCGCTTTGAATGCCTGCCTCAGCGCCATTGCGTCGCGCTCGGCTGGGTTCTCCATCCATAGCACAACCGCTTTCTGGTGATAGTTGGATACAAAATGTGAAGAGGCCGGCCTCAAATACTACAGAGAGGCTATTGTAACAGATCTTTATAGAAATGCTTCTTCTTATAGAATTAACTTTCGCGATTATCACACGCACACAATATACGCCTTTTTATTCATTCGCCAACGATTAATTCTTCTAGGTTTAATGGAAATGTAATTAACATTGGTTCGTTACCTTAAGATGACCGTGAAGCTCGTCGGCCAAGACTTTGCGAAGATCGTGTGAGTACAATGTTTCATATTCTTGGAGGATGTTCTCCCGTTGTGATACATCTCTATGTGCCAGAATATTTACTACCGCTCCCGCGTCACAGACCAGCCCTGCGAATTTACGATACCTATAGTCGTAACGATGGGTGCGATATTGCGAGATTCATAAAAATAGGAAGGAATATTGTTGATGTTACCTTTGAAGGCACGATGGAGCTGGGAGGCATCGTCGCGTGGAGAAGGTTGAGGTGAAGGAACTGTTAATGTTGACATTATGATCATCAAATTATGTCAATTTATCATTTGACGATGATGATCTCTCTGCTCTTGATCTCAATATTGCTAGATTGGTTGATTGTTAGACCCAGAAAGGTTTTTGTAATGGATGATGAAGAACAATGGTGTGATCTAAGAAAAATTGTTATACGTTCAAATTTTGATATGAGATGGAAATGTTTTTTTTATTTGTTTTTGTCTCCTTGATGGGAAAATAAAATCGTCAAACTTGTTGTTGCCAGTCACCCAAAGATTAAACAGAAAAAAATAATTAGGTAGCTGAAACTAAAGTCCCAAATAACATAGAGTTTATTGAGAATTAACGTCTTAATTGGTATAAATAAATTTTTTAAAAACATTAGGATTGTTTTTTGCGCATCAAATGTGGTTTTTTTTCGTTTATGATTTTCCATTTTCGGTCCTTTTTCCGATATAAATGAATTTCTCAAAAAAATTATGAAATTCATTTTAAAATGAATATTTTTATGTTAGGAATGTAAAATGATTTATTTTCAATTTTGAATTATACAAAATTGAAGTTAGTGTTAGTAATTTTGTGAAATTAAGTAGAAATTTTAAAATCAATCTTCATAAAAATTTCAAAAGCAATTTCGACGGATATACCGGATGGGTACTCAAAATACTTTTTACTAACAAGACGTTACTAGAAAATCGGCTAATATTTGACCTGCATGTTAGAAATGGCTAAAAAATCAAGTTTCATTATATTAATCACGATAAATAATGGTCAAATGATGTTAAAAATCAATTTACTTGGTGTTATATTAGTGTTGAAAATTTTCAACTTGGCTTACTTTCTGCATGCATGTAGTGAGAAACCACTAGAAATCCAAGCTAAAAAATTTGCAGTCGAAAGAACATACATCCTCACTAACAACGACAATCAAAACCCTTAAAAAATATTTTTTAACTTCATTTGGTTTATTATTTGAAAGGTTTAACATGGTGAAACCTCAATTGTTAGTCATTTTCAACATGCATGTCAAGTATTAGCCAATTTGAAAATTTGAAAATTTTCATGTCAAAATTGGTCAATTTCTATGTGTTATACTATGGAAATTTGATCATTTTTACTAGAAAATTTCAAAATTTTCAAATTGGCTAATATTTGGCATATATGTTGGAAATGGCTAGCAAATCAAGTCTCGATATGATAACCCATCTAAATAATGGACAAATGAAGTTAAGAATCAAGTGTACTTGGTGTTATGTTAGTGTCGAAAATTGACTTACTTTCTGCGTGTTCAGTCGTCAATGCATGAATTGCGTTTTGTTAACTTCGATCATACACAATTCTGTGGGAACAAAATTTTTTACTATATATTTCAATACGTATGAAGAGTAATAAAACACATAAATCGGTGCGTTGAATTAACTCCATATCGGAGTGGGACAACCAACCTAGTATTTTAAAAGCTTGACGACTACTAGCTTAATCAGACCCATTGTCAACTTCGATCGATCCAACACAATCATAAGACAGTTACTCGGGATTGCATCACAAACTACTGAGTGGTATCATCTCATTTTCAAGCACAAATGCCACTGCCTGTTTTATTCATAACGATATATTATATTTATAAACGACTTTAATAAATTATGACATATATTAAATTATACATAGATCATATATATAAATAGTAAAAGGCTGATATTTCGTGACATTTTGAGTAATTGTTTTTTCTTTTTTTAATATGTACCGCCCATGGAGAGTGGAGACTAGAGGAAGCGGCAAATACTTAATCGTCTCGCAAGTTTGATGTTGATTATATTTTAGTCCCGTAAATTACAAATGTTACAAAGTCGTTTCGTTTCTTTCATGCTCATTACGATACGGTCCTATTTACGTCGACGGCTAGATTTTCATGTGATTTTGTCACGTAGCACTGCCACGTTAATTAAAATATAATTAAATAATATATTTTCGTCAATTCTTAGTTCAAACAAGTTAAGCAACCCAAATCGGCCAAATAAAAAAATTATTTTAACCCTAATTGGGCCAATTAGACTCAACATAACCTAATCCCCATCTTCAACTCTCATCTTCCACAAAAGCCGAAGCTCCAACCTACTGCAATCTCATGAACCCCATTTTGCTGCAATTTCGTCATCATCAATATAACCTTTTTTAGATTGATTTCATGTGGTTTGAAATTAGTATCTTACATCTAAGACAGGATTTTATAGACAAAGCTAGCATTTATGGATGTCGCCCTATTCCTTCAAAATATTTTAAATAGAAAGATAGGGTTTTATAAGCAAAGCTGGCATTAGAAAATTACATGACTAAAAAATCATAATAGGAAAATAAGGGAATGTTGTTTCTAAAAACAAAGGATTACACAAGTATATGAACAAGATGAAAAAAAAAATTATGAAATAGGAAAATTCAAAGAAGACAAGTCAAAAGAAAAGAGAATAAAGAGGTCGATTTTGATTAAGAGTTAGAGTTGGTGATTTTTTTTGTTCGGTTTGGATTGTTAATTAAATAACTTATATAAGTCGATAATTTATCAAGATAAATAATATTTAATTTTATTTCAATTGAGCCGTGCCTACGTGGCAAAATCACCGGGAAAATTCGCAGTCGGTATGAATAGAAATGTGTCGCAATGGGCATGGAAGAAATAAGACGAATCTGTAACATTTGAAACTTACGAAATTGAAATGAAACTGATCCCAAATTTACGAGACAATTTAAGTATTTGACCTATGATATATCGAATTTGGAATTTGTTTTGCATTACAAACTTCTGATGTCGAGATTCGAACCTGGAAATGGCACAAGTTTTTCTAGAATGGATTTGGTAATAATATAATCTTAATTATTTCTATAGCTCGCGAGCTAGCTTGTTTGAACCTCGCGAAGTAACCCGGTTTGGACTAACAAGCAGGCTTGTTTAAGGCTTGCGAAATATTTTTATACTTTGTTCAGAAAAAACCAAAAGTACAATTACCATGGCGTACTATTCGTAATTTCATTGTCGAGATCAAGCTTGTTTAGCTTTCTTAATGAGATCAACGTGTGTCGAGTTTCGAACGAGTCGAGCCTAAATCAAGCTGGTTTAGACCGCTTGACAAGCCGAGCTTGTGATTCAAGCTTCAAACGAACAACGGTCGAGCCTGATAAGCGACCTAAACGAGCTGAGTGAGTTCGAGCTAGGATACAAATTAACGAGCCGAAGTTGAGTCTTCAGCAGCTCTCGAGATGATAACAATATTAAACGGAGAAAAATAAAATATCTTCCGCCGCCGGGATTCAAACCCAGAATTCCAACCCAGGGATCGAAATCAAACCTGGAAACACTTCAATTAAGTTGTGCTACAGCGGATTTGATGATTGCAATTAAAAAGTACGATTATTCATATATTTTTGCCACATTATTGTCGTATATAATTAAAGTATTAAAAGGAGAAAAACAAAAGGTTAAACACATATGATATTATTTAAAAAACAATTCCGCTGCCGGGATTCGAACCCGGAATTCCAACCCAAAGGGCGCAATCAAACTTAGAAGGTTTTTACTTGAAGAGTTTGCTACAGCGGATTTAGTGATCCTGGTTAACAAACAATTAATTCTAATTCTTTGTTGCTTATTGGATAGATGTGTTAAATTTAAATACAAAAATAATAATAAAATTGTTATCTATATATAAGAAATTAAAATGAACCCACTTAATATATAAGAGACTATTTATATGGATAGCCATTTTTTAAAAAAAATTTCCCGTCTTTTAATATTTTCGAAAATGAACTAATGAAATAGAAATATCCAAAAATACCATTAATGGCTAAAGTATTATAAGGTTGACTCCATGTATATATCTACGTACACTCCTGAAATCAAGTACCACCGTCCCCTAAACTCGAAGACACTGTCATCCATCAATTCAATAGCCTATATTTCTTCAATCAACTAGGGTTCTTAACGTTATATAAGGGCACCCCCACTCCCCTCTTTCCTTCTCCCATAACATAATTATTTAAATAAATAATAATAATAATAATAATAATAATTGGGAATTTCCCTACTAGCTAGCTAGTTATCTCTGTCGCTAGACCCGGCCGTGGTTTTTGTAAAGCCACGGCTCATACAGAACAATCACCATCAGGAAATTATAAAACCGTCAGCAGGATGGCGTCAGTTTCAATATTCTTCTTCTTCTTCTTGTGTTCTTTCATGGCGATCCCAAGCTGCAGCTTCTCCCAGCAACTGACGAGGCTGGAACACCAAGTGAAGGACGATGGGTCCCTCAGCCTTCTGGTTATTGGTGATTGGGGCCGACGTGGCCTTTTTAACCAATCTCAAGTTGCTTCCCAGGTCTGTTAATTTCATTCATAATTATTTTAATTTGTGTACATGTACATGCATATATATGACGTCATAAAGGAAGATTATTTATAACTATTTGCAGATGGGAAGGATTGGGGAGGAATTAGATATTGATTTTGTGATATCGACGGGGGACAATTTCTACGATAATGGGCTCAAAGGGCTGCATGATCCTGCTTTTGAAGACTCCTTCTCCAAAGTCTACGCTGCAAATAGCCTCCAGAAGCCTTGGTATACTGGTAATTATTTACTTAATAACTCGATCATCGTTATTAATTAATTATATTCCTAGGTATATATATATAACCAGTTACTTATACCTTTTTTTGCCAATTTTTTTATTAATATGATTTGTATTTATGTAGTTCTGGGGAATCATGACTACAGAGGTGATGCATTGGCGCAATTGAATCCTGTACTTAGGAAGGTTGATAGCAGATGGCTTTGCCATAGATCTTTTATGGTCGACACAGGTAGTTATTTCAACCAATTTAATTAAAATTTCTCGTTAATACACCCCAAAAAAATCATAAATTAATCAGGTAGGCTATTTACGAATCGAATTCATGCTCAAATTTGGTTTATTAATTTGTAGCCGAACTCGAGTTAGAAAATTTTGGTTTGCGCCGACCTCGAGCCTAATCGAGTCTGGCTCGTTAACTACCATTTACGAGCCAAAACACGTTCATTAAAACATGCAATGAGAGTTTGATTATTTGAGTTGAATTTGAAGGTTGTAAGCTAATAAACATTGACAAGTCAAACTAAAAAGCACAAACTATCGTAAGGTTTATAAGTTTCTACATATATTTTATTATATATGGTGTTCGAGGAAAAAAACACATGTTCTACTAATGAGTCATATTATTGAGTTAGTATTCGAGTTCGGCTCTCGAGTCTATCGAGTCGAACATAGCCTGACTTAAACTTAACTCATTTAAAATCCAACCGAATCACGAACGAATTTTTTCCGAATTAAACACTGAGTTGTTTGCTAGCGATTTGGTTCGTGAAACAAATTATGGCATAATGTATGCGTGCAGAAATAGCGAGCTTCTTCTTCGTGGACACAACCCCATTTGTTGACAACTATTTCACCGACAAAATCCATACTTACGACTGGAGAGGAGTCCATCCTCGCAAAGCCTACCTTGCAAACCTTCTCAAGGTAAATCAATCAATCAATCAAGTTACTTAATTATATATTTGCATAATTACAAACTATTGACACAAGATTTAATTAATTAATAATGGATCAGGAGTTGGAGACTGCACTGAGAGAGAGCAGTGCAAGATGGAAAATAGTGGTGGGTCACCATCCTATCAGAAGTGCCGGCCACCACGGCGACACTCGAGAACTCATCCAACATCTCCTTCCTATACTCAAGGTTTTTTTTTTAATATCTAATTCAAAACATTATCACTACATCTTAATTCATAATGAGTGATTAATTAATCAATTAATTAATTGTATATATGCATGCTTATGTGTAGGCCAACAACGTGGATATGTACATCAACGGCCACGACCACTGCTTGGAGCACATCGGCAGCCATGATAGGTAACTTAAAGTCGCTAAATTTGCGCTAATATCAATTAATTTGTAACGGAACTGGTTTGACGTCACGGAAAGCCTCCTGTCATGTGCCGCAGATTAATTTGTGACGGTTTCTCAACTTTCTGTGACGAGTTTTATGTGGATGATGCAGCCCGATTCAGTATTTGACGAGCGGAGGAGGGTCGAAGGCATGGAATGGAGACATAAAGAGCTACGACGAACGTGTGATGAAGTTCTACCACGATGGTCAAGGGTTCGTTTCCATGCAACTTACGGATACTAACGTAGAGGTTTTGTTTCACGATGTTTTCGGCCAGGTTTTACATCGATGGCACGTCTCCAAGGACCTCCATTCTTCTGTATGATCACGATCGAGGCCCTCATGCGATCGTCTACTATTTAATATTCCGCCTTGTTTTTCATTTTTTTATGTACATTTTGCAGAGATTTTGATTATTTAAGTTCTTCCCCAGCCTAACTGGGAAATGGATTTTCTTCATGTAAATATAGACTTCTTTCTTCCATTCCCTACCCTTTTTCTTTGGAATTTCTTTCCTCCTTCATGGAAATGTATATATAGGTGTATCTATTTTACAGATTATTAGATGATCTTTTCTCAACGACGACTGTTTACGATTACTGATTATATGCCCTTTCAATGTTGGTCGGCTAGTATAATTTATGGGCTCGTTTGCAAGTTCTAACGAGCTCGATTCCTTCAATTTGTAATTTTTAATGATCTGACTTAAGTTTCAAGTTTAACTCGAATAAATTTATAAAAAAAAATTATAATTATAAAATGGACATGACTTGTATAGTCTAAATAAATAATTAATCGTTAAGATAGCATCACTATTCATTATTACCATAAGATAAAATAACAGCATTCAAACTATTAAAATCTATAAAATCAATTCACGAGCTTCAATTGGGATGGAAATCGAACCAACTCTCGAGCCTAATTAGTCGAATGAGCAATCGAGCTTCAAACGAGCTGACTTGCGAGGCAATCTCGTTGTGCTCATGAGCCAACGTCAGCTGGAGCTCGGCTCGTTTAAAATCGAGCCGAGTCTCGATCAAAGTTTTTCCAAACCGAACATCAAACTACTCGCTAGCGGCTTGGTTTGTCAACAACCCTAGTTCTACTCGGCACTGCCGGTCTGCCACATAAAAAAATGGATGGAAAATCTAACGTCGGTAGACAGAAGTGACCACAGCGTTATTCTTTGATACGTTAGTTACTGCGGATATGCTTTGTGAATTTCAATGATGGTGGTTAAAAATAGAAAACTCAGTGACTGATTTGGTAATCAACCCTGAAAAAAGCTGGTTCATTAACTACCAATAAATTGGCTTACCATTCTTTCAACTTAGAAAGTTCAGTGACCGTTTGCATACAACTCCAACATTGTGTGATCATTTCTGTAATTAACACCTTCTATGCATTCGAAAACTCCCGCAAAAACGAAACCATCTTCCAGAATAGCAGGAATGGAGGCAGAACTGCATAGGCGGAGGAGTAGAATGGCGAAGGGCAGCTGCGATTCCAACTTGCGGCCGAGAGCAGTGGAGTTCCTCATCATTTGTGCTCATGTAAGTGACATTTTTGTTTAGTCTGTTCTTAATGCCTAGTAATTCCTTGATTTTCTTTACTGATTCTCTTTTCTTCCTTCTTTTGGATTCGAATCGCAAAATGTAGCAACTAAAAGTCACCCCGATTGTCAAGTACACAGCACTGTCTTTCTTCGCTGATCGATTTTTTCCATCTCTGTTCAGGTATTATTTCACTATACTTAGTTACTTATTAGGTCGCTTGCGGTAAACCTCGATGTATGAATTTGAATGAGATGATGAGACCCGTTTGCCATGTTCGTGTTTCGAAATTTTTTGGTTAGTTCCTGGATATACTTTAGATACTAATCATCCACGTTGTTAAACTGATTTTGGAAGATCTTAGAACTTAGGGTTATACATACGTATTTGCTAGAATTCGCCCGAGTTGGTTTCCATCACTGTTCATATAGTTCAATTGAGTGCTTCATGTAAAGGAATTTATAAATGTTTTGTTTGATTGCCTATTTAAGAGGTAAGATCTATTGAAAACATTGTTTTCCCTACAGAAACGGTTATGGGATGATAGTGGCTGATCATTTGTTGTTCCTTCAGCTAACCTTTGGTTCTGCTCATTCACCAGTTTTTTACAAGATATCTATAGTGTTTTACAACTGCACAAATGTATCCCACCTCTAAAATTCTGTTTATTAAAGGTCCGAAAAGCCAAAGAAGAAGGTAAACTGGCTTTTGCAGCCCATCAGGGAGAGCAATTTACAGTTATTTGCGCTTGTTTCCTTGTGGATCTCCAGCAAGGTGATTTTTTGGTTGAAGGCTACCTTTTGTAGCAGTCCTCAACACTCTCTCGTTACAAATCAGTTATTTTGTTAGCCAATGATTGTCAGGTACATAATCGTACTCCCATACGAGTTGGATCCTTGAAGTCATTGAGTGATGAGAGTATTAAGGAGCAACATTTTGCTACCCGAGACTTCCTGGAAGCTGTAAGGCAGTCAGCATTTACCATCAAGTTTTTCTTTTCTGATTCGGAGCATTATTATTGACTACCACATGTAGGAGATTGTCCTCCTGCAGGTATGTACCTTAGATCTAGCGGATATCGTTTTGTTCGTTACACCTCAATCTGAATGATTAACCGGATAAAATATTGATTTCGAACTAGGTAATGGACTATGAGATCGGTGCGAAAAACATCCTCTTTGTATTTTTTGAGGATCTCTTTCATCAGTTCAAGTAAGGCCTATTTTTCTAGATGTTAACGCAAGTCAAATGAGGACTATGCTTGTGCATGGTATCCTGATCATTTGCTTACATATTCTGTCCTTGAATTCAGAGGTGTTTCTAAGTTTGGCGAACTATTGAGCTTTGAGGCCTGCATGGATATCATCGATCTTCTTTATGAAAAGGAGTCTTGGATTCTTTCTTGTTCTCCTTGCTCTCTTGCTGCATCAACCCTGGTATTCCTTCCAAATTGATTCTAGATTTGTTGTCCTATTTTAAATTTCACAAGATGTTGAATATTTTGGTCCGTGGCAGGTTGCTTCATACCTCATAACAGTACCGAAACAAAGATGGGAGTTCCCTGTTCTTCCCTGGGGTAGGATTGCTAAACTTGAATTTCAACTTATTCTTTCATATATGCTGCAGTGGGTATAAAACTGTGCCGAGCCTTTCTTTCCTACTGATGCTCCATGCCATGCCTTCCATTCTTGTTAACTGCGAAATTCCGAGTTTGAATGAAAAATGAAACCACACAGCACGATAATGGTTAAGGATTTCTCTAAATTTTTCTTTTGCCTCTGGTGTTCCCTTGTGCATAACATGTCAATGTCCTTGTTCACTCTGTTGGCACATTTTTTCAAGATTTGGTTTTCATGGTTATGTCTCATGGTTAACATGTAGCCCGTTTTATGAAGGGTAAGGTAGGGTGTTGATATACATCCATTTCTTTAAACTTCCCTGCTTAGAAATACTTGAGTTGAGGGTTGCGGATGAATATTTTGCAAATTCGGAGGGCATCATGGCATGCAACTGATGGAATCTGTCATGATAAGTAGTGTTCTATTGAATTATTGGTAGCTTGTACTAGATCATAGACAACATGGCTAGGGCTGAACTTCGTACTGCAATGCATTCTTACCGGCTGAATCATAGAACAGTGCAATGCTTGTAGCTGATCGTAGACTGAATAGGATATCATGCCACAAAAAGATAACGAAGTTTCATGAAGGAGTGGTCTGCTTTTGTATTGATTACTGAATGATGAAAAATTCATTACAGAAATAGGAAAAGGTCAGTGACATATATGCCTCATACATGTCAAGCTGATAAATACAAATAAATAGGCTGCCTGAATTGCATCATGTGGTGTGAAAGCATAGAACATTACTACAAGTGTTTCCATTTTGAGATGGGTGACTTACTTCTGGTAATTAGGGGCTAGGCTAGTCCTCTCCTGCTTGGCCATTTATTTGTCATTATTATTGGGTCACGCTAATGAGTATTAAGTTCTAACTGCCCCCACTCAATTTGCTTTTAAAAACTTCTGAAAAGCCGGATGAAAAAATTCTTTTTTTCCCTCTCTGTTGACTATTGTACACAACTTCAACCAAGATCATAAGTTTTAGCATAAAGAACGTTCTTTCACTTCCTTTCTTCCTTTCACGTGTAAGCACAAGGCACCCTTATTCATCCTAAAAAATTGCTTAAGCACTGTTTTTTCTTCTCTAAGCTTCCATTATGAAATGCATTCTTCTTCTTGTTTTTATTCTTATTCATAGACCGTACATCTTTAATTATTGTCTGTCACTCCTTATCTTTCTCTTTTCATAAAAGCTCTTTAAAATGTATTCAATCAAATGGATGTGTTACCCTTTCAAATTTTTTTTTTTTTGGATGTGTTGCTTTCCGAACTCCGGTTCATTACTATTACTCTATTACTATGTCTATATCAAATGCTTCAACAGACCCATTTCTCTTTTTGGATCCCTTCATTGAACTCTTGAAGGCTGAAGCTATGAAGAGATTGCCTTTAAAGTTTTGTTCTCAAGGTCATATATAATATCTATTCTTTGCATTTATTTGGTACCATCCTTGTAGGTTCTACATTGAGACTGCGTTACACTTAATTGATTGATCAAACTGTGCTTCTAGAAGAAGCTGTAGGGACAAAAGTACATGTCATGCATCATGCATGGGAACCATCCTCTATGTGACAAGAATTTGCAGTTTCTAAGATACTGGCTTACCGTCCTGGGGACTTTGGGTTAGTTAGCTGGCATTTCCTTCGCTGTACCTCTTCTCTATCTGCAGTATACTACAATTGACTGCTGACCACCGGCCATATTAGGGCATTGATTTAGCTGTCAACCACCAATAAGTGGTCCATGACATATTTCGTACATGGTGTATACATAATCACTGCTGACATCCCATGGCATCAATCCAATGGTGCCAATTTTGTCAATGCTAAACACACCGACGACATTATAAGTTATATCATCCAATCATACTCCTTTTTGCTGCTTTGTAGTGTGGATTCCTTTATTGATGCCCTACCAGCTGTCACCTTATTCTCCTAAGTTCAGGCCCCCAAAATTGAGACGCTTTCTTTCCACATTCGGTTTCTACCCATTTTGACTCCAGTTGATCTGTCGATTAACCAAGAGCTTTTGTTTTTAAATAGCAAGCAGATTAATATTATGAACTACCGTTGCTTTACTTATTTGCTCTGTAATTCATTTGACTTCTTGCTGCATTCTTATGATTTCCCAGTACTCGACGACTGCATTTTACCATTACTATCTACTCCTAGGTTGTTTTAAACAGAATCGGGGTAACGTGACAGTCTGAACTCTTAGGTATTCAACCAATCATAGGATTCGGGAATTAGAACAGACAGTAGGGGAAGAGAACAATAGGAAGTGTCATTCCATGTGTCTGGTGAATGGAAAGAAAGACACACGTGTGGGGTACGAGTCTAAAGAGGTTGGATTGGAAGAGATTTTGATGATTAAGGTGGGTAAAGATGTTAGGATGGGATTCCTATTCTATTAGCACTTAACACAGCCTGTCCCTTTGACTTGCACTGTTGTCAGTCTGAATAGTCTATAATCTTCTATTCAACCACAAATATGCCAACAGCCATTATTAGTTAGTTATGATATTAGTAGATGGATATGTATAACTCTCAACAGTACGTTATCTCTTTCTCTGGACTTGTCTAGTTAGTACCATTGCTTTGAAGGAAGGTAGGAATATATATATTTTGTCACCAACCTTCTCTGCTTTGTTTTCTGGGGTCCCTCCTTCCAACCCCCTTCTATTTTTAATCGCTTTGGAACTGTTGTCTGTCCTCTAAATTCGGAACAAGCCATGTATTTATCATAATTTATGTCTGTCCGCTTGATTTCCTGGTCCTTTTTGGGTTCCCAAATGAAGTGAAATCACTGGAATTTGGTGGTCTAATTACGCGTTTCAGGCTCATACCACATTGGAAGCAAAATAAGTGGCTTGCCCCAGTTCCGAATGCAGAGCTTCGTGATCGAATGTGAATTTTCATTTTCAATAATCTGCTTTTAGATTTTTATTAATATATGAATCAGTGTTTACTTAATGAGCTGATTCACTGCACATGATTCTTAACTCTGAAATGTTCGGTTTCTGCGGAGCATGGAGTTGGTCAAACGTGGGGTTAGCTACTGCCTAGATTCAGTTTCACGGTGTTTAAGGAAACTACTATTTATTTATTTATTTACATACGAATCTGTTTCCCATACTGATTTTTGGTGGGGGGAATTATTAATACTATTTCAGTTCCTGGGTTGCAGTTAAATTCGTAACATCGTGCGGGGAAGATGAGGTGGCACAAGTGGTGACTTACATTCTGGAGCACGTGTTTGAGCCTTGAAATTACCATTCCTCTGCATCTTCTTGATCCTCTTCTCAGGTGAAGTCACAAATAGTTTAATTCCTGAAAAACGTAGTTTGTGAGCAAAAATTAATCTTCTTGATCCTTTTTTTTCTGAATGTGAATAGAAGGACAGGAACATGGATTATGGTCGTTCGTCGGCAGAAGTAGGTGGAAAAAAAAACATAAAAATAGTATCTTTAGCTTTTAGATACACTTTTAGCTTGTTTACAGCCTCAGTGAAATGGATGAGTTCCTTGATGGTATCGATCGTTTCTAGCTTGAAGATACTCTAAATTGAACTTTCCAGTGTCTGTCGTCGTATGTGAAAGTTGACAAAGACGGAACAATACACAAGAGGGAGAGAGGGGCAGTGACCAGCCAACTAACGATGATGACAAGCGAAAGGCCTGACTGACTGGATGGCTCTTGTTTGTATTTGAAGATCAATGGCGGAACGGATTCATCAGTGCTAATCCAAAACCTCTTCATAGAACAAAGAAAAAGACAAGAGGGAAAGAAGAGTGGGAGAGAGATATGACTATAAAATAGAATTGGTGCTTGTGTTTTTCTGATTACGACAGAGGCTATTAGAAAAGAAGTAAATGACATGAAAAAGATGGGAAAATGGTTGGCATAGTAGCTTGAGGGCAATATTTTGAACTCGATCCTTTTGGTTGTATTAGTGGGGTTAGCTTAACTTTGGCTTCTGAGTTGTTTAGCTGTGAATCGGAAATTAACAATTACACTCTTTTCCAAATGGGAGAGTGCAGAATTTAATTAGCAATTAATTAATATCAACAAGAAATCATGGTCCTCGTAACCCCACCACACGAACGGGGTTCGGTCCACAGATTCGTTTTTAATTTATCCCAGCTCTCCCTTATCTTTGTGTTATCTGTTTGTTTGTTCCGTCCTTTTGTTGATCAAACGAATCAATTAGTTAGGGTACACATTCAATTGCTAGTAAGACTCACTACTCGGACATTGTTAGGCTATACTTTCAATTTGTAATAAGTCTCGCTACTTAGATATTTATGGCTGTTCAACGGGATAGTTTGTGCCGTAGAGTTGTGTGTTGGTGATTCGGATGTTTCAAGTTTGAATTTAACATATTTCATGAAAAGATGAAGCCATTATGTTAGACTAGTTCCAATTCCCCCAACTTTCCACGAAACCAGAAAAACCTCTTAAAAAGAGTCATATTTCGATTTCTATCTTTCATTGATCGAAAAGACTACTCTGAAAAACAAGTTTAGAGAACGTGTCACGGTCTCACAACTATAAGTCAATTTCAAATGAATAACCCCGAATGGGTACTCTTAGCTAGTGATGTTAGAGGATATATACAATTCAAACTTCAAAAATCATAATTTTTTATAGGCAAGTCCATTTTTTTTAATAACTTTATCTAGTAAAAAATTTCAAATTGATTATGAGCCGATGGATGAAATTTTAATTTTAGTGTGCTCCAAGGGCATTTTTAGTCTTTTTACTTTTCCTTTATCACATCCTTTTAATTTTTTTTTATTTTTAAAACCCACTTGCCACATTTTCACCTTCGGTAACATTTGGACAATATCTCTGGCGAGTTTTTAGTGATTTTTTTACCGAGTGGTCGTCGATTTTTCGGCAATATTTTTGTAATAAGTTATGATAGTGTAAAATTAATTATCCTAACAAATTACGATCCTTTATAACTAATTATATCGTGTGTTTTACCTGTTATACAAGTAACAGATTATAATAATTTATAACAACTTATATTATCTATAATAGTTTATAATTGATTATAGCCGTCCTCTCTTTTTTTTCTTCTGATTGAGGTGTATTCTACCCGTCTGTAATACACCCAAGATAGCAAGCGATGTTAGTATAAGAAAGGAAAAGACAGAAAACTGAATACATCATTTCAGATTGGTAATGTTTCCTTTTTAAATTCGTAATAATTAAACTGATATTTTCATCTTCCTCACCAAATTGAATAAATACGATTCCCTCTGTCATTGGGATATGATTAAATTATTGAACAGGTTTATGTCCCTCTTTTCATATTGAACTCAGTCTGCTCTTCGCTCTTCCTCTCACCGTAGAAGAACAACCCACCAATTTATTATAAAAGAGTTCGCTATCGACTAAACTATTCTTCTTGGAGAGGTTTCGAATATACTTTTTTTTCGGGAGTAGACTGAAATTTTGGGTCGATATAAGATAGAATGCAGAAAATAAATACTCTACTGATGTCTATTTCGTAGAGTATACTAAATTCGAACAAAAACTTTTGAATCACTAGACGCAAAACTTTACCACCTGAGTTATTCAAGATTCAAATAAACATAGATATGAACAGTAAAAACACAAACTTTAATCAACTAGGAGAGCTAGTATGGACAAGACCCAACTTATACAGAGACCAGTATTCTGCGACATGGATGGGTCCTAAAACCAAGCCCATTGTTGACTTCTGTTCTGTATAAATCCTTACAAAAAGATATTTGACTAAGGTGCTGTTTTTGGCGCAGAATAGAACCCATTTTAGATGTGGTCATAGATATATTTTCGGAACACACAAGAAAGAGACACCAATTATTAGGTTTGAATGCTGAATTTCATCCAACTTCAACTATCAAATTCCATTTTCGAGAAGTTTTAAAATTGAAATTTCAGTCAATTTCGTATGTAATCCAGATTTTGATGAAATCGTAACTCCAGCGGTACCAAAAGAGCGAAAAATCGTAGCCTAAACCGGATCCTCCCAATGCCATACATAACTCTCAAGTCTCTTGCTTGGGGAAGGGATGCTAATGTGCGCAGATCCCTTGCTTGCAAGTTGGGTTGCTCACCCGCTACAAAGTGGCGCATGTTAGCCTAACCTCCTGCTCACCTCACTCACTTCCACTAGGGTTAACAAGTCTTTTCATTTCCTGCATTATTATTATTATTAATTAGGGGTTATTAGCCTTTCTTTTGTTATAGTTTCTTAATCCCAATCATTATCCGCTTTTTTAGCTTTCTCAGAATAGTCCCTTTTACCAACTTAAGATCCACTCACTCGCTCTCTTTCTTCTTCTTCTTCTCCTTCCTCCTCCAATCCTCCTGCTCCTCTGCATTATATCACCATTAGTTTATAGTTTGCAGGTTAAAAATGGGGAAACATTTCATTATATGAGAAATAGAGAGAGAGATTGCAAATAAAAGAAAGGGCAGCTGCAGCAGCAACTACAACGGTTGGTTGGGTTGTATTATTCCAAGTCCAGATCTGAAAATCTCTCAAACCACCACCACCATCTCTCCTAAAACACCAGAAAAGTCTCTTCACTTTCCTGCTGTCTTCTCCATAGCCAAACCCCATTTCTCATCTCTTTCCTTCTAAGCTTCTCTTTTCTCTTCCTTACGTTTTTTACATGTTTCTCTTCCTCAACCAAACCCCACTCCCCTATTTGTAGAGCAGCCACTAAAGCTCCATCCTTTTTTGTTTTCTTCTTCTGCATTTCCCCCCTTGGAAGAGAACAGAGAAGCTCCTCTGCTTTTTTCTTCTGAAATGCTGGCAATTGGAAGTCCTAATTTCTCCACTAGTATGCGTACAAGCACCAGTTGTAACGCTTTGCTCAGAGAGCTCCAGGTTCTCCTCTTTTGCTTTGCTTTATCTGTTAAAAATGAAAAGGTGTGGTGGCCTTGTGGTGGCAAACCGTCGGCTGGATACTGTTTTCCAACTTTGCTTCTACTTTTTGGTTGGGGTTTTTGCTTTTCTTGGAAATTTACTTCTACTTAATGATGGACAATCCTTGTTACTAGAGCAAAGTCAGTTCCTTTTTATTATGCTTCCACCTTCTGATGATTGGGTTGGGGGGATTTGGTTTCTGTGTTCATTTATTTCTTCTACTTTTTTTATTCTCTGGATAGAGGCTTTGTTTGCATATTTGCAAGTGAATTATTAGGATATAATGGTAACTGTAATGATGAGTCAACTTGAGGTATGGTAATCACAATTGAGCTCAATTCCGACTTACTAGCTAGGTTATCTTTATTTGCAACTCAAACTTAGGTCAACTTCCTTTCTCCTGGGTGTTTGCTGGAAACAAGCAGGGATTTTCCCATGGTTTAAGATTTTCTGTAAAGTTTGTTGCTTTCTGGGATTCTTAGAGCAAATCGAGCTCTTTCATGTCTCATGTAGGCCTGATATGTTATCCTTCTAAGTTGTAGATAGATTGAATTGACAGATTTCAACCAAAAAACTGATGTGAATGAGATAAAAAAATGGATGTGCTGCTGACTGCTGTTACTGGAAAGGAAATAGTGATTTGCAAGTTGCAATTGGAATGTGTGGTTCTGTTTTGATTGTTGATATCTCTATCATTCTAGTTGTACTATGTCTTTCCGTAATTGATGTTGGTCAAATCCCTTCAACAGTTCACAGGAGTGAACGCTGCATTTATGGGTTTAATTGGTTTGTTGTATTGTTTCATTGAATGAATTCCTTAACTTGTGTTGTTTTCCATGAGATCAGCAAATATGGAACGAAATCGGAGAGAGTGAGGCTGAAAGGGAACGCATGCTGATAGACTTGGAAAGGGAGTGCTTAGCAGTTTATCAGAGGAAAGTAGAAGATGCTGCTAATTCCAAAGCACGTCTTCATCACTCAGTTGCAGCTAAGGAAGCCGAACTTGCAACCCTCATGGCAGCCCTTGGAGAGCTTAACATTCATTCGCCGGTATATGATCCCTCCCCTATGTGATTCTGTGTTATAGGCTTCAATTATAGTCTTTTAGGCTTGGCTTGGCCGGTGCAAAGGTGAATGGAATTTAGATGGTAACCGGAAAGTTCACTCCTTAAGATCACTTCGTCAAGATCAAACTTTCCTATGCAACCGAGAAAATGCTCGAAATTCCATCGAACTTTCCACCTGCCAAACCAAGCGTTAAACCTGTATAGTTTAGATTTGAGGCTGTACATCCTCACTTGACTGTCATGGTAACATATTTCAGATGCAGAAGGATAAGAAGACCATGTCATTAAAAGAGAAACTTGCATCCGTTTCACCGTTGGTGGATGACTTAAAGATAAAGAAAGAGGAGCGGATGAAGCAATTTGATGATATAAAGGCACAGATTGAGAAAATCAGTGGGGAGATATCTGGGTATAGTAGTGTCGACAACTCTATGATGAGTAGTCTATCTCTTGATGAACATGACTTGTCAATGAGGAAGCTAAATGAATATCAGACACATCTCCGAACCCTTCAAAAGGAGAAGGTAAACGAAGCTTGACTCATTTTAGATGTATCAATAAACTTCTTATAAGCTGACAAATATCACGATCCTTAGTTCTCAAAGCCTTTCATGCAATATTGTTCCGCAAGTTTAGTCCTTTCTTCACATTTGTCACAGCCTTAACAAACATACTTATAGTTATGCTTTACTGATATTCAAATGTACATGTTTTTGCTTGCAGTCGGACCGTCTCAATAAGGTCTTTGAATGTGTGAATGAGGTGCATTCTCTCTGCAGCGTGCTTGGTTTGGATTTTGGAAAGTCTGTTAGTGAGGTCCATCCAAGTTTGCACGGAGCTAACCAAGAACAATCAACTAATATAAGTAACAGTACGCTTGAGGGTCTAGAACAGACCATTCTGAAATTGAAATCTGAACAGAAAGCTCGAATCCAGAAGGTAATGTGGATTGCTTTTTATTTTTTCCCTAGAATTTTTTGTTACTACTGCAAGTAAACGACTATGTTTGTAATTGCAGCTGAAAGATATTGGAGCTTCATTACTTGAGCTTTGGAATTTGATGGACTCATCAAAAGCAGATAAGAATAAGTTCTCAAGAATTACTTTCATTCTCGGCTCATCAGAGTCTGAGATAGTAGAACCTGGGTTTCTTTCAATGGAGACAATTAATAAGGTGAGCATACTCCTTGGATTTATACCTTTACCCAAATTCTGTTACTTGGTTCTAAATTGACATTTCTGACAGGCATCTGTGGAAGTGGAAAGACTCACTAAATTGAAAGCCAGTAGAATGAAAGAGCTTGTTATGAAGAAAATAGTAGAACTGGAAGAGATATGCAAAATGACTCACATTGAACCCGACACAAGTACTTCAGCTGAGAAGTCCACTGCACTAATAGATTCTGGTATTGATATATGAGTGGATGATTAAGGTAAAACTGCTTGTTGAAGAAACACCAGCTGTTAAACCTTACTGTTATTGTTGCAGGTTTAGTTGATCCTGGTGAACTCTTAGCAAACATTGATGAACAAATAACCAAAGCAAAGGAGCAAGCTATGAGCAGGAAAGAGATAATGGATAGGATAGACAGATGGCTTGCAGCATGTGAAGAGGAAAATTGGCTTGAAGACTACGAGCTAGTAAGCAAAAAACCTATCCATCCATTACCTTTCTGCGAAGTTTGAGTGTCGAAATGCCAAGCATAAATATTGAAATAAACCAACACGCTAAAGGAAGTTTGTGTCTTTTGTTATCAGGATAACAACAAATATTCGGCTGGAAGAGGGGTTCATATTAACCTAAAGCGCGCAGAGAAAGCTCGTATTACAGTGAACAAGATTCCAGGTACCATGTTATATGAAATAACTCACATGTTTATTTTGGAATTCCAACAATGAGGTTTAGCTGACTTATGCTCGTTTCTCAGCGATGGTTGACAATCTGATAAACAGAACTTTGATCTGGGAAGATGATATGAAGATGCTGTTCCTTTATGATGGAGTGAGTCTTTGGTTTTCCTCTGATGGTTCAATGATTATGATACTGGAATTTTTCTTCCTCCTGATATAATGATGCTGGAATTGAACATGTATTTGGTGATATTCATTCCAGGTGAGACTGGTTTCAATACTAGAAGATTACAAAATGACTAGACAGCATAGACAAGACGAGAAGCGAAGATTCAGGGTAACAATTTCAGCCTGTTCTTCCATAAAGATTGCTGCTTTTTAGGTTTCAAGACGATGCATCTTACACTAGTTGATTTTAATTATTTGAAGGACCAAAAGAAGCTCCAAGATTTGCTGCTAACAGAGAAGGAATTGATGTACGGGTCCAAACCAAGCCCACGAAGGACGAACAGCTTCAGGAAGCCAAACGGTTATCGTGGAAATGGGTCGATGACTCCCACACCACGCCGCAATTCTGTATGTGGAACTCCTCCTGAACCCCTCACGCCACGGTCTTATTCAGGGCGAAATAATGGATATTTCAAGGAAATGAGGAGGTTATCAACTACTCCGTTGAACTTTGTGGCGATAACAAAAGAAGATACCATGTCGTTCGCCTCAATTTCCGGTTCAGAGCCGGGATCCCCTCCTCATAGCTAAACAAAAGCTTGGCAAACTTTGGAAAAAAGGTCACATCTTGCTTTCCCTTAATTTGTTCTTCCATCTCAAAAGTAACAACCTAGAGTATTTCTTTCATTAATTCATGCAAGCCACTGAAACCGTACGGTTTGCAACTGCTTCTGGTGCAGGAAAGAAGTACTGCTGTGAATATGGGAATCTGATCATGTATACTAGGGACTGATTTCTGGGGAATTTAGGAGCAGGGAGAGACTGGATTCAAGGAAGGTGGTAGACGTAGTGCAGGTGTGACAGAAGCGGCCGTAGATATAAATAGATTTCTCCTGCAAGAAAGATGGTTACTTTGTGTTAGCTTTTGTTTACAGGGAAGATGGCAAAGATGTTAAAATGAGTGTTTAAAGTAAGTGTCTTCTTTTCACTACTATTTTGATATTTTGCTTTGTGGCTGTGTCTTGTTGTGTTGTATATATGATGTTTTTTGTAATTGTAAGGAGGGATGGCTTTGTCCAATGTCCATGTTCATATTGGAGAGGACGCCAATGGTGCTGGCTGGAAAACAATGTACTTACTTAGACGAATAATAAGCTTCTTTTCTTACAGTTTTCTATTCCTGTTGCTGGAGCTTTCAACAATGTGGTTGACTGGTTGTGGTGTCCTTGTTGTCCATATCAACTGATAACTACACTATCTGGCTGGTGTACATACAGATTGGATTGCTTGCTTTTGCTAGCTATGAAGACTTAACAAACACTCACTTCAGTTGTCTAAGTTATTCCTTATTAAGAAGCGTTATCTTTCTCCCGCCGGTTAGCTGATTTGAATTTTTTTTGGATGAATCGCACTAGCAAAATTGCTAATTTAGCAAAGCTTGTTAATTTGACAAGTAACAATACATCACTAGCAAATCTGAAATGGACATCACCTCATCCTCTAGCTTATTATTTGCCAATTGCTCTTAGTTTCTGTTACATGTCCACAACAACAGGGGAGCCGATGAACGACTGATGTAACTATAACAGTTCTCAAGTAGCGAAATTCCTTACTGGATAAATTCCAACCCACACGAAATACATTATGATCTGGGCACTGCCTCAGAGAGAGGCTCAGTAAAAAATAGACATGTTTGTGAAGATATGAACTACAAGTATCTGACATCTCAGCACCACATAGATGAACAGGTGGTAGGCAAACTGATGTTTTAATTTATAAGACGTGGATGTAATGCCACATCAATGAAATAATTACCGTTTAATTACACTAAATTTTTTTAAAATTCCGACCCTCCGTCTTCTCCCTCCTCCATCCATTTCTTGCCAAGCATCAAACAGCCTTGTTCCTGCTCCAACGTCAACCAAGTCACGGGAAGATAACCAGGAGGAAGCGTGAAGGTGGAATCGACTGTCCTATTGATCTGGAAACGGAACCGGAGCCAGAATCGACATTTCCTGTCTCAGGTGTTTATTTATCCACTCGTCTCTCTCTCTATCTGCTTGTTATTGTGTCGTCTTCTAGCTAGGGTTTATAGAAAGAATGACGAAATTAAGAATCTCTGTTCTTAACTAGGGTTTATGGTTTAGACAGAAAAACTTACTCTTTTCGTTTCTGGCAGAGGGGTGTCTTCCTGTTTCAAAGCACCGAACTTGTTGGATGCGCATGGCATTTTTCACGAGTGAAGGCAAAATGAAGATGTCTAAGAAAGAGTTACAGAGACATAACTAACATCAATATGTTTCTCAGGTAGTTTCCCCTCTCGCCTGAGATCGAATAGGGAAGCACCTAAGCGCACGATCGTAAGATCCACCAAAGTGACTCCTCCTCCACAGAAAATGAAGCTAGATAGTGCTCAATTCGATTCCTATTTCAAGTAATAATAACCCCTTCAGCCTTACTGTATTGTATATTCTAAGTGGAGTTTTAAAGGTTGTCTTGTGTTATTGGTGTTGAAGAATATTAATCATAATGCAGTGTTATCTGGAGACGTGTGTCCCAAGATAAGAAGACTCATTTTGCCTATCTGGATAGCTTGTGGTTTTCTACGTATAGACTACCAGGCTGGAAAACCAAGGCAGTTCAATGGATCAAGGCCAGGGATATTTTCACCAAGCCATATGTTATCGTCCCCCTCGTTTGCTGGCAAGTACTCTACTTATAACCCTCCCTCAGCTAGCTCTCTTGTTCTGTGCTTTATTTGTACATGTCTCGAATTGTAACTTAATGGTAGGGGCCACTGGAACCTCCTAATCCTCTGTAACCTTGATGAAAGCATGGAGTCCGAGACTGCAGCAAGACCATGCATGCTATTGCTTGATTCACTTGAGGATGCTGGTCCAAGCCGCATTGAACCAGATATAAGGAAGTGAGATAAATCCTTTTTATTGTTGCTACTATTCCATCCTTGTGCCTGCCAAAATAGTTGGCTAGCATCCGCAATCTTGACTTGGCTTCTATGTTTCAGGTTTCTGTTCGACATTTACAGATCGGAGGGCAGAGCTGAAACTAAACAGTCAATTCGTAGGATTCCTTTGTTAGTACCAAAGGTAACCATCACAAGTAACACCACCTTATAATATGGTTTTCCTGGGATTTTCCCTTACGAATCATGAAGCGTAGCCAAGTTCATGGTGATTGCTTTTGTCATCGTTCTAGGTGGCACTGCAAACGAATGATGAAGAATGCGGGAAGTATGTTCTTTATTTCATCCATTTGTTTGTGCAAGGTGCTCCACAGAGTTTCAGCATGGAGGAAGACTATCCTAACTTTGTGAGTCATCATGTCTGTCTTCGCCATTTGATTGGTGCATGCTTATATTTAGTCTGGATACGCCTCGTTACTGCAGATGACTCGAGACTGGTTCACGCCTCAATTCTCGGAGCATTTCTTTGAGGAATTGGATCCCCTTGAGAAAGCTTGACTACAATTCTTAGTTTCTCCGGAATCGTACCACTTCAATTTTGCTGTTTGTCAAGGCACATGTCCAGTTGTCTACGTTTATAAAAAGGTATTGATATCATTGATCAATGGAGCAGCCAAGAACTTGCCAACGTTTCATATTAGACAAATGAATGTAAAGAGATGTTACTAAAGAGCCCGTCATAAGAGTACCAACTTATTGGGCCTGGGCTTAGTCAGGAAAGCAAAGAAAGTGAAATAATTAGGACATATAATAATATTTGATAAAATAAAAAAGGCAAAAAGGGATAAATAAAGAATTAGGGCAAACTCTCAGTGAGTACATTACTACCAACAATTCTCACATATTCAGTTTCGACTTTTCTCTCAAGAAACTCGGCGCGCGTTCCGAAGACAACAATGGAGTTTGACGATGGTCTTGGGAGGCCGGCCGGGTTCCGATTCCACCCGAAAGACGAGGAGCTTGTCCTTCTGTACCTCCTCAAGAAGCTACGCGGGAGACCACTACCGTGCGCGTCGGCGGTTAGGGATTGCGATCTTTACGGAGAGCTCGAGCCATGGGATATATGGTCCAAGTACCACCACCACGGTGATGACGACGACGAGGACCTCTACTTCTTCACGCCGCTCAAGAAGAAGAAGCAAAACTTCAAGAGATTCGTTCGTTCGGTAGGAACCCACGGGGCCACGTGGCACGAGGAGAATACAGGGGAGCCGGGAGAAAGTCACGACGGGAAGGTGGTGTGGGAGTTGAAGCGGTACAAATACTTGAGCAAAAAAGATTCGGAGAAGAAAAAGAAGAGGAAGAGAGGCCAAGATTATACTACTGATCCTGATCATGATCATGACGATGAGGGAGTAAAAGAAGGAGGAGGGTGGTTTCTTGACGAGTACAAGTTGAAGGATGAGGAGATCCCGTACTTAGGGCTTGATCGTACGGCAGTGAATAGCCTTGTGGTGTGCCGGCTTAGGAAAGCAAAGGAGGATTCCAAGAAGAAGAAGAATGGAAAGAAAAGAAGAAAGGTTATTCGTTATCTTGATGATGATGATGCTGCTGCTGAACAAGAACAAGTCGTTGTGGGCACTGATCAGAATACTTGTGACAGTAATAAGGAGATTACTGGAGTAGTGACGTGTTCAGTTGTGGTAGAAGATGAGAATGTGGTCGGTGGTGAAGGTAGTAGTGGGCTGATACAGGACTGGGGGGAGGATGAAATATTGAAGCTTGATGAGTTATTGAGTAGTGATGATGGTGATTTGAATTTGGAGTATACTACTACTGGTAGTAGTGCTGGTGATGTGATGGTGATACCACAGGAGGAGGAGGAGGAGGAGACTCAAGGAACATTGGATGATTTCTTCACTGGCTTGGGCGATTTTTTGCACTTTTGAGGAGCTTTTTTGCTGATTGACCAAGCAACATGAAGATGATGCTGATTTGAAGATAGACGATTAATTTGTTGTAATAGAACTACGTTTGGCTTGATCCTCCTTCAATTTGTGGGAGGTACGTAGGCAGCTCGACAATAATTTCGGGTTCAGTCCATTCAATATAAAAATACTTATTAACATTATATAAATTTGGAATAATTTTATATATGTTTTGATTTATTGGATTAATATGAAAATCATGAGTTGTAGCCTATTTATTAATTGATTAGATGTCTATATTCTGCCATGCATATATAACTGGTAAGAAAGGAAACAAAATATGTATTACAATATGTGTAGACTGTAGAGTAGCTTTTGGAATCTGCAACTTGGAGTATACTAAATATACTGACGGAAAAGTAACTAATTTGTTATAACTCCCAGAAGTGCTGGACATTTTGTGATAAGGCAACAGGTACGGGGAGCAAAATGATAATTATCCACAATCTTATTAATTTTTAATTTTGACTGAAGAGAGTATGTGATTTGTATACCAGGTGATTCAATTACTGATTTTCACAGTTTTATTTATATAAGTATACATGATTAGAAAAAATACACATAAAGGGCCCAAGTTATTTACATTGGATCAACTTTGATTCCCCCCACCCGCATGCATATAATAATGAAGTGTGCCTATTTCTGGTATTGGACATGGCCTCCTGATTAATCAAAACTGTTGCCTCGTCCATCACAAGCTCTGCAACCCCACACTGCTTCAGCTTCTCAATCTACAAAACCAGCCAACTCCGTCTTTTCCTATGAATCATCATCATCATCATCATCAGCACCAGCAGGATCCAAAGCTCCAGAACCAAGGCCTACTACTTCAGGACCCTATCGATTGTTCTCTATCGTATATTCACTGAATCTACAACATTGATGATACAAGTTCTGTCACCTCGACGCAGCACCCATCCATGAACATGGAGCTTTTGTGGTCGCCAAGTTCGATCATGAACACTGGAGAATAGTTAACCTGTTGAACTAGTTGAAAAAATAATCAGACTGCAAAACCTCGCTTAGCTCGAAATCTCCTCTTTCGGGCAGAGGGGGAAATGTTAGCGTTGGAAATGATTCCTTAAAGCTCTCCAGTAACTGCATACAAAATGGAATATCACAACAACGCAAGTTAATCAATTAACACGTTTTTTCTATCTTCTGGAGTAATGGATGATGATAACCAGGTGTGAAAAACTTACATCTTCTAGTATGGGGGCGTCGTAGAGTTCAACGAATTTCTCTCTTAGTATCATGTTCAGTTGATCCACATCACATGCATGCGTCCAGAACGAATCGTGGACACCTGTAAAAGCCACAATATTTTGCATCAGAAAATGACCCTGGGGCAAATGAGTTCAAATTACCAGATTTCTTAAAAACCTGCAAAGTTCAAGCCTTCTCTTCGGCAGGCAATAGCAGTCATCATCATATGTGAACCATCCAGAGAGTGCACAAAATTAGGTGGGAATGCTGTTCTTTGCTTCTTGACCATGACCTATCATAAAATGTAAAATGGAAAGGTTTGGGAGATTGAGGCTCGTACAGAATTTAAAACTTTAAACAAGGTGAAATTTAATCAATTGTAGGCTATTTGCATACATCTTCCTAATCTGAACGCCTACGCTTTAATATTATGGATAGCATTTATATCAAACCTCCTACATGATATCCTAATTACCACTCGGATTTTTGTAAGGAAGATCGCAATCCTTCCACAACCCGGCAGCTAGAAACTAGATTGGCAACCCACAAATTGCTCAGTTTCTAGGATGCTTTAGAACAATAACAGCATGACACAAAGAAGGCCAAATGATGAAGCTAGGCACAACATTAATACACTTCTATCAAACCCCTTATAGGATGAAGGGTATCAAATTTCCCGCGAGTGGATGATCATTGAATTTAAGTACAGCACACATGTACATGTACCTTCTCGGTCTCCCGTTGCAATGTTAAGACCTGGAGGGAAGTCTTGATCTGAAACAGGAACACAAGGACACATTAACATGATGTTGTAATTGTTCAATTCTGACAGAACAAATAAGTTAAAAAGTCCCTGATGCCTAGGAAACTCACAAGATGGCGCCCTGAATTCCTATATGGTTGCACAACAGGAAGCCCGAGAGGAGTTGTCCACCTTACTGGTTTGTTTTCTGAAGCAATAACCTGGGCAACATCAAGTTATAAAGGGAATAAATATGTAAGAATATAAGCATAGCTGAATAGTAGATGGAGGATAGAATCCATGTCCCATTCCAAAATATGGTTAATCACTAGTGTAATTACTGAAAAAATATGTGAAGCAAAATAATAACTTCCACAGTAATTAAGTAGACACCTTAGCACATTCGCCCAGCCAGCTCATTATACGGCGTGCAGCTTCAAACATTTCCTCTAGTGCAATTAACGTCACCTAGTCACCAAGAATGAAAGAACCTCAATGAGATGCAGATAAGTGTGTGCTTGATGCCAAGTTGTATTTATCTTCCTTACTTTAGCTGCATAGCAAGAAGCGGCAAATATCTTTGTATCACCTAGCTCAGTGCCTCGCTCTTTCAACTTTCTCATGATTTGATCTCTGGCACCAACGTAGGTAACACCATATACAGATGTCATCACTGTCTGCTTCACCAACTTCCTATCCACCTACATAATTACCAGCAACCGTGGAGCAACATTAGTTGGAAAGGAAATGGAAGTTCTTTATTCATAGATTGACCAGTCGAGGACATTTTCCACTAGTGTGTCATTGGTAGCGTTAACCAGTGAGAAAATTCATCAAAAGTGATAGACAACGAGACACAAGATAATTTCCAACATGGAGAAGAAAAGCTTCTCAAGTTAGCAAGCCTGTCTGTCAAGAAAAAAATTGTGATGGCAGAGGTCAGCAAACCTGGTTGAGCAATGCTGTTGCTAGTAACGCATCAGGAAAGCTTGTGGGGTCTTTTGATGCATCCTCGTGCATGATATCAAGAACTCTGCACCAGATAAACAACTTTTGGATATTTAGATATGTGGAATGAAGTTACCATCCTGTGGCCAGGGCTAGTGCTGCAGCGAACAGTCAGCAAAGAAAAACGTTGATTATAGACCAAAGAGCTAAGGCTACTTAGGATGACGACAGAGACAAGATTACCTTGCAGCTATGTCAGAGTAGACATCAGCAGGAATTTCTGCCGCAACCAGATTAACAGCAGCAGCTCCTAGCTGAAGAAGGTTGCAATAGATGATGAACAAGAATAAGAGCGGACTTAATTTACCGTGTTGAATGTGATTTTCAATTATGTATCTCATAAAAGAAGGATGGCCGGTACCTTATCCCTTCCAAGTGCCGCATAATGCTGTAAACCATTGCACGAGCCATCCTATAGAAAACCATGATGCATAGGAAAAATGCATAGGAGTTGTGAACTTCAGGCTGAATAAATAAATGAGCTTATGCAAACATGACAAGGCACAAAAAACGTTCAACATTACTACTAAGTGTTAGAAAATCACAACACCTCAAAGCAACCATGTAGTATTCTTACACGAAGCCCTCCTAGAAAAGAAAGTAGGAAATCTAAGATCTTAAAATGAAGTACTATGTCCGAAGATTTGCTGATCCGCTAGCTTTCCAAATGAGCTAACAAATATAAAATTTATTTTCCTGTCACTTATTCCAGTTTGAAAGTTGCTCCAACCACCAACAACAAAGCACAAGGGTACTGGGAATCAAACAAGCTGAACATGTAGACGAAGTACCTGATGAATTGGAAGATGCGAAACATAAGTTTCTGGAGTGAAACTTCTCAAAGCGTCGGTAAGGTTTATACAAGCTGCCAAGCACTGGAATGGATCTTCAGCCTGCAACCACCAGCGCTGACCTTCCAGCGGCTTGTCCGCAGAATCAAATATGTCATATAAGTGATTCTCAGTAAAACTTATCCGATCTTCATATGATAACTTATCTATGCCACCAGCGAATAGGTTTGCTAGGTGTATCTTCAGCCATCGCAAACCTGAGTTCCCAAGAGGACGGCCTTCTGCAAATTCCAAAACACCTCGACTCATATCTGAACCAAGGTGGTTCAAGTGTGGGTGCATCGGGTATGCACGTCCTCGAAAATCAATGTTATGAGGAAAATAAAAGCCTTCTTCATCCTTCATTTTATGTGCTACCTGAATCCAATTAACATGGATATCAACATTGAATTCAGATAGTACTTTGAGCATAGAATCAGGTTTGAATTCAGATAGTACTTTGAGCATAGAATCAGGTGGTTGGTTCTTACAGAAAGTTTGAGTTCTGTGTCACAACGTAGGCTATGTCTCTCCCGGTTCTCTTTTTTTGCTTTTCTTAATTCCCATCTCCATTTTGTTAGTAAAGTTTCATCTTCTGTATCTGGCTTCTCTGGTAATGGAACCTGTGATAAAGAATGTAGAGAATAGTTATTCAGAATGAAGTGAAGAGTTGACATGAGCATACGTATGTAGGCGGGGGAAGAAAGATAAAACTGATGTCAATTAGTTGTGAAATCTTCATGGAAAAAACTCACATCCTCCCGATCTATTAAATTTGCCAGAGAGCCTCCGCTGTTCCACATGCTATCTACAACATCTAGTACCCTTTCATTTATCCTCCAGTTTGTACTTCCAAGTGTATCCAAGGCCTGCATTTCACCCAAACAAATGATTATATAACACACAAAACTGACTAATCAATACATATAATGTATACAAATGAAAAAGACGTAAGCATTAATTATATATTTGCAAACCTCAAACACGGGTTGTAGTTGTGTCCTAGAGGCCCTTCTCATTGTTTCACGTTGTTGTTTGGAACCGTGAGTGCGCATGATATAGGAAGGCAAGAAAAAGTAAGCTCCTTTGTCATACCTGGTAAGAGCATAGAAAATGCCATCAACCACACTCTGTCACGTGCATAAGCAGAAAGAAACTAAAGGCTCATTCAATATAGAGAAAGTTTAACTAATACTAGAAAGTTAAGTAAAAGTCTACTAATACATTCGGACTTGACGAGTTACATGTCCAAGTGTTAATTGATTCTATGTACAACCAACAGAGGATTTTTAAGCCCTAAAAAACGAGAAGATCTAGCAACCATGAATCTTAGCAAAAATTCATCTGCAATCTTATATTCTGTATAACTTCAGAAAAGAAAAACTCTGCAAAAGGCATACAAAGGACAGTCCTATTGTCCACAGCATTCAGAAAAGAAAAACTCTGTAGAATGAGCTACAGTTAGAATCTTATATCTATCTGTACACAAAGCAGTTCTCCAAGTTCAAAATCTTAATCTTATTGCTTTACACTATTCATTAAGTGAGAACCACACTCATCCAAGTTGATTAGAGTTGTCAATCGTTGGTGAGAAAACAAGTTTCTCAGGGCGTGACTTAAAAAAATGCTCAGGATACAGAAACAAGAATAGAACATCACTTACTTAGTCCACTTGACTGGAGGCACCAACATTGGCATGTACGGGATCACCATGTGCCTTGCCTGTGGAACAGAAACAATTCTTACCAAGTCTCCAACAAGGAAATCATTGAATGCATTCTACGAGCGGTTACTTACAAGGCTCAATCACTAAGAATATGCGGCAATGATATGTATGACCAAGGAAAACAAAAGAAGAATCCAAACTAAACAGTATATATAGGAGTGAATGCGCATGACTCACACTTCTCTCAAGTCCTTTTAAGACTACCGGATCACACTGAATAACACCGCACTGTCTACCTGTCTTCCTATTCAAACAAGAGCAAACCACTCAATGAGATATTAAAAAAATAAGAATACTAAATTAACCCATTGATATAGGTTAAATAAAAGTACCATGCATACATACTTATCCTCTTTCGCCATAGTTATGACAGTATGTATAAAGGCAGGTCGAATATCAGGAGGACCATCACATATTTGGTCAGCCGGAGGTTGAACATACGCAGTTTGTATGAGTAATTCAATTACACGGCTTCCAACCTGCAAGGTAGTTGAAACAAGAGTAAGACCCTCTCTAAAGCGTACAAGCAAGAAGAAGACTTGCACCTAAGGATAAGAATTCACAGACTTTAGCCTTAGCTTCCTGACTCCAGGGTCTTGACTCATCATAACCCTTCACCATTCGTCTAACTGCAGGTAACTTCTGTTTCCTAATTAACTCAATGACCTTCCGTCTCATTTTCTCTTGCTCCTTAGCCGCCACAGCAGCTTCACCATCTTCAACTTTCTCAGCTTTAGCTGCCCTTTTCTTCTTTGTTTTGTCCAGGAAGTTTTTTATTCTGATCTGAATCAATATGACATATAACCCCTTAGTAAGTAAATGTCAAACTGAAGTCTGGAAAAGCACAGGACTAGAAGTAGCATCCATAAGACACAAAATTATTGAACAAGCAGTTGATAATATTATAAATGACGACCAACCTCCTGTTCAATGGCATCGCCAACAGCAATAGCCGCATTGACGACCTTTACAGAACCATGCTCCCCAACAGTCATCAACAGTTCCATCAGCTTATGCATTGTGATAACAGACATCATGTCAGCAGGCAAGAGATCAAAATAGGGAGCATAGGACGCCCTGCACTTCCCTTGCCTCATCAACTGTTGCTCTTTCAGAATCGTATCCCTAAACGGCTCGAACCAACCAAGGAACAAGCTTTTCATGTAAGGCAAACTAGGAGCCAACTTATTCTCACACATCTCCTTAAGAAGCTGCCGATACTCAGCCGCGGCCTTCTCCCACGCTTCAGTCTCAATCTTAACTTGCCTCCTCTTCAACTCCTCATACTTTTTCCATTCCATCCCAGGCGCAATTCTTTCCAGTCTCTTCCTAGCAGGAACCTCCCGCTGTTCTTTCCTGAGTTCCATCAGCAATTCCTTCACTTCCGCCGCAAAAAAGGCGGAATCTTCTTCCTCTTCTTCTTCAGCTTCTTCCGCCGGCGGCGATGTAACCGCCCCCGTTGCTACGCTCGCACGCGTCAAAACTTCCGGTGTGGATTTGGGGCAGAAAGTGTGCCCTAATGAGGCATACGTCGTCTTCCGGTGGATTCTTGAAATGGGTTGGGTGGCGGTGGGGGGGAATGGGGAGAGGACGGAAGGAGTAGTGTTGAAGAAGAGGAAGTGGTGGAATTCTCTAGCGGAGAGAAGTGGGGGAGTGGGATTGGACATGGAGGAACTTCAGCAGAGAAGGTTGGAGGAGGAAGAAGATGGTGAAATCAAATTGGAGTAGGGTGAAGAAATGAGCTAAGAGGCGCGCAATATTTTTGAGATAAGGAATGAAATATCTGCTTCATGAAGCCAGAGAAGAAGAAGAAGATAAGAGGTGGAGGCAGGCTGAGAGCTCAGCTGAGTGGGTTTAATGAAAAAAAAATTAAAAAAGGAAAAACCCCTCTTAAACCTTCACAGTCATCATCCTAACCGTTTGGTTTCTCTGGCCGGTTCACTCCTTTGGTTTGGTTATGGGCATTATAGAAGAATCGGTTAAAAATTAACGAAAATCAATGACAAATGTTCAAATGAATTAGTTATATGTGGTAAAGTTGTGTGATGACCATAAATTCGAATTTAGTTGCATCATATAAACAAATATTTTTTTTATTTTGTTGTGTTCTCGTCTTGGAAAAAATGAACAAAAGTGAAATTAAAGGTTGAAAGTGTTTTTTTTAATATGGATCTGTGGTGATTTAATTAGTGACTTACAAGGTTTATAAAATCATGAATGACTATTTAATGAAAAATAATACATGAGAGATAACTTTTCTTTAACTATATTGATTTGAGATCAAAGTAACATCTATCTGTTCATTCACTGGTTTGATGTAATTTTAAAACCAGAAAAAAAGAGAGGAGATGAACAAACATATTGATTGAAACTTTAAAGGAAATTTAATTTCTTTTCAGAAGTATGCCGACGTGTGTTTTGGGGTTAATTCGGAAAAAGTGAATTAAATTATGAGTATCCGATAGAGAACTAGTTATACGTAAAATGAGATGAGGTGGAAACTCATTTATTAAATTCGCTGAATAAACATATAGACGAGACATGTTTTACTGAAAAAGTGAGTCGGTATACAGTATTAAGAAGATTTTGGTAGGTTTTGAAACATTTGAGATGCATTTATTTCTTTTAAAAACATGAGATCATTTTGTACAAAATTCGAATGTACGGCGAGCTAATTAGCTGTGTTTTACCAGTTGTTGTACTAAACGCTTACTCGTAATATTGCACATCTTCCACGCGTGGTCCTTAATCCAATCATATATCATGTGCACAAAATATTGATGGAGTTTTCTCAATCTTCGCTGAACGTAACTAATCCCAAAAAGTCTCTGTGAAGTAACACAGTTGGTTGGGTGTTGTGATCGGAAACCAGCCACACTGCACATATTTATTTTTTCTCTTATAAAATAATTTCATAACCTAATCTATTTTCGACTAAAAAAAAGTGAACCCCGAGGAAGCTGAGGTATAAAAAATTTACAAGTAGTCAAAATTTGATTTGAGTAAATGAATATGAGAAAAAAAAATATAGATAAGTGGTGTCCACTGTTGAGGAGACTAAGACAAGAGAAACGGCAAGTGGTTCATACAAAACAAGACCATTGTAATTACTACTACTGCATATTTTTTTCCTGGTAATATATACTTGTAGACGCAAAATAAACGTGCCTATACAGCATCCCAAAGAGTGCAGCTTGCATTGCCAATTGCATTTCTTGTAGCTTGTACTCGTTACCAGTAATGGCACCTTTTAATGGCGACAGTGACGATTTGAGGATTAGGCTACAGGATTTTCGAAGTTTGAACCGGCCCCAGAACTAATTCAACCTCACAACGATCTGCGTCAAGCCACCAACGCGTAACAATATACAATACACATACATATAGTACGGAGAAACACGACTGGTTACTGAATCTATTTGCAGACATATCATATTTGAACAAAACGGAAGCAAATGGTGCCTGGGAAATAGTTAAATCAACAAACAAAACCCAACACATTCCGTGAATCACATAGAATGTAAAGAGACCCAAGAAACTTGTGTCCAGCACCGTAGTCTTACACGTGAATTTCGAACGGTACTATGTACTATGTACATGGAAAGAAAGTCGGATAAATAGAGTTCTGCTTTTACCTTCAACACCATCTTTGATTCCTATTCTTCTTCTTCTTCTTCAAAGCAACGTTTGACATCACCAAAAGATAACCAAATATAGAAAGCATTGGCTTTTAATTAATGCACTGCAGATTCGGACTTAGAGGGCTGTAGCTGTGGGCTTGAAACAATCAATGTTGCATAATCCAACTGAACGTATCATCCCACCGAACCTGTAATCACAGTACCAAACCACAGATGTTTAGAGAAGCTAAATGTGGTGACAGAAGCAATGCTGCAAAAGAAATACAAGTGGAAAACAAGGTATGGATAGAGCTTACCGATCAATGCTGTTCCTTGCTTTATCGTGCTGCTCAACAGTAAGGTTTTCTTTCTCTGGCCGGTCCATGCTTTTCCTTGATTTTTCTCTCCGGTCAATGCTGCCTCTGGATTTGTCTCTCCGATCTGTGCTTGGTCTAGTCTTTTCTCTCTGATCCGTACTCGGCTTAACCTTATCCCGCTGGTCAATGCTTGATCTCGAAGGTTCTCTAACGTCTGTGCTCTTCCTAGGGATCTCTGGCTGTTGAGTGGATGGAACGGAGTCATTCCTCGAACGGGATTTCTCAATGGCTGATATGAACTTTTTGAGATGCTTGATGTACTGTGGATGCATCTCCAGATCACAATGATTCCCTTCCTTCACCCACAACGGTTCATATTTCTCTTGACAGAGTTCCCACAGCTGCTTGCCATGGGACCAATCTACAACATCATCAGAAGTTCCCTGCAAGAGACGCAAAGATTAACAGATATTTTATCCGAACTTTCAAATCTGGAAACAGAGCAGAATCTTAAATTAGTCAAATACACATTCTAAACTGGAATGCATTTCTCATTGCTTACTGTACTTTCTAGCGTTTGTATCACGTGCAATCATCAAATTCTTTTAGAAAGAATTTACGCCTTCAAAAATTAACAAGGGATTGGTATTGAAAGGGGATATGAAGTGATTTAGACAAAAAGAATGCACAGGAAAACACTGGTCATTAATACTCCCAAAGGCACCAAGGTCAAATTCATACATTCTTTTTACTGCTTCACTATTCCAGCCATACATTCCTTAAACAGATAGTTCTTCCATACCTTTGTACAAATGAATTATTAACTTATAAGGGATAGATCATGGACAATGACAAAAACTGTGCATTAAATGAAGACCAATAACAAGACTCTGCCATTCTATTTCAGTTATTGGATAGAAATGCAACAGAATTTTGATATTACACTCATTAATACATGAAAAGAACATAAGCAAAGGAACTAATTGATCCATGATTGAGGATTATAGCAAACTCGCATAGATAGGAATTCACTTTCAATACTAATCATGTAGCAGATGACACTAAGACGAGAGGTTTCAGGTATCAATATTCAATAGTTGAGCACCTTCAGCATCTAGTGAGAGTGAGAAAAGTTCAAGACTATACTAGATTCAAGTACCACAGTATACAGTAGTTAAGTACCTTCCATATCCAGTAGGATTGAGAGCAGTTGAAGACTATCCTAGAGTAAATAACATGCCGAGGTTGTTAACCATCAGCCTAAAAGGAGAGAAATACTCACGTGAATCACCAGCACCGGACATCTTACGAGTGGAATTTTATCAATGTTCTGAACAATAAAGGCAACAAACTATTAGATAACTTGCAGATACTGAAAACTGCAGTACAAAAGGTCTTAATCAAAAGCATAACCAATGCAACACCTTATAAATGTCGAACCAATAGGTTCGTTTAACAGGATACATCACGCGGAGACCAGATGCAATCGGGCTATGGAGAACAACAGCCCTTAATCTTGGCAACTGGATTGCCAAATCTAGTGTAGGTCCACTACCAACTGATTGTCCATACAAAATGACATCTTCTTGCTTCGCCCCATATTTCTCTTCAAGGCATCTATATACAGCTTCTACATCAGCATACGTATTTTGCTCGCTCGGCTGCGCAAGAAAGAAACAAAGCGTCAGCTAAACAGTTTTCTTCTAAATTGCAACCTACAGACTTCGTCTCCAAATTGACAAGGATTTGATGCAGATAGATAGAACTGTGGAATCTCAAAAGGATCTCAGATCAAAACCGCAATCAGATTTTAGGTATTAGGTACACCTTCTGCACTCCTAGCATAGTAGCATCACTAAAACATTTCAAGACCTAATTCTGACTTTGGCTTCTACAAGTAATAGGCTACTGGTTCAACTATTCCTCTCCAGTCTCTCCACTGACTCCCTTCAGTTGTGCTCCATACAGATTCAGATCTCAAGACTAAGTATTATGAGTCTTCATTTCCTACTCCCTGAAGGAAACCAACCTTTTCCATAAAAGGAACTTCTTGAAGCCTAACATTCATTATATAACTAATTGGAATCCAAAAAAGGCAATCAAAACTTAATCATGTACCTTTCCAGTAGACTTTCCATACCCGCTGTAATCATACCTGCACAATCAATCACACAACAAACCAAAAAATCCATTTCAACTTTGAAACCAATTCACAAAAATTCAAGATGCAAATCCAGTTTCATACTGACCCCATAAGGTTGACTCGGAGATGCAAACTCAGCTCACTGAACAAATCGAACATCTGTCCCAGATCCGCAGCATTACCATGAGAGTAGAGAAGAGTAAGCGAAGCAGCAGGGTTCTTAAAATAAACCGCCACCACCTGATTCCCTCTCTTCGTATCCAGCTTCCACACATCGGCATTTCCCCTGACGCCGATCCCAGGCCCAACCATCTTGAGCTTCCTACTCGGCTCGTCTACCTCTACCTTGTAAGATGGCGGGGTCGGCGGAAAAAACGCGAATTTCGCCGCCATCGTCGACGTCATCGCCCCCATATCTCTCTCTCTCTCTTCCCCACAGTCACCAGCCAATTATTACCTTTTGTTACCTCTCCTTTCAGCTACGGCAGACGACTGGATATTTGCAAGGATAAAAAAAACCAATGGGACAGTAGAAGACGGAGAAAGAGTTGGTTAGTCGGCGAAAGGACCGAGGGCAGTGGAAAGTGTTGCAGCGATGCCGACAGTGGAGAGGTTGATCCAAAAAAAGGAGAAGTGTTTGCCAGTTAAGTTTATTATGAATTTTTTATGGTTTGAGTATTTCTAGGGTTTGGTGATTTTTGACAGAGGAGCGCGGGGGTGACGGTGGAGGAGAGGGGGGCGGTAGAGGAGGAGGGAAAGTGGGAGGAAATTCCGGCGAGTGAAAGACAGGCAGGCCACGTGTATTTTTATTTCTTGGTTACTGCCTTCTATACGGACAAAATAACACGAAAATTATTGCTTCATTTTTGTTTGGTCAAACAAGAGGAGATCTGGGGTTTTAGTTTACTATTATTATGTAAAGACTCTTAATTCTTAAACATGAAATTAGGCAGAATTTAGGTTAAGGTTCATGCTATGGATCTAATTTGAGGATCAATTAGAGTTGTGAGATGAGTCAAATTGTTAAATATTAATTTTATTCATATTTATAATTTAATGTTCTTTTTTATTTTTATTTTTATTAAGTTACAACCATGATGTTACTTTTGTTGTCTTTCCAATTTCCGTAAAGTATTTTCTTTCGTCACACACATCATACATACATTTTCAAAAGCGCTTCGCTTTATGTAGGAAAGAACCTTATAAACGAAACTTCCATCAATCGTGCCTAAAGAGAGGAATAGCATCAAGACTTGACAATGGATTAATATTAGTACAACCAACTAGGACTACAATCTCCTCCAAAGTTTACTGCCCTGTTGAATTAGAGGTTAGCTATTATTAAGATTACAATGGGACAGCCTCCTGACAATGACAAATGGGAGTAGCAATGTAACAAATTTCTTGATCAAAATAAGTCTTTTTTTATCCGAATAAATCGTGAGTTTAGTCTAATATAAAATAAAATAAAATAAAATAATTAATATCTTTTTATAAGATGTACTATGTTCATTTTCGAAATTTTAAAATTACCAACACATAACTTCACCACTATAGCAATTCGACTGGAAGCACTAAAAATGATTTCGTTTTCAAGAGAACCAATCCAAATACATACAAATTTTGTGATGAATAGAGTGGGAATTTCTATTTTAGAAAAAAACAATTTTATTCACAAAATAATAAGATGTTTCATGGAAGCAATTAGTTTCAACGTGTCTAGAGTCCCGCATGCTCACTCACTTGCTATTCCAGTCGTCTCTCTCGCCTTTCCATGGACTCTAGGCCGGACGAATCCTTCCGACACGCTTCCTCCAGTTCAGCCGCCGTCTTTCTAAGGTCCCGTCTTCTTTTGCTTCCTCGCTTGTTAATTCGTACTCGTCAATGTCAGGTCAATGTGTTGTTCCGAATCTTTCTGATTTCCTTCTTCTATGGCGTGAAATGGGTCCAAATTTGATGTTCGAGAGCCTCCTACTGAAACGCTTCATCGGAAGCTATGATGCTGCTGATCGGACCGTGTAAACCCTAAGTCCGCGATTACAGATGGAGTATCGGAGTAATTGTGCACTGTGTAAAGTTGACACTAGTAGCGAACAAAGTTGGAAGCAACACCTCGAAGGCAGGAAGCACAAGGCCAAGGAAATTGCTCATATTACTGAAATCAATGCCAATCGCATCATTCCCCAGTCCTTGCTGAAACGGGAGGGGTTCAAGTTCTGGTGTGAAGCTTGTGGAATTGGTACTCATTCGCTAGATGTTATGAGTGATCACACGAATGGCAAGAACACACATTCGTAAGGTGAAGGAAGTTGTTGCTCTTGTTGCTCTGTTTGAACAGCCTGATAGAGGAAAATTCATCAGAAGCTGTGGTCCAATTCATGTTCACAAACCAAATTCTGTAAAAGGGAGCTGGATGAGAAGGCCAGAATCAAACAGGAGATCATCGCAGAGCAGAAATCGCGGTTGAGAGGGTTGCAGGCAGAAGCTGAGATGAATGAAATGAAACCATTTCCAGCAACTCGTCGCCCAGTTCCTGGTCATAGCCGCCGCATCCTACAGACCTTTAGGGACATTATATATTGTCTATCTACGTTACTTGGCATTTTCGGGAACGGTGAAATGGTGATTGACTCCACATACACCATCTGACGATTTGCAAGCAGGATTCTGAACAAAGACACCCCAGATAAGTCCCATCTTCTCAAGGACTGACTTATTCACAGCTCAGCAATTACACCAGCTGATATTCTGGCGGTTTTTCCTTGACCACAACTAACCCACTTAAATCCATCCGTCCTTTCTGCAAATGGGTTTCTACTTATATGATCTAATGACCACCTTCCATAAATGTCGCAGGGTGTGGTGTCTCTGATATTTGAGAAGGCAGTGATGGAACATACATTTAGTCCCATGTATGCCCAGCTATGTTCGGATCTTGACCAAAAGCTTCCTCCTTTCCCAATAGATGATGAGCCTGCTGGTAAGATGGTGAAAATAACATTTAAGAGACTCCTCTTGAACATATATCAAATGGAATTGGAAGAGGGTTCAGTACTTAGATCTCCGGATCACCAAAGGGGAGCAAAGAATCTCTGTATCTTCGGGTTTATGAGCTTGCTGGGTGGGCTATTTAAGCACAAGATTCTTTCTGAACGCATAGTTCATCTCATTCTACTGGTTAGTACCGAATGCTCCTCCCCTTTTTTACAACTTTTCGAGACCATATCAGTCGAAGTCCGGACCAATCGAGAGATTTCCGACGTGTTTCTTCAGCGATGTTGTTGCAGTTTATTAACTATATATATGATAATAACGTTCGCAGTGTTACTTATATTCCCTTCGTGATGCAGGAGCTACTGGGAAGTGAAAGTCTGCACACCAGAAGAAGATGTTGAAGCCATTTGTCATCAAGTTTTTCGGATGACTATACGCACGTTCTACCACCAAAGCAATCTCAATCTCATTTTATTGCGGGCCATTATTAAAAATTTAATGTTGCTGTCAAATTTTTTGTTTCTTTTTGAACGCAAGTTCTAAATTTAAAATCGTTATTTTTCAATTAATTACTTTTTAAAAAATTAGTAATTTTCTTCTGAAATTAATTAATTTGAGTATGAAATATAAAAAAGGAGAGAAAGGAATGAGGTCGCTAACTCGGCAATCTAGGTTCTACTCATTTTCCTTTGTAGGGCTTGAACTTTCTGAATGGATTATTAATGATGTTCAAGCTATATGTTTTTCGACACAACATTAATAAAAAATATCGTATCGTTTGATTAAAAAAATGGCTTCAAAATTACGGTTGCATGTTTTTTTTAAAATAATTTATAAAATTACTTATCTACCTCCTTTACCTTCACGTGTGGAGTCCAAAATAGTAAAAAAGGCCTACTAGCATCGCTCCAATCAAGCATTTTTCCCTTGGCCGACCTGTGTTCTACGAGCACCTGATTAGGAAAGAACGAAAAGTCTTCCCTTTTTCAGAGAAAGAGAGAGAGATTGAGAGATTACAAGCATTTAATTATTTCCTCAAACCCAAAAAAATTGATGCCAGAAGTATTCCGCCTCCCTTGCAGTTCTCTGCCAAGCTGTTCCCTTCCCACACCAAGCCAAACCACTGGATAATCTCAACTCAATCCCTATCGGCTATCATTCCAAAAGCTAAGCTGAACTCCATTTCATACCTTCTTCCATCTGTCATTTCCAATTCACCCTTCTCCATCGCTTTCCAATCCCTCCACCCCCAACGATTTCTTCTCATCCTCACCCGCTCCAAGATTGTTGTCTCCGGATCTGAAATTCCACAATCACGGTACGTCTTGCTGGGCAAATGGGTATTTGCAAACTCTCTTGCTAGCCGGTTAATCGTCGAATGGGATAATGGGTTCTGTTTTTTTAGTTCGGCGATCGTTTGTGTAAGTGGAAAAAGTTTTGAGCTTTATGATGCATATGCCCTGAGAATCCAGGGTTTGCTTGAGTTGAATTGGTAGGGGGTTGTTTATTAACATTATATAACTTGGGCATGGATGAAATTGGAGAATCATCGGAATCTGCGTCAGCTTTAGCTAGTCCTAGATCGGTGATAACATATGGATACCGCGATGAAGGTTGTTGCCCTAGGCAAGTTTCACCGATTAGGATTGGCGGGTCGAGGAACACCAGCCCCATGGGTCGAGTTGGGTCTAGAAACACCTGCCCTTTGAAGCAGAAAGTAGTCATGACTAAACCCCGTGGTTTGGATGAAGAGACTGCGACCACCACATTTGGCAAGGCTATTTACTATTGTGATGTTCAGATGGAGGACAACATATGGGCAATGCTGCCCGAAGATCTCTTGAACGAGATCTTAGCTCGAGTTCCGCCGTTCATGATCTTTCGCCTTCGATCGGTTTGCAAGCGGTGGAATTCGATCTTGCAAGACATCAGCTTTCTCAAATTCCACTCGCAGGTGCCTTCTCACGGACCGTGTCTCTTTGCATTCTGGAAAAACTCGCAGACTCCGCAGTGTTCTGTTCTCAGCTTGCCGTTGAAGACATGGTATCGAATTCCTTTCACGTTCTTACCGCAGTGGGCGGTTTGGTTGGTTGGTTCTTCGGGCGGACTCGTTTGCTTTTCCGGACTCGATGGGTTGACTTTCAAGTCATTGGTTTGCAATCCTTTGACTCAGACATGGAGGACTCTTCCCAGCATGCACAATAATCAGCAGAGACAGTTGATATTGGTGGTCGATCGTTCGGACCGGTCGTTCAAAGTGATAGCTACCAGCGATGTTTATGGCGATAAATCGTTGCCTACCGAAGTGTACGATTCGAAACTCGACAGATGGGTTGTTCATCAGATTATGCCTGCCGTTAATCTATGCTCCTCGAAGATGGCGTATTGCAACTCGAGATTATACCTCGAGACTCTTTCTCCGCTCGGTTTGATGATGTATAAGCTCGACACGGGTTACTGGGAGCATATTCCTGCGAAGTTTCCACGGTCTCTGTTGGATGGATACTTGGTGGCTGGAACCCAGAAGCGGTTGTTTTTGGTGGGGAGAATCGGCCTATATAGTACGCTTCAGAGTATGAGGATTTGGGAGTTGGATCATGCGAAGAACTTGTGGCTAGAGATTAGTAGAATGCCACCAAAGTATTTCAGGACGTTGCTGAGGCTGTCGGCTGATCGGTTCGAGTGCTTTGGACAGGATAACTTGATATGTTTCACATCTAGGAACCAAGGGAAGGGTTTGTTGTATGATGTGGATAAGAAGGTGTTGTCGTGGATCGGAGGATGTCCTCTTGAATCATATAACAGCCAGGTGTGCTTCTATGAGCCTAGATTTGATGCTTCAATCTATTGAGGTGGGAAAATTTTGATATGCAGTATTATGATCAGTGTGGATTTGCAAACATTCTCATTTCAAGAAAAGATGTTTTCTTGTTCATTGTGATTAACTCACTTTGACAGCACTGTTAACACACCTAGCGATTGAATGGATCTCAGGCAGCAGAGGTTTGCTGATGCAACCATGGATGCAGGTTAATATAGCAAGATCTTCTGATGAAATTGTTCTTTGAGAACCTATTGAAACAATGATCTGCAGTTTACAGTTATAATCATGAATGATTACTGTTGATGGCCCAGGAGGACTACGGTGCTTACTGGGGTTTTGTTGTTGTTGAACGATATGCCTTACTTAATATACTGCACAGTTCCCGTTCATGATTATTTCTCCGTCATCTTTCGTGCTGTGTTTGTTGTCGATTTCTGATCGACTAGCTGGCCCGACTGCATGTTTCAGTCTTCAAAAGTGGCATGTATGCAGGTTTTACTTGTATGCTTGGCAATTGGCATGTTCAGGTAGTATGAATGCTTTCATCAAAACACGATAAGTTGCAGGCCAATCTATCCGTAATGAACCTTTGAATCTTTGTAATAACTAGTTATAATTATTTCAAATAACTAGTTATGATCGTGCACCTTTAAATAAGTTGAAGGGAGTCAAAGTCTCAATCTAATCTTCTATATTCATCCTTGAAATGAATAGTAAAATATGGAAAGGTAGCTATCATAGAGACCGATTCAACTTGCCTGCATCAGTAATTTGGACATGGGTGAGTTGTTAATGGCCATTTGAAAGAAATGATTGGTTCTGGTTGTATTTGTTCATAATACAGTCATCGTACAACAATTGCACGGGGCCGACCAACCACCTATAATTGGATGGTTTAACTGTATTTTGATGGTTGACTCGCCCATCCCTACGTAGTACGTACCCTACCAAACCAAGAGCATGCAGTTCCTATCAATGGCTATCGAGGTCTGAAACACCTACGTTTTTTAAGTGAGACTCTGATATCATATCATGAACCATTGCATTTCACTAATTCGAGCCGCGAAGACGGTTCAACTTTCGCTGAGTTTGGATGATCAATCACTATGATTATGTCGTCAAATAATTGGTTGAGGTAGGCGGACTCATCATTCATGAAATGATTGACCATTCAATATAAAAAAGCAGGTCAGCGCAATCCAACCTTGACCCATTTCTTTTCTTTTCTTATGTGGAAACTTTGAAATTCATAGCATTTGGAAACTTTGAAATTCATGTGTGGAAATATGATTTTTATTATTTTCTTCAGAATACAAACAACTTATACATGATATTAATTAATACAAAACACAATATATGCTTCTTTTAGTCACTAAAACAACAAAATTAGTCATACAAAACAACAACAATCTTTAACCAACCAATAGCACAAAACTATCATCTCCTGTGAGAGTTCTGCAATGACTTCTGAGACCCTTCAAACAGATCCATCAAATAGTTCTCCAAATCATCAGCACTGTACTTTATATGCCTGTCACCAATGCTATTGGTATGCCTCCCAACAAAATTCCTGTAAGCCTGAATCACCTTCAACGATGTCGAAATTCGTAAATCATCTCGCAGCTGACCATCTGGGATAAGCCACGAAGTCTGCGTTCTGTAAACATCCTCGAACGCCGCGTAGAAGTTCCTGATCATGTCCCTCAGCTGAGACTTTGAAATCGCGTTGGGATGCGAGTTCCCTTCGTCCCTCAGCAACGACAGTATCGAACTCCACGTCGCCCTCTCGTAGTAAATCTCGTGCTGCTGGAACTTCCAGTTCCTCTTCCTAATCCACTCGTCTCCGAAAATGTGCCTCAACGCCGCATTATTCTTCACCTTCTGTGCCATGTAGTGGATATTGTTCATCATGAACACATGCTGTAACGAAACGTCACGGTATAGCCTGGCCTTCGAGTCCAGGTTGCATTCGAGAATTGAAGTAACCGATCGAAAATGTAGAGCCAGTGTCGAAACATCGTCACTAGGAGATGATGATTCCACGGTCGTTGCGTTGTCTTCCTCCCGGGATGGACTTATATCGGGAGACATAACGACCGGATGATGATCGAGTAAAACTCGATCCTGATCCTGATCTTTCAACAGGAAATTCAACGAGTCCTGGTAATCGGTCAACATGTTTACGTAGTTCATAACGTAGCGAGTCAGGTGATGAATCCCTCCGCCAGCGAAAGGGTTCGTGGAAGTGCTCGTTGCAATGGCATTCTGAAACTCGAGAAACGCAGCCCTGACCGACTCCCCCAATCTCCTTTGGAGCTCGTGGCAATCGATTCTCACGCAGGTACCAGCATCGCTTGAATACAATGAATTGATATCCGGAATCACATCCGAAACGATCTCGTACATGTCCAGAATAGGAAACAGCTTCTCCGGTTTATGAGGACCGATCGATATCGCTTCCCCGAAATTCAACAGCTGGAGCATCGACCCCTTTGAAGCCTCGATAAAACAATCAGAATACGTTGTATTCTCGAGCTGTCCGAATACTTGCTCGCTAAGGAACCTCTCGCTCGCCAGATAGACTCGGACGAACACTTTCAAAGCTCGAACCCATTTCTTGATCTTTGAATTCAAACTCCCCCATTCCAGCCTTAAGACATCCTCGATGCTTAGCCGCTCCATATCGAGGTTGAACAGACACTCGTCCATGGCGTCTCTCCGGACTGTTATATACGCTTGAGAACATTCGTGACCGTATCCGGAAACAAACATCAAATTCGCAATGTCCCTAAGATCGGGGACCGAATCAGGATGAACCAAGTCCATGATGTTGTTTTCCTGATCCCATGTCTTGCTAACACTATCTCTAGCAATCGGATCGTCGAAACGACCCGAGTCGTCCCCAGCCGAGACAACCGAGCTGAAATCGATCCCATCGTCTTCGCTCGAACGGAAAGAAGCTAGTTCTCGATCAAACGGCATCTGGTTCTGTACAAGCAAGTGTGTGAACTCTTGCTCGAGCCTCGCCATCGCCATCTGAAGCACATCATAAGCCCTGCGGAGCAAATCACCATTTCCATCCGAGCCGCCATTGGACAAGTCCTCCAATCTTGCAGTCAATTTCTGGGCATCAAGAGTGGCGTTTAGATACTCACCAGCTTCATCTGGACCTAAGTCCCATATCATAGAGTGGTCTGACTCCCAATTCGAGATCTTTTGCTGGATCGTATTCAAATGTGCTTCGAGCTTGCTGATATCTCCTTCTTCTTCTTGTACTTGATCGTCGTTGTCAGCATGATCGTTGTTCTCGCTGATTACAGTTATGTTGGACAATTGGGTTCCAAGGTCAGCCAAGACTTTCTTTGCATCATCTGTGAGATTCTTTTGAGATCCTAAAGCCCTCACGATTTGCCTGGCGGCTGCTATTAAGTTCTCTTCACCTTCAAGTTGCGGGATTTGGGAATTAAATGCCTCCATTGGGCATCAATTTCTCAAGATTTTCAGCCCCGAGTGATTAGGGTTGGGAAATCCACTGTGCAAGATTGGATTCAAAGTTCAAACCTTTTTCGACCACCCACCCACTTCAATCCTGATTCAATCTTGACAAATTGAAGGGGCAAAGTCACAGCACCCAATTCCTGAAAACTGGGGAAAGTTAGAACAAATGAATCAGGACTTGCTGAGAGAGATAGAGACTGAAATAATTTAAATCAAAATGGGCGACGGCCTAGAAGCAGCAGCAGATCAAAGATCAGACCTTTATCAACATGCAGAGGCAGGGCGAAAACACAAAAATACCTTAGATGACAAGTTTTAGAACAAAGCAAAATCAACCAAGGACCAACAACAAACAATTAACAAAGAAAGATAGAATAAGATCTGAGAGCTCTCAGAAAGACTTTGCAGCCATTGATAAGCTGCTCTGATAAACAGCAGAAGTAATTAAAAACAAAACAAAAAAAGATGGAAGAATAGGAGGTAGGGAAAAGCAGATGAACTGAAAGTTGGAAGAAGAAATGAGGAAAAAGCTCTCACCTTTGGGGGCTTGGTAGCTCTACTTTCTGGGAGACGAGTTATTTTCAGTTTACTAGTTGCAGAGAAAGAGAGATTTCCGAGGAGATGGGGAAGAGAAGAAAACAACAAACATACACTATGCTAGCTAGGTAGCTCTGGTGGCTGCTGCTTCTCAATACATTTTATTTCCCATTTGGTTGCTGGGTATTTTGTTTTCTTTTTTTGGTATTTCTGATCTTCCTTTAATTTCCATTTTTTTTATTATCTATATTTTTCCTTGTGTCCGTCGTTAATGCAATTCGTCTTGGGATCCTTTTGACCGTCCGTAGTGAACGCGGCTGCCGGTTGAACAATTTTTAATTTGGAATTATTAACATTTTCTTTTCACCAAAACAAACGCTACCCATAATAATTCAGCTGAATATTATATGGTCAACTCCAGCTTATTTTCCCTTCAATACCCAAAAGCCAGAAATTCAACGTAACCAAATGGCATGTTGTTGCAAATTAGTGAAATAATTATATTGTTGAAATGCAATGGAGCTTTGTGTATGGGTCCTAAGGAGACTCGTTGTATTCGTCCGCGAGACCACGACTCTCTTTGCTTCCTATAGTCAAATTCGAGTTATTTTTTGGAAAAAAAGTTAATAAGATTAGGTTGAAAATAACACGAAGTAAATTTATTATTTGTTATACAAGTGCAATTCCGATACTTCACTTGGATACATATGACTCGGTCATTACTTACAAGTTTAAATGATAGTACATAATAAATTAATGATACGCATCATTGAATCCACGAAGTGTCATATTAAGCCAAGTTGAGACGACGAAGTGTCATAACTCATAAGCCAAGTTGAGACGACGCAAACAACTGGACAAGCAACGAATATACCCTTCCCAATCAAATTAATTAATGCTCCAAACTCCAGCTAACCAACACTCAACCGCATTAATTAGGGTTCCAACCGTTGTAGTGCCATCAAGTTTAAAAACAGAATGAACAACTTGGGCTATGGTCATGAGGTCGATGATTCAGTCATTCACATAGTCTCCTGTTGATGAAATATTGGACCATTTCAACTTACTGTTTCTGCAATGATTAGACAACTCCCAAAGATGTTGATTTGATATGTAGCCCGCGCCAATCCTATGTCAACCTAACTTAACAGAGCAACACACAGAGGGCTAGTGATGACAATTCGAAAAGTGAGTCTGCGATCGATAGCACTCAAAAGTATTGTACCGATAATATATATATAAGCAGTCAAAGTACAATTGTTAGTTAAGACTCAATACTGCTTTGATCAATCTAGCCAAATGAGTGAATTTTACCCAATCCATTATGGGGGCAGGGGAGGAACATGGATCTTACTTATGGCTGTCTTCGCCACCATTGTTGAACCTTAAGTGCAGGCAGCCAAAGATCTCATAATATGCCTATTGACTACCCACGAAAGGATCAAGATCCAGAGTGAGTTACTTAATATCATCCATAATGAACAGGAAGCACATTATTCTGACTGAGTATTACTCGCAATGCATACTGCAATTGTTCATGTACTTAACAGCTATTAAAAGTATCCATAAACCAACAACCGTAAAAGTTCATCCACGACACCCTATTTTCCAAACCTGCAAGTTTTCATGGGAATGAATCCTACTGTAGTCTTTTCTTGGGAGAATTGCAGAGCACACATACACTAATAATGACTTAGGATGAACCTGTGCCTGTCCATGTGCAACTCCTGGACAAGAAAGAACCTGTGCATTTCCATCATTTTACAGTAACATTAACGAACCTTTGGAGTAATATTAAAGATACAAAAGACTAAGGACACGAGACTTCCTATCGTCTTTTTCAACAGTCTGCTCACTTGTTTCCTTATCTTCTGTCTCGGAGTACAGGAAACAATCAGGACTCTACTTATCAAACCTTCAAAGGCAAGCAAACAAATGATTCTCTTCATACGATTAACAGGCGTATCAAGCAAAGCATAACTAATCCAATTGTAACGCTTTCACGATGAAGCTCCCAAAAAGACTCAATCTAACAAGGCAGAATTAAATGTTATCGCAATGCACGATTCGGTTCAAGCACATCAACCTAATCTCAGACAATGTCACCTACATTCCCTTCAAACAATGTCAGATACCTGAAGCAACAAAGACTATATTGAAACGAACAAAGCGTTAGTACATTTTGTGTTGCCCTAAGCATTACGTTGAAGCCTTCATCAAATTCAGAACTTTAAGGCTCCATGGAAACATCATACTCTTACAAACAAGGTTACTTAACATGCCATATAAAAAAGAAAAAAAAAGTTCGATTATAAGAGAAACAAACGGGAAATCACAGCTTATCTCGCGTTCAATGATTCCGCCTCACTCCTTGTTCTTGAGCCTCTCGATGCGCTGATTCAACATCTGGATCTTGACGACCAGATTGGTGACGGAGTAAAGCAGCCAGTAGAAGATCAGTGCCGCCGCTATCAGCAACGCATTCCTCTGGCTCTTCATGATCGACTTCTGGTGACGGAGCTGCTCGCTGGGGCTGCAGGATTCGCCCTCGCAAGACGGCCGGGTCTCGTACTTCCAGTAGATGTCCATCAAGAGGAACAGGCAGAACGGAACCACCGATAAGAAGGGCTTGAGGAGGTTGCGAGTCACGGCGATCAGTCCCTTCCGGAGACTGTCGAGACCCGGAATCGTCAGGAGGAGGACCATGATCGCCTCCGCCCCTGCTGCGTATCCAAGCACGACCCACTCGAGCGCCATGAATGCAAACCTGAAAGCGAAATTGGAATTTCTGCTGGTTAAGAAACGAAACCTAGATCTTACTCTCTTCTTGCTCCTTGTTTTTCTTGCCTTCTTGGTTGAGTGTGGTTTCGGTTTTGTTTAGGCAATTGTCTTTAGTTTGTTAAATGTTTAGTTATAGTCCCTAGACTCTGAGAATATATTCCGAATCATCATCAAACTTTACAAAACTTTTTTGTCAAAATAGACAAGACTTTTTGTTAATACAAAATAAAAAACAGAAATTAAACAATTATTTATTTTTTAAAATATACTAGATTTTAATTTGAAATTTCAGATAACCAAACACATCTTTTTATCACGGAAGACAAGTTTATAAAAGATTCCATGTTGCACAGTAGCAGGAATCAACTGAATTTGATGGATGACTAACTTAAATGAAAAAATCACACTTAAATTTAAGCACGATACAAAGGTTGTATGGTTCATGAATAAAGTTTCACAAATCTGCTTGTAAGTCAGTAACTTCTCTGCTCCCTTCATACTACCCAGGTTTCGGATTTATCGGAAATTGTTTAGATGCTATGAATTAATCGCAGCGAAAAAATGATTATATATAACATTCTATACCAACTCGTATATATATATATATATATAACAAAGTTCATTATGATTTATCTTTTGAAGTGTGATTACTAGTTGGACGACTAATATTTGCTGAAACCTTTAGATCGGATGCGAGAACTTCACGTGTAACTCCTCTACTCAGTCCACACTGGATGGGTTCCGGATCTTCTTCGTCAAAACATGTTAACATTGGCGGAACTAAGGGTGGTTAGGGTGAGTCCCGACTCACCCTACTTTCAAGCCTACTATTAATTTCAGGTATATATTTATAAACTTTTTTGAGCTTGTCTCAATGTTTGGTCGTATCGGAATTAGAGAGAGCCAAAAAGAGTATCAACTATCTTATTTCCTTATCTCTAAATAATTTCGTAATCCGGCTTATTGTATTTGAAATTCTCTTATTTATTGACATTAAAAAATCTATCAAATTTAAACTAATAACCACTTATTAATGAATAACCATAAAATATATAATTAAAAATTAAATATAGAAAAAAAAAGTTAAAGTAGTACAACAAATAACTTACTATTATGTTTAAAATAAGTATATTCGTTATTTGATTACTCGATACATATACAAAATTTCGATTCAAATCCGGTTTAGTGTATTTTTCATTATAGTTCTGCCATTGCATGCTAGAATTCTTGACCGAAGAGTAGAGTTAAGAGTGTTTGGTGGCTATATGGGTTTTCTTCTTAAATGCATGCTATAAAACATTATATATAACAATATATTTATAGAATTTTTCATAAACTCAAACTTTATTGGGCCACCAACCTACTAACATTAATCTATCTTAAATTAAGAAATATAATTGATCCAATCCATACCATATATATATGATATTGTAGAATCGATTCGATTAATCATAACTCAAACCATTAATTAACAGTGACATCTATTGTATTAATCTAGTCCGTAGTACATGCATATATGACCTTGTATGAGCAAGGAACACCGACAAAAGACAATTAGAGTTAGGGGTTGATTCGTGTTTCTTGAGATTTTGATGGTTTGTAGAGTCTTAAAGCATAGTCTAATCGCAATTAAGTTTGAAAGTCGGTAGCTCAGTTCATAAACATTATGAGTTGATAATTTGAAAGAATTAGAGATTTGAATTCATGCACACCTACATAAACGATTACAAACGAACATCTACATAATATGTATTTTCCACTGATAAATATCAATCATTATTCATTCGTGACCAAAAGTTAGTGACACTCCAATATCTTAAATTTTGTCGAAACCAAAAACTCATTGGTGATTCCGTATAAAGTAAAACACTAAACCATCGGTACATCCACCCGCTTCTTCGATCCTTTGTCAAGAATCGAAACAGAAAATGCCCAGAACAAAACGACAAGGCCGTGGATTTCCATAGTTCTCTGTTACAAACATAAATGGAGGCTTTCAATTTTGTTTCACCACCATTAGCCATTTATTTACGACCCAACAAAATTAAGTACACGCTGGGGGGAATCAATTCATCAACCCCCTAATTATGGCCGCAGCAGAAGAGGATCAGAGGAATTCCCAAGAGCAAAAAAATTATGCAAGATAATATTTCTGGGTTTTCCCCCCGCCCCATTCTCCCTGCTTGTAAATTGTGATTATCATCTCTCAATTGATCCCCTCGTCGCTGAATCCTCCGATTTTGTTAATTTATATATTCCATCAGTGTTGGCTCTTTGTCTCGAGAGATCTGGGGGGGGCACCGCCATTACAATAATTCCCGATGAAGAATTAATCAATCCCCGGAATTGTCCGACGTCGTCTCTGCCATGAAGAGGCATCATCATCACCATCATCCGAAAGTGACGTCATCATCGTCGTCGTCATGGTTTTCGAAACGGCATCTGATCGACACATTCTCCAGTTTCTTCCTATTCTCCTGCGGCCTAGCCGCCGGCGTCATCCTTAACTCCTATCTCCGAAACACCTCCTCCTTCCTCAATCTCCACGTCACCAATTTCTCCATTTCCCCTTCCCCCAACAATTCACCTCCTCCTAATTCCCCTTCTCCGGAAACGGCGCCGTTTCAGCCAGCCCAAACGAGGCCGTTTCAGCCACCAATCACACCGGCAATCCCCGTGATCCAGGACGACGTCGTTCACGATCAGGAAAAAATTGTAGAAGATGATCGCCATCACGATGACGTGGACGGTGCGGGTATATTCCGCCCGACTCCGATTCGGGTCGGGTTGACGGAGTATCTAAAAGTGCCGGAAGTGAGGCACGACATGAAAGAAGAGGAGCTGCTGTGGAGGGCGTCGATGGTGCCGAAATTACGGAACTACCCTTTTCCGAGGGTGCCGAAAGTGGCGTTTATGTTCCTGACGAAAGGTCCGATACTTCTGCACCAAATATGGGAGATGTTCTTCAAAGGAGTGGACCAAGGGCTTTACTCGATCTACATCCATTCCAATCCTGCTTACGTGGAGCCGCCTGACGAGAGTCCCATCTTCCGCGGCCGTCGGATTCCCAGCAAGGTAATTTTAATTAATTAAACTTTTTTTTTTATCTGAGTTATTAAGGAGACAGTAATCCCTTGTTAATGCAAATTTATATACATGAGAAACTACGTTACTAACCTTCCACCTGCAAAATCATTATCTATAATTTCATATATAATTACTCTTTCATGTATTGGTCTTCCAAATTAAACAACATATATGTGTAGAACGAAATGATAACAAATTTCGGAACAAAAGCTCTCGTCAACTTGTTTCGTCTCCTCGATAATATGTTACACATTAAATATTCTTCGGAAAAAATATGTTACACATTGGTCGAATAGAATACTATAGAGTTCTCCTGATGTTTGATCCGTCATAACTAACATTTTTTTGTGTACAAAATTTGTTTTTCTTGTTAGTGTTTTGGATGTGTTTCGTCACATCATAATCCGCCTCAACAACTAATCTTTTTAGATCGAAGTTGTTGGTGACAATATGTTCGAGTATCGTTTGCCTAAATATTAAACATGAGCCATACTATATGTATGTTGCAGATAGTAACATGGGGGAAAGTGAACATGATGGAGGCCGAAAGGCGGCTGCTAGCAAACGCACTCCTCGACATCTCAAACCAACGATTCGTCCTCCTCTCCGAATCATGCATCCCACTCTTCAACTTCTCAACGGTCTACTCTTACCTCATCAACTCCCAACAGGTCTACGTGGAGGCCTACCACTCCGTAGCGGCTCGAAACCGTTACACCCACGACATGCTACCCGAGGTCAAGCTGTCACACTGGCGGAAAGGGTCCCAGTGGTTTGAGATCGATAGAGAACTCGCGATCGAGGTGGTCTCGGACAGGAAGTACTTCACAAAGTTCCAGGACCACTGCAGGGACATGCCCTGCTACGTGGACGAACACTACCTCCCGACCTACTTCAGCATCAAGCACTGGCGTAGGAACTCGAACCGGAGCCTGACGTGGGTGGATTGGTCGAACGGCGGGATCCACCCAAACCGGTACGTCAGGCAGGAGGTGACCGTGCAGTTTTTGGAGAAGTTGAGGAGTGGAGGGAGGTGTTTGTATAATGGGAAAAGTACGAGTACTTGTCATTTGTTTGGGAGGAAGTTTCTGACCACTTCTTTGGTTAGGCTGTTGAGATATGCCCCTAGAGTCATGCACTTTAATCCCTAGCTTAGAGTTTTTTAATTTTCATTTTGGTACGGTTTTCATCTTTCCGGTGGGTGTTTTGGAAGGAGTTATGTATTATGTAATTATCTTCTAATGTTTTGTAATTTTTTTTTGTAAGCACAATCGTGTATGTACATTTTGAACATGTTGACGTTACAAATGAATCGACGATATAATATTGTTAGGAATCTAAATGTGCCAATGTGATCATTATGTAATAAGTGAGATGGTTGGTAATGGTGGGAAACATTAGGGGTTTATTTATGAATCTAGGGTTAATCTTGGCCTTCGACTTGGGTGAGCTTTCTAATACGTTATGGGCTTAGGTGTTAGATGGGCTTGGTGTTTTATTAATTTCTCTTTATTGGACCGTAGATTTGTACTATATCCTTCTTGGGTTCAATGAATTCAGTCTTTGAGGAAAATAGCAGGCTACCATCAGCGTACTTGCTTCAAAGTTTTTTCTATAAACCCTTCCTTAGTGAAGGGAATGAATAAAAAACATATCCAAGACACTTAACAAATTCTCACAAAGGCCTCCATTGTAGGAATAAGTCCATTTGCATCAATACTATCTCGGCCCCGAAGTCTTGGCACAACGTGTCAGGTGCGGTTGTGACAGGGTTACATATATGTCCCGGCGTCTTACCAAATACGGTCGGCTCCATTTTCTCGCTCCCTTCCGCTTTTGGCCTTCGTGGAGCTTGATTTACGATTAATCGATGATTGTTGGTTGCCGTTACCTCTGAGTTCGCTTGCTTCGGCATACTTGGCAGGAGGAAAGAGCTGGCTTGATTAGATGGAAGAGCAATTAACTAGTGAAGCCAACAATCAGCGGCGAGATCCCACGAAGGCGCGGGGACGATACGAAATCCCACGGTGACGGGTACGAGGCAAAACCCTAGATTCGGAGAAATCTCACAAGGAGACGAAGCTACACGGACGACCGGTAATCGTCGGCGGCGAATCCCACACTGAGACGAAACCCTAGAATCAAGTACCTCTGTGTTGGAATTAAAATTAATTACTGCGAAGCCCACTTATTAAAATTTCTAATAATTAATCCGACGCAACTAAGGATTAATCCTTACATAAATTTTCACCTTGCCGCACAAAAACTGGGAGAAAGAAAGAGAGAGATGCACTTTATCCGACGGTGGTTACGCCAACCGTCAAAACGTAGAGACGACAGCGTATAGCCTCATCCGGGGAAAAGCGAATGGAAAACCTCATTACACGCGCCACGCGCTTCCCCTTCAAATCTCAATTCTTCTCTGCAGTCATTGTTCACAAGGCGCACTTTAGCAGCAAGCCCCCTTCAAATCGTGAAATTACAAAAAGGCACCTAAGCTTCTTCATATTCATCCGTTGTCATTTCTTTCGTATATATAACAAAAGCCTACCCCACCTCTTCCCGGCGATTTCCAAACCTCTTCAGCATTTGCAAAAAGAAAAAAAGTAAAATCGAGAGAGAAAACGGCAGCTGTTTCTCCGCCGGTAGTCGGAAAACCAACTATTTGGTTTACAGAAATCTGAAGAGAGGGAGGGTGCTTGTAAGGTTGTGATCTGAGCTTCCGTCGGATGGTATATACCGGTGGGAAGGGAGGAGAGTCAGTGAGACGAAGAGACGGTGCAGCGATGGCGGCGGCGATGAGGACGGAGAGATCGAAACCGCCGCTCCACAATTTCAATCTCCCTTGCTTGAAATGGGGGACTCAGAGGCAACTCCGCTGTATGAAGGTTTCCGATTCGACTCACAGCCCCAGCAACAACACCAGGAACGGAGGAATCTCGTTCTCCGCGTCGGATCGTCACCACCGGAGCAACCGATCTCCTCCCTCGAAATTCGCCGGCGCCGTCTCCAGGAATTGCGACGCTCGTCCTCATCATCATCCCCACCAATTCAAGAAACCGAATCCGGTGGTTGGCGGCGGCGCCGACGAAGGGATCGAGGCTGTCCGGAAGAAGATCATGCTCGATTTGAAGACGGCTGCCGATAGGATGAAACAGCAGATTCTGAGGAAAGAAGTCGGCGTCGAGGAGGACGAGGATGAGGACGTCGAACAAGGTCGCCGCGAGGAACGGCGGAGATCCTCGCCGCCGGCCGCAGTCACCGGCGACACGGATAAGCACCTCGAGGCGAGGCCGTGGAATCTGAGGACTAGGAGAGCGGCGTGCAAGGCGCCGCCGGCTGCGCCGATCGGCACAAGTCCGGCCACCGGTAAGGGATTGAAGATTGAAGATCGGAAAGAGAGCAGCTACTCTCCGATTAGAAGCAAGAGGGAAAGAGATGAAGACGAGGATGCCAAGCAGCCGGAGAAGAAGAGGGCTAAGTTCTCGGTGAGTCTGTCGAAGAAGGAGATCGAAAACGATTTCATGGCGATGGTCGGTCATAGACCTGCTCGGCGACCTAAGAAGCGGCCAAGAATCGTTCAGAAGCAGATTGATGTAAGTGAATTGATCGATCTCCTTTCTTAACCTTGTCCGTTTTCCGATCACGAAGCCATTCTACCCTCCCTTTTCACTAACAATTTTGGCGTATGATGGATGATTTGCAGGCTCTCTCTATTGGGTTTTGGCTAGGGGAAGTTAACCTTGATACATACAAGGTGCCGGAGGAGATTGCCGATACCGGAAAGGTAAATTGATGATTAACCGATGCAATAGTTTGGTGGTGAAAAACTCAAATCATCTCTGTACACAAGTTTGCAGTCGATCAATCGTTGCAATTCTCAGTAGAGCAATTCTGTTTGGGTGGCAGAGATAGCTAGCAACATTCAGATCTTGAAGATTGGACGGCCAATCAAATCAAGCACACAGTCTCAGTGAATCAGAGATTTAAAACTAGAAGAAGCGGGTTGGGTTTTCCTGAAGGCTCATTCAGGTGCCTCTCTGCAGTAGCCTTGAAATGTTAATTTTCTTCTTCTCTTCAATTATAGTTCTTCTTTTCATTATACTACTTGAATGAGAATAATGAGTGAGTGTCTTGTAAAGAGTTGTGGGCAAATGCTCTTATATTAGGTAGAAGGAAAACAACTCTTCTTCTTTTCAGCTCTTCTGTCTGGGTTCCTGTTTTAGGGTTGATGATTACTCTTACCATGTAGTAGAGTCTTTGAATGTTACTTATATAAATCGAAATCTCAAGTGTTCTTGCTTTTCTCCTTTACCTGCTGCTGGGTTCCTCTGCATTCCAGGTTTCTGAAACTTCAAATGTTCTAATACTGCAAACCAATATGTGTTTAGATTTCATGAACAATCTGATCCAGAGGCTCTGTACCACTTAGTAGCTGCTATGGCTACATGGTTTTCATCTAACTACACCACCAGTACTTTATTCTTGATGAGCAATTACTGGACCAATGAGCTCTGAATGGTAAAGCTGGCTCACTACTTTATTACAACTCCAAACAAAGTTCTGATATGGCTTGGTGAAACATTCACTCGAGTTTGCAGATTTTATGTTCTGGGTTAATCTTGAAATTGGGTTCTTTTTAGAATCAAGAACTGATGCATCCACTACTTGGATCTGTTATGCAACTTAACCTAGCAAGCAGGCCATGAAGATGCACCAGATGATCTGATCAACATTTTTTTGCTACTGGTTGTGGAATCATCTTTTTTCGTCTGGTTGTGAAGGGGATGAGGGGGGGGTTCGAGTTAGGGTTTAAACTCTGGAGTTTGTGAGAAGGCGAAAATGGAAAAAAAGGTAAACTAGGCCATGAAACTAGAAGGCGAAAATTCATCGCTGAGGATCTTCGCTACCGCCAACCGGATGCCGTTTGCAGTAGACAAGCCCGACCGACCGGCCCCAATCCGCTTTTGTTTTTTAAATAATTCCGCGTTTCATTCCTACACACGGAAATTATTATTTTCAAAAAAGGTTTTTTTTCTAGAAATGATAACTGAAGTATGATTTATTCTCTGTAATGATCACCGATCTTAGAAAACTAGCATATCGGTCACTGATAGTCCAGTCTCGCACACTCGTATAAACTTTTTTTGTTCATAGAAGCCACATTGATAGCATGATGATGTCGTGTAACTTCTTGTCAATTTTGTTAGCAGTGCTGGAATGGTATATTAAATACGATATGACATATTTTTGTAACTATTTTATAATATAAAAATATTCAAATTGATCAGAATTGAGGAGAAATCATCAATTAAACTTGCGTTACATATATTAAATATGCTTGAGATTATTCAAATATTAATGTGTAGCGGGAAGTACAATTACGACTGAGGAAAATATCTACCCGATTCGACTTAAATGATATAATTTGATTATTGAAATTTAGCAAAAGCCTATTTGAAAATATTTGACTTGTAAACCACTTGGTCCTAAGTCATAATCCAAAGCAATCATTACATAGCCATCCCAATCTCTCAATTTAACTCACTTTTTACTAGAATTCTCAAATTTCTTTTGTAAAACAAAGAGGTTCAAACATTCTCTTGTATTAACTATTAAGTACAAGGTATGAATCATGGTTTTCTGAATCTTATTAGGATATTGAACCGTCAGTAAATCTAATAATATGCGGTTCAACTATTTAAACAGTTATAATTCGTAATTGAACCATAATTATATGAAAATTATTTAATAAACAGTTCAAAGTCTAACAAATTGGACCGTCCGTATCGATACATTATTGAAAACATGGGTGTAAACATATTGATTGTGACCCTACATATATTTTCATTACAATCGGAAATCGATACATGATTATTTAGGATTGAAGTGGTTAGATTATTCCCCCACGGGTGGTTAATACGTAATATGACTATGATTAAATTAATAATAATTATGAAGTGCGTTTTAATCCAGGTTGGTTATTTTACCTCAATTTAGGTTGGGGTTAGTTCATGGTTCGCTGTCATTGGCTTGTTAAAGCTTCGGATTCCACGCCAAACCCCATTAATCGAGTCTCCACCCTTCCTTTAAGAAATCCTGTTACAGTCTCAAAGCAATCACACTTTCAAAACAAATCCTCCCAATTTCTCGTAACAATGTTGCCGCAAGGAGGATTGATTCCTAATTCCACCGCGACAACACAGCCGTCGATGCTTCGAACCTGCACGAAATCGTGGCCTTGCCTCCACCTTCCGCCGCCGCCGTCCACGACGCTCCGGCGATCGCTCCATCCGCCGTCGCATTTGCAATCGCCACCTTCCTGGAGCCGCCGACGAAGCACTGCCACCTCCGCACTTTTTGATATCAAAGGTGGAACACGGTACTTTCTGTGTAGATACCTTTCGGTTAATAACTTTTTTGCGTATACGCTACTTTTTTCTTCTTCTTTCGATTTAACGGTGAATTCAGGCTGATTTCGTGGTCGTTATCGGGGTATCCAATCGATTTCTCTGCCTTGACAGGATGACTGGGTTCCATGACATAGAAATGAAAGTACGAGACTACGAGCTTGATCAATATGGCGTAGTTAACAATGCTGTTTACGCCAGCTACTGTCAACACGGTACATTTTGCCGCTTTCTCCATTTCATAATCCCCTAGGAATTGGGTTATCGAATTGTTCCTAGTTCAATTGCGAATTGCTTTGAGCTTCAAAACTTATAATGATAGTTTCCTAATGTACTACTGGTTCTTGTGTGATCCATATGATTGATGAGAATATTCCCGTACCAATGTTGAGTTGTTGATTTGTCCATCCATTTGATTCTAACTTGTGTTGATGAGCAGTTTCTTGGTCATTTTGAGTTTCAACTAGTGCGCAAGATATAGATGTTCTGTTGATTGGTCATTTTGAGTTTAAACTAGTGCGCAAACCAGTTGATGTGCTGCCGAGTCTTACAGCCTTAGCTGCCAAAGCGGAATCGGGGTCTTATTATGGTTTTCTGACCATAGCAGTCCATCTCCATGGCATTTCCATCCAGTTACAATACGCCAACTATACCAAGTCGTAAAGAAAAGTCCATTAGGATAGCCAAATCATCCAAGTGATTCATGTATGATCTTGTTTCTACCTGGATTTTTCTGCTTAATAAAACCTGAGGAGTGAAAACCTATGTATTTTATGATTTGTACGCACATTAACTGAGTGCGATCCATTCCTTTACATCTCTGCATCAGGTCGTCATGAACTCCTAGAGAGCATTGGTCTTAGTGCAGATGCTGTTGCTCGTACAGGTGACGCATTGGCACTGTTGGAGTTATCTCTCAAATTTCTTGCCCCTCTAAGAGTAAGTTCTTCTTGAATTGCACAAGATACTGGTTATTCTCTTGCCAAATTTGGGATCTCGTTGAACTCATGAAAATCTATGTAATAATGTCATGGATTAAAATCTTTGAACTCTACTTCGATCGTCAAGTACTGTTACGTATATTTTTGTTCTTTTGCTGGAAAATGGGGTAGGAAACGCTGAACCAACTCAAAACCATGTCGAAAACTATGACGAAGCAGTTGTGTCTTGTTTAACAACTAAAGCATCATCTTCCATACCTTTTCTCACTTGGTTTCGTTAGTAGAGTGGAGACAGGTTTACTGTAAGAGTGCGACTCTCCGACTCCTCTGCAGCCCGCTTATACTTTGAGCATTTCATCTTCAAGTTGCCAAACAACGAGGTGAATTATTTATTATCCTCTCTTTACTTGTTTTTTTCTCTACGTTGTTATTTTTAGGCCTTGCCCTTTGATCACTGAGTTTATCGAAATGTGGTGCAGCCTGTTCTGGAAGCAAAAGCTACAGCTGTTTGGCTTGACAAAAACTATCGTCCAGTTCGAATCCCTGCAGATTTTAGGTCCAAACTAGTTCAGTTTATCCGTCATGAGGACTCTAATGTACCTCCCACAAATTGAAGGAGGATCAAGCCAAACGTAGTTCTATTACAACAAATTAATCGTCTATCTTCAAATCAGCATCATCTTCATGTTGCTTGGTCAATCAGCAAAAAAGCTCCTCAAAAGTGCAAAAAATCGCCCAAGCCAGTGAAGAAATCATCCAATGTTCCTTGAGTCTCTTCCTCCTCCTCCTCCTCCTGTGGTATCACCATCACATCACCAGCATTACTACCAGTAGTAGTATACTCCAAATTGAAATCACCATCATCACTACTCAATAACTCAAAGTATTGCTCGACTTCCTCAAGGAAATCAATTGCGCTCTCATTCTCAGTAATAGAGCTCTGAAATGCTTCTGGAATAGAGCGCTTTATGATCATTATGCTCATACTATTAGAACGATCCCAATTTTCTATTTTAATCGTATTGAGGTTATCCGGAGTAGAAACAGGGCGTTCCTCCCGCAGAGCAAGATCCAAATCCATAAAACCGAGAACAATTTCCACGGTGTCCTTCCAAACCTTAAAGTTTGTGTCATTCAATAGTGGAATACTACTAACTTGAGTAGACACATTGGAAGCATTAGACATAGATACTATAGAGAAAAGAAAAGAAAATGCACTTATGTTAAATTAAACATAAGAAATAATTAAAACATATAATAGTTTTAATTTCCAAATGTTAGTCTTTGGACAAAGAAATTGACTACGAGCGGTCCTCTTACTGAAATGATCAAATACCAATAACAAAATCGGTCAAATAATAGTTTATATTTGGACTAACTATTATTCACATGGAAAAAAAAAATTATTACGTATTTATCATTAAGGTGTATTATTAATTGGCCAAATAGTGTCTATCTTTGGGTCAAATACTATTCGCATAAATAATCATACACTATACATCCATATATGTTAAATTACATTAATTTTTACAAAAGAGGTTACTTTGACAACAGAATGTGAAGAACCAAAATAATTAATAAAATAATGGATTCATCAAGAAGATTTATAAAAAACATGAGTACCGAATGATATATCATATAATATATACATACTCAATCGTTCCTTAACCGTTATTGTGATAATCATGCATTTAATAATTATTGTACATCACAATAGCGTAAACTAAACAAACATGGATACATACAGTATACAAAAATAATAATACACCAAGTCCAAATTAATACCAAAAATGCAACTCAACTACAGAAGAAAAATAAGTGCTTGAATTAAACTGGAAACGTTTATAAAATTTGTAACCGACAATAATAATGGCACTCGGTAATTAAAAAAAAAAAGTAAGAAAGAACAAGACTTAGTTGATTTCGAAAAAAAACTCTTACTATACCAACCCCAACTTAATATATGGCTAAATTTAAAGATATTAAACCAACCCCAAAAATCTTGACGGTGGATAATTTTCTGCCTTATGTAAGTGGGATGGTTATGTTTATATGTAACCAAAATTTGAATTAATTAAATGAACGATTCAGATTGAGAGAAGATTTAATGGTTTATAATTGTTTGTTTTAAACTATTGTGTATGGCCTAGATTGTTTCAAAAAATCTGACGGTGGATAGTCTTCTAAATTATGCAAGTGGGGTGGCTCTATTTGTATGTAACCACAATTTGAATTAATTAATAAGTTTTCCCTAACTTTCTTATTTAATTAATACCTTTTACATATGAATTTGAATTTGAAAATTTTTTGCGCAAAAAACTAAATTTTTTAGAGACGATTAAAACAAACACAATCATAATAGGGTTTTGACGAACTTTTTTCCTGAGTTCAAAGACGTAAAAACTGAATTTCTAACGATCGTTAGAGACTAGCCGTTACAGGCCACCTACAACGCGCCACGCGCTGGTAATGGCCATTTTACGTAATTAAGGTTTCGAGTTGATTTATCTACGTAATTTCCGATTTAATCTTGCCTATAAAAATTCGTTATTTTATTCCCCAAATTAATTTGGCAGTAATGGGTTTAAGAAACTAGATTGAGATTACGAATTATCTATTAGGACTTATGATAAGTTATACTTGAAAGAGAACTTAATATTTTGTCTAATGATATGACGGGTCAAATGGGCGAGTTGAGTGGAGCACAGGTTAGTCGGGTTACATGTTGTCAGATTACATGTTATAATCAGATTATGGGTTAATTGGATCACAGGTTAATCGAATTACGGGTTAAACGAGTTACGAGTTCCCAAACCATGGGTTAATAAAATCACGGGTTGACAAGGTCACGAGCTGGTCCGGTTTTGGGTTGTTGACTTTCTAGTCAAACAAATCACGATCGAGATGGATTAAGCAGGCTCATTAGATTGAGTTAGCTTTTGTCAGCTCTATCGATCCTTTTTTTTAAGGTGGCCTGGTCTTACTTTTTCTTATCGTAACTACATAATAAACAAAATTAATGGGCATACAGAATTCAATCCGAACCGTCAGATCGTATATGTTTGAGTCTTTCTTATCTAAGGATCTGATTTAATGGATTAGGGTGTTGAAGATCATGCCAACAAGAGGGTCACTAGAGAGAACATTGTCTGAGCACTCCTCCGTTTTATGATGGTTTTCCTTGCATGTCATATGTTGGGGCACAACAGAAGGACTTGCCCAACCACGCCAAGGTCGAACAAGAATCCAAACGCATCCATCAGTAGGCAGCAAAATGCATGAACCCTGTCCTATAAAACCATATAATTTGTATTGTAATTTAGTGTTTTCGTGTTACCTTCTCATTTCATGCTTTTATTAGTACTTTGTGATGTTATATTCCGTGTAATCTAATATTGATTTTATGAACAAATTTTACAATATTAGTATTTAATATGTCACTTATCAATTCAACAAACTAAGCAATAACCCTGAACTCTAAACTTCTTAAACTAGCTTTTACGGTCCCTGCACAACACAACACTACGAACGGGAAAATGATATCGGAGAGATGCGAATTGTGAAGCAAGTGGTGCCCAAACGAGAGTTGAGAAGGGGATAGTGGTTGTGCGAGGATGCGAGAGGTGGCGTTAGAGTTGCAGCCTCTCTCTAAAAGAAGGCAAGTAAGAAAATCCCCAATGATTAGACCATTTTCAAGTGATGTGGTGAAATGACATTACTTTCGTCCGTCAACAACGTTAAACATGGACGGTTGACTGAAGTGATAACACATCGAGAAAGAGAAGGGTTGCAGTACAGTGTTAGATCACCATGGGGTCCAAAATGAGATAATGCAGCGGAACCACCGAATCTACGGCTACTAGGAGACATTGGTAGCTAGGCAGGGACGGCAATGCACTGTTCCCGCACAATTATGACGTGATTGTTAAATTGCACGTCAGTCGTCCCACGGAATTTCTAGGGCACATCCTCTTGACTGCCTACCACAAAACCCTAACTTCATCTCCACTATCTTGAAAATAGCGAAACATGCATTTACAAGCAACAATCAACTTGTTCTCTTACCAATTCCATGTAATGCCCCGTCAAACAAAACAAAAACTCAAGGGACAATTAATGCCACTTCATCATTTATATTAATTACAAGTATCGTAACCCGTTATAAAATGGTTCATATAACTAGTTACAAAATATTCTATCGTCTATATAATTATATAAGAACGTTGTAACTAGTTTTGAGAACGGTGTAACTAGTTATAGACCATTAGTGTAACTAGTTACAAAAAATTATTACTAGTTATTCAAAAGTGGTCGGACCCTCAATTGTGTCTCGTTGTCAATTATGACTATTGTAACAGGTTATAATCAGTTAGAAATAATTATGACATGTTACGTAGGATTATAACATATTATATACCCTGTTACTTGTGTAACGGGTTACAAACTATTGAAACAAATTGTATTACTTGTATAACATATTACAAATGATTGAAACCAATTACCAACAATAGTTGTAAACCCTTACCTCTAAACAAACAAACCCTAACCTAGATCCCCACCTCTCCCAACCCTAAACCGGTAAAATTTCATACAATTTTTTTCCTTGTAATAAAGGATGGGACAAGTCATCCCAACCATCTCCATCACGTGATGGGTTGAAAACTTGTCTCCACCACTTTTTAAGCAGATATCCATCAAGCGATTTTTCAACCGAACATTTATAACCAGTTATATTTATAACTTTATAATCGATAATAATTAAACTAATTATAATTCTAATCGGTTATAATAAATTATTACTATTTAAATAATAAATCGATTAGTTCTTTCTAATCGAAGTTTCGTAACTGTTTGTGTCACATGGATTAATTGTAAAAGGTCATTAGGCTGAATGCTACATAGTAGTTTAGGAAACTTGGGGGGGGGGGGGGGGGATTGAAACGGTGATACAGTTTGGGGCTCCGTCAACTTCATAAATAATGGACATGGGAGCAGTTGACGGAGACAGACGGAAAGTCGTGGTCCCCCTCTCTCTCGCTTCTTCTCACATTCTCTCCTTCCTAACTAGCTTGGAAATTCGTTTCACATCAAAAACTCACTTGGCCAAAAGCGTGAACTTAAAACAAGGATAGGGTTTTCACTTCACCATTTCGCACTTGCTTTGCTTTCCGTTTTCGGCCATTTTCGAACCCAACTTTTCAACCACTACCTCTCTCCCACCTAGCTCAGCAAACACGACGACCGATCCAGAAAAACTGGCGACGATGGCGAGGGGGAAGATCCAGATCAAGAGGATCGAGAACTCCACCAATCGCCAGGTCACCTACTCTAAGCGCCGCAACGGTCTCTTCAAGAAGGCCAACGAGCTCACCGTCTTATGTGACGCTAAGGTCTCCATCATCATGTTCTCCAGCACCGACAAGCTTCACGAGTTCATCAGCCCTGCCGCCACGTACGTCACTAGTATATCTATATATTCTCCGTTTGATTGTTTTCTCACCATCTCTATATCTCTCGTTCTGTAATAATGGCCTCCCTAAACCCTAGATCTCACGAATCGAGCGATTCTCTTTGTCCAGCTGGCTAAATCAAAAATCGTTTTTCACCGATCGAGTTGACTGCGGATTTGTAAATAAATAAAAACTGCTCTATCTAATCTAATCTAATCTAGCTTAAGAAGGAGGTTTTTATTTATTTTGTTTTCTTCATTTTGAACACGCAGAACTAAGGGGATGTTGGATCAGTACCAGAGAACACTTGGCGTCGATATCTGGACCACGCACTATGAGGTTCCTTCTTCTTCTTCTTCTTCTTCTTCTTCTTCTTCTTCTTCCCGCAGTTTGTAACTCTTTCTCTTTCTCATCTCTGAAAACCTTGTGCAGAAAATGCAAGATCACTTGAAGAAACTGAAAGAAGTGAACAGAGATCTGCGCAAGGAGATACGGTATTATTTCCCAGAACCAGATCCCAGATCTGACGTCGTAGATTTTGGGTCTTAATTTCTCCTATTGCTTGGGATTTGAGTTACTAATAATAAATAATATTGTCTTGTATTGACGATTGGATGGGACAGGAGAAGGATGGGGGAGTGCTTGAACGATCTGGAGTTGGATCAGATGCGAGCTCTTGACATGGAAATGGATAATGCTGTTAAGATCATCCGTGAGCGCAAGGTCTGGACTCCCTAATTAATAATATATTCACCTAATTATCGTTTGATTAGTTTCAACAATTAACTGAAATATGATTTGTTAGTTGTTGACTGGAACAGAAACCCTATCTAATGAAATGATTAGTATTGTATACTAATGATTAGACCGCCCACCTAATAATTATAAATTAGTGTTCATTCAATCCCCCGTTGTAGTAAATACAAATAGTGCTAGCAATAAAATGGAGTTTTCGATGCTTCTAATATTTAACCTAATTTGTGTTTCATACAGAATCAGGTGATCTCCAATCAGATTGAGAGGCAAAAGAAAAAGGTAACTAATTAATCATAATGTTATGATAAACATGTCGGGGTCATTTTAGTAAAAGTACTGGACTTTGGGTGCAGGTGAGGAATGTGGAAGCAATACACAGAAACCTTCTGCATGCATTTGTAAGCACCCAAACTAGCTTGTTTGATTACTATAGTTGAGTCATCATTCATAAAGTTTGGTTGGTTTGTTTTTGTTGAATGGGGAAATGTGTGTATATATAGCGAGAGAGAGAGGAAGATCCGCACTATGGCTTAGTGGATAATGGAGGGGATTATGAGCCAGCTGTGGTTGGTTTCCCAACAGGGGGTTCTCGAGTTTTCGCTTTAAGGCTAAACCACCACGATCTCCACACTGCTACTACTGCTACTGGATCCGATCTCACCACTTTCCACTTGCTTGAGTAATCAAATGATCATCGTCCAAACCCTCAACAATCGACATCTTTTGAGACTGTCGTTTGCTATCCAATGTGTCCGGAGGGATGCAATGTAGTAGTATCATGCTAAGACTTGACATCTTCGGAGAAACTCTGCTCCTAATTTTACTTTCTCTGCCGTATGCGTGTATCTATGTACCATGTATGTGTGCGAGTATTAGGCTTCTTGACAAGTCGAATGCTTACCTAGTTTGGAGTTTGGTAAACAGTATGTTGCCGAGTACCGTTTGGACTGTATAATTGCAAACTGAACTATCTTTGTCTAAGGTATTTATCGTTGTCCACTTTTGTTGGGACTATGAATGAGCTTTACGCTTTGCCTAATGGATGTTTACAAAATGAAAATTATTTATATTTTTTTTTTACCTGATATTTTAGAATTGGTGTTCACCTATTTACTAGCTTCAAATTGTACTGCTGATTTAAATGAGTGATGAAAAGGCTATCGAGATAAGATATATGTTAGACCCCCCTCAAAAAAAGATATGTTAGGTCACATCTATGTGAGTATAGTTAGTTTTCCAAGAATAATACGAGGTCTCTATTGATTTATGTTTTTAAAATTATATCGAACATCATATTAAAAAAATTAGTGGTAGGATGTTTAATGATCCAATCGAAGTTCTATACTCGTTGAACTGTATGTAATATTATATAAAAAATAAATACATAATTTTTTTTATGAATGAAAATATTATTAAGGCACAAGGCAAGGAACAAGAAGTTCTGAAAATGATTACAAGATTACGAGCAAGAACTTGTAACGAAATCATTGTCTACACAAGTCTGGATCCAAAAGGATTGGTAGGTGCAGCTGAGATCGAAACAAAGATCAAGCCGAGTCAAGTAAATGCAAAACAACAAAAATAGTATCCTCAACATCAAAGATACAATTAGGAAAGCTGCATACACAAAACTCCCCAAATCAATACAAAATGCAGCATGGCAACGAAGCAAAAGATAACCTCGATCATGGCGGATGAGAGATTAGAACCTGACGTAACCTAGCCTGCAATAGACACCCACTACAAAGAACTTGATTGATTTTTCCGATCAAACTTTCAACTGTAGAGAAACAAGCCTTGAAGGTACGTGCATTCCTTTTAAACCAAATGAACCAAAATATGGCATGCAAAAGCAGGTTTGCAAAGTGTTGAAATTGTAAATTCATTTAGATGAATATAAGGATCAAATCCACAAAAATATAATGTTAATTTGGACTCGAATTTTGGTCAACCCGACTTTCAAGTGGTCTTTAACCGACGAGTAACTATGTCTATTTAATGGTGTGAGCATGAACTTAGTTGTCAAACTGGCAGAGGTTAAGCGGGTTACATTTGAATTAGCCAGGTTACATGTTTATTGAGTTGCATATTCATTAGGTCACAAATTGATTGTATTATGAATTAATTTATTGACAGTTCATTTAATTTATAGATTTTATAAAATTATGAATTGATTTAAACAGTTAACTTTTTGTTATTTTAAATAATTAATCGAATTAATTGTGATCAACTCTAGACCGAGCCGAGCCAATTTTTTCCACCTCAGGGGAGTTAGGACGAAGTCATGAAAGGTATTATCTATTATGCATTATGCAGCCTGCCCAAATAATTATTTTCAACAATTGGGTGACTGAATCGTCAATGTCTTATACATGTGTGCCAATTGGATATTATGTCTCATAAATTTTTTAAATTATCAAATAAATCCAATATCGATCACTGGAGAACAGCAATATTGTTTTTTTTTTCTAAAGCAGAGAGCAGAGGTAGTTGTTGGTTCGTTGGATCCTTCGAACAAGAAGTCAGTCATGGCTACAGCCAGCTAGTAGCACTGCCGAATAAGCAACATTCGCTAAACCCCTCCATCAAATTTTCGCTCTATACTCCGATCAATCTGCCATAGTCAAATCTCTCTCTTCCAGTTGATTTGTGATTCCAACTTGGCAGGATAGCTTTTTTTGCTGTCTGATTGATTTCGTTCTTCGGTGGCGAGATTTCTTTTCTTCAATTCTTCCCGTCTTCCAATATTCTTCTAGAATGAGTGCGTAGGTGCGTCTCTGGTGTTAGGGTTTTGTTAGTTTATGAGGAGAAATGAAAGCAGGAAGTGCCGCGAAGCTGATTGTTGATGCGCTGCTACAGCGGTTTCTTCCCCTTGCTAGGCGCCGCATCGAAACGGCTCAAGCTCAGGTCAGTTGAACTTCTGCTTCCTATTTGTTTATCGACTTGGCGGTGAATGATTAGCTAGCGGCCTGCTCGTTGCTGATACTGCAACTGCCAGCTGGATTACCTTCGAGAATGCCTGGCTTGTTTTTGTCTTGGAAGCAAGTCTTTCTTCTGTTCTTGGTACCTCCTATAGTAGAATTTAGAATTGTGACAAAAGACATTCAGGAGGTGGATAATTGCTTTTGGGGAATGGTTTCATTTTGTACGCTTGGGCTGTTAAACGATTGCTTGAAGCATTGCAGGAACTCTTATTCTTTAATTCCTAGCAGGCTATTTATGGATGAATCCTTTATGTCCCTTCTCTCCTAGATGGTGCTTTATGTTGCCTGCCAACACATGCGTTACTTCTGTTTTGCGTTTGATGCCGTATCCCCTAATGGGTTATTTTTAGTCAGAACTTAAGTCAATCACATAAATGTTGGAGTTTGATTTCTTAACTTAATAAAGATTCGCCTTGAGTTTTATACAAGATTCACTGCAATACTGGGATATTCGTTACAATGTGAATCAAGTAACTTTAGAGTTGTGGTTGTTTCTATTACAAATTGATGCGTATTCCTTATTTTTTTTTCTTTGGAAATTTGTAGGATGGACAGTACCTTCGACCATCAGACCCTGCTTATGAGCAGGTGCTGGATTCCCTAGCTATGATTGCACGGCATACTCCAGTTCCTCTCTTAGAAGCTCTTCTTAGATGGCGAGAGAGGTGTGTTCTCTTTGAAACTGAAACTCTTAATATCATTTTGAGCTTCATTTGGTCGATTTCCTCCACTCCTACCAAGTAATGTTTTGAAAAAATAAGTTAATTTTATTGGAGAGGAGAGACCACCACGTAGAGAAAAACGAAAAGTTATTTCTATGAATACAAATGCTGCCCTTGGAGACTGATTCCTTTGGGGTGTGCTATTTTCTTATATTCATTAACTGACCCTGTATCGGATCCAAAATTGCAGCGAATCTCCAAAAGGGGCTAATGATGCATCTACTTTCCAGAGAAAGGTTTGTCTAACCTAATTCTTGCGTCATTAACATTACAGTAGTTGGTGCCTGTGTATTGCTTCCATTTATGTTAATTTTGTCCAACCTGCTGCCCTTAGTCTTTCTTCTCCATCTAATTATTGGTAAGGAAGTCGAGTGGAGATGTTTAATTCACAAACTTTCAAAACATGGTTTTAACATATTCCTGTGTCCCTTTTAGATTCCGTGCCATGCATGAACTGGCTTACTATGCTGACGGCATAATAGATGTCTGGTCGTCTGGGAAACATGGATTAAAAGTTCTACTAACAGTTGGCACTTCTATTTATTGACAGTGGCAGTCCCTTCTTTTCCTCCTAATTTGTGATTAGGCTCAGTTTCAATATCGTGTGGCATGGTGATATCCTGGTTCTTTGTTTTGTTTTTCTCTTCAACAAATTATGAATTTGAATTCGGTTCCCCTTTTATTCAAACTCAGCTAGCCGTGGAGTGTATTTTCTGCTCAGCGTGTATTCGGTTTGTGGAATGCTGCCCACAGGAGGGACTAACAGGTTTGTTCAATGCTACAGTCAAGTTTCTTTTTGTTCTAATGTTTGCATCACAATGTGAAATAACATTGCTCGTTGTTCTCGCAGAGAAGCTGTGGTCTGGGCTTGAGAATTTTGTATTTGATTGGTTGATTAATGCTGACAGGTATGTCTATGATACAGTCCTAAAATTTGTTTTAAGATTATTTTGTGTCACAAGCTATGCTTTAGTTGCATGGGATTTTGAAAACTTTAGGTGACAAAAGTAAACCGGTCACTCTTTTGGGATCAGAAGCATTTTGTGGTTATGTAGTCATGTGCATGTAGGAACTTGATAACTCTTGTGTAAGTTTGATCTGTTGTATTTGATAATGGGTCATGTTTATTCCGACTGCATGTTAATTGATATGTATTTGTCGAGAAAGTGCATGGTTCAAATCATTTGTTTGAAGAATTGCGGGGAAATGCAAAAAATAAAATAAAAATAAAAGACGTGATCTCACTTTGCTAGAGTATCTGATATTCCATGGCTTTATGTAATTTTGAAATTCCATTGCCTACAAAAGGATTGCTTTTCTCAATTTCATGCTATTAGAAAGGTGAAGTTTGTCTTTCCTTGATGATTATTCACAATAATGTGAAAAATCAATAGGAGCAGACTAATTCTGGAATATAACATAGTCGGGAAATCAATTTTTAATAATTTCTAGGTTAATCTCGAATTATGAATAATATTTACAGAATCTCCTGAAAATGCATGTAGAATGACTGCAACTACCATAATTATTCTCAACGATAAATTTCTTGTTGCAGAGTTGTTAGTCAGGTTGAATATCCCTCATTGGTTGATTTGCGAGGGCTCCTCTTGGATCTAGTTGCTCAGCTCCTTGGAGCCTTGTCGCGTATCAGGTAACTAAAAACATTACATTATAATTCTTCGATGGATTTTAAGTTGCACGTTATCATGAGTTGTGGATGGATTGATAGTTTGGAAAAATGAGTTGTTGCTATCTGTAGTACCCTTACTCAATAGTTAGTATGTCTTCATCCTCTCCACAGGTTTAGTTCAGTAACTGAGCGCTTTTTCATGGAGCTAAATACACGTCGCATAGACACTAGTGTTGCCCGAAGCGAAACACTCAGTATTATCAATGGGATGCGATACTTAAAGCTTGGGGTATGCATATGTTTGCTTCTTACGTAGCTCTTGGAGTAATTTATGTGTTTTTGTTCATTGTGATTCTCATGATCTCTTCTAAGTCATAGAAAAGATGACATAGGGCTAGGACAAACAGATTGCGAGACTTTTTTGACACCCGTTCATGGACAGGTGAAGACTGAGGGGGGCCTTAATGCATCAGCTTCTTTTGTGGCCAAAGCAAATCCATTGAATCGTTCTCCACACAAGCGCAAAAGTGAGCTCTACCACGCACTCTGTAATATGCTCTCAAACATTCTAGCTCCATTGGCAGATGGCGCAAGAAACCAATGGCCTCCATCAGGTGTAGACAATGCTCTTACGCTGTGGTATGAGGCTGTTGGTCGAATAAGGATGCAACTTATACATTGGATGGACAAACAAAGCAAGCACATAGCTGTAAGTGCATCTTACCCTACCTAAGGTTGTATAGTCAAGCTTCATATAACTTATCATGTTTACCTTTTTCTTTCTAGTGCAATGATGTAAAATGGCTTAATGTATTAGGTTGGCTACCCTCTGGTTACACTCCTTCTCTGTCTTGGTGATCCTCAAATATTTCACAGCAACCTAAGCCCACACATGGAGCAAATTTACAAGATTTTAGGAAAGGTAGGTTATCTCCCTCTTGAGCTTCACTCTATATGACTGATTAGACAACCTATTGGTTCTTTTCGACACGTCATGCTTCAATGCATTTTTTGGCTTGACGTCAGGTATCACACATTAGGTTTGCTTAACTGTGCAGGACAAGAACCATCGTTTCATGGCTTTAGACTGCCTTCATCGAGTTATGAGATTTTACTTGAATGTTCATGCAGCTAGTCAGCCCCCAAACCGTATATGGGACTACCTTGACAGTGTGACTTCTCATCTCTTAACAAATATACGGAAAGGAACGTTTACACAAGATGTACAGCACGATAAACTTGTTGAATTCTGTGTGACGATTGCGGAGCATAACCTCGATTTCGCCATGAACCATATGATCTTAGAGTTGGTAAAGCAAGATAGTCCGAGTGATGCAAAAGTAATTGGTCTTCGTGCTTTGCTTGACATTGTCATGTCACCTTCCAGCCCATATGTTGGTTTAGAAATATTCAAAGGTAACAAATTGCTCTTCGATTGTTATTGTAACTTCAGAACTTTTTTCAGCTAAAATCTATTGCTTTAGCAGGACATGACATCGGTCACTATATACCCAAAGTGAAGGCAGCAATTGAATCAATTTTGAGGTCTTGTCATAGAGTCTACGGTCAGGCACTTTTGACTTCTTCCAAAACCACCATAGGTAACGTACTCTTCCAAAATTTTGCGAGATCAAGTAATACAAAAACCATCTTATTCAGAATTCACTGTGTTGATTGGATAGAAAGAGTACAGTTAGTATGTTTTGGGTCATAGTCCGTCTCTGGGTGTCATTGTTTTTGAATATTTTATGTATATATATATATATATACATGGGGAACGTTTTGGTACCCTGGAGGTATCGGTACCCTCAACACTAAAAATGTCACATTTTAAGATTTGAAATTCAAAAAACAAATCCGAAAGTCTTGAAAGTAAACAATAAACACTAAGGAATGATACTAGCACCCTAAACACTAGACACTAACCCTCAAACACTGCATTTATAAATTCAAATTCTAAATCGTATCACAAACTCTAACTTTTGACAATAAATCAAAATTAATCAGTCATAACCCTGAATATTAGACTCTAACCCTTAATGTTATATCCCGAACCCTAAATACAAACCTACAACCTGAAAAACATAATTTTAAGCCCAAAATATGACAAAATATAGTATAAAAGGTACCGATACCTTCAGGGTACCGAAGTGTTTTCCATATATAGATATATAGATTCATGAACGACCCAGATGATAACTGTTTTAAGCAGTTTGCATATCACTGTCTAGAAAGACAAAAAGGCGTCAGGGTTGTGACTGTGCTAAACAGCGAAACCCTTGGTTTTATTTTACATCACTTCTGTCGCCATTAAACTTTAAAGTGCTGACTTGGCTAAACCCAGATGCTTGTGAGTTAGATGCATAAATGAATTAACAGCTTGTAGGTAGTGATTGTAGTGTCAGTATGTTTCTTTTTCCTTGTTCTTTTCGTGGACTGTTTCGGATTTGGTTGTGGCATGCCAATCCGTTTTATTGGAGGTATGCTTATTTTCTTATCAAGCTTTAAAATCATCTTGTTGCGCTGATACACTTCTGCCTGCTGCATAAATAAATCTTTTGCTTCATCAGATGCTGTAACCAAGGAAAAGTCTCAAGGATACCTCTTCCGCTCTGTCTTGAAGTGTATACCATATCTGATTGAAGAAGTTGGGCGAAGTGATAAGATCACTGAAATAATTCCTCAGCATGGTATTAGTATTGATCCTGGGGTCCGTGAGGAAGCTGTACAAGTTTTGAACCGGATTGTTAGATATCTTCCGCATCGCCGGTTTGCAGTTATGAGAGGGATGGCAAACTTTATCCTTCGGCTCCCAGATGAATTCCCCCTTCTCATTCAGACATCATTAGGACGTCTGTTAGATCTGATGCGTTTTTGGAGAGCTTGTTTGATTGATGATAGATTAGATAACAGTGCTGATGATAGGAAGCGAGTGCCACAGAGAAATGAAGGATTTAAGAAATCTTCTTTCCATCACTCTGACGTGATCGAGTTTCGTGCATCAGATATAGACGCTGTTGGGTTAATCTTTCTTAGTTCTGTGGATAGCCAAATTAGGCACACAGCACTAGAGCTGCTGCGTTGTGTCCGTGCCTTATGGAATGATATACGAGACCTGACAGTATATGCGCAGCTGGAGCAGAACCTGAGATGTGAAGCAGAACCAATATTTATTATTGATGTCCTAGAAGAACATGGGGTCAGATATATACTATTGACTATGCTGTAACTTTTTTAGTTTTCCTCTGAGGACAGTCTTATTGAATGTTTTGACTTAAATACGTTTTATATTACAGGATGACATTGTTCAGAGCTGTTATTGGGATTCTGGACGTCCATTTGATTTAAGACGAGAGTCTGATGCAATTCCTCCAGACGTGACTCTACAATCTATTATTTTTGAGAGCCCTGACAAGAATAGATGGGCCAGGTGTCTAAGCGAACTTGTTAAATATGCCGCTGAGCTTTGCCCAAGCTCTGTTCTGGAAGCAAAGTAAGTGGAACTTTGTGCTAATATATAATGGGCACATGAATGTCTTACCCACTATTGCATGTTTTCTTATGGTTAATTCTGTACTACATAATTGGTTTCAGTTGTTTTGGTGCCGGACATTCCAACAATATGTCTCAGTTATGTTGCAAATTGTTTCCTTTGATCATCTGGATTTCGTAGTACCTCTTAGCATTGACCTTGAGAGTTCATTCTAGACTTTCCCACTTAGCTTTCTCTTTGTTTATAATAATAGTTGATATCTCTATCAAATTAATATTAAATAAGATTCAAGGTTGCTTTTGAGGACACATTTTTAGTAGATAGTTATAGCCCTCCGCTGTATTCCCTGTCCCACTTTGATCATCAGTTTCTATCTTGCTGGTTCCCAAAATTTCAATTTAAACCTGGCCCTTTCTGATTGACTCGCCTCTCTCTAGTTGATTTACTTGGTGTCTCTGAAGCTTTTTTTTATGAAGGTGTCTGTTAAGCTTGTAAGAGGAAAATGTCTGATTGTCTGTTACGACTTTAATTAGGTGGCTGCGACTACTCTTCTATGTTAATATCTTTTGAAAATAGAACTGGTGTGGCTCTATTGGCAGGGTCGAAGTAGTTCAACGCCTTGCACATATAACACCCATTGATTTAGGTGGCAAGGCTCATCAGTCACAAGATGGGGACAGCAAACTTGATCAGTGGCTCATGTATGCGATGTTTGCATGCTCTTGTCCACCAGATAGTAAAGAATCTGGCGGCTTTCAAGCAGTGAAAGATCTCTACCATCTTATATGCCCTTCATTGAGATCTGGTTCTGATGCGAACATAGTAAGTACTCGATTTTAGAAGTATGTTTTCCCAGCTGCTCTTTGTTAGTTCTTTTCTTTTCTTTCTTGGCAGCTTGTTTGTTAATTTGTTTTGTTGAGGCACCGGCACGATGCTTTTCGGAATTTCTTTGCTAGTGTTGGAGAATAGAGTATGTGAGTTAGTGGGCAGAATTAAAGGGTCAGTTCTAAGTAACTATAATCCCTAAAATCATGGTTCTGGTTACTAGTGAGGTTACTGGTGAGTTTTCACTGGTTAGGTTTATTTGCGTTTGGTATATTTAAGTGTGTTTTATTCTCTGGTTTCAATTAGAAAATTGTTGCGAATTTCACGCTAGCTATAGGGTGGTGTGAAGAAAATCCGAAAATGTGATGCATGATCTTATACTTTAGCAGGCATGACTTCCTTGGGACTAACTACCACGTAATGAAATTCATGCTTTTATGTCTCAGTTTTATGACATTTCTGGTTTAATTTGCCATCAACAGCATGCAGCTACAATTGCTCTTGGTCGGTCACATTTGGAAGCGTGTGAAATAATGTTTAGTGAGCTGTCATCTTTTGTTGATGAAGTTTCTCTGGAGACTGAGGCAAAACCTAAGTGGAAGGTAAGCTAAAAATCTTTATGCAAGGACTGCCTGTTACACCTCTTCGGATTTTAATTCATGAATATACTCTGAATTTTGAAAGGATGATAACTAATTAGAACTTAATTATGGACCAAAATGCACAGTTACTTATTATGAACTGTAGATTCAGATATCTCAAGTAGTCATAAGCAATTGATACTAAAATGTTCAAACTCAACGCTACAACTTTAGTTTCTAGGTACAGGCAATTTACCCTACTGCAGACGAAAACAGTTGGCACTCTGTCAGTAACTGAAGTTTTTTATGTTCTCATAAATGATATATGCTGTAGCTGTTGGATAAACTGGTTTTTAATTTAGCTTCTGGTAAATTTCCACTATTTGTTTAAAACCTGCTATCCAAATTCCAAACCCTGAAGAAGAGTAATTTCCTTACCCATTAGATTTGAATTTTCTTTCTTTCTTAAAACTTTAAACTTTAGCCAAATTCGTTATAGAATTCATTCATGCAAATGCAGAGTCAAAAATCACGCAGGGAAGAGCTGCATGTGCACATAGCCAATACTTACCGCACTGTTGCAGAAAATATATGGCCCGGGATGCTTAATCGTAAACCGGTCTTCCGTCTTCATTATCTGAGGTTCATTGATGACACAACCAGACAGATCTTAACATCACCAACTGAGAACTTTCAGGAAATGCAGCCGCTTCGGTATGCTCTTGCATCTGTTATAAGATTTCTTGCACCTGAATTCGTAGACTCGAAATCGGAGAAATTTGACCTTAGAACTAGAAAGCGGCTGTTTGACCTTCTTCTATCTTGGAGTGATGACAACACTGGTACTGCTTGGGTGCAAGATGGTGCTAGTGATTACCGTCGTGAAGTTGAGCGGTATAAAGCTTCCCAGCACTACAGGTCAAAAGACTCTGTAGACAAAATCTCATTTGATAAAGATCTTAGTGACCAGATCGAGGCAATCCAGTGGGCATCCATGAATGCTATGGCTTCACTCTTGTATGGGCCTTGTTTTGATGACAATGCAAGGAAAATGAGTGGTCGGGTTATATCTTGGATCAACAGTTTGTTTAATGATCCTGCGCCTCGGGCTCCATTTGGTTACTCTCCAACTCCGTCTCACTCCAAATACACAGGGGAAGGTACACGTGGAGTTGCTGGCCGTGATAGGCATAGGGGTAGCCATCATCGTGTTGCTTTGGCAAAATTGGCTTTGAAGAATCTTCTCCTTACAAACTTGGACCTTTTCCCAGCTTGCATTGACCAGGTAATGTTTACTTACTTTTCTCACTCGTGTTTTTCCACTACAAGGGAAATAAAATACTGACATAGAATTTATAATGACATTCCACGCAAAGTTCTATCAAGCAAGCTAGATAAATTTCCAATTCCACTTTGGAATTGCCTTTCCTGATGCATCCTATGAATTATTTATTTGTGAACTAATAAATAAGAATGTGTGCAGTGCTATTACTCTGATGCTGCTATTGCCGATGGCTACTTCAGTGTGCTAGCTGAGGTTTACATGCGTCAAGAGATCCCAAAATGTGAAATACAGCGGCTGTTGAGCCTGATTCTTTACAAGGTTGTGGACCCAAATAGGCAGATCCGTGATGATGCCCTTCAGATGCTGGAGACACTTTCTGTGCGTGAGTGGGCTGAAGATGGGATTGAGGGTTCTTCTGGGGGTTATCGAGCTGCTGTTGTGGGAAATCTCCCCGATTCTTATCAACAATTCCAGTACAAGCTCTCATGTAAACTTGCCAAAGACCACCCAGAGTTGAGCCAGCTTTTGTGTGAGGAGATAATGCAGAGGCAACTTGATGCTGTTGATATAATTGCACAGCACCAGGTTTTGACATGCATGGCCCCATGGATTGAAAACCTTAATTTCTGGAAACTCAAGGACTCTGGTTGGAGTGAAAGGCTTCTAAAGAGCCTTTATTACGTCACATGGAGGCACGGGGATCAGTTTCCAGATGAAATTGAGAAACTCTGGAGTACGATTGCCAGCAAAGCCCGGAACATAAGCCCTGTTTTAGATTTCCTGATCACAAAAGGGATAGAGGATTGCGATTCTAATGCATCTGCAGAGATAAGCGGTGCATTTGCCACATATTTTTCAGTTGCAAAGAGGGTGAGCTTGTATTTAGCTCGGATCTGTCCACAGCGTACAATCGATCACTTGGTATATCAACTGGCTCAGCGTATGTCGGAAGACAGTATTGAACATGTTGGCCCAAGTTCAACCAAAGGTGATCCAAATGGAAGTTTTGTCTTGGAATTCTCCCAGGGGCCTGGGGCCGCACAAGTTGCTACCGTCTCCGATGTCCAGCCACATATGTCACCACTACTCGTCCGAGGTTCCCTCGATGGTCCCCTCAGAAATTCTAGCAGGAGCCTGAGCTGGCGAACGGCAGGTGCAACAGGGCGAAGCGTCTCTGGTCCCCTCAGTCCAATGCCTCCAGAACTCAATGTAGTCCCAGTGACAGCTGGCCGGTCAGGGCAGCTTCTTCCAGCTTTAGTAAACATGTCAGGTCCTTTAATGGGAGTTAGAAGTTCAACAGGAAGTTTGCGGAGTCGGAGTCGGCATGTATCTCGAGACAGTGGGGATTACCTCATTGCCACTCCAAATTCGGGGGAAGATGGGTTGCTTCCTGCAGTTGGTATGCACGGTGTTAACGCCAAAGAACTTCAATCAGCCTTACAAGGGCATCAACAACATTCACTTACTCATGCAGATATAGCCCTGATTCTTCTAGCTGAAATAGCATACGAGAATGATGAAGATTTTCGTGAGCACTTGCCTCTGCTTTTCCATGTCACATTCGTTTCAATGGATAGTTCGGAGGATATCGTGCTGGAACACTGTCAGCATTTGCTCGTTAATTTGCTCTACTCGCTAGCTGGTCGACACTTGGAACTGTACGAAGTGGAAAATTGCGATGGGGAGAACAAGCAGCAGGTCGTCAGTCTGATCAAGTACGTACAATCGAAGCGAGGAAGCATGATGTGGGAAAATGAGGATCCTTCAGTTGTTCGACCTGTTCTTCCAAGTGCAGCACTTTTGTCAGCGCTTGTTCAAAGCATGGTTGATGCTATCTTCTTTCAAGGAGATCTCCGCGAGACTTGGGGCACAGAGGCTCTCAAGTGGGCTATGGAGTGCACATCAAGGCACTTGGCTTGCCGCTCCCACCAGATCTACCGTGCACTCCGTCCCAGTGTAACAAGTGATACTTGCGTCTCACTCCTCAGATGTCTCCACAGATGTCTCATAAACCCGGTTCCCCCAGTTTTAGGGTTTATAATGGAAATCTTATTGACATTGCAAGTAATGGTGGAGAATATGGAGCCAGAGAAAGTAATCCTCTACCCTCAGCTTTTTTGGGGATGTGTCGCGATGATGCACACTGATTTCATCCATGTATACTGCCAGGTGCTTGAGCTCTTCTCCCGAGTTATCGACAGATTATCATTCCGAGATAGAACTACCGAAAACGTGCTCCTTTCAAGTATGCCTCGCGAGGAGCTAGATACCGATACCGACATCGGTGATTTCCAACGAATGGAATCACTGGCATCATCTGGCGGAAATCTTCCAACGTTTGAAGGAGTTCAGCCTCTTGTTCTCAAAGGTCTATTATCGACCGTTAGCCACGATATCTCGATCGAAGTCCTATTGAGGATAACAGTCCACTCCTGCGATTCCATATTCGGAGATGGCGAAACGAGGCTTCTTATGCACGTCACCGGATTGCTCCCTTGGCTATGCTTGCAGTTCAACAAAGACGTAGCAGCTCCGCTCCAACAACCATCGCAAAAGGCTTGTTCCGTGGCGAACAACATTGCGTTATGGTGCCGTGCGAAATCGCAAGACGAATTGGCGACGGTATTCGTGGCCTACGCGCGTGGAGAGGTCAGAAGCATCGAGAATCTGCTCGCCTGTGTCTCGCCGTTGTTATGTGCAGAGTGGTTCCCAAGGCACTCGACAATGGCGTTCGGGCACTTGCTCCGTCTATTGGAGAGAGGGCCGGCGGAATACCAGCGCGTGATCCTGCTGATGCTCAAGGCACTGCTCCAACACACTCCCATGGACGCTTCCCAAAGTCCACACATGTACGCGATTGTGTCGCAGTTAGTAGAGAGCACTCTCTGCTGGGAGGCGCTGAGCGTGTTGGAAGCTCTTCTACAGAGCTGCAGTTCACTGCCGGGCGGATCCCATCCGCACGACGGTGGATCGTCATCTTCGTCGGTACATGAGAATGGAGTTGATGATAACAAGGTATCCGGAACGCCTCAAACGTCCTTCAAGGGTAGGAGTGGGCCTTTGCAGTATGGAATGGGTTCGGGATTGTTTGGAGTGGGAGTTTCGGCGTTCGGGAGTCAAGGCGGAGGAGGAACGGAGACGGGGATTCCGGCGAGGGCGGTTGCTCTGGAGAATACACGTGTTATACTTGGGAGAGTGCTGGACAATTGTGCACTTGGGAGAAGAAGGGATTATAAACGGCTGGTCCCTTTCGTAAACAACATCGGCTCTTGAACCAGGCTGTCTACTTTATTCATTTTATGTTTCTAAAGTGTAATTAATTTATGTATCGGTGATTATGTTTGTGTAAATATGTGCAACATTGATTCTTCTGGGAAAATAAGATGCATGCATGCATGCATGCTTGCTTGTAGGATTTCTATTTTATTTCTTCTTGTTTAAGAAGGGATGTTGGAGAAGCATTGGAGCAGGGAGGCGGCGGTTTGGATCCCTAACAAAGCACTTGTTGAGGAAACCCTTACCTTGTTCACAAAGCCACTCTGGAATCTCAGGCTGACACCCTTTACATATCTGCATAATCACTTCTGAATCAACTTTGCATTGGCTCCAGGGCAACTCCCCCGCCAGCATTCCAATCACGCTACATCTGAAACTCCATATATCCATCGCCGGAGAAACCTTCCCGGAGAGAAGCACCTCCGGTGCCATGTACATCAACGTCCCTCTAGCATTCCTACTACTAGTGATCGTACTGACCTCCGGAGTCTTCATCGCCAGCCCAAAATCGGCAAGCTTGATTTCAGATCTTGTGGGATCCAACCGGAGGGGAAACAGTAGGATATTATCCGGCTTGACGTCGCAGTGGGTATAACCGCGTGAATGGACTAAGGAGAGAGATTGAAGAATGGCAGCAGCACATACCGAATATATACAAGCAAACGTTGTCTGAAAAGTAAAAGTCCCAAGTCAAGTCAAGTCAAGTCAATTATATACGTACAGGCTGAGATGGTAGCTTAAATAATTGAAACCAATTACTCGATCGATTGATCAAACCATGAAAAAAAATCCAGGTGATGCCCCTGCAGCCTCTTTAGTTGTTTAGTTTAACAGCAATGGCAATCCTTAAAATAGTGTGCTTGGGAATTCAGCTGCTATTATTAGCAACTCCATGCCACCAGAAATCCACACTGTTTGCAGGCGAGATAATTGGTCCAGGGAGTGCACTAAGGTCAGAAAACGGAATGTTCATTCTTCAGTTCAACTCTGATATCTACAGAGAAAGCAGCAGCAGTATGTATCTGGGAATAGCGACAGCAATCAGCTGCCAGTCTGGATTTCAGACCGGAACACCCCGAATTTGGGGTACGGTTTTTTGCTCACTATTGACACCAAAGACAACAGCTTCAAGATTCTGCATGGCAACAGAGAAGCCATCATCATATTTTCACCTGAAGATGCCAGTGATTATGAGATAAGGTGTGAGTTTTGGGACTCCGCTGTCTGTCTGCTTCTGCTACATGAGTTGTTTCAAGTTTAGACATAAAGGTAACAACTAATTACTTAAAATGAGCTAACATTGTAATTAATTAGGTGACACGAAGATCAATTTGAAGGATTTGTTTGGCTTGATTCAAGAAAATATGTTGCCCAAGACATCAAATGGCATCTCAGAAAAGCATGGAGACTTGCAGATGTTCAATTTTGAAACCATTGCAGTTGCTACTAATTACTTCTATGAAAGAAATAAGATTGGAGAAGAGGGGGGGGGGGGGGGTGGGTGGGTGGGGGTTTGGACCGGTTTATAAGGTAAATATTCAAAAAAAGGGTACTTGATATTTAAAAAAGAAACACTTTACGTACTTGAAGAATCTAAAGTTTACAAACATACCATCATACTATTTGATCCTCTGAATATCATCAAGTGAATGAAAATATTATTTTAATAACCCAAGTTGTTGAAAAGGTTTGAAATTTAAACGACTTTTAATCGCAATGAGATAACAAAAGTAAGCCTTTGTTATAAATTTTAGAGAGGACTCAAGAATGGACGAGAAACTGTCATAAAGAGATTGTCAATAAATTCAAGACAAGGATTTGCGAGAGTTGATGAATGAAGTTGTTCTTATGGCTAAACTCCAACACAGTAGCCTAGTGAGGTTATTGGGGTTATGTATATTTAGAGTTAAAATGATTTTAGTCTATGAGTATATGTCAAACAAAAGCTTGGACTTCATTTTCTTTGGTATGCAATATTTATCTTCCCCTTTTTTGAAATTCATATATAATTGATTGAGTCCTATTTTCACCTTTTTAACATGTTTTGATGATGAGAGACGTGGGAAGAAAGAGTTTGTTAGATTGGAGGAGACGATTTCACATCGAGAGAATTGCACAAGAATTGTTTTACCTTCATAAGTATTTAAGATTGAAAGTAATTTATCGTGACTTAAAGACAAATAATGTATTTAAAATCAAACCACGAATAGGCCAACCATGTGTGAAGTTGTGTTCATGTTGTCTAATGAGACATTAGAGCTTTCTAATCCAAAGCAGCCATCATTTTTCAATATTGGTGGTGGCGTTGTAGATGATCTTGGTGAAATAAAAATTGACGATGAGAATTGTTCGAGAAATACAATAACCATATCTAACATGGAGACAAGGTAGATGTAATGGAAGAGATTAAGAAGATATTACAATGGCACTATGTCAAATGGTATGATTGATGAAGTATTAAATGTTATGTATTTGTTCCAACTTTTTTTCCGAGATAGTAAACACACTGTGTGCGTTGAATGGAATATATATATCGATTAGAAGGGTAGTATTCAATGAGCACCATTTATCAAAAAGAATACTGTGATTATTTTAGTACCATAATTGAATCGTAAATAAATTATCATCTTGAATTGATTCATGTTAAAGATTGAAATTCGAAAATAAATGTACTTCTGTCTGATTTACTAAACCAATTTAATCAAATGTGATATGTCGAACAAAGTTCATGCTGTCTGTCTAGCTCCGTAAAACTAACAAACACATACTAGCTTTCAAACTAAGAGAACTACAATGCTCGTTTGTTAAGATGAGAAGCAAAATCTATGATACAGCTTTTCTTTCAGGTTCAATCTGGATTCACAGTACATACATCAAATATATTACACAAGCAGAAACCAATCCCACAATATTCACATAGAAACTATCACAACAAGAATTATGCGGTCCTGCGCTCCTCCTCGGTGATCGAAGGATCACCTCAATCTTCGGAACTGCCTTTTTTGGTACTCATACAAACTCCCTACTAAGAACAGGGAATTCTTGACAGTACATAATTTAACAAGCACACCTCATGCAGCATTGGGCGATGAGTCCTTCTTCATCAATGCATATGCATCACTGTATATGGCTACTAAATTTGAGACCACTGCAAGTACAATCATAAACACGCACAACAGCTTGTCCTTCGACGTTGCTATATAGTGTCTGTCCCTGAAACCCAGACACGTTCCCTTATCAGATCACAATCGGAAGACGGACGATTGAAAAAGAAAAGGAATGTTCGGCAGGACAAGAACTCACCTGAGAGTAATGGATGCAGGGAAAATGAATCCGAGGCAAACAGCTGCTGTTGCCCCCGTGAACTGGAACGCATCCCATATGCTTGGGATGAAATTTGCACCCAGGAAGATTATGGAGATGAGACCAATGGTGACTGATGCGAACCGGAAGTTGTCCTGATATAACGGCCGAGATGAGGGAAATAGTAGCCCGTCCATGTTTAGCCGTAAAGGGTGGAAGACGATTGGAAACACGAGCATGAGATGAGCTGCATAACTGACGCGAACAGCATCGTTGAGGAGTGAGCTATAAGGAATGCCGAGGTCGGTGTTGAAGTTGGCCAGCACATCATCAAGCGTTGAATCCCCAAACAGTAGGAAGCCAAAAACACTCGTCATTATGTACACCGATGAGCACAGAGCAAGTGATGTTCGCACCACCGGCTTTATCTGACTCGAATCCTTAAGTTCATTGTCTATGCTGTGAACTGCCAACAAAGTGTTCCAGATCAATGCATCTAGAATTTGAAAATTTTACTAAGTGATTACTCGTGGGATTTCAGAAGTACCGTTGTAGTGACAGATGTATGCAGTGACAAGAACAGGAACAACAGTGAAGAGGTTCCAGAATGACGCCAAATCTGTCACATTAGGGAGCAATCTAGGCATCATTATGCTTCCATTTATCAACTTGACAATAGTAATCCCCATGGTGATGACAATGAATACTACTGCAAGAGCAACTGAGAGTGCAGATGTATATCTTAAAGAGTCTGCAAAAACAAAGAAAAAATCACAGCCAACATTGCAAATCATGAGAAACAGAATAAAATTTGGGGGCCATAAATTGGCATCGCAAGCTTAAATTAAAAGCGTCTATGACAATTAACAACAGGAAATTGACAGGTCAAACAGCACATAATCATGAAACTGAAATCAACAATAACAATTCATTCATTATAATCAGGTTAACCAGCAAACACTGTCTTATCTTCATAACTTTGTGAGGAACAAACCTAAAATACTTACCAATTCGCTTTAGACAGGCCAGGGGAGAAAATACAACTAGTGTTGTGATAAGAAGTACAGCGGTGCGTCCATTCCACCAATCTTCTCCAAACCATCCTTCGAGAACACCCGGGTGATGAACCCCATCAGCAGTTGTTCCAGATAGTACATCACCTTCAGACAGGAAAAGAGATTTGACACAGTTACAAATCATTTCCAGGTACAAACCAGAATCAGAGAACTTCTACAGCAAATGTTTTAAAACCTCACAAGACCATAAAGAAAGATGGGAGAAATGCCGCAATATTCAAAAGTAAAGCTAACACAAAATCAAGAGATTTTACCTATGATTATCATGTAAACAATGAGCACACCAACGTTGTTGATCATCACAGCAACTTGCAACAGAATTTTCCCAGCCTTACCAAAGGCATCCCCCATAAGTCCACCATAAGATGCCGACTTGCCTACCCGGCTAAACCTAAGCAATAACTCAATCGAAGCCTCTGTCAAGAATGCCATAAAGATGATCATGGCAATCCCAAGGACAAGGCCTAACACCTTCATGGTGGCGGGCAACGCCATGATCCCAGCACCAACTATTGTGGTCGACAAATTAAACACAGCTCCTGGAAATGAAGCTCCATTGAACTCATCGAAACCACCTTCCTCATTCCTATGGGGAAGTAAAGGAGCATTCTCATCAACCTGCTTCCCCTTCCTTGATTTCCTTCCCCTATTAGGAGACGTGTTCCCAACAGTCATCTTTCTCTGCCTCCTGGATTAGAGACTTTCGAAACCTCCTACAGAAGTTTGTGAAAGGCTCAACCTTGTGGACTGTCTGATAAAAGGGGAAAACAATTAACAGAAAAGAACAAAAATTCAATTGAGTTGTTGCTAAAATTCAACCTGCAGATATAAGAACCCAATAGACAGATTGAAACATACACAGAAACCCAAAAGCTGATAAATCGAGCTCTCCAATCTGGACAAACAATTGGAAATGGGGACCCTGGTAAATAAGGAGATAACAAAAACGCATAATCCGGGATATGAATTTTGTAGAGCTTTTTCAGACGAACAGGCAAGTTTGAACCCAAAAATGTAATTGATAGCGGGATCAGAAAGGAGGAAAGCTGGAAATGAAAGGATAACCCAGAATTGAGATTCAGTGGAAATCGAGTTACCAAGATATCGGCCGGATTCTGAGTTATGTGATCCAGGAAGGAGATCGAGATTCGAGAAAGATATAATCAACAGAGACACGGAAGAAAGCAACGCTTTGCTTCAGGGTGGATGGCCTGCAACTGGATATGAATGGACCAATCGTCGTCTTTCGAAGAAGTGTTTTGATTCATCAAAAATGGGAAAATGATGAAAGAAAGATGAATGAATGATGATTGATGAAGGAGTTGAAATATCACTTGCCGGAGTTGATACTTGATAAGCATCAAGAAAAACTAATAATACATTAAATAATTGTTTGTCATCTTCGCGGGAGAAACGTGAGCCAACAACAAAAGAAACCAACAATGATCATAATCAACCCGATGCCAAAAATGAATAAATTGAACTACGATTTATATGCCAACCATTTATGTTTTTCGACGAGATAATTGTCCTGCTCATTTAGTGTTACATAAGACCTTTTTATTATAACTTGATGTATAGTTGTTTATATTTACGATAACAAAAAATGAGCTCATTTATTTAATTCTTAACTTAAACAATGTAAATCAATTCGGCGATATCAATATGAGATTGATTTTTTCATGTTATATCAATTTTTTTTGTATGAGATACAGGATTGTACGTGGATATGTAATGGCACCATTAAAATGATTAAAAGACTCTTATACTTTACTTTCATAGACAAGGGGTAAAATGAGAGGATTAACCAAAACCACCTAAAAGTGATATTGCAAGAGATATCTAACGTATTTTACTCCCTTGTGAATATTTCGAATATCTAACGTATTTGAAAATTCGAGTTTAAATAGCTAGCTATTCGAATCCAAAAAGATAAATAATATATTAATTAGCGTCTTGGGTAGAAAAAAAGACATTGGAAACGTAATTACCGAACTAATCCTCGAAAAGAGGCTAACGAGAAAGCCAAAATGAACAAAATATGATTCTTCACGCATCAGAAAATTAAAACTAATCCACAAGACCACAAGCAACCTGATGATCTGGCAGTCTAGCTCAGACCTTTCACTTGAACCAAATCAATTACCCTCTACACTCTACTCTACGGCTACTACTAGTACGTTGTTTACTGACTGGTGGCGGTATCTTCCGACAAAGGAGAATCCGACACAGACTCATGACCACCGGGAGACACCTGATGATCAACAGAAACGCCTCTCAACTCCTCAATCATCTTCACAACCTGTCCCATCTTCGGCCTCTGATCGGGGGCCGGCGAACTACACACCATTGCTATCTGCAACAGCCCCACCATCTCCTCCTCTATATCCTTATACCTCATCAACTCCAAATCAAACACCTCCGCCGTCCACTCCTCCCTCACCACACTCTGCACCCACCGAGGCAAGTCAACTGCCCCACCGCCGCCACTTCCTCCGCCATAATGATCACCAGACACTGAATTCGGGCACTTCCCAGTCAGCATTTCCAGGAGCAGCACTCCAAATGAGTACACGTCCGATTTCTGTGTCAGTTTTGAGACGTTGGATTCTGGAGCGCGGTAGCCGTTGCTGCTGGATGAGGAGGAGGCGAATAGTGATAGGCCGAAATCGGAGACTCGAGCGTTGCCCGATTGGTCGAGGAGGATGTTGGTTGACTTGATGTTACCGTGGGTGAGCTTGAGGGATGAACAGGATGAGTGGATGAAGGCTAGGCCTCTAGCTGCTCCTGCTGCTATCTTTAGCCTTATGTTCCAGTCAAGTGGGGTTCTTCCTGGTCCACGGTTTCCTGTGCGTGTATCAAAATTATTAGCCAATATTACTAGTACGACATTACTGGTACCGCCATTGAATGTGAAATCTGTTTTGGTACGTTTTGTTAGCTTTGGAGGGTTGTTAACAGTCACTCTCCATAGAAAGACAAGATAGTAAAACAAAATATATTCTTCACAAAGCTATGCATAGGAAACAGATGCTTTCTTCATTTCTAGAATGACCGAACTAGGGGTGGGCGAATCTATACAGCCGTCCAAGGTTCCTGGATTCTAAATTGATAAGATCTAAAGATTATCAAAATTGAAGTTATTGCGCAGTGTGTTTTCAAACTTCGTCCAATATAGCTTGTGAAATCATTTGAAAGTTGGATGGAATTTAGATGGCAGCATGAAAATTTGCTTCCCAAAATCACTTTGTTGGGATCAAACTTTCTCATCCGGTTGGAAATATATCAAAATTTCATCCAACTTTTCACCGGTCAAGTCAAGCCTATATTCAATATTCGATTATAATCAAAGTGAAGCACGCGAGAGCATACTGTTTAAAACTGACATCTCCAAGTTCAAACTGAATCATCTCATCAACTCTCTTAGAGCTTCCAAAAGGGTTTGATGAAATCGTATCAGAATCAAACTGGTGAGACTAATAGAAATAAGGTTGAATGTGGAACACGAATGAAAACTTTGAAAAGGGTATCAAAACAAAGTTACAACACAGGACAAAGTTGCAAGCAACCCATACATAAAAAGTAAAGTGACATTGGAAGAACATATAAAAGAAAGAGGACCTGCATTGAATAGAATACAAGTTTCTAACAAAAAGGAAAAGGGTAACATATTAGAGATGGGTCTTCCCTAAGGACAGGGAATATCATTTAGTTGGTGTGGTGTAATGATGCAAGAACACAAAAAGAGGAAGAAGAAGGACCAGAAAAGAGAAAATGTGGTCCCTTTAGGAGTAAACTAAGAATTACAAAGGCAAGGGGCAGGGAGTAAATGCGACTAGTCGTTTACTCTTTTTTGGGAATTTATACGAATTCCCCAGCAGGAAAGTGAAGAATGAAGGAGGAGCGGGGGTTGGGGTGGGGAGAACCAGAGAGACACAGTCATCAAAAAACCAGAAAACAAAAAGAAGAAAAAAGACAACAAAATGCTACTGCCCTCAATTCTCTTTACTGGGAATCTTTATCCGAAGAAGCTTTGAAAATGATTAATGAATTCTTCATATCTCGATTTCCCAATCTCCATTATTAACCTATCACGTGCCTTCTTACGCTCTTCCCACTCTTCCTACTTTTTCAGTCTTTCATAGATGGGACAAAGATACAAACCCAATGGGATTATGGAGGAAAGCAATTAAGGGTCTGTTTGGTTTACGTTACCGACAACAAGAGGTGGCTAACTCTTGGGATTAGTACGGGTCGGGTCAACCGTTCAAGACATACCCACTTACCAGAACCCAACCCAATTCTAAGTAGGTGGGTGCGGGTTACCTAGGTCTCAATCCACTAAAAATGAGTGAGTTGGTTAAAAATGAGTGAGTTGGTTTAAGTGGCGAGAGAACAACCTAGTCTACCTACCACTACCAATATACTATATCGTTGATGTTCACACGATAATGTATATAGTTTCTCGTTATTGTCCATCAAATCACTCTCATTCTTTTAGAGTGAATGACATCTCCTTAATCCTTACTATTTAGAATAATTTTTTAGATAGTGACTCACGGAACCTACCCGTACACACCCACCATTCGACACTCCAAAGAACGAATGGATACAGGTGATAAAACCAATAACCGGTCATAATGATGAGTGGATTGGTTTCGAAAAAACCCAACTCAACCCACCCATGGGTCACCCTAGACTACTCATTTTTGCAATCTGGCTCTACAATACTGCGATGTTGTTTGCTACACTCAAGAAACTGCACAGGGCCATTTGGGTTAGGTCAAATCAAACAAGATCCAAAAAAATCAGCTCACCCCCCAATAAAAATATGTAGTCAACTTTAAAAAAAGCTTTTGCTTTTTTTATTGAGTAACAGATGAAACTCAAGAACAGTCCATGCAAGTTAGTCCAGAAAACATCAAAATTCCACCATTGACAGAGGCTCCATTCACAGTTTCTCTAATCTCTGAAACCGTATCTTATGCTAACAATTAATGTAATTGAATTATGAGCTATATCATATGGTTGTTCATAATTAAAATTGAATGCATAATTAAGAATAATAATAATAATAATAATAATAATAATAATAAAAGGCGTACCGTGAAGAAGCCAGAAGAGGCTGCCGTTGGGCATGTAATCATAAACAAGAAGCTTCTCTTCCCGTGCGAAATAGTAAGCTTTCAAGCTCACCAAATTCGGATGCCTCAACCTTCCCAATATCTCCATATGCTGCTCCAATTTCCCTCCTACTCCGCCGCCGCCGCCGCCGGAGACAATGTTGGCGTCCTTCAGCCGCTTCACCGCAACGACATTGCCGTCGTCGAGAACCGCCTTGTACGCCGTACCGAATCCGCCTTTCCCCAGCATCTCCGCTGAAGCTCTCAACAAATCCTCCAGCTCGAACCTCTTCGCCCCTTCGAAGAACACCATCGCCGCCATCCCCCTCCCTCCTCCGAGGCTCTGCATTCGGGCTGGGTCCGGGTACGGGCTCGACGAGTACACGATCTTCTCCGACTCCATTGTCGTCGTGGACAGCTTCCCTCCTCCTTTCCTCATCGTCATCAGCTTCGCCGCGTAGTTCCTCCAGAAGTAGCAGTATAGCAGCAGAGAAACCACCGCCAGTATCAGCACGTCGCCCAGAATGATGGCGATTAACGCCACCGGACTTATCTTCGCCGCCTGGCTCGACTTCTCGCCGCCGCTGTTCGCCGCAGCCGGTTTCTTAGGCGAGGTCCCCGTCGGCAACGAGCTCGGGGATGAAGATACTACCACCCCCGGCGTGACCGGAGATGCAATCTCTACACCTCCTGGCCGGGTCGGGTCCGACGAACCCGACCCACCCGGTCCGATTCCTTGGCATTTTGTACCCAACGGTCCTCCGCAGAGAGCTGTGTTGCCAGAGAAGGACGAAACGGGGAAACCGGAAAGAGATTTGGGGATCTCGCCGGAGAGGCGGTTTCCGGAGACATTGAAATCCTGGATACTAACCGGCAGGTCTAAATTGGAGATTAAACCGGAGAAATTGTTGTCCTCGAGTCGGAGAGTCAACAGATGAGTCAAATGGTCTGCGGACGGGATGGGGCCGGAGAAGTTGTTACGAGAGAGATCCAGGCGGAAGAGACGGCGGAGTGAGAGGAGAGACGGAGGGAACTCGCCGGAGAAGCGGTTGCGGGAGAGGAAGAGGAGTTTTAAGGAAGTGAGGTTGGAGAACGAGTGAGGGATGGGTCCTGAGAGTGAGTTTGATTTGAGGCTGAGGACTCGGAGGTGGGTGAGGGAAGTCAAGGGTTCGATGAAAGAGCCGTTTAGGTCGAGGTTTTCGAGGACCAAACGGGAGACTCTGTTTTGGGAGCAGGAAACTCCGGTCCAATTGCAGAGGTCGGCGGCGGCGGAGTAGTTCCAGCCGGAGAGACGGTTGGATGGGTCGGCGGATGATTTGAAGTTAATGAGTGGGTGTAAATCTGGGTGATCGAGGGTTAAGCTTAAGGCGAGGGTGAGGTTTAGGAAGAGGAAGAGAGGGATGGAGAAATGTGGGAGCTGGGAAGGGTGTTTGACCGCCATTGTTGTTGAGGGGGAAGAGTGAGTGAGCACAGAGAAGGAGGAGAGTGTGAAAATGGAAGTAGTGGGGAGGATGGAGATGTATAGAGGGGTAAAGGTGTAATTGTGGAGATGGAAAGTGAGAAGTCACTGCGGCCATAAAAAATGCTGAATGGGATAATGTAACCGAAAACCACGTAACGTCTACGGGTAGTGGTGGGTCCGGAGACAGTCTTTTTTGCTTAATGACGATTTTGTCCTTTATTCACTCTGAGTTGAATATTTCCCTTTTCCGCGGAAAAACATTGATTATACGCCTTAATGGACTAAGCCCAGTCCCGTTCAAAAAAAATGGACTAAGCCCAGTTGTCTTTTATTCAGCATTGTTATTATTGAAGTCGGCCCAATAAGACCCATTCAGGCCTAAGGCTTAATTAAACAATCAATTTCGGAAAAGGGAAGTTATGGTTGAAACTATCTGAGCTTTAATAAGCTGCAATTTGCAGGAGAGAAGAGAACACGTCAGTCCAGTAATAATTTAGCATCTTCACAAGAGACTTAGTCTGATACCACTTGTAGTCCTGCAGTTTTATCAGTTTTTGCAGAATGGTTTCGGCTTCAATTCGTACTGAGAAGGATGTTACAGACACAAAAACAAAGTTGCATGCCATCAGCAGCGAAGCCGCTATCACAGGACTGATGGGAAATGTAATAACAACTGGACTAGTTCAACATAAGAGATTTTGATACCTGCATTCCATCTTCCCCTAGCCGCCTACCTACTCGTGCTCGTAGCTCGATTGGGGGTCAAGAGTGTGGTCCCGCGGCTGAAAAAGAGAAGAAGTCCGTATCAAGTGATACGTGAATTGCTCAGTAGTGCTTCGCCACTACCGAAGCTGGCGGAAATAGCTTAATGGTAGAGCATAGCCTTCTTCACAAACAGAGGATATTTTGAAGCAGGAGAAGGCGAAAGTACGTAACTTATTAACTCAAAATCAGACCCGTTGCTACCGCACCAGTAGGGACTTTACGGTATTCACCAGCGTTGATCCCAGCCTACTTCACTTCCTGCCATATGAAGCTGTTCACTTCATCTACAACATTTCACTCAACAGCTGTCTACGAAATCAAAAATGTTCAACCGAAAAAATTCGCCAGCAGAAGTGTCAACGTCATAACATTAGGGAAACAATGATTTTAAAACCACAAAATCTGTCACCTGATAAACATCTAAACCTCCATAATTACAGTTGCTAAAACATTACAAGGTTGAGAGAACACTGCACGATGAGTTCTTCAAGTAGGAGCCTTGTCAAGAAATAAAACAACACCCCTAGAGCAATTGACACAGGAAGGGCTGGTAAAGCTTGCTGATACAACGCCAGAAGCATCAACGTAACACCTAAACCAGCTATGATAGCCAAGTAGCAAGCATACACAGTCATGAAATCATACATAGCTGCTCTTCCAACCAACACACTGTAGAAAATGAAGTCCCCAAGTCCCAACTTTATAGCACCACTTGATCCCAGTCCAATACCTTCCAGAAAGCTTTCACTTGACAGACTTCCTCCTCCCTGTCCATCCCTATTCTGAATCAAAGGTGCAGTAAGACCTCGCCCCTCTTCGGTGATAATCAAGCTCGAATCTGAACCATTTCCTGAGTTTCTCCTTTGCCTCCAAGCCCTTGTTTCCCCTACATTGTCAATTCTTGAGCCCTGATCATGGTTGGCCACTACGGGACGAGCCTCGTAGACCAAAGCAGGGATATCCTCATCCCTAGAGATTGCAAGCTCGACGAGTAATCTCAAGGGGCCAACAGGCAAAAGAACAGCTGCAAGATCATAAAAAGCCAGAGCAACTAACAGAGTCCAAGTGGTCCATTCAGGGAGAAGAGTGAACCAATAAGCAACCAAAACCCCAATCACAACCAGATAACCCTGAGTAACAACAATGGCGAATTTCGACAGGAACACGGACAAAACACCCACGGCGGAGAAATTGTACAGCACTACCAGAAATGTGAAACAGTCGATTGGGAAGCTGCATTTCCTGATGAGGAAAAGCGCGATGACGCCGCCGAGGAAGAGCAGGACGGTGAAAGAAGAGAAAGCCATGTAGAACTTGAGGAAATGAGTGCATCTGAAGTAGAAGAGGAGGACCATGAAGAAAGTGGCGAGGGTGACCACGACTACGAAGACTAGGGCATTCAATAGGGCGCCTTGGAGCTTTTCCCAGACGGAATCGGAGGTGGTCTCGGTGTAGGCTATGGTAGCCATGGTGTTTACGGTGGGGGTTGAGGAAGACGGGGATGAATTGAGAAGAGAGACGAGAATTACCACTAGGAACATGCAGATTGAGACTGGGGTTACGATTCTGACGATCTCTTCGCCCAGAGAATCGATTATGCTGCTTCTTCTTCTGGGTCTCTGGGTTCGTTCGTCCATTGGGGATTTCGATTTGGAGGGGAAATGTTTGGGGAGTTCCGGTGGAAGCGAAAGACGAGTAGGCTTTACTGTAATACAGTGAGGGGATGAAAATATTAAGCTAAAACATTGTTACTTTTTGAAATCTAAGAATAAATCTGGACCCTTGTTAAAAAAAAAAATCTGGTCCCTTGATATTGAATAATTGATCTATCTAATAGTTTAGACTTTCAATTAGTCTTGGCAGTCAAATCTGAAAATTCACAAATTCCACCCAAATCGAGCAGCTCAAAACGGTTTAAAAACCACATTAAATAGTTTGTGGTGCCGTTTTGATGATAACCGAACCGCAAAATTTACGGTATTGGTGTGGTGATGGATATCATACTATCCAAATAGTAGTCGTCACCATATCAACTTGCTAATATAAAATGTCATCGTTTTATATACGATAATATATAGCGAATTAATAATAATCTACCTTTTCACAAAAGTACAAAACATTGATTTTAAAACCCTAAACTTACTATTTTTAACCAATTTTCACCGATTGATTAAAGAAACTTGCTTGCAATAACAAACTGAAAAAGTATTTGGTTGGTTTGTTTGGTTAATGCTAACCCGCTGTTAAAACCACACCCTAATCAATACAGTGATGTCATTATATTAGAATCAAACCCAAACTATCAAATTTGATAATTTTTCCCCGTAACCGTAATTGAAACGGTTAGACAGTACATATGCACTAACCGTCACCGACCAATCCAAACCGTTACCAAGTCTACTTTCGATATTGAATTTCACAGCGTAGCACAAAGAATCCAATTTCGTTGAAATCGCCGCGAAATTAGGACTCTAATCACTGCGAAAACAGCACTAATGTGCTTTACTCCATACTTATGGCTGGATGATGATGATACAATCAATTGTACAATATCTGCCACTTGCATTTCTCTTGTGCTATTTAACTACGCTCAAATGATGGCAGACGAGAAACACGAAAACCAGAAAAATTATATAACCCCTTCCAAGGGTCGGACCTAATCTCAACTCTCTTCCTACTCATGTGGCTACTTCAAACCCTCCAAACCTAATAACCTCAAACTCTTGTCCTAATGGGTTTAACTCTCTTAACTCGCATGGCGCCAGCTGTTCTGCTTCTTCGATTCTAGGTTGGCTCCGTCGTTCAGCATGTCCTGAGCATCGCTCTCCATTCCGAGCTTCGACAGTGCAAGCGCCTGCATGTAGAACGCTGCTGGCCATTCTGGCATGCATACTTGTGCCTGCATTGCATCTCTCAGGGCCAGTTCCGCTTGTCCGATCATTAAGTAGGATAACGCTCGTCGAACAAACACGGTTCCGGATGGAGCAGCCATCATTGACACCAGCTGCAACGAAAATCAAGTGTAACGAATATTGAATATTTGATCTCGACATGTTTCAAATCCAAATTTTTTATATATAAAAGAAGGTTACGACTTACCTTTGTATAGCAATCAACTGCATTCTTAAAATCCTTGTCTCTGAATGCAATATCACCAAACTTTTTAGTGTTCAGCATGTCTTGCACTTGCTGCGTCCATTCTTGAAACGACAACTTCAAAAGAAAAGGTTCAAAAATATTTACAGCAAATTAATTTCACATAGAAATGTATTGCATTAGAATGAATAAGGAAAAGACAGAAGAGTATCATACATCTAGCATATAGTCAGCTATTGCAATAAGTTCATTCTGTATTTTCCTTAGCTCCTGATGAAACAACAGCAATAATGGAACAAACCTCATTTTCTGCTCCTTCTTCTTCTCTATAGCCTGTCTTAAGTAAGACCTCGTGTACTGCTGATAGATCCATTCTGATACAAGCCTTCCCAAGTGGGGAAAGCATGGTAGGAAGTGCCACTGGAGTTCGTGATAGGCCCATCAGTGAAAGAGATGAAACCTAGGAAATTAAAGCAATAATGCTAAGGACGCTATCGGACATACATAAAAATTCCTGTTGCCGTCAAGCGTAATGCACTGAAAAGTCAGTCACAAACCTCTTTCTGCTTCTGAAGGGGTTCTACTACAGTAAGAAGATATTTCACGTCAGGCCGATCCTTTGCCTCATACTGTAAACACTTAGAGGCCAGTTCAACCAATTGGGCAGCATCTTCATTTGCATACTGCCCCTCCAAGGACGAATCCATCAACAACGATAAGTTTTCTCCCCTTATTAAATCCAGTGCCTGCAGAAACAACCACCAACGCAGTTATTTGCAAAGTTTCTACTGCAGCTTCAAGGGCCTATTTCTACCTCAAAACTATTTTGAAGAAATGGCCAGGCAATTATGGAGGCAAGCAAATAATGACATGAGATACTTTCCATTAACTAATGAACAGTTTCTTACCCCACACCAAACTGACAATAACGTCAAGATTATGATGTTTAAGAAGCATGCATAAAATTAGAAACAGCTGCTGTATCTTAAACTACGAAAATGATATCAACTATGTTATTTTCAGATGTCATAGGTATAATGCAAGTAAGCTTACTGTGACGTACATGGCTTGGAGGGATATGTTTTCCGCTCAAAAGATCCAGCAGAACAGTTCCGTAGCTGTATATTACACTCTCAGGGATAACCCGACCTGCAGCAAGTCAGCATCCACATCATATGAAATGCTGCAGCCAATATAAAGTTTTCATACACTTGGCACAATCAAGAAGCTTCTAATGAGTAAGTGATCAATTACTAAGTGCAGATAATGTTCTTTCTAGAAATAGTTGATGAGACTAACAAGTCAACACACGAGCCAACCCCAAAATTTTGTTGCGTAGTTGCCAGAGACAGAGTACAAAATGAGGACCAGAGCACAAAAAAAGGTCAATGAGAGTTTGATGGGCTTGATATGCGTTCTAACTTCCTCGGTCATAGTGCTGCAATGGAAAAACATGATTCTCGTACTGATTCACATAGTGATGGAAAAGCTATTAGTTCTTTGAAATTTGGATAGTACCGAGTCCTACAAGTTACATATTGTTGATGAGCCAAGGACAAAATTCAAGATCAGAAGTGGTATAGCGAGGAAGATAATGGGGAGGGTCAGACTGTATGCACTTGCTACCTTGCATCCATAGCACCCTTCAAATTACTGTACGCACCCCAAACCCCTCAGAAGATACGATATCTCTTACTTATCAACGTTTTTCTCAAAGAAATGCATATGACCAAGACTCACTATTAAAATATATTGCCTCTTTAACTCAAGATTCGTGTTACCTGTGCGCAAAAATTCAGGCGGTGTATAAGCCAGGTTTGTACTGTAACTCTTCCCATCTCTGCTATTTTTCATGAGGCCGAAACTAGACAAACGAGGATCGCCTACCTGTAATATGGTGGGAAGTAAAATGCAACAAATTAAAAGTTGTCCAATCTCAACTGAAGCAGCATAAAACACTATGACGATGCAGAGAGGGAAAAGAACTGCAAGTACCTCATCAAAAAGAACTCTGTAAGCATTCAAATCGTGGTAAATCTTGCGGTCCTGGATGCTGCAATGATCCAGTACTTGAGCAATGTAGTACCCTACTCTGACACGCATTTCCCAGGGCAATGGCTGTTTATCCCCTAAAACAAAGGGTTCACAGAAAATAAAAGACTAAGAAAAGTACGAATAATTGGCCTAAAGTTGTGAGTTGTAATAGAAAGTAAAGGAACATAAGAGAGTAGAAGTGTGGTTCTTGAGACTAAATTCTTAGATTAGTTTGCTTACAATGGAAGAGATGTTTGGAGAGAGTGTCATTAGGCATATATTCAGCAACCAGCAAGCGCTCATCACCCTCGGCGCAACACCCAATTAAGTTAACCAATCTCATATGCCGAACTTTTCCAACCATTGATGCTTCACTCTGTTACACATTGTAGCTGTTTAGTCTTAAAAGAACTAGAAAAGAATGATCAAAACTCACGATTATTACCAGGAACTGTTGAGGATCAGGCCACGAAAGTTTAGAGAACCGCTTAACAGCAATCATGCGGTTGTCTTTCAACTTCCCTCGATAAACTACATTGGGAGCCTTTTCACCACTCTCGGAAACAATGAAGTCAGAGCTGAAACCATTGGTGGCCGTACGAAGCTCAACAAGAGAGAACTCACGGAAGACCGGTATGTCAAGTTGAGTGGGATTGGATGAATCTTCAGACGTTGGTAGTGGCTTTGCATCTTCTGGTAGTGGAAGTGGCTCCTGCTGTTTATCAGGAGACAACAAATGGGAAGTTTTGGAGTGAAAACAACCCATCGGCGGGAGCTTGGCAGCCGGTTTGCTTGCTCTCAAAACGCCATAAATCCTGAGCGAGCTCAAATCAAATCCAAGCCGCTAAAATTAGCAACTGAGCACAAAAACACTAATCTCAATTGTGAAACGATACATTTACCATAAGAAAAGCAAATGGAAACAACTATTAATCAATCCAACAAAAACAAACAACATGAACTTCTGGCATCCAGTTGGGAACATCCTTAATCAACAGTAGGAAGTTTACTCCATTCGAGCAGACACAAAACATAGGGCAAAAAGCTCCAGAAACTTCATCGAATGCAAAACGAACAAGCTAGTTAACTTCGCAGAGCAGAAAACAAACAAGCTCCCCGGATTATATTCTACTGCTGTGTTCATCCAACCAAGCAGGCAAGTAGGAAATAGAACAGATCGAGAAATCCGCAACTCACAGTAAGTTGGCGGAGAAGCAAACAGACCGCAGCTGATACTATTGAGTATTGGCCTACTTCCCGGTCCTTCTCTGCCTAGTAGAGAGTGGATCGGATCCTTCTCCGAGGCGAGGAGAGCAACAGTGTGAAGTGAAGGGGTGGGGATGAAGAGGATGGAACAGTGGGCTATAGTTCCCGAGAAGAATCTCTGTTAGTAGTAAGTAATTGATGAGTTTACTGGCTAATATTTAGTGGGCTATTGAGCAGTGAGAGAGAGACGAATGCAGTGCACCACTTTGTATATCCAATCACCGACATTGACATGCCACTCTGCGATTTGCGACGGACTCAGACTAATAACACCCAACTTCTCATTTTCCTTTCTCTCTTTTTTTTTTTTAAACAGTTAAATTTGTTGTTTGTATCTTGGCGGAAAACAGCAGGCGCGTCCGTTTTGGAAAAAAAAAACACAACAAATATTTGAACGGCGCCGTTTCCCGGTTCTGGTGGCGGATTTCATTTGTTTCCAATCCCGCCCCGCTAATTTTTCTCAAGGCTTTTGTATTTTTACAGGTTGATTACAAAGTTTGTATTCCGCCGCCTGCAAATCATCTCTATTCCCAAAGCTCTGCCGCTCCCTCCTCACCCCACCCTTCGGCTCCTCCTCCTCCTCAATCGATTCATACTCATTAGGCAAATTCTCCGTCAAGCAATACATCAAGCACGCCAGCCGGCTCTCTAAGCTCCTCCACACCCACTCTCCTACATCTAATTATGCGTCTCGTATATACCTTAAGTCTAATTGACGGACATTATTGTTCTTTTAAGATTTATATAGGTTCAGTTGACTTCACTATAATTGACGGACATTATTCCAGACTTTGTCAATCTCGCTCTACAATAACTTTAATCACCTGGCTCTCCTCCAAATACTCACCTCTGTCGAGTGATTCTGATCTTTTCCGACGAGTGATTCTGATCTCTTTCAGCGAATGATTTATTATTTTTTGAGTTGGATTTCTCTCCAAATCGAAATTAAATGCACAATTATACAACACTTCTTTTTTTATATTAGTTGTGATTTTCATGGATTTCTCATTATGCCTGCTGATTAAATAATATTAAAATTAAAAATATTTAATTGGAGAAACGGTTTGGACTCTCCCCCTTCCATTATTATTATTATTATTATTTATTCTTCTTTTCGACAACACACTTCAGTTTTTTTCTTTTTATTTGTAGGTTTTTTTTAGTTTTTAATAATTGATGTATTTGTTAATTTTATCATGAATTAAGGGAATCCTCTTATTAATTCCTTTAAGAATTATATTCTTGCACTGTTCTTGTTCTCCTATTATTCTCTAGTACCAATTCATTTGTACTTTTATACAAAAATTTCTAAATGGGTTTTCAAAACATGAAAGCACAAATTAGTTTTGAAAGTAACATAATTTATGCATGCGATGATATTTTGCAACAGTAAAGTTGAATAAATGGTTCTATTTTGATTGTAAAACTAGAGTATCCTATATTTTATTTGATTGGTTTACGAAAAATGAAAATTTCAGTAAGGCAAAACTAACTGTCTGGCATCATACCTTTTTCCGAGTTGTTTCCATAATTTTGCATGTAATACATCAACTAACTAAATATATATATGTGATTCAAATATTATATCCAGTTCAAGTAAGGTTATTGCAATTTTCGAAATAATCAATTGAGATTAAAGCATTTGTGATTATGTGTGTTTCTTCGAATATTTGACATGCCCTCTACACGACTGCTTCGCTTCCATTCATAACTTGGGTCAACACAACCCCCACCCTCTCTTTCTCCTTTTATTCTTCAGTCTTTTTGTCGGTGTTTTAGGTTTAGCTTTAGGTTGGTTCACTATTTTGTCCGCTCTTTATGGAGATCTTCTCATCCAAATAAATAAAGTTTGTATTTTTACTGGTTGATTAAAAATTAAATCGATTTTATAGGTTACAGAGCATATAATCATTTCGTTAAATAAAACCGTGCTTACATTATTATATTGGTCATAACACATGGTTCATACATTATAATTTTAACAAAGCCCGTACTCATTGGTAAAATTTGTGTTGATATCTTTTATGGTCTCAATCAGGTTATTTTAAATTTGTACCGAGATATAAAAATCACGTTAATGAATTGGTTCAACAAGATTTCTTTTCCTTAGATTCTCTACAAGATAATGTACACCTTTTATTTGGCATATTGATATAAACATTAATATCAATTTGATGTAAAAGAAAAGAGAAATTTTAAGTTTGATAGGAGATAAATTGGTTATTTATAAAGTATTAGTAATTTTGGATTGATTAAATTTTTGTAGTGTGAGTGAAATTTCTAGAGCACTCATAAAAAATAGATCAAATGTTTGATAAGATCATTCTAAGTTTGATGTGAGATGAATCGGTTATCTATAAAGTATAGTCTTTATGAATTGGTTACATTTTTGTAGTATAAGTGAAGTTAACTCGTACAAAAAATGAGTCAAATGTTTAATATAATAAATAAATTTGGACTGAGTTATGTATCAATCTCGAAATTTCTAAATGTTATATATCAGTGACATAACATACAATCGAGGACAATTTCAATCTGCCTGGTATGTAAGTTACGAAATTGATCCACAACATTTTGAAACTTTTGGAACTGATACATGATCTTAAGTTGCAGGATAAATTGTGATAGGATGAAAAAAAAACATATAAAATAGTTTATTATTGGAAGGATTTTACAATGGAGTTCTTTTGTAGTTTTGTTACCCTCCCGCCCTTATTTACTGCAAAATTCCGCTTCTTAAGGATCTTGCTGCTGTCTGCATGTTCTGCTGCCAAATTATTTAGCTTCTCAAGGCGTAAGAATAAACTTCACTTCAAAGGAAATTGCTTTCTCCAATACTTTGCATTAATTTGAAAAACAAATGGAAGCAGAATGTAAGAGGAAACAAGATTCATTCAACTGTGTAAGCTCAAAGTCAAAGGAGAGCATTCTCTATAAACCTTCTCTCCGAAAAAAAAAATGCAGAAACAAAGCAACTCAAGATCATGGAAATGCTTCCCTGGAGGAGGAAGAAGAACAACTCTGGTAATGCTATGCCCTCTCTTGCTTCTTTCCACTTTCACAATCTTCATACTCATGAGCTCAAACATCTCTTATTACCCTTCTCAATATTTCCACATTCCGAGAGAAATCTGCAGCAATACTCAAATCCATACTCAAATCGCCACCTTGCAGGCTCAAATGGGCTCATTGCTACAACAGCTGCATACTCATCATGACAGTACTCTTCCAGGAAATCTGTCGAATTTTTCTGATCAACTTCTTCACTTGGCAGTTTCTCTTGACAAGATTGCAGGCAGCCTTATTTCAAACCCTTCTTCCAGTACTAGTAGCGAAACAAGCAAAATCAACAAGGATTTCAGCGAGCCAGAGGAATATGATGACGAGAACGAAGAGGGATCGATCAGTGTAAAGGGTTTTACTTCAGGTGGTGAGGTTTACAGCTACATATCACCAAAGTCAAACAGGGAAAAGGGGAAGAAGAACTTTCTTGGAGTGGAAGCAATTAGTTCTGCGATAGGGTTTGGTTGTACTCATATGGCTGCACATTTAGACCATTTCATGAAGTACAAGAAGTATGAGATGTGTCCAGATGATTGGGATGTTGCTCAAAGGTTGATGATCAATGGCTGCGATCCACTTCCAAGGAGGAAATGTTTCTCAAGAGCACCTCCAACTAACGGTACGAATCCGCCATTTTCGAACTCCTCATTTCTTTGGACTCAGCCGAGTGACGGTAACATCCTCTGGAATCGTTACAAATGCAAAAGCTATACATGCCTTGTTTCGCAAGATTCTATGGACAAGAGAGGGTTCTTCAAATGTGGAGACTGTTTCAACCTCACAAAAAGAGGGTGGGACGATGTAGGTACGAGTACGAACGAATCTGCAATGTCAGCCAAGTTCACGATCAATCAAGTTCTGGGACTGAGACCGGGCGAGATTCGAATAGGGCTCGATTTCAGCCCCACAACTGGCACATTCGCAGCGATAATGAAGGAGAGAGGAGTGACGATTGCTTCAGCTACACTCAACTTAGGTGCGCCATTTAATGAAGTGGTTGCACTGAGAGGTCTCTTGCCTCTTTATATATCTGTGGGGACAAGGCTGCCGTTCTTTGACAACACACTAGACATTGTTCATTCTACGCTGTTCTTGGACGGGTGGATAGGCGTGGAACTGCTTCAGTTTGTGTTGTTCGATTGGGATCGGGTTCTTCGACCGAAGGGACTCCTGTGGGTGGATAGATTCTTCTGCAAGAAAGAAGACATGAAGATGTACTTGGATGAATTTGAAAGGCTTGGGTATGCAAAGTTGCTGTGGAGAGTTGTGCCTAAGACAGATAAACTAGGAGATGAACTTTTTCTCTCTGCTGTTCTGGAAAAGCCCACAAGGAAATAGAGAATCTTGTAAATGTTTAACACTAAAATTCGAATCGACCAGCAACAGAACATCGCTGTGAAATTGTAATTCGGTTCGATACATCAAAATTCTTTCTTCTTTTCATTGTTTCTGATGAACTGATCAAAATAGTCCATAGGTACTCATCATAGGCTTACAATTTCTGATCACGTTGAACTTCTTCTCAAGAGAGAATGAACTATGGACTCATGTTGTATCAAAGAATCTTCAAAGGATTCGTATGGTTTCCAAAAAATCTGCAACTAATCGAGGCTTATATCTATAGCTCCTCAGTTACGATATAGTTTTGTGCGATACTTTCCAGTGTTGTCACAGCTGAAAAACACAAAGGCATTCACCTGCCTGCTCGGAAGAAACATCTGAAGCAAAGGGAGTAGGAAGAACTGCTGAATATCAGCTAACTTTTGCCACTCCTTTCAGTAAGATGTTAGCCACGGGATTCTGCCTAATCGTCTTTTGCACACAAGCGCTCTGCATGGAAGGAGGTAGAACTGTTAATACATGGAGGTAGAACTTGTAACTCGGATTTTTTCTGAATACACGGAGTTAACAAATACTCCATTATTGTCTGAAAGTTGACAGCTTGTTGCTGGATAAGCAAAAGCAAAGTGCAACCAGATGGAAGATGGGGAAAGCAGTAAGCAAATGTAGCAGGAACAATATATTGAAAGGGAGGGAAAGAACATACTCATATATTCATATGCTAATATCATGGAGGTTCCCCATAGTGAGCTGCTAAGAAATCTTGGTCCCAGCCCTTTGTATAATCCAAGCCAGCCACTATCATTTACCAAGTTTTTGACCACCTGTCTGGCAGAGCTTTTCCTTTCATGCCCCATCACCTGGCCAGTTGGGAAAATGAGTAGCACAACAAAAGATAAGTGATTATATGAATAATGAATACAGAAGCACACAACAATCACCCAGCTCAGAATTTTAAACCCTTCTGTTGTTAAGGATCACAAAAGCTTCTTGTTCCAAAAGCCTCTCCTAACTAGTATCTTTCCACACCAGATATACAATTAGTTCCCTGGATGTTACTGCTCTAGCTGTTAAAAACTACCATAAAAAGATTATGATGCTAACCGCTACTAGCACCACTTACTCACCATCCTTGTATAAGATTTTCATAATCCGACCAAGGAAATATCAACAGCTTCCTTCAAATTCACTGATGCAAAAAAGAAATCTCATGCATGAGTCCTTTCAGAACTTGTACGCGCTGTCATAATCAGCTTAGCTTTTGAGAATTCCAAAAAAATTGTGAGTTTTAAACATTAAACTATGCATGAAAAGCCACAAGCTCAAATGGACGGACCATACAGACATTGCAGGAACGAAACTCTTAGATTATATGTTTTCACCATACCTGCAACCGTGTCTTTATAGTATCCAACGGAGTTGTGATGCAAGAAGCAGTTGCTCCTGCAATAACCCCTCCCGCAGTTTGAACTAGGGCTATATTCATCCCACTAGGGGCAGCGGGCTCAGGATCAGTACCATAACCTAGATACCTGCACAGCAAAATCCGCATATTCTAACTTTGAATTGAATACACTATAAATTATTGGTTTGGTCATTAGGTGCTGAGTTGGATTAATTTACCATGCACATCCCCTATAAGGCAAACCCTTAATTGAGTTTAACATCAAACAACTTTCAAATGACTAGAAGACAACAAACAAGCTTCCCAACCCTGATTTTTACATTAAAGAAAGCAGATCGCCATATGGAAGAACAATTCAAGTTTCAAATCAGTATATAGTATGCAACATACTTTACCTCCATATAATGCGTTGGCTTGAACCATAGCTCGCCCACCATACAGCGCTCGATGGAGAATAAGTCATGACTGAAAGTCCAAATCCCCTGTACAATCCACGGATCCCATCACTTTTAATGACCTTTCGAGCAACATCTAGACCCCCCTTATATTTCTCATGACCAGAATATCCTTGGACCATCAACTTTTGACTGACCTAAAAAAAGGATCAGAGATTTAGCAAGCTACATTGTATCAATACTGATTCTTTAAGAAACAACAAAAATTTGCAGATGGCGATGCGAAACTATCATGTGCCAGGCCTCTGGAGAAATAGGCAATAGAACAAATTTTAAGGCAAAGCACTGTTAGAGAAGTCTTCTAAAGATCAGAAATAGAAAGTAAAACTTTAAGTTGTATAGACCTAAATCATATCCTCATTCTATTCAAAAGATCATAAAGCCATGGAGGAAATTAGCCAACATACCACGTCAATTGGAACGAACACACCCTGTGAGCACAAAGAGGCTGCCATGCCAGCAATTCCATTAGCAACGGCAGCTTCTGAAGCTTCGGATAACTTGAACGACTCGACCATTTTGAAAGATGCCACTTTAGTAGTCTCTAAAGCTGTGAGAAAGATAATCCTGGCAGGGACAGCCCCAGTTATCACTGTACCAAACCCTCGGTATAGACCAGGAATACCATCCGTCTTCACTAAGCCTCTGATGACAGAAAATGCATTTCTCTCACCTGTATCCTTTGTAGCAACCTGGAGCCTAGTTTTTATAACAGATATAGGATACAGTGCTACAGTAATCCCGGTGAAAATGCCAGCTCCCATGACATAAAGTTTAGTCTTGTCAAGCCTGGAAAACAGATGGAAATAAGCACAGAATAGGTTAGCATCAGAATTTTACAAAGAGAAAATGCACTATGGTTTCACTTCAAGAAGAAGGCAAGAAGAGTCGATAACGGTGACATAGAGCTACCGTAATTGCCCGAGCAACCAAAGATTGCTTCTTTTATCTTAGACGATGTACATACTGTGTCAACAACTAAAATCCAGCATCTTTACTTAATGCTAGAAGCAATACTTTCAGGGGTAAGTTGTACGGTACCAAAAAGTCTAAATCATCTGTCAAACTAGAGAACATACAGCATAGCTTATCTCGTCTCGCAAAGTTCAGTTACCAATCTATTGACAGAGAAGCATTGCAGATGACAAGAATGAAGAATAACAGCAAGCAAGACAGCTAATTGAGAAAGGGTAATTTAAAAAAATAAACAAGCTTCCAACTAGATCAACGTTCCAACTGATCCCGTTATTTCCTAAAGAAGTTCTGGAACCGACTTGCATACTAGATTCACTTCGTCAAAAATAAGCAAATTCACAAGAAATCCCAGATGGCCCGTACATCCATTACATAATAAGAAAGTAGGACATCATCAGAATCCAAAACAAAAACAAAAGCAAAATGAGCACTGCAATACGATGTATTCGATCAAACACAGCACCAATATAACAGAGTTGGAAAAGGAAGGGATTGAAGCAAGAGGGAAAGAGGAAACGAACTTGTCCCAATTGATCTCGGCGTGGCCAAAGGAAGGTTGTCGGACGTTGGTAGATTTGTCCATTTGAAGGAGTCTCCGTCGACCGACCGTCAAAATCTGTCGCTGTCTCTGCGCGGGGAGAATCGGCGGAAGGTAATGTCAAAATCAGGGCTTTGTGTTTTGTTTGTACGCAGTTTCATAGGTTTCACATTTCACGTTAACTTGGAGCCGAAACAATTCCGTTTCCAATCAAACTGCTACGACTAAAACCTAACTTTTTCCGAATTCAGTTCTCATGTTCAAACCTTTTGACCAAACATTTTTCTCTATTCAAAACCCAAACTACAATTTATTTTTTAATTAGAACCTTGATCAATTTTACCTTTCTAATTGTCCATCCTAAACTCAAATTAATATTTGTATTTACAAGTTATGTTTCATTCTGGATCAACCCATCTAGAATGCAATCCCGACTACCTCTCGCATACTCGTGTCATTCCGATCTCAATTTGTGAAGCCATTGAGAAGGAAATATGAAGCCTCCTCGTTTTCTGTTTTCGGATCAAGTATGCTAACCAAAGGACGTGGCCGACTTGAGCTGTTGGGTCTACACGAGGCTATGTGGGATGTCTGAACAATTTATGTCAGCAAAGGACTTCAACTGCGAACCGGCCGGTGGGCATTCAACGACCATTGTTCTTGCAACTGGTCTCCGCGTTAGCGTGGTGTGGAAGCTGATGGATAGGAGGACTAGCATAAGCATATGAGATTAAGAGACTTTGCTTCTTGTAGATTGTTGGATAGATCCGAGGTACATTTCTGTGTAGTGTCCCGACGTACTATTTGGAGGTGGCCAAGTCAAAATAGGGTTTTTAAAATTATTTCGCTAATCACACTGGCATCAGCCCTAGCAGATCATGGTAAAGTATGAGTGCTCCCTAATGGTAGACAAAAACTGCTCGAAATGCGTCGGACGATTGCTCCCCTTCTTCGAAACTTACCAAAACTTTTGTCTGGGATTGTATGCTGGTGCTTACTGGATGGTATCTAAAGGAGAATAATGAACTTTGAGCGGTGAAGGTAAGCCTGAAGGTGGGTTTAAAGAAGGGAGCTTTGGAGTAGATTTCGAAACAAAGTAACCAAGGGAAAAATATCAATACCCATCAAAACAGCAACAGAGATTCGAGGTTGATCAAAGGGGCAGGCCAGCGACAATGCGCATTAGCCGTGGAACCGTTTTCAGTTCAGATAGTTTTAGATGTAGAAACGAGAGAGAGAGAGAGCTTTGGCTCTATAATCACAGCTTCTCCCTTTAAAGGGGAGCAGCACGGCTGATATCACGTTTTGCATTCAAAAACAGTACCAAGCAACAGTTCCGGAGTGAGATTGTTCGACCTTATAAATACCAAGTTCAAAACTAAAGTTTCGAACAAGCGACTTCCATCACTGACCAAGATCCTACACAACAAACTCGATCTCACCTAGAGTTTGTGGAACCTGAAAGCACAAACCGAGCTAGAAAAATGCAACTAGCACAAACTCCTAGCTCAATGCCAGAAATCAAATTACTGAATCTATCATAAAGGAGAAGACTTTTCACAAACATGTTCATAGACCAAAATTCATATTGCAAATAAGTTCCAGGTTCTTCTACTATAGTAAAACCAAGAATAAACATCTCAGAGACTTGGAAACATAAAGGATACATGGGAAACTACTTATGGAATATAGGCCAGAAGCTGGGTTGAAACTATATGCATGCTCTGTAACGTTACTAAGTTCATTTGATGAATCAAACCATTTCTGGAGAACATCTCACACCACTAGGAACTCAAGCATTATGTATTCAATTCCGCCTACAAGGTCCATCCCTCAAGCTACTGAATGAAAGCTGCATCCTACATACATTACTTGTTCAGGGCAAATCAACACATCCAAGCAACATTTGGGAAACCAATAGCATAAGCAGAAAGCATTCAAGCAATACGGCAGATAGCAGTATCATATTTCATGTAATTGGGAATTCAAATTCATTCAGATAGAGAAATTTGATAACTCAGAATTCTTAACAGGATATGAAACAACCTCTTAACAGAGCAAAACCCTTATAACAAAACCTAGCATGTCTCAGTTCTCACCAAGCAACAGACTTCATCATCCCAAAATCTAAATAGCATAATCCATGAACCATAAGAAACCAAAATGCAATACCATAAACAACCAACTCTTTCAACGGTAACTCTTCTGGAATCTGGAGCGGGCACCACGACCACCAAACTTCTTCGGCTCGCAGCGCCTGGGATCAGCAACCAGCAAAGTCCTGTCATACCTAATCAACAGGTCCTTGATTTCCTTCTTGCTCTGCTCATCCACAAACTTCTGGTAGAAAGCTACAAGGGCCTTGGCGATGCTCTGACGGATGGCGTAGATCTGAGAAGTGTGACCACCTCCCTTCACGCGGATGCGCATGTCGACACCGCTGAAACGCTGACGTCCGAGGAGGAGGATGGGCTCGACGGCCTTGAAGCGGAGTATCTCAGGCTCGATGAGCTCGATCGGAGTTCCGTTGAGCTTGATGAGTCCCCTACCGCGCTTGCAGTGGGTGACGGCGACCGCCGTCTTCTTACGGCCGAAGCATTGGACGGACTCGACTGGGGAAGGCGCAGCAGTTGCCGCCATGATTTGTTCTCTAGAGAGGGAGAGTGAAGTTGGAAGCGTATGAAACCCTAGGCTGCGTCGGTGTCTGCAAGATGGCGAAATGGCTGTTTCTTATAGTTTTATATGGCTGCTTGATTAGGGTTTAGGAGGCAAATATTCATTTCGGTCATTAATCTATTAGGTCTGTAACCCCTTGGTAACTCGATTTATAAACATAACATAATTACCACTAATCTATTCGTGTAGTAACATATTACTCATTCTGTCAACCTTACACCCAAAATTTCTGTTAATACTCAACACAATCTGTCATCTCAAGTAACAAACGAAATAAAGTATTGATTCCTTCGATTTATTTTAACTAAACAGTACTAAATAAACTAAATAAAAGTACCTTTTTCAAAACGAAAAGTCGAATGAGAGTCGTAAGCCCTAGCAATAGCAGCACCGAAATTGAACCCTAATTCGAATGGTTTTGTACCAATTTAGTATCTTAAAGTTGCTTACCGCTCATAGGATGGACAACAACATACTGGTTAGACTTGCACCCAACCTACGCCATCCGTTCTCAACTCATTCTATACTAAATTTTTCAACACAAAATGGGTGTTCAAAGAATCATTTGTCGGTTTCGAGTTATAACTTCGATTCCAACCATATTCTCGAATTTCATAGTAATGAATGAGATGATCAAAACAGAAGCTGGTTTTACATTTCATATTGGTTACATCCTCCAGAAAGCGAGAGCGAAAACATGATATTATCCTACGTGTTTATCCCTCGAAAAAATCGGTTACCGAGATCAATCCTCTCACCACCTTCAAAGAGGGCAAAATTGCAGTAGCCTCGCCATCAATAACTAGCATGTCATTGCCATCCTTCCTCTTGAAGCATTTCGTTACGAATTTAGCGCTGAAAAAGAAGTAAAGGACCATGTTTTTCTTGTTAGCAAAATGGTCTCAATGTGACTGAATGATGATGAATCAGCTTCTTACATGTGCTTGTTATTCTTGTATTCCCTAATGTTGGTAGCTTGTACCTCCCATGTAATCTCTTCTCCATATACACCGGTATCTTGAAATGCAGGCTCTTGGATGTGTAAATAGCACCCGGCTGCAAATCGAGTCATTAACTCGTTACTTTATAGTTGACAGTTGACACGACACAACATTAGCCTTAAAGTAAGTAAAGAAAGGGAAGCAAGATGGAAACTTACAAAATGAGACGAGATGATGCAAGGGAATAGTGTAGCAACGAGCATTCCATGAACTAATCGATCCTTGAACCTTGAATCCCGAGCCACTTCAGCATCAAGATGTAGAGGGTTGGAATCTAGACTCACCTCTGAATATTGAAGAATGTCTTCGAGTGAGAAGACTCTAGTTCGTCGTAGAATGTCCCCGATTCTAAGTGGCCGGAAAGTAGCTCCGGTTGACAGGCATCTATGTATGAAACTCTTGATGGCCACCATTGCAGAAGGGAGGCTATCAGTGCAAAATTATAACATTGGATCAAGCAAATCAAAACCAGTAAGCATTCAAGAAACAGAACAGCACTGGAGACAATGAAACAGAAACAAACAGTATTTCTGACTTTTCACATCATTAGTCGAGCACTCAAAAATCAACAGTGTTTCACATCATAAGCAAGCAAATTACTCTTGTTATGAGCTTGATGTCCTGTGACTGAGTCCAATAGGTAGGAATTGCTCAGTTTTTTTCCTCAGCTGACATTCTTCAATTCCACACCAGTAATAGTATACAATGTGCTAAAAGTGCGGCCAATCACAAAACATCGACAATTGAACTACTCGGGAATGCAAAAACATTAGAAATGCAGCAATTGTTAACTTCCACGCAATCAAAGATAGAGTGCTGGTAGCAGCTGTCGACTGAATGAGTAAACCAACTGTCTATATAGTAAGAAGCAAAATCAAAGGTCACCCTACAGTCTCGGAATCCTCGTATGCAGCCAGTAAATTTTCCAACCGATTCAACTTATGGTACAATAATAGAAAAGCTGCTACCTTTGTCTGGGTTCGGTTTTCATCTTGGTTTCGTACGCTCCTGGAACGTTGATTTTGGGTTGGGATTTCTTTTTCTCGGTTTTGCTTCAACTGCTCTGCTTAGGGTTCCCAAGTTGAGTATTTGGATGAACGACAGGTGTTGACACCGTATAAGTTCATAGAATAAAAGACACCGTATATATTTTATAAAAACAAATCAAAGATACAGACTTTATTCTATGAACTTATTAGTACAAATGAACTCATAATTATTGGAATAAAACAGGAACAAAAACAAAAAAAAAACACTAAACACAACAGAAGATCAATGTTTTTATTTGTGTTCGGAGGAAAAGAAGGAGTTAAGAGTGGGCATGACTTGTGGCGTGCGAGTACGTAGGAACTTGCGCAGCCCATGCTCTGCGTATTTCTCCCCTTCTTCGTAGTTCTCCAGCACCCCTTGCTTCCTGTTATTCTTGTTGATCCTGTTGCAACATCAAATTTAACTCCGTTATCAACTGCTCAGATAAAACTCGAATTATTAAAATCCAATGGTTCTTACCTAACATCAGGGTTCTGAATAACGTTTCTGCTCAGCTGAAACCCCACGAGGGTCAACACAAATCCCATTGGCACTAGCAGCGGGTAAACCTGCATCAGTAGTACACAGATGAAAAGCTACGATCAATAGCGGAACTACGATGGTCGTAAACTGAGGAGATGGGAACACGTACCTCTGGTCTTATCCAACGACCCATTTTGCTTCTGAAACCTGTTCTTCGGATGAAAACTAAAACTGATCAGACTGTTATTTTATGACCAAGACTGAATTCCACAATAAAGCAAATAACTGTGCCAAGTTATATATATACACACGTCTAGTGTTTGTGACATGGAAATGCATGTGAGTCAATATGCGTAGAATTGGCACTATTCATTTACTTTTCAAAGATTTTGAATCATTAATAAGGTGGTTTTCCTGTGGGCTGGAAGTGATGAATACAATTGGCTACGCCTGCAAATTAAATACCCAGTTTTTGACTTATACAGCTACCTAACTCTACGCTATCTTCATAATTAGTAATTAAGTAATTACATTGCTTGTTGCTTTACAAGTGGCAGTAGTCCAGATTCTATCCGGTTGGTCATTGGTTGACAAAACCGATTTTGCAACCGTGGACAACCGGCTACAAATATGAACCGATTACTCAGTATGTTATTTTTCTTAGTTGTTCTGTTTTTTAACCTGGTTTTTTACTTTTGATAGCGGCCATGGGTTTAATTTATCATGGAAAATTACTGTGTGGTGACTCTCTTCTTACTCATTCCAAATTCTGCGCCAAGTTAATAATTCAACGTGTAGTTGTATAAGATTTGCTACATTTTATCGAGTTTGTATATCTTGGGGATATTTTTGATAACACAAATAAAACCTTCTTTTTGAATGTTCATATTTTTGCCTTTTAGTGAGTTTTAAACTCGTGTTCACTCTTAGTAATCTAATCATTCATTTTTAGCTTTTTTAATGAGAAGTAGAGGGTTAATTGATTTGTATTTTGGCTTGGGTGAGGTTTAGGGAGAGGGTTTGATAGCAATGTTAGAATCGGAGGCAGGCGAACTCATGTCACCGCTTAGAGTCTCTTTCGGTTTTAAAGCGATAAAATCCTATTTTACTTAAAATTTCAAAATCGAAATTTTTGCGTAGTATGTTTTTGAATTTTGCCCAATATATCATTCACACTCACTATAAATGCAAAATTGTGTCTAAACTCTCTGACTATCTTTTTTTAGTCAAAAATAGGCCAAGCGAAACTACTCTTACAAGAGAGAAAGGTTATAAATATAAGATGAGTGTCCAAATCTCTGACCACACGATACAACCAGCTGCACTACTTCACGATACTTCACGATCCCTCTCTGACTATCTTAGTTTTGCCAGTTTTGCCATTGGTGGAAAGAGTCGTAGATTTTATTGGGAAAAAGAAACGTGAATTTTCTGACATAAGCCTTGTTCCTGATTCTGTAATTAGAAATGATCTATCTATACATAAAGCGAAATTGCACTTTTCCATATATAATGTCAGAAAACTCCAAGTTCACCCATAAAACAAGTGAGGCGTTAACCTCCTCTACATTTCACTTCCAATTACACCGACTTGATTTGAGTTGATTCAATGTGCAGAAAATCACAGGCCAATTGCTAATGAAACACAGATTGTAACTAGTTAAGGAAATTTGCTTTAGGGTTAAGAAGAATTGGACCTGTCGCGTTCACCTAGAAGACACCAACGTCCGTTGAGATGTCAAGCTCAAACAACTCGGCCGCATCTCCTCTTTCAGTTTTGCCACATAAGTAGCTTTGCTTCCAAAGCTGGTAACTGAAAATCCAGAATCACCCAGATGTGACACAACCATTAAACATATTGAGCATCATGTTCTATATAAATAAAATACAATAAACAAACTCTAACAACCAGTAGTTAAAGCGAATGTTGTACACTCAAGGCAATTTCCTATCCTTCCTGCTGCTGAGTTCTTAACTTCCTTTGTTTCTCAAGTCATCTTCTTCTGTAAGCAATTACCAAGACTATATCTGCTCTTCGAAATCCTCGTCTGACATAGCCTGCATTACGAAGATGAGATTCGCAGCAGCCTTAATCTTCTTTCTGGGGCTTTTCACTTGCACAGGTGAATACTATCACAGTTCTTTTGCTATCAACTGAATTATGTATCCCTGAAATGAGGTTTTTTGTTTTTTTTAGCTGCATATGATCCATTGGATCCTAATGGGAACATTACTGTCAAATGGGACATCGTATCTTGGACTGCGGATGGTTACACAGCAGTTGTAACAATTAACAACTTCCAGCTATTCAGGCACATAATGAATCCAGGGTGGAGTCTAGGATGGACATGGGCAAAGAAAGAAGTAATATGGTCAATGAATGGAGCACAAGCAACAGAGCAAGGAGATTGTTCCAAGTTCAAAGGAAACATACCTCACAGCTGCAAGAAATCCCCAACAGTTGTGGACTTGCTCCCTGGGGCTCCTTACAATCAGCAGTTTACAAACTGCTGCAAAGGTGGAGTGGTTGGAGCTTGGGGGCAAGATCCATCAGCTGCTGTGTCCCAGTTCCAGATTAGTGTTGGCCAAGCTGGTACTTCTAACAAGACTGTCAAGGTTCCCAAGAACTTCACCTTGCTTGGTCCGGGTCCAGGTTACACATGTGGCCCTGCTAAGATTGTCCCTCCAACCAAGTTCCTCACTCCTGATTTCCGTCGCAAAACTCAGGCACTCAGTACGTTTATCTCTTCCATCTCTTTTGAATTGTTCCCTCTTTTTAGGATCCCAAAAACTAGGCTTGTTGATGAGCCGAGCTGCGTTCGCCTCGAGAAAAGTTCAAGTTGAGCTCGTCAAGGTAGTTAACGAGTCAGACTCAAGCTAGACATGAGCTAAAATTTTCTACTCAAGCTCGCCTAAAAAGTAACGAGCCAAACTTGAGCATAGTGAAGTTCAGCTCGGCTTGATTTATCAACAGACCTACCAAAAACTAACCCCCAACAGTTCATCAATACTAACATTCTGGTTGTTGCTTTGTTGTATGTGGAAATGAAGTGACTTGGAATGTTACCTGCACATACTCTCAGTTTCTGGCAAGGAAACACCCAAGCTGTTGTGTCTCCATATCATCTTTCTACAACGACACAATCACTCCTTGTCCTTCCTGCGCTTGTGGCTGCGAAAGAAAGGACACTTGCGTCAAGTAAGCTCCCATCCACCCCCTCCAATTTGTGTATCCAAAACTTCCAACTAGCCAGTGCTAATTTCGACATTTTCGCCGAACTTTGGGGAAGTGCAGTAGGGACGCAAAGATACTGAGCGTGGCCGGAATCCACACGCCGAGAAAGGACAACACGTCGTCAATGCTGCAGTGCACACACCATATGTGCCCCGTTAGAATCCACTGGCATGTCAAAACCAACTACAAGGAATACTGGCGAGCCAAGATCTCAATCACAAACTTCAACTACCGAATGAACTACTCGCTCTGGACCTTAGTTGTCCAGCATCCAAATCTCAACAATGTCACCCAAGTCTTCAGCTTCGGCTACAAGCCTCTGGTTCCCTACGAATCCATAAGTGAGTATACATTGAGCCTTACATATGAATCCATAAGCATCAAACGCTAATACAGATGTTCAAGTTCCACTTTGTTTTACTTGCGGCAGATGACACGGGGATGTTCTACGGGATGAAGTACTTCAACGACGTGGTGATGCAAGCAGGGGCGCTAGGGAATGTGCAGTCGGAGGTTTTGTTGCAGAAGGACTTGAACACTTTCAGTTTAAGCCAAGGGTGGGCGTTTCCACGCAAGGTTTACTTTAATGGAGATGAATGCATTTTGCCCCCACCAGATACATACCCTTTTCTACCAAATTCGGCGCGTAGATTTGGTCTGTTGTTGCCATTCTGGATTACTCCGATTTCTGGGTTCTTGTTCGTGTTCTTCTGCTTCTGGTAATCGCAGGGCCTCTGGACTCCGAAGAGGTGACATTATTTCCTAGGGACATTTTGACAAACAGTTGGTGGGCGAATGCAGATTGATTGATCGATCGTTGACATTATTTACTAGGTACATCCTGTCGAAATTCTTTCAGATAGAAAAAAGAGAACAATGACCGAATCGAACAATGAATATAGAACATTTTGTATACTATACGAACATGCAATCAACATACTTTGTATACTACCGTCTTAGCTAAGCGCTCACCGTTACAATAGGAATGGCCATTATTGAACTCGATTTGCCCACATACCAATTAACCGAGATCAAGCACCACCCAGGTCCCCGGGAACAACCTGCCCTTTGACACCTTTATTCTACTGTATGCGTGAAAAATTGCAGGAATGTTACGTTGTTGGTTTGAACAATCTCAAAGACGGTATAATCAAACCTATGAATCCAAAATTTAAACAACTCATGATCCAAAATAATCTTCATTGATTCTGTCATCTCTTGGTAATATATATTGTCTACATTCCCATCGGAGCTAAGCCACCACCTCCGCGTGAACCCAATTTCCAATTCAAACATTTCCCCAGGAAAAAAAAGTCGATTCAGAATTATGTACTGGGTGCTGGCGGCGGCGGCAATATTCCTGAGTTGTTGTTCAACCGTAGCGTTTGGATGCTCGTCGGACCAAGATTGCGGAGTCGGACGGCACTGTTTCAGTTGCTTGGACACGGCGGAGTCGGGCTCTGTCTGTGTGAGATCCACTGCCACTAACCAGTTCCAGCTCCTGGTAAATTACTGATTACAAGCATGCATTCGCAGATGATCCTTCTTCATCTTCACTTTCATTTTTAGCTTCATGATGTCCAAATTTCGGTACCTTTTACCATGCTTCTTGTTGTTCGTTGATAGTTTGTTGCGTCTTCCAGTGAATCGGTAAATCCAAACTCCTAGTCATTCTCTGTAAACACCTCCCTCCCCCGGAGTGCTAGATTGGCAGTTGGGCCTGAATAAAGATTGAACTCAGGAATAGTAAATCGATAAGCCCATTCAGCCCAGATAACAGTTATAGTTGGGCCTGATTTGTGAGGTGATTTCAATTTCATTTTATAGATAAAAGATTTGTCAAATCTCAAGTGAATTAAGTAGAAAATGATTAATGTGTCTTGTTGAGATTTACGAGAATAGGATAAATTAGAGAATATTCGTCATTTACAAAATTAAAATTTTACTTTTAATTTTCAAAACTCTACTTAATAAACGAGATATTTATGAAATCACATACATATTTGAAATCCCTCTCATTTAAAATTTCTTACTATTTAAAATTATTTTCAAACAACCCATAAAAAGTTATTATCGAACTGATTTTTTATTTTGGATTAGTCGACATCCGACATAATATTTAGATATCCGATGAGAAATAAAAAAACATTTGGAACATTCTTTTTTTCTGCTTCAAATTATATTCACATGGTTAGATAAACAACTTTAACAATTCACTCATAAATTAATTTTCAATCACTTCCATCCCTATATTTTTTTAACAATTTTAATTAATTATTTGTATTTTTTAAATAATATTTTTACACTAATGATAAATAAATACATGCATAAAAATACCTTTACATACTTACTGTATAATGGCTCCAAAAAACAGAACAATTCTCTGCCGTTCAACAAATACGCATTCTTAACAACACACAACGCATTCGCCATCGACAATTATCCGCTGCACACTCCGATTCCTCGAGTCACCGAAACCAATCAGGAAGACAGCATCACTGAACAGCTAAATGTAAGTAAGCTTCCCCAGAAAAATGCAGCATTCTTTACATACAATTTCTCTTATTAACATCACCCCCTCTGTTTTTTCTGCGTACAGAACGGCGTCCGGGCATTGATGCTCGACACATACGACTTCCAAGGCGACGTCTGGATGTGCCATTCCTTCGGTGGAAACTGCCATGACTTCACTGCATTTGTAACTAGTTATTACCTCTTCTACACCATCATTATTATTCATTCCAATTGGCATTTATAGTACTAGTAATTATAATACAGGGTCCAGCAATTGACTACCTGAGGGAGATTGAGGCGTTCATGTCTGCAAACCCATCAGAGGTTGTCACCATCATCCTGGAAGACTATGTTCATGCTGCCAATGGGTTGACTAAAGTCTTCACCGATGCCGGCCTGATGAAGTACTGGTTCCCTGTCTCGAATATGCCTAAGAACGGCTCCGGAGACTGGCCGTTGGTTAGTGACATGGTGAAGAATAACCAGAGGCTGGTTGTGTTCACTTCTGTACAGTCTAAGGAATCTGGTGAAGGGATCGCTTACCAGTGGACTTACATGGTTGAGAATCAATGTAAGTATAATTTATAAACCATTTGTCCTGCAAAATCGAACCATTCGGTACACTGCAATCTTACACCTTACTGAGATACACTGCTAATTTAGCTGTAGGCTGGGAGAGGCTCTCCTGTATATGCAACTAGTCCTACGAAATCAAATTAAGCCATTCGAGTTAGCTTTGAGTGTACTGATTGATTTGTTTTCCTGATTGGAAAGATGGGGATGGAGGGATGAAGACAGGGAGCTGTCCGAACAGAGCGGAATCAGCACCGATGTACGACAAAACGAAGTCGCTGGTGCTGATGAACTTCTTCAGGTCAGTACCGATGGAGGACTTGGCTTGTGGGGATAACTCTGGGAGTTTGATGGACATGGTTACGACCTGTGAGGTTGCTGCTGGGAATAGATGGGCTAATTTCCTTGCTGTCGATTACTACAAGGTAAGGAATATTGTAACCAAAAACCCATGAGCAAATTTTATGCAACGGTTGAAACTTTGCTGATTGGTCTCTTACCTTATTCTCTTTTGTCTGTGGACAGAGAAGTGAAGGTGGAGGAGCGTTCCAAGCTGTGGATACTCTTAACGGGAAGCTACTATGCGGCTGCGATGATGTTCATGGATGTGTGGTAAGCCGTCGATACCAATAGTCGAACAGGATAGTCCGAAAACATTGACGTACGGAAGTTTAAGTTTAAAGATCTAACTCGTATAAAAACTCAACATAAACTTTGATTTCGGGAAATTTACATACAATTTTCACTCCCAATTATGCTACGACAACACATTTTCCTTATGTTCCGATATTTTGACTTATTGAATCAACTTACTGTATTTTTTTTTAATCAAGTTAATTACGATATTGATGACGCTAACTAATGCTTTATATGATGACATTTTTGTAGACTGGATCTGGTTCTTCTGCCTGCAATCCTTGACATAACGAAACCGAATTGTGGATGGGAATTCCACAAGCAGCACGTACGGAAGCATAAACCATGTACAGAAGCTGAGAGGGAATTTGCAAAACGAAGCTGCACATAACACCTTCTCATATTAAAATAGTATTGTACTGAAATAGTAATAACGAAAAATTAAAGGAGTATATTGTGCAGACGTCGGGCTACATTAAATATGGTGTGATTGGTGACTTGGTGTGATTATTGGCCTTGAAATGATGTTGCAGGTACAGGCCTGAACCCATCTGATGACGGGTTTTGTTTGTGCATTGCCATTGATGCTAAGCTCCAGAAATGGGCTGACGCAGATGGGCTTTAATTATCATTTTAGGGCTCGATCATCATTGGGTCAAAAAAAATTTCTTTTTTATTCAGAGGTATCAATTTGTGATACACAACGAGAAAATAGAACAAACACAACGAAGTTTACAATTAAAGTGAAAGAACACGGGTGAGTGAGAAGGAATGTCGAACCGTAGGATAACGGAGAGCATCACATGTCACTAAATGGGCGGTGCAGTTATCCGTATGAGGGACATAACTAATAGTGAGAAGCGGAAAAGCAGGATGAGAGTAGGACATTCCTGCAACACTTGACCTGACTGAATGTCTATCTCCGAGTTGTTGACGAGTCTGACTGCTTCTGCCGAATCCGAAACAATAGAGATGCAATCTTCAGAATGCGATTGAGCAGCAAACAGAGCATATCGAATGGCCATCATTTCCAAATTCAAAATTAGCAGATCGACAATGAAAGGCACTATACGGCCCGTGGATGAGACCAATGACCCGCAATCCTGCCGTAAAACGATACCCAAAGCACCATAGCTTCCCATTGGGTCAAAACTTCATGCACTTGCCAAAGTAGTGAAAGTTGGGAGTGTTATTCGCCGTCTTATGATTTAAAAAAAACGCCCTAACTAAATGGGATAATTGTCTTTTCATTGGATACACAAACCGTAAACCCTATTTTTTGAATGCATCACCGACCAAACTTCATCGAGCTCTCAATGAATGATCCGCCGATCTCAACCTTTATCGCCGATAATCGACGATCAAAATTATATCCGGGAAGATAAAAAGTCGGTTCCATCATATTTTTACTTTACAAACACAATCCATCATATTTATAGGTTAAGCACAATTATGCTGCAATGGTGGTACTGTAACTTCTGAAGCACAAAAAATTCGTTGGACCGTTTGTTTCTCGTCGATGCTGGTTTGTCATTCGTACTTCAGCGACGGTTACCATAAATTTAATGGAAATTACATTCTACATTCAAGATAATTCTTAATAATATCACCAAAAACTTCCAATTTAAGTACTTATAAAAAAGAAACCATCAAATTTAAGATATAATTGATAATAAATTATACATTTTCCATATTTAGAAATTAAAGGATAATTATATAATTTCACATGTTATAAGGCATTTTATTTTAAAAAACTTACGGCGGTGAATAGTAATTTAATTATTTTTATCGGTGTAGACTTTTAGTTAATAAAAAATAAAATGTGGAAAAAAAATTCCAACCGTGTCCGTTTATAAAGTGGATTGAATTCAAATCGGACCTTCAGATATCAAGACACAATTATACCACTAAAACAACCTCACTTACATAATAAGAGTTGGGTTTCGCGGGTTTGGAGGTTGGTTTGGATTAGAATACTGAAATGACCTCCATATAAATTAAATATCGTAGGAGAACCTTGAAATTGACACATATATTATAATACACATTTATACAACAACAAAAACAGAAAAATATAAAATATAAATTGAAAAGGTTTTGTGACAATTATCACCTTCTTCTGTTATGGGGGCGGCCATGCATGCACATGCCTAAAACCACGCTTAAAGAAAAATAATAATACAATTGGAAAGATCCGCAACACATAAAAACATTACAAATATAATAATAGTATATATAATAAAAGGTCGGCGGTGACTGGCTGAAGAAGACGATCGGCGATCGGCTAACCTTTGTTAATTAGTTGGAGAAGAAGTAATTAAAAGCTGAAGACGAAGAAGAAGATCCCAAATCACCGGAGGAAACTGGAGGCATTGTGCTGAAAAGTGGGCTGTGCGACGTCACGCTATCGTCATACCCGAAATTGTAATACCCACCGGCTGAATTACTCATCAGCATGCTATTTTGATCATCGCCACCCATGATCATATCGTCGTCGAAATTAGACGACACGTTGATCGACATGCTCCCGACCTCGCAACTCGGCAATGGCGGCAGCTCATCATACTGATACTGCTGGTAACTGTTCACGGTAGTAGCATTACTACTAGAATAGTAATTATCTTGTCCGGCGGGCAATCCCTCCTGATAATAGTTACAGCTGTTATTATCGACCATCGAGTTCAACTCGTGGTGGTTGTAGTTGTAGTTCTGTTGTTGTTGTTGTTGTTGTTGTTGTTGTTGTTGTTGTTGTTGTTGGTCAGGTGACAAGATTGAGGTGACGGAGCAGCCAGCAGGAGTATCAGAGTAGACAAAGTTGGTGCGGGCCCGAGGCCCACGCATTGAGCGGGCAGCCCGGTCATAAGCCAGGGCAGCTTCCTCAGCAGTGTCGAATGTGCCAAGCCAGTGTCGTTCCTTGGTAGTCGGGTCCCTTATCTCGGCAGCGTATCTCCCCCACGGCCTCCTCCTTACGCCGAGAAACCTCGTCTCCGTCGCAGGTGCCGGTGTGCCTGACTGATCTTGCTGCTTCTTGCCTCTTTTCCCACCGTTGGAATTCTTGTTCATTTTGTAAAGAGTAGAGGAAGGGGGGAATATAGAAGAAGGTGGTTGTTAGTTTAGAGATGAATGTTGGTCAAGCGGTGCATGTGGTGAATGGTGCATTGCTCAATTGGCTCCTTGTTTCTATTTATAAGGACAAATTATAGAGGGGAAAAAGAAAATAATTTTCAAATTTTTTTGTATGGAGAGAGTCAAGTCAAGAAATAAAAGGAAGAGAACATGCATGAATTGGAAAGGAGAGGGCCCACACAATTTTGTTTATGGTCATATATATATATATATATATATATTGTTTGATTGTATAATATTTACTTCGAAATTTTCAAACAATATAAAATAGAAAATAATAAATAAATATTATATTTTTAACTTATAGAATTGAAAAACAAAGATGATTAGCTTGCTCTATGGTACAAATCGAGAGCTCTCTTGACTAATTATTTGATACATTGTGCAGGATTTTAATGATATTGTTAATTACGGTGCCACCATTAAAGAATTAATTGGGATTTAGGCCACATAAATAAATAATGATCTAGAAAGAAAGAAATTCCTGCCTTTTTATCTTTATTTCCTCATGATCACAACCGACTATATCTATATTTATTGTGTTTATATTATTGGTTGATTCCCCTTAACAAAATTCAATCTAATTAAACTAATTGCCTGCATGTTTATTTTAATCCATGACTGACGATCTTGATGTATTTGATTTAACCTGTTTTTTTTTTAATTAACAGAATACGTTAACCCAAATGATTTGGTAATAGATTCTTCACTCGGTTTATATCGTCGAGGCTTTATTATAAAAGAATGGAGTGGATTTTAAATAGGCCACTAGTGTTACTTTTTTACTGAGGTACTGATAATTGGTCATGAGCTTTGAAATATACCTTAGTGGAGAAGAAGAGTGAATTAAATAACGTGCGTGTTGAATTAAGTAGGCCTGGAAATTGGGAAATGAGATTCGGGATTTTCCGTTTTTGTTCTCGTATTATTGGAAAATATACGGGAATTTCCATTTTCATTATCAGGTTTTAAATTTGGGTTCGGTTCGAATAATAAAAGTTTGGGTTCGGTATTTTTAAATTCGATTCCAGAATTCCCAAATTCCCAATGTTTAGTTCATTTATCTTATGATATTTTATGTTTTTATTACATCTTATTGCTGTTTTTGACGGAATAAGAAATTAAGTAAAAAATTAGGATTCTTTTTCCGACGGGGTTCTCTCAACTTCTCCCATCCTTCACGGTGATTCGTAGATTTTAGAGTTTAGACGACGACGATGGGTGGGATAGGATGATTCTTCCTCCTCATCTTCTTCTTCCTCCTCAGACTGTCACTCATTTTGGGTTCGTCGTCACTCGTTAGGCAATCACTCGTCGGGTACTGTCCTGTTTCACATCTCCAACCCACTACGATGTTTCTTATTTCTCTTCGTAACTGTGGTCATCATTTGAACACAACACTACTACTTTTGTCTGTGAACAACATTCAATTAAGGTCGCCTGTATTACGAAGGTTATCTGCTACACTCTCCCCTGACCGAGACCAGTTTCGAATTCGGGAACAGGGTTCCATTTTCGTCTCGATTTCCAGCCCTAGAATTAAGGCAGGTGAGTTTTATATACCATTTCTAAACCTAATCGAACGATAACCTCTCAGAGATGGGTGTTTACTGTAGAAACATTCAAAGGTTGTTGAGAGATTTTAATTCAGACGTTTTACAACATTATTGTCGACGAGAAGTAAATGAGCATGCTCATATCATGGCTCACAATAATACTCATTGGAATAACTCTATTATTTGAATGGATATACCCCAATCTTTCTTCTTGATAAATCAACCTTTACAAGATGTTGTTATGATTGTCTCTGCACATTAGTTTTTTTTAGATTTATGTAAAAAAAAAATAGATGAGATTTGACAATAAAAATTATAATTTTTAGAAAAACAGAGTTTAGATTAATGGAAGAAAGTTGAGTTCGAGTTGTAATTTTTTTTATAGAGTTGAATTTGGAGTTGAAAGAAAGAAATTTGGAATAAAAATTATCGGATTTCAAGAGGAATTTATGTTTTCCAATCTATTCAAAATGAAAATAAACGTTCTTAAAAAAACTTTATATTCTTAATTTAACATTCATTCTACATTCCCTTCCTATCCTCAACACAATTTTATTCCGCTAATTTTAACTTGACTTTTTTTAGAAATTACGATTCTTGTTACCAAACCAAACCATAATAAAACAGGCTAATTTCACCCCAAAAAATCATAAAACAGGCAATATTTATAATCCACTCGCAACCATTCGTTGGGAAAAAAGAGCCACTAATAACCACTCGATCCAATAAAATCTCATCTGATAGGCAAAATTAACACGGGATATAATCACATTTTAACGAGAATTGCTCTACGTCTTGACAAAGTGTTTCTCCGTTTCGATGAGTACATTGCTATGTTTTGAAGATTGTTGCTATGCTTTAACGATAATCGTTACGAGTTCTTTTACGGTTGGCGTTCGTACGAGAGTCTCGCTACTCCTCCCTATGGGCTCGACTTTAATTAATGTTGCTTAAATCTTAAATGCAATAAAAGTATCATTCATATGCATATACATGATCCATCATACGACTCCCCCCCTAGCCTTTTTGGGTAGGATAATAACTAAAACTCTGGACTTGCAATGATGCTCAAAGATTGTGGTAGTGATTAATGGTACATGGCCCTAATCATAAAAAAGAAACTATATGGACAATAATAATATTCAACCCTAAATTCACAAATTCCAATCCAAGCTAGGAAAAAAGAAATTAAAATTAAATTAAGGGTTTAGGGTTGGGTGGTGGACTCTCATGCATAATATAATTACTAGAGATTTCCAATTTGCCATCATAAGCATGTTCTATTAGATACCTTGTTAATCATTAGTACTATATATTAATTATATTATATTATTCCACCCCAATCATACATTTAAATTTATGAAATTAATTATATTTAATTAATTACTTTTCCCACCATATCCATTTGTTCCTTCCTCCTCATTCAGTCCAAATTAAAGCACCATGCGGTAACATGTGATCGCATGAATGATTGGTAATATTGATCCCATTATTCATATATATTAATTAATTTTTTGTTTAGAAGTTAATATACATTACTTACTATTATTTACCTAATAAAATAAGATTGAGGGTGGTGTAACGTAATGATTGGCCTAAAAACCAGCTTGGTGATCTAAGGTTATCGAAGAGTACGTCTACAGTTCGACTTTTCGTTATATAGTTAATTTGATACATTAATATTTTACGGTTGTTGACTAGATTCGTGAGTTGATGACAATGGTGTAGATATATATGTTGTCGGTTAGTGTTGGGGTGTGCATGAGATGTTTGTTTATTGGTGTTTATTCATTTCCTATTTCTGATCAATTATTGACTTACCGATCTCGCTACGACGATGTACATAATATACATATAGTGAATTTTTTAATTATGAATGAAGAATAAGATCCGTCAGGAAAAAAAAAAGAGTGTCTATTGTTTCAAGGTTATTTATTTATTTGTTTGTCACACATCACACATGATGAGGAGGTGGAAAAGGCTACTGAAATTTTGTGATGCTCTACTTACTATTTTAGACGAAGATTCTGATATGACAAGTTGCGTCTTTGACTTCCAGATAGTGAGAGAAGAATAGTGGATTCGTTGGAATTACGTTGTGAACTCTTTCGTCGTTCGATATATGTGTTGATTTGATTATTTTCGAGAGTGAAATAACTTTTTTAATGATGAAAGAAAAAAATTGACCTCGATAAAATTTAAACGATGTAATCAACACGTTGTTTGGATCAAAATAATTTTGATTTTCCTTTTTAAAAAAAAATTAATCCCCATTCTTCTATATGGTACAGATCAAGCTTATGTATATGATTATGAAGATGCAAGTCAGAATGATGAGGGAGTTGTGGAGGGCCCATGCAATCACTCACCCCATCATCTTAATAGGATTACCTAATAAAGCCATTCATAAGCCTTTCTCAAGGATTGAATACAAAAAAAATTCGGAAATATATTATGAACATTTACATCATAATAATTTGAGTTGTTGTATATAGGTTATAGATTGATTTTATATCATTTATCAACACGCCCATCAAACACGAGTTTTTACTTTTTAGAAGAGCTAAGATTTGCGAGCACAAATTTTGAGTTATCGGGGTTCAAAACAAATATCGTCTAACCTTTAAAAGCTTTCATAACACGTCGTGAACGATTACATCCCAATGATTAAATTATTTAAAGAGGGTTTAAATTGATTTTATATTATCTCTCCTAAAAACTTTTAAGATTTAAATAGAAAGATCTCTCTGAAATCCCAACCTCCTCCTCCTCTTCTGCGCATGAGGATTCAATCAGTACCAAAACTAAGTCATCATTTCCTTTTTGGAAAATGGTATCTGCTCCTCCATCGCCATTCGCCATAATTATGAAAGTATTCGGAACAAAGTGATTTGGAAGTACTTGACAAAAGCTAGTTTATAAAAATAGAATGAGGAGTGTTGATTAACTTGGTGCTGCCAATCATCTCCAAACAAAATGAAAAGAACAATAATAGAAGGAACGACGAAAATCAACTGCCTTTGAAGCAATTTTTCGATCAATCTCTCATTTTCAAACTGTCAAAAATAATTCTCAAGGTAATTACAAATTTTATATTCCGTAATCTTTGTGAATTAGTTTTTGGACGAATGACTCTATTCAGCTTCACGATGTCAACCAATGTAGCTACATACATTCGGAAGTCAAAAGTTTGAATTCCGACTTTTCCTTAACAGGAAAGAGACTTGAATGGAGTAGTTTTTCGCGCAAGCAAGGAGTTGACTTAGACAGTGAATCTAAATAAAATTGCTAATTTGAGTTAGAGTGTTGATAGCAAGACGATATAAGAAAAATCGTGTTAAACGGTTATACTGTCGGGGAGAATGACACGCCAAACCAGTATTCATCGTTAAAAAAAATCAGACAACCTTGGTTTTAAGCCTTCATTATCATCAAGTTAATGAACTGCAAATTCGAGGATCAGACAAACGGCACCTGAATCAATCACAGGCCCCATCTCGTTGCATATCTATCCAAGTTCATTGATACTTGACACATACACCTATCAAACATTGACAAGGATCGTTTAACAAGACATATGTGGTAGCTTACCAATGTGTGCTTGTTAGACTCATCACTCATGTACAAGAATTTGGTAGTCTTCTACACAGTTTAGTGACGTTAAGAAACCTAAAATCAACATGTGGCTTGTTCTTTGAAGTAGTAAATAGGATCTAGTTTCTGCGGAGCTAACTAGACTATAGTCGCAGGGAGACGTAGAAGAGGAAACAAGAAGAATTCAGAAAGATTATGAATCAGATATAAAATAGGAGAACAATGGATTAAACCAGAGATAAGCAAAGTCACTACAATAGTCATATCGGCATAGCCCCAAAAGGGAAGAGAGCAGTTCGTCCTCATCCAAACCACTTCAAAACATCTAACAAAAATTAACTTAACCACAGCAAATTATCCGGCATTCATTTTCAAAATGAAAAAGGAACAAACTTGAGGCTTGTTGTTGAAGAAAACTAGTCACCCTTCCTCCTGAAAGAGCATCCCTCAGTGAGTCTAGCACGTCCACCGGTAGGCTGGCACAGCACTGTTTGGCAGTTTCCACAAACAACAACTGTCTGCGAGTGGCTGAACACCGTGGTTCTGCAGATTCATTAAAGTGGTCATATCATCATTACGCATTGCTAAAAAACCAAGCTCCTTCAAGATCAAACATTCGTATACAATTGAGTTAAACTGAACAATTACTTACATGTTGAAGCAGCCTTGGCACTTGACATCCTATAACATAACATTCACCGGAAAAGAGAGTAGACCAACTAAATTAGAGTCAACGTTTCAAGGAAGCTAAACATCATAAAAATTGATTGAAACAGAGGAAACAATACCATGAAGAAGGAATTGGGGGACTGGACGAGACGCTTGAGCTTGTGTTTTCTCTTCTCAAGCTCGGCAGGTGGGTTCAGCAAATCAACATCGTTTTGAAGCACCTACATGTAAAACAAAATTGATCCATGAACACCTCATCATAAACCCTAATAAGCCGATAGCATCCGGATCGATGTCAAGGAGATTCGTAGACGCTTAGCTCACACCGCATAGTATCAGGAGGCTAATAGCAGAGACAAAGCGACCACGTAAAGGCAATAAATAGAAATCTCAGTGTTCAAGCGTGGAAACAAAACGATTTGACAAGGAACATAAACGGGATGTAAGAAAGATCGTATGACAAACAAAAACGAGAAGGAAAATCTCACCATTTTTGCGGAAGGAGGATGCGAATCGGAGACGAAGAAGCTGGAGGCGGAGAACAGTGGAAGACTGCTGCCTGCTGCTGTAGTATGCAAAAGGGAAATCCAAAAACCCTAGCGGCAGAGGTTTTTATATAAGCCCACTAGCTCTACAATCGGTTCTTTGACATGTGAATGGGCCATTTAATGGGCTTCTACGAAATCATTAAATGGGTCCAGTTTCTCAAAGCCCAAGGAATTGTGGAGAGAAAGATCAGAGGTCGGTAGCCGTTCTCACGCTTGTGGATGTCTGTTGGATTTGCTTTTGCAGTTGGCTTCATTGTTATCCTTTTTTCTTTGTCATTTACCGTTTCGAATCGAGCTTAGTGGCATAAGAAAGATTAGTCATTTTGTTGTTTGATGGGCAAGCTGTCCACAAAGATGATATCATTACTAATCTTTATTATGACATCTGACGTTAAATTCTTGTGGTCGATCTGGGGGGTTACTTTAAGCTACACTCTCTCTGGTAACGTCCATCTCTGTTTCTGGTAACATCTCATGTTGTTATTATTCTTTGCTTGCATCCACGGCCATCTCTTCCAATTTCTCCATAATCACGCCTGGAGATTCCAGAGCTATAAACATCGACAATACCCTTTCCCAATTTGTTGGACATGAACGACCACAACATGAAGAAGAGCAATGGCGGAAGTGGGGTGGCGAAGAAGAAGAAGAGGGAAGTGATTCGTCTGGAGAAGGAATCTGTCATTCCAATCCTGAAACCTAGGCTCATAATGACCTTGGCCAACCTCATTGGTAAATAATAAACAAAAAAGCTCATCACTTTTCCACTCTTTCCATCTTTATTTCCTTTAAAAACATGGGGGAATTTGTGTTCCAGAACAAAGCTCTGACCGTGACGAGTTCCTGAAGCTCTGCAAGCGAGTTGAGTACACCATCCGAGCTTGGTACCTTCTCCAGTTTGAAGATCTCATGGTACGTAATGGGTGTTTTTGTATGGTAACAAAAAGGGTCATGCTTTACCATTCTTGGCTTGCATTTGTTTTGATGTTTTGCAGCAACTGTATTCCCTCTTCGACCCAGTTTCTGGAGGGCAGAAATTGAAACAGCAGCATCTTACCCCCGACGATATCCACAATCTTGAACAGAATTTCCTTGGCTACTTGTTTCAGGTGAACGATGCATTTCTCTTTTTTTCTCTCTCTTGTCTCCCCGCATTTATTGCGACCCATTGGTGAAGTTAAGTGGCTTGTACTTCATTCCTTTTGTCGATTGGGAGTTTTTCTCATTCGGTCATTCATTCCCTCAGGTGATGACTAAGAGTAACTTCAAAATAGCAACTGATGAGGAGATTGAAGTTGCCCTCTCAGGCCAGTATCTTTCTAATCTCCCTATCAAAGTTGACGAGTCTAAGGTTTGTTTGTAAAGCTTCTCTTTTTAACCCTTAAAGAGTTTATATTGTTGAGATACATGCATGAATGCTCTTCTTTGGCAAATCCCTTGGAGGGTTTTAGATCATAGTTGTATTTAGCGTTTACTTATCACGAGGTTCTGTTTTATGCTGCTGCCTGTAGCTTGACAAGAAACTTCTGAGCAGTTATTTCGAGAATCATCCTCATCCCCACCTTCCGGATTTCGCAAACAAGGTACATGAACCTGTGTTTGACTATTTGTCATAATTCATACTAACATTGAATACGGTATTTGATTCGACTGCTAGCGATGCACAATCAAGAATGTCTTTTGATTCATGTCATGCAACTGCAACTCTGACTGGACAGTTTAAGATGGCAAGCCTGAGAGCTCCTTAGTGTTGTCTAGAGTGTTCATGGCAGATATTTCACCAGTTTACAGCACTCACTAACTTGTGTTTCATGATAGTCTTTCGCTGATTCATATTCTTAACAGAAGCATGCAACTAGGACTTAAGTTCAGTGCCAGGAAACTTTTTTTTTTATCACCAGAGATTGTATATGTTCTTCCTTCTTCTATTGAGTTATCTTCTCAAACAATCTAATAAAGCGATGTTTTTGTTTTTTCCCCCCTTAGTATGTTATCTTTCGTCGTGGCATTGGAATTGATCAGACTACTGGCTATTTCTTCATGGAGAAAGTAGACATGCTTATTGGTCGTTTTTGGGCATATCTGCTTAGGCTTACAAGGTAAAGGCATCAATTTGAACAACATCGATGCAATTGGTCTAATTCTAGGGAACAGTATCCACTGCTAGCATAATGCAAGAATCTTTTTCTATCCATCCGTGAAATTTATTTCCTGGTTTAAACTTGCTGCTGCTTGTACTTCCCTCTTTCTGTTGTGGAATTCCTTCATTTCATGCCAATTTTATGGGTGATACAGGCTGGATAAACTTTTCTTGAGAAAGCCAAAAAAACAGCGGAGAATGCTGACTGTGGATGATGATGATGACGTTAATGCTGAGGAAAACATAGACAACTTTTGTGTGGAACGTATCCGCCTTGAGAATATGGAACTTAGGTTGGATTGATATTTGGATATTACCACTCTTGTTTCCATTCTAGACAGTTTAGATAACCCATGCTTCAGGTGGTGTCTGTTGACTTCCCTGCAACTCTTTCGTTTTCTCAGTGCAGGGAGCTTACTGAGCAATACTACAATTCAAGAACCTACATTTGACAGAATAATCGTCCTTTATCGGTAATGACATTGCACTCTCTTTACTCAAGGAATAGCTTACTTGTTTCTGAGGTTTCTTCTAACATGTCTGGGATGATAATTCCAGGCGAGCAAGTACCAAGGAGAAACCTGATCATGGTATATACGTGAAACATTTCAAAAACATTCCAATGGCTGATATGGAAATAGTTCTTGTAAGGATCCTCACTCTCTTCACTATATGTTGCTTGCGGTGTTCCAATTGGTCCAACTTTAGCGAATCAGTAATGAATTTGTGTGTGCTACTGACAGCCAGAAAAGAGAAATCCTGGGTTAACTCCAAAGGACTGGGTCACCTTCCTAGTTTCTGCTTTAGTTGGACTGGTAAGATTTTTAACTGTTATTTCCTTTTTCTGTCAGACTTGCCAAATGAATGTAATTTGAATTTTCCAACACTACGTAACAGGTTGCAGTGGTTAGTTCAATTGAATCTCCAAAGGATGATCTCTGGGTTATGTTGGCTGTCCTTTCAACAGTTGTTGGTTACTGTGCCAAGACATACTTCACGTTAAGTGCTTTTTATGCCTTTTTACACCGATATGTTTATAAATAGTCTGTCCTGAGTTGCTCGGTTCTTCAACTTTCGGTCCTCTAATTACAGTTACCAGCAAAACATGGCTGCATATCAGAACTTGATCACCCAGTCTATGTATGATAAACAGTTAGACAGTGGAAGGGGCACACTTCTCCACCTCTGTGACGATGTGATTCAGCAGGAAGTGAGTTTGTACACAATAGTATTTGATATCTGTCGTTTTACATTGTTTCGATTTCGTAAAATGGTTTTGATATGATCTGTTAAGGTGAAAGAGGTAATACTTTCATTCTACATACTGATGGAACAAGGCAAGGCTACCAGGCAGGTATGCATTGCATGCCACTTGCTCCCTAGCTACTGTTTGATTTAGTTGTTGATGAGCTAAGCGTACGGTTCTTTGCATAGGATTTGGATTTGCGATGTGAGGAACTGCTGACAGAAGAGTTCGGGGAAAGCTGCAATTACGACGTAGACGACGCAGTTGACAAGTTGGAGAAGCTAGGCATTGTTTCCAGGGTAAGGGAAGACCACCACCACTTCTCCTCCGCTCTTCCATTTCGTGCTGCGGGTTATATCGCAGATCGATTGGATACCACTATGACACTGGCTCTGTCTAACACAGGATTCTTTGTCGAGATATTACTGCGTGGGACTGAAGAGGGCGAACGAGATAATCGGGACTACAACTGAAGAGCTTGTGCTGAAAGCCAGGCAAGGTCTTAGGACCCAATGAAATTAAGTTCGACTTTCTTGTACTCGTAAGTATCCTTCTAATTCAATTCTGTTCAGGAAGTGAGTTATGTTCCCCCTCTTTTCGTAAGATCCGAACGAGTTTCGACCCTAAAGTGTTACGTGCAGAAATGCAGTGTGTTATCACGGGGCAAGAAGCAGCTGGAATAAGTCTGAAGCTGTTGGCGTTCGGTTGTATTGGTTTAATGTAAATTCTGAGGTTGATTAATGAGTGATTAGAGCAAAGTAGTTGGTTGATATGGTGTTTGGAATAAGACAGTGGATGGTTCAAAAGAGTTTGACTATCTTGGAAACCCCAAAAAAAAAGACAAAAAGAATCAAAGGGAAGTTCAATTCACAAGTCAAATATTATCATCAGTGATGTGTGCATCAGCCATCAGTAAGACTCATATTTGATTTATACGTTAGTTGAGACTTTCAGAGACTCCAATTCATGCAAGTAACTAAATATTTATCACAATTCATTCACAAGCTACCCCAAACCTAACCCATACGTAAGTTCGGTGGAACCAAAGCAAATGGAAGTGAACAAGTCTAATCTAGTAATCTACGTGTCATCATTATAGGATGTGTTTCAGCTTACAGCTCCAACAATATCTCTTTCTGGAGAATTTTGAATGCCTTGTTCACGCTGCAGCTTTGTTGACAGCGGATCCTATATGATCTTTCAGTGACGTCTTTCTGCCAAAATCAATGCAATCAAATTCAATTCCATGTAAATACCAAGGATGTGAGTCATACTGCTGCTGATGATTTGATAGTTCATACTATACCTTGTACTTCACAATGAAGAAGCTGATGAGCGATGAACTGAATCATGATGCTACCCAATAAGCTCCACTTGGAACATTTATCTGCACAAATCAAATAAGCCAACTCTACTCGTCAACACATTTCATAAAGGAAGAATTTTGGATATGTTTAATACCATTATGGTTATAAGATCTCACCTCCAAGGCATGTGATGCTGAAGCCTCCACCTCCACCGGCGATGTTCTTTCGGCCACGCCCAGCCCATTGGCCGTCTCTCAGTATTTCAAGTGTTTCAGTTTCTCGAGGACATGCTTCATGGATGGCCGAACAGTAAGCGATTCGACAGTACAAGCTGAAGCAAGCTTTAACATCCCTTGTAAATTCTCCTTGGGGCCAGTTTCCCACAGCTCTGCAGAGAAAAGCTCTGATGAATGTCCTTCCTTAATCAACAGCTTGGCCCACGCCACAATGTTGAATCCATTTCCATATTCTGCAAATGAAGGGTCGAGCGATCTCTTTCCCGACATCAACTCCAACAGAACCACACCGAAGCTGTAAACATCCGACTTGTCGGAGACCCTGCACGTGGTTGCATACTCTGGCGCGACATACCCGAACGTTCCAGCAACATCGGTTGTGGCATGAGTTTGCGAGACTTCCAACAGCCTGGCTAAGCCGAAATCGGAGAGATAAGCATTGAGCTCGTCGTCCAGTAATATGTTGCTAGGTTTGATGTCCCGATGGAGTATCTTCGGCACACACGAGTAGTGGAGATAAGTCAGCGACTGCGCTATGTCGAGTGCTATTTTGTAAATCACTGACCACTGTCTATTTTTGCCAGACCTGTCATGTATGAAGGTCTCCAGATTTCCACCAGAAAGATAATTATAGATCAACAGCATTTCGGATTCTCCAACATAATAGCCAATCAGAGTTACAAGATTCTTGTGCCTGATTGTCCCCAACGTTCTGATCTCCGCATCAAACTGTTTACTCCCCTGAATCTTACCAATTGACAGCCTCTTAACAGCAACAAAGTAGCCAGGAACTATCTCTGCTTTGTAAGTTGCCCCAAAGCCACCCGTGCCAATCAGATACCTAACACTGAAGTTGCCAGTTGACTTCAACACATTATCATAGTTCAACTCAGCTGGAGCATCTGCAAACGTCACAACTACTTTCCCTCTCAAGCTACCTTGCTGCTGGCTTATCAATGTTCTCTTTCGATACAGCTTCCATACAACCACAACCAACGAGACCACAAGTATGACAGAGATAGAAGTGATCAACGCAATCAAAAAGACCCGACTGTTATTCTTCCGACGCTGCATCACATGACTTTCTTCTATCGATGAATTCGGAGAGCTCGCCATTGGCTCTGAACACGTAACCAAGTATGTGTTCCCTGTGAATTGATTGCAATCAATGCGGTAATGGAGAAGCGGTATAGGGCCAGAGATGTTATTATAAGAAACATCTAGCTCTCTAAGGTTGGAAAGATTGGAAAATGATGAAGGTATCTCTCCAGAGAGACGATTGTTGTTAAGCAGCATAATTTCCATGCTCTTCCCATCTGCTAGACTTCCAGGGATCGATCCTGTGATAAAATTGTGAGAGAGATCTAGGGTCACAAGAGAAGTCATTTCACCTAGCTGAGCTGGAATGTCTCCAGTCAAATTGTTGCTTCCAAGAAGCATGGACTTCATGAGTTTCATAGCACCCAATTCAGCAGGTATAGAACCAGTGAGACTGTTTCCCCTCAAGTCAAAAGACTGAAGCTTTACCAGATTGCCAATGGTGGTAGGACTCAGTGAACCATCTATATGGTTTTGAGCTGCTTCAAACTCCTTAACCTTGGAACAGTTGAGGAGCTGCAGATGCTGAATACTAAAGGAGAGATCATTGGCACTCAAGTTAACAGACAAACCGATTAGATCATTGCATTGCGGTACTAATTCACCAGGAAAGGATCCATTGAACATGTTCTCGTTCAAAAGCAACCGGTAAGCAGTTTTCCTATTAGCTGCTGCTAAGAAACCATCACTTATGGAGAAGGCTGGCATGGCGCCACTCAGTTTATTCCAGCTGAGATCATGGATGACCATGAACTCCTCATCATCATTCTTTCCGTCCTCGAGAAGAAGTGCATTCATCTGAGACCCCCAAGCAGGGATGTTAGAGTACGCAAATCTTACATCCTCCACATCTAAGCTGCTGCCGTAGCCAATCATGCTACCATCACACGACCTACCATTTGGGAAGGCCGGGAGAACACCAGAGAAATGGTTCTGACTGATGTTGAAATACACCATACAAGAGACTGGCAGTTGCGCAGGAACGTTGCCCGTCAAGTTATTGGAACTCAAATCCAATACAGTGAGATTAATACAGGCGGCTCCAAGAGCTTGAGGTAGATCACCTGCGAAAGCATTCTGTCCCAGCTGAAGAACTCTGAGGGAACAAGAGGAAGTCCAATTGGAAGGCAATCCACCATCCAAATTGGCCCTGGGTGCCCACAGAATCTGCAGATTCGGTAGTGTCAACACATCATGAGGAATCCCCTTTTCAAAAGCGTTGAACTCTAACCTCGAATCAGCTTCGACGATATCCGAAGAGACGACAAAATTGGAAGCATTAGTGAGGACGAGAACAGCCAGGTTGCGGCAGTTGGCCAGCTCGTCGGGGATTGAGTCGGTCAGACTATTGGTGGAAACGTCGAGGATACGAAGCTCCGAGATCTGACCGATCTCCGGAGGGATCGATCCTTGGAGGATGTTTCCGTCGAGCAGCAAAGTCCTCAACTTCTTACATTTACCGATCGCGGACGGGATCGTCTTCTCCAGGTAATTATTAGAGAGCTTCAAATGGACGAGATTGGAGCAGTTGCCTCCGCTAGCGACAGGAATTTCACCTTTGAGCTGGTTGTTGGAGAGATCAACAGCGGTCAATGATCCGTCATCACCGATCAAACCAGGAGGAATCTGACCGGAGAACGAATTGCACGACAAGTTAAGGAGCCGCAAGGAAGGGAGGGAGGAAATCTGGCTAGGGATTTCTCCGGAGAAGTTGTTTCCCTGGAGCTCGAGCACCTCGAGGGAGCGGAGGTCGGAGAGGGAAGCCGGGATCTGGCCGGAGAATCGGTGGTGGGAGATGACAAGGGCACGGAGAGCAAAGAGGTCGCCGATGGAGTCGGGGAGAGTTCCAACGAGAGATGAAGAAGCGTTGGCGGTAGAAGAAGAAGTGAAGTTCAAGGAGATGACTCGACGGGATTTGGAGTCACAGAGGACAGCGAACCAGGAACAATACGTGGAAGAAGAGGAAGACCGCCAGGAAGATAGGAGGTTTGAAGGGTCGCTGGTGATAGAATTTTTGAAGGCGAGAAGAGACTGTGAGTCGTCAGAAGAAGAAGAAGAAGGAGATAAGATGGCAAGGAACAGAAAACAGAGGAAAGCCGCCATTTTTTCAGAAGTGGAGAGAGGGAAGGAGAGAAGTGAGTGAGGAGTAGTCAGATGGTTGACGGAAGTGGGAAGAATGAAGAGCATTGGGAATTGGGAAGGGAAGGGGAGAAAGGTGGTGGTGGTGCCGGCGAGGTGGTGGTAGAAAAAGGAGGCATTTTTAGCCGGCGGTGTCTCAGTCTCTGCTGGTATTAACAGAGTGTGTTGAGTTGAGAAGTGAAGAGAGAAAGAGGAAGGAAGTGGGAGACTGAGAGAGATGAGGAGGAAGAAGAAGGAAGGAAGGATTAGGACAAGGGAAGAGGCCGGCGGGCGGAAAGAGGGGACGGTTGTGAAATTGGAGGCTTGCTTTGTTGTTGGGTCGTCATTGTCTGGCTCGTCGTTTTGTGTTGGGTGCGCTTGCTTAATGCAAATGGCTACTTCTCCTCTGCTAAATTTTGTTGTTTTGTCATTTCTCAAAACAAAAACTCAATCATTCAGTAGGTGAACATGTGAGTGGAGTTCTTATGTCTCCTAAATGTAGTTCAAACTTCAAACTCTCAACTAGAAGATGCTTGCCGCTTATTGCTGATTTGCTTCTCATCGTTCGGCCGAAATTTGTAGCAGTATGGAGGGATGTATAGTGGGATAATATGCAGTTATTAATCTATTCTATTGGGATATATAGATTGCAATACCTTCATTATCTGATCCTCTGTTAGTCCTTCGATTCTTATTATTTCATTTTACGCCCTGTTTTTTTTCTTGTTCACAACATCGGAGTCACCCATGAATGATTATAGCGAATCGACAACCTTCTTAATGATTGGCTTCAACTCCTCAGGTGTGTTCGGTCGGTTTGAACCCCATTCCTTTAAGTGATATCTCTAACCTCTAAACGGTGTAGAAAACACTTTACAATTTGCATACCCCCATCAGCAAGATAATACGTTCCTAATTGAAAAGTTATCCCGCATCAGCAAGATAACATGTGTGTTAGTTTGTGTTTCCTACCACTATATAAGTAGTGAACAACAATTAGCGTGTTCTTAATTACCTTTCGGGACTTTTAAACCATCAGGTCTAGCCACAGCATCACCTAAAACACGACAGTCATGAGCAGACCCTTCCTAACCAGATAAACAGTATATGAACTCCATATTGGAATTGCACACCCTAGTACATTGATAGAAACTTCACGCTTTCTATTCCAGCACCGTGGCTAGTCTTCTAATTTTTCTTTTACCTTGACATGAGTACCATCTAATGCTCTAAGACAATTCTGCAATATAGCTAGCTGCCTATTTCACATAAAAGTACCACATAATTTTAATAGTTTTTTTATGACGGGGATCACCCTCGCTAGTCACCACATTGAGTGATGCTGGGTGCAGGTTAAATTCTGGGGCGGGTAACCCGGGTGTCCGCGACCAAAACCAGGCCCAAATGCCTCAAAGGTAATCCTCAACAGAGCAGTGGATAGAACCCTCGTTCCCGCGGCAACAATCTCCTTGTCCTACCAATAGAACACTCTTTTATGGGCAATTTGAATAGTTTTTTTTAACAAGTTAGAAACACACCTTCAAATGTTTTCATTGTGGGAGGTTATTGTATGCGGTAATAGGTTTAGCTTTGACATATAATGTAGGGTGCATTCTAAAGACAAATATGAGGACTGCGTGGATAACAACACAAATTGTTTTACCTAACCGATCAAACTTCTGTTGCAGAATCCTATTCTTCACATTATGCCCCAAAGCATAAAAAACATCACAATTATCTCATCTACTTCCACAATTTTTGTTTTTTTTTTCAGCCCACCTTCATCGATCAGTACTTTGCATAACCTTTCAAACATGTGGATAGACACTCTAATTTTATTTATGCTTAATCGGTCGCTGGTTTTTGTGGCCTTCGTCATGATTCGAGCCCTAGGTTTTTCTCCATGAAACAACCTATCTACCAAGCTGTATGCCGGACCACGTCAAATTCGTGGTCGACGATCTCGTCGGAAAATAAGAAGTAGAAATAAGAACACCAACAAGTTGACAGTAAACATCATCCTTTAACGGTGTTCGTTAAACGTCATTAACCTCGCAATACCTATAGATAAGCAGTTACGTTTGGATGTTACAATGTACAAAATAAAATGATAGGCATCACAGGGAACACAAAACTGACAGAGAAGAGAAGCTAAATTTATTCAAGCAATGGTGAAACTGACACTAGCATCGTTTGGATTACACCATCACCTTTTCAAACAATGTTAGTGTTTATTTAAGTGAAATTTCTAAATCAGAAAAACCCTAATCGAAATCAAATCGCAAATCCCTAAAAAATCCATTGAAATTGCAAAATCATACCGTCAATCATGAAAGAACCCAGTGAAGATAACAAAGAGAGTGAAGATAACAAAGAGTTGAAGGACGTTTACAAATCCGACAAAGTTGACAATGAAGTTGAACGAGCTGGGTGTGCAGAGGAGGTCGAAGAGCTCGGAGGAATAGCTAGACGGACAAAAGTCTTCTTCGACGAGCTATGAGAAGAGGATACAGACGACGAGAAGAGATCGAGGATGCTCAACGACGCCGACTTAAGGAAGAGATCGAGGATTCATCGAGAGTTTTTTTGCTTTGGATGAGAGAGGTCTGTTTTTTTTATATGGATATTTTTGGACTCTCCGTGCAAAATGAGTGGGAATTGAGTAATCCGTACCGTTCAAATGGGATTGGGAAAGTCCGTTTTGATACGAAATTGGGCTTGTACGATTTTACAATGTCTCCGAATTTGGTGCACAATATCGGAACCGGAAAACATGGATTTGGTCCCGCGCGTGGGAATTGGCCAATTTCTGAGCCCAAATCCTCGGCGGGAAACGATGCCTACACCTGCAAAAAGTATCATGTTTCATGTCGTTGAGAAACAAGTGGAGCTTTGAGGGGCCTCTGCATCTCTATCTTATCTATTGTCTCCTCTGATGCTCTTAAGTCCCAGCCAAATCGGCTGGCCTGGCCGGCAGCACCAAATTCTGTCTATAACATTGCATTTTATCCCACCAACCAGACCAAAAACTCTACCCCAAAGCAAAATTAAAATATAGAATGAGGTTGCTTCCTTCCATCGCCATCCCTAAACCTCGTAACTCTTAGTCAGACACTAAAAAAGTATATACTCTGTAGTCCGTACCACCCATTTGCCAACAAATCACGTTTCTTTAGATTTATAAATTACAAAATGAAACAACAAGGCAGGGCTTAGATAGCTGCAAACAGGGGTTAAATTAGAATACAACACAAGTCAAGTAACAAAGAGATTACCTTTAATTAGCCTACATCATCATTTCTGGGTCTATGTATGTCAGGATTGCGGGGTTTGATGATACTCATGAATCTCCTGAAGCAGCAGTGACCTCGCTCTGTTCACAGCGTTGAAGCAGAGACAGATGTGTTCCTCGAGATCACCCAGCTGGGGCACCAAATTCAACTGGTTCTTCTTCAGCTGCTTCAGCACCTCCATCGTCGGGTGCACCTCCTTCCCTCTCTCCAACCCAATCCTTATCAAGAACCTGTCGTCTTCCACGGCAGCATACAGCCTCGCTGCAAGCCGGTCGATTGTGTCGAGGTCATTGTTCAGCACATACGCACCCCTAGCAGCTGCATCCAGCTGCTTCACATGTGCAAACTCTTTCCTAGTGAATCGATTGCTGCTTCCAGGCTTCAGGTAAGCAGCAGTACTGCACAAGGCTGGCGGGCAAGCTACAATTGCAGCAAGAGAATGAGTTGCTATCACGGCTGCTGAAGCAGCCACTGCTACCACCGAGCCTATTACACAGACCACGGAAGCAATGGTGGCCTGGCGAGCTAGACGGATCCTTGAACGGGACTTGTGGAGCCGGCGGTCCAGCTGGTGTCTTAGCTGAGTGAAGCAGCGGCGCATTTCCTGGAAGTTGTGGGAGTCGTCGTCAGGGGACGGGAACGGGTTGCCGAATTTGTCGAAGTGGAGGAATGCGTCGAATGCCGCGTCGCATTGGGATTGATTGATGTTGGAGGAGGAGTCGAGGTTAAGGACGTGGAGGAGACGGTGGAGAGGGTGGTACATGGCTCTGGCGTTGTAGACGCTACGGTGGAGGTGGAGGCAGAGTTTGGTGGTTTGTTCGCTGTGGGAGAAGTAAGTTGAGACGAGGGAAGTTAGTGTTGAGGGTTTGGCGTGGAGGAGTGCCTCGTTGACTATCTCTTTGTCCGGGTGAAGTACGTCGGCTAAATGGAGGAAATTGGGTGAAGGGTCGTCGTCGGGAGCGGATCGGAGGTCGTCAACGAGGTGGGTTTGGTGATCGGGGTGGTGGATTCTGGACCACATGTCCTTGTAGGATTGGTTCTGGAGCGCGGAGATGTATTCCTGAGTAAGATTGAGAGGGGATGTCCGGCTGCTTGTCGGGGAAGTCGTCGAACCGTCCATGGGTATCCCTGCAAGCAAGAAAATAGTGTGACTACGGATCCAAGTTGGTTCAGACATTTTGTCGAACACCTGGTGTGCGTGGAGTCTCGATAAAAACAAACAGTAAAAGAAATTATATACGTGGTGGCCGCAGTATACCTGGGGAAATTGGAGGTGGAGGGGGATCGCAGAGATTGATGGTCGGAGGACCGGGTGAGGCGGCGGCGGAGGAGGTGGTTGTCTGAGAGGATGAGTCGTGGCCGTGAGATAAGCATTGCAACATTCGGCGGCGGCGGTGGCGGTGGCGGAGGAGGAGGAGGAGAAGAGTGTAAAGGTGTCTGAAGCGAGTATTTGTATATATAAGTTCTGGTTGACTGGTTGTTCGATATTTCATTGGAGTATATGCGCATGGCTAGGACTGAGAGTAGAGTCTCAGAGACGACGGTTCACCGCTACTTTAATTTGTTGACTTAGTCAGAACTCAGGTATATTCAACGTTTCATCAACCATAAAAAAATAAACATAACCCTAAGCAAAAAGAACGGTTTATTAACATTATTGATACTTTACCTATTGAAAGGGTACAGTTTGGTACTTTATCTATTATTTGTAACCAATTGGTACCTATCTATTAAAACGTAATGTCGTGATACTTCTATCCAATTTTCGTCCATAATTCCATTAACTTGTTGATGTGGGCGCAGGCTGAACTTCTGAACGAAATTTGATTCGAAGACATCGTTACCTGGGAAATTTGATCTGTTACAGATTTGGTTACTCAGAATGTTAACTATGAATCAATATATACATCTAACTATGAGTATCGATTAGGGGAGACAATTTCAAAGTGTGGAGTTTGGAGTTTGGAGAGTCGTTGTCCATATGTTTAGATATGACTTTAGAGAGCTGGCGTTCTCTCCAACCACCCTTCCTCTGAAAATCAAGAACCTGATGCCGTATGCATCGAGGGTTCTCAGGAAAACATGATGTCAGCGGAACTCAACGGAATTGGGGACAGAAATTGGATGGAAATACCATCTCGTTACATTTTAATAGGTAAGGTACCATTTGGTTACAAATAATTTGTAAGGTACTAAAATGTATTATTTTAATACATAAGGTGCAAAAAATATTAATAAGTCCAAAAAGAACAGAGAATACAAAGAGAACAGAGGAAGATATCAATGGAAGACGGGGCAACCAGTGACATTCATTCCAGGGGCTGTAGGGCAAGTAGCCAAAGGGCAATGATCATCACCTTCTAACCCCCACCATTTAGGACCGTAAATATTCTTATCCTGCAGAACAAAGTAAATCAAAACAGCCAAGAAGGCAACTCCAGCATCCATGGCGGCCGACAGGATGTAAGTGTGCCTAGCCCACCATCCTTTATACTTGTTGTACACATAGTAGTTGAAGAACACCCCAACAGCTCCCCAACTCCAGTAGTGCACCGGTCTAGCCGGTGGCATGCTGGCGGTGGCCGCGAATACCAGAGGCATGTGGATCAGCTTGATCCACTTCCTCTCCGGGTATTTCCTTGACAGCAGCCATACAGGCACGGGAGCTACTGCTCCTATGAGGAAGAACCAGTTCATGTCCGGGTACACCCCGCTTTTGGTGAACATCCTGAGCGGGCCGATGACGCCCCAAATTATCGAGGCGCTGTAGAAGACGTTGTCCCCTGGACATGTCCACGGACTCCCTTCCGGAAGGGAGTCCGTGTCGCATATGTTCTTTATTGAGGAGAGGAGCCACCAGGCTGTGCCGAAGTACACCGTTGAGGATACGAGCGTGCCGACTGTCTGGACAGCAAACATGATCTTGGGTGGGATTTTCATGTAGTGGCCTAGTTTGAAGTCTGCGAGGAATCCCAAGGCTTGTGACATGCTGATGTAGCCGTAGGTCTTGAATGCTACGTTTGCTAGTGGCTTCCCTGGGTACATGTATCCTATGATGAGCTCTGTTATCACGTTTAGGCCTATTTGCTGCATGAAGGAATCAGATCACTAGGTTATGAGAAATCATAAGGCAATAAACTAAATAAGATGGACCGAGAGAAAATGACGACATAAACGATTTTATATGAAAATCCCTTGTGGGAAAATTCACAGGCGCATGACGGTTACGAAAGCTCCACTATGATCAGACATAGTTAATAAAGTGTGGTACGTGTATGTTACAGTATTAATACGTTCAGAGTTTTATACGTCATTTAACATAAAGGTATGTTTATCAGTTCGGCATTAGTTAATAAAAAATAAGAAATTTATAATTTGAAGGAATATATGTTACAAATTATCAAAATATCAATTCTTTAAAATATGTGTAATATGTGTTTCGTACGTGAAGCAATCATTAGAAAGTATACATTTGAAAGGGATTATAATGAATGAGAAACGACTAAATATGAGGTAATTATATAGGTGTAAGGAGTAGTACAACATGTAGTATGTACCACTGGGCCCTTTAGAGACGAAAGATTTGGATCACCAAACATTAACATTAGTTGCCGAAATTCATGGATTGGATTAATTTGATGAGAAGAGTGCATGTACTGTACCTGATTTGTTGTCGCCTGAATAATCCCAATCGGTAAGGTGAAAGTAAGTGCAATACAACATGCTAAGATGAGTCCCCACCATGGAAGTTGCAGCTGTTTATTGAAACCTTCAAGTGCAAGAAAGGCAAGACCAATGGAGATAGCCAACACAACTAAGAACCACCATTCAGGTACTTGTTCATAGTTCTTCTTCATCAGCCTTGCATGCACATCACTGTACCGATCCTTCACCGCCCCTGTCGTCTTCTTCCAAAGCTCCCAGATTGTCCTGTGTTTTTTGTTTAACTCGATATAAGCGATTTCATTTCCATCTCTTGTTCAAAATGAAAATGATATTGTACATGCATCAAACTTACTTACTTGCCATCAAACAGAGCAACATGTGTAATGGTAGCCATGAGACCAGCAAAAGTCATGCCATACCCAAACGCAAACGTAGCACTGAGGTAAAGCTTGCTGTACCCTCCATACGCAGCGTAATCGATCTCGAAAGTCCTCTTGTTCAGAATCCTGTCTATATCATACACTCCACCCTGACTGTCAAATGTCTTAGGGGAGAAAATGGGGAATCTCTTGGCATGGTATGCATTGTTCCAGTAAGCAATCGGGATGATAACGTAGACAACCAAGGCGAAACCGGCCAATGTGTTGACGATTGCAAATAAGGGTGTGGCTAAGGGGCTTCCAAGGAAGGCGGCCACAGTGGACCAGTCGAGTCCGAACGAACCAACTCCTAGGCCACTTAATCCGGAACCAATCTGCTGTGCTTTCACTGAGTTCTTCCATATCAAGCAGATGATAGAAATGGTGGATATTGAAGGGAATAGGTAACTTGGGATGATGTAGTAAGCAAAGCTGGATATGAAAACAAGGGTGAAAAATTGCAGCCTGGTTTGTGATCCCTTTGATCTTTTTTCCTTTTCGTGTAAGGCCCTGAAGAGGGAAACTTGTACCAAGTTTGCTGGCCACCACATGTATGGTGAGTCCACTAGGAATCTTCTGAAGATTCCTGCCCATCCATACCCCAGCAACTGCCCATACATATACCAACAAGCAAAAATCATAATAAATTAAAGAAAAGGGTTACGGTTCTCTGTTATGAAATTCGAAATTTTTCATTCTAAAGTGTAGTAAAATAATCATATTGTCATATTTATGACGACAAACAAAAACAATCCAAACTTGATCACAATTCAAATCGCAAACTCTCACATAATCCAAACTCGATTAGAAAATACTCGGTGAATTTCATCCAAACTTGATTACAAACCCTTGTCCAAGCGGAAGACCACACTTGGAAATATATTTTTCTCTCGATAATTAGTATATGTTTTTATTTTAACAGTCGTGCTACATCTTTCAGATAAAATATCATTCAAATTTAAATTTTCATGATGTTTTCTCTCGTTTTTCCTTCACTAATTCTTCCTTGTCAATTGGATTTTCAAAATTTTGATATTGATTTGGGACGACAATAAATATGTACAATACTTTCAAAATATAAAAACTCACTATGAGTTACTATAAAAAGTGAAATATTTAATATTTTATATTATTTGTTGAGACTGAAATCTTAGCTATGCCACAGAAACACATCAATCATTATTACAAAGGAATCCCTTTACTATTACTTATTTTAACTCAAAGTAAGGTGACTTTGAGTTTGTTACCTAAGGAACAACTGTCCTTATGTGTAGCTTTCGTAACGGTGTTCTTTTATATAACAGACAAATTTTGTTTGTTAGTTACTTTATGAACAATTTTCGTTACGTAAACAGCCTTTACTCTTAAGTAACAAGCAAAATTAGACTTGTTACGTAAGGAATAACTGTCTATTACGTCACAACAATTATTCCTTAAATAACGAACTCAAAATCACCATATTTTGAGTTAAAGCTAATCGTCGTAGGAAATATCTGAGTAGTTCGTGCAATCTAATAAAACTACTTACCTGAGTGGTTTGTACGAGTAACATAGCAGGCAGAGGACTGATGGTGCCATGGTACAGAGCTCTGACGGAAGTAATGATATGAACAGCATACACACCACCGGATCCACAGTTAGCAAAGATGGTGATGAGAACGTGTTCTTTCAGACTGAACGGCCCTGGATTCAACGAGAACGACCATTTGGTCAACGGAACTCGAAGAACAGTGGTCGGAAGCGTCACAGCCATCAGTTTGCCAAGTGGCAGGACCAGAATCTGAACCGTGACTGAGCTAACCGAGAGCTGATTGGTGCGGTAGCCGAAGAACTGGTTGACGAATGCCAGAAGTGCACATGAGCTTATCCCCAGAACCCACGTCCGGAATGTCAACGTCGGTTGGGTCGGGTCGTCGGTTATTGGAACCGTCAGCCTGACCTGCTCGATCGGGTTGTCGTTTTCTTCTTCTTCATCTACCTTGGGACAACGATGATCATCGTCGTCGACGTCGTTGATTTTCCCGTCACCCATTCTTTAATCACTTGAAAAACCAAAGCAAGTGTTTAATTTGTATGAACTGCAAACAGAGTTTTTTCTCTCCAACTACCAACTAAGAAACTATATATAAAACTATAGTGTAAATCGGGCGGATGGACCAAGTGATGGTTTATTGTTGGTAATAATTTAAAAAAAACTGTAATTGGACCATTTATCCATTATGCCAAGGTGTGATTCTTCAGGGCAGCCGTACGTATATGGAAGTATTGGTGGAGGTTAAATTCAAACCGTAACAAAAGCTGAAGTTGAGAGAGGGACGTAAATCCATGAACTTCTGGGAACTGAATGTCTTAAAATTCCGAATCTTGTCTTGGCTTGTGTTCACATTCTTTCTGTTTTGCTGTAAAACGGGGACGTTGGGCACGTAATGGTTTCTGAATAGCTCAATAGGCAAGGGTCATTGTGAACAGCCCGATCATGTTCAGTTAGAGGTGGTTGATGCTTCGTTTTTGTACGATTGTTGTTCCATCTCATAATGCGGTGAAGCTGATAAAATGAATGTAGATGGGGCGAGGGCCTTTCTGAGTATGAAAATCCACAGTACTCAATCATTGTGATGAAGAAGTTCGTGAACCGTCAACATCCACAACGTGTTTAGTACTCAATTTTCCGAGAAGCTATTTGAGAAAAAAAAAAATATAGCTCAATAGGTAAGGGGTTTTTGGGACAATCCCAGCTATTTAAATTTAATTTTATTTAAACCTGGCCCATTCTATTCGGATTTCCAATTTCCAGCCTGCTTATTCCTCCTTCTCTGCCTCCGGGTCTTTTGGCCGGACCGTCTGCAGCCCGACCCGAGCTTGAACCCAGCCCTGATAAAAGACATCTTCGGTTAGGGTTTTACTTCTCTTTCGCAAACCACAGCCACAGGCAGCAGTTTCTTCCTGTGTTGCCATCTCCGGCCTCCATATTCTTCTTCTCCGATTCGCTTCCTACTGCCTCAAAAATGGTGAGATTTACTCTCTCTCGTATTTTGTTTGACAGCATTCTTCATACCCTCCTTTTGTTCATACGACCCTTACATCTCGTTTCCGTTCCTTATCAAATGGATTTGTTTCAAAGCTTCAACACTGAAATTGCTATTTATTGCTTTTCCCGTCTCACTGTGGCTCTGCTATTAACCTTCGTCATTTTCTTTAATTGCTTCGTTACATGGTTTTTCATTTTACCTGATACTATGCGATGTGATCTACGAGTCTCCTTGACATTGATTGATGCTACCTGCTCTGTTAGGTTTTATGATGAGGTCTTTATGGATCGATTATGTTTTACCTGTAGGTGCTTCAAAATGATGTTGATTTGCTGAACCCACCGGCCGAGCTTGAGAAGAGAAAACACAAGCTCAAGCGTCTCGTCCAGTCCCCCAATTCCTTCTTCATGGTATTTCCTCTTTCAAACAATTTTATGATGTTTAGCTTCCTGAAACACGGACTCTAATTTAGTTGGTCTACTCTCGTTTCCTGTAGGATGTCAAGTGCCAGGGCTGCTTCAACATGTAAGTAATTGATCAGTTTAGCTGAGTTTTGAATTCTCTAAACTCAATCTGTTGTAGAAAATGCTCGATGTCTTGAAGGAGCTTGTTTTTTTAGAAATTCCTAACGATGCATTTGTCCACTTGCAGTACCACTGTGTTCAGCCACTCCCAAACTGTTGTTGTTTGTGGAAACTGTCAATCAGTGCTGTGCCAGCCTACCGGAGGACGTGCCAGACTCACTGAAGGATGCTCTTTCAGGAAGAAGGGTGACTAGTTTTCTTCAACAACATGCATCAAGTTTGTTCCTTTTCTCATTTGGAAGAAAAATGGCGGATGATTTTATGCTGGTTAAATTAATTTTGGTAGATGTTTCAAAGTGGTTTGGATGAGAACGAACGTATGACTATGTAGTGAATTTGGCTGCCCTCTGGTTTAATTGATGGTTACTACTATTTTATACTGTGATGCATAGTTCCCTCGTAATTCTTCTTGTGTTCCTCTTCCACTTCTCCTTGCTTATAGTGTAGTTGCCTGCCTTGTTGTTAGATCCAAGTTTAATGCAAAGAACATGCTACCTAAGTGGGATCTAATCTTTAGTGTAGCTGGTAATCTTAACTAGTAAAGGATTCAACTCTGTTGTGCAAGTAAAATCAAGGTACAGAATTATCATATGATTCATGTGTTACCGCAAAGCTTTGATGATTTAAGGTTTTCTCTGTCACTAAACCGTCCCTGGTTGTAGTAGAGTACCAATTTGTGTTTAGGTTTGTAAAAGCTATAACAATGTGTGTAGTTGAACGATCCTAGTCAATGTTTGATTGATGTACCAATTATCTTGTACACAATGAAACCTGTGAATAATACAGAGGTATTCATTTGATATTCGGAAATCAAATCATAGAGTTAGTTTTGTTGATAGAGTTTTATGTTGGCATTAGGAGGTATCAGTTTTAATTCAGCTACGCTCCATGTGTCTGGACGGATAGAGTTGTGTGTCGATGGTCGAGAAATATTTGTTTCCTGGAATATCCAGACACGAAGGAACGAGAAATACTCGACACCATCCCATCCATTTACAATGGTTAGTTGGTTACTGCGATAGTTCATTCATTCCTTTGCAGATCCAAGAGGCTGCCTATGGTGTTGCAGTACATAATCGCCGCGGAGAAATCTGCGGCACTCTATTAAGAAATCACTCTTGATTGCCTTCATTTGAGGCACACTTCGTAATCAAAATGTTGTCTGAGTTTACATTTGTAATTATGTCAAGTATTTAGTTAGAGATCATTCGCCTTGAATGTTCGTCGCTGTAACACGGATGATGGGTTGTCTTTGCTTTTGTAATCATTAAGATACTCTCTGCATCTAGACACATCTGGACAGTGGTGCAATCAGTTGTGACAAGCAAGAGGATCATAGACGACGAATACAGTTGTTTATGTTCGATTTGAAACGCATAACCAATCGATCTGGTGGAGAGATCGCGTTGAACACGTAGGAAATGTGCCTCTAGGGGGTACACTCCTGGGTAAAGCTCTCTAAGTTAATCTCTAGAAGTGTTACATGTGGCGTATTTTATAGTACATTTCGTTCATTAATGGGTGTTACATATTGTTTGAGGGTAAATGGTGAAGATGTGTTTCTAAAATCCAAGTTGGGCTTTGGAGTTTATCTTTTGGGCTTGGGAGTTTATCTTTTGGGCTTGGGAGTGTTGGTCATTGGGTCTCTCCATAAGATAGTGAGTGATGATCAAAATTGATATACTAATCAAACCTCGTTTGACTTTCCTTATCTCCACAATAATAAATCAATTGATTTGGATTTTTTCTTTATTTAGTGTAGTGAAATATTTTTTTCTTTTTATTCAAAATCCTTTATAAATATTGCAATCGCCAATTTATTTTTTATCTTCTATCTTATGTTATTTGCGGCTATTTACCTACTTCCTCCAAGAAGTGCGAAATTTGTAAACACTAAGAGGGTTCTAACGAGAAGTTTTCCCTTGTCAACCAGGTAAACATAAACTTGATTTCTATATTAAAAAAAATGTAATTGGATGCTCCACTGTCTTCCTAGTTTCCCGTTTTTCATAATAATTTTTGTCGTATTATTCAATTGTATCGTAATAGATTTTTCATGTTTTTCAACGAGATTGATCGCTCATAAAGTATCAATTTTATTTTTTATTGATATTTCAAATGTAGGAATTTGATATGCTTAATAGAGATCGTCAAATTTTATTTCTTGATTATCTTAGACTTTTGATATTTGTACATAGGTTGACATGGTTTGCCTAATTTTTTGTTAGTTGTATATATTTTTAAGAGTTTTTTTTTGGTAATTTGGAGTTTAATTTTATTTTAGCTTTTTGTAGCAAAAATAAAACTACTCTTTCAAAAATTTCATATTATACAAAAACTTAAGAATTAGATTTCTTTTTTAATTTTGTTCCTCCTTGGTTTACCTACCCAATGTATTACTTTTTATTATAAATTTTACCTACCCAATGTATATCATGAGGATGATGATAGAATTTTAATGATAAGATACCATAAGTTAATTTTTGTAACGTTTTGCTGAGATTATTTTTTTTAATTTGATTTGTAACCGATGAAAGAAAATAAATTTGTTAGAAGAAAATAGAAAAAAATATGATAAATTGGAAATATCTTCATTAGGTAATAAATCAATTCTTAATAAAAAAGGTAATAAATCAATTCTTAATAAAAAAAGGTAATAAATCAATTGATAAAATGTTTCCATAAATTTTATTTAAAGTTAATTTGGTAACTCCCAATTTACCAAACCTAACAACGTCATTTTTTTCCAATTATATAATTTCCAAATATAGGATATATTTCTCCTATAAATTCAAACTTTGTGTTGTTCAATCAACTCACTCTACTATCCAATTCCCTCAAATACAAACCACCAATACATGTTATTTATTTCTCAAAACATGTTATTCAGTAGGTTTTTTCATTTTTATCAATTACCAACAGAAAAAATAAGAAAAACTTACAATAAAGTTCATAACTGAATTTATAATCAGATTAGTGATTTACCAGAATGTGTGTATCAGATCCGAGCTCAATCCTCCCACTTGGGACACTTTTGCTGCATCTAATAAGTAGGGGAGGACAGCGTTGCGGTTCGAGCCACACCCGTGGAGCCAAGGTCCGGCATCAAAGGGTTGCAAGGAACAAATGCTCGAGGATTCTACCACAAGCGCAAATGATCGACCGCCGAAACAAAGTTTGGAGCCTGAAGTGTGCAGAATGAACAGGATTGGTGAAGGATATAGGTGAGTCCATAAACTTGTTGATATATCATATGACTATTATGCTGGCAACGAGATGACAAATCTCTTAAAAAGCTTATGTTTTGTTTTAATCTTTAGCTATGCAACATATGATGTTTTTGATTGCCTTGTTACAGACCCTTGGGCGAGGACGGTTGGAAAACATTTGTTCCAGAACTCGGGATCCATTATCCGAAAAGTTTTAATCTTTCTTGCACAACAAGGCACGGTTTGAGGTTGTGACATAACATCGGAGTCTATCTCCGGTGTCATTGTCATGCGATGAGTTGATCTTTGTCGGCGAGAATTTCGATGGCATTGGCTTTGTGAGTGATCTTTGTCGACAAGAATTTCGATAGTCGTATCGCCAGATAGATTTATAGAGCTCCAGAGCAAAAGAAATAACAAGGAGCCAACAGGATAATCTTGACAAAAGTTTGAAAACAACATGTACAGGATAGCGGATAATTGTGGGAGGCTAGCTCAAGAAGTATGTATGTGGTTGGAGTTTATGAGACTTGTATTTTTACAATTTAAATATAGGAAATTTATTCTACTTTCTCTTAATTTTTGTTTTTTTATAAGACTATCGATATAAAGACTATACATATCCACTATATATTATTAACTCGTATGACCAATGAGCCAGTAATAATTTTATACATAATAGCTTGGACAAATATGCGACTACAGGAATTGTACATTTTTGTACATATTAACGATTGTTATTGAAGTGAAAACGCTTTTTAATGCTATCAAAATTGCCAAGTCAAATTGTATTTATTAACATTTTTTAAACTCCTCCCAACCTCAACTCAATTATTTTTCATTATTTTAACCGTAATTTTCAGCTTTTTATGATTCTTCATTCTTATAGTCAGACAAAGCCTATATCCATATATTCAACCTCTTTTAACAAGAACAAGTCAAGCAAAACAAAGAGCCTTGGGAATATGAAAGAAAGGTTGTGTCGTTACAAAGTTTTTTGAATGAATAAATTTGAATAATTTCGTTGTTATAAAGTTTTTTGAATGAATAAATTTGAATAATTTCGTCTTTATAAAATTTAGAACATCATATAATTTGAAAATTAGAACGTCAAATAGTAGTCCTCAAAATATATTCATCCCCTCTCTCACTCATTTTTTTCTCTCGTCCCTCTCATCACTCTCCTCACCTCTAAAAACCCAGAAAATTAGTGTATATTGCTCTGGTTTGCTGTCACTGAAGCCCCTCAATGAAGATTTGAAACTCTGAAAAATCCATTAGCAAATTAAGCTCAAGGTGGAGTCGATTCCGAAACTAGAGCCACCGTCCTTCTCCAGATGACCAACGGAGTTCATATTGGTGAAACCAGAGCCAAATCTTGTTTATATACTCTGTCTGTTGATGTTTAGGCGTTTATCTCTTCCAGATCCGTATTCAACAAATTTGTTTCTGAGTTTTATTTTTTGAAGTTTCAGATTTGATAAATTCATATTTAGGTCTCTACTATCTGATCTGAGTTTATTACCTTTCAATCGATGGTGGGCATGCGGGTACAAAGATGTATGCTTTCCATCCATGGCGGGATTGTGGAGAAGATCTAATTTAAGAGTATGGTTGGAAATTGATGAATGGACTACACGACGAGCAAGCAAAAATCGATGCAGGGATTGATTTGCGACAAGAGTTTGAACTTGTATGGAGTTTAGCAGAGGAGTTTCTGTTTTGCTGTTGGAGATCCATGAATTTGTTCTTTGCCTGAGTTTTTTGGGGTCTTGTGGGCAGTGTACGCATTTATAATTACTTTATTTTTTTTTATCTTTCTTTAATTATATATATACACACTCATTTTGATCATTCTATTATTCTTAATAAATAGTTTTAATTGTTTTGTTTCCAGATAACTAATACTTCAATTGTACTAATTCGAATATTTGTAATAGCCTAGTAAGACATAACAATAGCATAATATATTTATAAAATAGAGATAATAATTATGTAATATAGACATTTCATAAGTGACATTTAATAAAAATTGAGCTAATTATTGCGAGGGAAATAGTTAGGATTAATTTATGTTTGTTAAAATTAATTTTTTTTTGCTTACTAGTTATATAACATACTTGTAAAATAAACATAACAAACAAGTAAAATATACCAACAACATAACATATTTATAAAGTAGATAAAATGGTTGTATAAGATAGATATAACTGTAATATGATATTGCATCTTTAAGTGACATTCAACAAATATTTAACTAATTATTGTGAGGAAAATAGTTGGGATTAATTTATGTTTGTTAAAAATTGTAAAAATCTTCCTTACTAGTTATATAACATTGTTGTAAAATAAATATAACAGTAACATAACTGACTCGTAGGACATAACATTAACATAACATATTTATAAAATAGATATAATGGTTGTGTAAGATAGACATATATTGCATCTCTAAGTCACATTCAACAAATATTTAAATAATTATTGTGATGAAAATAGTTGGGATTAATTTATGCTTGTTAAAAATTGTAAAAATCTTCCTTACTAGTTATATATTTTAAAATTGTAAAAATCAAGTAAGTTATTATGGGTTAATTGTAAAATTTTTATAAAAACGATAATGATGTATAAACTTAATTTACACCAACCTTTATTATGTATAACAGTTATGTAATATAATCATAACATTCATATAACACTGCATCTCATAAATAATACAAATATTACAGTTATATAACACAGTTATAACGGTCATAAATGACATAAACTTAAATTTAGTTATTTTGGATTAATTTATACCAACAATATATAAATTTATACGGAATAATCTAAGTTAACATCCATTTCGAAGTTATTGTGGATATAACAGTATTATAAATAACAAACAACAATTAAACATTCAATTATTCATTGTGAACTTCATTTACATAAATCTTTAAATTAACATCCATTTCGAAACATAATCAAATTGGGATTGACCATAAAACATACTTAATACCTACGCCAATAATTTCAACCTTTTAAAAATATATATATATATAAAATTGTTCTCATTGAATTTGGGTTTCTTTGACATTCCATAAGTTACCAATTCTTATTTTGCATATCAACCATTAGATTATTTATTGAAAGATCCAATGGCTAATAAGCCTATCCGCTGGGGGGAATAAATCCCTCTTTTTGCTGAATAGAAAAATTGGTAATGCATATGCAGATTCATGCAGCAGTGGCTGAGTAAGAAACATGACATTATTATTCCCTTCTTCCTATCAAGTTAACCCTCCCAACAGAGGACAAATTGCTATCCCAAAAATTTAGCATCTTTGCTTACCCCATCCCTACATAAGGAAAAGAGAAGAAAAGAACAAAAATATAAATATATTTGAAAGCATGAGTATTGCCTCCCTCCTCATTCTTCAACTTCTCCCACCTCATAAAAACCTGCAAACTTCATATATATACAGGCTTTTTCACCAGCCGCCGCCTCCTCATTCTTTTTTCTGTATAAAAAAAGGTATGTACATGAATCCTACTCTTACCATCTCCACAACCAAGATCAAGCATATAATATTAACCAATGATGCAAACATTCATTGCTGATGCCATGGCCTCAAGTATGGCGGTTTCCCCATTGGGTCATGAAACCCAGAATTACTACTACTGATGTTACCACTATTACTAATACCATTACTGTGTCCTCCAAGGTTCATCCATCCTGCTTCTTCCGGCATCACCAAGCCTCCACCACTTCCCTCGCGCCCGGTAAAGTAATCGTGCGTATGCATACCAACAAGCGGTAGCGTACTACCTCCAGCCATCCCACCACCACCCACCATATTGTAGTTCCTTGGTAGCATCATCTGATGCCCACTGGAAGCTACTAATGAATCCAAAGGGTTACCACTTGGCCGCAACTGATTACATTGCGACAAAACACTAAACAGTGTCTGATCAGCAGCACTACTGCCAATGTTTCGATTACTGACATTGCTGCTGCTGCTGGTGTCATAACCGTTCCAACCACCACGGACTTGGTGGTGATCGGCAGGAAACCAGTTCTGATTCAATAAACCATCCCCGTTCAGACTCGGTAAAGGGAACTGGGTTGGTGGGCGAGCAGAAGCCGGATTTACATTCCAGTCATGAAGATTAACATGCGGCTGGACATGTTCCTGTCTCGGGCTTATGTACCCACCAACAGAGGAATAAACATCATGAGACAAGTTCTGTTGCATGAAATCTTCTGTGTGTCTCTTTAGACCCTGCCCTAGTGGGAGAGAAGGATGAATGTGCCCATTAAAATGCCCACCTTCAATTAAAACATTACGCTGGGACTGGAAATCTAAAGCTTCCTGCTTTTGTTCCTGGGTGTAGGGTGAAGTCTCCTGTCCTTTAAACAGTGACTGAAGTAGACCACTTCGGTCAGGGTTCGGGCAAGAGCTGAACGAGCCCCCATCAGACTGTCCATGCAACAAATCCCTCCTGGCATCTCCATGCACATGAGATCCCAAATCAACCATTTGGATGTGCTGCTTGTCTTTGGCTTGATTTTGAGCCATCAAAGCCTGTGTAGATATGTAATCCTGATCATGGGTATAGTTTGAAGTAGAGTCATAGTAGGACTGTGGCATGCTGACTGCCGACCAGACATCCACGCTGGAGGATATAGGAACTCCGTGACCAACCACGGTCTCTGCCATGATTGCACTCCTTGAGTGACCTGGGGAGGTATTCCTATGTACTGTATCAACAGCATCACTACCTACCAAAGAAAGCACTTGTGGAGACCCTTGAGCACCCAACGAAGAGATAAGCTGTGGTGACTGATACTGAAGGGAGCCTGAGCCAGTTTCTTCATCATCTTCAGGATTGGACTCTTGGCTCCTAGCTTCATCATCGCCCTGATCCTGAAAAGCATCAATCTGCTCATTCTGATCTGGACGAATAGCATCACAATCATTTTGATTTCCAACCATCACCTCATCATCATCTGTCTCCTTATCCTGACTATTCAACTGAAATCAAGATCAATGCGAATCCAATGAGAATGATGATTACTGGAGAAGACAGTGAATGAATACACGTGCATAATTACAAAAAAAATGGCAAGCAAATATGGGATGAGCAAACCTCCACATCAGACTCTTCTTCTTTATCTCTTCCACCATTATAATCATTAAGGTTCTCTTTCTCCTCATCCTACAAAGCCATCCACGAAAACCAACATTAGATGCAATTGACAGACACGAGTGAGACAAGAAATGCAGGTTTCAATCTGCAAGCATAAAGGTGAAAAGTAAAAAAGTTGTGAACGTGTACTTCCACGAATTGGTCACGTAAGTCTGCTTCCCATTGAGGTGAGGAAACACTTGGCTGCTGGTATTCCATCTCTTCTTTTCCCTCCTCATCTCCGTCTTCATTTTGACCACCGTATTCCTCTTCACGTTCTTGTTCTTCAGCATCATATCCCTCTTCTCGTTCTTGATCATCATATTCCTCTTCTCGTTCTTGTTCTTGATCTTCCACTTCATCTTTGTAATCTTCCAAGTTTTCATCTTCGTTATTTTCAACATTTTCTTGACCTTGTAGTTTCAAGTCCTCCATTAAAGACCTAATAATTTCTTGTCTTAGTGACTGTCTTTCTCTCCAGTTCACATATGCAGCAGGAAGATCTTTGTTTACCAGCTGCAGCCTGTATAAGAGAAACCTTAATTCTGACAAAGGAAGATCATGCAGAACTTTTCACAACAAGGATTCTGATTATGAAACTAACCAATGCTCCTGCAACTTGTTCTCTTCCTCTTTTACAAACTGTGCATATGGTTGTACATGCAACGTAGCAAGGTCGCCCAGTACACGGTTAAGAGACTTGGACTGAATGCTTTTGCCAGATTGTTTCATATTCTTCACAAGTTGGTGCTGCTTCTTACTTATCTGGAATATCATAGGCAGAAGCACCAGAAGGATTCAGGAACCAAATTATTCAGAATAAAGATATTTGAACGACCTAGTTCATGTGAATTGCAAGAGATATATAACACAAATTTTTTCCTAGTCTACAGAGCAAGGAATTCAATTTTGAACATCCAAACCAACAAAGTTCCACATAAGAAACCCGAACATCATAATCTCATTGACAGCTTAAGTGTTGAAATTACGAGCTTCAGAGGATAAAGACTACTACCAAATTAGTAAAACTATATAGTTAACGCTGGTTCATCAGCATTCGAAAGAATTCGATTACCAACAGTAGACATGACCAATGTTTGATGACATGATTACAAACCGTACAGAATTCTGAAGCTACTTAAAAGCATAAAAAATGCCCACCTTTAGGTATGACATGTATTTGGAACCATCAGTCAGGTGAATATTGTGCTTCTGCACCTTATCTACTTTCCCTGATTCTTCACCATCCCAAGCAGCCGATGGTTTTTTGTCATTCCCCTTTGATGAGCTTTTCTCATTTCTGAACCCAAACAGAATCTATTATCATACATTCATTCAAAGTTAAATATGCTGGAAACAGCCGAAGAAGCTAAAGCTAGCACTCTAAAGATGAGTAATGAGGAAGCTATTGGTGGTTTCTGGAGCTTTTAAAACATAAACATGGTATTCGCATAACACCAGACGTATAGCATGACATTCCAGCGAAAAAAGTGGCATGACCCTCCAATGCAGAAGGGATATATACCTTTTAACATGATGTGCACCCTTCACGGAAGAATTCTGGTTGTCACTGCTGCATCCTTTATCCTCCGCAACTAAAGAGCAAGACTCGGACGTTGCTACCTTTTCTTCATTATCTAGAAATCTACTTTCATATCCAAGCGAGAGTGTATTTCTCTCTGCATCCCTCCGTGATCTACTTTGAAAATTAAAGTTCTCCAAGTAATCAAATAACTGGATAACAATTCCACTCCAAAAGCAGCTCACAATTTACGGGCACATAGACCAATCCAGAGATAAGTGAAATCGAGTAAATTCCACAAGTAGAGGGTTCTTCAAATATATGCTAAGGAAAAGAGGTTCATGAAACATTCAAGAAATAAGGTGTTCAAAAGCTTAACATGGGATTTCCAAATATTATGCAATGCTTTATACCAATATTCTCAGGCCAATTAAATCAAAGATCTGCTAGATATAAAAGCCGTTTTCCTACAGCGTCATCAGCTGATCAGGACTACTGCCAAGATAACAAGTTGCTAACAGCAGAGCAGTATTGAAACAGGAAGCCCTGTTCTTGTGCCTGAAGAACTATCAGAAGCCTCTAAAGTAGATATTATGTCACTTAATAAGAAAAAAACTCGACCAGTTCCAGTCTATGGATGGCATGGAAAAAAACATGTCCATCTACTTAGGTACCGCCTACATATGATAATACACTGTAAGGACTTAGACGCCAACCAATGTACGAGATAGATTGACTGGGAAAAGTAAATCCAGAACATTAACCTGCATGTTGTCTGAAAAACCTCATTTTCTGGATCCCTGCTACTCTCGCATGTTGCTTTCAGAGTCTGCAAAAATCTGATCATGCTGGAAAAACAGAAGATTGAAGAGATGAAGCAGAACATCTGATAATACAGAATCGCCATTTACATAAACAACAAAAGATAAACTATATGGAGACTAGTATACGAATGTCATACTCATTGTGGTAATTCTGGATCTCCCCATAGTATGCTTTCTTAGCAGCCCTGAGAGCCCGTTCCTGATGAAGGATGGCATCAGGGTGAAGATTACCCGAGCAAAGTGAACTGCTCCTGCGCACGTAAAACATAGATATATATAAATAGCTTACATTGCATGTACAAGGAATGAGAAAAATGTAACTGACGCCCAAATGGGTGAAGCAGAAAGAGAAGAACTGAACATGATTGCCAAGTGGTGCCAGAAATTGATTAAAGAAGGCATTATATGAGAAAAGATAGATAGCATATAAAGTTTTGCTCATCCAAAGCAGCAAGACAATAATCCTTTCGTCCATCCCAATGTCAAAAGTGCTTAAGCGGCCAATATCACAAAATAGAAACAATGCCGAATGGTTGGATGACAGATCAATACTTACCATCTGATAAAAGGATTTCCAAAATGAAAGGTTTCCCCAGATAGTAAATCTTCCACAACTTCATCTGCATCCACCTCCTTAGGTAGAAACTTCATAAGAAAGTTTCTCTCTTTCACTGACAAGCAAGTCTGCCAGACCTGGATCAAGTTATTCATAATAGAAAACATAAGGCACATAACAGAAAGACAATCATTCCAAGGAAAAGTAATAATGACGACTCATCATATTTTCAATACCTCAGGCGAGAGCACCTCCATCAGATCCTCCAATTGAAAAACATCTCGAGGAACAGTAACAACATCAGCCAAGCTATTTGGAGTCGCTGGTTTAGAAGAAACCAAAACTGACCTCAAATCTCTCTGACGGATGCCTATTTGTTCCCTTTTAGCAACCACCCTGTTTTTGTGGTTGTCCCACTCGAGGGATATGTGAGATTTTGCATTCGTATCATTTTTCGAAGGTTCATATTTCTTCTTTTTCCCTCTGTTCTGTTCCCAGGAGCTACAACCAGCAGTGTTTGAACCATTAACACGCTTTCTATACTGATCAGCTGCCATCATATAGGATGTCAACAGCCTCCGCGGAGTATGAAACTAATCACTCCATCCATCAATTCAGACACACAGCAGAGTTAGCGCTTCAGACACACAGCTGAGTTAGCGCTTATCCAAACAATGCATGAGATATCCTGCCAGTGGACAAATGCAGCATGAAAAAATTACAAGAATAATAAAATAAAATAAAATAAATACTTGCTGCAAACTGTATGCCATGTATTTATATGCGGAAATGAGTTGGAACTCATAAGCCTATCATCAAACTTAGATGTGATTAAATCATTACAACGCAGTAATTTGGCGATTTGACAATCAATTAGTACAAGCCTGAATGGACATTATAACTAACACCTTAAAACTCTCAAATTCACTTACAAAAACAACCTAAAACTCTCGGAATATAATTGGCCAAACCAACTAACATCCATACGAAGTAGTAAGAACCATTACTCAATCCATTAGTTCAGCTTCCAAAGAGAACCTATCAAAACTCTCCCGACAATAAAACGGAAAAGTGAAAAAGAACACATAAAAAAATCAAAAGGAGCAACTAAGCGGAGCATCACTTAACCACAAAGCTCGACCATACATTCAAACAAATAAAACAGACAACAAAGCTTGGAGATGGAAGTTGGGCCGGTGTATGAGCTGGAACACTGCCAAGCAATACTGCTAATTCCGAACACCTATCAATTCAAGGGCACAAACAAGCAAGAGAACACACCCAAACATCAGAACCCAAGCTAAAAAGAAGAGAACTTTCTGCAACATTGTGGACTTTATGAAAACATGAACCAAACCCTAACAAAAATAGAAAGGGGGAAGAAAAAAATAATACCTTTGAACGGCGCGAAAGTTGGGTTTACGGCAGTGCCCTAGACTGAAGCAATCCGCAGAGAAAGAATCGAAATTTGATGATAGGAGGAGCAAAAAAGGAAGAGGGTATAGAGAGAAAGAGTAAGCGGAAGAGAAAGCCGATGAGGAGAGGAAAAGATAGGTTTTCTTTGGGGGTAGGAGGAGGAGAGGGTTATCGTGCTTGTTTGTGTATAATGAATCCAATAGAGAGATAGGGATTGGGGATTGGGGGGGTAGAGCCTTCCTTCGATAGATGAAGAAAGTAGGGTGTGAAAAACTCAAAGCGCAACACAAAGATTGTTAATTTTTTTTGTGCTTTGGATTGTTAATTTGTTCCCAGAAGCAAACAAAACAACCCAAAACGAACGAGTTTTCAGTTTCCCCACAGGGACGGTTATGGTGAAGAAAGGAACAGCAATGAGGAGCAAGATAGCATTGATGATGTGGAATAAATTTCTTTTCCTTTTTCTTTCTATCTAATTATATTTCGATACGAATGATGTGTAATTAAGGTGTAAATTTTTTCGATCCAAGTTTTTGTTAATACGAACGAGGTGTAATTAAGGCGTAAGTTTTGTTAGTTTTCAGCTGGAGATCCAAAATTTATTTGAATACTTTTGTCGATACAAACGATGTGTGACTAAGGTGCAAGTTTTGTCGGTTTTCAATCCGGAGATCCTAGATTTACTTGAATAAGTACATCAACCGAAGGTCAACAACTCCAAAGTTTACTTGATTACAACGTCACAAAGTGGAAGGCGTGGAAGAGATTACTCATCATAGAAAATTCGATATCAATATACATAATGCAACATTCTATTTCATAGATAGAAATTTCGATTTGACCAAAGATTAAGATGTGGTGTAACCAACATAGCTTTGATTTTGATTATGCATCCTTCAAAGGACATCGTAAACTACTTAACCACTGCCGCCGTGCTCGTGCACATGCCAACTACCATAATGCCTAACTATTTTAGCGGCAATACGATCCATATAACCTACAATATGCACAATTCAATAAAAATAATCTTCAGTAGTCGATTTGAATTAATATCGCATAATTTTATTAATTACATACACATTTATCGTTTTATTGAACACTAATCGACTCCATACTTTATAAAACTGACTGTGTGTCCATTCCCACATACTTGAATGACAAAATTAACTTTTGAGATTGTATTGGACTTTTGGTAAGAAAATAAGCACAAAAATTAAAATCACTTTACACATGCACAAACCAAAATAAAAAGTCCAATTGAGACCTTTTTGTCAAAAAAAATTCCTATGGGGACAATAAACGATAATTACTCATCTACATACTATATTGCAATATTTTAAAATTAAAAGGACCAAGTGATGGATTTTAGGGAAGATGAAGTATACATTGGTAAGAAACCCAATCCATCCATTTGTCTTGATCTCGTACAAAATCCAATCCGTAAAGCAAAAAATTGCTGCAAACGAAAATGGCGATGGCTGCAGCTGCAACTGCAACCGCCGGTACAAAGCTGAACTTGAAACCTCCACCACTCTCTTTCTACCATTGTTCATCCTCGCCATGTAAACTTCATCACCATCACCACCGCCCATTTAGCAGCAGCACCAGAAAAAGACTGCAGCTCCGGTCATCTCTCCAAACTCTACCCCTCATCGTTTCGTCTCTACCGGCGCCGGAGTCTTTTTCCATCTACTCCGTCGCCGAGAGTAGCAGCTACTCTTTGGCTAGCTACTACACTTCGCTCGGCCTCTTCCTCATCTCCCTCCCCGGTCTATGGTCGCTTATCAAGCGCTCTGTTAAATCCAAGGTAATCTAGACTCAGTAACGACAATCTATCAAGTTGGATTTGGTTCAGTTCGAATGGCTATATTGAACAGAAGAATGTACGGTTGGCAGGTTGTGCAGAAGACATATACAGGCCAGAAACCACCAAACCAAGTCGCTGGAGAGATCCAATCTTTCTTCACTCGCAACAATTTTGTGGTGGCCGATAGAGGAGAGACCATCACGTAAGTGTAAAAGAATCTAAACTCTATGAATTTGGCTTCAAAGGTTGCAGCTTTCTCCTTTCATGTTGTGTAATCTGAAATGGGCATCTCAGGTTTGAGGGAATGATGGTTCCGAATCGAGGCCAGGCTGCATTGCTTACTTTCTGCACTTGCATCAGCCTTGCCAGCGTAGCCCTCGTCCTCACCATTACTTATCCGGACGTCGGCAGCAACTGGTTCTGGCTTACCATCTTCAGCCCTTTGGCGTAAGTTATTCGAATTCGACCATTCTTTACTCATTTCGTCGAATGATGGCCATGGGTTCATAATGATTATGATCCTGAAAATGCAGGGGAGCATACTACTGGAGCAAAGCATCTAGGAAGGAGCAAATAAAGGTAAAGATGATTGTCGGAGAAGACAGCACCTTGCAAGAGGTCATCGTCCAAGGAGATGATCAGCAAGTTGAGCAAATGAGGAAGGAGCTAGAGCTGAATGAGAAAGGCATGATCTATGTGAAGGGAATTTTCGAGAGATAACATATAACTAGTTACTCTTCTCCTTACTTCCCTGCATCATACAATATATACTTCACCTGTAATCACACTCATTTATCAGTAGCTATTTCCTCCAAACTAGGCATCTGATGTTTTTCGAGTAAATAGCCCGAACATGTATAAACAATCTTTATGCATATTGCACAGGAGACAATTCCAAAGATGAATATGATGTCATTGATTAGCAAGTGCTGGAATACACAATGCTAATCAGTTTCCAGCCAAAATTATACATATCCCAGTAGAATGCATCAGAATTTTATTCAGAAGCTGAGAGCATCGACACTTAAAATGTCTAAACTACAATACATACGATGCTCATCTCAAAAAGGAAACGTTGGACAAAAGAACCAATGTCTGCCGCAATAACATTTCGGCATTTTATAACTGAAAGCTTAAAAGTATAGCAAAAAAGTAACCAAGGGTGCAGTAGTGTGCAGAGCATAGGACTCAGCCAATCAGTAGCTTGTTGTCTTCCAAAAAGGAATATGTAGGCACTTCCAAGTTGTAAGGAGCTGGCCCCTTCCTTATCCTGCCGGAGATGTCATAATGAGATCCATGGCAAGGGCAAAACCACCCGCCGAAATCACCAGCATTCGGCAATGGAATGCAACCCAGATGGGTGCACACACCGATAACAATAAGCCATTCGGGGTTCTTCACCCTGTCACCATCTGGCTGTGGGTCCCGGAGAGATGCCAACTCAACACTGTTTGCCAATTGGATGTCATCTTCTGTTCGGCGCCTGATGAAAACTGGCTTACCACGCCACTTCACGGTAACAGTGGTGCCTGGTTCGATGCTGGAGAGATCAACCTCGAGCGAGGCCAATGCGAGCACATCCTTACTGGCCGACATACTGAGCACAAATTTGAGGATAAGGAGACGGATCAGCGAAGCGTAGACAAACCGACCACCAGAGAGCACGAAATAGGCGAATGCCCTCTTGCTAGGGTCGCCAGGAGGCATCCGCTCATGGTTGTACTCATCGTATACAATCTTAGGAGTGGGATTCTTAAGAGCATGAACAGTTGCAAGGGTGCCAGGAGCTACACCTTCATCATCTACTGTGGCAAGCGAGGCAAAACCTGAAATGAACAATAGTCAAGAATCTTGCACAGATTCAAAATTGTGTGATCATCACACCAGTACAAATGAAATCAGGTGCTGAAAGGTAGAAGACCTAGAACCTGATCTACACACATCTTATGCAAGCAACACAGATCATGAATTCAGTTATTCTAAATACACATCAATGATGAAGGCAATATGTACAATAGAAGCGAGCCTTTAACTTCATCCAGATAATCAATTCATCTACAGTAAGGACAAACAAACTTTCCAAACAATTTTTTTAGCGTGACGACTACTGAGGAAGAAAATTAGCTCCTTTTTTAAAGAAAATCAGGAAATAGCGGCTGCTCGAGAAAAAACAACCATAAAGGCAACATGTAAAATACAAGAACCACCCTTTATCGTTTACCCAGATAATCAACCAATCCAATTAAGGCCTTCCATTCCAATATATTCATTCTTTCTTAACATGACCGCAAATTAAGAAATTTTGCTACATTTTTTAATGAAAACCACAAAATGGTGCCTGCTCAAGAAGGACAAATGAGAAATGCGATCAAGCTCCGCCCACATATGGACCAATTCCAAACTACACCTCTTCACATCCCGTTTTCAAAGAGGAAGACGAGATCTGGCTTATCAGTCTGATTCTATTGGATAAACTACGGTTCTTCTGATGTTCAATCACATATTACCGGATTCCACAGATAGTCTATTCCTTAAAATCAAAAGCAGAAATGAATCGACACAAGGGCGACCAAAAGAAAACGATAGAAAAATACGAACCCCAAAAAATATCATCCAAAATCACAAATCACGCAAAACAAAACCAACCAGATCAGGCATCAGATGCGGAAGTCTAAATCCAAATCCTGGGGAAACCCTAAGAACAGTATTGTGCATCTATCTCATAAGGCGGAGGATGAGGGGAGGAAACCCTAACCTCGGTGAGAAAAGTAATAGCTGGAGAGGCGGTCGGCCTTGACTTCATCGGACGTATCAGGGGAAGCTCGATGAAGGGGATTCTGAGTCCCGATGGCGGTGATAGCCTGGTTAGGCCTCCCCAATGAGGAAGAGATAGAGGTTAGCCGCCGCAATCCAACCCTCAACATCTCTGCTTCTCTCTTCTTCTCTTTGCTTCTCTTCTCTGGATTTGTTTATTCTTCTCCGTCGGGCGCTCGCTTGCGAGGATTTTGATTTATTTTGGTATGAAGAGGAGGATTTTGATCGAAGAATAAAAATTGGTTTAATCCTCCCCAGGAGTTTGGTCTCCGAGTCGTGGGCTCCGGCGGATTTTCTTCCACTCCACCGTTGATGAAGAACCTATTTTTTACTACTAAGAAGCCCAATATACATATGGGCTGGCCCAATATACATATGGGCTGGCCCAATATACATATGGGCTGGCCCATTGTTAATTGATTTTAATAATAGCAGAATTTTTGTTATTTTTTGAATAAATGGGCTAATAAGTAATTTCAACATTTGTCCTATGCTGCCTTGTTTTACTTTCCCCGCCTTTGGTGCTCTTTTGTTCGAGTTTAAATTGTGTGTCGATAAATTTTTTATTAGGATCGTTCGAATAATTTATAATTTTATATACATCGTTCAAAAAATAATTTGATCTGACGGTTAAAAATAGGGGACAAAAAATATATATTGTTGTGTTTCAGCCAAAATTTTAATCCTAACATTCAACAATATTTGCAACTCTTCACTAGAAGATCACTGATATTCACTTTAATTCAAATTTATTTTAAAATAATTTAAACCAATAATATATTCACTGAAAAAATAGTGCTTCCAACAAAATAATTTAAACAGATAATATACAATTCTATCTATGAAAGTGTTTTTAGAATCATTTCCCGTAAAAAATATTAGATCGTAAACCAATTTGAACAATCGAAATATAGAGGGAAATGAGCGGGAAAATAAAGTAGACGAGCTCGGAGTAGAGGATCGTTGGTAAATTGAGGCAGATGTATATGACGAAGTAGAGAAATGAGCTGGTGATGATGCACATCGTAGTGAAAGAGAAAATAAAAGCAAAAAATTTGGGTTCCAAAATAAAGAGCGCATTAGATGTATTCGGCATCGATGGAATGGCTGTACCGTCACTTGTGTTGCTCTAGATGGAAAACACATCTGAGATTTTGGTGGCCTATTTCAATTTGTTGAAGATGGTGTCGATCTAGAGACTGAGGACTTCCTCAGAGTTTTGGAGCATGTCGACGAAGATGGTGGCAAGTGTCGTTATCAAATTTCTCAGCTGCTTTTCCATCTTCACATTTTGATGTAGTCAACTTCGGTACTTATTAATTCATTTTGTCCTCCGTGAAATGTTTTAGTGAATGTTGTGAAGTCACATAAAAAAATATTTGGGAAAACCTCCCAGCTTTTCGAGGATTCGTATAAACTATGGTGAATAATTTAGGACGACAAATCTAAAATAAGCTATTTCGTTCATTGACACCATAAGTGAACTTAACTTTCAAATACTTAACGGTCATTAGACGTTCGGTGTGATCTACTTCTTCATCTTCAAAGATAACTTTACATTACACAGATGACAAACAGGTTTTTATGATAATATCAAAGCGAAAATAGGAACTGTTACCAAACTTGGGATACCATACCTTCTGGTGGAAGCAGCTAATGTTAATAATGTCGAACTGCACGAATTTTGCGATGAAATCCTTCAATCCAGCAAACCACATTTGTGTATCGTCAATAGTGCAGTTCATAAAAAACTGAACCTTCAATTCATCCGAGACATCCTTTCTGATCTCAATTTTCTTCAATTTTCCAAGGGGGATAGTTTGTAATATCTGATGACGAATTCCTCAGACCTGGCCTAGCATCACGTTCAACCTCTTCTAATCCAGGTGGCACACACAGTGTGAATTCCTCGAGATTAGGATTAGAAATATTCAGATCCTTCATAGAATGATCATATTCATTTAGGGTTAAGGATTTCAGAGATTTGAACTTGGAAATCAGCCGCTCAAGGTCCATCCACACTCGAATGAAATAATTTCAAAACAGTCAACTCGGGAGCTGTAAGTTCAATCCTTGGGACCTTCAATAGGCATCCAACATGCAGAGTCTGGAGTCGAGCAGCTGCAATGTCAATTTCTTCGATCGAATCACAGTCACAGACTTGCAGGGTCTGGAGTCGAGCAGCTGCAACGTCAATTTGTTCGAGCGAATCACACTCACAGACTTCGAGCCTGTTCAGGTTGGTAACATTGCGAACCTGGAGCGGAGAGAACGCAGAGGAAGATGGAGATCATCATATTCACAGTGCTGGTTGTAATCAAAATGGATACCTGCCAACCGGAGGATTTTCAAGCTGGAATTAGAGAGTAAACGAAAGGGCAAGTGGAGGCGGCCAATTACCGAATGTAAGAGCACTCACACATTGATCGAGATCTCTTGGGATTTCCTCTTTGATGCTAAATCCAGTAGCTGACCAACCAAAGAGGAATAGGGTCTCATGTCGTCCACTGGTAACGAAACCTTGAGCGATTCCATCGACAAAAGCTCGTCTTGATTCAACCTCTCGATAGCTGCCTTGCCGAATTTCGGAAAATTCTTCCTTGTAATTCTTTTGTATTCTTCGTCAGCGTACCAGCATTTGGATACCAGTCCCTTTAAATCCTTGTAGTTTAACTCCACGATTGGATACGATCCCCAGAGGTTTCGCCATCGCCTGGAAAGGGCCGTGGTCAACGCTGGTTCCCTAGAGGACTTAAGGCAGCGGAGGATGCAGTGCATAATTTCATCCGGTAATTCTGAGATCCCATCGGTTCCGGTTGCGGTGGATTCATTCCCATGCTTCTTCATCGCCGGTGATGATCGGGAAATAGCTGGAGCTAAGTTCTGTGTTTGTTTTGGGGACTTTCCGGAGTTTTATATGAAAGCCCTAAGATTGGTCTTAATCTGTCAGTTGGACATGGGCCTTCCGAATGGGGTACAAGCCTACAATGTATATTCTGGTTTCTCAACCATAAGACGCGGTAGGGTCGAACTGTAACCGATTAAACCGAATAATCGTATTCATTTACGATAAAAATAAATAATCGACTTCGATTTGTATAGAAAAAGTCAGTAAACCTACACCGTTTTCCACTGATTACGGATATTACCATTTATCCGAATAATTATCCGTACAAATTTAAAATTAATATCCATCTTAGAAAAGTAAGTTATGATATAAATTATATTTGTACCCATGTAGTACACAAGAACTCACAATTAACAAAGGTAGAAATGTCCTTTTCCAACAAGTTTATTTTACTTTAACCTATTATTAGCCATTACAATATTACCGTAGAATATATGTTTCGTGCCATCAACAATTCAAAATGAATTGTAAAGCATGCTACAAATTGTAGTCCAAATAACAAATACAGTTAAATCCGATTGAAACTATGATGATATAGAATATTCGTATATTTAGTATCCAGCCAAAATTTAATATCGCATTCGTATTTATAATTCAAATTATGAAAAAAGTGAATATTCGTTATCAAAGACTTAATATGTCGAATACGGTTAACTTTAATTAATCACAACCCTTTTCCCAGTCCTAATACCCACTGCCCGCTTCTATCATTCTCGTGATGGCCTAGGGTTGAAAATTCGTTAACGCTTAGTGGTGCACTTTGATGGTTTGCGGTTAACCACTAACAATCATAGCGTAGTTTTCCGCTGCCATTTAGTCCAAATCGTGGTTATCGGTTTAACCGCGGTTAACCTGAATAATTAGATTGAAAATAAAATTCCTATTTTCTAAATTCTATTCTAAATTTATAATTTCTCCGTCTCCCCACTTCATCCCTCTCCCTCCCATCTCCGTGTCGATTGTCGAAGCCTCTCGAAGACCCTTCACCTTCAGTCCTTCATTCAGTCTCTCACTCCGTCTCAGGCGACACCGGTGAGGCGGCGACGGTCTCCACTCCTCGACCGCTCCACGACTCCAGCTCTCGACTGACTATATAGATTAGTTTTCCAGGTTTGCTCGAAGGTTTACATATAGATTAGTTTTTCCTAGTCTGTCTGACATCTTTCAGATTCCTGCGGATAGCTTGGCAGAATTCTAATTAGTTATTCAATGCAGAAACATGGCTTTGATTGAAGAAGTTCCACTTGAAGACAAGAAACAGGAAACTCCCCAGAAGTTTCCTCCCGAGAAGCCTAAATCACCGTCGTCAGAGGCCGCTACAAACGTAGGGCACACCACTGCTATATCATCCACGGGATCTGGAAGTGCTGATGTGAGAGGGAATGACTCGGATGGTTTCGAAACTGCAAGTGAACGTGATGTGAGCGACAATGATGATGATAATCAAGAGGGGCAAAAACACTGCGACAATGTTGCAAATGAGGAAGAAGCAAACCAGGTCTAGGGTTTTTTCTTCCCCAAATTTTGTTTGTGGCTGTGTTTAATTTTCTGATATTTGGATTGCAATTTGGTTTTCTCGCTTTGGATATTTAGATTGAGTAGTATCTCATCCTAGTTTTGCTAATTGTGAACTTTGTGACGTTTGCTTGGTAAAATTCATAGGGTCTATACTTTCTTGAAGAATACAACTTTGTTAACTCTTATCTGACACTCGTAAACTTCCATTTCTTAATGAAGGAGAAAGCATTAGCACTGGCCAATGATGCTAAATTGGAAGGCAATAGACTTTTTGGGGATATGAAGTTTGAGGAGGCACTAGTGCAGTATGACATTGCCTTACAAACTACACCTGACTTGCCCTCTTCTTCGGATCTCAGATCCATATGCCACTCGAACCGTGCTGTATGCTTCTTGAAACTGGTAAGCTTCTTCTTTTTCATTGAGACTGGGGTGTGTTGCAACATTCAGTATGCTATTAGTTTTAAAAATATTCCGTGTGACCAACTACCAACTGTCTGAAATAATTTCGCGGATATGATCTCTCATTATTGGTTGGTGATTCCCCTAATTCACACTCCCAGTGAATTCTCGAGTATTGTGTGATATCCTCCCAGATGGATATTATATTTCTATATTGATGTTTCTTCCATAGGTCATATGGGTAATGTACATTGCAACTTGGAGTAAATAATAGTGAGCAAGTTCTTATCTTACGTTCAGTTTTCATGAGATTTCAATTATATAGGCCGTCTGATTGTATTTTATGTCAGTAGAGTAGAAAACAAATAGCAGGGCCAGGCATGTGGTTTGGGCACCAAGATGTCTTGTCAGTGTCCTGGCAACTGCATCTTTTCTTCTACCAAATAGAATGAGACATCTGAATCTTATTGCGAGTAGACTCTGCACTGTAGATCTCCTCTTCTCGTCTCTTTCCATTTCTTTTTGTATCTCGTTTCCCCGCTGTCCGGTCTCTATTCCTTTCCTCTTAGCTTTACTGGTGCAGTAGGCCGACAGGATCTCAAGCTATTTTCATAACACATTAAATGTCTGTAATTGAAGGATACAAATGTGACCTTTTCGCTAACTGAGAGTAGAATAATGTGAAGAATGTCTCTGAAAGGCAATCATGAAGGAGTTGCTTCATTTGCTTGTGCATCCATCACTAGCTTATTTCTTTTATTTAGCAGGCAGAATTAGCTACAATGCTATAGGCTTAACTTGAATTCTGTTTATTTCCTCCCCATATTTTGTTATAGGTTTGTATTTTACTTATAATGCACTCCCTCTTCATGCCTTGTTTTAAGCCTCTTAGTATTACTGTTCTTTTGTCCTTGTTAAAGATTGACAATATATGGATCGTGAATCAGTTAATGCAAGTTTGTGACATGCTATTGCAGGGAAAATATGAGGAAACGGTTAAAGAATGCACAAAAGCACTAGAAATAAATCCTTCATATGTGAAAGCTCTAAGGAGAAGAGGAGAGGCCAATGAAAAGCTTGAGCACTTTGAGGAAGCAATTGCTGGTATGTACTGATTGACAAGTTGTTGTACTTTAAAATTTGACATATTGGCTAAATAAGCGGCTTCTATTGTTTTTGAAGTATTGGACGTTTTAACCTTGCTTGATTTGCTAACTTAATAACTTGTTAGAAAGAAACAAGGAGGTTATGCACTGGCCAGATAGCTGTAGTTTAAATATCTCATTGTGTGTATGTCTGTGGCTGCTGCAGATATGAAAAAGATTTTGGAGTTAGATCCTTCTAATGACTTCGCTCGTCCATCTATTGCTCGGTTAGAGCCATTGGCAGCAGAGAAGCGAGAAAAACTGAAGGAAGAGATGATTGGTAAGCTGGATGAACAATCTTGATGTACTCTGTATTGCTGTTTATTTTGTATGGTCCTAGGAAATCGCCATCTATAACATGCTTCAAAATTGCATAATCATTTTTTCCCTGGTAATGGTAAATTTCCCATTATACATCTGTTATACGCATGTCTATACGTGTATCTACCCTTTATCCCTCCCTTTTGCTGTTTACGATGATGATGATAGAAAACATTAAGAATGCCTAGTGTAATGTAAATGGACCTGCTCTTTGCTTAATAGTATAGCATATTTTTCTTCTGTACATTATCTGCTGCAAGCAACTGAACTCCAATATCTTCAAATCTTGCCATTGAATATAGCATCTCCGACTATCTGTCTGTGAAAACTTGCTGATTTCATATTTATCCCATTGCAAAGTATGACCGAGTCATTTTGCTCCTGTTGTAGATGCTCTTCTCTTTCTAAATTACAAAGTATCTTTTTTGTTGACAATCTTAATAGTGAACACGATACTAACATATACTTATTTGATGGGGATTTTCAGTAGTCTGTACTTGTTAATTCTGGCTGTCTTACGAACTGTAGGACTTGCATCCTTGTTTCGCCTGTGTTCTGTGATTTGAATCTGGCCCTTCAAAATTTTGCTTAATTCACTGCCGTTCATAGTTTCTCTTGTAGTGTAGAAATTTCTTTGGCTGAATGCAAAACTTCTCGTCGTTTCTTGAATTCCTTACCACCGTGCATAGTTTGTTTGTAATCTTATGTGTGGATTTGTATTGTATGAACAGGGAAGCTGAAGGAGATGGGGAACTCGTTGTTAGGGCGCTTTGGGATGAGTGTGGACAATTTCAAAGCAGTGAAAGATCCAAATACTGGATCTTACTCGCTTTCCTTTCAGAATTAGAGTTGGTTCTTGGAGGCGTCCCACTAGAGCCTCTGGTTTTCAGCCTCGGAAGAGTATGATTGATGCCTTGCGGTACAATTGCAGACTTCTTCAGATAGAATTTTATACTGGCCAGCCAGTCTTTTATTTCCTGTGCATATTGATGTCAAAATTACAAAAGTTTGAGCTAGTTAGTGGTTTCCTTTCCGTCAAGACTGAAGATTGTAGTACTCGTCAATGGGAGTCACTCGAGTCAGTGAACTGGCGCAACATATTTTAATCACTATGGTTATTATTGTGCGTCTCAACTGTTCAATGACAAATGGGGTTTTGAGTTGCCGGAAACCCATAATCCTTTCAAAATAGCTGTAGTTTTTGCCAAGGCCATTGGTGCTTGGGTTCGTAGAGGGGCTTGGTAGGGATATGGCCGTCTCGACGACATGGAGCAAGCTCGGTCTTGGGCATGGCAATGAAGCGGGTTTGGGGCAGGGTATATATATTCATTACCATATTTGTTCTTAAATTTTATCCTAATTTCCATTCCCGTTTGAATATATATTTTCATACTTATTTTTATACTGGTAAGTTTCGAATAAATTGAAGAGAATCAAACTACATCATTCCAAATTTCAAAGGTTTTTAAATGATATGTTGTAATAAACTAGGTATGAATTGATTATAAATGATAGATAAGGTATCAAAATATTAATTTTTAATAGGTAAGATGTCATTTATATTATTAATTCGTTTTCTTTTTTAGGTAGGATATAAAGGTTGAAATATAATTTTACATGTATTGGTGGGGAATGAGGATGAATATGGGGATAGATACTAAACTCATTACGGATCCGTCTCCATTCTTTTTTTTACGATATTTTCTGTACTCATCCAGTAAACCTTTCAATGTTTGTATTGCCCTTTTCTATAAAATCAAATAGGATCAAATATCCGTGCTGTCGAATAAAATTGCAATGCCTACTCGGGCTTCGGTAGTTGAAATGAATAGTGGTAAATCAATTGGATCATGACGATTATTTAACCTGGTGGGCCTTTAAAGGGCTTCCCCGTAAAAATGGGCTTGTCCCAAACTTTACCTTAGCCATTTGGGAAACGGACTATCGCTTCAAGTTTCTTTTATGTTTATAAATCAAGTACTAAACTACTAATAAGCACACACTACAACAACACTGCGTCGGAGGATTCTCTCTACGTTCAAGCAGCACGCTCCTCCACCGTCGATACCTTAAACATGGAAGATACCTTCAGATCCCGAGTCGACAAAGTTTTCGGTTCTCTTCCCGGAGCCGCCCCAACCGCGGCGACCACCCCCAGCAGCTCGCTCTGGTCCCTCACCGACGATGAAGTCGAGGCTGTCCGTTGGAGGAAGAGCGCCGATGATGACGATGACGATGACGACGACGACATGGAATCACTGTCGGCTGGATTAGTCGTAGGTGAAAAACCTAAAGCGACGCCCTCCACGGGTTTCCTGGACCCGATTGAAAACGACCTCGATGACCTAGATGACGACGAAGAGGAGAAGAAGAAGTGCGGAGGATCTTCAGATGCTCCGCTTGAACCCAAGCCTGATGATTACAACGATGAGGAATGGGAGATTAAAAACTCCATCGGTCGCGACTGCACTCTCGATTTTGAGGTAATGATCGAATGAAGAAATCGATATTTTTGTGTTCGTTAATTGGTTGTAGGTCATTCGTTAATCTCTGTGGTTAGAGCTAGCAATTGGGTGCTTCATACGCGCCTCCCGTTTATTTGTTCGCTGGATTTCCCAATCTCCTCCTTTTTCTTAGAAATTAGGGTTTTCTTATGAATTAACAATTTATCAATTTGGGGATTTTTTCGTGAAAACTAATTAAGAATTTGAATTATGTTTCAGGACGAGGAAGATCAATACGATAAAGTAGCCGTTGGCAGGGTAAAATCCGGCGATCGAGTGTATATGAAGGATTTAACGAAGAATCAGTACGACATTGACACAGGCTCTTCCAGTTCACTGAAAAAAGGCTTTCTGAAGAAGGATCCACGGGCAAATCATATGGCAGCCAAACTCAGGCTCAAGGAGGATGACGAAGCTGCAGCTAACAAGATTGACTCTTTGAAGGTTTCTGGCAATGGTGGATCCCAACAGGATAGCAGCCTCAAATCCATTCTGAAGAGGAAGGGTGATCAATTGGAAGCTCAGAAGAAGAAGCAGCTAGACGATTCGAAGTCTAGCAAGCGTGTTCGATTTGATCCAGAATGCATTGATGGTTCCGAGGATCCATCAGATGATATAGAGATGGAAGGGGGTGATGATTCCCTCGTCTACCCTATGCCTGAGAGTTACCCGTCTGGAATCCCAGACTATATGCGGAATCCTACCAAGTATACTAAATACACCTTCCCTGCAACCGATGTAGACGAGGGTTCCAACCGGCAAGCCTATATGGACTTTCTGAAGCTAACAAAAAAATCGGAACCAGAAGAAAACGACCTCGGTGGTGAACTTCCAAAGTCGCTCCAGTTTGTGCCGAGAAAGAAGGACAATTGCAACGAGGATTCGAAGAACAAGCAGGAGAATGTTAGTCACAGGAAGGGCGTCATAGCTGCCGCTGCTGATGCTGATTTGGAAGCTGGCGAAACTTCCAATATGGATGAGGATGTACCAGAAACAGAAGCTGGTACTCAAAATGGTTCATCTGCGAAACCAGGCCGCCAGTATCGAATGAAAGCTAAAGCTTGAAGGGGATGATGATTCCACATATAAAGACCCTGCAATTTTCAAAGTACACATCTTTGTTGTTATTTGCATTTGAATACCATGACAGAGTTGAGAGTTGTAAGTTCAAATGTAGTCTGTTTATCTAGTTTGCATTCTAGAACCATTTCAGGGCCTGTTTATTTAGTTGGCATCATAATAAAGAAAAATTTGGCTGAGCAAAAATGGATCCATCTTTGATTCATCATCCTATGCAATTAGTTCCGGACATACAATTAGTTGGAGTTTGCAATCAGAATGTCACTTCTCAATGAAACAAATGCTCATCAAAGCTATCCAAAACTACTATGTAGTCACGTTGGCTCCTCCCGATATCGGTAATCATTGTATGGCACCTCTCATGTATAGACCTGCTTGTTAGGCTGAGGTGGATTGAATAACAACAGCTTCCATCTATTTATCAGATTTACACTACTCCTTTTAACAGTTTTTAACTTTCAACTACTAAAGCATATGACGATATCATGAGCGCTAGTACAGTCTCTTTCTGCAATCGGATCCACCGCAGTAGCAAGGGACACGTTTAATCTTGCCGTCAGGACCCGTTACACTATCGAGGGCGTATCCGTAGTCATATGTTAGTTCCTATATACACACAACAAGAAGAGACGTTACACCATGTTAGGTAAAACCCAGAATGAGACTATTGGAGAATAGACGATAAATAGAAAAAGAGTTGTCCAGAACCGTTTTTTTTATGAACAAGTTGTCCGGAGCTGTTGCATCCCAATAACTCGAGTTGTTGGGAGACGGTTCAGATTGGTTTTACTAACGAAAGCCACACGAGAAAAACCATTGTTTTAGATGTTGGCGAAAGCATGTGAAGCAAAATTCAGAGGAGGTGTGTCCTAAAAGGCCAGGGGATGGAATGTAACCTGCAGAGGAGGTATGTTGTCAGCAGCAAATAAGACGACACGGGCAAGTCGGAGGTCTTGGTGTGAGCTCAGAACGCACTGGACGAACAGATTAGGAGAGCAACTGTGGTTAATAAACCTAGCAACGTTTCCACTGGCACCTGCATCGATGCAGAATTCTGGGATGCTGTCAGACTTTGACTCTTCGGACGCAATGCTTTTGCTGTCTGGAAGTGATGCATCCCGTGATCGTCTCTGTTTGGACAAAGAAACAGAGAACATAAACAAAGCAGACAAAGCTATCCACACAGATAAGGAAGAGAATCAATATATTGCACCTGACCGATGAACTACACAACGATAAACAACAATAAACAACGACGGAGCATCAATCTCAACATCGACAAGGGATAACTTCAGAAGAATGCTTCATTTGCATTTGCATTTTCCACGTGTAGCAACAAAATAGACATTCAGATAGTGAGCTATCTCAAGGAATATCAGAACATAAGCACGGGAGAAGATTATTAAATCAGCACTTCTGCAAAACATATATTGCAGCGAGAAATCGATATTAAGTACCTCTCTCCCGCCCAACCCTCTCATGGTCTGCAAGCAGTCAATCTCAAAAATATAATCATTCCCTGTGAGACTATCAACATCTTCTGTTCTCTTGAGTACTCCAACATACTCACAAACAGATGACCCAGAATAAATGAAATCCCATGACCGTACAGCCCAACCCTTCTTAGGTGAACGGAAAACCTGTTAAGATAGGCCAATCATTTAGGTTAGATATTGATTTCTAATCAAGAAAAGCATTAGTAGGTCGATAGATGGAAGTGCAACCTCAAGACGATATCTCAGTCCCCTTTGAGAGGTTCGGTTAACACAGCTTGGTCCACAACCACAAGATGGACCACACTCATAGACAACATCCTTTGCTTCGATTAGCCTGGGTTTTAAAAGAGATGACACTCACTGGTTATTACACAGAAACCCCAGAAATAAGAATGTTTGTCCATCCTGTAAGGCGTTAGTTATGTAAGATTAAGGCGTGTTGAAGATGGTACCTGCCACCATCTCGATGGACATATGGGAAATCAGAACCATTAAGCTTTGCACAAGCACAAGTTCTGGGATCCACACAGGTCCCGTTGCAGTTACATCCAGCAGTGGTTTTGGGGAGCTTTACACCTTTGGCAATTTTATTAGTCTTCAAGTAAGTAAAACCTGAACGTAAGAATCATAACAAGAGAAAGGATAGTGTAAGGATGCCCATAATTTTCTCAAGCCCAAGGAGGCGTTTGTAAAATGGAGTTAAATGATTAACGGAATCCAAAGCTCCAGCGGCAGTGGTTTAAGGAAAATGTATCAGTATATACTAAGTTTCAACTTGCCAGATGGAGGAACAGGTGGATCGTCAACCAAATTTGTGGCTGGAATTGGAACGTCCTCAAGTCCCCCAGTGATATCATCACATACCAACCTGTGAGAATTTGCAAAAGATCAATTCATTGTGGGAAACACCTTATCACAACAGAACTACGCATAATTGTTCAACAGTGATTGTATTTGTACCCTCGTATTTCAGAGATAGCCTGGGGAACACGTCCATTTGTGAATTGCACCTATGGTTAAGTGTATGCCAAAGATATTATGAGCAATTAAAGAATATAGTGTACTAACCAGACACGCATGCACAAATTAGCAAAATACGGATGTCTTGTAATAGACTAAAGGACAATTCAAATGAGAAGAGCAACAACGGAAGCTAAAAGAAGTTATATAAAATCAGAAAATAACATAAAAATCCCATCACTAATGAAGCTAGCATAGGTAGGGTTGTAAACACTCAAAAGTAAAAAACCTAGGAAGTCACAATGCTATATTAAAGATCCAATAAAATCCTTTATAATACCCGCTCAAAGACCTATAATTGACACAGAGAAAGGGTTTATGAATTTCACTCAGAGAAAATACCTCCATTTCGTAATTAATAGGATTCATAACAAAGCAATTTGATTTTCCAAACAGGCAGACATTGCATAAAAGTTAGCTATGCAATCACGAGACTCTGTCCTGGCTTCCCTTTAACATCGAAGGTATAAACAACATGAGCGACATGAGAAAACTAGCAAGAATGTTTATAGGATCAAGAAAGTAGTAATAGGAATGATATTTGTAAGAGAAAACAAAAGGGGGAACACAAACCTGATTAGTGGTCAATATTGGCTGGTCTTTGAGCCGCTTTAGCCCATACTTGAATACGGTGAATCCAGATATACCCTTCTCGGCCCAGTACTTTTCCACCTGTAGGGAAAATATATTTTGGTAGTCAAACGGAAGTTAATTTCTCTTGCATGATGAAAAAAAATTAAACCAAGTTCTCTATCAATTACATTCAATATCAACCTCTTATCGATAAGTTACAAGGATAAATTACAGGGGGGAAAATGAGAACAAAATGCAGTAAACTATGCAGTCCTTTCAAAGTCATTATTCACATTTAACATCCAGTTGTTTAAGTCATTGGAAATTGGAATGCTCAATCGGGTCAAATCATATAAAATCCTAAATTGTAGTTCGGTATTTTGTTTATTGATTTCATCAATGAAATCATAAAATTCATTATCTTCAAGATTCTACTCAGAATCAAACTACATTCGGGCAAGTAAAATCATAAACAACTATGTACCTCTAAAGCTTCACTCCCATCATCTAAGCCAATCAAAATGTCATAGTCAAGAGTGCAGATGAAACTTTTGACTCTGACAAATTAACCTCACTAACATATTAGTTACCATGTTTACATTGCTTAATGCAGAAAAACTCATCCCAGGGGTTTGGCCTAGTGTGTAGCGATAACGGGAATGAAAATACCCAACTAACCCACTAGAACACCTGTGCTAAAAAGAATAGAAGAATTGAACTAGTGGATTTGAATCTTACCTTATATAAGCCATCATATGTATATACCTTGCCAACATAGCTGCTCTTGCACACATGGCCTCGAATCACTCGTACAGGCACAGACTGGTCCACGCAGTTCTGTAAAAGGAAGAGAATTCTTGCAAAGTCATGTAACTTTACACGAACCAAGTGCAAGCACAGATTGGCTTAAATAGTACTATAGGAGGAAGAGTAATATTGCACAGTCATCTAACTTTACACCTGATAAACGAGAGCACGGAACGTGAGTGAGTTTGTACATCTGATTTCTAAGGTAATAGAGTAAAATCGACTGATCAGGATCTTAAAATATCACCACAGAAGTGTGACAGTTAAGTCTTACTATTGCAGACAGCTTTACTAGTTCCACTAGATTCAAGTGAAAATCAGTTCTACTGGCCAATGTAAACAAAACCCCACGACCACTTATATGGTGTGGTGTGATCCTTGGAACAGTCAATAATTATATCCAGTAAACCATTGTGCTACCAATTGTATGATAAAGGGGGAAAAGGGAAAAATTCGACAAGAGGCACCGAGGTAGACACGCACCTTGAGTGCCAAATTTCCACGCTCCATAACTTGATCCTTACTCTGGCGCTTATCACCATTTAAATTATGCCCACCTTGACCTGTGTAAGAAACTTCATCAGCATTATCCAGGTCATCCTCGTACATTCCTGACAAGACAATGGATACCGCAAGCGGAAGTTTGTAGTTCTGGTACTCCTGAAATAGGTTGATAGTAAAATGACTATGAGACACATGCTACGCCAACCTCACCTCTTAAAAGATGAACTAAAAATAAAAAATGCACAAAGTTGGAACACCAAATAAGCAACCAGCTTTAATGTACATGTATTTATAGAAGCAACATTTGAAGATAAATGTCAACTGGTAAAGGTTATATTAGATCTAAAGCAACAGTCAAAACTGATAGCTTCATAAGAAAAAATCTGCTCAACTGTTTAGCTTGGGCGCATTGACACTGTAATTCCTACACCAAACAACAACTATGGGCCTCGTGCATGAAGGAATAACCACTGGAGTGGAGGCAGTTTGGTCCTTCATGCATATCTCAAGCATAAGAGACAAATCAGAGGGTATCCTAGTTCTATATTATTACACATACATGTTCCTGAAATAGGGCAAATCTCCATGATTGCGTTGAGAATTTTTTCAAAATAGAAAGTTAGATCCATTTGGCTCTGGCAGTAGATGAAGCCAACTGCCTGCTAAAATCACGTGTACTGTAGTAAATTGTTTTCAACTGTTTCTGTCAATGTCAGATCCACAACACCACAAGCTGCACTAATCTCTGTCGGGAATCTAGAGACTAAAGCAGAGAAAAACTAACAATGGCGATGACAGTCAGACAGTTGTTGAACATAGCTATATCCATGCCAAGCAATACTAAAGGGAAGATACTCATTCAAAAGAGCAAGGCAATGGGTGGTGCACAATAAGTGAGAACTATTGTCAAAGAAACAAAATAATAAGAGATTGAACATTCACCTTTTGGTTGGAAGCACCAATATAATCAATGCCACACAACCAGTGATTATGGATACCAATAACAACCATCTCAGCTCTTGAATAAAATTGATGCCCGACTTCAATGCCTGTCATTGAAAAATTTGAACTTAAGCCAGAAGGAAGCGCTCAAAAAGAATAAGCACTTACAGAAACGATGGCCGTTTGTAAAATCAGACGTTAGATACAAACCTGGAAGGTTGCCAATTCTTCTCTTTGGATACAATATAGCATTTGTTTGCATCATCTGCAAAAGATTTCACGCCTGGTACATCAACTTCAGCTTTTGTTTTAGAAAGAGCTATAAAACAAATCAAACTTTTGTAGACAGAGTAGAAGCACATCCGCACTTACTTTAGTCACTGCCTTAAGATCAGGACGCATGGCCTTTGATTTAGCGTCAGGTATAGCAACTTTCTCCCGCTTCCCAGGTTTCTTAAGTGCCACATTAGGGAACCAACATGCAAAAGCAATAAGACAAGAGTCATCTAAAAGGCAAAATACTCGTTTGCAGAAAACTGAAGGAATGCCAAACATCAATTATGGAGGACTAAACAACTCTTCATCTTAGGTCTGTACATGATGGTAAATGTGCATCTATTGAGCTACAGAGAAGGCCTCAGGGGTATGGGTACTGTTAATACCAAGCAAGGAGCTCACCTTTGGTTTGGTTTTAGACTTTGATTTAGGGGATTGCTTTCCGGCATTCTTCTTCCTCCCACATCTACTCTCCTCTTCCTAGCCACCAAAAGAACAACAAGGAAACGATGTGAAACGGGTAAGCTTTAACCACAAAGCAGCAAAATGCAAGCAGACTTCCAGACCCCAAATGCTACCAAAACGAAGAAGCACAGATCAATGCATAGCTAGCTTAACTCTACCAAAAACAAACAGGCGAGACAACATGCAAAAAGATTAGGTAAGAGGAGTAACGAACCTGCACAAAGTGTAGATAGTACTTGTTGAAAGTTCTCAATGTCTGAGTGACTCGAGCATGAGCACTCTTCTTACCAGATGCTCCGGTGGTTAGTACACCGTCACTAGAAACAATCTCCTGGTCCACCACCTCTTCCTTCTTCTCCTGCTTCTTCTTCTTGTGTTCCTGCACATGCCGCTCTGCCTCATGAGCAGCTCCATTACGAGCCTCTGCAGTCCTCCGACGAGTGTAGACCTGAGTTATCTTGGCGGGAGGAGGTTTCAAGGTGGAATCTGGTTCAGCTACACCATCCGGAACCCCAACTCGTTTCCGTTTGAGAATCTCCTTCTGGATACGCTGTTTGGCCTGAATACGGGCACTGGATCGCCGTGCGGGAGGGGAGTGGTCCACGGGGAGTGTCTGGGGAGTTGATTTGAGAGGAGGAGAGTCGAGGGAAGGTTGAGCAGGAACGTCGACGTCGTCGGTGACGCATTGCAAGGAAGGAGCTACCATAGCCGGAGTTTTTGGGGCGGGAAGAGGTGAGAAGCTATGTGCAGTGAAGAAGAAGAAGAAGAGGAGGAGGAGAATCGGAAGCGGTGGAGAAGGGTATGAAGAAATGGATTGTGGCTAGCTTTTTGTGTGTGTCAATCTGGGGAATTGGAAGGAATCCATGGAAATATGAGGGGAGGGGAGGGGAGGGAAGATTGCCAGATGGGTAATGGTGGAGGCGCGTGAGACGAAGAAGGCGGAGGAAAGTGAGAAATTGTACAAATGTTGGGGATGGTGGTGGGTGGGACGTGGCATCACAGTAAATTACTTTTTTTTTTGACAAGTATCACAGTAAATTACTGAAACAGTGAAAATTAATATTTCTTATTTTTTTTGGCAGGTAGAAATGTAAATTTTTTAATGGAATTTAGATAATAATCGAAAAATTTTAAGGAGAGAAAGCAATTAGTGTAGAAAAGAAACGGAAATGTTGTCTTTATGGTAGTTTAAAACTTTTTATTCGGGTAAGAAAATTTTCAAAATCATATCTAATAATTTAATATTTTTATTGATAATTTTTAGAAAAAAAATACTTCATAGGTAGGAGGAGGATTATAATGATTAGGGTATGTTTGGTTCATGTGATTCAAAATTATGGTATTTGATTGTCGTTATTGTTTGGGTAGGTGATTTGGACCTACGAAGAGATTTTGTCCCAAATTATCTGTTTAAGACATTAAAAAGAAAAGAGATTTGAGGAGATTTGAAATCACCTTATGGGCCCAGAGATTTGAGAATTTTAACTAAAATTATCATATATTTCTTTTAGTAATTGATATGATCATAAATAAACTAGAGACATTTTCATATTTTTAATTTTATTATTATTTTCCCCTCTTTATAATACATGAACTCAAAATCACTTATAAATCACTCATCCAAGCGATCTATTTAAAAAATAGCAAACTTCATTCAAATCTCTTCTATTTCAATTACCTACCTAAACGACCGGTTAATAAATCTGATCATTATAACCCTTAATATTTGTATGCTAACTTTTAGAAAAAAAATCACCAATATTTCATTTTTTCAATAAAAACAAGAGAAATTGTAAGAAAAAAAATCATATTCATTGAAATCGTAGAAATAAAAGACCCAAAACACCAATTTAAATTACCGAAAATGGTATTTTAAAACGATGTTTTGGGTGAATACATTATTTTGAACCAAATCCTCCTTTTTGGTAGACGTGATTTGAATGAGTGATAATTGAGGTTAAAATATTAGTGCTCATTCACTGAATTTGTCATACTTAAACTTTCAATATTATCATATTTATTTTTTCCCTTATAATGAGTTTGTCCATGGTTTATTTTTTTTAATTTCACCCACCTAGTACAAAGCTAGAAAAAAGAGCATAATCGACCTACTAACGAGAGGAAATACATGATGAGATCAATGACTGAATATATCAGGTTGCTTCTCTTTGTACTTGTTCTACCACACGTTTTTGTTTGGCTACATTTGCCTACTTCTACTGGGTAACAAGGGAGCAAAGTTCATTTGAGTGCTTCAGAGACAGTACCGAGTTAGTGACTCATTGCAAATCCACACTCCGTCAAGAAAATTGATAAGGATCAGATCAGATCATTTGCTACTTGGTCATGGAGCTAACGCTGCCCCGTCACGAATCCTTCTAACGGCTTCCAAAATGTCGTCTCTCTGAAAGGGCTTGGTGAGGTGAACATCCATTCCAGCTTGAACTGCCCTGTCCAGTTCTTCCTTTGATGTATTTCCTGTTAGTCCTATTATCGGAGTGTGAATGCCATATCGTTTCTCCTCTTCCCTTATCGCTATCGTCGATTCATACCCATCCATCTTCGGCATCTATGCAATCAAGTTAACCAACATCATTAAAAACACCAAACTTTCGTTGATGATTAATACGATGCAATATGTTGGAATAAGCAGGATTTACCTGGCAGTCCATGAGGATGAAGTCATAAGGAGGGACCGGAGGAGAAACTCCATTCCTAACTTGCTCTTCGAGGGACACTCGAAAACGATCGAGAGCTTGCACTCCGTCTCCACACTGTTCTGACTTGGCTCCTAGCTTCGAAAGGATGAATGTGGATACAACCCTGACAGGTTTACTATCATCCACAACCAAGAATGTTACTCCATTCAAAGGCATGTTTTCAATGCTTGATTTCACCACATCATGTTCTTGTTCTTCTTCTTTCTTGATCTCCAAGTCTCCCATAAATGGGGGACTTGATTTAGCTCTGACGATCTGATGCCTAACACACGAAGAAGAAGAAGAAGAAGCACATAATTCTTTGATTTTCTTCCTGGCTGGTGTTGTTACTTCATATTCTGGGAGGAGTTTGATTACATCAATTAAACCAGCACCATGGAATGGTTTCAGCATTATTTCATCGCTGGGATCAATGAGGTCACCCTCAACTCTTCTCGATATCGGTTTATCGATCCACACAACCTTGAGGCTAGAGAAGTGAAGGCATGTTTTGAAGTCCGTCACAATTTTACGCAGTTCCTCGAACGGTCCAGCACAGGCATCAACCACCAGTAGCAAAAATCCTGATCCAGTTCGGAGAGCCTTGTTCCTCAAGGAATTTTTTTGCTCGTCCTTGCCTTCCATTGCACTCAATGGGATATCCTTTGATCCAGCACTTGAATTCCAACTCCTTGAACCTGTGTCAGATTTTCTTAAAGAACTCAAAGGAGAAAGAGGATTCAGATTTGACTTCATTTTCGAGAGCACATATTGGAGGTGTTCCCAGTGCTCCACTACTGTCACCTTTATATCCAAATTCTCCATAAACTTCTGTGAAGCTCTCCTTCGTGCTTCGTTCTTGATCAAGAGCACGACATGGGATCCAACCCTCCTTGGACTAGGAACACACAGTCCAGGATAGCTGAAGCTTCTATTATTACAATCTTCAGTGATCTCATTTCCCAACTGATCTAAGTCATTTCTTATGTTGTTATGATTAGTATCAGACACGGTGAGGAGGCAGTTGAACCTGAAGCAAGTTCCTTTCTCATCATTTTCCTTATCAACTATCTCTATTTCTCCTCCCATTAGGCGTACCTGTTTCAGATTTTTTGCTGTCAGAACAAATAAGTCAATTGCTATATGCAGTCCGTATTTTACTTCGTGCAGTCTCTAAATTAACTATTTTACCCTTAATAAAACACTTATTTACTATTTTGCTAAAATAACTCGTATCGTATCAATCATCGATGACGGCTTCGAAATTCTCCCTCTTCTCAGAAAATTTATGAGTTCAGCAATGGCGTCTTCGATAACATCCCTCTTCGTGGATTCGCTTTTCAAAACCATTATTCGTATTGATGACTAATGTGATAAAAGTTATTTTAGCAAAATAGTAAATAAATCTTTTTATGAATGGCATATTAGTCCATTTTTATTAAATTACGGACGATATATAACCACAATAATTCATTACTGATTTACTTACCAAAGATTGAACAATGCCAAGTCCCAAGCCAGTGCCAACTTGCCCTTCAGAATTTTCCTTCACTTGAACATAATTTTCAAAGATAGACTTCTGCTTATCTTTAGGAATTCCTTTACCTGAATCATCCACCTCAAAGACAAACTCTATACGATTCGGATTGTGCTCCATAGCACTTAGAATTTCCTCAACTTGGTCGTCTTCTCCATTGTTGTTCCACTTGACCAATTTCGACACCCATCTAGAGCAACCATCATGGTAGGATTCTATAATCACGTTCTCCAAATCTGGTTGTTGAGCCCGGGCTCGAACAACGATTTGCCCTTCATCTGTGTACTTCACAGCATTGCTCACTAAGTTCCACAATACCTGTTTCAGCTTTCCCCTATCACCTATCACGTGACTAAACTTGAGAATGGAGACATGTGATAAATCTAAAATCAAGTCGACGTCTTTCTTCATGGCCATTGGATGACACAAATCAACCACGTCCTCAAGAACACTAGCTACACTGAATTCTTTTTCTTCCAACTGCATCTTTCCTTCTTCGAGTTTGCTTGTGTCTAGCATAGCACTCAAGAAACCTGAACCAAAGAGAGCAGGTTCAGTAATGATTGAATATCCCTAACTTTTACCAGTATAAATGTTCATGTCTTACTGATCAAGTCCTTAGTGGAATCATGAATGGCTTTCAGGTTTGTTGCTCTAGCAGAATCTGAGGAGCAGTCCATAACGCAATCCTCTATGAAGCCAGAAATGGGTGTCAACAAGTTACGAATCTCGTGGCTGGCACTGGCAAAGCCGAGACTCTTCTTCAAAGACTTCCTTTCAGCTTGTTGAGTGGCTTCCATTTGTTTTATCAACGCTCCACGCAGCTGTATCACCCTTTTTGCAGCCTTTGCAGTGAGCAGCAAGAATCCAAATATGGAGATCACAAGCACACCGATCATTACCATTAGCAGAATGAAAGCTAACCTTCTGCTCCTATGAACAGTACCGCTTCCCTCCGTCTCATCATTTGGAAATGCCAATGCATAGAACTGAATCACAAAAACATTATATGAGGAATTCAAGCGGTTTAGTATTTTTCGAGATAAGAAAGACGAGCTCTCTCAACTTACCATTTCCACTCCAACAAGTTCAATTGAGGAACAATATACTTTGTATTCTTGTTGTTCAATATTGACAACAGCAGCACCATTGCCGAAAAAGCATGTAACATTCCCACCAGCAGCAGTAACAATGGAAACTGAAGCTCTATCAATTTCCGAGATCTTACTATCTGGAATACCATCTAAAACCACTTGATTACTATCTCTGGTAGCTATGTGCAATCTCCCTCCTTGAAGGTCAATGCTAGTGAAGAAACGTCTGACTGTTTCAGCTGAAATTCCCAGCAATACTGCTCCTTGCTCATGCACACCAGCTAAAGTGATGAACATGAATTCTTGAGCATTAACTTTCCATCGTTTGCTCACAAAGGAGTGTTGTTTTTTGTTGCTACTCAAAGTTTCTCGAACCCAATGCCTAATTGACCTCATTGGGACGCTGGATTTCGTTGCATTTCCATTCAGCTGTCCTGTGTCTGAATCAAGTGGTTGCTTATAAAATGCCATTTCTCTATAGTACATTGCATAGATTTGGTTACCCTCATAGTAGTACGAGAAGAAAGAGTCTTCTAGTCCAATGTATCCTATTTGCGAAATGTAAGGGATCGTTATGAATTCCTGATACAACAGAGGAGCCACCTATCCACAATGACAACAACAAAAACATTAGTCAGTGTAGCAACACATTGATGTATATCAGTATATTACTACATAAACAAGTTTAGAGGGACTTAATAGTACCTTGACCTGCATTTCAACCTGTGAGTTTAAATCAGTTGGATTAAGTGAATTATGCATCAGACGGGCCAAATGCATTGCAGACAAGTTGAACTGATTAGCCACAATAGCTGTTTGTTCAACCTGAGATGTCAAACAAGAATGCAAACTGTTGGTACTGGTCTCCATCATGTCCTTCATATCGTTGGTTTTCTGATACCAAAACCCGATTGCTAAGTTTGAAACGACCAGTATCCCGATCCCCTACATAAAACGAGGTATCAATCAAAGCCTATATAAATCTTGGTTGTGATATGAATTGTAGAGACTCGATTGCTATACCAGTACGACGGTGAAGAAAATGGGCCGCATGATTACACGAGTTCTGGTCTTCGTGGTCATGGTGGGAATGAAATTTGGTGATTATCTTCCTTACTTCTGAATTGTCAGATATGCTAAAGAAATACGTTGAATGCATGCAAATTCCTTGCTTAAGATTATAACAGCGCTGGCTCAACTCTCTGAGTGTTTCTTCTTAAAACTTCAGTCTCTTGCTCACTTGATACACGATATAACATACGTGGATAAAAGAATCAATCTGGCTGAAAAAAAAAACAATGTTAGAGCACTGGTCTGAGAGCCAACAAAAGGAAAGGAGAAAAGGAAGGTTGTACTTGCGTACCTGATGGAAGACTCTTGGAAGATATTTAAAGCCCTGGAGAGTTGGCAGGATTACTGTCCTGTAAAGACGAGTGAGAAAGATTGAGAGATCTTAATGCAGGAGATATTTAAAGCCTTGGAGAGTTGGCAGGATTGCTTACATAGTAACAATTGTTTGCAACCAGTTGGCAGGAATTAAAACTTTGTTTTGATGGTAACAGAAATAGTGTATCTATTGAAGACAAGTCCTAATAAGACGGAACAACTGAATCTTATGTACATTTAAGGTATACAATTATGTCTAAGATTACATTCCTGATGAACAATTTTTTTCTCCAGATGATGCATAAGTATACTACAAAATCATATATTTTTTAATAAGTAGAGGACGGTAGAGTCAAACCCTACGACTTATTTCGAGTAACGAGTAAGTACGCTAAATGACCCTTTTTCGGTTAATTTATAGAAGTTGTTTAATTTTATAAAGGATGGAACCAGGATAATTGAAGTTTATGATCAGATATGCCATGATTAGGGTTCTTCGGAATTGAGTTCCTCGGTTCCTGAATAACTTGTTGCTAAGCATTGAAATTTTTCACTAGTAGATTGTTGTATAGCTCATGAAGTACCTTTTGTAGTGATTCTGGAACAAATTTGACAAGGCTTTTGGATTTTAGGAAGAACAGCTGAGGTATGGAACCCAGCAAAGGATAACCTGGGCAGATATAAAAGTGATATCTCTCTTGACTGATTGTTTAATTTGACTCAAGTTCCTCATTATAAGTTTAGAGTTTGCAGCAGATTTTGGTGCAGTGAGAATTCCTATTTGCTATATTGAAGCGTGTATGTATAACAGGTATCTCGGTATGAGTTGCTGACCTCTGCACTTGTGTCGTTGCAAACCAATTTATCCTACTTCAGCCAAAAAACGTTAGTTGAGTATCTCATATTCACCAGCTACTGTATGTTGTTGATGGCGTATTTCAGCAGAAAAAGCTTTATCTGAGTTGAAAGAAGGTTAAGTCTGACAATGGTTGCGTAAATCATGGATGTTAGAGCACTTGTAAGATATGCCAACAAAAGGAAAGGCAAAAGGGAAGGTTGCACATGTGTACCTGAGGAGTTTCAAAGCCTTGAAGATTATCCTGATCTCATGGAAGAAGCTTGAAACTTGAAGATATTTAAAGCTGGCAGGATTACTGTTCTGTAAAGACGAGTGAAAAAATTCAGAGATCTTAATACATGAGAGTTTCCATATACTGGTGTGTTTTTATGGTAGCTAACGGATTAAAAGTTGTTCACAAACCAGTTCTTAGGATTAAAAAGTTGTACTTTCAAAACAAAGGATTGAAAAGTTAATACTTTCAAACAAAAAGGATTAAGAAGTTGTTTTTATGGTAGCATATTTTGCGTATCTATTAATGATAAGTCCTAATATGAAAGGACAGTCGATTTTTAAGTACATTTAACGTATAGAATCATGTCTAAGATCATTTTCCTTTTCTATTCCTGAACAACATTATTTTTTTTTCTGTACTTTTAGATATCGTTCATTTTTTTACTTCGTATAGTTCGTATTTTCACTGACACAGACTATTGTATCCCTTGGCCATCAGATATCCTCACTCTTACTGTTAGCAGGAGGTGATGATCGAAAAAGAATAGAAGGTTTCCATGATGACTACAGTCTGCATATAAATATGGTTTCCTGATAAGCTTCCTTCTGATGACAGGAAACTGACAGGCCAACGAACTCTTATGCAACTACCTTCTCAGGATAATGTTGCTCTTATAAGTTAAAACACTCCAGGCAAGATTACTTATCCGTTAAGATGATCAAGTAACCATCTTTTTGCAGAGATGTCTGTTTCAAATGGAAACTCGTGGTTTCGAGCTCATGCAATGTGCCGGATCGGGATGATGGGAAGTTTCTCCTTCGCTTAGCACGCCTATGCGAGGTTATTTCACTCTCATTATCTTCTACACTGAGATGAGTTGTCATACCTGAGGTCTGATTCTATTCTCGACTTTACAAAAGGTTGGAGAAGACAAGTATCTTTCGGTGAAGACAGACAGTAGAACCAACAAGCCTGCTCCCTGGAAAGAAGGTGAGAGAGATCCAGTCAGCTTCAGCTAGCCAGTCTGAGTTTTACCAATGCGATCATGTTTTACTGTCTGCTGAGATTAATGGTCGTATATCGTTGGACTGCCGATAAAGGCAGAAATGGAGAAGAGACTTTGGAAACTCAGCATCATCAGAAGAAGAGAAAATCAGTTCTCACAAGGGAAAATAAATAGAAATCCTACTAGCACAATCAGAATGTTAATTCACGGAGTTCTCCTAAGACAGTAGAACCTTCAAAATTATTGCTGCTGTTTTTTTTTTGTTCTTCTGAGAATACAGGTTTCCACTCTCCAGCAACTTGCACAACTCCTCTTTATATAGATGGTGCAAGCAAACATTTTATGATGCATTTGCATGCTGTTGTTTCCTGGATTCAAGATCCTGGAGTCTAAGAGTCACTGCTCTCTTGTGGGCATCAAGTCCTTCCACCTCAGCCATGGTTGCAACATATGGACCGAGCTTTCTCAGGCCCTCTTCGGTTAGCGACTGCACCGTCATGTATTTCAGGAATGAGTCCAAGGATACCCCGCCATACATCCGTGCATAACCATAGGTCGGCAGGACATGGTTTGTCCCGCTAGCATAATCTCCCACACTTTCCGGTGTCCACTGACCCAAGAACACAGAGCCTGCAGCAGCCAAGTAAGAAGAAGAGTTCATCACCAAGGCAACATGTAACTTAACACTGACAGAACGGTTAAGATAGGCCCGTAATGGCAAAAGCACGTACCGGCATTCTCAATGAGAGCCTCCCATTTCTCAGCATTTTCCACATTGATTATCAAATGCTCGGGTGCGTACAAATTTGAAAAGGAGATGGCCTGTACCCAAAACCCAATTTGAAAACTATAAATCCATAATCACAGAGAGTATGTGGACAGTAAAACAAGGCAACCAATAAGTAAAAACGGACAGCCACCTCAATCATATCATGAGCATGAACAGTAAAACTGTGGCTCAGAGCTTTCATAGCATACTCTCCTCTAGGAAGACTCCCACACTGTTTACTAATTTCGTGTTCCATAGCTTCCATGTCAACTCCATCCCCAGCAATTACAAGAACGACCTGGCTATCAGGACCATGTTCAGCCTAGAAAGCAGAACCCGGGAAAAAAAAACCATCAGCAGTTGCAGAACTACAAAATATGACATTGGCTATGAGGAAGTGTGGTTACTGTCCCGTTAGAGAAATAACTACTCAGCGGGAAGTAAACCATGCACACCTGAGATAATAAATCTGCAGCTATGTGTACGGGATTTGCGTGTTTGTCGGCAATGACCAGAACCTCAGAAGGTCCAGCAGGCATGTCAATAGAGATCATAGCTTCACTGTTCTGATGTAGAACCATGAATTTAAGTTAGAAGGGCAAGAGATGCCTTTTGCAGCCACATGCCACATATATGGAAGAAGAGAAACTGGTTTACGAGAAAATGCAACTTCGACTATTATTTTGGGTGGGTAATAAAGTGAACGGACTTGAAAGCACATGAAACTAGAGAAATACCTGGAGAATCATTTTTGCAGCAGTAACATACTGATTTCCTGGTCCAAATATTTTCTCAACCTGCAAGTTTGAGTGAAAGCTCAGATCAGATATCACAATAATGACAACAGTTAAAGATTCTGCGGTACCAGAAAAGAAAACTTGTTCTAATACAATTTTAGCATCACCGAACCCAGGAAATATCAGCTCCATTACTCTTATAACTTTTTTGAGGTTCCAAAAGACCTGATATTGAGAGAAGTTAGAAGGAAAGTCGATACCTTGGGGCAGGACTCTGTTCCCCACGCCATGGCGGAGATAGCCTGCAATTGCAAAGAAGTGTTTGAGACAAGATAAAGCTAATAATGAGGTACACGCATGACCTCATATGCAGATGAACGATAACGAACCTGTGCCCCTCCAGCTTTAAGAATATGGGTCACACCAGCCTTCTTGGCACAGTACAATACCTCCTAAGGACATGAACAAACTATCAGCATAACCCCTTTCAAAAAAAATCAGATGTCAAAATGTACCTTGCATATGCTGCCATCCTGACTTGGTGGAGTTGCAAGAACAACAGTTTTGCACCCAGCAATTTGGGCAGGCTGTGCAACGCCGAAACAAGATTACTCCTTCGGTGCAAACCATGATATAAACAAAATCGGCCCAAGTTAAGCTAAGATGACAGTTCAATCAACTTACAACTGAAAGCATCAAAGCTGTTGAAGGTAGTACTGCAGTACCTCCTGGAACATACAGGCCAACAGAACCAATGCTTCTTGCCACCCTTTTGCACCTAACACCCTACAATAGTTCAAAACATTATCATAGGAAAAGGATAAAGTAATCGATCACAAGGAGGATTATACAAAACACGATCATCACTTACTTTCATGTTCTCAACATTTGTTTCACCGGACTTTTGAGCAACATGAAATGCATATATGTTGTCATATGCCACGTCAAACGCTTCCCTAACATTTGCATCAAGCTGCAACACACAACATGACACCGTAGATTACCAGATAAGCTGTTTATGTTGTATTGGGCAAACCATGCAACTGTCCACAGTGAAGCTAAATATTAGTAAGGACTCTTGATTGGGTTGGATTCGTTGTATTTCCATTTGTTCTGTGGAGAGTGGAGACTTTTGAAATGTTTTGAAAATGCCACAAGCCCGTAAACACTATTTTCGTCTTATAACGAAGAAGGCCAGTACTCACAGTTGCCCTTTTCAGCAAGACTACAGAGAACGGAGTTAGAACCTGAGATCTTGTCTCCAGACCAACTATGTCCCTAAATCACTGCCTCGGATGCAAGTGATGAACAAGTTATATGGGTTCGACCAAGCTAAAAAAAATGTAGATACTTATGGGTTGTGTTTGTTCAGCACAACTAGGCAATTGCAGAACCACCAAGGAGCAACTTTCTACTTCGCAGCGCTGAAGTGAATAAGGCACCCTAGTTACATTAGATAATTGACAAAGATTGCATTCACGGCAGTTGTTTATCCTTGCCTTATTCTTGCCTATATGGGTGAAGCTGCCTATCTTTCCAAGCATAAGGATGACGTCCAAAGAAGCTTCCACAGAACTATCCCAGGTTTGATATTCTGGAATTTTGATTTCTTTTATGATTTGTCCTTTTCAGAGCACATTGAGGCTTCATTTCTAACTTAGGATGGTAATCTTGGTATCTCCCGCCACAGAGATGCCCCGTCCGAAAAACAACAACCGGAGTAAGCTGCTAGAGAAAATACCCTCTTCCAGAGTTACAGGTCAACCGAAAAATTTACACGTTTAGTAGATATCTGAAGTACCTCCGGAGTAGGAAGCTCGGAAACATTCATAACTACGCTGTCCAAGTTAACTTTATCAAACTTTGCAGTGTACCTGCACAACATAAGCATCAAATTGAAGCATCACACTGTCCTGAAAAGCTTTGAATGTGAAAATGCCCAAACATGATCACTCACTTTTTAACTGCAGCGTCTCCCCCTGTGCGCACGTCATCAACAATTGGGTTCACCTAGCCAAATTTAGGACATAGCGTGATGATATATCGACATGGAAATGTACCCAGCAAACTCGAGGGATATGCTGCTAGAAGGCAATTAGCATAGTCCACGGAAGGGAACTCACCACACTGAAAATTGACGTGAAATCAATTCGAGGACGAGCCTTCAGGCCATCGACCTCAACGCGGCTTAGATCAGATAAGCGATAAGACTTCATTGCACACTTCACTCTGCTAAAACCGAACCCTGTCAATGGCCGGCAGTTGACAATGGCACCTGCGGCGAAGGAACGAGATTGTGGCGGGAGGACAGGTTTATTCAGCAGGCTGCTCCTCTTAAAGCACAGAAACCGGGAGTCCATAACCGCCTGCAATCAGATTAATCAGACAAGGAATCGCCATTTTCATTTTCTACACAATATCCATGAATCTGTAGAAGGAAACTTAGGGTTGGGCCGCCGGGAGCGGTGTCGATTAACGACGATGGCGGCGCAAATGCCATTAGGGAATTTTAGGTTTGGGCCCGGTTCTTTGGATTGGTCCGGTTTACTCTGGGCCGGTTTACAGAATTTTTCCTGATTTCAGAATTGGGGATATCAGAATACATATGCAATGATTCTACTAATTGGCTAATTAATAAAAAAAAATAGATCATTTAAAATTGAAAATTGGATAGAAAATGAAATTGAAATTAAAATGTGAGGATTATTCATAAAAAAATGTGAGGATTTTAGTGGAATTGAAATGGAGATGAAATTCCATCGAATTGTAGTAATCGGAAATGGATAAATTTGTTTTAAACATTTTATTATTGAATAAATGGAATGAAATACACAGTATGGGTGGTAATTCGAGAGGCGTAGTTCTCTAAGAGGGTTACAACGGAAAAAGTAATTAACTAAAAGATTAACTAACTTTATAGTATAACTCTCATCTATACCTCATCGAAATCAAGCTAAAACACAACATACACTACTGACTCAAACTGAAAGAAAATAGGTACCTAACTCGGATGTCAAACAGACGACATGACTAAAAAGAGACTACCACCTAAAAAGTTCTACACAAATGAAAGAAAGAAAAAAATGACAAGGCACGAGCTAGCACTAGATCGGCAGGGGTTTGCGTCACTGGAAGCGATGGATCTCCACGACCCCCTTTAGGGGATTATGCGACAGAGCGAGAGGGTCGCCTTAGGCAGACCCGCCTGGGTCACTCGTACAATAACGAGGGCAGTTTTCTCCAGCTCGGTGACCATCATCGCGCGTCCATGCTTCCAAACGAGAGCCATCAACAGCTATGTATTCTTTCTCAGCGCGCGGAAGTGAACCGTGCTCTATTTTCTCGACTAGAACGACCAGATATCTTTACAATTATATATAGGAAAATAAGGAATAGAGTTGGCCACATAAATTTTTGGAGGTTCCTCCTTAAATGTAGAAAAAAAAATTATTTCCAAATAACTTTTTTTATTTACACACAAATCATTTTTATTGCAACAAAAAAACTCATTAATGGTTTTAAATATCTATTTCTTCTCATTTCAATTAGTTTTTATTTTATAACATTTTATATGTTACTCAAAATAAATGGTGACCTTCAAAATTGTTGTTTGCTACATTTTTTTGAGTCCAATGACATCAATTTGTAATATTTAACTGATTTTTTTAGGAAACAATCCATCTAAATATTGAAGGTTATGTCGTTATGCGGAAGATAACCAACATGCACATCACACTCAACATTTTCAAGTATATTCAATCATATTGTTCATTAAAGTCACACTAAATGAGGTTAATATGTTGTTCATTTATAAATTATATAAAATCACTCTGAATCAATCTTTTTCAATATTATTTTAACACCACAGTGGGCTTACATTTTCTTAATTTAAGGATTATAGACGAATTCGAAAATTTAATCGGGTTAAGTCAGTTTGAATTAAACATACCTATCAAACCTAAACACATTACATATAACACGATCGTTCTTTTAATATTATTTTAACAATAATAATTCAAAATACTAATAGAGTTGAGTTGGTTTGAATGGGACATATCAATCAAACCTAAGCATAACTTAACATGATCCCTTTTTCAATAATTTTACTTGGTCAATTGAAGTTACATTTTACATATTAATTGTTACAATTTAAAGTTACAACTTTGTTTTGAATATATCAATTACAATTAGCATTTTGTGTTAGGTAATTGAAAAATGACATTGAATAAGAACGGAAAATACTAGGAAAATGAAATTATAGGTAATTGCTTTTTAATCATATATTGTTTTAAAATTTATATCATTCAATCAATTATTTTATAGACATCCATGTTTGCACAAGTTTTGAAAATAACATGACAATGGTCACCTAAATTATGGGTACATAAGGGTACATTGTTATAGGTCGTACGTTAAGCAGGCTACAAGTCATTGACCTTTAACCAATTTAGAACACTAATCGATTTCAGTCCGCTCAAATCGTACCACATTCATTAATTTTAAGTATATTTTAGATGACAACCTGTTTTCAAGATTATTCTAACGAGCCAATCAATATTTTATTTTTCATTCTTTTATTATATCTTGACCAATTTAGACTACTAATCGGGTTGAGTCGGTTTGAATGAGATATATCTATAACATCTAAGCATAACTCACATAATCTCTTTTTAAGATTCTTTTAACGGGCCAATAAATATTACATTTTTCATTATACTCAACTATTCATCAAAAAATATGTATATTTTTTAATCTTGACGACCAATCATTTTAATATATTAGCATTACAATCATCTTAACCAAAAAAATGATGTTTGTGACTTTGTAGTCATCCTAGGATAGAATTTCTCATATTTCAAAGTAGAATTTTTTTTAGTTGAAACTCAAAATAGAAAATACTTATAAATAAATCCTAATAACATACTAATAAAAAGAAAAACGGTAATCAACATCAGTAAATTAAATCACCACTAATATTTTTTTGAAGTAGCCTAAAACTTTTCATTAATACACGATAAAAAATATAAAATAAATATAACAGGATATTCATTTCATAAAATATATTAAATTAAAATTAAAATTTTCCAAATCACTAAATACACACTCTACCAATTCTACTTGAACTTAAAAATCATCACTAATATGAAACATACACAAATGATTATTGCTCCAAAATAAAGTAACCACTAATCAAAATAAACCGGCTACCGGAGAACCGGAGGTGCCCTGAGTCAAATGGCGACACGCCTTCTCGTAATTAACAAACCCCATGAACCAGAAATCATGACCTTCCACCGTCACCACCTGAACATACTTCTCCGACGCCGGCTTCTCCCTCATCACCACCGGATTCACGCTCCGGATCTTCTCCAGCGGCACCGCTACCTTGTAGTAGCTCCACGTCTGCTGCCCCGACGGCGCCGTGAACGACAGCGGCCGATCGCTGCAAAACGTCGCCTGGACGTTCGACAGATACAGAGTCCCGGCCACCGGCCCCGTCATTGTCGAGAGATAGCAGGCGAATCTCTTCTTCAGCTTCTCGTCAGGGTAGGTGGCAAAAGTCTGCTTGTACAGAGACTCGAATCCGCCTTCTGTTATCACCTTCGCCGTCAGATTCATCTTCCCCCACGCTGCTTCCGAGACTGAGGAATTCGTCTTCACTGTTTCAAGCCAATTTAACCAATTGGAATCAATTAATTGGAAAAAAAGCGAAACCCTAGAATGAATTAGAATTAGAATTTGCTTACGGTTGTGCCAGATGTTGTTGGCTAGGGATTCGGCCTTGTTGGACCAGGAATTGAAGACATGGAGGATGGAATCCATGGGGTTGGCGGCGGGTTTTTCGGCGGGAGAGTGGACCAAGTAAGGATGTTGGTTCTGACCGGCGACGGCGGGAGGAGATGTGGTGGTTGTGGAGGAAGATGAGGGAGTATGGTTACTATTAGCGCCCCAAAAGGCAGCTGCTTTCTGGTTGTCGGGATGGGAGGAAGGCGCCGCCGGTGGTCCCATGACGTATGTGCCCCATTGTTCTGTGGTCGGCGGCGGCGGTGGCGAAGGAGATGATGATGATGATGATGGTGGTGGTGGTGGATGATTGGCCGGAGTAGAAAGGAATGGGTTCATTCTTTTGTGGGTGTTGGGTGATCGGAAAGAAAGAAGTGATTGTTGAGAAACAGAGGGAAAACAGAGATCGGAAATAACTATGGAGATGATTCAGATGAAGGGAAAATGGAGGCTGTATATAATGACGGGAGTGGTGTTCTTTCTTTGTATTGAAGTTTGTAGGGTCAAGATAGCGTGTGGACTTTTCACCTGGTTCTAGGCTTTGTTGATTACTTAGCCGTGGTGTGTAGTTAAATAGTTGTAGTTAACTATTTCCTTTGTCCGATGATGATCTTCATGTGATCATGTCCCCCGTTTGAAGCTTTTCATCTTTTAGTTAAGTAATAATTACGTTACTGATTGAGTGTAGACTGTAGTAATTAGTATATAAACAAATTCCTGATATGTTTGGCCGGTAGAATGTGTAATAGCAATTGAATAGAAATTGGAAAATTAGCTCTCAAAATATATTTCGTTAGAATCTAAATTGTTCACGCGAATGAAAAAATGCTCAAGATTTCATCTCACATTTCATCTTACAAACAAATCATTGATATGTTTAGTATCTTACGAACCGTTCAACGCTTAGCTAATAAAACCATTCCTAACTTTTAAATATCTCTTCACGGTAATCTTCACATACATATACGTGGCTGTTGTATAGCAGGTGATGAGTCAGGTCCAATGTGATGTAGGCTTATGGACACTTTTCTTGGGCTCAACTATTGAACCCAATGGGCTCCTTCCCATAGGTAGTTTTCCGGGTTAATATCCATTATGGACATCAACTTATTGGGCTTATTGGACTTATATAATTATAGCATCACTTATTATTCACCATCTTCTCATTAGAATGTTCTCATTATCTCGATTATTTCAAGTATGTCCAATTTTATGGACGGAAATGGTAAATGGGTTGGTTAAATGGAGTACATAATAGGTGATATGCTATGAGAAATTATTCGGATTGGAAATAAGGAGTTGACACGATGAATTGTCAATTTTTATAACAAAAGTTGACGGAATAATCAGGTTATTACAATTGAAATAGGTTAATGGTATGTAGGTTATCTTTTAGAAGCGAGTTGATGATTATAGTGGATATTAAAGTGAGTTGATGATCATAGTGGATACTAAGCCGTAGACTTCTGCACAACATTAATTTTTGTGCACTTTTTGTATTCGAGTGATAAATCTTTTATTGGAATGAAACAAATATCGTATACGTATTCATTTGTAAAATGTAATTGAATTTGAACTCGATACTTTAAATTTGTCACCGCACAATGCAACAAGTTGAACTACTCCGATACAATTTTGACTAGTGGATCTACTCATATATCAATATTAATTACCATTATACTAGTGAAAAATATCTTATTCACAAAATTTTAAATCAATGTTAATTACCATCGTAACAAGGCACTCTCCAAAATCAACTACTCATTTTTATGTTTCATGATTTTCCTTTTATTGATGAATAAAACCTCCATGAAAAATTAGCCATCAACGACTCCGATATACAAAGTTTCACCAGATCTCCATTGTCATATAAAAACGATTTGAGTATATTTTTCTCAGAAACTTCCCGCAGTTAGACTTGGCAGCAGGTCCGTGGGTTTCGAATATTCGCTGGAGTCCGTTTGAATTGAGCCGATTTGTGCCCATCAACGGTGGGTTTTTTCGGTTTCGGGCACACCCGCGACTCGCAAATTCGAGCGACGGGCGGTCATGGTTAATGGGATATCCGACCCATCACCGATCTGATAACAAAACGACGTCGTTTTGTCTATGATATATAAACAATTTTTAGGGTTTCAAATTTCAGTTTGTGCTTTTCAATCCGAGTTCATTTCCCAGAGTTCTGGAATTTGGGTAAATGTTCTTAACTCTGAATTCATATTTGTTGGGTACTTTTTACATTTCAGTTTCTGAATTCTGAGTAATGAAATTTCACATTTTTTACTTCACATTGAGTATACCCGACAACCATGAGTTTACCTGAAAACTATACTAATATGGGCTTGATAATAATTTTTTACCCATCAAACTTGATGAATCGATGACGGACAAAATCCGTAAACATTATTCACGAACAATAAATAAGAGATATTTATCCCATATCCAACTCATTGCCAAGCCTACCCGCGGTCTACCTTACGAGTTACGAAATTGTACAACCATCAACGTCACAATTTTTTAAAAAGATGGGATCTTTCTTCAGATCTCAACCCATGAAAGTTAAAGCCATTAGCAGCCGCCACCATACTCAGTCGCGTGATTGTCATCATCATCTCTAATCGTTCGTTCCCTTTTAAATTAGCTAATTGATCACCAAGCTTTTCGTAACACAAGTACAGAAACTTGTGCTTCTTTCTTCATTCTGTTTCTTACTTTCTTGAACCACAATCCTCTCTTTCCTTCATCGTCCTCGATCCGCTTCTCCGTTGCCGGAATCCCCAATGAGCTATCAGAAGTTCCCATCCGCCCCGTACCCGCCGTCTCCTCCTCCTCACGGTGAATCATTTTTTTCTCCATTTCTTCCTTCTGATTTTTAATTTTTTCATCTTTCATTCATGGCTTTCGTTTTTATTCAAATGCAACAGGTGAACCGCAACCGTACCCGTCGGCGCCGGAGGTATATCCACCACCACCGGGGTACGAGGCCGACGGCTACCCGCATCTGCCGCCCCGGCCAGGATATGCTCCGCCGTACCCGCCGCCGCGTCCCCCTCAGCATCAGCATCATCGATACCATGATGGATACTACCAAGGGTATTTCTCCTCCGCCCAAGGCTATCCAGCGCACCAACAGTTTCCTCCACCTCCTCCCGGTCCCCGGGACCAATACCAGCACTACCATCAATATGATCACAGCCATTGTCACGACGATTCTGAAAATTCCTTCCTTCGTGGCTGGTATCTACTCTTTCCTTTACCCCCTTTTAATTTTGTGGTTATTTTATCTTGGCCATCTCAAATTTGGGAAATACGGTTTGATTTGGTGGTTAGATATGAATTTTGGATGGTGCTTTTTAAGATTTCTCTGGTCTTGCCTTCCGGTTTTTAAATTCTTGATTTGGATGTATGCAAAACTCGAAAGATTTCAGATATGAACTTCTACTTTTAGCCTTTTCGGTGGGTTTAGATTAGTTCTTGAGACCTCTGATCTTTCTCTGTGGGATCAATCACCGGTGTCAGACTTGGTTAAATGCATGTGGGATTTCAAACATAGTTCAGTTATGAGATGATCATCCAATGGATTTGAGCTGTAGCATGGGGAATTGAAAGCTGCAAAAGTAGCTGCTGAATAATCTAGCCTCATTTCTGCAAAATTTAGCTTCATTTCTGCATTATATGGAGCTTGCCAATTTTGATCGTGTTTCATGTGTTCAATATTCTTCCAGTACTCTGCTGTATGTTTCTAAGCTCTCTGTTCCTTGCATGCATAATCTTGTCCATTCCAGTTCGTTATTTATAACTCCAGTCAGTACTAATAGTCGTTTCATTGACACCTAAGAGCATAGCAGAGAGCATTTGATATTGTATGGAGGGTAAGGTTCTTAGCGAAAATTCGTATACGGTAGCTGAAAGAACTTTGTGATAGGGTTGTTCAAAATCCGCTTAGCTATAACTAGAGATGAAGCTAGATTTAGTTGAAACAGCTCATTGGAGATTTGTTCTAAACAATGCTGGCCATGCACTTTAACTTTTTCAGACACTCAAAAGATTGGGAATTTAGTTCTAGACATTCTTTTGCACTATCAATCGATGTTATCACCTTGCATAGGATTTCATTGGAGATGGAACCTTGTAAAAACCGATTGGGTGATAAATTGTTTGACAAATGTGCAGTTTGGCCGCTCTTTGTTGTTGTTTTGTGATGGAAGAGTGCTTCTGAGAACCTTACAGCCGCATAATCGTGCTTTCATCGGGGAGACTTTCTTCGAGGAGGACTGTTAAGAGGTGATTCTCTATATCTGTCAAGCCTCTGCCAAACTGGTGATGTGTAATTGCCTAATATGCTTCAAGAGCACTGATCAGTAATTGTGCTGGGTATCATTAATGGAGGAGCTGGGTAGTATTCATTCTGTCTGGTTACTACGTATGATTCTTGTTTGTATCGTATAAGCTTGACTGTATGAATGTATGATGATGGATGCTTGGGTTACAGGGCAGGGAAACAAACTCATTATGTCTGGTTCTTAGTCTGATTTAATAGTCAAACTGATCTTTATTGCTTTCCTGATTGCGACATTGGAGATTCAAAATCCATTCCACTGGATGTGACAAATACCTCAGAAGAACTTATGAAACAACTTAAGTTGTGTACAAAAATTTAGTAAAAATCATATTATCCGATTCGCGATGACTACCCAAAACCGGAGCCACGAAACTTATTTGGTGTGACGTTTTGATAAAATACAACCATGGATTTTATCAATGTTGCTAGGACCACACTGGACCTTCCGATTTGACCTTAAAATTTTTGAACTTGTCGTCGAATAGGTTTCGTTTAATGAAATTTTTTTTTTTAAAGGAATTCATTTTTCAATTTGATGTTATTGAACTATTAAAACCTCAAATTCAAAATGTTTTCGTATAATTTTTTTCGTTCATTAACTCAACTCAAAATGTAATGGTGATTTGTTATAAGACACAAATTGCAATTTTTATTTGTTATGTTGTATTATTTTGAATCATATGATGATGCTTAGCTATATCCTAATTGGGCTTTAAAGTTTAAACTACCAATGGAAATATCAATATCTATGTAAAAAAAAAATCAATTACTCAGTCAATTTTTTTTTGTCAATTGAGTACAGTAGTCCACAGGCGAAAATTCACACTTGACTGAGTAGTAGTTCATCCATCCACCTCAGTCCTCACAGTACATAACCCAACTGAATCTGAATCGCTATTCACACCTAACTTCCGCCAAATCCCAATCTCCAGTATATCCTCCATCAATCAAAAGTCGCCTACTTTGACGCGGTGCTCTCAATTTCCCGAACCCCAATCGGGATCTCACCTCCTTCTGTGTTTTCAAATGGGCGCTTCTCAATCAGCCCACGAGGCCGAAGAGCTAGCAAGTGAAGACGAAGAGGAAGAAGACGACGACAGAGAAGAAGAGGGTCTCACCGGAGACAGCAGGGTCAATGCCGCCGGCAACGAGAACTCGTTGGTTAAAAAGCTTCTGGAACAAGAGCCCGAGATGCTGCCCTGTTACGCATCAGCTTCTCCGCTCTCTCCTCAGCTCTCGTCTCTCGGCACTCCTCGCCTTGGCCCTTCTATCAAAGTCTGGGATCCTTACAACGTCCTCGGCCCTCCGCCGCCGCCTCCTCCAATCCCTGTTTTCTCCCGGAGCTACTCCATGGCCAGTGCCGGCGGCGGGAACGGCGACGATGACCACCGGGCGGTGACGGAGGTGGTTTTGGTTAGTCATGGTGAGTGTGAGCTGAACTTAAGGCCTGATTTGGTTGGTGGAAGGTGTCATATGGCTGGATTGAGTCCTATTGGGAAGCGCCAAGCTAGGGCATTGGCTGTTTTTCTTAACTCGCAAGGGGTTAGGTTCAATGCCGTTCATTCTTCGCCTCTTGACCGGGCAAGATCAATGGCTGCTTTGGTCTGTCAGGTAATTTACTAATTTCTCTAGATCTCCAATCCTTTTGAAAAACAGCTAATTTGAACTACATATAGGATTCTGAACTGGATTGTGAGCTTAGTTTGTTGTTTGTTGGATTCAAAGGTGCCTCATTTACAATCTATTGACATTTTCCATCTTGTGAAGGGATGCTATCAGTCTTTCTTTCTGTCTGATTACATGTTGGAAGAATGGTATCGCTCTACTGATAATGTCACTCATTCGTTAGACTCTTGTTTGTGTTATATCGCTTATTGTCTCGAGTCGCATCATTTTCAGCATGTTCAAGTCCGAAGATTGTTTGTACAGCTCACTTTTTAAACCACGTATAAGGCATTCGGACATATAGTGAGTTAGATACTACTGATTGTCTGTTTGTTTAGTTTGTGTTCGTGCTACTGAGGATGCGATCACGGTAGATAGCTGAAGAAGTATGGAGTTGATAAGTTGAGCAGGAAGTTTAAATTGGCATTAAAGGGGAAGTGAAGAAAGAATCTAGTATGTGGGAAATTCAAATTAGGAAAGTTAGGGAAAACAATGGCTATGGTTGATTATGATGTTGATTGGTAGTTGAGCAGATTCCTTTGTAACCCAAATTGGGAATTCTTACAAACACTAGCCTCCTGGTTTATTCTTCTGACACTGCAACTTCCTTTTGTCCTGGAAGTTTCTCATAAGAATGTGTTTGAACCTCTGAAATGAAGGAACATGAGAACATTTCTCACTATAAATGAATAGCTTTTGTTTGATTTAGGTGTTTTCCTCTTCATCTGAGCTGATTTATCTATTATATACCATGTATGTAGGAAATGAATTTTGCCAAGGAACAAATACAAACCTCAGATGAACTTTCCGAGATGAGCATGGGGCTCTGGGAGGGGTGTTCCCACTCAGAGATATATACGCCAGAAGTTGTTAGTTTGGTTGAAAGTTCTCAGCCTGATTTCTGTGCACCATCTGGGGAGTCACTCAGACAAGTGGAATTCAGGATGGTTCAGTTCTTGAACGGGACTATTGCTAGGTTACCTGAAAAGTTGAGGGCTGATTTCTCAATGCATCATCAGAATGATAACCAGGGAGGAGGGTTTGCTCATGACAGAGATGGCCAATCCTCCCTACCCTCTCCCCATTGGGATGCGGTGCATCAACACCACCACAGGCCGGGTCTCACGAGGAAAAAGTCTGGGAAGAGTAGGCTGCAATATGTCACTTCCACCGGGAATCAAGAGGTCGGAGAGGATGAGACCTCTCCTAGCGAAACCAACCAGCGGATCAGCTCAATTACTGATGGTTTAAGCGTCCGGGGCTCTTCCCCATCATCATCTGTCTCTTCGTGTGTCGGTGTTTTCACTCATTCAGTCCCCATCAAGTGCCTCCTCACAGGTCTACTAGGCTGCAACCCTGTAATGTCCCATAAGATCTGCATCGACGATTCCTCGGTAACAGTGTTGCAGCATTCTCTTCGAACAGGCTGGCAGATAAAGCGACTGAACGATACAGCACATCTACGGCTTCTTTAAACGAAGTTTGGTTATTTTGACAGGGCCAATTCTGATCAAGAAGATGGACACTGGTCGATTTTGCCCGTTGTTATACCTTACTCTATGATCCTTAAGCTTATGCCAAATCTTTTTCCCAGTATCTGCAACTGAGTGATTCTTTTTTATGCACAGCAGTTCACAGTTGATGTTAATACTTCCCCTGTATTTTGTCAAGCTGTTTGCCTGATTTATGGTGAGATTACAGACTGTACTTATCACTATTCACAACAGTCCAGAAGGCTTTTGCTGTTTTTTGCATGTGAAAGACCAGTAGTTTCTTTGGACGCTAGCATGAATTCAGGTAAGAATCTCCAAAAAAGATGTTATTTTTCTCAAATCTGCTACAGGAAAAGTAAAGAGGATAAGCAATCCAAATTTAGGCAGGCAAATCAGATCAGTCTCTTTTAACTCTTTCATCATCCATCTCGTGACCAAGCTAATTGATATTTTCAGACTTTTCTTCCTTTTGAGTTTTGTCCTCTTACCTGTGTATATATTTTCCTTTACGATAACTATCCCAAACATCCATCCAAATCATCCATGTCCAGAGCTCCAATCTCCCTTGCTGCAGCAGCAGCAGTATTGGTGCTATTCCTGAGTTCCTCTGTAGTGCTTACATATGGTCGTCCATCCAACATTTCTTCATTCTTCCCTTCCCCATTTGCTCCTCCTCCCAGTCTGGAAAGCATCAATGGTTTCCCTCCGGTACCAACCTCCGGTGAGTTCATCGGCAAGAAGAGTTCATCTGATTCCTCGAAAACTCTGCTGGTGAAAGTCGATCGTTCTCCTGTCACGGTTCTGTTATATGGTCTAGGACTTGCTGTAATTCATCTCTATTTCAGTCATTAGAGATGGGTTTCTTTTCTCCATCTTTGCCTGAAGAATTTGCTGCAACTTCCATGCACATATGGAACGTATTTGAAAATAAGAAATGAGCTAAAGCTATATAATCTTGGTTATGGACTTATGGCTGCATTGATTCGTCTCCAAACTGGTTTGTTGCCTTCGCCTTTTGCATTTTATAATGGCAAACGAGTAAAATTTGGTGGAAAAGCATAACCGCACCTCCAGTTGAGTTGAATTCGGTTAAACCATTTCAAACTCAATCGAATGTGGTTGACCGTCCTGACCGAATTTGGGACCGTATTGGACTCTAGCTTGGTTTCGGTACCCACATGAAAACCGTAAACCAAATTGGCTAGAAAACCAAATTGAACCATATAATCCGATTTTCTAGCAATGAGCTGAATTCATAACCGATTTTGAATTTGAAACATGAAAAACATTCAGATTTGTAGCCACATTTCCAATTTATCGTTGATATTTTTCATATGGATTCAGTTACATTCAACCGAAATTAAATTACACTTTGATTTTTGATTGCGATTATGGTGAATTAGATTACGAATCCGGTTAAACCGGATAACCACGATCCATTTGCCAGCCCTATCGAGTAGGCCCAAGCAGTTGAGAACACAAATATTAGGGTATTAAGTGGTGCTAATGGCCAACTTTGGGGGGGCAAATTGTAATATTTGACACAAACCGCTGCAGTTGCGCGCGGGGTTTATCTCCCGGATTAAACCAGAGAGAATTGATCGGAGAAAAATGAGAAGGGTTCCGCGTTACAGTCCGCTGGTTTTCCTGCCTGCTCAGCAGCTCCGTCAACTCCATCGCTATTCCACGGCCGCCACTACCGCCTACCTCAGAACCTGGTTCGATAAGTATTTTGATAAAGCAAATGTACACTCCTGGAACTCCCTTATCGCCGAATTGGCTCGCGGCGGCGATTCCCTCGAGTCCCTTCGTGCCTTCTCTTCCATGCGGAAGCTCAATCTCACCCCTAACCGCTCCACCTTCCCTTGCGCTATCAAAGCGTGTTCTTCCTTGTCGGACATTCGCTCCGGCCAACAAGCACACCAGCAAGCTCTCATCTTCGGCTTCGAGTTCGACCTCTTCGTCGCCTCTTCGTTGATTGACATGTACTGCAAATGCGGCCACTTTGGGGATGCACGAAACTTGTTCGACGAAATTCCTCACAGAAACATCGTCGTCTGGACGTCATTGATAAATGGGTATGTTCAGCAGGATTATCCCTTCCAAGGATTACTATTGTTTAAGGAGCTCCTGGCCCACCATGGAAGTAGTGATGAGGAAGAGGAGATGGCCGTAGATTCATTTGTTATGGTATCTGTTCTGATGGCTTGTTCTCGTCTTTCTGTATTGGGGATGACTGAGGGTCTACATGGTTTTGTTGTCAAGTTGGGATTCGATGATGAAGTGAGAGTTGCTAATACTATGCTTACTGCATATGCCAAGGGTGGTGCTGTGGGACTGTCTAGAAAGGTGTTCGACGAAATGAGTGAGAGAGACTCAGTATCTTGGAATTCTATTATGGCTATGTATGCTCAAAATGGCTTATCCGGGGAGGCATTTGAAGTGTTTAATGCAATGGTAAAAGGTGGCGTATCGGATTACAATGCAGTGACATTATCTACTCTGTTGTTAGCTTCTGCACATTCTGGGTCTTTGCGAGCAGGCAAGTGTATTCATGATCAGGTGCTTAATACTCTTTTTTGTTTGTTTCAATATGTTCGTTCGTATTAGTTCAGTACCGAATTGTTACATTATACAATTTTACATCATGAGATAGCTATGCCATAATGAAATAGTGTGTTCAGACGTTTTAGTTTGGTTCAAGTCAGTTTCTAACTTTTGTTTGCTCTTATATCTTGTAACAAACAGGTTATAAAGATGGGAATCCTGGATAATGTAGTCGTGGGAACCTCTGTGATTGATATGTACTGCAAATGTGGGAAAGTTCAAATGGCTAGAAAGTCATTTGATGGTATGAAGGAGAAAAATGTAAGATCTTGGACAGCTATGATTAGCGGTTATGGTATGCATGGTTTTGCAATGGAAGCCTTGGATGTTTTCTATGAGATGATAATGGTTGGTGTAAAACCAAATTACATAACTTTTATTTCAGTTCTGAATGCTTGTAGCCATGCTGGCCTGGTGGAAGAAGGATGGCGTTGGTTCAATTCTATGAACTATCAATATCAAATAGTACCTGGCTTGGAGCATTATAGTTGCATGGTTGATCTTCTTGGCCGGGCTGGTCGTCTCTACGAGGCTTATGATCTGATAAGGACGATGAAAGTGAGGTCTGATTTTATCCTCTGGGGTTCTCTACTTGCAGCATGCAGAATCCACAAGAATTTGGAGTTAGCAGAGATTTCAGCTAAACAATTGTTCGAGCTGAACCCAGATAATTCTGGTTATTACGTATTGCTTTCACACATATATGCAGATGCGGGAAGATGGAATGATGTTGAGCGAATGAGAGCATTCATGAAAGATAGTGGGCTGGTCAAGACGCCTGGTTTCAGTCTAACTGAACTCAAGGGCGATGTGCATGTTTTCCTGGTTGGAGATAAAGACCATCCTCAACACAAGAAGATTTATCAGTATTTGGAAAACCTTGATGTGAAGCTGCAGCATGCTGGCTATGTACCTGATATGACTTCTGTCCCTCATGATGTTGACGAGGAAGAGAAGGGAATAAATTTGCGAGGTCATAGTGAGAAATTAGCGGTTGCTTTTGGGATCATTAACTCAGTTCCTGGAGCAACAATTCATGTCATGAAGAATCTTCGGGTCTGTGGTGATTGCCACACTGTGATTAAGCTGATATCCAAGATTGAAAACCGGGAAATTACCGTGAGAGATTCAAAGCGATTTCATCACTTCAAGGATGGTGTTTGTTCATGTGGAGATTATTGGTAATTATTGACAGGGTGCTATTGGAGTTTTGGGAGTATTCAATCCAACTACAAACAGCTGCTAATTGCTATAGTGTTTTCGTGCAACTTACCAGAGAAGATTAAGTTATGAAGGGACATTCGGTAGAAGACGCTTAATATAGAAGATCTCAAGATCAGTTGAAATATCTTTCTGGATTAGCATTGGAAAGCACCAAGAAGAAAGCTCAGCATTAAAGTCTGCTGCTGTGAAGCATACAATTGAGTTTATGCACTGTAACATACAAGATCTCAGGAAGCAAATCTGCATCATATCATTGATCTCTCCTGAACAGCTTATCCCAAAGCTGGTGTAATTTTGAAGTCAAACAGCAGTCGTTTTCCCCCCTCCCCCATTACGAAAAAGCTATTAGAATCCTGAAGGCCCGTGTTCTGACGCTTCAACTGTTCCACCTGCATCTGGAGCTTATGTATAGTCAATTTCTTCTCAGAATTTCTCCTCACCAACTCTGCCTGTTGCCATAGAGTCTCCTCCATCAGCTTTGCAACTTGAGCTCAGGCCATTTGGCTTCTCCGTCGTGAAGCATGGGCTGGCCAATTATTTTCATGATTACCTCATCATCCATGATGTTGTCATCTGTTTGAATCGGTTCCAAGTCTTGCCTACTTTCTGTCTTCTGTAATGCCTGTATGATTTCTTGCAGTATGTCGAGATGTCGCAATGGGAGGAAGAAAAGAAGCAAAGAAGTGAAGCAAGCACACGTTCATTCTGTAAACCATGAGGATTTTACCTGAGAGAGAGAGGTTATGGGAAGTATTAGTCTGCTGTGCTTTTGCTGCTGATACCCTAGGAGGAGTCAGTGAGGAATGACATTATGTTATCCATTTTTCTTCATTCATAGTTTTAAAGTGAGGGAAGAGAGAATCTATTATCAGGGTGGAGAAGTACGGAAACTGTAAGAATTATCCTTTTATTATGCTGTAGAAAGGAAGCTTGAGAAGAAAGACTCTTGATTACTCTCTATAAACATGTATAATCTACACTTTCCATTCACTATGGAGAAGCTCTCGACCATAGCGAATAAGGACGGCGTGGGCATGGTCCTCAGAGGACTGGCCCTGACTCGCCTAAATCCCATTTACCAACTCGACTTCATGAGTTGATCTAGCACTAGACTCGCCTCAATCCCATTTACCAAGCCATCTACAATCCTGACACATTGCTCCTCAACTCGGCTTTTGTAATTGTGAAGATATCAAGGTTTTTAGAAAACGCTGTAAGGCAGAGTCCTTCATTATTCCTAATCAGGCCATCTGCAGCAGCTGTCTGACCGGTCACAGAGATGATGGAGCCGTACGAGTTGAGGGTAACCCACTTGGTAGGTGTTCGCGTCCAAGAGGTAAACACCTTCATTATGATAGCCATGGCGGACCCTTCTTTTGTAGGGAAATGATCCTTTGAAAATGACGTTGGGAATTCAAGTGACCACAAAACTTAGTAAAGACCAGTACAAACTCCCTAAAGGAGGGTTGCAGTAGCTAGGCGGATCCATTAGTACAAGAGGCTAGTTTATTGCATACTGAGAAAAACGTAGTAGTACAAAGGATTAAATACATCACTATACCAGTTACCACCAAATCCGATGGCCTCAAAACTTGGGCATATTAAAGAAAAAAGGCATGCTTCCACAATGGTCATCATAGTTCAATTCAGAGCTTTCCTTCTTCTCTTCCTGCAAACTGGGAATCATACATTCTCCAAATCATAGAATAAAACAAAGAATTTGAGCTCTATCAGTGCTTAAATATACACTACCCCCTTCTTCATCCTCTCCCTCTCTCTCTCTCTCTTTATTGCTGTTCAACAAATAATACTTGGCAGACTTGGACGCAGACAAACTACTGGGAATCTCAGATAAATGAATGCTACACCCTCAGGCAAGATTGATCGTGAATGACACATATGCATGTCCATCGCCATCCCCTCCCAGGGCTGCCATTCCTGCTCCTGCTTCCTCTTCCAATTTCCAGAATGTGCTGCATTCATAAAACCCACATCAACCATTTCAGCTAACCATAGATCATCAAAATTGTTCCACATGCAACAGTCAGCTCCATGGGAAGCTGATATATAAAAATAAGCATGGTCAATCACCTGTTTGCAGTGTCACACAGCCCCTCAAGGATTGATCGTACTTTCTTCTCACTTTTTGGGCCTGGGGCTAACACGCAAGACTGACAAAACATCGCCATACACCCAATTACTTCGTAGGAAAGCCAACCTCGTAGATGAGAAATCGGATTAAAAGAGATGCTACATATTTAGGATGATTTATACCAAGAAATTTGGTGGCAGTCCGTATCTCAATATGCTCTCTGAAAAGACACGCACAGCGCAGAAGTGCATCCAGGAGCTAAATACCTGCAGGGATTACTACATTGTTCACTTCCAGCAAAATATTACAATAGCACGAACAGACAGAAACCATAAGTGAAACACCTACTCGTTCAATTGCTGTATTCATAGCAAAAAATAAATCTTTCATGCTCTAGCTATCAACAAGACTCAAGTTTCACCGTCGTAATTAAGATAGCTACCAACAGGAAACAGAGAATGATGATGATAGAGAAAGCGAGGCGGCCTAAATCATCAATACCCAAACTAGTTCAGATAGGCTATCTAACAAACAGAACAACACATTGCCAAAGGTCGATTCTTTCTCTTCTTAACAGAAGGAAAAAAAACAGTAGACCTCCACAGTTCCCACTGATACCATAAAAAATCAAATTTTCAATACCATGGAACCAATTGTGACAATCATAGACAAAGACAAGACTTTTCAGCACTGTTCATCAATTTACAGATTCTAATTCAAAAAATTTAGGAAAAGTCTGTTTACCTCCCCATAGCTAGTATAACACCATTGCAAAAGAGAGCTTCTCAAACTTTCTTGATCTTGAACTAGTCTGTCCATCTCTTGCTTCCTATCCTCTTGTGCTTCAGAGCTGTATTCAAAATCACGGACCTGAAGCATAGGAATGAAACACTCGCATTAAAATTTATCCTTCGTGTGAGCAAATGCAACTACATAGCAGGGTATTAAGTGACCAGAAATTACTTCTAACCATTCCTTTAAAATTGAAAAGGTAGGAATACACTATACTCACTTGGAACCCCTTTTCACGAGAACTTGTTCTGAAATTGTCAGCAACACGGCGAAAGAGTGTCACGGTGTAAAGAGCATATTCGTTGTCTTCAAAAAGCTTCTTGGAAGACCTGGGGACCTGAAATAACCTACTAGGATCATACAAGACGTAGAGACAAATGCCATAAAAATGTATAAACAAATAGGCATCATAAGGCTAATGCCTTCAATTTTCAGTCCTTGAATTCTCAAGTGAAAATGCACAGAATAATGTATTAATCCTGAGTAATGAAACGTTCAGAATCAAAGGTTGATACTTCCATTCAGTATAAGATACAAATATCTTACCACATAATTAGTCAGAGTTTCGTAGCTTGCTAACCAGTCCTTCTGTGAATACTTGGGGACAATAGCAAGGAGAGTTTCAAGATGTTCAGATGAAATGATGTCATCCGGTTTCACCAAATTGGAGAGATCACGAACAGCCAAACTGAAATAGACAAATCATAACAATGCCTCTCACTAATAAGAAAAAGCTTTTATTATTATCCATACTACAATTACATGCAAATGATATATGTACCTTCCACTTTGTTTGCGGTTGATAACATTAAGCTGACTGCGTACATTGTTATACTCAGCCACACGAACCTAGCACAAAAAGGCAGAAGCTTTCATCCACACAGTTCTAATAAAAAAACAAAACAGATTAAGAGCAACCCTTGTTCAGATTCCAGAAAATAAAAAGCAGAGCAAGCCGTGTTCAGATTCCAGAAAAAAAAAGCAAAGCAAGCCGTTTTCAGATTCCAGAAAAAAAAGCTAGCTACCTTGAGATCATCTTCAATCTTTGCCACTGAACTATGAATCCCATCAACAATCTCCTTAAGAGGTGACATAGTAGGATACTTCGCTTCATCCCAAACAAACCTATCGCCACAATTCACAACACAGGATACTCATCCATACCAATAACACAGAAAAAAATCCATTTTGCAAACCATGATCAAACTCAATTTTCACCTGGTGAGGTAGGAATCGACCGGCACACCGTCAACAGTTAGAGCATTGCTTTCAGCACCAGAAATTCTCTCCAAATCCTCGATCTGCCTCCTAATCTTGTGAGAGACTGCCTCCAGGAAGCTGTTCGACTGGTCCAAATCGAATAAAAAAAACCCAATAAGCAACGAAATTGAGGAGTAAAAAAGAGAGAAAGATGGGATCAAATACCTTGAGCAGGTCATCACTGAGGGAGAGGAGAGAATCCAGAGTTCCGACACGGAGATTAGGAATGTTGAACTGAAATAAAAACAAAACAGAAACCGATGAAGTCCGAAGGGTCGGAGAGTGGTCGGATCAGAAGAATGAAATCGTGAAAGACCAAACGGGGAAGCTTTGTTTACTCTGTAGAGAGGAGTGTCGAAGGAATGCCTGGAGATTTGGTCCTGTAGACGGTTCCATAGGGTAGAAGCCGAGTCCTTCACCGGGAGAGAGACAACCCAGTACCTAGACGCCATTGATGATCGGAGGAAGTAGGATCGGGATCGAGATTGGAGAGAAGGAAGAAGAAGAACAAGATATCCAAGGAAGGAAAAGGGAAATCGCAAGTGTAGATCGTTCGTTGCTGCACCGTAAGGCTTTTCCAGTGCCCAGTAGAATTTTGCCAACGCATCATCTCCAGTAATTGAATGATAAAAAAATGAAGGAAAATAAAATCAATTATTTGACGATAGGATGAAAAACCAGAGAGAAAAAAATATTAACGCCCACCGTGGGGCTCGAACCCACGACCACAAGGTTAAGAGCCTTGCGCTCTACCGACTGAGCTAGACGGGCCGGATGTTATATCAGTCTAGTTTATTTTTTTAACCAAAGTTCTAAGCCTGCGAAAAGCATTCCAGTTAAGCTTCTCTTATGTTTGCTAATACCTCGTAGTTAACACTTGTACTTGGTAGTTGGTGCTTCTGTTTTTTTTCTAGTTCAAAGTCATTCTCGAACTTATTACTTTATAAGTTGATTTTTGAAAAGACATATAAAAACCGAATTAATAGATACATTTTAGATCGTAAAATTACATAATCAAAATTTTTATTGTCCACTTCGAATTATAAGAATTGAATATGGATATTACTAATTTATTTGTTTGTTAAATTTGTAATCTACTCATTAGGCTTAACTTTTTTCTTTTAAGTGCTTACATGGAATTGTAATCAAGCATGAACAAAAATAATATAATGCGATTATTAAATTCTATTTAAATCAGCAATAATCAATCTATCAACTTGTAGTTTTATAAGAAAATGAGCTTTAATTTTGTTTCTTTTTTAGTAAAAAGTTAGTTGATCCATCTTCTATGCTCTTTATATGAGCAATAATCAATCTCTAGCTATTATTCATCATCGTCACTTAATTATTCCGCGCTGCAACAACAAACTCTTTTTATCTGCCAATTCTATACTGAACTTCGAAAATTTTGAATTGCTTATTTTAATTATTAGCTGTCTTCCTTAATCGTTGCCGTCTTCATGTAGGGCGCTCTCTCTAAAATTCTTCAAATTGGATAGGGTTATTTATTAGATGGAAAGTTAACGGTATAATTAGTAGGCTACAACATAAAAAGGTTAGTGATATTTATGCTACTTTGTAATAAACAAATGACCTAAAGACTCCCACCTTAATAGGATAATGACCAAAGTGGATATTTACCCTGTTCTCAGAGTCCAAGACTGAATAAGAATTCCTTCGCGGCAAAACCCTAGAACGTGAGTTGGGTGGCCCGGCAACTCTTACACCTATCTATCGGAACTGACTTACATCACGTCTCCTCCAGAAGATCAATCCAATCAACAATGGCGGAAGTCAAGGAACCTAACGACCCCACACTCCCCGCCAAACGCAAGCAATTCGATCCCCTTCCTCAACACAAAGACGAGCATCCAGATCAACCTAACAAGACGCAGAAGATTCAGTCTTCAGCCCCCTCCGCCAGCAACAACCACGACTCACCGCCCATTGCAGAAGGGGAAAACGGCCATGCCCAACTCCTGAAGCCCTCTGGCGAGGACTGCCGTCAGGATTTCGCGCCAAGTTCTCCGATTCGCGCTGAGGATGCCGGTAAGGCCGACGAGAACAATGGAGGAAGCGGTGGAGGAGGAGAGGACGGAATTAAGGACGAAGACGAAGAGGAGGATGAAGAAGCGGTGGTGGTGGACAGAAAGGGGAAAGGAATAATGATAGAGGAGGATGAGGAGGATGATGAAGATGAGGATGATGATGATAGTGATGACGACTCCAGTGATGATGAAGATGGGAGTGAAAACGCTGGAGGGGATGACAGTGAGCTAGAGGATGATCCGTTGGCGGAGGTTGATTTGGACAACATTCTGCCGTCGAGGACGCGAAGGCGTGGGGTGCAACCTGGCTCCTACATCCCTAATGAGCCTATGATCGATGATGATAGTGATGACAGTGACGCTTGATTTCAATTTCAAGGTAGGTTCATTGGAGGAAATAGCTTTGATTGGCTACTGAATTTGGTGAAGGTTTAATGTCTAGTTATGGCTAGTTCAAGCCAATGTTGTAAACTCTCGATTACCTATTAAGTGTCACCTATTAGTTTTTATCAGTTGAATCACGCAATTGCAGTTCGGACAGGATTTCTTTTCTATTAAAGCTCGGCACTTTTTGCAAATGATCTGAAAATCTTCATGCAGCAGTTTTCGTATTAAACGTGTTTCGTGCCAACAGAGAGTTAGAAATGCATCTGTACGAACTACGAAGACAGCAAAGTAGCTGACTTGCTTCTCTGTAACCTACTTAAATCATTCCCCCTATCATATTCCAGTCCTTATTTGGTGCACTACATTTTGCACCTTCATCAACCATTAAGTTTATTCAACATAGTTTGTGGAGGAAGATTGCACATCATGGAAAATAGCGTGGAATCTGATCCTAAAAACCACCGCAATGTATGTCCCAGCTACGTCCATTGCTAGTCTGTGGAGTATTATGACAGGATCTGCTTTGAAGGGTTCTACTGTGATTTCATAAGTTTTCTTTATCAAATTGAGGCAGGAGTTCATGCATTTAGGGAGACGGACAAAATACTGATGTATGTGTTTTGCTCTGTAAATGTAATTCTTGATTTTACCATAGGGTTTTAATATCAAGTAAGTAGTAACTACATGATTGTTGGTATATCTTGTTTCAGATATCTTAGAACATGTCGTTCATGTGCTCACCCTTTTAGTTATGGATAGTATGATTGTTTACATTCTCTTCCGGATATCTAGGGTGTTGCTAGTCATTGTTCTCGTCTTGGAAGACTTCTGTTATATATGATGCTGGATTAACTTGAAAAGTATGTCTCTCTCTGCATATGGTATGATATGGATAGGTTGGACTGTATGTCCAGCAATAATTGTTCTAGGTTCGTTGGTTTCGTTTAGATGAATGTGATGGTTGTGTTTCTACACTGAAATCTGCATCTACACTCCCTGAGTGGAGGCTACTGTACCTTTAACTGGCTCTAGATTTCTTCCACGCATCATCTGCAGCCTTGTTTCTGGCACCGGTTGGGACATTTGCACTGTATTAAAGCAATAGTTACAATACAAATCCTAGTCTTTCCTGTTCGAAAAGACTGATTTGAATCCACAAAGCATGCTTTCCACTGTTCTAATAAAGATCACAGGTACCAGTCAATCGCCTTGTATTAGCATAGGGGGTTCTGACTTCGAAAGGACTGTAATCCTGAAAATCACTATACTTCATGTCTCTGCTTTCTCAGAATTGATGACTCGTCTGTGGAGTCCTCTACAGAAGTTGCTTAAGTGGGTTCTCCCTATCGTGCAGTTTATGAAGTTTACTGTGAGAAGGGAAGTTTCGTACTTGGGTGGAGGAAAGATTCACGCAGCAGCAAAAGTAATGTACATTCGTGCCTCTATGGTAGTAAATATACTGTTACCGTAGGGTTTCGGTGTCAAGTAGATAGTAAATACCTTATTATTGCCACATCTTTTTTCATTTATATCAGCACCGTTCGTTCTTGTGCTCCCCTGTTATGTGAACGTTCGGCTAGCTTGTTTGACTACATTCTCTTTGGGATATCTTTGGTGTAGCCGGGTAGCTTGTACTGTTTGTGTCTTTCAGGACTTATGTTCCATGGATAGATTGGGCTGTGGCCTGTGAGTCTCGAATTTTTCCTTCAAGGTCGTAGTGGTGATTGATCTCTTTAACGTGATCTTGATGGTTGGTTTCATTGAATCCTTACCTTACCTACAGGAGGTTACTGTACGCTTTAACTGCCTCTGGATTTCTTGAGGATACTGCCCATCTGTTCCTTTGACTAGTTTCCTTGTTTTCTTCCATTTGTTTATGTATCATCTGGATTCTGGAGGCTTGTTTGTGGCACACTCGAAGAGAGTACCGGTAGGGACATTTGCAATTTAGTTTTCTTATCTTCTATATGGAACAGTTTTACTACTGTTTTAGTCGACTACTTGATTACCCGCATATGCTGATACATGATCTGGAATTTCGATCCAAGACTTCTTTACACTGATGTGAGAGCTTAGGTAAGACTGAAATGATACATCATACATGCCATGTGCTGTCTTTCAAAGTACAACATCACCAGATCTTGAATTGTTAGATAACTGAGGCAGTACATACATTATTGGCTCTTCTGTAGGTTTTTTCTTTTCTCACTCTTATTAGACTGTTTGAATGCACCTGGAAACGGGTTTGGTTCAGGACAAGAATAATGCAGGCATCGTCACTGTTCATAATGCAACAGTTATGAAGATTTCCAAGTATCAGAATGTTCTGGAGATTGATTGGGGGTGAGGAGGGCCTGGAGTCATTCAAGGACAAGATGGGCCACATCCCCCCACAGTCTTATTAATGTTTTGACGTGTTGTGTTTGTGTTGTTGGCCAGGAGTTCTTTAGCAGGGCGTTAAAGAAAACCCAGTTGCAAGTCAGCCAGCCAATGGACTGAAGATTAATTACAATAGCTCTCTCTCTCTCTCTGGTTTGCAGCTTCAATGTTTCTGGGTAATCAACAGATTCCATCTCTTTAGTGTTTATGGGGAGTACGGGGTAGTTCAGGGTATGGACCAGCTGACAGAGGCTTGAACGAATGGATGAGTATTAATACATGCAATAGCATCATACATCTCTCTCTCTCTGAAAAGGGTGAGAGGATGATGATGACATCAATGGACCAGAAATGGTGGTCCTTTGCTTGGTCGCTGGGTTTTTTTTAACCTTTTGTCGTTGTAGGTCTCAAAAGTTGGTGGTGGTGGTGGTGATGGTGGGGGCAAAAGACTTTTCTGGACCATCTGAAATCTGAACCAATTGAAGCCAAATGCAACATCTTTGATCCATCTGCTTTCTCCCATTCAAACCAATAATAAAAAAAGTAACCAGTTATATTCCTTGTTGTTGTTTACAGAAATGAGAGAGAAGTAGGAAACAGCAATTTGAGCCATGGATGGAAGGGTTTGTGTTGGTGTATGTATGATGTCGCATGGCCAAAAAAGCCTTGTTGCTTTCCCTGAAATCACATTTCTGGTAAAACACTACGTAGTAGAGTTCCTGCCCTCTCTGGACTGGAATTCCTCATTAGGGTTTGTCTTGCTTCGAGGTTTTTTACTGGACAAATGGAATAACAAATTTTTATAAAGATACCATTACTTTTTGTTTTTTTTAATAAGAAACTATGATGAGGCTAATTTTGAAGTATAAATAGACCAATTGGTAGAATTGTCGATTTGTAATTGCCGGACTTGAATCGTACGATTATACCGGAGACTCATGATTAAAGAGAGGGTAATTGGCAAGTGTCAATCCGTTAGAAAATTGTTGAGAGAGCAGTTTAAGTAATCCATGTAAATAAAACTATCTAAATGGTTTATTGTTTAAGCTGCATCAGTAAAGAGCAGCGTGAAATAGACATGTCGTAATTTGCAAGTTTGAACAACCGATTATAACACCGTATCTCAACTCTTGAATTTTGAGGTCTACATGCAATTAAACTCATTGAGTAACTAATTTGAAATTTTTGAAACTTTTCATGAGAAAGAAGTTTTGAATCCTCGATGAATAACGGATAATGGTGGCATTGAAAACCTTTGGGAATTTGCTAGTGTTGACTGGTCATTTGCTAGTGTTGTGAATGAAAAGCTTCAAATTTTCAACACTATTTCGAAACTTTTCTCTGGAAACAAGTATCCTACTGCTAATGTCTTCTTTCCAAAGATTTGTGATATGAAATTAAGAAATTTGGAATGGAAATCTGATTCAAATGCCATTATTGTTGCTATGGCTGAGAGGATGTGGGCTAAGTTCAGTAAATACTGGACATAAATTCATCTTCGGCTTGCTATTGTCACCGTTCTTGATCCTAAGTACAAGTTAGCATTTTTAACTACTAGGTGGCTAAGTTCAATCGTTGCTATGCAACTCTGGACCGTGATTATGTTAAGGATGTTATTTACAACTTGGTTCGTGAGTATGAACAGAAACATACCAATGTTGACATTGCTGACTCTAGCACCGGTACCATTGTTGGTAATATCTCTGAAACTGATATTGATTTCGAACTCTATTTGAGTAGAAGGAAAAGGTCTCGACCACATCAATTAACTCTAAGTTAGACCATTACTTATTTGAGGGTGTCAATCCTCGATCTGCTGATGTTGGGGTCTTAGATTGGTGGAGAGTGAATGAGGGCAAGTTCCCCTTGTTGGCTGAAGTTGCTAGGGATTTGTTAGTCGTTCCAGTCACTTATGTGGCATCTGAATCGACTTTTAGCTCTGGTGGTGGAAGGCTTTTGGATCCACACCGTAGTAAGTTGCATTTTGCAACGGTGGAGGCTTTGATGTGCACTTGTAGCTGGATTATGGATGACATTATCAAAGGTATTACATTCTATTCGATTGTTTCATTGTAGTCCATTTACAATTTTACATATTGAAATTAACTTGGTTTATGTGTACTTGCAGATGGTGGAAAGTCTGATATTCAAGGTTTGGATAGTTGCTTTTCTGCTCTAACAATAGAGAATATAAGCTGTGATGATTTCGAGGAGAGACGTCAGTAATTAATTTACTTTCTCCATACTTCTGAATTCATTACAGCTACTTATCAATATTATGAATGGTCTGACATATTTACACTTTTCATTGCAACAACGACGTCTTGGTCCTGGTACGATTAAGGTTGATGAATGTGTGATAAGCAACAACAACATCATACCAACTTATCAACTGGACTATCGACTTTTTACAATCAATTATTATGAACCTCATCTTCTTGTTCTTATTGTTACTAACACACATTAGTTACAAGTCATGTACTAAATTGCGATTAGTATTATCATTATCATTATCATTATTATTATTTATTATTAGGGGAGGTGGGCAAAGTGGGACCCCCATACTTTTTAGTATTAGATTTGTAGCCGACTTTTTGGCCTAACCATTAACCACTCCCATCTTTCATAAATCACAATACACAAAAAACACGTATTAAATAATTAAAATAATAAAATCAATGGTTGGCCAAGGAAAGGAAGAGTGGCTTTCTGGGTTGTCTTCCTCCTCCTCATCTCTTCTGCTAATTAGTCTGCTTAATTAAACAATTATTAAATTATTAAAATCATAAAAAATTAATTAATGGGTCTCTGGCAACAATGCAAGGTTTCTTTTCTATCTTGTGTTGTTAATTTAATCATTTATAATAATAAAAAATAGTGATTATTATTGATGTGAAGACAAAAAATGCCAGCCTAGAAACACTTCCCAAAGCAAAGCACTCTTCCTTCTTATTAATTCCCCAAAACTCATAATATTTATCCTATAACTTAATTAGTTCTTTTTAAAAAAAAAATGAGGGGTAAAAAAGGAAAATACCCATCACCTTATTATAAGTTTAGTTTAATTAACGTTTGTTAGTTATTTTTTTTTTGGACTATTACAACATGATTTTAGGCTCAACTATGACTATTCGTGTTTGAGGTCGTTTCAGGCTATGACCATGTCCGTATTTGGATAACCATTCTACGATATATAAGATGATTTGTATTTTTATTACTATCGTTGAAAAGTTCGAAAATATATGGATTTTAATTTTTCATCTATGACTAATCATATTTGTTAGTTGATTAGAGATTTTGAGATGAATCCGAGAATGACAAAAGGGTGGCTATCAGTAGTAACCCCACACATCACATGGCAAATTGAGAAAGAGTAGAGCAATATCCAAATTGACCTATCTAGAAAATAAATAAAAATTAAGCCAATTAGTTCAACGGAAATTTCATATGGTCGGCAAGCAAAAGCAAAAGATTGGGGGAAAACGACAAAATGAAAAGGAAAGGGGGGGTAGCAATTTTCAAAGTTAGTAGTAGAAGTACTGTTGTAGTATTAGTAGTGGTTGTCCATTTGGGTTGAAATTGCCGGCGTGGCTATCTATTACTCCACCATGCACTCCACCGCCTTACTCCTTGCTCTGTTCAAATTATGTCTCCAAGCTATCCGGTTTGCCTCTGCGAGCTTTTTGGTACGGTTTGCACTTCCCCCCAGTACGGTCGCGGAGTTTGCGCCTTGCAGAGGTGGACTGGTTAACTAAGGAGGCTTAATTACCTTTAGGATGTTACGATGGATTCAGGACTGGCAAAGACCCTAAGCAAAATATTAAGTTTTGGGTGAATGTCTAGACGAAATATTGGGCAAAGTTCCATCACCGACTGTTAAAATAAGAGTTAATGGTCACGGAGTTTGCGCCTTGCGGAGGTGGACTGGTTAGCTAAGGAGGCTATAGACGGTGGCTTAATTACCTTTAGGGTGTTACGGTGGATTCAGGACGGGCAAAGATCCTAGGGCAAAATTTTGGGTTGGTCGTTGGTTCCGTCACCGATTGTTAAAACAAGAGTTAATATACTTATGTCTAGCAAGGTTGTTACAATTCGAGTGATGATATATTTTGTATATACGATTTTTTACATCAACGAAACACCACGACCACACTATGATTGATAGAAAGTGGTATAATTTAAGGCGATAAGCTAACAATCACATCTAATAAAGTTTGAAACAAATTAGATGGAACCAACACATGTGTATTTTTATTTTTGGAAAAAGTAATGCCCACAGGATGGAGATGACTCTTGACTCTGTGTGTGGATGTGGATGCATATTGTCGTATGTTACCATTTTATTATGGTATAAATACAAGTATTATACGTATTTGAAACAAAATGGAGCGGGCTAAGGGGGGATTTAGTGGGCAGCAAAATTATTTTGCAGAAGAGTTGCAGAGGCTGCAGCCACAGATGATGAGATGATGATGATGACGGTAAAAATAAATAAAAGTAAAAAAGAGAGTTGAGAATTCACCCTACTACTGCAAACATACGTCATCAAACCAGAGACAAGACAGAGTTGAATTATAAGCATGCATACCTCAGTACAGTAGTACGTACACCAACAAAATACATACAATACAAAAACACAGAGGTGGACAAAATCACTGTAAAATAATGGAGGTTGTTGCTACTTAATTGGTATGCTTATTCATTGTCTTGCTCCCCTTTTTTTTAACCCATCATCTACTTTGGGACGCGGTGGGACGAGATCTTGAGATAGCATACAAAATGAAGAAACTTATAAATTGGTATGTGTCGTAAAATTAGCGGTCAAGATAAAATATATGGAATTTATACATATCGGTATAGGTCAATAATTTTTGTTGAAATATTATCACTGGGATATATAGTGAAGTTGTCAAGGGTTTAGACGAGCCGATTGGGGAAAGAGTTTTGCAACACTTTCGATGTTGAAACCCTACATACATTGCTAGTATGAGCATATTTGGTCATTCAATCATACAAGAATAACGTGTACTTAAATCTTGATGAACAACGATTGACGAATCTCGAAGCACCATGCATTTATCCATCTTCACCAACTAATTTTAGAGGAATATAATGCCTAAACACCATGTATGTGGAATGATTATGGGGAGAGGGTGAAAATGTACGGTATAAGAAAAAATTTGGGTGTGCTTATGGGAAATTTGATATTTCGTGTTCAAAAACTCAAATTTTTTATAATTATTTTGGTTTTGTATATTATGAGAATTTCTATAAATATTAGAAATTCTAACCTCCATAAATAAAGTGGTGAATTTTATTGTCTTACTAATTATTTAACCTACCAAATAAAACAATCTATAATATCTTTCAACTTTCAAAAAATAATTAAATTTCACATACCATTTATTATTTTCTCTAGTTTTAAAACTTCATACCAAACAATTTCGTAAATAAAGAGGAAGGGATGAATTTGTGATGATTTCCCATATCCAAATGGAATATGGACTTGGAAGAGACCTTAAAAATTCAGAGTAATAATGCATTTTGCTTTGTCGAGCTCATCACCTCATCATTTCCACTTCCACATAACCCAGTAAAAGTAACAAAAATAATAAAGCATGCATAAATATTATTTTAAGAAAAATAACTTTTTTTTTCTGGTGGCAAAAGAATAATATTTTCGTAAAAAGTAGGTGGACTGCCTGATTCTACCATTTCTCCTTTTTTGACCTTTGTTTTGCTCAGCTTTTCTTCCACCTGCAATTTCAAAAAATTAATAAATTGGAAAATATAATTTTATATATAATTGTAGTGTTTTTGTTTTTGTTTTGAATAGTTAAAAAGATAGATGGATGGGGACGATGTAACTAATCCAAAGACTCATATGTCACTAAGCTATTTGGTTTTAGTAGTCAACCAACCCCCCCAAGATTATAAGTTGTACCAAAGAAAATATCAAATGATTAGAGGGGATATTCCACTAATGGTGTACTTAATAATAGATTCAACTTTGGTTACTTTTTCTCATTGGATTTTGTCCATTCTTGATTTAATCCTAACTACTATTTGATTTTGTGGGTGTAGTGAGACGGATTGAAATATGAATTTTATTATTTCAGCAATTAAAGATATACTTAAAATTCTTATATTTAAATAGTATTGACTAGTTTACCTTTGTAATTATTTTTCATGATAATTATGTGATATAAGGTAATAGTCGAGCTTAGGAATAATGTAGAGGTATATATGAAAATTAATGAACAAAGAGTATGCATAGATGGAATGTTTTTTGTGAATTTATAATAGTTTGCCACCAATAAAGTATATAGAATGGTAGATTAGATTAGAGTGATCCTAGCCATTAAGTTGGGATGGTTCGTTGGAATATCGCTACATATTATAGTAACTAAAGGTCACCTAGCCACAACGAGCTAAGTGCCTTCTTCTCTAACTCCTTTTTCAGCTTCTATGCTTGATCGTCCAAGAGCTCACAGGCGATCCGACTCCAATTGGGGCCTGTTAGGGTCGAGTGGTCAATCTAGCAACATTGACTCTTATCCAAGTCTTTGCTTTAGCCAGTCTGTCCATTTAAATAACTATAAAATATAGTTAAATCACAATTATATCAGAATTATACATGGCTGTTTGAATGAATTGGACTGTTACCCATCTATTTTGAGAATAATTATTATCAAAATTGAAAGTTTGTGTCGTGTAAATATGGCTCATCCAACATTTATGTTACATTTCCTTTAATTAGTTCCCAGTCTTTATAAAAAAGATTGATGTATGAAAATATGTATTTCCTACGTACTCATATTTTGAATCTAATAAGTTAGCTGTTTAATGAACATTACTTGGATTTCTTTTGCAAGTAATAATAATAATAATAATTTATTAGACCATTTATAATGCACAAAAAAAGTTAAAATGCAATTTTTTATTTATATTGCCTTAAAATACACATTGTGAAAATGATATTGGAAAAAGTTACTATTACCTTTATTTATCTCCCACTAGTGCAATCATATGCAATGAGAGTGATGATGATATATATATATATATATATATTTATTTTTATCCTTAGAAAACATAAACAAGAGGAACAGATAATAGAGCCACCTCCTCCTTTGAACAAAAAGCCAAATAAAATAAAAAACCAAACTTGAAAAGTAAAAATAAATAAAAATAAAAATCTCAAGTATGACTGTCTGACTAGTCCAAACGGCGGCGTTTCTTCCACCGAGCGAGAGACGTCCCTTCTCCCCAAACCCACATGGGTTTGTCGTCAATTGAGGCAGCGAGTCTTCTCCACGCTCTTGACCACGCGAGTGGGGCTAGAAAAGGTTAAGGAAAACAAAACAAATGAAGAAAAACCTTATCTTCAAGGGGGTGGTGGCAGTGGAGTAAATAGTCACCTAAGTCGATGTCATTTTTTCTGACACGACCATTACCGCCGGGGACGGAGAGAGAGAGAGAGAGGAAACAGGAAGAGAAATGAAAGAGTGAATGAAGAAGATTGAAGAGCGAGCGAATCTAATCTTTTGCTTTAGAGTCTCTCTTTGGACTCTTCCTCCTCCTCCCCACCTCCTTTCTTCTTCATCCATCAATGGGTGCTCACTAGATTTCAATCTAGTTGAACAACTTCCCCCCCAAGCTCTCTCAATGTCTGTTTCCATTTCCATCCAGCTGATGACATAAACAGAAAAGAAATCCTCATTATCCCTTTTGATGCTGTACTCAATCATCATTGCCTGATTCAGACAATTATATCATCCATCCAACTTTAAGATTCTCCTCCCTCCTGTACTCTCCTCTTGTTCATTTGGGGAAGATTACATTCTTCCAAATCTTAAATCTTTCCCTCCACTTCACAGAACAGTCCCCTCCCGCCTTCTCAGATCTGTAGCTCAAATTTCTGCTCTAAAGCTCTCACCTTTTTAATCCAGATCTGGGTCGTTTAACTTTGACTGGGTTGAATCGATGCCTGTCTGATTTCTCGAGGATGAACTACTTCCCGGATGAAGTGTTGGAGCACATCTTCGAGTTCGTGGCGACCCACAAGGACAGGAACTCGGTTTCCCAGGTTTGTAAATTGTGGTACAGGATCGAGAGCTACAGTAGGCAGAGGGTGTTCATAGGGAACTGCTATGCGATTAGTCCGGAGAGGGTGGTTGAGAGGTTCCCTGGTCTGAAATCCATTACTTTGAAAGGGAAGCCTCATTTTGCTGACTTCAATCTGGTGCCTCCTGACTGGGGAGGCTTTGTTTATCCATGGATCGAGGCCTTCGCCAGGAACCGGGTCGGGTTGGAGGAGCTCCGGCTAAAGAGGATGGTTGTTACTGATGAAAGCCTGGAGTTGCTGTCTACTTCTTTCCCTAATTTCAAGTCTTTGGTTCTGGTGAGTTGTGAAGGCTTCACTACTGATGGCCTTGCTGCTGTTGCTGCTAATTGTAGGTAAGAATTTCAGCTGACACTCTTCTCTAGCTTTGTTCTGACTGTTATTTTGCTGAAAATGAAGAAATGAGCTTCATTTGAATTCCTTATTCCTTTGGAAATTGCTATTTCTGGTGAAATTTGGTGTTTATAAATGGGTGACTGTTAGGGGAAGCAGGCAGTTCCATTCTCAGTATCAGTATGCCACCAACCTTGTAAGAAGTCTGATTTTGGAAAGTCAGGTTGGCTTGAAGCATAACTTACTTATGATAACTAATTTTGGTTCTTCTGAGCCAAAATTTGTGGTTGTGAATGAATGGAAATTTGTGGTTTGGGTTCCCTGCACTGTGGGATGGATTCTTTTTATTGTTCGTTGTGGTTCCTGGTCTCCTTTTGATAAACTTCCCCTTTTACTTCCTTTTGAAAGTTCCATCCTTTGGATTTTTCTTGTACATGGGTTCAGTGATTCTGTCAGCGTGCATTTTTGCTGTATTGTTAAGTGCTGAAAGTAAGCTCCTTTAGATGTTCTTGGTGTGTATACTAAAGAGATTGAATGAGTAGAACCTGATTTGCCTTCACATTGAACTGGTGACCAAGGGATAAGCTTTGTTTTGATATAGCTGTTTGTTTCTCTCAATTTTCCAAACCCAGAAATCTGAAGGAGCTGGACTTGCAAGAGAATGACGTTGAAGATCACAGAGGGCATTGGCTTAGCTGCTTCCCTGACAGCAGTACCTCTCTTGTTTCCCTCAATTTTGCATGCCTCAAAGGAGATATTAATTTAGCAGCCCTGGAGAGGCTTGTAGCAAGATCCCCCAACCTGAGGAGCTTGAGGCTAAGTCGTGCTGTGCCACTTGATGTGCTTCAGAGGATATTGATCCGTGCTCCCCAGTTGGTGGAGTTGGGTGTGGGTTCTTATCTACACGATCCAGAGTCAGAGTGTTACGATAATCTTGCGGCTGCCATTCAGAAGTGCAAGTCTGTTAGGAGTCTTTCTGGATTCTTGGATGTTGCTCCCCATTGCCTAGCAGCTTTCCATGTGATCTGCCCGAACTTAACCACCTTGAACTTGAGTTATGCCCCAGGAATTCATGGTAGTGAGCTTATGAAGCTAATTCGTCACTGTAGGAAAGTTCAGCGATTATGGGTAAAGCAAGCGTCTTTTGATTTTCTTTTGAGTCATTCTTGGTTTGGTTATCATAGTGTTGCTTACTTGATTAAATCTCGTTGAATTTCTTGCATCTGCTGCAGATACTGGATTGCATTGGTGATAAAGGACTCGAGGTTGTAGCTGATACTTGTAAAGATTTGGAGGAGTTGAGGGTTTTTCCTTCTGATCCCTTTGTCGGACAAGCAACTGTAACAGAAGAAGGCCTTGTTGCAATCTCAAGAGGATGCCGGAAGCTTAATTCAATACTGTACTTCTGTCAGCAAATGACAAATGCTGCACTGATAACAGTTGCCAAGAACTGTCCGAATTTCATAAGGTTCAGGCTATGCATTCTGGATCCCACAAAACCAGATGCTGCTACCCAGCAGCCACTGGATGAAGGTTTTGGGGCGATAGTTCGCGAATGCAAGGATCTGAAGCGCTTGTCACTTTCCGGCCTTCTGACTGACCAAGTTTTCCAGTACATCGGGATGTACGCTTCTCAGCTGGAGATGCTGTCAATAGCGTTTGCAGGGGACAGTGACAAAGGGATGCAGTATGTGCTGGACGGGTGCAAGAAGCTGAGGAAGCTCGAGATAAGGGACAGCCCGTTTGGGAATGCAGCACTTCTCATGGATGTGGGGAAGTACGAGACAATGCGATCCCTTTGGATGTCGGCCTGTGATGTCACGCTTGGAGGCTGCAAAGTGTTAGCCAAGAGGATGCCGGGGCTGAATGTGGAGATCATGAACGAGAATGATCAGATGGAGTTTGGGGATGATGATAGGCAAAAGGTGGACAAGATGTACCTGTATCGAACGCTGGCCGGACAAAGGAGAGATGCACCTGGATTCGTCTGGACACTGTAAGGTAAAAGAAGAGGTAGGCAATAAGTAAGCAAGCATTATAAGAAAGGAAGAGGTTGCTTCCATCTCTTGCCTATCAAAGCCTGTGTTGTACCCTATGAAATACTCTGTTGAGTTAGTTTGTACTTTGTGTAGGCCAACTGATGATCACTGTAATGGATATTATTACTTGGTGGGTGTTATTTGTTGCACTTTGAGGTTTAGTTTTGTAAGAGATTTGAATATGGTTGGGGGGTGTTTATACTCCCCTTTTTATTTGGCATATTCATAAATTAGTGTACTCTCCTATTGGGGCTGCTTATTTCTATGATATGTCTTTGCATTGTTACCATTTCCAGCCAGCATCAGGTGCTCACTAAGAAATGTGTTATCTGGGCGCCATGTTTCTCAAATTTTCTGTCTGCACTGGAAATGCGTTTTGTCAAATCAAATATAAGCAAGATAGCTTTTTTGGATGTCATTTTCATTATCAAGTATCTAGCCTGCTTAAATATTTCTTAGGAATGGAAGTTTCTCGCAATAAGAGTGGTATTATATTTGTCGACGCGAGTATACTCTTGACCTTACGGACGCTGGTTATACCGCCAACAAACCTGCTAGTACACCAAGTATTCTTGCTGCTGAATTAATGATCTCTTCTACATGAAGCCCCTTTGCCCGGCGACGACACTAGTTTTTATCGCTAATTACTTGGTCGTTTATAATATTTGTGTACTACTCGACCAGATAAATGTTACACGGTCAATTATCAGAGCTAGCTTGTTTCTTCCTTCGCCGCCAATCATGACTCATGAGTACTTAACTACTCGTTGACTATTTGAGATACACTGGCCTATGGTTTACATTTTCCAAATATTCCTCTCAAATGTAGTGTTTTTCTCTAATTTTGATTTGACATGATGTCCTGATACTCGATGCTCTGTCATAAAATTTTGTGTTTTCCTCAAAGACTTTGTTCTTCCTTAAAAATAAAAAAGAACAACCTACAATTTCTCGCTCTTTTGCTCAAGCCGAATACCACTGCTGAACTTCAATGGTAACTTGTCCTTCTCAAAGTAACTATTAACATTCCTCAACCTTTCTCACTTCACTGTGATAATCTTTGTGAAGTGAAAATGATAAAAAATCATTGAACGAACAAAACATATGAAGTTAGATTATCATTTTATTCTTAAAATTTGTCATCATGACTCACTCAAAGTCAATCATATTTCTACTCACAATCAACTCAGAGATCCCTTCACAAAGCCAGTCTCTGATTTTAGAACTACGCTTGGAATCTTTTTTTTTCTTTCGAGTAAAACGCTTGGAATCTATCTATGTTTAGTTTGCGATAAGTTTGTTACTAGTTTGTAAGAAATAGTTAGTTAGGCTGTTAGTCTGGCTAATTACAGTTTGTTCAGTGACCTTTTCATATACTTACAAGCTTGGGTTGTAAATCTCACTTTTCCAAATCAGCCAATAACAGATTCATTTGCCCTTTTCTCTCTGATCCAATCCATCGCCTTTCTCCCGATCCATCTACTTGACCAATAGCATCCATCCTTCTCAGATCTGTAGCTCCAATTTCTGCTCTAAAGCTCCAATCTTTTCTCCAGATCTGGATCGTCTACCTTGACTGGGTTGAATCGATGCCTGCCTGATTTTTCGCGGGGGTTGAGGATGAACCACTTCCCCGATGAGGTTTTGGAGCACATCTTCAAGTTCGTGGCGACTCACCAGGACAGGAACTCGGTTTCCCAGGTCTGTAAATTGTGGCATAGGATCGAGAGTTACAGTAGGCAGAAAGTGTTCATAGGGAACTGCTATGCGATTAGTCCGGAGAGGGTGGTTGGGAGGTTCCCTGGACTGAAATCCATTACTTTGAAGGGGAAGCCTCATTTCGCTGACTTCAATCTGGTTCCTCCTGACTGGGGAGGCTTTGTTTACCCATGGATCGAGACCTTGGCAAGGAACCGGGTCGGGTTGGAGGAGCTCCGGCTGAAGAGGATGGTTGTTTCTGATGAAAGCTTGAAGTTGCTGTCTACTTCTTTCCCTAATTTCAAGTCTTTTGTTCTGGTGAGCTGTGAAGGCTTCACTACTGATGGACTTGTTGCTGTTGCTGCTAATTGTAGGTAAGAATTTCTGGCTCCTCTCTTAGCTTTGTTCACCTGTTGTTTTTCTGAAAACGAAGAAAATGAGCTTCTGGTGAGACTTGGTGAATATAAATGAGGTGACTGTTAGGGAAGTAGCAGTAAGGCTGATTTTGGGAAGTAAGGCTAGCTTCAAGCATAGCTTACTTTTGATGCTATTTTTGTTTCTTCTGAGCTGTTGTATGTTGGTTGTGATTTGTGAGTGAATGAAAATTTGTGGTTTGGGTTCCCTGACCTGTGGGATGGCTCTTTTCTTTATGTCCCTCTGCACTGACCATGTTCATCGTGGTTCCTGGTCTCCATTTGACAAACTTCCCTTTTCACTTACTTTTCATTTTCATAGTGATCCTGTCGGCGTGCATTCTTGCTTTATTGTTGTTTGATTGCGGCAACCTGATTTGTTGAGTGGTAAAAGTGAGCTCCTTTTGATGTTCTTGGTGAGAAATTGAACGAGTAGAACCTGATTTGCCTTTTGATGTTGGCGGGTGTTCACCAATGAAAGTTCTTTCTGCCAAGTGCTTGGCTGTCCATGTTTCGAGAGAAGTTGCTTGCCTTGGAGGGTTTGACTGTAAAGCCACTATGAGCTAGTTTATATTTCTTTCATGTCTATAGCATGTTCTTGCTTGTACTTAGAGGTTTTTTGTCTTAGTAGTGGCAAAATTTTGCGTAAGGCAATGCTAGGCGACCATTCTAAAAGGTTCTTTTCCTCTATGTATTGGACCTATATGGCTTTGGTGAATAATAAACCGTTGTTCATCAATAAAAAACACAGCGACTGAGGGATAAGCTCTGTTTTTATATAGCTCTTTGTTTTTATCAATTTTCCCAACCCAGGCATTTGAAGGAGCTGGACTTGCAAGAGAATGACGTAGAAGATCACAGAGGGCATTGGCTTAGCTGCTTCCCTGACAGCATTACCTCTCTTGTTTCACTTAATTTTGCATGCCTCAAAGGAGATATTGATTTAGATGCCCTGGAGAGTCTTGTAGCGAGATCGCCCAACCTGAGGAGCTTGAGGCTAAGTCGCGCCGTGCCATTTCATGTGCTTCAGAGGATATTGATCCTTGCTCCCCAGTTGGTGGATTTGGGTGTAGGTTCTTATCTTCATGATCCAGAGTCTGAGAGTTATGGTAAATTTGCAGCTGCCATTCAGAAGTGTATGTCTGTTAGGAGTCTTTCTGGGATATTGGATGTTGCTACCCATTCCCTAGCAGCTTTTCATGTGATCTGTCCAAACTTAACCACCTTGAACTTGAGTTATGCCCCAGGAATTCATGGTAGTGAGCTTATGAATCTAATTCGTCACTGTGGGAAACTTCAGCGACTATGGGTAAAACCCTCTTTTTGATTTCTTTGTGAGTAGTTCTTGGTTATCATAGTGTTATTGCTTGATAAAATCTTGTCGTGTTTCCTGCATCTGCTGCAGATACTTGATTGCATTGGTGATGAAGGACTCGAAGTCGTAGCTTCCACTTGTAAAGATCTGGAGGAGTTGAGGGTCTTCCCTTCTGATCCCTTTGTTGGACAAGCGACTGTAACTGAAGAAGGCCTTGTCTCTATATCAAGAGGTTGCCCGAAGCTTAATTCAATACTCTACTTCTGTCAACAGATGACAAATGCTGCTCTGATTACAGTTGCAAAGAATTGTCCAAATTTCATAAGGTTCAGACTGTGCATTCTGGATCCCACAAAACCAGATGCTGCTACCCAGCAACCACTGGATGAAGGTTTTGGGGCGATAGTTCGAGCATGCAAGGATTTGAAGCGCTTGTCACTTTCCGGTCTTCTGACCGACCGAGTTTTCCAGTACATTGGGATGTATGCCGAGCAGCTGGAGATGCTGTCGATAGCATTTGCAGGGGACAGCGACAAAGGGATGCAGGACGTGCTGGATGGGTGCAAAAAGCTGAGGAAACTCGAGATAAGGGACTGCCCCTTCGGCAATGCAGCACTTCTCATGGATGTGGAGAAGTACGCAAAATTGCGGTCTCTTTGGATGTCGGCCTGTGATGTCACACTAGGAGGCTGCAAAACTCTAGCGAAGAAAATGCCGGGGCTGAACGTAGAGATCATGAATGAGAATGATCAGATGGAGTTTGCAGATGATGATCGGCAGAAGGTAGACAAGATGTACCTGTATCGAACACTGGCCGGACAAAGGAGAGATGCACCTGGATCCGTCCGGACTCTGTAAGCTAAGAAAGAGGTAGGCAATAAGTAAGCAAGCATGATAAGAAAGGAAAGATCGAATCCAATGGCCATGCAATGGCCTTGTGATGTGAAGCTATGGTTGCTCCATCTCTTGCCCTATCAGAGCCTGTGTGTTGTACCCTATGAAATACTTTTTGATTTATTTTCTACTTTGTGTAGGCCAACTGATCACTGTAATGGATATTGTTACTTGGTGTTGTTATTTGTTGCACTTTTGATAGTTTTGGAAGAGATTTGAATATGCTGGGGGTTGTTTAGTACTTTTTATTTGGCATTATCATAAATTAGAGTACTCCCCGATTTGGGGCTTATTGTTATGAGATGTTTGTGCATTGGTACAATTTCCAGCTTCTTGCTTATCAGTCGGTTGAAAAGAAATGTATCATTTCGATCCTTGCCTCAAATTTTGGGTTCCCCGTCTCATTTCGATCCCCGAATTAAGCTTGCTCATTGGTTGGCACCTTCTCCAGTTTCACTTTGAGAAACCTGGTGTTTGTAAAGCACATAATAGGGAGGCATACAGTACAAGAATGCAATGCAGAGATACCATGGACCAATAATCCCAGCTGGACATATACCCAACCGGTATTGACTCGGGCACAAGTCAGTCGGTGGTTCAATATTAGGTTCCGAATGAGTAGTAAGCATGGAACCATGGTGCTGGATTGTAGGAACAAAGATATCCTCCATACCCTATAATGCATCAACAACTCTCAACTTACAAAGCGTGCATTTCAAGTTTGGCTCTCAAGGAGGACAACAAAATTCTACATTAACATACATCGAAACTGGAGCAAGATTCTTACTTTGCGGACTATAAACCTGTGGTCACACATTGTCACCTTTCCCTAAAATCAAGCGTCTTCCTCGTACAAGTCTGTATTGATCCGGTCAATCTCGTGGAGAACACCATTGTATGCCAAGAATTTGGTTAATCTCTTCTCGGAATCTCTTAATGAAAAGAGTGAAAAAACTGCAGAGCAGAATGGTCAATTGAACACAGATTGCTGCGCAACATCAACGCGGCCTGACGCACACCAAATCGTCCAGCTTGTTGCCATCCATCTTGTACAAAGACACACCTTCCATCTGGGAGTAATGATCCTGGGCCTCTCTTCTAAGACTTTCAAAGGGTAACGTCTCCCACTTGCTGTAGTTCGAGTTTTTCCTAACATCAGTCATGTCTGGTGATCCTGAGATTGGCCCGTTCCCGTTAGCATCTCTATGACCCCACACCTTACATTTTCCAAACTGCCCCAACCCTGCAGCCTCCCTGAACTTCAATCGCATGGCAGCTGCATGAGTGCTAGACACTGTTTCTCGGCTTGGTACATCAGCCCAGTCTTGTTTCCTCTGAGCTCTCATGGGGGAGTGGATTCTAATAACCTGCAAAACAAAGATTAAAGCATTGTTAAGACTCCAACCGGACTGAACAACTGAACAATGTTTGCAGGGAAAGGTTTTGTTTGTCGTACACCAAGACACTCTAGCAGTTGGTAATATGCTCTGCCTTGAAGCGGATTATGCCCTTTACGTGGTGTAGAGAAGTATCTCGTCCTACAACAGCATATCAGTTGGTCTTAGCAATGCCAAGTGGGAAAAAACGGGACTATGAATGCTAATGATGGGGTAGATGCTTCCTAAACGTGACAGTTCTACTTCTAGTCATTCCCATTCTCAAGCTCCACAAATGGAGAAACTGATTGCTTGAAATGTTACAAGAAAGTGAATTTGGAATGTGACTATAAGAGATAAAAGCTTCAGAAAGTAACTAAGTTTACCATTCAGTATAGCCAGGATCGACTGTGAAACCATATATATCAACAGTTTCACACATTGAAAGTGCAAGTTCTATGGATTTCATTCCAGTTCCTTTAGCACCCCTTCGCAGCACAATCCCTTGGAAGAGATAAACAGGGTTCGGAATTGTCTGTAATGCTCACAATACCAACATGTTAGAACGAGTTTAATGTATTCCATATAGAACAGACAGTGCAAAAAAATCTAAGTAGTCTAGCTTACTTATTTGTTAATATGTTTACACAATTCTGGAGGACTGTTCTAGGTAACAAGCTAATAATACGGCCAAAAAGAGAAATCTAAGAAAAGAAGAAGCTCTGTGCATTAATATTAAAAAAAAACAACAATCTCAACATTGTGATACTAACCTTTATCAAGGCGTTAAAGTCTCTATGGACCACACTTTTAATGATGAGCACCTCGTCATCTGCAATATCAAGAGCACATAAAGCTTTTCTCCAAGAAGAGAAAAAACAACTAAAGCTAAACATATTGAACAAGTCAATTCTAAGTAAAGGGTCAAGGCTGAAATCATGTGTAGAATGCATACATCGTGCTTTGGTTCTTAAATCCATGGTACTCAGTCTCAGATAGGAAAAATATATGAAAAATGATGAAAGGAAGACAGGAAACTGCAATGTTGTTAATAAGCTATGATGAAGTAATATACCAGATCCCTCTAGGATTTTGACCATGTTTGCGGCAGCACCACGAACTACAAGGCGGAAATCCCTCTTCAGTCCAACATGCTTCGCATATTTCTAAATGATACACGAAAGGAGTTACATGTACTGTAAGTTGTTACAAACTTCAAGTAGAAAATGGCATTGTACTGCAAAAACTTTCATAGTGCGAGAAGAAAAATGGAAAAAGGGGGGCCGGAACCACAGGTCACTCACTACACGAGTCAAAGTTTCTCCTTCGAAAAAAAAACCAAAACTAGCCACCATTCCAACCTCAAGGGGTAATGGAAAAGCATGACAGCATACAAATCTGTTCCATAGTACCTGGTTAACAGGAGCTTCATTATCTCGAATAACAACATCATGACCATCTATCTCTTCACCAAACTCTGTCTTTAAGAGATCTCCAGAATTACCAACAACAGCACAAGTGCGAAACTGCTGAGGGTGGAACGGGGGCTTTGCTGGTAAAATTAAATTGAGGTGTTCCTCACAAAGGCTACGGTTGTAGCATTTATCAGCTCCCCTACAATAAAATAACCAGAGAAAATAAGCTGACTTGCCATTTGCTCTGCTGCAACAAGCAACTGAAATCATAAAGAAAAACTCACAAGGATCAAAATCTTACAATTGCGCTATCCTTTTTGCTGCATAATCAAACCATCCATCAGGCCGAGCGTCAAGATATTCTCGTGTCAGCACAGTAGTCATGTTCCGATACTGCAACTCTAAAGACATTAGCGCACATCATGACCCTGAATACCAAAACAGATCCAAGTAAAAAAGAGTAGACAGATGAACCAACCTGCTCCCATAACATAATTGTATCACAAACATCGTAAGGGAACTCCAACGCTTCAAAGACTTTGAACTGCGCATTGAACTGCAACCGAAACGACGAAAATCATGAGCTGTGAGCAGCACTTACAACAGACTAATGTGCAAATGAACATAATGTAATGACGCTTTCAATGACATAAGGAGATGGTTAGAAGCTGACCCATGTGCTGTTGGTGTCTTCTGGGAACTTAAGAGTCAATTTGCAATGGTCGGTGATTAATGCAGTAAGACCAAGTCCCCTGTTTGCCTACATGTTAAATGCGAAGGTGAGATGGTCATCAAGATTACTCACAATATCTCACACACCAATCACAAACCGAAAAATCACAAAATAGAATTAACATCTCTGATCTTAAGTGAATTTCAAGAGAACGTCCAATGAATGTGCACCAAGAATATGAAGCAGCTTAAGAAGAAAGATGAATATGGAGGCGGAGGGATGCAGATCTATTCAAGAGCATTGAAATAAAGAACATGAAAATTAGAGGTGAAGAGTGAAATTCACTAACCACGCATTGTTGAACCTCAGATTGAAATTGAGAAAGTGTTCGAATGTCCTCTTCCGTTTTCTGATCTGTTCTCTTATTCCCTGCGGCGAAAGAAGGCAAATGAGTTGGGTAAAGGAACGAGGGAAACTGTGACCAAGAACACAGGGTTTAAGAAAAGTAACCTGAGAAGAAAGTAGATTGGAAGATGATGAAGATGAAAAGAGAAAAGAAAGCCGCGACCCAAACCAGATGGAAGACCGACGGCAGTCTACTGCTGGCATTCTTTTGTGGTCTCATAGTTTTCACCCCTTGCTTATTGAAGAAGCTCGCGTTGAATCCGCTGAACAATTATGAGGAGAAGATGAAGAAATGAAGTAATGGGAGAGCAGCCATTAGCGTCTCAGAGCAACAGAGCTACTCAGTACCGATCGGAAGCAAAGAATACCCAAGTTCGCATCGGTCCACCTCCTGCTGCAAGGGAATAGAAAACTGAAAAGAGTAACTTAGACGACGTCGTTTTAACGATGGTTAGGTTTCACGATGTCGTTTTAACGACGAATGCTTCAGTTTAGGCAAGTTCTGTTTCTTTAGTTTCGTCGAACCAAAATTCGATTCAATTATAATTCAATTATTCTTGGTGACCTAGGTATCAAGGTTTAAGTATCAAACCAAGGCCGATACATTGCTTGCCGAAGTCGAAAAAAAGGCCAACGATCGGAGTGCGATTCCCCTACACCATCATACATACTTTCATCAAATCACCATGGATCGATTTGATCCACTGATTGATATCACAACAGTGCTAGAACACATTGAACATCATATTCAAGCCAAACAGTGTGCGAGAAAAGGGGCTATTCTGGTGCCATCGCAGTAAAGTTGACACTTCCCTCGCAATACTGTATTATACACAACACAATCCACAGTGGAGCGAAGGCCAAAAAAGGGTTTTGAAGACCAACAGCGAGTTGCTTGTTCACAGCATAAAGTAAAAACAGTACGTTCTGAAAAAACTGAGCTCTTGCGGACTCGACTTCTAGTAACGCCGTCCACCAGCTGTCGACAAAAGAACCCTGCTTGCCTTCTTCCCTTTCTTTCCCGCTGGCTCATTGCTCTTGGGAGCTTCCACGTTCCTCTCCCTCGATATTACATTCGCAAATGATGGCGTCCCTGGGTTTCTTGCGCCTACCAACAGCACAGAATCAAACTCAATTCCACAAATAGTTTACAACACAGTAGCCATACAGCACAGACGTACCGTTTCCTGCACCGGAATTTCCCTCCTGAACCGCCTTGGGCTCGTCGATTCGCAAGGCTGGAGAACTAGATCCAGCTGCGTAACCAAGCCGGGTGACGTTGGAGAACAACATCCTATCCTTGACAATAGGTGGGCTTGATGACATTGGACTGGCATTCCCCAATGCTAATTCAAAGACATAACGCTGATTGTCAAGCCAAAGACAAATAAACTGACGCAAGATGACCACAAAATCTGAAATCAATATTCAGATACCACCAAATATCAAAGAGAAGTATCAACGCAGCAAATTATTCAGAAAAAAGAGCGTGAGCGCATCATTACCTTCAAAATCATCCATGGAGAAGACAGGGGCATGGTCAAATGCCGGCTCGAATTTTGGTACAAGAGATAAATCATATGCACCAGCAGCTTCACTCTTGCTTTTATCCTTCCGTTCCTATCGTATGAACAATGCATTACTCTAAACTGAACCAACTATGATGAAAGGATATGGATTATGCAGATCAAAGGGAAGTGTTAACAAAGTGAGTAACTCTCTAGTATACCTTATCAGCTTGTTGCTTCCTCAGACGCTCACGTTTTCTTATTTCATCCCTAAATGGAGATAGGCCATCAGGCGGAAGTATCTCACTCATATCGATTTCACATAGCTGGAAGAAGAAAAGAATTAGCAGTTCTCAAGTAATGTGTAAAGAATCAGAAATCTCCAAGCTGAAAGGTACCTGGACTGTTGTCGTTAAAGAAAAATGACTCAAGTAACGATAACGTCTCCTCATAGCCTCTGTCTGAGTCATAGGCTCCAACTGAAGGATTTTCCCTTTTATTCTGCAGCATTAGACACTAATCAATCCTTCCCTCTGTCAGATTACGATTGTAATCCAGCAGAAATAATCATAAACAATGAAAAACTAAAACCCATCTTCACGAATCAACACTACTTTTTGTTGTTGAACTGACAATAAAACAAAACAATGAAGAAATTACTCCTTAATTCCAGTAAATGTACCACTGAACTGATAATAAGATTTATAATACATTCACATAGCGTTCATCGAGACCGTAAAAGAACAAGTATGCATCCAAGTTGGAAGAAACTAATATTTATTTATGTTTCCTCAAACCTGTCTGGAAGCATCCCGTAGCTTCCATAATGCTGAAGAAGGCACTTCATGTTGAATGGATGAAGTATGAAATGCTGACCATCAACTGCCTGAAACAAACATACACAGATAAGGATGTAAGATGAAGCATTGCAGGAGCCATACTCCTTTGAGAACATACAGCCTAAAGTAATAATATTGACAGTAAGAGCTTAGACAATAGAAAGGGGTAGCTCCAGCCCTTCAATTGCAAAACATACAATAACATATATGGATTTGTGATCGGAAGAGGCCAGGTTCTGATTAGTGATTACCAAGGATGAGAAAAATTTAACGCCAAAAGAGCATAACACACTTGGTGTAGTAGGCATCAGAAATGACCAGGTCATTGGGGATAAACCTTTTTTATAGGTCACTGAAGGTATAACCTTTTCATAGTATACTAGCCAAAACATAAAGTCAGATAGAGCAATGAAGGGTAACCTGGTAGAAATTGTACGAGTCCTTGTTATCTTTAGAGCCATTAAGTGTTTGTTGTAAGCTCTTCCTATCACCATGAGAGGATGATACAACCACATCTTTTTCGTCAAGCGACTCATCGGAATCCAGCTTTATGTTATCCAACAACTTAGCCTGGCCATTCACATCAACAGGAGGTGATGACTTCCTGGTGCCAGTAACAGAGCCTTTCTGATTACACGCTGGCTTATGCAATATATTGGTGTCACATGCCCGCGACTCATTCCAATACTTTCTCCTCTTCTCCAACTGCTCCATTGCAGCACAAACATATGGGAGCTTTTCCAAATCATCCACGAGTCCTGAATCAGCTCTTGCTAACCAACTATCCAACTCTGCAACTGCTTTTCTAACTGAAAGTTCTACATCTGACGTAAATATAAATTTTGCATATGGATCAGTAACATCTTCATTGCATCTCAATGCTGAATCTGATTCCTGCTTATTCCTCTCTGATGGAGTAAATGAATCCTTCTGCCTAGTTAGTAGCATGAAATCTATAGTCTCACCAACTCTGTACTGCTTAACATTCTCAACAGAAACAGTGTACAAATCCTTGCGAGAAACCATCATAAAACACAAGGGGCAGCGCTTGTAGCAATCGCCTTTGAAATCCTCTTGGCCCATTAACAAATACCGGACAATACAAGGAAAGCAAAAGATATGTCCACAGGAAGTTATCTGGGGACACAAGGGCTGCTCCAAGCATATTGGACACTGCAGTGGAACTGATGTGGAGTACCTAACACAGATAATATCTTCCCAGCTAAGCATTTTATCTGGATCCAAAGAGTGAGCAATGTCCCCGGTATCCAGCACAACAAACTTGAAATTAGCCTGAAGGAACAAATCCTTATTGTATGGCTTAATTTTCTGATGCCTCCTTGGAGCAGGCCTGGGCTGAGATCGCGCTATGGGATCATAATGGAAATTGAGGAGATGATTAGCATTCATCATCTGGGTCCTCTTTCCAGAAGAATGTGAACTGCCACCTTGAGAATTGGTTGAAATATTATTTCTTTCACTTGGAAGAAGAGCAGCATTCTCCGATGTTCTTCCTTCAGATCGACCGGCTCCAGAATTAGATGGACCGTGAGTCTGTCTATTGAGATGGACTGAATTTGCATCGCCGATTGGTGTCACCGGTTCAGTCACCTACTTGTAAAGAACCAAACACAATTACACAAAGCAGAGATTTCAGTGGCTGCAACCTATACTTCCAGCTGACATTCAGCTACAGATTGATTTTTAAAGCTTACCTCTTTGGAAGATCCATTGACAAACGCTTCTCCATCCAAACCCAACGGTCCTGCAATGCAGAAAACAATTAAGCGTGGAAAATTTCAACAGCCATAACAGAAACGCAGTCGAAAAGAAACATAGATTGCAACCCGATAATGACATGATCACCAGTTTCCCAAAAAGGAAGCATCTTTCACGAAACGAGATACATGAAAGAGTAAAGGGAAAACAGAATTGCAAGAAAAACACTAGTTCGAGAGAAACCCAAAACTTGCCAGCTACCTAGGGTTAGGTTCAAATTCAACTCTACAAATGGGTGGATAAGAAAACCTCGAATGTAAATTGGATAAAAACGACCAATCACCTGAGACGGGGGATACTGGAGAGTGGGAGTCTGAGAGAGGCATGGATCGAAATTGGCGGGAGGGAGGAGGAGATGAGGGAGAAAGTTGGGTGCCATAATCAGGATCGGAGGTTAGAGCGGGAGAACTCAAAGAAGAAGACGAGTCAGAACCTTGAGTCTGTATGGGCAAGATGGACATGAAAATTCAGAAAAGGAGATTTGAGGAGGCCGGATGAAGTACACGGCGGCTGGATGGAGAAGGTCAGAGAGAACTCGCGGTGAGTCACCGGCTTGAATTTAGTTTTGGGGACCGACACGCCACCGTTGCTCCGATTTAATATCACTCGACGATTCCACCGGGGGCATCTGCCGCATATTTTCCCGAATATTGCGAGGTGTCCTCATTTACTCTCATTTACTTTTCTACCCCTCACTTTTCCATCTATCTACCAACACATCCCACCAGGGCCCAGACACCATCTTCGGCTTAGCAGTGAGCAGTGAAAGGTTTGGTTTCCACGGGTTTTGAGTTTGGTTGCCATCAGCTGGTCTAGCACTTGGATAGATCTCTATCGCCAAAAGCGATGTGTCGAGTTCGAAAGGGTGACGTAAGAGTGTATGTAATGTAAGCGAGAAGGACAAATAATATGTATAGAAGGGAATGTCTCCTCTGATATCTATGATATCTGCTATTAATCGTATTTGTAGTACAAAAATTGGGCCGTGTGGCTTCGTATGAGCTATTGATATCATTAGGCGATCTGGACTGTTGAGCAGAGGCGGACCATCAAGATGATACTATAAATATTATTGTGCAATGACGAAGTTGAGGTGGTATTGGGTCTGCCACCCTTGAGTTGGCTCACCTGGTTGACAACGTAAGGTGATCTACATATTGTTGGGCCCATTGGAGTTTCAGGCAGTCAAGCCGACTCCTAAGATGACAATCCGTTGACCACAAACGACCGACTCCTATTTCTTTTTCATATATAAATCATGACTTGAGTTTTTAAGTAAGTAACGAATTGCTGATTCCATCCGTTCCCGACTGAAAGTCGGTAAAAAATATGACAAGGTTAACATACTTCATTATAAAACTATTTTTTATCCATGACGGGTTTTGGACGGACTTCCAAACAAAAACAGAAAGATCACCAACTCGTAACTAAAATTTTAATTATGGATCATTAATAGAAATTTGAGTGAACCAAAATATAACCTATACTTGAGTGAAGGTGGATGCTTTTAACCTAACCTTACAAATTTTAAGAGGATTATTATTTAACGCTTAGGTTTTGAATAAAACGACATTCTCGACTTTGAAAAGACGCTATTATCTTTGGTCTTTCACTTGTTTCGGCCAACACTAAGGCTCGACCTTTCACTCGTTCTAGCTCGCACATGCGTCGGCCACCCGGTCGTTCCGGCCGACACCAAAGCCAGCTCGAACCATCGATCCGTCGGCTCCTTGGGCCAGTCGAAACATGTGGCAGGCTGGGACCTATTGCTGGCCAAAACGGGTGTCCGACCGGAGGACCCTAATGCTGGCTGAAACGGGTGGTCGACCGGCCCCTTAGTTTTTGTTTTTAATTTCCGCGAAGTTAATTGCGAGGTTAATTGAACGATAATAAACCATAATCCAACAACTTAACATAAAATTTCGCATAATCATGTATATAACATAGAAACTGATAACGTAATACATAATATGAGAACATAATAAAATAGTTTCATAACATAATCGATTATTAATAATTGATTTTGTTAGGAAATTGTGCTAGACGGAACGGGTGGCCGGGCGAATTTTTATGTTTTTAATTTTTTAATTTTGCAATTTTGAGTACGATGTTACTTCAACGGGACCGTTATTAATACAATTAAAAAGTGTAATCGCACGTAAAACTAATCTGAAATAAAACAAATCATCCGAAGTCTGGCATACCAAAGAAACTAAAATAACCGAACATGCGAGTCTCTAAGGCGAGAGTACACAACGAAAGGAAAGGGTGTCCCAAATTCTAAAACCCTAAACCCTAAAAATGATAATCGTACAGCGAAATGGTACCCCAAACTCAAACCCTAAACCATATTTGAACCCTAAGATAGGCCATATGTAGTATATATTGTTAGATTAAATCGATAGTTGGTGACATCATAGAGATTTAAGTCATAATTAAAATATAATGTATAATTTACTTAATTATGATAAAATAATATTTTTTGAACAAACTACTACTTAATTACACGTTACTATAGTAATGTAGTTTATCCAACATAAAATTCGTATTCTGTTAAACTACGTTCACTTAATACACAATTTCCTAACAAAATTAATTATTAGTAATCACATTATCAGATTATGTTATGAAACTATATCATTATGTTTTCAGATTATGGATTATGTTGTTAGTTTCTATGTTATGTACAAGATTATACGAAATTTTATGTTAAGTTTGTTGGATTATGACCTATTATCGTTCAATTAACCTCGCGGGGATAAAAAAACTAAAGGGCCGGCCGGCCACCTATTTCAGCTCCCGGCCGGACACCCGTTTTGGCCAGCATTAGGTCCCGGTCTGCCACATGTTTCGGTTGGCCCAAGGAGCCGGTAGGCCGATCGTTCAGGCTGGTTGTAGTGTCAGCCAAAATGATCGACCGGTGGGCTCCTTGGGCTAACTGAAACAGGTGGTTAGCCGGGCCTTAGTGCTGCCAAAACGGATGTCGGCCATATCCTTAAGTTTGGTTTTTTCAAAATTTTAAGGTTAATAATGTAATTTATTCTATCTATAGTCTTGTTTAATTCAAAAGGTAGAAAGATTAAGAATGGTAACAACTTTTAAAGGTACACCTTCGATTCAACCTTCATATATTTTTTGAATCCGTTGTATCCCGCACATTGCTCATCACCTTGCTCCAACTATGCTTCCCTCGGCTTTGTTCCAGTCACTCATTGCTAACATACTCTAAATGATCCCATGGCTACCGTGCAGAGCGACCCCGCTCAGAAAGCTTGCATCTTTAGCAACCTCCCAGTTCCCCAGGAGCCACCACCGACCACCCGATGCTCGACTGGTCAAAACGGGGTTTGACCCAAGCATTTCCCGCTTCAATTTCCAGGTCAAGGAGCTGCTCAACAGAGGTGACCTTACACAAGCCCGCCAAGTGTTCGATCAAATGCCTCAAACCAACACTGTCACCACCAACTTGTTGATTTCCGGGTACGTGAAATCTGGCAATTTGTCCGTTGCCAGACAACTGTTTGATGACATGGTGGAACAACGCACTGCTGTGTCTTGGACCATTCTGATTGGTGGCTACTCGCTGATTGGTCGATCTGCAGAGGCCTTCCAGCTTTTCGTTGAGATGTGTAGATTCGGGACTGAGCCTGATCATGTTACTTTCGCGACTCTGTTATCCGGGTTCAATTATGGTGATGGAATGGTTAGTCGTGAACTGGATCAGCTTCACTGCCTCGTTGTTAAACTGGGACATAAGTCTACTGCTATGGTTTGCAATTCTTTGATCGACGCGTACTGCAAGACCGGCCGGATCGAGAATGCTCTCAAACTCTTCGAGGAAATGCCTCAAAGGGATACTGTCAGCTTCAATGCATTGATGACTGGGTACGTAAGAAACAGACGGAACCAAGAGGTAGTAGAGCTTTTCGCAGAAATGCAAAACTCGGAGATTGCACTTTCGGATTTCACATTCGCAGCAGTTATCGGTGCATGTGTTGGCTTAGATAACCTCGCATTTGGTCAGCAAGTTCATGGCTTGACAGTGAAGAGCAGTTTCGTTCTCGACATGTTCGTAGGCAATGCGTTGCTAGATTTTTATTCGAAACACGGATGTGTTTACGAAGCTTCGAAACTATTCCGTGAGATGCCTGAACTGGACTGTGTATCTTATAACGTGCTGGTTACAGCTTTTGCATGGGTCGGGCAATTCCGCGAGTCTATTGAACTCTTCAGGGAGCTCCAGCATACGAAATTCGAATGCAGGAAGTTCCCTTTCTCAACCATGTTGAGTATAGCTGCTAATAAACTGGACTTGCAAATGGGTCAGCAACTCCATTCTCTTACTATCGCAACAGAGGCTGTTTCGGATGTCCTAGTGGCTAATGCATTGGTCGATATGTATGCGAAGTGCGACAAGTTCAAGGAAGCTCGAAGAATATTCGGGGAACTCAGTGATAGAAGCACGGTTCCATGGACGGCCATGTTATCAGCGAATATCCAGAAGGGACTTTACGAGGAAGGTCTGCAGCTTTTCAAGGAGATGCTTGAGGAGGGCATAAGTCCGGACCAGGCCACTTTTGCTAGCGTCCTGAAGGCCTCTGCAAGTTTGGCTTCCATCTCACTTGGGAAGCAGCTACACTGTTGTGCCATAAGAACTGGGTTTCTAGCAAATGTTTACTGTGGCAGTGCGCTTGTAGATATGTACGCCAAATGCGGATCTACGAAAGATGCAGTGCAAAGTTTCAAAGAGATGCCCGAGAAAAACGTGGTATCCTGGAACGCAGTAATCTCTGCTTATGCACATGACGGTGATGGAGCAGCCACTCTCCAATCGTTCGAAAATATGGTTTCCTCAGGGTACATGCCAGATTCGGTGAGTTTCTTGAGCGTTCTGGCTGCTTGTAGCCACTCTGGATTGGTTGAAGAAGGGTTCCAGTACTTCAGCACCATGACTGAAGTGTATAAACTAGTTCCCAAGAGAGAGCACTATGCCTCAATGATTGATTTGTTATGCAGGCGTGGGAAATTCAAGGAAGCAGAGACGTTGATGGGCGAAATGCCTTTCGAGCCTGACGAGATCTTGTGGTCATCTGTTTTGAACTCGTGCAGGATTCATAAGAACCACCAGTTAGCTAGCAAAGCAGCACAGAAGCTGTTTAGTATGGAAACCCTCAAAGATGGAGCGCCTTACATCACCATGTCTAACATACTTGCAGCGGCAGGACAGTGGAATGAAGTAGCGAATGTGAAGAAGGCGATGAGGGAACGAGGAGTCAGAAAGGTTCCGGCTTATAGTTGGGTCGAAATCAATCATAAGGTCCATGTGTTTTCCTCCAACGACAAGAGCCATCCAGAAACAAGAGAGATCATTCGAAAGCTTGACGAGTTGGTAGAGAAAATGCAGAAACAAGGTTATGCACCAGATACAAGTTGTGCTCTCCAGAACGTGGAACAGAACATCAAAGTTGAGTCCCTCAAGTACCATAGTGAACGCCTGGCAATAGCATTTGCTTTGCTCCACTCGCCGGAAGGATGGCCCATCTTGATCATGAAGAACCTGCGAGCTTGTGCAGACTGCCATGCTGCAATCAAGGTAATCTCAAAGATTGTTGGACGGGAAATTACAGTTCGAGATTCAAGCAGGTTCCACCGTTTCAAAGATGGGGTTTGCTCCTGTGGTGATTACTGGTAAGCCTTCTGCTGGATTAGATTAGGGTTTTCATATAATTATAGCTATAGCTCAACTGTTGTTTACCCAAACTATTGAAATGCATCAAAATTCAGATTCAATCATTCAACACCAAAATCTGTTGCTTGTCAATACAATAACACCAAAATTGAAAAAACAGAAGATAAAGGTAAAGAGAAAGAGCAGCTTTACTACTTCTTGCTGTTGCTGTTCTTCTTCTTATTGAATACATCATCAGGAACGATCTTGAGCGATTTCCGATCTTTAGACTTGGCGATCTTCTTCAGAGTCTTGGGATTGGAGATCTTCTGCAACTTAGTACCAGACTTCAATATATTCTCCTTCTTCTTCTTCTCCCTCTCTTCCCTAGCCTTCCTCTTCCCCTGTTTGTTCGTCCTTATCCCTTCCTTCAGCTCGTTCACCCTCTCTCTGTAAGCCTTCTTGATCTCCTTCTCCTTCTTCCTTTCCTCGAACGGTGTCCCTACCCTGCTCACCACCTTGGCAGACGAACGACGAGGCCTGACCTGCTTCCACTTCCGTCCAGAAACCCTTCCGGCTATAACTCCGTCGTAAGTAGGGTTCCCGAACACCGGCTTGTCGGGATTCTCCGCGGACGAGACCGCAGAACGCTTCGCCGGCGGAGGAAGCGTGTCGACCTCCATGGAATCGTCGTTTCCGCCACCAGCGGCAGCCATGGCTTCGACCTCGCGCTTTCGCTTGGCGGTCTTGCCGCCGAAGCCTTCGTCTAGGTTACGGAAATCAATGGTGCAGGCCATCTTTTTCTCTCTTGGCTGATTCGGCTGCAAAGATGTAAAACCCTAGGAAAGATAATCGCACAGGTTGAGGATTCTTTGTTTTATATAGCTAGTGAGGAGGTGGACAAGGCAGCGGTGGCAGAGTGATCGTTCGGTTTGGTTACATGGGCCCGGCTCGGTTTCGGGTGCTCCGCATGGTTAATAGAAACCCTTAGGAAAAAGACTTAAATGTCCGTTTAATATAAACCCTTAGATCAGCCAACCTATAGATCTATTGGTCTGGAATCGTCCTTAAAATCACATCCTTGATTTTCCGTATCCTTTGCGTGATAGGATTAGAGGATACAGATTCTTTTCCGCTCAGGATTCAGTGATTCACTTCACGAAGAGAGTTGAAAGCCTGCAACAGTCGAAGAAAGAAAAAGCAAATTCAGTGTTAGGAAGAATGACGAGCAGCATCGACCAATTAAATCAAAGGCCGTGGGGTGATCTTCCATGGGAGATTTCGTCTTTAATCATGGAGAGGCTATTGGAGAAGGATATTGCCAGTTTCAGAGCAGTATGTAGTCACTGGAGATCTACTCCGACGCGTCAAGTCAATCGCATTAACGATCCGGTTTCTCAGATCGTTAAATATCCCTTCTTGCTGCGCTTCCCACCGCATGATAAGAGTAGTAATGTTAATACCTCGTCGTCCTATTGTGAACTTTATTCTCCAGCTTACAACAAACAGTTTCTTTTGGGTGTTTGGGAAAAAGGACTGGGGGATGCTCAAATTCACTGCTTCAATCACGGTTGGTTGTTTGTATCTGTAGTCGACCGCTATTTCTTCAATCGGATGAGCTTTTCCGCTCCCCCTACATCTCCAAAGTGTGTAGTTTTCGGCCTCGTTGATATGTACGAAAATCGTTTATGCATTTCTTTCATTCGTCGAGGTGATAGCTCGTGGAAGCAACCCAAGGGTTTCCGAACAGATTGAAATCCAAGCTGAGGAACATTGTTCAGTCTTTTGCATGGCCGAATTATCGATCTGCTCCAGGTTTCCACAAGGGATGTTTTTATTCTCTGGGGAAGAATGGAGTGTTGGGAGTTTAATACCCTAAGGAGAACCTGCTGGGCATGTGGAGGATACTTGAGACACCGCATAAAGCTTTCATGTTCGACGAATACTGCGAAGCTTATTTAGTGGAGTCGCCTCAGAAGGAGTTGATGTCAGTTGTGGTTGGATCGAAGGGGAAACCTATAAGGATTGTGAAATTCAACCATTATCTGGGAAAAATGCCAGAATGTGACTTGTCTTAAAGACCAAGCAATTTTCTTAAGTCAACTCTCATGCATCGTTATTGACTGCAAAGACCTACATGTGAAAGGATTTGAAAACACCATTCACTTTCCGAGATTTCGTGGGGATTATAATGTGTTCTACTCGCTTTCTTCTAAAAAGTTCCACACATTCGACGGTGGATCATATGCATCAGAAGACTTGTGCGATACAAGACTTCCATTAAATTGTACTTGGATGGTACCGGATTTGCAATTGTTCAGTGACCAACAGTTGGATTGGTTTTCGGATCCAGGGAAACCAATATTTGAAGAAGAGGAAGAGGATTTGGTTGACCGATTTGATTTATTTCAATATTACCGAACTTCCTTGCCGTCAAATAATGGTCGTTCGGATTCGAAGCGTATAGTAATTGGAGGAGAAGACACCACATTGGCATCAGCAGGCAGAAAACCATGGATCGCATATTCTTGAGAAATCGAAGGGGAGGAAGTGTTTCTGATGAATACTACGGACGGTGATTGTGTCGTACTGGACACATCCTCCATGACCATCTATCCATTTCCGACATTTAACGACGTCAGCTACTTCAACTTCTCACGTTACTCCTGTTTACTCTACTTGTCCCCTGAAGACTCCAAGATTGTGGTGATTATGTTTGGTTCATTTGACAAAACGGATGAACACAGAAAACGAGAGTGGATTGATGGTGTGGCGTTTACTAGTCGAGTCGGTGACGATGAATGGACGAGACTTGAGGGGGATTTTAATGTTAAGAATGCTGCATTTTACAAGGGTAAGATTCATGGACTTACAATTGAGTTGGAGTATCAACTCTCTGAGTTTGAAATGCAACAGAATTACAGAGCCCTTAGAAAGACCGAGTGCCCACAAAATGCGGTCAAAGGAAGCAGCAATTGGCATGTCAAGTTCGTTGAGTCATGTGGTGAACTTTTGTACTTCAACATGTATTTTTTCGGGTTCGACGTTGCTGAAGACAGCGTCACAAAGATAGAAGTGTATAGGATGGATGTGGAGAACATGAGGTTAGAAGAGCTGCACGACCTTGGCGATAGAGCCTTTTTTTTCTGTTCTTGGTTGGGTGGTTTTGTCATCCTTAGCATGAATTCCCAGATTAATCTGAACAAATGAACTAGCGTGTATCTTTTCTTAAACAACCAAAATGTACCGGGTAATAGTTTCCAGCAACTGGTTCAGTCACTTGCAGGCCCCAGTCTGTAATATAATCACGAATCTACAAACAAGGAAAAATCAATTTCAATGGTGTGATTACTTGGATAGCAAGGAAGATACATATCAAAATGAAGAAACAGTCATCTCTATTTGCTGAAACTTATACAGCAAGTATGTCAGCTTTACCCTTTTGATGAAATCGTGGGGATCGGACCGACCTGCATTTTTGGTAGTCGAGACTGTATATATGCTGAAACCAAGAGGTGGTACAGGGACTCCAAATGCAAGCCGATCAAATCTAAAAATCAAACGATCTAATTCCAACATTTATTACAGGACACAATCACAAATTACGTAGGTTAATATTAGATGTTTTTGTTTTAACGTTTTAGGTTAATGTTAGATGTTTTTGTTTTTAACGTTTTAGGTTAATAAAGAGATAATTGAACGCGTAGGTTACAGAACAAGAAAACAAACTGAAGTTACTAGCTGATTATAAAAGTGAGAACTAAATCACTTATCAAGCAATAGAAGAAGACACATAAAAAAGTACTTTCTTTCTTCAAATATTACTTCCGATGGAGAACAAAAACATGATGAAGATGAACACCACCACTTCCATGGTGATGTTGCTTCTGGTATTATTTGTTGCTGACGGTGGTCGAAATCTTTGTGCTGCGGATCAGTATAATGATTGTATGAACTGGTGCTTACGACATTTGCTCGGCGTTGATCCGAGCCTTATTGGTACTGTGTGCGACCAAACGTGTAGGCATAGATTGTCAAAGTCTGCTGTCACCGCTGAGAAGCTCAAAGACGTCGTGTCGCCGATTCATTAATAAGATGAAATCCATTCAACTCTGTAATGTTGATTAAGTAATTTATTGGTGCAAATGTTCGTATCAATTTAAATATTACTATCTAAAAAATAAATTTGTATTAAGGTTTTTTCGAGACTACATAATGAATAAAAGATCATATCTATTATCTTGTTAATTTTTACTCAAAAGTACAATCAACCTTTTCACTATGTTGTCCGGTGTTTGACACCGTCTCATATTATGAACGTGCCACATTCGAGGGTCCATGGATGAATAGGTCGTTATGTGGTTCTAGAGGTATGGTGCCTCTATTATGAACGGGGTTTTTCGCTAAGTTCACGAGGTCTATCGATGAAGGGAGCATTCTGTATGGTGACTCTTTGTATGCATTATCGATCCTACCGCAAAATGTATGAATGTCTTGCTCCTTGCCTATGAGTCCATTGCACAAAATGCTCATAGTGAAAGTGTGACTGAACGTATAAATGACTCGAGTTTGTTCACTCTCATAAGGTAAGAAACCTAGCATTGTTCTAATCCTAGCAAGTAAAATTTGACGCAGTAATTTCTTTCTACCCTTGAAATTTCCTCACATTCCAAACTCCCGCTGGACACCAATCTACATTTCTGAAACATCAGTTGCTAAAATTACTCTCTTCTTTTGTCTGTCTCTCTTCAGTCACTAAGCAGGTAGATCAAGCCATTGTCTCTGGACTCGCTAACAACTACTTCAGCCAAAAGTTTCTCAAAACAGAAAAGGATCCTCAAAGTGAAAGTATAACACAAGAGTTACTGTGACATCGGCCGCCCTCTTCCCTTTTCCGCCTCTTCTCTCTAACCACCGAAAGCAACCAAAGCTGCAGCCTTTGATGAGTTTAACGCTTCTTCTTGCTCCCTTTCGGACCACTAGATTTGGACGGAGTGCTCACAAGGTACACAAACAGAACCACGATTGAAATGACCGATACCAAAGATCCATACTTCGCCAACAACCTCTGCAAACATCATGATAAAGGTTTACATGTTAGTCAACCAGATCCAGATCATACTAAGAAACCTACTAGAGCCCTAATTTCTAAACGCAAATGGAAGCTATAGTAAATTTTGACTATCAACAAGGGTGCACCTAAGAGTTTCCCATTTGTTCCCCCAATTATCTATCTTTTTCATATGATACTTCAGAGTAATCAACAAAGTAGAGGGAGGCAATGAGTGTAGTTAATCATACCTTTGCCTGTAGAAAATTTATCCACAAAGGTGATTGATTCCACATATTCAAGAAAACAAAAAATCAAGCATCAGTACACCGACAATAGCAGAGCGAAGAAAAGTAGCTGGGGATAAAACTTATGTTTATAGTCACAAACCAAATCAAGCTTATTCTCAGTAGGTCTGTCGGCCAGAATATCGAGGGGCATAATTGGAGTTGAGAATGCCTCCTACAAACAAAGACAATCAGGCTATGGACCAGGAAAGAAAACAGAATACGAATAACGGATCAAAGCCACACCTGTAAAACAGCCTTGGTAGGGATGCGGAATGTAATAACAGCAGGGGCACTGTAGAACACGCCCTTCACTTTTCCCTCGAGTTCAAAAGAATGTGACAACAAACCACCACTGATAACATAAGACCAAGAAACGTTATATTGACTTGAGTATACATTACAAAACCAAAAATGAATTTAATTGGCAAGGAGGACTCACGAATCCAGACGTTCCCATGATTGTGAAACGTTACCGCTCAGAACATCAAACAAATCTTGAGGCCAGTGATCATCGACAAGACTCACATCATAAGCTGTCCTGTTAAGTTCAAAATTGAAGAGAAAAAGGATAGAATAAGCAATAAGATAAGACAACCAGGTAGCTAAATTTCTTATATCCAACTTAAATAGGCAGCAATAAATAAGAAAGGGACAGTATTGACACGTTTAAACACAAGAACCACTTTCTCGACATGCATGGCAATAGACGATACTGAGTAACTGACGAAGGGCAAAGGTGACACAATTCCTCGATCCATATGAATATAGGGGAATTATGGCAGTCACAGCATATAAAAAAAGGAACTTGATAACGAAAACTTCTTCAACCTGTACACTCAAAGCTACACCTACAAACTACTATAGAAAGCTAAAGGAATGCGCATCAACACTAAATCTACAGTCTAGAAATGACCAGTTCCATACTCTAACCAAGCGATGAAGCAACACAGAGATCAACGAAGAGATAATAAAATAATTCTCATTGCATGCAGCAGGAACTGAAAAATAAATTAATACAAGTAGCTAATTCGAAAATTACTCAAAATAACCGATCCACCGCAATTAGATTCAGAACACAATTGAACGGATCTACTCGACAGACATTAAAATGTTTCCCCAGATCTGACAGACGTAATTCGAGACCCAAAAATCGATTAACAACTTATGCGGAGGGTAAATCTCACGAGGATCCTTGGTTGTAGATATCGATGGAGACAGAGACGCGTTCGGCGCCGGATTTGAGCCTGTTGAGAGTGGCCTTCTTGTGAGCTACGATGAAAGGGACATCAGTGGCAGCCAAGGTCGTCGAGGAGACGAAGAGCAGAATGAGCAGCACAGAAACTAGAGAGCTAAGCACTGGGATCGCCATGGGTGGGAGGTGGGCGATGATTTCTAGAGAGTTAAGAGGAAAAGGAGGAAAATCGGATGGATGAAGAAGAGCTGAGAGCCTGAGACCGAGTTGAAGTATAGCAGTAGTCAACAACTCCAAAAAAAGAAACAAGTAACGGGTCGGGTCGGGTCGGGTCGGGTCGGCGGCCTGACTGGATGGAACTGAAGGTCTAATGGGCCAGATGGACTCTAATTGACCCATTCAGGAGTATGGACTCAGAAACAAGCCCATTTGACAATATCCATGGTTGTCATCAACATTTAAAAAGTAACTTGCAAGCTACTTATCATATTTTAATTATAACATGGTTATTTCGTCGAATTTCTATCTTGTTAATAAATAATATAGAATCTAATTTAAACACACTTATAATAATTTGAGTTATTGTGGGTTGCAATGGTTAGTGAAACGATATTCAAACTTTTAAAGATTAAGAGGTTTTTGTTTCAAATCATGTTAACCTTCAATTTGCGTGCATAATTTATTGAAGTTGTACAAAACTCTTCCTCTTTAAAAAAACTTATGCTTGAGGGAGTATGTTGATGAATAATATAAAAATCAATTTTATCCATTTTCCAACAACTCGAACACTATAAAAAACCATTCTAATTATAACGATGAAACTATTCATAAAATATCCAAAAACTCTATTATGTGTTTATATGACCATACAATCATGCATCCTAGTCAGCAAGATATATTAAAGTATGCATTTGTCTTAAACAAGCAAACTCAAATTAAATAATTAAAAGTCTAAAAGCATTGGAGTTACTCAATTTGGTTTGGTGGGTTGGATTAAGTATGATTGATTGGATGAGTTTAGCTTATAACATAACAAATAACATGGTAGGTTTATTAAGACGAAACATGATAAGTTGATATGGTGATCTGTCAATTTAACGAATTACTTTTCAAACAGAAAATTTTATAAGGTTGATGACCAAAATGGACAATAAGCCATACCAAAATCTTATGCGGTTGGGATCCCCAGGCTTGATATGGATTGAACATAAAGCATGAAGGGAGAATAAATGTAGAGCTTTCAAATTAACCCACGAAGCCTAAAGTTAATTAACTTTGATTGAAACCCAAGTTGAGTGCCGTTGCTAAGCAAAATCTACCATGCATCCTGGACCTTAATAAATTCCTGCAAGTCTGAGGATTTGGCGATATTGTCTCTCCAGAGATATCCTTTTCTACTACTTAGAATTATATATGATGTGGACCAGGCTGTAATGTCTTTTCCCTGACTTGCATGCAAATGCAACATTATTATTTTGTAGCTTGATTAGCCAGCTAGGAATTGGGAACACATAATGCAGAGATCGACATAAACCCATGCCCTGCAACTTACTTAACTCTACAGTAAGTGTAGTGCTTAGGGAAATGAAAGGAAAAGAAAGGATGGACCACTAAGGTCGACATCCCATGTTTATCCAGCGTCTCAGGTCTCAAAAATCAGCTGGCATGTTCTCTAAGCTTATTGCAGAACCCTGGTGGCCGGTGGTGGAACTCTGATGGTGAAACCTCTCGATGGTGACAGCTTGTTGTGGAACTGCCAGTGTCGGAATCTGTTGTCGGGCAAAGGAAGGAGTTGTGCACATTTGAACTTCTATCCTCGCAATCAAACCAATTAGATGGTTGAAATTTGTGTGAATTCGGTTTAGTTTGAATGGTATTTGAAATTCATGAATTAGTTCGCCCAATTTTAAGTGTGTAGTCCAAAATCTAAATACACTAACTATATATGCAAACACATCAATTTAATTTTTAAAATTTTAAATTTAATCACTCTATTCGAACATACTGTAATTGATTGATGATTTAACTTTATTTAAGCCAACGAAAAATTATTTAACAACAACATTTTCAATTTCTCTTCCTCAATTCTTCTTTATTAAACTTCACAACTCAATCTGATTTTTATCGTTAACCGAGACATAATCGGTTCACTTAACTCAAAGCTAGTGAACTACATGTATAAAAAAAAGAATGCATGCATGTGTAGTAAACAATGGTGAGACTTGAGTGATTTACTCAAACTCCATGTGAGCTATGTGTTGGTCCTTGAGCTTAATTTATTTTCCAATTCCAAATTCTCTGTTTCAAATCTATAATATGATGCAGAGGAACCTTCATTTTGTCTTCCACTTCCCACTTAATAATCATTTGATTGATCTGAAATCAAGATCTCCTCTTTTGTCTTTCCTTCACCTTTTAAATTCCCTTCTCTTTTGTCTCTTTCAACTGTTTTCCATAAACCTTCTGATGTTCTTATTCTACAGTGGTGAGCCAAAAGTCAGAAGTTTGATGGAGTTTTGTGTTAGAAGATAATGCTAAGAAACCAAAATGGGGTGCACTACTTCTGTTTATGCAATTGGAAAGAAGAAGAACAAGCCAGTTATACCAGAAGCTGTAATACATGTTCCTTCAATCAGAATTCCAGCTCAGTCTGATCTTCAGAGAGCTCTTAAAGGTTTGGTTCCTCGAGATCTTCTTGATCGATTAGCCGGTCTTCGGAGCCAGATTGCGTTGATTTCTGAGGATACAGGTAAAATGTTCTTTGGAATTTTGCAGCTCGCTCAACTTTACGCAGTGAACTGGAAAAAATACAAGTTATGTTGTGCAGGTGGATCTGCTATAGCAGAGTTGAAGAGAACATTAGAGGAGTACTTGTCTGTGCTACTTGGACTAACTAAGAAAGGTGTTTAATTTGCTCATTTGTTGTTGTTTTTGTTTGAAAATGTTTTTTTATCTTTGTGTTCTTATGATTTCTCTTGTGTTCTTATTCAGAACATGGACTTGAGGACTTGGTTGAGTTCAAGTGGAAAAACCTGGAAAATGGTAAACAGGTAAGGGAAGACGTACAAAGCTTCCATCTTCAACACTTTTTTAAACCAAGTCTCAAAGAAATGGTAGAAACAATGGAATCTGAAGAATTTGGATTGGTTGAACAGGAAGCAGGATTAGCAAACTGCTGGTTTGAAGTAGTATCAGTGGTTCATATGATGGCAATGCTGACATTATCTGAGGCTAACTCATTAATGATTCCAAAGGCTTATTCTGGTTCAACCATAAGAGTTGTGTCTTCAGGTTCTTTACTTACTTCCCACCTTTTAGTACTTTGTTATGAACACAAAGGCATAAAAAACAAAGACTTGAATTCTGTTGATTTGCAACTGTAGACTGTAATAGGGAAGCTATTGATTTGCTGCTAAAGGCATCAGGCTACTTGGAGTTCTGCATCCATGAAGTATTAACTCATATTCCACCAGAAATCAAGTATGTTTACATAAACTAAACTCAAACTTTTGAATGGCTTCTTTTGGCCATAACACACTTTACTGGTTACAGGAAAAGTTTTCCAAAGGACTTGCAAGATGGTGTACTTGATGCCATATCAATTCAAGCACTAGGACAGGTGGTCATTTATTTCCTAAGAACATCTGCAGAATTAAATCTTCTTTTTGTCTGTTTTTACAAACTTAAATCTTTTGAAAGCTGATTTTACATTATGCATGAAATATTTAGGGGACAGAAATCCAACTTGGTTTAGCTATTGAAAGCCAGAATGCAAGTTTACCAGTTAAAAGGAGGCTGGCATGTGAACAGCTGATCTACTTCAGTCAGGTGAGAAGTACTGATGAGACGTCGATTTTATAAAGTCTACTAGTAGTTAAGTTATTGCACTAAAAAGTCGACGTAGTTTAATTTAGTTCGTGTGCTTTTGCAGGCTTATCAGAGCTTGTTAGGAGCTGACATGAGCAACGGGTATGGAAAGAAGCATCTCAGCTTCATCAAGTGGAAGTTCCTTGAATCAAAGGTACTTGGAGGAATGAAAGTACGAAACCCTTCTTCGTTTCGAAGTAGATTTATGTCGGAATTACAACTCGATTAATCGTCAAACAGGCTGCAGCATATTACTACCATGGACTCGTCGTTGACAAAGGGAGTGAACCATCCTGCCATGTGAGTGCAGTTTGTTGTTTCCTTGCTGCACAAGGACTTTTGACAGAGAGTAAAAGAGCTTGCTTAAGCTTTTGCCTTTCACCTCCCATTACCAGGTTGGCCCTTTCTTCCCATAAATCTCAAATTTTGTGAAGTCTCTGAATATGGAGATGTCAACTAATGTGTTGTTTTCTTCCGGGGTGAAAGATCTTCTCCACAATGGGGAGTCATGAAGCATTTACATAAAAAAATTCCAGAAGTTGCTTGCAGGAAGTCTGAAATGTATGGCTACCTGTTGGAGGAAGAAAAGTAGGTAGCTTTTAATTCAACCTCTTAATTCCCTAATAAGTGGGTTAATATTGTGGTCTCAAACAATTTTCATTGTCCTGTGATGCAGAGCTCTACAAGTATTGCCTGAGCTACCGGATTTTCAGCTGTCGTTAAGCCCAGACGAATATGAACCGCCTGAGCCGGATTCAGCTTGGGACAGTAAGAGCTGGGAAATCGAGAAGCAGCCCTTAAGAGATCACCTCCAAGACAGTGAAGGAGAAGATAACTGAAAATCCAATCCACGCCTAGGGTACATACAAAGATTTGGACATGAACACTACTTGTAAGATACAATGTCAACTCTTTTTTATGAGATCAACGAAGCAATGCTGGGGTTCGGACATCGGCTGGAACAAACGCTCTCACATCAACTCCGTGTAGGACCCTTATCACATCAAAGTGATAAGTCACACTCAATGTGATGAGATGATTTCCGACAGAGATCCACATTTAACCACTTCCCTTCACCCACCTTTACTGCCTCCACTCGAATAATAGGCCAACGCTACTTGACCCGGCGATGAAAGTTAATATCTCAAAGGCCAATATTCAGGTTGTACTGTTCCACGTGGTATTTTACGACAATTGCAGCATCATAAATAGGAACAGTAAAACCTCCATTTTCATTATCACAAAACCATACATTGATAATATCCAACCCAATCAATCACAAACAGAATAATATAAGAACAACTTCGTATCTCACAACTGGGGTATATAATATGAGAACAGTGGAGGCAGAGATGTTTCATTTCTCAGTGAGAAGAAATGGAAGCCAGTTTGAAGGCAGAGATAAAGGTGAGAGCCAAGTAAGTGACTAGAGACAAATACGACAAGATAACAGCAGCAAGCATTTTGTGACAGAACTTGGTAACGTTGCCACAGATTGCCACCCAACCAATCTTGTCGATCCCATTGTATCCCACCAGTCCTACTGCTGATGCTGCTGCACACCCAGCCGTCATTAGCCCCATCATCACCTGTGTTTTTGTTTCGAACAAAATGGTTAATCAGCACAAAGAAAGAAAGAAACAAACAAACAAATTCAGTGTTGGGATGTGGATGGAATAATAAATGGGGCTAGCTAGCTCCTAAACGGTTCATTCATTCTGCTTCCAGTAACAAACAAGAAACCAACCTAAATAATCATTTGAGGGGCATCTTTCCTTTTCTAAAATCATTCTCTGCAATTTTGGTGCCTGAAATACTAGACTGCTCCATTCTCTTAAGTAACTGGTAACAAAAAGTTAAAGACTAACATACAAGGTCATGGAGTAGGAGGTAGAAAAGTCTGAATGGGAGCTGAGGTGGAGAGATGTTCTTCCGCAGCACCCAGATACAGATCAGAGACACCACCGAGGATGCGCAAACGATTATATTCGCATCGACCAGAAACCTGTCACAAAACACAACAGTAGTTAGCCAAAGAAAAACCAAAAAAAGACAGAATCTGTACAAGGATTCAAGGTATACTTAACTTGTAAGCGGAAGAGTAGGAGTAGCGAGCGGAGAAAGGGATGTTGTAGACGAGGACATTCTGGCCGCTGGTGTGAAAAATGCAGATTGCAGAGACGGTGAAGGCTATGGCGAATACCTTGAGCATTGCGAGTTGAGCCATTAGCAATGTCAAGCCAGCTCTTTGTTGCATCTGATGCTGCTGATTAGTACCTCTGCTAGTAGCGGCTGATGGTGCTGATCTTGATGATGTCTTGGCTGCTGCTGATCCTTGTCTGATGCTCCCACCTTCCATTTTTCACAACAAATCAAAGAGCTAGCCAGCTTAGTGAGAGTGACTTAGTGTACTAGTTTAGAATATGGCGCCAGTGAGTAGAAAGAGAGGGGGGCTTAGCTTGTTTATATACGGAAGTGGAGTACTGCTTTGAATGAGGCTGCAATCATTACTGCTGCTACCCCCAACTAATTGTTTGTAAAGATATAGGTTTCAAGTTTCAACCATTGATTGATTTACTTCATACGGTCGATATCTTCAAACTTTTTGTTGGTTATAATGTACAAAGTTTGGATATGGTGGATAGTTATTTTGTTTTGGATGTAAGCTAAATCAGTGAGTTGATGACAAGATGTTCAGTCATAGTAACATTATTGGTATATCCTCTTTTGGGTCAATGAATGATCTACATTCTCACTCTTCTTATTACCTACTTTGTATAATGATAAAATTAGGGGTGGGTGAACATAGACTACCAATCAGGATATTTTTATGTAAAAATGATGAAATTTCGGTGTAAAATTTTCAAAATTAAAATTTTTGTCCCACATGTTTTTTATTTCACAGAATGTATTTTCAAACTCATTTTAAAGTCCAAACTTAATCTCTAGCCATTATTATGTTAGTCTACCATGTTATATCACTAATAATATAGTGATTAGTTTAATTATTATATTATTAGTTTGTCATTTTAACCCTAACTGCCTTGTATATATGTAGCAGTTTTGATCGAAAACCACTTAAATCTCGTATTATGTGCTTTCTCATCTTTATTTATCACATTGTTTCGTTGTTTCCTATATATATATATATGCTTACAAGATATATTCAAATAGATCATGGAATGGACAAATCCTATTCACCAAAATCAATGTTTCCAAATAAAATCACTATTATTGCTTCAACCAAGCTCGGGGAGAATCTCTTACATACGAAATATTATTAGTTTTTAAGGTCAAACTCGAGACTTTTAGCTCTCAATATTTTGGTTGATCGAAGCGGAGTTACTTTTATAGTGATAACAGAGTCGTGTATTGACGGCCTGGAGGTTTATAATTCGAATTCAACACACTCCAAAAAATGAACACCCTCGTAATGTTTATTTATGCTTTCCCTAACAAAAAAGATATATGAACTGGTATATAAATCAGCTACGTATTTCAAAGTAAATATTTGCTCATCTAAATGATCAGAAATATAACTGGGAATATAAGCTTAAATTAACACATGGCATGGCCAGATAGCCAATATAGGGTGAGAAGGAAAATAACGTAGGTATGTGAGTGTTTTTAGTAAAATAGAAGATTAAAAGGCTGAATGTGGGAGAATAAGTTGGTGCTGAAATGAATTAATGTTAGGTTTAATTTTAGCACAAACCTTCAACTCAACAACTCCCAATGGATATAGTAATTTGATTTGGATGGCCTAACTAACACAACATACTAACACATGCACTAATCAATGTAAACTATTGATTATATCCATTCTTTCCCAGGATTCCACCCTTATTCGTGAATTTTTTTAGAAGAAATTATCTTGAGCGTAATGCCTATCTTTCATTCACAATCAAACGAGTTTCTGAAACAGTAAGTAGCTGTCTCCTTCCCTATTTGCAGCAAAGACCGACAGGGTAGAAAAGATGATGACTGACCAGAAATAAAGCTCTGTCATGGATGTGGGTGTTTATTTGGAAGCTAGGAATTTGTCGATGGATTGTGTGTTCTATATTTTGCTTGAAAACAGTTAGCAGTAGTTCATAGACTAACTGTCCAAGGTTAAGGTTCTTGGTTGAAGGCATCTCCATCATCTGATCTTTCTGCCGGATATAACTCCAGGAGCTCAACATGTACTGGGTGCTGACTCTCCAGAATTCAGAAATTTCAAAATTATCTAGAATTAGATTAAGTTTCTAAACTTAGCCTTTCATATTATATTAATTATATACTTACAGACAATTTAGAAGAAGGAATGATCCCGACAGTAAACTCGTTTTGCTGTGATAAACTTCTCATCTTGTTCTTCTAAACCATTCGTAATTAAACCTAATCATTTCAACTTGTAACTATTAGTTGCAAGTTATTCAATTATACTAAAGTTATGGACCCTTCGGGACGGCAATCTTTCAGGTCCATCATTAAAAGATGAAAGCCCAATAAAACAAGGGCTCAGCCCAAGTCCATGATGTATTGGGCTCAACCCAACTCATCATACATGCAAAAGGACCTTGACCAGATGACCTTAATCAAAAAGCTCACAACGAGACCAGAAACTCAAATGAAACTTGAAAGAGGAAGAAGAAGAACCAGAATTCAGGGAAAGAAAGTTATTATTACTGGTTCTTCAATACCAGACAAACAACGAGTTTCAGTATGTAAGTATGTAAGAAACATCGATCGAATTTCTTCTTACGTTATCCTCACCAACAAAACTACTCATTAACTAGATCATCACCGAGCTACCTCATGATCTCTAATGCTGTGTAAATTAAAAGGTTTACAATCGAAGTGTAAGATCGACGTCACCACACTGATTAATTCCGCCGGGAAGCAGGGACTGATCATCGGAGACCGGGAGTGGAGGCGGAGGAGCGAACAAACCCAACACAACCTCATCACCTACATAACCACCACTGCAACAATGATTAGGAACCCCAAACGACGCCGGATTGATCAGATTAAACCCCTGCTGCTGCTGCTGCTGCTGCTGATACGGCGCCGCCGGTTGGTACACCGCGGCAGAGCAGCACTGATACGGGTACCCGGTCCCACAGCCGATGTGGGGCCCTCCAGCGTCCGAATCGATGACGGTGTGATGGACGTCCGGGAAAGTCGGAGTAGGGACGGGCTGCTGCTGCTGCGGTTGAGGCTGCGCGTGGAGGAGGAGGTTGTTTCTGCGGGTGGCGGCTCTCTCTCTCTTGTGTGCGTTCTGGTGGCCGCCGAGCGCTTGAGATGTGTGGAACTGGCGAGGGCAGTAGGTGCAGGAGAAGACGCGGCGGCCGCCGGAGGAGGAGGATGAGTTGGAGTTGGAAGATTTACGAGGAGTCGACGGCGGGGAGGGGAGGGCGGCGGAGGAGGAGTTAGGGTGGTGGTGGTTATCTACTGGAGGTAATTCAGGGTAGGTGAAGGTGGTGGGAGGTGAGGAGGTGTTGTAGTAGTAATGAGAGTTGAGGAAGTTGAACATGGCCGGATCCGCCATTTTTGCAGAGAAACAATAAGATGGATGAAAGCTGAGAAGAAGTGAAGAAGTGTGCAGTCTGGTTAATGGATATATAAGGAGAAGAAGAAGAAGAAGAAGAAGAAGAAGAGGGGAGAAAGAGAGGGGTATAAGGTGTTGTTTGTCGTTATGTGCGTTTCTGTTAGCAGCAGCTTGCTGTGGTGGACGAAAAATAACTGAAAGAGATTGCGCCTCTGCAGCAGTATCTGTGTGCGTCTCCCATGGCAGAATGGACACCAAATGAAATCTACCTAAATTGCCCTTGTATTGGTGAAGCTAGCTAGCCTAGGCTTCATACACGACTGTGGCCTATAGACCCAAAAACAGTAACAGATGTCAACCCCAATAAAGGAAAGGAAGCGATAAACATTCTCTCCGGCGCCTCTCTCCCTCATAACCATTACACCAACGGGGACAAGAATATTTATTCCACTTTGAGATGCCTCTCTCACAATAAACCTCTTCTAATAAGGAATAGAAGAAGCTCCAAAGGTCTGAGTGAACAGGAAGCTAGCTGAGGAAGTTTTCAAATCGAAGCAGGCATTAACCCCCTGGGAGTTATGGCAAGGCCTATAAGACAACTACACCCTCCACATAACCACAAAACCCCTCACCTTCTCAATCTCATCCACACCATAAACCCAGAGCACAACAATCACCTGAGAGCAACTACTATCCTCCACCCCCAACAAGCACCCCACTACTCCACGAAACCCTCAGCACACTATGAATAACCTCCTCAGCAAAATGTCTAGCGCCATCAACCCATCCCGCCAGCCAACCATCCGCACTTTCTCGCCTGTAGGATCCGATTGGTAGTTTGACTTGAACCAAGTCTTCTCGTTTGGGTCAGAGTGCGATTTGAGCAACTTCGCACCTTAAAATTCAATTTTGCTCTAAATGTTTCCAAACTTAGGGACATGCCTATTCTCATCATTCCACACCTCTGCTCCAAAGATTGTGCGAAAAAAGTTGTCATGAACTCTCGTTCTTGTGAATCTTGACTCTTGGGTGCGGCCGTGATGTTAATGCTGATGCCGATGTCGGCCTCAATGCCGTGGTGCGGCGTCAGTGTCACTCATTAGATTGCCAATTCTTCGAGGATGAATTTAACGTCCTTATATCCTTCTGAAAGATCTCCTCTTCAAAATGTTTAAGTTGGCTCTTTAATTATACAAAATTGATGGTGTTCTTGTTGAGTGTCTTCGAAGAGCTTCGGATGTCTAGGACTTCGAAACCTTTGTTAGGGACCATTGAGATGACATCATCATTTTTTTGTGAGTGATTATGAATTAATACCTTAAATTCGTTAAAAATACTGATTTTCACTTATATAAATAAGTGCGGATAAATATTATTATTTTCTCTCGCCTACGTTTAATGGTGTACGTATGAGTGATTCAATGTGGACTGATTTTATGGAGCCCGATCAGCGAGAGGATGCTATCTTTTTATTTCTATTTTTTGGGCGAGATATTCAACTGACATAAATGGCGGCAAGCTAAAGACAAAAGACTCTTGTTATTCTAGGCCGGCCCATTTCACCAAATGTTATCATCCGCGAAGCCCACTATAAATAAAGACCTCGCATCGATTAAGGCCCTAAACCGAACAGTGAATCCGTGGCACCAACGGATTAATGTTTAGTTTCAAATTCATCTATAGCTTCTATCCATTTCCAAACTAATCATCCTATTCCCAGTCAATTGCACATGATTTCTTTCACTCATCTAAATTTTAACACATTAGAACCACAGAAACAACCAGGCTAAAACTTGCACTTTTTATATAAACCCCTGGTTTAAATTCATATTCCAGCCAAGTAAAACTATGTACATTCCCTTTCCGGGAGGAGAGCTAAGTTTGCGTGGTAGGTTCAGCTGGTGATGTTGAAATATCTTGGATCTTCTGGGAAATGATACTCCACATTCAACTGCCAACACACAAAATGCAGTCAGAACAGTGAGGCCATAACCCTTAAATAATCATTCATACGAATGTAGCAAACTAACTAACAGTACCTTTCCCTCATCGGCATCAGTATGGCGCTGAGGAAACACCACCTTCAGGTCATTGTACAAGTAGAACCTACGGTCATCCCCTCCTGATGCTACATTACGTGAAACTCCAGCATTCGGCGACTTCTCTGCCTTGCTAGGAGATCTTTTGGGCGAAGGGCACAAGAAACGAAGATGAAGTGCGTAACGGAGAGGCCCACATCCTCCACGAGGGCTATGCTCATTGATCTTTACACCCATTTGATGATCACTTGATTTTCTGCATGGATCGTCCTCCTCCCTAGATGATTTCTTGCATCCGTTGTTGCTAACCTTCTTCTCTGAGCCCATCTGCTCCAATTTCGACTCCGACAGACTTGTCCCAGAAGCAAGGGTCACCTTCTGCCGCAGAAAGGTCTGTTTCAATTAAACAGCAGACAAAAGAACAATGCTGTTAAGCAGAGTATGGTAGGAAGAAGCTCAAATCCTGTTCACTTAAAGACTAAAAGAAGATAATATAGAAGCCATCGTACCTTGGTACCGGTTGGCATATCACTCAAATCATAGTTGCAAAGGAAGGTGTGTAGAGGCGTCCTTTCAGGGTTGCTGAGAACCTGCACAAGGAATGAGGTCCCAAGGTTAAAACCAGTTCAAAACTTTGTAGTCTAATTGATAAGTTCATTTATCATTGATAGAAGAAGTTCCAGGCTCATTGTCAAAGCTCAACATTTTTCATTGGACAAAGACATTAATGGTACCAGCTGTATCCGTCCTTTGACAGGAACACGCAAGCGGCTCCTAACAGTTTGTGAATCACCATTATTCACATCTTTACTCCATCTGATCCCTCTTTGCTTATTCGACGATGAGTTCCCAGGTAGATCTATTGATGCGTAGTACAATAAATGACAATCTTCATGTACACTGGTAACTGAAAATGGGAGCTTCTGTGATTGTGGTGAGAAGTTCCCTCCGGTAATGCTTAATACAGCAAGGAAACCATCTATTTTCTACAAATATATAACAGTGGTTGCCAACTTTCAGAATCCAGCTAGAGCAAAATCCAACATTAGAAACAAGCTGCAACATTCGTAACTAACCTGAGTGCATTTTCCCGAGAAAAACCTTCCAGATAATAGCGACTCTTCAAACGATCCAACCAAAGACCTTCTAACAGAGAGACCACTCAGACTTCTAACAAACTTGATGCCGTGGGATGGAGCCGATCCATGGAATAGAGACCAGCCCAAGTCATCAGGAGAACATGACTGGAATTCTTTGCAAAACAGATCATCTTCTTCAAGTGATCTACTTGAAATGTTGCCTACTTCTTCTGAACCAAACACAAAGCAAGAGTCATCACGCTGATGGAGTGATTCCCTGTTATTGAAATCCAAGCATGCTCTTAGGCTTTTGAATCTTTCAGGAAATCTAGGGCCTAGAGGAGACATAGAAAGAGGAGAACTCAACTTCTTGGGGGATAATGATATTGCTTTTATTCGAGATCTTCCATCATTGAATTCTTTGTTATCGAGCAAAGGGCCATCTGTAGCATACGTCTTTGAACTACTATTATACATCATTTCCTTCTGTTCCAAGCAACTAGTAATGTGGCATGATGGCACAGCGAAATTAACTTTGGTTCCAACATTTGCCTTCTTGTTATCATAATGCATTTGCGAAGCATGAGAACCAATATTCAGAGAATCACCATTGAATTGCTTTGCAGATAGCATGCCACTCAATGGCGACAATAGCCGCTTCTTGACAGTTGACACACTCAACTCTGTTTCAGTAACATTACCATCAGCACCTGAAGCCGGATGAACATATAATCCAGAGGGACCTTCAGGCAGTACATTGTAACAAGAACTTGTTCCCCGTGATTCAAACCCCACAATCCTTGCAGCAGGCTTCTGGACATTTCTAACAGTCTCAGTGTTGGAGCTAACTCGCGTTGTTTTGTTGACACTGTAACCAAACTCCGCCTCCCCGAAACTGAATGCAGCATTCCTAAAGTTTGAAACTGGCAAAGAGGTTCTCTCTGGGAAATTGCCTGAAGAACTAAGAGTATCCCCACTAACCATCCTTCTGCTCATACCCTCGCAACCTAATCCGTCCAAGTCACAAGTTCCCACGCTAGAAGACCGAGGCGAGCTTCGAATGAAAGTACCAGGTGGGGCTATCGTAAACACATTCGTGCCATCAGCTGATGAAACTTGAGGCAAACCCATGGCTGCTGAGACTTCTTCTAAAGAAACTAGTTTCTAAGTTTGTTATCCAACCAAATTCTGAATCACTTACGTCTCCCCCTTTCCCCTAACTCTCCCTATCACCTAATGAGGTCAGCATTCAAAGCTATACAGAAAACTTTAGAACCTAAATTTTCTACCACTACAACAAGAGAAGGAATCTGCAACTAATGAAGCTTTCCAAAGGACCCCGCTATTTCCTAATCTTCAAAGAAGCTGGGATTATGTATCCACCAAAGGCATCCACATTTCGACTACAAACCCACGGTGCGACCACATAGAAACTTCCAATGCCATACTTGCAGTCCAACAATAATAACGAGTAGAACACATTTTCTGACCTCCACACCAGCAAGCAATGAAGCACTTAGGAGGATTCATGTTGAACAACAACACAGCAGACGGTGGTTCCTAACAAAATCCGAACATACACAAAAATTAGCTCATCTGACATCTCCCAATCAAGAGAACAAATAAGAAAGGACTTGATCAAGTCAATCAATCCGATTAGATTACGGAATTGGGGGATTTCTTGATTATGAGTTACCACCAAGGGTAAATAGAGCCATCAATGAACTAGCATCCAAACATCAATCCTAATTTCATCTGAAGAACATCATAGCTAGAAAGCATAAAGGAAAACGATCACAGGAGTTTTTCCATATCAGACCATCAAAACAGAAAGCAAAGCTTGGATAAACGCAGAAGAAGTACCTCTCAAGCATCAAAAGCAATCGGATACCAACCAGAGGATGGCAAAAGAAAAATAGAGAGGAAAAGACGGGTTCCCATTGACCATAAAAGAAAAGGGAGGGTTGCAAAAAGCAGAGCTGGAAGAGGAGTTATTAGGTCCTTGTATGGTACATATTCACCGCAAATCAATCCATCCACAAGCAAGCAAGCAAAGCAATCCTTTTGTAAACCTAAAGCAAACTAGAATCGAAAGCAAGCAAAAACCCAGAGAGGGAGAAGTTGATAGATAACTGATCATCAATCATCATCATCGTCAAACACCAACCACCAATCGCCAATCTACCAATTACTATCAAAGACGCAGGGGAAAAAAGGCGGGTGAAAATTGGAAACCCTCCAGAGAGCACGCACCAACAAGGCAGAAGAAGGTGAAAGAATCTCGCGGGTAATTCATTGCAGAGGATGATCGGCTATATGAATCAGTTCTTAGCAGATACCCAGCCAGTATTTATAATAATAATCAACCCAGATCAAAGAAGCAAATGGAAAAGGGGATGAAGGAGATTGTTGATGATGATTTAAGGGGTGTGGAGGCGGTGTTCTTAGGGGGGATAGAAGAGAAGGATGGCGATAATGGAGGGTGAAGAAAGAAGGAGAAGGATGCAGAAGAAGATGATGAAGAAGAAGAAGAAGCCATTTAAGAGTGGGGGGGTGGGTCTCTCCGTCGTCGGTATTTAAAACTGTTTTCTAATAAGACGGATTCTTTTTCTTTTTTAATTTGGAAGGGATTACGAGAAAATGGATTCTTTAATCTTCAAATTTACAGTTTCTTTCCTGCGCTCCTTTTTCACGCTCTTTCCCGTTTAAGAATTATGTAATAATTATTTCACTACTTTTTAAATGATATTAATAATAACAATCATATATATTCTGAATAATTGTTTCGGAAAAAACTGATGCATATATTCCGAATAATCATATATATTTGGTCTATTTGCATTTGTTTGTTTGAATAGGTCGAAGGTCCGAACGAAAATCCAAATTGGCTTATATACGAGAGATAAAATATAAGATAATTTTATATCTTTGTTTCATGCATGTTATTTACGTACCGTATTATGCAAATTATTGTTTATGACGTAGGTGTGGGGTTGGACCGACGTGAAGGGGGGCGTATATCGATCGACGGCCTTCAATTTTTTCATGCAAAAAGAAGGAAAACTAGTGGACACTAATTTACATATAATCCAGTCTCCATCTCCTTCATATACAGCCACTAGCTTCTTGGATAAATACTCAGCTGTGATCTTCTTTAGATAGGATGAACAAGGCTACAGTTGCATGTCACGACTGGGTTTAATAAGATTGTGTGATCTAACTCAACCATCAACCTAAATCAGACGATGTCAGGGTGACAGTAGAAAGTATATATGTACCGATTTATTTTTTTATTGAAATTAGGTGACTCATTAGAGATAAACATTAATTAACAACTGGATCTGGTTGTAAATCACCAAATTCATTGAATCGTAATGTCAAATTACCAAAGTACCACCTATTTGGAAAACGAAAAAAATATAAATACTAGGGTAATCGTGATGGTAAAAAAGGTTTAAACACCCCCCCCCCCCCCCCCCCAATTACTTTGATGGGTAGGCTAAAGTAAACAATGTGGACACCCTCAAACAAATAAGGACTGTCAAGTGGCAACCCATGCTTACTGCCAACTTTCAATGTTATCATCATTGATTAGTAAAATAATTAGTAGACCGGTCATAGGTTTGGCAATGGTCGAGTACGGGACGGATACCTCCAATTCATTGTTTGTGAATAATGCTCACGGGTTTTATTCATCATCGACCTATTAAGCTTGATGGGTAAAAAATTATTACCAAGCCCATAATGGTACGGTTTTCGGGTAAACCAATGGTTGTCGGGTATAACCAATGTGGAGTAAAAACTGTGAAATTTCATTACTCAAAATTCAGAAACTGAAATGTATAAAGCACCCAATAAATATGAATCCAGAGCTAAGAACATTTACCCAGATTCCAGAACTCTGGGAAATGAATTCGGAAAAAAAAGTACGAACTGAAGTCTGAAATCCTAAAAATTGTTTATATATCATAGACAAAATGACGTCGTTTTGTTATCGGATCGGTGATGGGTCGGATATCCCATTAATCATGACCGCCCGTCGCCCGAATTTGGCGGGTCGCGGGTGTGCACGAAACCGACAAAAATCCATTATTGATGGGTACAAATCGGCTCAATTTGGACGGGCTCCAGCGGATAGCCGAAACCCATAAACCCGCTGGCAAGCCTAACTACTCATTTGCTATAATCTTCCGATATGGTTTTTTTCGTCAAAATATATTGTTCAATATAAAATAAAAAATATCAAATAAATATATTAAATATTTATTTGTAGGATGTGTTTGTTTTGAATCCAAACCCTCCAAATTCAAACCATTAAACCAACTTTACTTAAATTGGTATAGTTTTTAGGAAAATTGAATTAAAATCAGAGGTACATGATTGAAACAATGTGGTAAATTGCTAATAAATTGCAAGATTGGGGTAGCAGGTCACGTGATGCTCACGTGAGCGGTAGCTCGTAGAAAGAGAAAGGAGAAGTATAGCAGCGGCACGTGTCAACTTCTAGCCTTTACCAAGCCGAACGGCAGTCACCACCTCATTCAGCCTTGTACTCCTCATCACTAACCCATTTGATTATTATTTTAATCTCAGACTTTACCATCTAATAATCCAAGGATAGTTTGGTATTATTGGATGCTCTGTGTGCATTTAGAATATAGGGATCTGTGTACCAGATTGTGAATGTATTACGATCACAGACATTGCAAAGCTCATAGCTTTAGCTTGGCAACGTCTCTGGGGTGTCTCCCCTGCAAACAAAAATTGATGTTCCAAGTGCTAAGCTAAAATGGTGTAGCTGCTTCTTCCATCATCTTCTTTACCCTTGTCAGCTTCCCTATCGCGCTCACAGCCTGCAAAATGCCACAGGTTGGAACCGAATTATACAAGTTTGAAAAACTGCTGTACCGAAAACGAAGATAAAAGGTTATAAAGCGAGTTTCCTAGCGTAGAGCTTAACCAACCTCCAGCACCATATCTTCAGGTGTGACGAAGTCGAACGATTCGTAGTTCTCTTTAGCAGCTATTCCTGTGACGCCAACAATAGCAAGCGATCATATACATTATGATTGAAACGACGTGCTGACAGAGAAGGTATGTATCGTATGTTGACGGGACATTTACGTGGGAGGGAAACTGTTGCATCAGCTGTACTGTATCCACCTCTAAGTTCTTCGTAGGCAGCAAGAAACTGTTTCGAGAGATACCGGTTTCATCAATCACATGACTTGGCAATGGAATCTTAAGCAGTAACTTGGCTTGGAAGAAAACAAACCTCTGGATTGTCGGGTGGCTTGCCGATGGTTGCAACGGATAAAGGAATGTCTATCCATAGAGAGATCCCATCTCTCAGAAGAACCCTGGAATGTCCCAAGATATTCCCAATGATACATGAAAACCAGTCTTAGAATTGGAACAATTCATAACTAAAGGCAACAGGCAGATAAATCAGAGGGACAGTGTTGTAATTGCAGTCCATACAGGTTGGTTGAGCTTTGAACAGCGCCATCTCCCGCAGAAATCACCAGCCTCCCCATGGCTGACAATTGCTTCAAAACTTCTGTCTGCATCAGCCACCACAAGATAAGGATTCCCTTCATAGCCAGTAGCACTACTCTAAAGCAATGATTGACAACAAGAACCATGATTTCTAGGAAAGTTGAGTTAGAGTTTAGAGAGATTGTGGAAAGAAATTTGAAATAAGGGATATAAGGATTTCAAGTGGAATTGTGTGTCCCAATCTACTCAAAAGGGAAATTAAACTGTCATAGGAATCCTTCATCTCTGTTGATTGAACATTTCTTTCACAACTCTGCCGACCACAACTCGACTTTATTTCATTAGTCTTAACTCAACTTTCCCAAGACTAATGATCCTTGTTGCCAAACCAAACCTAGGAGTAATAAAGTTCACTTGTTCAAGATACGACCACGATGAAGAACAGACCGGTTGAATTGGTTAAAATTTGTACCAAGAGAGCAAACCGGTAGATTTGTATACTATTATCGTATTGCAACATTTCATCATCATTCTAGGTGCTAGTATGGTTCTTCAACTGTTTCACAAACATTGGTTACGACTTCCATGATCAACATTTGAAAACCTAATTATCACCCCCACCATGTTCAATGAAATGCAAGTTAAAAACACATAAGAGGAGCACAAAAAACATCACCTCAGCCTCACGAAATCCCTCCTGATCACTCTCTCTGAAAGTTTTGGCAGCAGCGGCACCACCAGCAGCTTGATTTACCACATCATCACTGCAAAAAATGGACTGGCGTTAAAGCCTAAAAAAGGCAGTGGATATTGCCGCCCAAGCATATTTTCCTTTTCAAAATTTGATTAACTGGGTACCTGTCAATAAAAACATAGCTGAACACATCCGCCAGGAGCCTCCCCACGGTCAATTTCATCGCACATTTCGTTCCTTGAACAAGTCAAACATGTGAAGTTCATAAAAAAAGCCGAATACAGATTACAGGCAGCACAAGACTTACCTAGGAGGAATAGGGAAGTTCCTTTCAGTGATAAATTATCAGCTAACTTCTGCAAAATTCAAACAGTAAAGAGTTAAGCATCTCAATTAGAACAAACCGGAATCAATTATCAGGGGGTTGAGAAAGGTGTTTATACCCTAGCTTCGAACATAGGACCATCCAGGTCAAGCCCATCATCGTCACCCGTAAGAGCGCGATTGATGGTGGTGATGGGGATAGGTTTGCGGAGCGAGACAACAGAAGGAGAAGTGGGAGTGAAAGAAGCTTTAGGGAAACGGACGAGAGAATTGGAAAGAGGCGGGAATTGAAACCCGCCGGAATAATAAGAGAAGAAGAAATGAGTAATAGTAGGTAGGATTGCTAACAACCTCCATTGACGACGAGTAGCAGACACAGCTCACGCTTTTAGCTCCTTATCCGCTATAAGAGAAGAAGAAATGAGTAATAGTAGTAGTAGGATTGCTAACAACCTCCATTGACGACGAGTAGCAGACACAGCTCACGCTTTTAGCTCCTTATCCGCTTATGGCTTTCCCAGCAGTCCACCTGGCTATGAGGAGACGGTGAACTGTCCGTTTCTATCTGTTTGGGCCTCGTTTCTATTTTTCCACAATTTCAAGTTTCAGTCTACGTGGCTTTCCACGTCAGTAATATATAGCGACGCGGCAAATGTTAGCGATTATGTCCCTTTTCATCCAAAATTTGAACTGAACAGAAATACAAGCCTAGTGGTAAAAAATTTTGGAAAAGCCTTAGGTGCGCTCTTTCATTTTCAATTAATTTGTTTTAAAAAACATAAATATATCATAATGGCACTAATAAATTAAAATAGGATATAAAATAAAAAAGAATAAATATCAAAAGACATCTCATAACCAATGCTAGCTAGATAATCAGCTGCATGATTGCTTTCACGATAGGTATGAATAAATTCGAGCTCCAATGCCCTCCTCGTCAACTCCTGAATATGACCCACAACAGCAGAGTGTTGGTGAATCTCCCCTGACACCTAGCGTATCAACTGTAATGTGTAACGGAAGTCAAACTGCACATGTACTTTCTGATATCTTCTCTCCCAAACTATCTGAAGGCCTATCACAGCAGCCCTTAACTCAGTTCGAGTGATCGAAAACACACCCAAACAAACGATGTAGGCCAATAAAATACGGTCAGTTGAATCAACTTATTAGTAGTATCTAATAAAAAAGAAGAATTAAGGAATGTTTTTTTGCTTCAAAATTGGACCCAATTTCGAAGGCGGGCGAAATTTTGCTATTATACCTTTTTGAAACACAAAAGAGGCAATGAACACAAAAGAGACGATGTTCGAATAACCAATACATCGAACTTTGACGTATAGTAGTATCCGGTGTATTTAAGCCAATCATCAACCAATTCGGCCTAACCTTATTACTCGTCATCTGTAGTAGAACCAAACAAATTCGGCACAAAACAAACCATTCCATTGATTGATCGGTTAGACAAGAAGGTAACCCCCCACTACTAACAAAGAAGAAATCTTTCCCCCCAACAATCGTTAAGATATACATCATAAGACAGCAGAAACCTGTTACAGAGAAATGAACAATTATATGAGGAGCTTCATTCTCCTCACATAATCAATCAACACTTCTTCACAATCAAAAAACCATTCGTGGGATTTCATATTTTCCTTACAAACTGCTACTACTACTAGTGGTAGTATAGTAGTGGTCATTCTAGTACTTCACTTCCATTCATTCCCATACCCCCATATTTACAGTATCCAGCTTCAGGACCATCCATGATTTGTAGAGACCCTCTATCACAAAGTGTTCACTGTTCCCACCAGATCAACACCTCTGGACAAAAATACCTATCAGAAAGATACAACCACCTTTCTATCTCCCTTATTAGCTCCCTCCTGCATCAAATCAAATTATTCAGGAATCCGAGGACGATAAATTCCACGAGGCATAGCTCAACTATGACATGGACTTTACATTACCTCTAATTTGGCCGGTGCGAGGGGAGAAAACTTCGGGAACCGCAGCTGCTGATCTAAGATTTGCAAGTGAAATCGGTGTCAACGGTGGGGAATCGGTATCTTCAGCCTTGCCTTGTATAGTCATGCCTCTCTGGCTGCTTGAAGGTATTGAGAAACTTCTAGATACAGATAATGATGGAGGTATCGGAAGAGGGGAAGCTAAAGTTGTGCCACCAGAACTCCTGATTGTTCCATAAGCCTCGTTAGTTCTAACTAAAGGGGCAGAGTGGCCACTGGATGATGATGTAGCTTTTGCTGATTTCCCTGCTAGCATTCCAGGTGGCCTAGGAAGTTCATGAAGTTCACTAATTCTGGGAGATGAAAGAGGAGGCGATGCAGTCGGCGATACTTTTGGAGATGCAGAAGGCTGATAAGCTGGTATCCGAGACAGCAACCCAGAAACCTGTTGAGGCAGTTCAGTAGAAGGAATCGGACCACTGGCAGAGTACCCTTGCTTTGTTGGCAAATTCTTGCCAATTATTGGGCCAGAGAAAGACAGTCTTTTCTTTTTGCTATCAGATGCATTATATGAGTCAGGTTGTGGAAGTGACATTCCATCTGATGGAGGGGGCGGCAACTGAGTCGAGGAGTTACTGCTGTTGCTCTCTTTCTGTGCTTGACACGGTCTCAAGGCATTCAAGTCCGAAAGATGACCTTCAGCGGAATCCTTCTCATGTCTCTTCTGTTCCAACGGGGAGGAATGCCACAAATTGGCCCGTCCGGCATAATCTGTTGACTTAGTCGGTGGATTTAAAACACTTGTTCTGGGAGGGCCTGGAATCTTAGTATCAGTTGGTCTGGGGAGCACATAAGCATTACTCTTCCTTGGTGACTTCTGCATTTGTCGTATTCTTTCGATTGGATCAATCTTCCTTTCCGGAAAAATTGGAGCCGAGTGACTTCCAGATCTATATATATGTAAATCCCCTTGATCCCTGTCCAGGTTCAACTGCAGTAAAAATAATCAAATTGCAAGTAGAAAGACGACAATTTTCAGTTTCGTACAAAATAACATGTACTGAAACGGTAGAAGTGTAATTCTAGAATTCCGGTTGGGCGGATGGCTCCGAAGTCAGAAAAGATAACCAAAAGACATGCATGTAACATGGCAAGGCAACCAATATTATATCGATAAAGTTGGCTCCGGCGTTAGAAATCCGGGAAAAGAATTAGGGATAGTACCTCGGCATTTTCTGTTCTAGAATGTCGCGGAAATGACAAATCTTCATCTACCTGGTTAAGCATTAGAAAGATACAGATCAGAGGAATCGTTTGCCTCTATTATACAAGATAGAGACCCCAAAGAGGAGGAAAATCAGTCTCTTTAGATTCAGTCCCAATAGATCTGTTAATTTTAAAAGGATTCCATAAACCTTCAGTTCTCTCACCTCCATTGAATTCCTTGAAGTCGAAGTCTCATTATGTGTCTTATTTATTCTATAGTCAAAACTTAGTTCCCCTTCTGCATTTGTATCATCAATAGTTTCACCGTCATCTTCTGCATCTCCCCTGCCATCATCTTCAAGTCCACTGAACTGGTAATCAATATGGTGCTGTTCGGTAACATGTCTTACTTGTGGATCAACTACCTCAAGTGACTTGAGTCCTTTCCTAAAGAAATTTAACTGCAAATACAGAAGAAGATAGTATTACAGAAATTATTGAAACAATGAGATCTGGATAGTCAAAATCAATGATATTGCATAAATAAGAACCTGAGCTGCATGATGACGAGCTGCTTGAGTTAATAAGCTTCTGGACTGCCCTTGTTTCAAAGACTTCAATCGGAAAATGCACAGTGTTGCCTCTTCATTATATTCATCATGAGCAGTTCGTAATTGCTCTGGAGTAAAACAATCACCTTTTGAACTCTTTGACCTTCCCTTATCTTTTTGTTGAGCAGCGATGTATTCATATACATTCCTGAACATACACGGGAGGAAGTTGAATAGGAAGCAAAGTTCATCAAATCTAAAGCAGGGTAGGTAATACAGACCTTTTCTCATCACATTGTCTTTTCATATCCTGCACCAGAAAAGGAACAAATGATCATCATAGGTGGTATCCCAACGGTTCAATAAGTCTAAGAGGCATAATGTAGAAAAAATTGATGAAGATAAAGCTGGAGGCTGAACATATGTGTCACTCTTGTTACTCGCGCACTGTCTTTTACTCCAAGAGTACCGAATAAAAACACAGACATCAAACCTTCCCGTGCATACAAATAGCATGCATTACACTATAGCACCCAAGTGTACACATGCCAACTCAGCTATCTAATCATAATGCTAGAGCACAAATAGATGAGAAGACAAAGCCCACCGTGGGTAAGAATGCTAAAAATAAAAAGGCAAGCCCAGCAGGAACCATCATATCAATCTCAGTTAGTTACTCGATAGATGTTAATTCTGACACGTGTTGCCTTTATCAGAGGATAGTTTATAACCTCTTTTATGCATAAAAACAACTGCCACGGCTCACAATTTATCTAAAGAGGATAAAATGGTCACTAGGAGGTAGTAGACATGCATTCCCTGCTACATTGGCTAGAGAGTAAAAAGTCCATTAGTACAAGCATAACAATGACATCATAGACTGCTGAAACTCAATATTTTAACACAGTAACAAATGTTTTGACCGCCTAGCAGCTGCATTCAATGCAACTATAGTTCATGTGAATATAACAAAACCTGTTGTTACCCATAGGCCATACCTTTGGCAAAAACAGACAGATAAACTCAATTAAATGATAGGAACAAACCTCAACTGTACGAAGTTCATTTAGAAGAGACTCTGATGGATTTGTGATTGTCAGGAATATGTGAGACCGCTGAGGTGAATCAAGAAGAAAGGATACACAATATCAGAAAACGTCTTCTTGAACAGAGAAGCAGACAGCAGGATAATATACGAGAAGGAGTTCACCAACTTACGTAGCTATCAACAAACTTCTGAAGTTCAAATTGTGCTTTCCCCAACATTAATAGAATTCTTCCTGCACGTGCATGATCCACTATTAAACATAGTCGCTCGGTAAATGGGACTACCAAAATCCATCTATCATTTACCCAAGATAATATTCAGAAGCTCTAACTAAAGAAATTCCGACCAATAGCTACCTACGCAAATTAGAGTATAGGAGCCATGTAGCACTTAAGAAGATGGCTATAGCTTATCGAGTCGAAGTAGTAACTAGTAAATGTCCACAGGTGAATACTAGTGCAAAAGAGCTCGAGTCAAATCAGGTGAAGATTATTTATAGCTTAATGACAATTCTGCAAGCACACTCTTATCAGGTATGTTACTACCCCGGGCCCATTTTTAATAAGAATTGAAATAAGGACAGTAAACAACTACATAATCTAGTTTCAGTTTTACCACTTTCTTCATCATCGTGCAATGCAGTCTTCTCCAGCAAACATGTGCCCATTTCCCGTAGTGACTCCGAGAATTCTGAAAAGAAATGTTACACATAATACAGATGTATAATGAACGTTTACACAAAGCATAAAGTAATCAATCCATGCCTAATCAAAATTATAACATGATGGTTAGCACATTTCCTAGCATCTAGCAGGTGATCATGCAAACTTATCATTAACAGCAATTGCATGATAGGATAATGCAAGCACATGACCAAGTGAATGCTGAAATCAATGTATTTGAGATAACGGAACAACGCTCCTAGAAAGTAAAGTATCTCCATGGTCTTGTTCAGAAACCAAGATGGATTCATGGAGTGGAAATGGAAGTATATTCATAAGTACATCATTTACCATAAGCACTGTTTGCCGTTGCAGCAGCAGCTGAAAGTAAGCTATCATAGCAGTTTCTCATGTCCTGCATATCCTAAAAAAAAACAATGACCAAGGAAGCGTTGAGCAAAGATCTGACTTGATGAAAAAACTCGGAAATCTAAACGCAGCTCCACCGAATGAAGGATGTTGCTAGTTGCCAGTGGAAACCTAATTTAAACAGTTACACTAATCTTAGACAAAAGAGGTCGACATTTCAGTAAGTAATTAACCCCTAAATGAAATGGCCGCCCGAGATGGAGAATTGCAGTACCTGAGCAGCTTCAGCGAGCTCATCCAAGTGCGCAGGATGCAAGAAGTCCCGCTTACCTTTGGAATCGCTCTTGTGGAGCTTAAATCCCCGGAACTTCCGTAACGGGGACTTCATTTTTGCAGAAGAAGAGGGGGGGAAACCCTAACCTCCAAAGGGAACGTACAAAAAGGCAAAAGAAGAATAATCGGCAGAGACAGAGAACGGAATCCAACAGAAATAGAGAGAGAGAGAAGGGGAATTCAGTGAAACGCGAAGGCTGATATAAGCCTCCTTAGAGGCGGTGATATCCGCGGAAATCCCGGCGATCTCCGGATATGGGATTTGTTCGGAATTGGAGGAAGAGATCAAATTCGATTAATAGAAGAACGACATTGAAGAATGAAGAAGAAAGAGAAAGGAAGGATCATTGGAAGGAAAACAGAGGGAAAGAGGAGGAGAAATTGGGGAAGAAAGAAAGAAATAGGAGAAAGCACGATAATGGCCGCCGGCGCTTTGTTTGGGTCAAAAAACGACTCGAAACAGATCAATGGGAGAGAGAGAAGAGAAAGAGTAAAACTGGGCTTAATCACCCTTTCTTTGAACACCAAAATTTTATAAATTTAAAATTAATAAAAGGAATTTAAGATTGACCCGAATAATCAATTTTATTAACATATAATAATAATAATTATTATTATTAAAACGGTAATTGTACTAATTGGAGAAATTAAAATAATAAATATAAGCAACGTTAATAATTTATATAAATTTTAATGTTGGTCTTAACGCGATTGAAGAGATATGAAAAAAACATATCTCGTAAAGGACAACTATGTTACCTGCAGATGTAAAAGAGGATGTTCCGCTTGAAAATCCAATACTTTTACGATGATTATTATGAGGTATCTCGATGGTTCACACCTTCCCACAGACGTGCTATCATCATGGGCGGATACAGGGAGCCCGGGGGAGCCACGGTTATGGACAATTTCGGCCATAAGCCGTAAATTCAGGTATATGTTTACCATTTTTCGAACTCGGCTCAAGACAATTTTCAGATCTGACTTAGTGTTTTGTTATTTTTGCTTAGTACTCGATACATATTAATTATAATTTTGACTGAATACTTGCATTTACTATTAATTGAATAGGATACGTCGAATTAAATTATTGTAATTGATTTTAGCTAACATGTTACGATGAATGTACATCACCCAACAACCAATTACGGGAGCAATGAGGTGATCATTAGTCAAAAACTTGGGCCATCATATGGAAGAACAAAGCCAAGATGAGCAATGCATAATTGATGATCAGTCAAGAAAAGAGGTACCTTGGAAACCAAGGGAGCTAGATATTAGTAATAATTATAATCATATATTACAACACTGTTGGAAGATCACTCTACCTCATTTGCATTGGTGTCATGAGTTGACAAAAACATGAAAATCAAAGCAGCCTTTTCGTTTCCATTATTGTTGTTCCTCAATCGTTACATTGACCAGATTTTTTTCACAAGGAATTACTCATCATGGCATGAATCCAGTAGGGTTTTCGAATGGCTATAATGCTTAATTTACGTTAGTTCATGTTAATTAGATTCCTCTCAAAACTCAAGATATAACCCTTCAGCCAATAGATATTGCTTTTCGTATTTTCTCAATCTTGCGGCGGGCACTAGAGAGTCCACCAGAGCGGTAACGAAAACGAATCGTTTATCATCGATCTTGTAGCTTTGAAACCTAGACTCTACTACAAAATACAACTTTGTTAAAACGGGGTAGTATTCTATAAATATGAGAATAGTTTATGGTTAACTCCTTTTCCTCTTAGGGTTTCACTTAAATCTAAAGACTATATATAACTATACCGTGTAGCCGAATACCTTTAAGAAATCAAGAATATTTTTTGCGCCTTTTTTTGTGTATGTTTATCTTTTTTGAGTTTGATTTTTATTGACAAATTTAAGTCAGATTCTAAATATTAAGCCGTAACTTTATTTTAGACGAATAACCGTGAGGAGGTGAAGTTCAAATTTTAAATATTTATCGTTGTCCTTTATCATGTTTATTACGAGATGCTCGTGCGTATATCACATATTGACCTGAAAGAATAATCATGATACAGACTATCAAGCTTATTATTTTTTGGGTATACAAGTGAGTATTATAGAATATTAAAATCATCCATAAAAGTGGAAATATTCAGGTATTTCACAAGAGAAAATAGCCATTCTTCTAGGCATCTAAAAAACTTAGAAGGTCAAAGACAAGTTGGAGGTATTGAATTTGATGGTAACAAATCTATTTGTAAGTTGTAACCCATTGGAGCTTGATGTCAAACTCCACATGCCACACTCCATTATGCATTGTTTCAACCCTTTTTCGAAGAGATATCATTTCAACATTCATTTCGAAATAAAATCATACAGACAAATTATATATATTTGTATAATTTGATCTCGAAAGTTTATAATGTGTGTTTGAGGAATTGAAGACCAAATTATACCGACATATATACGTTGTAGGAACATAATTAATTAATATAATTGTTTAGAAGAACGATTTCTCAAACGATGTGGGTAATTAAGAATGTGTCTCATTCCTCCTCCTCCTCCTCTTCCTCCTCCTCCGGTTGATGCTGAGATTCCTCCTCCTCTTCCTCCTCCGGCTGATGCTGAGATTCCTCCTCCTCCTCCCCTGCTGCTCTGTAGCACACTCCTTGTCCCTCTCCCCCTCATCACCATTCCTCCTCCTCCTTTCTTCTTCTTCTTTATGCAATTCCCTCCTTCCTCTCCCTTCATCTATTAATAATTAACACCCATCATTACATTAATACACACACTACTTAATTATATAATTCCCTGCTTATCGATCAAATTAATCAACATCCGAATCGATGGTGGATCCGGGTTCGAAACTGAGCCAAAATTTGAATTGAAAATCTATGGATCAAATAATCAATTGACGAATACATTTTCGGAGATAGTTACTCCTTTCTGGTTACACGATTTTGTATCCCCGATTTGCTACTTGGAGCATTAATAAATTCAGCTATTGTTCAAAAAGATTGACGAATACATTTCTGTAAACCTAATAGTAAGTCAAATTAAATATAAATATATAAATATTTGTTGTGTTGATGTTAATCAAAGTAAGTTGTCCTTAAAGATTAAATGTGTCACCCGACAATTTTTTCCTATATTTGGATTGTTTGAATTACATTATCATTATTACTTACTAATAGGTTGGTTATAAATTTAAATTCTATAGATTACTTAGTCAAAAGAAATGAGTTGAGGATTGGAAGTTCAAATAGCATATTAGCCGAATTAAGAAATCATCAAGACATTATTTATAATTTAGTGTTCAAAACTAGAGAGTAAGAAAGTCGGAACTCTCTCGGACCCCACTAGTTCAGACATAGCCAATCACTAAGTCGAACTAAAAAAAAATCGATAATATATACCCGAATTTGATGCTCTGGACCGAAATTGGATTGAGCCGTAGCTCACCCTAACTCCCCCTAAATACGCTTTTGGTCCGAGTCTAGCTAATGAGTATGTACCTTATTTGATACATCACTTGTTGGTGCTTTGTTCTCCTTTTCACCCTCTTCCCCGTTACGATCTGCCCCCACTGGTAAATACATACATGCAATTAACATCATCAATTCGATTACGTCCAGAAAAATGAAACGAATCACATGAAAAAATGTTCATGAATAATATTAAAATGATATTAAAATCTTTTTTCGAATTAGAATGTAATCTTTTTTATTTGACAATGTCATTCAACATGTCATGATTTCGGATTTTGATAACGAGATATCCATTACAAACCGTCTATAGGGACGAATTATCGTGACACAATGATTTTTGAGAAATCAATGTCACATATAAATGACCAAAATTAAATTACTCACAATATTCATCAAGATCATGATCATGAGACGGGGAATCATGATCATCCAATGGAGGCAGGACGACGTCGTTGAGACAATAAACCCTGAAACTTGGGGAACTAACAGAAACGAATATGCTATCTTCCCGATGTCCAGACCGATTGCTGCCGGCGTTGAAAGACGTCGACTTCTCTCCACCGGCGTTCACAACCACCACCAGCGGCTCGCCATCCTTTCCGGTGGCAGGATTTTTATTAGACACATCATTAATGCTTCGATCATCATCATCTACGTCCACAACCTGATGGTGATGTTGGTATCTCCTGATCCTCCTCAACCCTCGTAGTCTACGGCCCGACGAGGGCGCCACGGCGACGGAGTTAGCATTGCTTTTTACTGCATCCGCCGACGTCGGAGGAGAATCCGCGTCGTTCGACGTCGGTTGCCCTTCCGCAGCCGCCGCTGTACCTTCAGGGGGATCAAACCTGGAAACGCCGCAACCCATTTACACGAATGGATCAGAGAGGAAAGGAGAATGAAACAGCACCATCCATAGGGGAAGAAGGAGGGGGAATTATTAGCTAGCTTGGATAATTAATAGGGCAGAGGATGAGACAAAGGTGTAATTTATGGGGTCTAAGGAAATTATACGAATGTTGGATTTTCGTTTTGTTTTGTGGGGATAAGGCAATGTTATTGTTGTTTGTTTTGTAATTGTTGATTAGGTTTTTAGATTTATTTGAGTTTTGTGGCAAATTGTTACATATTACATATGTGTCTACATAGCAACTATAATATTCGTAACTCCTTGTTAACTTAATCATATTTTGTTAGTGTTCAAGTATGCTAAATTCGAATCCACAAATTTATATAAAAATTGGCCAAATCAAATGATGTGCTCATCAAAACAATGATGAAGGAAAGGACTCTGATGTGGTTGGGAAATTAGCAGGCTTGTTACCCAACAAAAGATATTGGGCTTATACAAATTGGGCTTCAGAATTTGTAATAATAAATGGAACAAATCCTACGTTGGGCTTTTCGTCCACAAAAGCCAGCTGACACTGTCTACGCTTTCGCCTGACCGGAAGAAACAGAGGAGTAGAGGGCGACGAAAAGGAAGAAAGAAGAAGAAGAAGAAGAAGCTGCGGCGGCGCCGGTAAGGAGAAGACGAGAGATAGGGGAAGATGGCTGGAGTAGGAGGAGCGTTTTGGGCAACGAGAGTAATGGAGATAGTGAAGAAGCACGACTCTGGAGGACTCGTCTGGAAAAGAATCAAACTTACCCCTTCTCGTAAAGCCAACGCCAAGAAGCGCCTCCAACGTGTCTGGCAGGTACGCCTTCATCTCCTCCCCCTCTCTTCTCAATTAGCTATTCATTTTGAAGCTTAAAACTCTCGAATTCATTGGCACTTCAAATTTTTGCTCTGTCCTGAAATTGGTGGAATCAATTTCGGACCGTGACCTAACAGTTAATCCGACTCATATTTGTGCTCTTTCATTGTGACTACTGCCGTTGGGATTAGATTAGGAAACTCCAGAACTTGATTGCTGGGTAGCTTGGTATTAGTGACATGAATTGCCCTAACTTTCAGCTCGTTGATGTTTTGCTTCTTCGCTTACCAGTAGTGGTTTGGTTGTTAGACCACTTCACTTATTAGTATTATTAGAACCAATATGATACAAATCAGTAATGGTTTCTATGATGAATCTTCTATGAATTTACCACTAAACATTGAACTATTGGCTTGAACAATAGATTTCCAACTCTGCTCACCCTTGACCACTCCAATTTATGTGCTAGTTTTTAACCAAACATGCATTTCTCTTTGCTGCCAACTTGTGTGTTTAATTGCTCCGTTTTATCTTGTTGAGCTGTGCTCTTAGGAGCTACAAACTCAGCTTAGGGTTTAAACCACGCTAGGCTTTTAGGGTTTTACTATCCTGGGGAATTATAGTATTTCAACATTTAGATGTAAAGCAGTAATGTTGAAATCTTTCTTTAGTGTCTTGTGTGTATAGTATTTGTGCCTCGACCTTTTCGCAACGTTAATAATTTCTATTCCTTTGAATTCGTTCTTTGCTTGATTATTGATTGCTCTTCCAGAATGAAGCTGTCTTGAGGGCCTGTGCTGAAGAACCATCTTCAACAACATCAACAAATGAGACTGGTAGCAGTGGAGAAGTAGAAGATGGTCCCAACAACACCAGCAATTTGAATACATCCAGTTAAGAACAATTTTGACCCTGAGATAAGTTACTATGTCCCGGGGATTGCTTTTGTCCTCGAAACTTAACTCTGTGAGGATTATCTTAGTTTAGCTTGTTAGTCCTGTCTTGAAGTTTGTTTACCATGGCAACATAATGAGCAAAATTTGGAATCCATTGCTATTCCAGCATGGAGCTAAGAGATCTAGAAACATGCTCATTACTTCAGAGGGCCAATTAAGAAAGTGCGTGGTGTTCTGTTTCGTGCTCATGGCGTACGAAACGAAACTCTATTGTCACACAATGTGATATGATATACTTCTTAATCGTTCGGATTCTACCATAAGTACTGCTATAGATTCCAGTTCGTTTTTCTTAGGATTCACTTTCCATCCCAATTCCCAGGTGCCTATCTTCTGTGCCTTTTGTTGTTTGCTTTGACGATTGGTTAAAGGGTTTCCCTACCTACCAAGTATAAGTTGGAGCAGTAACCAAACTTTACTTGTTCATCCTACTTACCTAGTCAAACCTGAACTTTGCCAATCCCAACACATTACTACTGGGTTTTCTGTATGTGTCTGCCAAGTATGTATGTGCTGTCAATTCTGGTATGTCTGTAGTAAAGTGGCAGCCTTTAATTGAAGCTCTCCTCTCCTATGGTGGGCTATATAGGGAAAGGACGATAACTTTTTTCATGTTGCTTGTGGAATGGGATCTTGACTAGAATTGTCAGCATTGCCTTAGTTATTGACCCTTGTTGTTGGAGACTGAGCTCCTTCATTTTGATGGTGAAAGAAGAACAACCTACACATTACAGCCATAATAGCCATTATCTTGGTCAATATAATTCGTTTGATATTTTTTTTTGCGGTGAATTTCAACTAATTCATTTGAGTTATTTCAAACATTTCCTAGGTATACCCGTGATATTTTGACTAATTTGCTCTTTTTGTTTACCAAATATCACATCGAATTAATTCATTAATCAAACATAACAATTTCTACATCACAACACAACCATTACACCTCATATATACCACATTCACAAATGACACATCATTTTGCTCCGAAATACTAAATACACAATATACCTTATCAAAACGACCCCCGAGGCAATTCGGCTATGAGGTCGAGAGACACTTACATGCACGAGACCTTACGAGACCAGGTTTAACTTTATAATCGATACCGTTACTCTCGAGACCAAGTGGCTTCTACTCGGGCAAATGCTCCGTACAATCTATCTATCCCGGTAAACCTAGGCAAATTCGACATCGAGAAGTTATGATAGATGCTAAAGAAAGGATTCAAAGAGATTAGGTGTAGGTGGTATAATACATATACAGAAAGCTGTAAATTTGAAGTAAGATTGAATTTGGAGCAAATGAAATTGAGGGGACATGATTGGTCTTATATGGCAAAACACCTACTGAGAAGACAAAAGGGTCCATCCATCCATCCATCCTTGGAAGAAGAAGAAAAAGTCAGAAAAATCAGTAGAGCTTGCGTGCTGATTCCATTTAAATCAGCACCTGCTGATTCCTAGATCCGACGGTCTCTGATGGATCCAGACGGATCCAACGGTTGGATGTGTCCAGCTTGTTTTTTTCTATTTTTTTCTACACCATATCTTTCCGATTCGAGTTGGTTTTAGATTGAGTTTTGGGTTACGGTTTTGAATTTTTGGGTTATTTATTTTGGGTTTTAGATTTTGATTTTGGGTCAAACTCAAAATTTATAATTCAAATTGAAAACCTAATACTCTAGACCCTAAATCTTAAACTTTAAATCAAATCCAAAATAAAAAACTCAAAACCCAAAACTAAAAAAACGTAACCCAAAACTCAATCTAAAACCAACTCGCACCGAAAAGATATGGTATAGGAAAAAAATAAAAATAAAACAAGCTAGACACATACGACCGTTGGATCCGGCCGAATCCATCAACGACCGTCGGATCTTAAAATCAGCAGGTGCTGATTTAAATGGAATCAGCACCCAAAAAAATTGCAGAAAAATACACTCCAAAAATTGAATAATCAGAGGGAAGAAACGAAGAAAGAAGTGACATAAACATGAACAGAGACAAGTAAATAATAATAATAATAATAATAATGATCCCAAACCAAAACCTATAGCAGAAGCAAAGGTTGGAACGGTCGGCACTCTTCTTCTTCACTTAAACATCAACCACTCATCCCAGATTTGGCCGTACCTCTCATGATCTTCTCTTTGTTTCTGAAATCCTTTCCACATTCTTCACATTCTTTCTTTTATGTGGAATAAGAAACCTTGCCAACTTTTCGTTTTCCCACAACACAAATTCTAGTAAGCTTTCAAAATACTGTTAATATTTCGGAGTCGGAAAGTACAAGATCGAAGAAATAAATGAACATTATGTTGGTGTCCATATGAAGGGTGTAATTGAATTCAAACCCCATTATCATGTATTTAAAACGAACATGCACATATCTTTTTGACATCGGTGTTTTTTATAGATATTTAAGAGGTGGACATCAAAGGGTAGTGTTGAGTTGGTTTTCTCCCAATTCGCTCATTGGAATACGCGTTGTGGAGCTAACGATGCCATCATCAGAGATCTTGACCTCCATGCCTACTTATGGTCATCGACTCGACGGTTTGTTAATAGAGTTGGCCACCCAATAATCTATGACAGGCTCTTTAATCTCTCTCGCTAATTGTGTTGAGATCAATCTTACCACTTGGATCAATTCTTAGATTGTATATGCTCGTTAGAACCCTCCGAGAACATTTGTATGCATTGTTCTTGAACCGTTGGAGGAGTGGATCTTTCACCCGCTTAGACTACTAATTTCTTAGAAGCACATGAGAAGAATAAGTTGAATATGGCGGCAATGACAAGACGTACAAACAATGAAACACAAACACTAAATATTTTTATTCCCCATACACACACAGACAAAGTCGTATGAAAAAAGATTCCAAATCCAATGGAGGAGAAACATTAAAAGAATATTTTTCTATAGCAGTTGTCACCATTATCATTCATTCATTCATTAATGGTCCTAATAATTCATGATCCAGAATATGAATATATCTTTCTAATAATAATAACAAAAATGGAATATCTAACAAACAGAAAAATAATATCGGGTGGCATGTGGAGATGCTTCTTCTTCTTCTTCTTCTTCTTCACCACCACCAAACAAAATTATATTTGATCCTCTTGACAGCACGCTATTGGATTTAGATACAAGTTGTTCGGCGGTTCGTAAATAAAGCTACCCATTTTGTAGCGCGTCGGCCGATCTTACCACATGAGTTGATTTTTAATTTGTTATATGTTTGCTAATTATGTTAATTTCTCCCATTGGGAAATATTTATGACAAAATCAATTATATTTAGTAAATTGAAGCCACCAAACTTGAAGTCACCCCCTTTTCTTCTTTTCTTGATGTCTTGCATTGCAATTCCACAAAGCTAGTAACACTTTGTTAGAATATACAGGTGATACTTAAGTTTTAATGAGTGTTATTTAGGACCAGACTGACCTCAAAAAGTTTGAATTTTTTTTTATAGAATGGTATGGTTTCTTAACAAAACTTTTTGGATTGATATCATTGAGCTAGTATAACTCGTAAAATGGTTTGAACCTTCCGATCACAACTTGAAAACAATGAATGTCGAAATCTTATATTTGTTACGTTGTTATGATTCATTTTGAGTTAAAAGCTTATAAATATAGTCTTATCCAATTTAGTTTCTATATAACAATAATGCATCTATGTGTATTTCAATCTCCGCAACCCTTCTATTTTGAGTTAAAATTTTATAAATATAAACGAAACGGTTCGTGACATTATATCAAAAAATGCATATATATGTTTCAATCTTCACAACCCTCAATATTAACAAATGATTTAATTTGAAGCACCATAATGAGCCTATACAAACTTTAAAATTCAAACCGATAAATTATAAATATGAGTAATTAATCTCATCCTTCCATTTCCAACACCATTTCAAAATCTCAGATTTGAACCATCACTATTATATTTATAGCAAATTCTTGAAGTCAACTTGTAATCTAAACACTTGCAATGGAGGGACCAAAACTGAGGCTCAGACTGTTGCCATTAAAAGCGGAAAATGTCTCACCAAAATTTGGGGTAAAGTAACAACAGTGATTGACCTCTTTTACCCACTGCCCATGATCATTAATAATAATTTGAATTCAGTTTGAAAATTTTGGTTGGGAGGGTACAAGTATCTATGCATTGCATAGGGAAGCTTAACTAATGGAGATCTCATTTCATGATCCTGGTCATCATAATCAATTTAACAATAAGCTAACCCTAACCCCCAAAACAAAACAAAAAATTGATTGTAGAATCCGAAAGTGGCAGCCATGTGAGTTCTCTGCAGTTTCCCCCCTATCTCTGACTAGAAGAACTCAAGCTAACATTGGATGAACAAGTAATATCTTCTTCTTCAACTAATAATAACCCACTTGATGATGAAGATTTTGTAGAAGAAAGTTCTGTGATTCCACTCAAGGATCCCACCTTTCCTTCTTCTTCTTCCTCCTCTTCATGATCATCACAACTAGGCCCTGCATCAGACAACTCATCCACTCTAAAATCCATGGAATCTTGATCTCTAACTGGATTTGGTGAAGTAGAACATCTTGAGATGAGCTTCTTCTTGTTAGCATTAGTACTAGCCCTTCTCTTCTTCTGGAACACACTGCACAAAACCCACTCTCCCACCTTCACCATTGATATCTGCCAAAACCCAACCAAACCAAACACAAAAAAAGTCAGCAAAAACTCTTAATGGATGATAAAGAACCAATCTTTAACCATCTCCCATGTTCATACCTGATTTGTAAAGGGGATAGTGACGAAACCCACAAGGCAGAACTCATGCATGACCCACTTATGAGTTTGGTTCTTGTTTCTTTTGCCGTTATGTGTCTGGAAAACCAGACTTCTCCTAATCCCGACTAATTGGTTGTTGGAAGAAGACGCTGCAAAAATATGCCTGGCTTTCCCAGTATGCTTCCAGTAACCTCCTTTCTCCTCCACAATCTTATTACTTCTGTTATGATCATCTCCTTTGCAAAAGAAGTACCTTTTCTCACTTGGGTTGCCTGTTTACAGGAAAAAACCGAAGTTCTTTAGTGATTTGAACATAAGTCAGTTCCATTTAGGGTTAGTTTTAGTTGAGCTCTGTGAATTAATTTACCTGATGGCAGTGCAGTGGAGGGATCATTGAGGTCAGGGATGACAGAAGCGGGCAAAGGTAGACCGAACACCTTACGTCTGAGGTAATGGACGATGAGCTCCTCGTCTGTTGGTCGGAATCTGTACCCAATAGGGAGCTTGATTCCTCCACCTCCATTCATGCTCTGTTTCTCCATTTCTTGGCTGGATAAACTCGGAGAATGGGGGGATTCTTCAGTTTGGTGGTGGGGGAAGGCGAAGACAAAGATACAAAGAAGGTAGTGGGAGTTGGGGGGGAAGGAGTTGTTTATATATAGAGTAGGGAGAAAGGTGGTGGGAAGAAATTCCAAGAAATGGGAGAAAGTAAAGAGAAGAAGAAAACAGAGTTGTTTGATTGTTTCCAATTTAAGTTTTTAAGTTTATTATTAGATCTAGTTATACTCTTGTTGTCTTCACTTCAAACTCCGTTCAGACGGAGATTATTTCAAAGGCAGTCTTGTCTTTGTTATAGTTAGTTACCTCAAACTTACGTTAAGGGTTGTTTAAGTAGGATAAGCTTAGTTGTTCCTCGTAATTTGAAGGTATCCGATTTGAATTCAATAGTACGATTTGTTACCTTGAGTGTTTTGTTTGTATGGATTTAATTTAATTAACAAGTTTTGTGTTTTCGTTGTGAATTTGACAAGTGGATATTAAAGGCATTAGGTTTGAATTTAGTACGATTTAGCATCTTGAGTTCTTTCTCATATGGGTTCCGATCAGCAAATTTGGTGCATTTATTGTGAATTTGACAAGTGGATATCAAGGGAAACGTTGAGTTGAGGCTTTTTAGGCCATTCTACTATAAAAGCAATAGCAAATCCATGATGGTCGGAAATACATGACGGGATTTCAAATTTAAAGGAAGTTTGAAAGCATACCGGGTGAAATTCAGAAACATACTCTTTATATAGAATTTCGTCCACTTTAAAACTGAATGACCTTGCACGGTGGTCTAGGTTCGCCCACCCCTCGTTCCGCCACTGAGAAAAGCACTCGTTTGTACACATGTGTAGTTATTGAAGAAGTCTTGGCCTTTTTGGTGGCATGTCCTCATCCTATAAGTTCGTTAAGTGCAGGTTGTCAGGTCCGATGCTAATAGAGTTGCTCTTATAGTAACTAAACATGCTCTTTCACATCTGTCTGATCACGTTGACACCAATTTCTCAGCATGAAGCTAAAAGTTAGATGACTATTAATGTAATTTACCTAGTATTATTATAATTGTGGTGGCTACCTTTCCTCCCTAGTGAGGATTGATTTTCCTCTTGGAAGGGTCATTTTCTTTTATTTCCTACAAAAACTGACTATATCTGCAAAACGTGTGCGTATGCCAAAAGTGCCAAAAGGAAAGGGAACACTTACTACTACCACCACCTCACCCCTTTGAGCTTTCGGTCAAAAACGTTGGAAGCAAGTACACGCCAGCTTTCTCTATTCACTAGACTTACTGCCTGTCGTCCTCCACGTTCTTCATCACTCTAATCTAAATTACTTACTAAAGGATTGTGAAATGGACTATATATTCTCATTGACTTCCTACGTCACCTCCACTTGGTTCAATCTAATTCGATTTCCCTACTTTATGATGTTCTAGGAGGAGAGACTCGGCCTAATATGCGCCAGAAACATCATTGACCACGAAGACAAATAACGAAATGTGCTACAACAATCCAACAACAACTTAACTACGTGATGTCAAATCTCAGGAATAAGAAACATCAACGAGTAACCGGACAAGCAATTAGCCAAAGAGATTCATCGTTCCCAAAGTATTGAGTTTGAACTTCTTTTTAGAGAAGAAGAAATGAGAAATTAAACTTGGGATCAAGATTAGAATGGGCTACTTTCTTCCCAAACAAAGCATTAACTTAGGCCCCGGTGATATTGGATCTGGTTAAGATCAGACCTACTCTGTGATGAATTTAGACATAGACTATCAAATTGAAGTTAGGGGATAAGATAGCAGACCGTTTTCAAAAGAAGAATGTTCAACTGTTTTGTGTAAAGTCTGTCCCTACACGTAATCAAGTTTTAATCGAATCAGACTGTCCGAAAATTGACACATTAAGATCTAGCCGAAGAGTACGAGATCCCTTTTGAGTTTCCAACAAAAGAGTTGAAACTCTCGATCAAGTCTCTTTCCTGAACACTGTGGACACACAGAGTTGAGGGGCTAATCAGAAACATCCAAACTTAAAACAACACAGAGCAATTGAGTTTGGTTAACTAACAAAATGCCTCTCTTTCTCACAACAACAACAACAACACTTAGGGCGGCCATTTGCAAGGAGAAGAAAAGGTTTGTTGTTCGCAATCAGCCAACAATCAATCAAATGCAAACAAACAAACAAACGTAGGTGTGAAGACAATTCCTATGTACGTACATTATATCTCTGGATTCTGGAACAACAATTATAGCTTTGCTATTCATGTTTGCACAATGCAAACTTTTAACCGGCGTTGTTCAACCCTAACCCGACATTTACTACTGGCGGAAACAACAAGATGAAATATATTTCCATCGTTCTTAAAACTGCCTTTTCAGTTAATAATTTTGCTTTTTTATTAGTATTTTTAACAATCGTACCGAATATCATATCGGTCATGGCCGGCCAATGGGTTATGTTGGACTGTTTCAAGCACATGCCATCCAATCTTTGGGATTAATGATGGCCGTCTATACGTTAGATCTGTAGAAAAAAATGAACGACTCTAAACATAATTAAGTAAATTGGTTAAACCGAAAAGGTACTTTATTAAAAGGCCTGTGAAATCAAGGCTCACACCATTTCAAAAGTGGAGGAAATTATGAAAACATGGATTCAAAGAACAATTTTGGACTGCATAACTTATTTTCGAAATTCATTTGACGGACCTTCATATCGGTTAAGCTAATGTTATAAAGTCCAACTATTATAGAAGATGTCGCACATGATTGTACTATATCGAATCGATTCAATGTGAAAATCATCAAACTTAATTGACGATAAATAAAACTTTTTGAAAATACTGATTGTGATTGCGACTCTCATTTACCTTTGATGCTTGGAGTTCCCAAAATTTTCAATGCTTTGCCAACATTTGAAGCATAGTTTATGGTGTCTGATTTTCATCCACATTAGAGAAACATCAACAAAGATAGTGGCACTACTACTTACTACTCTTAAATGTTAATCAATTAGCCTAACAAAATAATTGTGGTGCTTATAATTGTTACTCTTTTTGTCTTGTTTTTTTTTTGTAATTAAGTGGTGGATTTGACCGTCAGGTTAGTTGCTGTGGGTGTCTTCAACTTTGTATGACAAACCCACTTTCGTAATATTGTAATAAAATCCGGCCATCCAAGCATGAAGTAGGGGTTAATTGCCAAGTGGGTGTTTTGGGTATTGGGTAACCGTAACCTATTCGTGGGTATTCATTGTATTTATATTAATTATGCACCTAATCCAACATTGACATTTCTTGATCGAAACTATGATCAAAATACTTCATTACTTAACTTAGTTTGTTTGTTTCGTCTAGTAAGATTGGCTTATTGAGTACAATTATCCTAGTTCTCCATATTATTTCTTTTGGAGTCCTAACTACTTAACTTCCCTCAAGTTTCTACACCTTCTCCTTGGTTGTTTCTTCTTGTTGTTCTTTTCTTCTTCATCCCCTGGCCAAATTTTCTTCTACTTATTCTTCTTCATCAAGGATAGAGCATTGTTATTTAGGAAGTTTCTAGTAGATTCCAACAGTTACGCACAAATTCAAACGTAAGCATCCAACATCCTTAGCTTGGCTATAATATCCTTCTAATAAAACTACACCATCTATTTGTTCAGTGTACACGTTGAATCGAATACCCAACTTCACTCTAATCGTATGTTTCAAACTCTAACCCATAAACCAGTAAGGGTAAATATATACAGAAACAGCTTGGCAGTAGCTGTTTCTGTGAAGCAAGCAAGCAACTGTACTCCCCTTCTTCAACTCTGTTTTTTTTTATAAAGACGTTGGAATTTATCCCTGAGCTTGTGGGGTTTTACTTTGATACGATGCTAATTTCTTAAAGGAGAATTTTACATTGATCCTCAGTAACCTACCTATTCATTCTAGTGTTGATAAGAACATTTGTATATGATTCTGGAGAATTCAATCACTTGACTCTGATCCCAGGTTTTGTGTTGGAAATTACCATCTCGAAACACAAAGCTCAAAGGCAGATTAAGGGACATGCAAGTGGACAAATGTATTCGCCATAGCCTTCATCGTCTCTGCAATCTGCATTTTTCACACCAGCGGCCAGAATTTCCTCGTCTACAACATCCCTTTCTCCGCTCGCTACTCCTACTCTTCCGCTTACAAGTTAAGTATACCTTGAATCCTTGTAAAGATTCTGTCTTTTTTTGGTTTTTCTTTGACTAACTACTATTGTGTTTCATGACAGGTTTCTGGTTGATGCGAATATAATCGTTTGCGCATCCTCGGTGGTGTCTCTGATCTGTATCTGGGTGCTGTGGAAGAACATCTCTCCACCTCAGCTCCCATTTAGACTTTTCTACCTCCTACTCCATGACCTTGTATGTTAGTCTTTAACTTTTTGTTACCAGTTACTTGAGAGAATGGAGCAGTCTAGTATTTCAGACACCAAACTTGCAGAGAATGATTTTAGAAAAGGAAAGATGCCCCTCAATGATTATTCAGGTTGGTTTCTTGTTTGTTACAGGAAGCAGAATGAATGAACCGTTTAGGAGCTAGCTAGCCCCATTTATTATTCCATCCAAATCCCAACACTGAATTTGTTTGAAACAAAAACACAGGTGATGATGGGGTTAATGACGGCTGGGTGTGCAGCAGCATCAGCAGTAGGACTGGTGGGATACAATGGGATTGACAAGATTGGTTGGGTGGCAATCTGTGGCAGCGTTACCAAGTTCTGTCACAAAATGCTTGCTGCTGTTATCTTGTCGTATTTGTCTCTCGTCACTTACTTGGCTCTCACCTTTATCTCTGCCTTCAAACTAGCTTCCATTTCTTCTCACTGAGAAATGAAACATCTCTGCCTCCACTGTTCTCATATTATATACTCCAGTAGTGCGATACGAAGCTGTTCTTATATTATTCTGTTTGTGATTGATTGGGTTGGATATTATCAATGTATGGTTTTGTGATAACGAAAATGGAGGTTTTACTGTTCCTATTTTTGATGCTGCAATTGTCGTAAAATACAACATGGAAGGAAGTAGAAGAGTACAACCCGAATATAGCCCTTTGAGATATTGACTTTCACCGCCGGGTCAAGTAGCGTTGGCCTGTTATTCTAGCGGAGGCAATAAAGGTGGGTGAAGGGAAGTGGGTAAATGTGGGGATCTGTTATTCTAGCGGAGGCAATGAAATCGTAAGCTCCGCCGCTCATCACACTGAGTGTGACTTATCACTTTGATTTGATAAGCGTCTTAAGTGAGGGGCTGCGGGTCATGCCGAGATAGAGCATGATAATCCAGCCGATGAGTTGTTGGGTTCCGGACAGCGGTGGTGCTGTTCTGGTTCCCCAATCCCTGATGAAGCGGCCTTCCTGCTGGCTTATCAGAGCAGCAAAAGAAGACCACTCTTTGATCCATTGAGTGGGAACGCTTACAAACTCCGGCAGAGAATTCCACAGTCAGGCCTGCCCACTTCCCAACCCCATCTTTTGCTTGTTTTTCTAAACAAATTGTACTTAGTAAATTGCTTGGTTGATCTCATAAAAAGAGTTGACATCGTATCTTACAAGTAGTGTTCATGTCCAAATCTTTTTATGTACCCTAGGCGTGGATTGGATTTTCAGTCATCCTCTCCTTCGCTGTCTTGGAGGTGATCTCTTAAGGGCTGCTTCTCGATTTCCCAGCTCTTACTGTCCCAAGCTGAATCCGGCTCAGGCAGTTCATATTCGTCTGGGCTTAACGACAGCTGAAAATCCGGTAGCTCAGGCAATACTTGTAGAGCTCTGCATCATAGGACAATAAAAATTTCCCATACTTAGTTTAATTATCAATGAAACATAGAAGTGCTGGCCAAATATTTGTACCTAAAAATTTCTGAGAGAAACATGAAACAGAGTATATAAAGAAAGTCAAATGAACTGATGAATTCATTATTCATTCCCTCCTTCAGTCTCTTCCCAAATGTTGATACAAGAATTACCACCAACCTCAATCATCCCCGTTTCTTCTAATGTTAATTTATAAGGGGGAAATCAGGGTTTCTCTACCCTCAACTCACTCTTACACAATCAATGACGGTAAGTATTTACAACCAAAAACAAAAACAAAAAAAAGAGAGCCTGCAGAGCAAACAATCAATCAGTGCTGCTGTATCAACTCTGGAATAAGCTTCAACAGAAACGATATCTCCTTGTTTGAAAACTGCGGCCTTTCCTTTACCTCCTCCTCCAACAACAACTCTCCTTCTCCACTCTTCGACGGCGGCTTAATCATCTCCCCAACCGCCTCAGTGATCTCCTCAACAAGATCCACAATCACCCCATCAATCCCCATCAAATGCTGCATATACACCGCCTCCGCCACATTATTCAACTTCCCATACGTCAGCAATGACAGCTTAGCCTCCTTAATCTTCCCAACCGCAGCAGGATTCCTGAACACCCCTCTAACCTCAGAAACAATCCCTTCAAGCCCACCTTCCAAACAAACCCCAATCGCATCCTCCAGCGAATTCCTCCTCGAATCGTAAAACGTCTGGCTCCCGGCATCCGTCAGGAAATAAACAGGGTAAACACTCTGCATCTTCTTCACCAGCAGGGCTGCGTCGGGCTGGAACGACGAGAAGATCACCGGACGGTCCTTCGCGAATTCAAACACTATCTTGAGGATCGATTCCAGAGCTGTGGTGAGGTGGTCGTGGCTGTAGACTATGTGATCGTCGAATTTCAGTTCGATGTTGAATCCGAGCGATGAAGGGTTTGACACTTGTTGGAAAGCGTCCTGGAGTGTGCAAAAGGCTTCGTCTTTTTCCACGTCCCATTTCACGATTTGACCGTCTTTGGTTTTGCGTAAGAGGGATTTTCCTGATGGGCAGGAGGATGACTTCTGCGGGCCGTAGGCGAGGAACTCCGATAGGGAGAGCTCTGTCGCTCTTTTCTCGAAGATCGTCCCCTGTTTTCATTTTATTTTTCATAGGATGAGAAATTTGTTAATTTTCATGGGTTTTCTTTGAAATTTGAAGCTGACGAGAGAAATGGAAGAAGAGCTTACGTTATCCTCGGAAAGGATGAAGTTATCGTGGAAGATTATGGGGCAGCCATCCTTGGTAACCTGAAAACAATAAAAACCAGAGAGAAAACAGATGAGTGTTCATGAACTATTCAAAACAATAAACGACACCGTTTCACCGGGTTTTTTTCACATATAGCATAAGTCTTGATTTTCACGGTTTGACAATTCCAGAAGTTCCAAGAGAAACAAACTTTGACAGCGTGGCAAGAACAGGGGGGGTTTTCCGCATAAACCTGGAAACAGAGAAAAATGGAGGATTGGGGAAATAAAAAAGAAGAAAAAGAAGCTGACCTGAACGTCGAATTCAACAAAGTCGAGAGGGAAACGAGCGGCGGAATTGAAAGAAAGAAGAGTGTTCTCTTTAATGGCTTTCATCCTGGGATCAAGAGACTGGAAATTGTTCATCCCGTGGCCTCTGTGTCCAACCACCAGAAATTTGAGGACCTTACAGCTGTTTTTCTTCATCTCCATCCCTGAAATATTGCAGAAAATTAGTTTCATTCTTTTGGACAAAGAAAAGGGGAAAAAAGGAGAAGAGCTTACCGGAGGAGAAGAGAGAGAAAGAAGGAGCAACGGCGACATTGTCAGGGACGAGATCCAGGGTTGGGACGTCGGAGACATGTACGGCCTTCAACGCCATTTTTTGTAAACAGAGAAGAATCAGAGAGAGGGTTTGGTAATGGGTTTGGGGTTTTAGATGAGGAAAGATTTGGATCGGAGGTTTATTTATATACAGGGGTAGTGTGTGCCATTGTTATGAACTGTGATGCGGAGGAGGAAGAAGAAGAGGGAGAAGGGAGGTGGATTGGATTTTGGATATGCAGAGGGAATATTCGACGTGGAGATGAATAGGATTCCCGCCCGCCTCCCCGTTTGGTGGGAAATTTCTAACCTGGATGGATATTCCTTTTTTTTAATTTCTTTTATCTCCTTTTTATTTCTAAAAGTAAACCGAAATTTTTATGACAATATATAATAGAAAATAGGCGTTATATTTTGTGTGTATATTTCATAGGGTATTTTATATTAAAATATAAGATTTTTGGATGATCAAATATATATTTATGTTTTATCACTGAAATAATTCTATTCAAAATTAAATAAAAGGGAAAATCAAAATAATTAATTTTCTTCAACTCCAATTCCTTTTTTTAATCTCTATAGTTTGTGAAGATTGGCAACCTAAAATGTTCTTTGATAAGGTGTTATAATGATTGATACTTATATATTACTGAATAAAATTTAAAGATTAATGAACTCATAACTTAATAAATTTGTAACCCAATTAACACAATCTTAACCCAGACCATCCCCTAATTAGTTGAGGAAGTGGAATATCCAAGGGAAAGTTATGGTTGATTCTGTGGAAATTCGAAACAGAGTTCATAATAATTACCATTTTCATATGAGCACATGATTCGTTTTTTTCTGAACAATTAAGACGATATTCATTCCAAACAAAACGGTCGACAAACGAACGTATAAGAGTGTCTATCGGAGGTTCAGAATTCAAACGAAACTGTATAAGTCGCAGGTCCCCGCAATTACGATAACCTCGGTCCTGCTCCCAGTTGCACCTTCTACTTCCGTGGGATCCGAGATTTCCGCCTCGCAGCGGCGACACTTGTGACCGTCGGCGTCCTGAATTCTAAACACCGTGTATTCCAGGTTCTGTAACCCAGATATATGTCTGAAACGGATTTTCGGACCGGATCTGAAGGTCGTCGGTTGCCTACCAGGGGAGTCGGTGAGGGGGCTGGCATACTCAGCGGTGGTAATGGAAATCTAGGCGGTGGCCGTTGGATGTGTGGTGGCGTTGCGGCGGCACGCGGAGGGACCGTGAGGGGTTTGTTCGTCGTGCCTTTCGAGGAAGCGGGTGTAGGGTCTGGAGGTGGATCTCCATGCTGAGTAGTCGGGCTGGGAAGGCTGGTGCACGCTCGATGGGGGGTTCATGGTCTTTGGGGGGGTTTGTAGGTGGCGGCTAAAGTTGGTTGGAAACTCTCCAAAAAAGCGACAGCAAAGCTTCAGCGAAGCGGCAGCTAGGGCATCTCTGCGTCTTCCTTGATTAATTTTCCACATGATCGGTTTTTAGTTTTTAACAAATATCCAAATTATTTATGAGAGAGTGGTTATTATTTGAATAAAATGAGGGTTTTTTTCGAAGTAAGATTTCCCAATATCACCAAGCAATTAAAGGTTAAACATAATAATCACTTAATTATAAGTGAATAGATTGAATGTTGGAATTTGAATGAAAATTAACTAAAAGATTCAGAAAATCAGAGAAGAATTGTTTGTATATGTAAGTGTCTTTCAATCGATAGCCGTTGACATGTTAAGGGACGAATTTGAGGGATGGCTCCCCTGGGCCACTGCCATCCCATCTTAATAATACCAATTATAAATTTGAATATTTTTTAATTTGGCTCAATAATATTTTAATTTCAGTCACGTATTCTTTGGATTCAATTAAAAAATTGATTAGAAGATGAAGGTTAATTTGACCCAGTAATATTATATCATATTCCTATCAAATTATAAACATAAGTCCAACTCCAATCCTCTAATTAATTAATGAAACCCAATTATGCAATCACATTAATCCATAACCCATCACTCAATATCCATCTAAGATTTTAAGGAATATGAGTTACTTCATCTAAGTAGTGAGTTGCAGATTTATGAAGCTCACGTGGTTTTGAGTCCAGATTTTCAAGTGTTTTCACTTGCAAAATTATTAAAGGAGTTGGTAGAAAGAAAGTTTGATACACATTATTCGATGATATGTAGACTGATTCGACTTGTGCTGACACTTCCTGTCTCTACTGCTACCACCGAAAGAGCATTTTCAGCAATGAAGCTTGTGAAGACAGATATTCGCAATAAAATGACTGACGAGTTTCTTGCAGATTCTTTGATGTTATTTATCGAGAGAGACTATGCTACAAAGTTAGATGTAGATTCTACCATTAATGAATTTGCGAAAATAAAAAATCGTCGAGTGCAGTTGACGTTTTAGATATGATTGTAATGATTAGTTGCTTTGCGATGTAAACTATTTTGTTGGTGTTGTTTTTTATCATATTATCGTCACTTTTTGTTGAATTTTTTTTATTTTAAATTTGACCACGTGCTACTTTCAATCCTGAATCCGTCCCTGAACATGTTTATATACATGCATGTCAAAGTCCCACAGCAACTCAACTCCAGATTTTCCTCTGATCATATCATCATCATCATCAAATGAGTTGCAGATCTGGTGGAGAGTGGAGTTGATCTCCTCCTAATTCTCACGTAACAGAAACATCCGGTTCTGAAAACGGAATGAACCGGCTAAGAAAACTAATCATTGAGCTAAATGGATGAGTGAGCGCTGCGTTTCAACCAAAAAACAAAAGAAACGCAAGTCAGCATTCGTCCTACACTTGAGTCGATCAATGACACAATTACGTACGTACAAAGGTGTCATGTTCAGAAACTCTTGGTGAGAAACGAAGTTTCCGTCTGGAGACAAGTAAGTAGCAAACAGCCAACCAGGATAGAGGATGGAGGGACATGACGTGGATCCACGGTGATCCTTCCCCACTTGCTTAGTCATTTGCATATACTATAACACTTCATAAAGGAGACAACAATAATACGAGTATTTAATACATTATTATAAAATTTGTTTCGGTGATATATAGCAAAGAAAATATATAAAAAAAAAGAATAATGAAAGTCCAGATCCAGCCACCGGCGTGCAGCAGATGCATCACAGATACAGCGACCCATCTGCTATGATTGATGATCAGATCCCTAACTGGCCGTATTTTAAATGCTTTTCCATTGCATATACGTAGACAGAAGCTTCCGTCTTTCCTATCCATTTCCCAGATGTAGGTGAATTCATTACCAGTAGTCAACCTCCCAACTATCATGCGTCCACGTTTATGACCTGCAAACTTGGGTACAATTTATTTAAAATAACTAGTTCTCCTACCTTGAGCTCCTTGAACACAAAAAAAGAACAGTGATTTGAAGCAGGTAATTTCTTAAATGTATTGTTATATAATTGAAAGTTTTTAAAATTGAGAATATTTATAATATTTAAAAATTAATTCATTTATTGAAAAAATTTTGATTGCCCTTTAGTACTGATATTATATTTTTTAATTTTTTCATAGATATTTATCGTGATTTTTTAGTTTTGATTATGTGATCAATATGTCATTTTGTGTCAAAATCACTCATAAAATTTTTAAATTAAACATCAAATTATCATGTAACCACACGTGGTGATTTTAAATATCCCGTATTTTTAAGAATCAAACAATAAATTTTGTCCAAAATCACTTGGACATTGAAATTCAAAAATCTAACAACCAAATTAAAAAATAAAGTATGTTATATTATGTTGGTTCACCGAAAGTGAAAAAGAAAGAATGCATATTGAGTGAAAAGATTCCAAAAAGGTATTTAATTTTCAGTCTGTCAATTAATACTTAATAAAAATGTAATTTCCCTGCTGCATGGGAAATGAGATGAAGAATATAATATGAGCAATTAGAACCCGACGCGACACAAGACTAATCGATTCATACCACAAGGGAGAAGTAATTAAAGTACGGGTGTCCATTATAGGTGTGACTAAAATCAAACCCAAATTATGTGAGTCGTCAATATACTGTCATGAAATGTTGCATTCTAATAATTTGAATTATTGCTAGAGGGTACGAATAGATTTTATATTATTTGTTAACACGGATAGCTCTGCCAATGGAGCTATCCGAACCGAAAAATATAATTTACAATTTATTTTTTATTATGAATAAATAAATAAAGCTAATTACACTAGTTAATTTCTTAATAGGGATCAGAGTTGGTTTATGTATGTGCACTATTCGAGATGTCGAGATGAGTAGTGCTTTTGGAACTAACCTATCGCGATTCACCCTACCGAACAAAACCATATATGCGGCATAATAAGCAGACAGTGACTTTGTACGTCAGCATGCAGAATCGACCCACTGCTGAATTCTGATTGATGGAAGTATGGGAATTTTATATTTCATACGAATAGTCAATTTGTTTGTAGTGATTATTGGTTTGGTTAGCTAATATATCGTTAAAAATTACTTTAATACTTAAACAATATTATTATATTGATGATTTTTTACGATTAATTAAGAACTATGTTACTAAAACTAAAATTCAGAATAAATCAGAGTTTTGAACCAGTTTTAATCCGAATTTTGAACTCGACACTAACAAGAACGTTGTAATAACGATATAGTCATTGTTGCTTACACATGAAACATTTGATCTCTCAAGTTCTTATTCTTGATTTTAAAGGTGTTAGTAATTTTATCTTACGAAGAAATTTCCTGTGATTTTAGGTTTTGGAAAAGGGTAGGAATATTTTTTACGGAAAGTGTATTCATACAAGACTCTACTAAAATTCAGGACACAACTTGATTTAGTCGATCGGTGATTTGGAAGGTTATTAACTTTCGAGACGGAGTGTCAAGGTCTGAGTTAACACATTCCAAAGCCGTTTGCGCTTTTTCGCTAGAGGTACGCGGTCTCGAACTATATGGATTTTGATCCCAATTTTATTGGGTACGTAGGCAGTCAAAAGAGGCAAGTTCGTATGAGGAAATCCCCAACACAATCGTAATCAAATTCCTAATTTTCGAATACATCTGACATTTGTCACCTTCAATCAAAACATTATTCCCCTCCTAGGGGTGGAAATCGGGTTGGGCTTGATCGAGTGTAATCCGACTTGGTCCTGTCAAATTGGATTTCGGGTTACTCACAATTTAGATTATATAGGATTGGATCGGGTTTGAGTTTGTAAATTACGGAAATTCAGGTTTCTAAGCGGTCTGGGTAAAACCCGACATGGCCCGGTCAAACTAGGTTTCAGACTACTCAAAACCTAGATTATATAGGATCGGGTTAGGTTTGGGTTTGTAAATTACAGAGATTTGGGTTTCTAAGTGGTTTGGGTAAAGCCCGAACTCAATAAAAGTCCAGTTTGACTTGGGCTAATTCTATTTCGATGATGCATATTAGTCAGTAGGAATGACAACCTAGTCCGGTCAAACCCGACTTTAGGTAACCCAAACTAAATAGAATCGGTTAGGTTTTGAGTTTGCAAAATATAGAAATTCGAGTTTTCAAGCGATTACGATAAAAAACCGAATAAATCCTGTTTTCCCGACGGGTAAAACCTGACCCGGCTCTATCCTTACAATTTTAATTTCAACGAATTCCGAATTCCCCCCTATTTAGAAAATTGGAGCGGAAAATGATGCCATTGTCTTTCTAGCATTTTATCCAACACTTTCTTCATACTAATTATTGGGCTTTACCCATCAATTACATATGCAAAACAAAAGCAGACCCACAAGTTTGCTGGTTGGGCTTTTTTTCGGTGTGAAACGAAATTAATGCTGATTGGGCTTAAAACATTGATGACGATGCTTATTACAACTGGGCCGTTTTGCTTGGACCACATTCCCACAAGTCCAATTAACAGACCAATTTACTCGGTAGGTAAACCACTCCAACGGCGATCTAGTGTGTTTTAATTTCTATACGATTCGACCAAATATATTGAACGATCCTAAATCTGCCATTGCTAGTAAACTTGTTAGTGTCGTGGTTTGAGTTCCAGAGATGGTACTGCTTGACTACTTGCATCAGTTGCTATTAAACTTAAAGTTTAACCATGTGATTGCTGTTACATCGATCATTACTATTGTCATCCATTCATTTAATGAAATTTGACATCGTCATCATTAGTCACTGCTGCAAGCAATAGTTCTCATGTATCATTGTCTGCAATGCCTATCAACAGGAATCCTCACGTGGATAGTTCTGCGTACAAAAATACAAAAAGAGAAGAAGAAAAGCTAGTATTTTTTGAATTGAAAGATGATAGAAAACCAGTGTGTTAATACTTTACTAGTACTAGTACTAGTACTACTATCACCATACCAAGCTGGTAGGGGGGGGGGGGGGGTCCATAACCAGGAGCTAATTAATGAAGGCAGTTGAAAAACTTAGGGAAATGGACTTATTATATATAACTAGTTACCCCCACCACCACAGCCCTCTCCCTATAAAAAGAGATAGATGAGAGTACCAAGCCCCATGCAATTAATGCAGCGAGTTGCAGTTACAAGAACAATTCACAAGAAACTGAGAAAGAAAGAAAGATGGATGGAAGAGAAAACTGAGGAGGAGAGGCATTAATGGAGAAGACAAGACCAATAAATTATGAGAAAGAAGGGGGTAAGTGAAATCATTAATTGCCCTTCTTCCCCTCTTTGCTTTTATCACTGCAATTGTCTCTGAGCTTTTGCTTCATTGCTTTCACCCATCTACTCTCTTATCTTCTTCTGCAGCAGCAACCCACTTCCCAGATCGCATTTATTGCCTTCTTTTTACTGTTTTTACATTTGTGCAATACTACTGAACCCATCTCCATGCGAATTACCCTCCAATGTTTAAATGTGTTACTGTTGATAGATTCAAGTTATCCAGTTAGTTTTGATGAAACCCTTCCTCAATTCCGATTTCTAACTGGAAATACCACATTCTAACAGCAACCCACTTAGCAAGATCGAAGTTTTCCTGACAAAATTGGAAGAGCAAAGCAAAAAGCACTAATCTTGCTAACAACCCATCAAACTAAACAGAAGCTTCAAAGTCATCATCAATTGGAGACCACTCTGTTTCCAAAATCATGGGGGGGTTTCTGAAGTCTTTTTTTTTCGCTTGGTTGCACTCATCTTACAACTGTAGCTTCTTGTTGAACTCGGATGGACTCGGTTGACTCAGCTGCTGCTTGGACGACTCCGCCGTCTCTCTGTCGGGGACTTTAGGAGGCGGTTGAGGTCTTGCCGCCGGTGGTGGGGATGCACAGACTGGAATCACTGACCTAATATGAACAGCCGGAGCCATCATCCTTGAAGGATTATTATGGCTGAAAAACCCTCCGGCGCCTGGTGTGTAAATTGGTCTCCCCATGTGCACAACTGATTGTAGTGATCCCAAAACTCTCCTCTCAGCAAACCCTTTGGTGGTAGTAGCCTGATGGTCCTGTTTATCAGCTTTATCAAACAGTGATGCAAGCCTATGAGGACTCTCTTCTTCTTCTGCTGCTGAAATTGGTGGCAAAATCTTTGATGTGGTTCTTGGAGGCGGTGGAGGGAGGAGAGACATGAATGATGGACACAACAAGTTCTTTCCTTTCTCATCCCTAGTAGCTTTCATGGCTGATTCCAACATCAGATCCAGAAACCTGCATTGCTGCTGCGCATTTGAAGCAGAAGAAGAAGCTGATGATGATGATGGTAAAGATGGCCCCTTTACCGTTCTTCTCCTTGCCATAGAAGGATTGCTGTAATCCCTCTTTCTAACAACAACCTGTTTTGCTGAGGAGGAGTCTTCTTTAGTTCTCAAGTTGGAAAGCACCTTTGCCACAACTGCTTGCTCTTGCTCCTCCTTGTTCTCACTACCACTCCATCCTCCTCCAGGTTCTTTGTTTGTCATTGAATCCAAGCTTGGAGCTGAAAAGGGTACAAACAAAATGAAAAAGAGAACACTTCTTTACAGAACAAAGTAGGTTCTTTTCTGGTTATATATAGTTGTACTTCTCTTGAGTGCAGACCAAGCTGCAATGGCAGCATTCTTCTCAGCTTGCTTCTTGGTCTTAGCTGAATCTCCAGTGAATTTCATCCCAGCAAGCTCAACTGTACATGTGAAAATTGGGACATGGCCTGGCCCTGATCTCACAGTTGTGTAGACTGGTAAATTAAGCCCTGCCCTATGAGCAGTTTCCTGAAGCAGGTTCTTGTATATTCCAGTCTCATCCTTCAAAAAATTCAGGCAGTTCATAATCAACAGCAGTTCAAGATCAAGAGAGGAGTAATTCGAGATTCTTCATTATTACCAGGACTCTTGCCGTCAAGGACCTGGAAGGACCTCTAGAGCTAAGAACATTGAGAGCAACTTCAGCAGCTGAATGTTCAGCCTGTCTCAACGTTGGGTTGTAAGTTGGACTCTCAAAAACCTCTCCATTGAAGTTCACTGAAGCCTTGAACCTTGGTGCATGATCAGGACCTTCTCTTATACATACATATGATGGAAGATTGAAGCAGCTTCTCTGTGCTAGTTCCTGTAACTGGTTCTTGAACATGTCTGGAATTCTTATATTATGTTATATAACCTGCCATGCCATGAAAAGGAAAACAAAGGAATTCAAGGAATGAGAAAGTCGTCTTCTTTCCCATTGATTTGATGCATAGAGAGAAAAGATTGAAACTTGGTTTCACCTACTTGAGCTGATGAAGAAAGAAACACTCTTTCGTTTACAGAAAGGAGCAGTGTAAGTGTTGCTTTCTCAACATGGGAATTGGGAGCAGTAGAGGAACAAAAGGGGGGAGAGAAAGAGAATGAAATGGGGAGCAGTGTAAAAGGTCAAATTGAAGATTTTTAAGAGCAAAGTTTGAAACTTTGTTTTATTTTATTCTAGTTCTTGTTTTTTTCTCCCTCATTATAATTATTGATTTTAAGTATTGACCCATCAGAAAGCAGGAAGACATGTCAGTTATTAAGTCGGAATTGAATGCGGCTTCAGCACAAATTTCTACTCTGTAATTAAAGACGAGAGTGAGAGGGAGTGATGCTGCTGCTGGAATGGGGAATGTGGTGGTTTGCCTTGCCATTGCCAATATTGCAAAAACTGGGGTTGTTTATAACTTCTTGGTTTCTCTTGGAAAGTTCATATAATCATATAGCCAATGTTCGGACGTCGGATGATGGTTTACGTTTACGAGATCGAATCCGAACCGGGCAAATAAGATTAAACACTTCATGTTATGGTGATTGATTACGTGTTACAGTGGATTGATTACAAGTTACTTAGAACTATGAAAGTGACAATTTGAGGAGCAAGATATTAATGGCAAGTGATGGGGATGTTTTGATTAGTTAGAAGGTTGATTAGGAGTAAGTTTATAGAAAGAACAGAACAAGGCAGTAACTAGTTACATGGAAAATAGGTAGAAGGGTGGGTGGGTGCTTGGTGGGGGACTGTCCAAAGGGATCCTATTTGGGTTTAGACTGGACAGTTAATTTTGAGCCTTTTGACTTTGTTTGATGGGGATTGGCAGAGAGAGCTAACTTAGAATGTATATGTGAGTAATTTGACAAGACAAGGTTTGAGATAAGACTCAATGTATTGCCTATATTTTGACCATACGAAAGAAAATCTATTCCAACAGTGAATTTCTGGGTTTGGGAGTGGAATATATTTTAAGCCGATTGACTTAACCCACTTCGGGTTGCGCAACCTACTTAGACTCACTCATTTCACTGACTTTGGGGTCTTTGTGACGATACGGAGTAGGGTTTTTAATACTTCTAGCCGTTAACATAGATGTATACTCTGTCTCGTAGGTACTCTCTAACTTCATAAATGAGATTGATAATGTATAATGCTTGTGGATGACATTCGGTGAATGGTTCGGGCTCGGTGCTTAAAGGTTTACATACTTTAAGTTATCTTGAAGCTATGTTATTTTATGAATGAGAGTTTTGATCTAATGGGTGAGAATGAAGTTAGGGAAGAAGGGATAGGTAAATCATTTATCTTTTTTCTCTAAAGATGACAGACATTCATTTATTCATAAGAACAAAGAAAGCAATATAGCTTGAATCGTAAACTGGGAGGTGCAATATACAAACGGACTATAACAGGAGAAGAACCAATCCGAAGGTTAGTTATATTCGCAGCCTAGCACTTCTCGATACCATGACAAATGTAAAAAATTCAGAGGACATGACATGACTAACAGACTAGAGGCAAAAACAAAGCAGACTAAACGAAAATTCTGAGAAGAACCTAAGCGAACAAATCCGAAAATTGTTCTAAAATTTTTTCTTTCTCTCCGTACGATTAGGGTTTTTCCTCTCTAAGTGTAGGATTTCTTCCTCCCTTGCTGGCCTCCCTGCTGCCGTCGGCGAACTACCCACCCGACTCCGCCTCCCGCCCTCAACCCCTACACACAACCCAACACCACACCTCAATCATCCAAGTCTCTAACGGCCGTCATTCACAAAGCAAACCGGAGGCCACCAAACCTGTCACGGCCGCACCAAACAACAGAAATCGACCGGCGGGCTTGGTGGTCCCTGCTCCACCGGCAAACAAGAAGCAACGATCGGTGCGTTCCAACGACAGAGCGTTGACCCCCCGCCCTAACGTCAACACAAAAGAGATCAGAGCGGAAGATGTCGTCATGATGGAGAGCCGAGAGCGAGACCTCGATCTAAATGGGAAACTGACTAAATCACCACGGGGAGCTGCCCTCATCAATGTTCGAGTGGCCTAGCCGGATTTGCCTAAGGCAACCCGCCCAACACCATAGAGAACTGTTGAGGTGGAGCTTGACCAACTCCGACAGCGGCTACCTCCAAGCGCTGGTCACTGGCGAGCAAATCTCAACCAGCACACTGTCGTTATTTTTTTCTTTAAATCATTTTATCTTTTTATTATCCGTCATACTATTTTACTTTCTTAGTATTTTTGTTATATATTTCTTGTTCCAAACTCATTCATTTAACCCTTAATTTTTGAAGACATATCAAACAAGATCAGCCATATGATAGAGATTAGGTTGTTTTGGTCGGGCATTGCCGCTCATTTATTAGTTGTTGTGTAGTATTTGTTTGTTCACCCGTGTAGCAAAATGATCTATAAACATCAAGACATATTGAAAATAACATAGATATTTTCTCGATGACATATATTATATCACAAAAATAGCACAATTAGTACTTGTTTTTTTGGATATATAGATCAAGAATATAAAAAGCAAATCAACTTGCCTACACCGTGCAATGCATTACAAAACATGAGCACTTTCATTATTTAGTAGTTTGGACTCTCATCATATTAAAATCAATTTCTTTTTGCACCATTAGCACCTTAGAGTTTACCGTGATACTTGAAACAAATATGGCTACAATAAAGAAAAAATAGAACCATATGACTTGGATCATATTTCTAAACCACCGATCCAAAATCTCGTAAGAACGAACAGGAAAACAACCAAAGGCAAGGGAAAATGATATCCCATTTGACGGAGAGATTCCAAAGTGAAGAATGTTAACCACATCCCATAACAATGAGCAAAAAAGAAATCAACATCTCATCGCTGTCGAGGGAAGAAACCAATGTATAGGCACCTTTCTTCTCCTGGCACTACGCAGTAGCAGTTCGGACAACCTCGTTTCTTGTTTTGTCTCGTCTACATGCTGCATCTTTTCACTCATTAAGAAGAATCTTTATTTCCCTCTTTAGTCTTTAAGCTGAAAAACTAGCTGTAAGAATCAGTACTTCTCCATGACATTTGTGCATCACCACAACATTTGAGAATAAAACAATTTGAAAAGACTGAAGTGAAAATGAATATGTACATCTATTTCCAAATGCACACCAAAACAAATAGAACCTATAGTTTCATTCCCAGCACCTTATAAGCAGTAGCGAGAGTACATCGTCAAATCATCGGCATACCTTCGACGTCGAAGAGCAGGTAAAACGTCCATTACAAGAGAAGCGGAAACACTCTACAAAATTGGAGGGTATCTTCCATTCTTCTTCAGCAATGTTTCATCACTTTGGCACTTCCTACCGTAGCCCTGTTTGTAAGAAGGATAACATGTTAGGATGACGTGGATAAAATAAGTCTTTGTCATGTATATAGTTTCTCCTAGAACCTAGACATTGTACTTGTATTACTGGAAAAACTAAAACTAATCAGTCCCATGTAAATTTTCTCAGAGAAGTCATTCTTTGATGTACTCTTGAAGATTAAACCTATTTATTTTATAAACATATAACCAACACCCACTTTAAAACATTAGACTCCAATCAGTGTCGTAAATTGCAGTTCTGCAATCACCCAGTATGCTATGTTGATAGACCCAACTAGAAAATCATATTCCATCCACCATAGAGTCCATCCCGCATGCGCAAACCCTGAAATGAAAGCAAACAACAAACAGCGGTTAGCGAATCCATAGACGATGGCTGGAAGGATAGGAAAAGGAGCAGTGGTGGGCGGATTCACGAAGCTCACCTCCACAGCAGCCCACAGTGTCCCAACAGCAAAGCAGTCGGCTGGACGGGAGGGGTCCCCGAGCCGCCAAACATGGTGGACCCGTAAAAGGAGTTCCGGCGACGGATCATTGGCGGAAAGATCTGAGAAATTGGGAAGGAAGACACAGAAGAGTTTCCAAAGAGAGAAGATGATATTTCTCCCAAATAATAGATGGGTCTATACGCAGCAGATTAAACAACAAAGTGAAGATGGAAAGATGGGATAACGGCAACACGCGGAGTCTAAGGGGGAATAGACATATCTAAGAACTGTGGTTATGGGGAAAAGCTGAATAAACCGGTGACAAATACTGCAGATGGAGAGAAACAGGCATGGTGAGGAGAGTTGACTTCCAACTGCTAAAGTAAAGCTATTAGAAGGAAGGCAACCACCTGAAGCGAAAGGGAAACTGAAATCGAACTGAAATAACCCAACCACGAACAAAAAATTAAGAAGCCTAACTAATTTTGGGATTTGAATACACCATTAGAGGAGAAAGCAGAGAGGAGGGGGAAATCCCTTAAGGATAAGTATGATTCCTTCGCGCCATATAAAAGAGTATATATATATATAATAATAATAATAATTTGACAATTTTGAAAAATATGTATATTCAAGGCTCGAGTATTCCTGCATTTGGAAGAGCCGTATAAATAAAAGTTAGGAAGTAGAAAAACAAATGGTGTTGTAATGTAGTTGGTTATCACGTTACTTTAACATATTGAAGGTTTTTAATTTAAATCCAGGTGAGGGCACATACATTTTGTTATAGAAAAAGTTGAAGAATTATTTCAAATCTCACTCTATTTTCGTATCAAACAAGATATGGCGACTATAGATTGGGGGAGTTTAGACAACCGCTGTATGTCTAGGGAGGGAGTCACCACTAGGATGGTATTAGCAGTGAAATAGAATCTATGTTTTTATATTTTTGATTAAACAGAATCTGTGTCTACATATATTTGATGATAGTTAACCAAACATGTTCATTTTAAAGTTTTCATCCATTAGAAATTTTCACTGTTTCCAAATAAACTAGATTTTCAAATAAAACTGAAATGGTTTGCTAAAAAGCCCTTATAGCAGCAGTCAGCAGAGGCAGAGAAATGTGGACAAACTAACTAGTTCCCCTTCCACACTATTACAAACCCAACAAAGCTCTAAATCTCATTCACCCACCACCTCAACCTCAAATCATACATCACACACTCAACAAACCCAAACACAACAAACTCAAACTTCGACAAACCATTCTTTTCAATCACCCTGTTCTTCACTCACCACCACTACTGCACATTTTTATATATATTCAAGCCCGACGAACCTGCTGCATTGACTACGTACACCCTTATCAGAGCTCACCACCTTCTTCCTAATTCTCAAGCATTGGTTGCCAAAACCCTCACAAGTTACACTAGCCGATTTTCAGTCGTCAAACCGCCACTGCTACTGCTACCACCCATGCGATTGGATTCACCTACTCTTGCCGCTAAAGCCAGAACTTCCGGCGACATTTCCCAGCTCCCGCTTTTCCTTCCCCAGCTGGATCTTCTTGGATGCACTCCACCGCTGCGTTCCCCTGCTTCCTCTGCCGCTGCTGTTCGAATATCGGGGGACAGTCCGCTCAATTCGCCTTCTTTCACTGTTGTTCGTTCATTTCCGGAGGAGAGCTGGCCTTCCCCCGGGTCACTCCACACTGTTTTCCTTCCCATTTCAATGTCCTCCACTGCTTTCCCCATGTTTGGACTCATGAAACCCCCGCCTCCAACTGATCTAGTTGGCAGCGCAGGTTCTCTAGGCACCATGGCCCTGAAGTCGTTCTTGGACGGTGGAATGCTCGAGCAGAATATCTCCTTGAAGTTGTCGACCACTCCTTTGTAGTAAGGATTTGCGCGGTTATCGTATCGGTATCTGAAATTCTCATAAGTAGTCTGCAAAATTATGAGGAGCATAGTAATTATGTGTATGAAACACAGGAAAAGTATTTTACTTGGGGGGATATTTTCAGAAACAAGGCGTACCTGATTGGTGCTAATTAGATATAAGTGGAAAGCTGTAAGGCCACCAACGAACCACATTGATATGAACGTATAGATTATAAGAACAATGGAGGCAGGGGTCTTGATCATAGCTTTCCAAATCGTGATGTCCTCTGAGGACATGATCCTCCTAATGTAGACCCAGCTAAATGCAAAGACATATATACATAACAGGGTCGTTGAAAAGACAAACATGAAGAAGAACCTGTAATTTCTCTGCGATGAAAATCAGGTTTCAACATCAATGTCAAGTCATTTGAACAAAAACAAAACATCGACATCCATTCACTTGAGCAGAAATCTAGCGAATCAATTATAGAGGAAAAAGAGTTTTTAGCATTTTAAGCAATGCATGCCTAAGTTCATTAATAGCTCTATTAAGACGTGCATAAATTTCTGTATGAGCTCAATATTTTCAAGGTTTTAGACAGCACTACGCAAATCCTAACACAGATAAACCATTAGCAAGGTAAAGACTTCGCATGAACTCTAGGAGAGACATTGTTTCGAAATAATATCCAGCGACAGTTTTATCTTGGAAACAAGCTTCACTCACCAGGCCGATGCATTGACCCACCCAAGGGCAGTGATGATCAAATCTCTCCACACAGTTGTTGCATATTGAACAATGTGAGCAACGAGGAGGCCGGTAAAGCATGCATGTGTCACAGTACTTGACTCTCACAGTCATACCATTAACCTCCACCTCCTTGATCCGAGGCAGACGTAATTGTGGAGTTTGGCCTGACCCGACATCTGCACTTCCATCAAATCCTTCAGGTTCTGGAGGATGTGCATTGCGAGGAATTATGCCAGGATCTCTCCCAGAAGTCAGCAGCAGCAGACCTAAATCCTGAGACAACATGAAAAGTTCATGAACTTTGTGTTTAAAACTTAAGAAATCTACATAAGAAACTCTGCATATGTTTCTTTTTCCGTTACGTGTTGAAGCTTGATAAAAAAGAATAAGTAGAGGCGCCAGTAACTGCATTATCTAGTGCAACAACTTCAACATAATCAAAGCAAATAGCCAATATGTATTTGGATTGCTAGAGTTGAATATGAATGAGAAAAACAGAGGTGCAGAACACCTATATTTCCCATTTCAGCATTATGTAAACCACAGGTCAATGTTCAAGTTAAAACCACTCAAACAACCCACTGCATATTACCATCTGACAATCCACCAGCTTACATCTTATGTCATAAATAACTCCAGCCTCTCTAATAATTAATTATACTATTTCCAGGAGCTGACATACATCAGCAAGGCCATGGCACTAGTAGCCATTTATTACAGCACATCATCATCATAGAAGTCTTCCATGAACTTTTATGTCGCTGTGCTGACAACAATTCATTAAACACTATAGGTACTATGTATCTCAAACGTGTACAACACATTCCCAGATAAAGAGGATAGAGAACTCACATAAATGGTGAATACAACAGCAGCAACTGTTATTGATATGCCCCAGTCGTTTGGGAAGTCATCCATTAGTTTTCGAGCAACAAAAATGCAGAAAACTGCAACTGGCGCAACGATCAGGAATATAGTAAGCGCAAGTGATCTCACATCTGGACCGAATATGAACCTCCCACCCAGGAAAAATATCTGCAAACACAAGTATCACCGCAGTGAGACTTCGTATTTATAAGGAAAACCCCAACAACGAAAACAGCAGAGCAAGAAAATACAAGTTGCAAAAGCAAGGAGTGTGTCACAAATAAAGTTGTAAACAATCCGTATTGACCACATGTAAAATCATAAACGTCCCAGTTGATCACGTGCTGTCATATTCGGAGCATTTCAAAACAACTCTTTAACAAGCATCACAAAGCTCCCCATTTTACTCTAAAGAGTGGACTAACAAATGCAGCATAGTAACACCCATCACCGAACTTAATGTGGATTAACAAGCAACACCTTCATAGGAAATTCTAATTCTTCTGCTTACTATGAACCCTCAACTGAAGACTGAAATGAATCCCCAGCTACCTGCTTACACTTGCTAACACTAAAACGAACTATAGCAAGTGAATCTATGAAAGGATCAAGAAAACTCCCCATTTAACTTTGTAGAGAAAACCAACTAAGAATGCGAATGAACAAAGAGCTTCAAAGCAAATTAGTCTGCAAGTAAATCAACTAAGTTCGCCATACTCCCTGATCTTACAGATCTAGTCTACTAACTCTCAGCGAGCTAAATTGTATTCAAAAGAAGCACTCAAACTAGCAATTCGAGGAAAAAGTTACAATATAAAAGAAAAGAAGCTCGAGAGACTCACATTGCTGCCTTTCCATGACTGGTAAACTAGCAAATCAGTCTGACCGGATCCTGGATCGGATCTCTGAGGTGGCGGCACTACATACATCTCCTTGGAACTCTTCCTCCACCAGCTCTTTCAGTCTCCCCCCCACGCCACCACCCTCAAAAAAGGGAGAGAGCTTCAATTAAGGCAGAGAAGCATCTCGTTATAAACCCTAACTCCCAGCTCGTCAGCAGCAGCAACAGTAGCCTCAAACGGAAGATTGGGGGAAAATAAATTAACGGATAGGAGGTCTTCACCTGAAATGGAGTAGTCCCTAGAGCTCTCTATGTCAGTGTGTGTGTGTGCCGCCGGCGAGTTAGGGTTTCATCGGAATGGAAGCTCAGGTGCAATAAAGGAGGTGAAGAAGAAGAAGAGGAGGAGATAGGGTTAAGGGTTAAAACAGAGGAGAGAGAATAATAACGCATGGTGGTGGAAGCATGCGTTGCTGTGCTGTTTCTTCTTTTTCCCCTTTCCAGACAGGAAACTATGAGTATGCTACGTGGCATATGGTTATTGGCTGTGTGGAGTCGGACCCTGGGTACTGCAGGTGGGTCCCTTTGGATTGGACGTCAACGGTCAATCAACCGGGGGTAGGTTTGGCAATGGGTCGGTTACGGGGCGGTTACACCCTAACCGTTGCCCGTTAAATTTGCCCACGGTTTTACCCATAACCGCCCCATTATGCCTAATGGGTAAAATTTTGTTACCAAATCCATTTTGATATGGATTTCGGTTAAACCCGTGGATATCGGGTTTGTCCAACAAAATGTCAAAATGCGAAAATTAAAAAATCTCAAATGAAAACCAGCAATAAATATCATCATTCATCCCATTGACCAATTCCCGGTCTCATACTTGTATTTCCGGTCTCATATATAATTGAAATTGACCATCCGGATTCTGGATTCCGGTTCCGAAACATAAAGCTGAGAAGCTAAAAACTGCAAGACTAGTTCGGACTCAAGACATTCGGACTTCATACTTCGAATTCAAAACTAAACACAATCAAAACACTTAACCGTTCGAACCGAAAACTCAAATCAATCAATAAACTTAAAATGTATCAAAGATCGCAAATCCGCAATTCGGCATGCGGCAATTCGGTTCTTCCTTCAATTATGCTACTTCGGTTCAACCATCAAATGTCATCAATTCATCACTCATCAATTCATCTCAAATGATAACAATGAATTAATATGTATCAACAAGTGCAACATGAAACCGTAACAACAACAATACAATCCAATTTACGGTGCAACATGAAACATCGGCTAGAACACAAACCTTAACTATTCGTCGTCGATATAACATTTGCAACATCATCTCCATCCCCTGCGTGGTCGAGTGGTTCCTTCTCCATCCGTTATACGGTTGGAATCGTTATAAAACAAAAGTAGGGATAGTGAATAAACCAGCAATGTATATACTAACTAACCAAATGCATCTTCAATTGTCGAATCATCCATCGCCGTTGTTGAGAACACGCCTTCGAGCTGTTGCACTTCCGCTTTATCTACAACTACGAAAGTACGAAATCAAAACAAAAACTAAAACAATCATGAACAAACATAATTACATAAACAATAACAATACTCGCATGCTTATCATTCGCAACCGGCTCTCCGCAACACATCATTGCCTCAACCGTTGAAGGTTGCGGCCTACTCCGATGGGGATCAAGAAGCCTCCCACCGGAACTAATTGGTTCAGGCTGTTAACAATCTAACATAACACTTCTAAGTTCTAAACAAGTTCTAAAACTCTCAAATGTTATACCATTACACAATGTAAGCTTACCTCGGCGGTTGCGAGAAACGGATTGTTGTCTTGCCTCTCGAACAACGATTTCAAAGTTCCACCACTGCCTCCTAATTAGCACCAAGCTTTGTGTGACTTCCTCCTAAGCGAGAAACATACATTTTATTACAATACTGTACTTACAACATTGCTATGAATCAAAGGAAAAACAACCACAAACCCTATACTTAAACGTACCTAAACAGCGGAATGAAACCAATTTTGGCCCTGATTCTATAACTCTCGAGTCCGGCAAGCGATGTCTGAAACATATAACACTGCAAATCAGATTTTTCACATAATAACATACACAAAACATTCAAAGAGTCGCAAAAGCCACAAACACATTCACAAAAGCCACAAACACATAATAATAGATAACTTACTGGTATGAAATGAATCGGAAGGAAAAATCCCAAATTTGATAAATTAGGGTTTACGTGTCTTCGGATTTTGTTCGACGAATCGCATATGAAGCAATAAACCCAAAAATTAGTATACAATTTATACATGCGGGGATAAACAAAAATAAGGAATGGCGAATAAAAAACTTATCTCGATTTGGGGAAGGAATCCTTTGCATGCACGATTCGAACTGGATTTGTATGGATTGAGGCATTTTTGTCGGCGAAAGGGGTGATTACGGGTAGGTGATGATTATAGTGGGGATGAATTCGAAGAACATCAACGAAAAAAGGAGGTTTTTGGCGGAAAATTAGGGTTTCGGTGGTTCGAATCCTTTGCATGCACGATTCGAACCGGATTTTTGCGGATTGAAGGAGTTTTGTAGTTGAATATGGGTAGGTGATGATTATAGTGGGGATGGATTCGATGAATATCAACGAAAAAGGAAGATTTGGGAGAAAAATTAGGGTTTCGGTGGAGTTCTTTCGAGAGGAAATCGGGAGAAAGTTACGAGAGAGAGGCTCGAGGCGTGAAAAAATGGCCGAAATGAAACCCTAGTACGAAAATTTTGCTTTTATACCCTATATCAATACTACGTCGTTTTAACTCACGGATTGGGTATGGGTCGGTTAAGTTATTATCCGTATCCGCCCATTACCCGAAACTCGCGGGTCACGGGCCTGACCGAAACCGGTAAACATCCTTCGGGCCCAGACTTTCGGGCTGTATTCGCGGGCGGGCTCCACTGGGTAACCTAAACCCGTGGGCTGACTGCCAAGCCTAACCGGGGGCAAACAAAAAAGAGGCTTTTTCTTTTCTTTTCTTTCACATAAAAAATAAAATTATTATAATTAGATTATTGAAGTGACGTACGTCAATTTAAACAACACTTTTTTAATTAAATGACGTTAATTTTATTGTTATGAAGAATAGTCTCATTGAAGAGTGCTTTTATTAAGATATCACAAGTCTAAAATCTCAAGTGATATAAATCCTCACTTACTCAATTGGACAGTTATTAACTACCTTCTAAATATATATTTATTTTAGTGGTAAATATTATAGGTATAGATATGACTGGATTATAATATAATTATTTAAATGGACATTAAGGCAACATAAATTGTGCAGACACTAAGACACATAATGTAGCTTTTCGTTTTCTTCAAATACTATGTATGGAATGTGTAATGTGTGTTGAGCAAGTCTCATAGGGGAAGAAAATTTAAACGGTTTTATAATAATACGAAAATATAAAATTTTAAACGCATTTTAGTTCGTATATGAATACTATACATATATTAAATGGCTCATAGTGTGACCGTACTTTATTAACTAATAATGTGACTATAATACATTTAGCAAAAAATTGTAGGTTAAAGGACAAGGGTTGACCAACTTCATTAACATATATAATACACTATGTGGTCAACTCGTAATAATGAAATAGAAAGCTACATTGTGTGGCACAGTGTAGGCTACGCTGCGAAATATGTGTTACGTTAATATTTATTTTTATAATTTTGTTTAAATCGGTTATTTCTTCATATTGATTTATGTCTACTAATATAAAAACCCAATCCAAATTACGAAATTTCCATTAATATAAGCCTCAAATTCTGCAAGAACAGAGCTCTAAGAGTCACCAAACTACAGGCTAAAAAAGCAAACAATTTGCCACAATCTATATACAAGCAAATGCTACGATTGACACACAGATGTCATATCAAAAGAAATTGCATCTAATATGAAAGAATATATATATATATATAGCCTTGGTTTGCTCTTCTTTTTCCTCTGTACAAGTTCCCGCCTTTCTGTACAACTTCATTCTGCTATCTACTTCATTAGTTAGCATTTTGAAGCATATCTATCCATCTGCAAATGAAGCAAACATTAGTCGGATACTACTTTACAAAACGACAAGTTGATCCATCCAAATTTCCAAACCACAGTCAAAATATGGACTTACTTGGTGCCTTCTGAACCAGTTCTTGCTTCATGCTTGGGCGACTTATTGTTATTATCCCTACTAATTCTGCCCCACAGCTTGGCTTCTTCAACTTCAACTTCCCGGCTCAGATCTTTGTTCGCTTTCGCGGCTGCTTTTGCTTCGTTTTGATCGCTACGAGGAGGCTTATCGTTGTTATTAGTAGTAGTGTCGAGCCATGCCAATCCCGCGCTAGCAGCAGCAGCAGCTCCAGCAGCCTTCTTGGCATCCTTGGAATGGGTGGATCGAGCCAGCAGATAGTCCATTGCTCCAACCAACTCGGTTGACGTGGGGCGGAAGCTAGGTTTCTCGGATAGACATCTCAATACAACCTCCATTGCCTTGTCGTAGACGGAAGTGGAGTAGTGGCCTTTCATCAGTGGATCCGCTAGCTGCACCCAGTTGCCTTTGTCTTTCATCAGGGGAAGAGCCTGCACATCCATTTCCCCAGAAAAAATCAGAACAACTCAACACTGTTAGGATTGTTATATAAACTAATAATGAACTTTTTTTGACAACTTGGATGTAACGGTCCTTAACATGCTATAATTTTTTTTATAGCAATTTCTTTTTTATGGAGAAATCTTGACCCGAAGTGTCACTCTCCGGACAGTTTGGCCGGGTTAAACTCCAATCTTGTACAAGGACAAACCTCCACATATAATTGTTGAACATTATTCTCTATAAAACAGACTGGTATTAACATCTAGACCAAACTAACAGTTTTGTTTAAATCCACCATATGATAGGTTTGATGGGCCAAACCCAATACCGTATGGGCACGTTCTAGCATTGGTCAACCGTCAACAAAGTTAATTTTACACCTCCACTTTTTTACAAGGAAAAATTAGAATTCGAACTCAAAACTTTCATATATCTATAATTACGCTAGTAGACAACTTTAAACAACTAAGCTATGAGTATTTTGCATTTCTCAAAGTGTAATTTAACGGAGAGTTCCTGAAATTGAATCTTGTTAGTCCCAAAATAACAATTCCATATGCATAAAACTTGATGGATCTATGCAACCTTCAATCTTTTTCACCAACTTTTTATATGATGGGTGCTTGTTAAGGATTGTTATATAAACTAATTATCAACCTCTTTTAATAATTTAAATTATTGGAAAGCAACGGTTCTCCACAAACACGTAAAACGATACAAAAAATAAGTAGTCAACTATAAAAAGGAGAATTTGCATACCCATTGAGTAAGGTTCCTTGAACGATTATCCACATGATCAATTGCTCTACGGCCAGTAATAAGCTCCAACAACAGCACCCCATAACTGTAAATGTCCGTCTTTATGGTGAGTCTACCCGTGTTAGCATACTCAGGTGCACAATACCCGTAAGTACCCATGACCCTAGTCGAAACATGCGACCTATCCCCGACAGGACCGAATTTGGCCAACCCGAAATCCGACAGCTTCGGCTGGTAATCTTTGTCTAACAATATGTTGGAAGCTTTGAGGTCTCTATATATAACTGGAGGAGTTGCAGAGTGCAAGCATTCTAACCCTTTTGCTGTACCCGCTGCTATCTTTATCCTTGTTTTCCAGTTCATAGGTTGTATCCCATTTGACAGATCTACAAAACAGCAGCAGAAAGACGATAAATTTCGAAAAGAATCAAACTTTGAAACGGAATCGATTTTTCATTACCAAAGAGACGATCTTCTAAAGAACCCAAAGGCATGTATTCATAGACGAGAAGACGTTGAGTCCCTTCGGCACAGTAACCAATCAGCTTGACGAGGTTAGGATGGTGCAGCAGAGAAAGCATCAGGACCTCCACAATGAACTCCTTTTCCCCTTGAAACCCAGATGTATCCAGCTGTTTCACTGCCACTAACTAGCAAAACCAACAATGAATTCAAATGGGTTGTCAAAAAGAGTAAATCTTTACTAGTGATTATGTTCAAGATAGATGCTTTAATTTGTTACCTGGCCTATTCTCTTGATTTTTCCCTTGTAGACCGCTCCGAAACCACCTCTTCCGAGATAAGCATCGGGGGCGAACCCATTCGTGGCGGCTTCGAGCTCTTGGTAAATGAACGTTGGAGCCATGTTAAGGCCTGCTATAAGTCCTTGGCCAAGTCCTGGAGCAGGGGAGGGTTGCTGATCTGTGTTACCAGTACCTATCAAATTCAAATGGTCTCTGTAACATGTTATATATGCATGCATGCTTTCCCAGCTTCCAGCCATAATCTCATATAATCTCCTTTTCAGAGCTTTCAAAGGGTATACCAAAATGCAAATGATGGATGGAGTGACGATTTCAAATGTTGTTATTTTAAAACAAGAAATCATTTCAAAGGGGTATAAAAAAGGGAATAAATTATGGAAATGAGGGAAAAACTAACCACGAGGATCATCTTCGATCTTGGATTTGGCCATGATTCTGAATTTTTTCCTGAAAATCTTGATGAGAGCGTGACAAGGAGGATAAAATCCCATTTTTTTTCAAAAGATGGTGATTAATTTGATCGATCTATCTAATGAAATGCAGACAAAAGAGAGAAGGTTAATGAACTAAATGTTAGTGACTAGGATCAAATATAAGAATTGATTAAAGGAATAATTAAGAACAAAAACCCTCATTTCAATAACAAAGCGATGGTAGCCATCGCAGAAATTGAAACTTGGGGATAAGGGAAAATGATAACTTAGTGTTTACGAAGAAGAAGAAACACAAAGAGAGCTAATCATTAATCAATTAATATGCTAAAAAAGAATTATTTAACTTTTTTTGTTATGCTAATACCAAAATGATTTGTTTTAGGTAAGATTAAATCGAAAATTACGTCGATAATCAACTCGAAACGTAAATTATACGATTTGACAATTACCAGGAATTATAGTGCGCCGCGCGTTTTAGGGTCCCTCCAATGGCTACTTTCTAACGGCCTTTACGTGACCGCTAGAATGTAGCCGTTGGATCGACCCTAGGACGCGCGACGCATCCTAGGGTCGATCCAACGGTTATTTGTCAGCCCTATATAAATCGTGCATTTTGTGGTGAAACAATTCACCCCTCCTACCAATTTCTCTACTCCTCACTTCCTCCTACTCTTCGTCAAAATGTCTTCAAGTTCGATTGCGGATTTCGTGCACAGAGACTAATGACGCTGAAGTTTGAAAAATACTTCAATTGCCCTTTCTATAAGTGGAGGTTCGAGAAGAAGTTGAAGGTGGTGTTGGTTGAGAACTCGGTGAGGCGCAAGTTGAGAGCTACAATGGAGGCGAAGCTTGTTGAGAAAGATGCTGAGATTGAAAATGTTCGTGCTGAGCAGGCACATGATCGTTCTAAATGGCAACGTGAAAGGATAGGCATCATGCGGTCAAAGGATAGGTACTTCGAGGCTCTCACTAAAGAGTTGAAGGAAGCAAATATGAAGTTTAGAAGGTTTAGGGTAGTGTAATATTTATGTACTTGTTATGCAATGCTGACTAAAAAAATTGGTTGTTTTAATAAATCGGTTGTGTTTCAAATTGTTGTGGTAAATTAATTTAATTGGATCCCAATTGTCAAAAGCTGAGTGAATGATAAGCTGAAAGTTATATAAAAAAGATGATGAAACTGTCTTAGTAAATGGAAAGCTATATTTTTTTGGCCGAAAACTGTACACCCTGTGGTCCAAAGTTGCCACAGGTGCATAAAGCTGTAGCCCAGTGGTCATAAGCTGCAAACAGTTGTGTATGTCTGGGAATCCTGCAGATGAGGGGAAAGTATGTTGTGGCATATGCTGGTGGAGGGAATATGCTGTGGCATATTCTGTAGTATTATTACCTCTTCAATTTATTTACTCACAAACCTCCATTGCAGACAATTTACAAGTTCTGAAATCCCTTTTTTCACTATCTTCTTACTCTACTTCTCCTCTCTATATTTTTCAATAGATAATAGTTGGGTTCGCTTTCATTCTTCGATGGGGGTCTTCACTTGTACTCAAACATTGAGTATGCAGTGGGCACTCTCGGAGAGTAAAGATGAGTTCAACCCCCACCTTCGCCCGAGCGATTTCTATTTTTTCTGAAGAAAATGAAGATCCCAATGGAGGCCATCCTACGGATCGTGTACTATCGTCATCCTATGATGGCCGACGATACTATTGTTGTGTACTGTATCCGGCCGTGCACCGATGAAGAGTCTTAGGGAGCTATTTACTACATGGTAAATAACTTCCCTATGTGCAACAACACGGAGCTGTATTTCGAGTTTGCAGGTCCAGTCATCGGTGTTCATGGCTCTGTTGGTCAATTCTCAACAACTAGGGTACTTTGAACTTTCTGGTTCACAAAACGTGGATGACGTCTCTCAATGCGTGGATAGTAGAACGCTGATGTTGTGGATGACGACGAGCCTAAGTATGATCCGGGTAACAACAACGGGGAAGGGGAAGATGAACATGCCTCGAGTGAGGACGACGACGGTACGCCAATTAGCCCTCTCCATCCAAAGGGCGAGGATGATGATGTCATGATTGAGTGGACGCTGCAATATCGTCTCGTGCCCCACGTGAGTACACTCCACCTGAGCTGTACACAATGTTAGGTGACAACATCGACCGAGTGATGACTGTTGACCATTTTGAGGATGGCCCTGAGATCCCGGATTTCGATCCCACTCATGAACATTTCTACATCGATCAACGGTTTTACATGAAGAAGGAGGCAAGTCTTGCTGTCAAACACCGGACATTGCATAACAATCGAGCCCTAGTGACGTCCCGCTCAAAGACTTGGGTGTTGGAGGCCAGGTGTTATTCTTACAAAACCAACAACTGTCCATGGAGGTTATGCGTCACCAGCAGCACAAATGATGGGTTCTGGACGATTCGATAGTGGAATCCATAACACACATGTGACGGAAGCGAGCACAACGTAGAATCTACCCAACCGGATGTGAATGTCATCGCGGATGCGGTGATGCATCTTGTCCGATCAAATCCACACTTTCGGATCCGTTTGATCCAAGATGAGATTTCACACCTTTTCTAACGTCGGATCTTATATAGAAGGCATGGTACGGGAAGTAGAGGGCTATGGAGATGACATATGGAAATTGGGAGGAGTCATACAACAAACTTTAAGATTTATTCAACGAAGTGTAGAGTCGTAACCCTGACACCAAGTTCCACTTTGATGACTTAATTGGTGGTGTCGGTGTTCAAAGGCATTTTTGTTCTGTATTCTGGAGCTTTCGATCGTGCATTGAAGGGTTCCGCCATTATTCAACCGTCCTAATTGTTGACGACACATTCCTCACCGGAAATATAGTGGCACCCAGTTAATGGCTAGTTCATTTGATGGCAACCATAACATTTTGACTGTTGTTTTTGTCATCATCAACAAAGAGAGCATTGATACCTGGGTGTGATTCCTCCGGTGTATACAAGAACTAGTGAAAGGCAGACAAAATGTATGCGTCATCTTGGATCGCCATGCTAGACTTAGAGCTGCGATGGAAAGGGTTGGGTATGAAGATGTGCAACCGACACTATGAAAGAAACTACAACAACCCTGTGAAGGACCCCAACATGAAGGCACAATTGAAGTCCATAGGTAAATTTTCGCTCACAACTCCTGCATTTTCTAAATTCCATTGGCGATTTGCTGAGACTGTGTGCTAGATTCCATGAAGGTTCACGAAAGAGGTTCAACACCAAACTTGTTGGTTTCCTTGCCGCTGATGTGAAGCTCCCACATTCATGTCACATTGCCCTCTGTCGCTCTCCGACCTTCCTTCCTTTCATCCTTCCCAAGCTAGTATCACCGTCTGTTCATGTCACATTCTCATCGAAAAAACATTTGTCATCACTCGAAATCCACACTTTTAGTTCTTTCATCATGTAGTTTTCCCCTCTCGACCTCCCAATACCATCACGACTATTCCTTCCTTTCTGACCAATTTTAGATAAAATCTATCATCCTCAGTCATCAAGAGCAGATCTCCCATTGTTCCCTTTTCAGATTTCTGATCCTCGTCAAACCATCCTCCCTCTAATCTTGTTTTGTTCAAAGTAAAGCAGTCACGTTCGAAACCTCATGTCCACCCATTGATCTTCCTACAAATGTTGCCAACTTTTGGATGGAAATTATGACAAAAGTGGATGAATAATCATAATGTTACCATTATTCATGTTCATGTCCGAGTCATGGGTTCGCTAAGAAAAAATGTCGAGTAACCAAAATATTATATATTTGAATTTTCAGTGATCGAAATGTCACCTACCAACAATGACAATATTTCGATGAAAAATATAACCCCCATTTTTTGTTACCCTGTTGATGCTTGAGTGACACTGGCATCAACATTACCATCATTAAGTTTGACATTAGCAAAAAGATCTTGGTCACAACAATGATAAGAAAACAATTGGAAAGTTTCAATTGCCTATATAAGCCTCGTCGTTACGACGGTGGCATTCCTCGAAGCACAATACGACTCGAGTCCATCTTCATCGACTGTTCCTTCTGCAGAGAGGCGTACGCCGTACATCGACAGTCTCTTGATGTCCGATTGTACAGGGGATTGCCAGGGACCGTCCCACCAAGCAGGGGCAGAAAGAGGAGTGAAAGCACATTGATCCGACTGGTTTTCACAGCTCAAAGGACCCGCAAATCTGCTCCATACATGGCCCCACCCGCTCTGCACACTCAACCCTTTCCTCAACACATTGTTCTGGAAACTGCTCATGAATGAGAACTTTGGATCCGTTTTGTTCACACCTGAAACAGAGTGATGCCAGTACTAAAATAAAATTGGCTATAAAACTAGGCTACATATATAACATCATTAGTCATTACCGAGTTGGTTGGCTGCTGCTAGTGCTGCAATCAGCTGAGCATACGTAGTTCCGACTCGGCTGTTCGCCCCTGATATGACGGCGTGCTTGGCTCGTGCTGCTAGGAAGAAATCCACGAATGCAACCCATCTTGGTGCAGGACCCCAATCTTTGGCTTTTGAGTCCATAGTGTGCACCGGTTTACCGTCACGAGGGATGTTTCTTCCAAACTTGTTATAGTCGAATTGAAGAACCTCTGCGAATCGACTTATCTCGGGAACAAGGATTTGCATAAAAGATGGTGTATCCGACACCAAAACCACTCTGGGTCTCTTCTGCTGCTTAGGTTGTAAAATTTGCATGGCTTTTTTCACACAGTTTAGTGTTGGCTTCACTGCTCCCGCCGGCCTGCAGAAATACAATATTCATACCCAAGAAAGAACTCTGGATTTTGGCTAGGTCCGGACAACACGTGGCGATCAGACCCATGTTAACATAGATTTATTTAAGACACACATTGGACATTTGATTGATGACACATCATTTGTCCTAGGTTACACGCCTAAAAGTTATAGGCCTACTTATGTTGTACGTTTATGGTTGTGCACTTTTTTTAGGAAACACATTAATACTTTTCTGTCTTTCACACATATTTTCATAGATTTGTACGCTTAACATTATTTTATTCTTACAAATCACTATTGTGTGCCTTGAGAGAAATTGCTTATCGAGACTCCCAAAGTGTCTACAAACGAAAACTCTCAGTCTCGCTCAACCGCTTTAACCCTCCAACCGAATCACTTGTTGGTTCATCAGCGAGATTGGGGAAACAGCAACAAAGATATACGGAAGCATTAATAGAGAAAATGAATTACAAGACCTGTTGTTCATCATACGCATGTGCAACGAAATGTCAGGATCAGGGCCGCCATCAAGCACCATATCAACCGCCTCCTGAACTTCTTCCGATGGAGACACAAGAAAGTTCATCAGCTCGCCGAATACATTAGGCCGAGATTGAAGCTCTTCTGGATGTCCAAATAAATCAGAAGCGGCATCTCTCATCTCAGGGTGTATGTTCTTCAGGAAAAACTGACTTCCCATTGCATCGGTTGTACTTTCAAACCTGCAATTTTTTTTTAAAAAAAACCAGTTATTGGCTTCCGTACGTTCACTAATTTGATGAAAAATTTCTCTAAAATTCACCGTATGATTGGTTGCTCCCAGATCCTCCAATTGCTGCACAAGACATTGGTCTTAGTGGGCTTCAGAAAGTTGTCACTCCTGAGAACCAAATGTCTTCCGTATTTCTTAAGACAGCCGTTCTGCCTCCATAGTTGCTTGACTTCACTAAGGTTGAAGGCTTGCCTGGAATAGGATATGTAGTCTCCAAATGGGTACTTATCCTGGATTTGAACGATGATCAAGGATCGGTTGAGAAGTATTGTCAAGGCTGCGGCGTTCAAGATCTTGTACATTTCGTTTCCGAGACCTCCCTCTGTTGATCTCCCCAGTACGAATCCATGTCTGCAGAATTCCTCTGCAGGGAGACCCCTCACTCTTGATGCACCTGCAATTGGCTCATTATATGGTCTTATCTTAATTAAAACCAATTTCCAACTAAATTAAATGATAACTAGTTATATACTCCTGTAACAGGTGACTATAACTAGTTACGGGTGTCTATAACTAGTTATATTTTCGTCGAGACTCCGGCCACTTTTTTATAACTAGTTATAAGTGTCTATAACTACTTACAGTTGTTTATAACTAGTTATAATTGCTGGTGAGACTCCTCTTGCGAGAGTCTGACCACCTTCCGTAACTAATTATAATCCTCTATAACGGAAATTTAATCCAATAAAATGTTAATTCAATTCCCTAGCTTACGTACCATTGATGAGAAAGTGGTGTCGGATGATTTCCCTAACTCTGAGGCTTTCCTTCCAGGGGCCATCCTTAAACCTCTCACCCATTTCTTCAACTGTACCGCATGATCTCTTCTCCTTCTTCTTCTCTTCCTCCCATCCGAATGTTTTCGTAGCCACACATCTGAATGTGTACTGTAGAAACAAGCCGGTGCAGGTGGTTAAGAGTACGATCCCGACCAGGAACTTCGTGCGCAGTTGCAAGCAGCACGGCATTCTTCTTCGGAATCCCTGCTTGTTGTGATGTTGCTGCTGCTTCATGGTGATATATTTTGGGCTTCAGTTTTCTGATCTTCATTTTATATGATGATCATTAATTTGATAGAGCCTCACTGTCTTGCTGTTTAACTATGAAAGTCAATCGGAAATCATCAGCCATTAGCTTCACCATTTTTTACACGTATGTTATACAAACTGGATTTTAATATTTAATCGAGTGCTTAACTACTAACCATGTAATTAAATAAAAGTAACAAATTTTGAAACTATTGTATACGCAAGTTGTTCAAGCTGGAAATAAAATCATTGTAGTAGTTTTATGTAGGATGATTCAAGATTGATGAGCCAACTTGATAGTGTTTCCCTCAGCTTTCGGTTTGGAAAATTCATGACTCGATTCAGTTTGATACGAATCTGTTCGCGAGCTGGCCGAAAAGCTAAAAGAATAGAGCCTGAGCCAAGTGTGATTCGATTCGACTAATTTGCGAGCCAGTTCAATTCGTTGGGTTCGTATATTGTTTGTGAGCTGGCTCGACTCACGGCTCGTTCGTAAACCTGATTGTGTTGCTAATAAATCGTAAACCAACTCCAAGACTATGCTCATTATTTTAATTATGTATGTTGTTGAACTATATCTAGCTATATGCTTTAAAGTGAATTCCCTTCCCACAAACTCAGAAGGTTATAAACAAATCAAGTCCGAATTCTCGAGTCGAACTGGAGCTTTAGCTCGTTAACGAATATAAATGAATTAAGGCTCGTGCCTCAATTGTTTTGAACGAGCCAAGCCCAAGCTCAATGCTAGATCCAAACTCGAGCAGGATTGAAAAAACGAGCCGATCTCTAGTGGGAACAAGAATATTGTCTATATGTGCACAAGAACAAATGAAGTAGAACAGCCAGCCCAGAACATGCAGAACCTTTCTGTGATGGATAAAATGTAGCAGTGTAACTAATGGGACATACTTTACTATCAATGAAATCGACAGCCTAGTCATTTTCTCTACCGTAAGGTTCGTATTTCCAACAGTAATATACCATTTCAAACAGGCGATGCCTGATGCTTGCCTTGCCAGTTATCTACCAAAGCCGATAGTTTTCGAACTATATAAGCACAACTGTTCTCACAGTGGTTTTCTTTGAAGCACAGTAGGACTTGAGTTCGTTTTCATCCACTGTGCCCAAACCAGAGAGGGTGACGCCAAACATGGACAGCTTCTGAACGTCCCTTGAAATAGGAGATTGCCAAAGACCATCCCACCAAGCCGGGGGAGAAAGAGGCGTGAAAGCACATTGATTCGGCTGGTTTCCGCAGCTCAATGGACCTGCAAACCTGTTCCAAACATGTCCCCACCCATTCTGCAGCCTCAATCCGTCTCTCAATAGATTGTTATGGAAACTGCTCAAGAATGAAAACCTAGGCTGCGTTTGATTCGCCGCTGTGAAATTCAGAAAAAAAAAATTACGCTGTCAAAATTCATACAGTGGCAAATGAGTCTGGAAGGAAGGGAAGGGCACGAAAGTGATTTCAAATATCAAGAGATTTGACAGATCTCCTATTCATGAAGTGGATTTCAATAAAACTCCCAAATCACTTGGGGTGGCCACAAGGTGATTTGAAATCACTTCCAAATCTCATTTCATTTTCGTAATCAAACATGGCAGAGTACTCTATCCTTACCCAGTTGGTTAGCTGCTGCAAGGGCTGCAACTAGTTGAGCATAGGTTGTTCCAACACGTTTGTGTGCCCCTGATATAACTGCATGCTTGGCGCGTGCTGCTAAGAAGAAATCCACAAATGCGACCCATCTTGGTGCAGGACCCCAATCCTTGGCTCTAAATTCCAGATTCTGCAGTGTCTTGCCATCCCGAGGGATGTTCCCTTGGAACTTCTTATAATCGAAATGAAGCACCTGCAAAAACAAAAATTAAATATTTATTATTGTTCCATCCCAGAGGATAAAGCACCGAGTCTGACATTTGGCGGTGTTTGTCACCTCTGCAAATCCACTTATGTTGGGAACAAGGCTTTTCACAAAATATGGTGTATCGGATACAATAACCAGCCTGGGTCTTTGCTTATCTTGTAAATTTTGCATGGCTTTTCTAATACAGTTCAATCCTGCCTGCACAGCTTTCACCGGCCTGAGATTGAATACCCAAAAACCTCCAGTTAGATTGAGACATTGAGCGCACCATTCTGTAAAGTCTAGACATAGGTGATTTTCGTGCCAAGGACTGGATCGGATGTCACTCCAAGTGGATCAGACAATAAAGTAGCACTTCATAGTTTTGCAATAACTAAGACAACGAAGATGGAAGCATCACTTAACAGTAATAAACTAGTTGATCAACCGCTGAAACTGCAATACCTGTTCATAAGCATTCGCATGTGCAAGGAGATATCAGGATCCGGACCTCCAGCAAGCACCATGTCGACTGCCTCCTTAACCTCTTCTGATGGAGATATGAGAAATGCCATCAACTCGCCAAAAACATTAGGTCGACTTTGAAGTTGTTCTGGCTGTCCAAATAAATCGGCTGCAACGGTTCTCATCTCAGGGTGAATGCTTTTTAAGAAAAACTGACTGGCCATTGCATCGGTTGTATTTTGAAACCTGCAGAGATATAATCAGTTGGGGGATTCAAAAGATTGTTGCAGATTGAATAAATGGACAATGTTCACTTTACCATATGATTGGTTGCTCCCACTTCCTCCAGTTGCTGCACAAGACGTTTGTTTTAGTTGGCTTCAGAAAGTCATCAATCCTTATAACCAAGTGTTTTCCATATTTCTTTAGACATCCATTTTTCCTCCATAGATGCTTGACTTCACCCAGTGTAAACGATTGGTTGGAATAGGCTATATAGTCCCCAAATGGATATTTATCCCTGAAGTGAAAAAGCATTCAAGTTATTTGTTTGTTCATCCTCATATGAAGAGAAACTATTACTACGAAACTAATGGCATGCTCAGGGTACTAGCAAATGAAGATACTCTAAGGTCCGAGTGCAACCAAGTTAATGCGGAAAGGTAAAATGAAATTGAATGCAGAGATGGAAAGGATGGAGAAAGAACCAATATGCCTGGTTTGACCAATAATCAAGGACCGATTCAACAGTATACTCAACGCTGCACCATTTAAGATCTTGTACATCTCATTCCCAAATCCTGCTTCAGATGATTTCCCCAGCACATAACCATGTCTACAGAATTCCTCTGGAGGGAGATCCCTCACACTTGAAGCACCTGCACATATGCATTCTGAATTATCAATGATGGATTTCCACTAATTGATACTGAAGCTGAAGACATTTGATATCCATTTGCCAGCCAGCCAGTACTTCTCAATTTACTCTGTTTCATAGCACCCAGTCTAGTTTACTAAGCTTACATAACTGAATCTTAGTAACCAAACAGAGCTGATTCAGTTACTAAGCGGTAATAAGATCAAAACGGATACGGAAAGTAGAAAGAGAATAGCACGAGAACGGTACCATTGACGAGATAGTGGCGTCGAATGATCTCCCTAACTCTCATGCTATCCTTCCACGGCCCATCCTTGAAGCTCTCTCCCATTTCCTCAACCGTTGCGCATGACTTCTTCGCCGATGCCTCTCTCGTCTCATTGCCGGCGTACTGATCAATCTTAATCGCATCACTAATCAGCAAGTTCAAATCACTGGAACCTCGCGTCTGATCTCCCCCTCCCTTTCCTTCGCCGAGGTTAGGGAGAAATCCAGGGATGTCCAAAGGAGGAGGATCCACAGATCTCCGTGTGAGGAGAAACAAGCCGGTCCCGGTGAAGAGTACAACGGCGACGAGGAATGAACGTAAAGACACTACCCTTCTTCTTCGGAATCCGTTGTGGTGGTACTTCATCGTTTCTCAGATTTCAACGGTGGCCGATGGCGATGGATCGGAGGTGGCGGTCCGATTGTTTTCAAAGATCTGTAACTGTAAGCAAGAAAGAGCTAGCTTCAGTTCGCCGGTGAATCTTTCAGTTTTCTTCGCCTTTGTTCTTTACACTCAGCTGGCTCGGACAACAAAAAGGCAGTGTCCGAAACCAAAGGAGTAAAGGGGACATTCATTTTTTTTTCTTTCCGGTTTCCATTTCTAATTGTTTAAAAAAAATCCATTTCTAATTGTTTAAAAAATATTCATTTCTAATTTTAAATTTCATTTTGTAAGGTTTTCTTCCAATATATTAGCCTGCTCTTTTATATTTTCATTATAAAAATACTTATTATATTATTTTGGTGAAAATGAGTCTTTTTATATCAAATAAAACTTCATTCATAGCAATCAAAAGTTATCAAATAAAAAATTATTACAGGATATAATCGATACTTAGTGAATTGAAAATTTAAAATTTAAATTCTGAAATATAAAATTATTTTGAATTTTAAGTTCTGGAATATAAAATTATTTTGAATAAAATAACATTATCCATACCAAACCACACCTATAAAATTTTTAGTACCATTTTATATGTTTATAAATACAATTTTTTAGATAATGACATACATAATTTAATGACACTCGATCATTTTAATATGAATTATGTTGAGTTTGATTCTTTGAAATTTAGATGATAATTTAATTAAAATATATGCACACATACTGCTAACTTTTATCATTTAAAATATGTATTATCTGGTTGCTTAAGGTATTAGATATTTAAAGTTATTTTAAAGAACTTTTAATATTTGGATGTGTGTTATCTGACTAATTACATACTGATTTTTAAATTATGAAATTATTGAGTGAATTTTGTAATTTTATATGTGCATTTTTTTCATAAATTAACTTTTGGAGATAAATTTTACACAAAAATTTATAATAATTGGTATCAAAATCTTATTTATTGTCAATCTACATTTTTGGAGAGGACGATTTACGAAAATAATTGTTTAAAAATCAAAATAAGCTCATCAAAATATACCATTGTGGAACTTAATGTCAAATGTCAAAAGTATAATGATATATTATCTGTCCAATTTCATACACATTTTATATAAAAAGATTATTTTCCAATTATGTATATTATCGCTAATTTTGGTCTACAAGAGCATTTTAATAGCAGTACTTCAATGTTCGAATGGTTAAACGATATTTTGGGATGTATATGTATGAATTATGATTATTAAGCGAGTGGAAAAAGGAATTTTATTTTAGGGTTACTAACAAGAAAAATAGTAGAAAACAAAAATCCATAAGTAACTTAGAGCTGTTGACGAATCAAGCCGTTCGTTATTAATTTAGTGTTTGATTCGGAAAAAGCTCGTTTGTGACTCGACTCGATTTTGAATGAGTCAAACTTGAGCCAAGGTATGTTCGATTTGATAGGCTGGTAAGCTAGCTCGAGTTCGGCCTCGAGAGCCAATTCGAATATATGACTCGTTAGTAATGCAACATATGTTTTGCTACAAAACCATAAATAATAAATCATATGTAATTTGTTGTTGTGCCATTAATGAAAATACAAGTCATACAATATTTAGGTTTAACTATTTTAATTTAGAAAAGTGAAAACTTATATATTATAGATTATCTTGTTTTTTAGTTTGACTAGTCGATAATTTTTAGTATACAAACTTCAAAATTAGTTCAGAATAGATTTATCAGGGGATTTTAATAAGTGAAGTTTGAGTTGACCACAAATCTGACTCGTCCAGAGTAATTAACGAGTCAAACTCGAATAAACTCGAGCTCGAAACGAACTAAAATTTTCTAACTCGAATTTAAACTCACCTAAAAAATAACGAACCAAACTTGACCAAAATGAAGTTGGACTCCGTTACTCACGCAATCACACTTTCAACGAGACCGCTGCCAGTTGCCACAGCCACCCACGGCGGAGAGAGAAAAAAATATCAAAGAAGATAATAATAATCCTAATTCGCAAGCCTCTCCGACCGGCCTCCCTTCATCTTAAAACCCTAATTTGAATAATCTGCCCTCTTCTCCGACTTCCTTTAATGGAGCAACATTGCGGGCTGGATATCTGCGCTTAGTCCTGTTCCTGATTCCTTCTTCCTTTCCACACGCATTCTCGTTACCACAGGTTTCTTCTATCTCTTTCTCACTGTTTTCTTATCCTTCTGTTTGTCTCTTCGACTTGCGCGGACCTTATCTTAATTGCTAGTGCTCTGTAAAGTGGTTGGTCTTGTGCGTTTAGGGTTCTCTGGGTGCTCTTATATCTTTTACCCAAGTTGCTCGTTTGTTATATGCTTACTAGTCTCGCCGCTTGTCTTTGTATGGGGGACTTTTGCTAGTTAGTTTGAATTAGTTGGATTGCTGCTTCATTGAATGAACTCAATGTTATTGAGTTCGGTGTATGCCGCTTTAGGTGATACCTAGACAGGATTTGGTACAATTTTGAAACTTTTTAAGTAATTTCTTACTAGTGCTATCAGTGTCAAGGCCAGCCACTTTAGGTTCATGAAAATTTCACAAGAATGGAAGTGTTCTGTGGACTTGAGATGTTCTGGACATAATTTCCTTTGCGGTTCTATCTTCAGTGTTTGATGGTGTTAATCTTTCGTGCTGGATTAGGTTTAGTTTTCCTTCAAGGATATAGTTGGGTTTTTTGTTTTATGTTTACTTCCTCTGACCGTTGTTTTTATTTGCAGACAGCTTACTTTATACCATAATAAATTAAAGAGACGATGGGCAGCTCATTCAATCCTCAGATCTTGGTGGAGAAGCTCACCAAGCTCAATAATTCACAAGCAAGCATAGAGAGTATCCTAATATATGCAAAGTTATGATGCTATCGTTTTACATTTATTGCCACTTTCCGTTAGAAATATTTATGCACTTGTGAAGTCAACGGTACATCAGTGCTGTAGTTTTTATCAGTTACATCATTGTCAGTTTATGGGCGTCTGAGGAACTTCTTTTGTTGGCATCTTACGATATGTTACTGTCAATGAAAGCTTGTAATTTTTTCTGATTATCGTCTATGTTGAATATTTTATCTTGACACCTTAGTGCTGTTGCATTTACTTCTTGAGCTGAACATAGGCTTCATGAGTAGTACATTTGTGTGTTTCATCATGTATTCACTTTTTTTGCCCTCAGTTTGTATTGCTCAACTTCTTTCTTGTTTATCTTAATCTGACACCAGCTTTATCACATTGGTGTATATTTCATATGCATAAAGCCAAGCATGTTGTTGAAACATGGGCCAGACAGTTCCATTCTTCTCCACGTGAGCAGAGATTAGCTTTCCTTTATCTTGCCAATGATATACTACAAAATAGTCGTCGAAAAGGGTCGGAGTTTGTTGGTGAATTCTGGAAAGTTCTCCCAGAAGCTCTTCGCGATGTTATTGATCATGGCGATGAGTTTGGGCGAAATTCTGCAATGCGATTGGTACGTATGGATTCCTCTAAACTTTTATTTTCTTCTCTTTATTCATGTTCATGTGCTCAACGTTTTCCGGATCAACCAATTAAAGAAGCAGGCTAGAAAAGCATATCTTTAACATTCTGGTATAATTTCTTCAAGAACATTTGTCTGGGAGGTACTCTTAACATCTTGAAATCTATCTATCGTTTTATATGGCAAGTTAAAGGAACTGGTAGTGATAATTCTTTGTACCTTTATTAAGTTGCATGTCACATGGATCCATGCTGAAGTATTATAGTGAAGAGGTTGTCTACTTGGGTTTAGTTGTAGCAATTTCATTATGCAACATGCATCGTTTTGCTTGTTTCTGTTATTTGAAAAAAGAAAAAAACGTTTTCCTCTGTAGCAGTTACTCTTTAAATGTGGCATGGTGTGAGTAAAAGGAGATTACTGGAAGGTGAGAGAATGACATTTTGTTTGAAGACGTGAATGTTTGTACCTTTGCATTAGTTTGCTTTTCGGGATTACCTTTTAATACTTAATGTTTTTACATTCTGCGGGTAGATTGGCATATGGGAAGACAGAAAAGTCTTTGGTTCTAGGGGACAAGTTTTGAAGGAAGAGCTACTTGGGAGGCAGTTGGAAAATAGTCGTAGGAATGGAAAGAATTTAGATACAAGCTCTAAACTGGTAAGTCAAATTTGACATTCAAAGTTGAGACTTTTCCATTTGGTACATTTTTTGTATTGAAAGTTGGAAAATGCAGTCTGATTTCTGCTTCATTCAAACAGAGGCACCCCATTGGAAGTACGGTGGACAAGATAGTTTCTGGTTACCATGTTGTTTACAGTGGAAAGGATGAAGATGCCATACTGGGAAAGTGTAGTAGTTCTATCTCTTTTTTTGAGAAAGTTGATAAAGAAGTTCGTGACAATAACTCAGGTATCATTTTCATATCAACTGGTTTTCAACTGCATTATGTTCTGAACTTGTGTGGTGCTAATTTGTTTTACATCTTGGCCTATACAGTTCGGTTTGGTGAATATAAGGATCTTATTGGCAGGTTTTGTTCTGTTTTTAAGTGTCAATGTCCATCTATGGTTTTGAAGCTACTATTTTTCAGGGTCGTCAAATAATGGCTCAAAGGAATTCTTTTCTGAAATCTAGAAGGAATTCATTAGCTACATCAGAGAATCGATAGTTCTTTGAATGTCTATTAAAGTTTCTGTAGCTTTTTTGGAGATATAAGGAACTCGTACCTGTCACCTAGTTGGAAAGCCTGCAATTGGGTGCCATTGTTATCTGTTGGTTACTTGTGATGCAACCCATCAAAGTTCTTTTTATGAATAGGTATAACCACGGGAGTTGGAAGATATCAACAAGCTTTTGACTTGCTGATGCCTTGCTGAAGCCTTGGATTTGTTCATGCTTCTTTTTTAATATGATTGCCTGTTATCTCTTAGTTTCTTGATGACATGTTTGTTGGATGTTTTGTGGAGAATCTCCCCTCCTTTGTTCGTTTCCTCTAGATATCACTTTGCTTAGCATTCTGTTTACTTTGATCAGGTAAAGTACATGAACCTGCATTTGTGGAGGAGGTACAGGGGCAGTATGTTGCTCTGAGGGATAGCATTGAGCAATTGGTGGCCATTGAATCATCAAAAGAAAGTCTTGTATCTCATCTTACAGAGGCTCTTCAAGAGCAGGTTAGTTGGTTTTACAACTTTTTTTTTCTAGCTGAAAGGCTAGGTCTACTTCAATGGGATACTAAGCAGACTCCATATTTTAACAGGAAGCGAAACTGCAACAAATTAGGCATCAACTTCAGGTATATCATTTTATACTTCTTTTGCTTTCATTGCATTCTGATCAAGAGTATAATTTCTGATCCGGAGTTCGATTACTTTGCTGTCAATATTTGCTCATGATTGACTACAGTAAACACTCTAAAATGTTCTGTCATTTTTCTGGTGTTTTGCTCGTTTAGTTTGTGGAGTACCTTGGTCTTCAGTATCTTTAAGCATCCGGCTTTGCCATCAAAATTATGACCTGATATTGTAAAGGAACACTATATAACTAATTCTGAAGCTCTCCCAACAACTCTAGTTATTGGGATGTAATGGTTCTCCACTGATATTTGTTCAGCTCCTAGCTGCAGCCTTCAGCAAATCCTTGCAGTTCCTTACCTAATAAGAAATGTCTAGTCGCCCACATAGACTAAGGAAATTATTGTGGAAATTTGCGTAGAAATAAGCTTTGTGTTCATCAACTTGTTTGTAAGTTGTTATCCAACATTACTGTCGGTCATCAGAATTCGAATCATATTTTTGTTTGTTTCAAATTCATGTTCCATTTGCCCAATCGGTTTAGTTTTAAACTTTTCAGGTAGCCCGCTCCCAATCAGAAACTGCAGATAATCTACGCCAGCAGCTGGTCCAAGCGAGCAACCCCCAGTCAGTGACCGATCAAAACTCAAAGGAGGCTACTAACTCTGTTGCATCTCAAGGCTTTGTTTCTGGGGATGGGGAACAAACTGCTCCATCAATGTACGCCAGGCAGGTCTCCTTTCCTCCTGAGAATCAGCCCAACCACATGGAGGAAGATCCTCGAAAATCTGCCGCCGCTGCTATTGCTGCAAAACTAACTGCATCTTCATCCTCCGCTCAGATGCTTTCGTACGTACTTTCCTCCCTTGCATCTGAAGGTGTCATCGGCAACAAGCCAGCGAATGAAGCCTCCTCCAATGACTACCCTCCTGAGAAGAGGTCTAGGCTCGAAAACCAAAACGAACCTTACATACCGACCGGTCAGAATTCTCAACAAGCTCAGTCACCTTACCAGCCTTCTGAATCATCAATTGATCCTCCTCCTCTACCTTCGTCTCCTCCGCCAATGGCGCCCTTACCACCTCCTTACTCCATGCCTCCTTATGTACCGACAGCTGGACCGATGAATGGTTTGCCATATGGTTATGGCGTGTCTCAGCAACTTCAGCCCCCTCTGCAAGGATTCTCACAAGTTGCCACTTCCATGACTGGTATTCCTCCTTTCGGAATCTCTCAGACGACGAATTCATACCAAAGCTATCAGAGTTCTGGAGGTAACCGATACACGCAGCAACCGTCGTCGATGCCCATGGCACCGATGTCCCGGCAGTAGAGTTTATGTTTAGGGAGCCGGGCGGAAAGGGTGATGCACCATCTGCTGGGTTTTGTTCACGTTGTTTACAAACTATTTGTACTGTGTAAGTTGTGGGTTTTTAGCTAGGAGCTAGAATTGCACATAGTAATCCGTTGTAACTTATACAGATAGACTGGGTAGCATGTGAACCATACCAGTCCTTGGATTGCTGCGATTGGGAATTGGAGTCAGAGGTGTACTTTTGTTCATATTTGGATGAGGTTTGCCTATGTTCGTTAGGTGTGGTTTGTTTGATCAGTTGCTGTATGTTATGTTTTCTGGATGTAGTAATGATGTTACTGTACTGCCAATATTTCTGATGCTGTATTCAAATCTGAGGCAATATAGTCTGACAAACATAAATAAATAACTGGTGAATTTTCATAGGTTCGAGTTCAACGGCGAGTGGTCATTTAATCATTGTTTAGTGTGATTGAACTATTTTAGAGTTTAAATAAAATAATTTATCCATGATTTAGATGAGGTATTTTGGTCTAAAAAATTACGTTTGCTATATGAAATAAAGTCAAATATTTGGTTATAGAAGTGGTATTTGAAAAATTCGATTCAAAACTCTTAATTTAAAGATTATAAATATAATTTTTTATTTTTTATTAACCAAACCAGTATTAACCAAATAAGGTAATTTTTAATATTTTACCTTTATAAATTTTTGCACCTCAAAATTTATTACATTTTTAAATAATACATTATATTGCCCTAAAATACTTCATTTATAAAATAACTCATGTAAACAATCCGTTAATACGGCTTCGAACCCTAACCCTTCAAGTTTCGAAAAGCTGGTCTGTAAAGATTTTGATGACAATAGCAGTGTGAGTAATAAAATAAAAGAGTGATGTTCCAACTGCTGTCGGCTTCGGTAGTTTGACCTCCCTTTGACCCACGACCCGCCACATAAAAAATAACAAAAAAGCTAAGGCAAAGGCCCACTCACTCTCACTCAACCCCCTTTCTCTCCCCCTGCAAAAAAGTGGAGGAGGCATGGGAATTTCGAATGGGTTTCCTTTCGGATTGTGGTCTGCAGTTTAATTCGAGTTTATAAAAACTCAGTGAAGAGCCAACATGCAGTGCCCAAACCAAACCTGCAGTCAAGTGTCAACCTTTATGTTTTGACGAGACGACACAGTGTGTTTACTTTGCCCCGGGGGCAATAAAGTTAGCAAACACCACTGCAGTTAAGTAGTTGTTGCGGTTGGGGAGAAGAGAAAGGCAGTTAAGGAAACAACATTAGTTTATGTTTTGGCTAAATTTATTTTCACTGATCTTTAGTCGCATGCATCCAAGTAAGACTACGTGGATGTACTTGTGTTACTTTGTTTCCTAAACAAATAAGGATTGCGAAAGGAATGCATGCACGCAAAGTTCTGCTTTTGTATACGTGTTCTCCCTTTTACTTTCTTTTACAGCCATGCCATTTTGACTCCTTTTGCTGCTTGTCTATTGGGTTGGGTGTAATCCAAGTACAACATCAATAAATTAGTACAAATTTGTTTGATTTGAAGTGTGCACCAGCTGAATTAACCCAAATACCTACTTTGCATAGGTTTGTGATTTGCCTAAGAAGGTAACATTTCAATACTTATTTGCAACACATAAGAGTCTCGGAGTTGGGCTCTCAGGGCTCAAAGATAGACAAACACACATCCTCCTGTTTGTTCTCCTCGTAAGTCGCGGTTACAAGGATACTCTAGCGATCGATCATCTTTGACAATCGACACATCCATGGAGTATGATGGATTGTGCAGGTAATTAAACAAAACCATAGCGTTACATTGGATGTTCAGGGTCCGGCAAACGGTAGTTTTCCATGACGTTTTTTTTGGCTATTTAATAGTTTTGGTCAATAAACCAGACATTATCAGGTTTGCCTATTTTAGTTGAAGATTAGAGTTATTCTAATAGCTTGTATTATTAATTTGTTCATGATCGGGTTTTCACAATAAATTGTTAATATTCCAGAAAACTTATCAGCCTTAATGAGAGTTCCTAGTGGACGAACAAGCTTGGCACCAAATTTGGTGTTGTTGCGATTTGGTGGAAGGTCCTTCAAATGAATTGTTAGCAGTATGAATTGAAGGCGACCGAACAGATCTTGAGTCGGCGTTTCCTAAGCAACAAGGTGAACGATTGCACTCTTATAGGCCCATGGTTGAAATTGAAATATCCTCGTCATGAGTTCCTCAGAAGGGAAGACGATTTGAATTAAGCCATGGCCAACTTCAAAGACCTGGAGATCCTCCGGAGGGGTGCGCCACTGATGAGCAAGAGCATTGAGAAGTGAATGACAAGATTTCGGCATAGGTCAAAAAACCCGCCCAATGAGACTCAGATCCGCCAATCCCCGATTACTTTCATCTGCATCATCTGAAAAGTCCACAGTGAAATGTTCACGAATAATGGATGGAGGAAGAGGCTCCATGACAATTAGATCGTTTTTGGGAATAAGAAATCAAGGAAAGAGAGAAAATATGAGTGAATTGGAAACCGATAGTGGTAAAGATGGGAAAGGATGATAAGGAATTGAAGAAGAGGGAAAAACACCCCTTAAATACACCATACTAGGGATGACAGTTGGGAGCAAGGATAAAAATCCTAAAAGAGTCAAAACCGTTGCACCCCAACCGCCCGGAGCAAGAATCGATTGGCAGAAACGAATAGCCCGGAGTAACTAACAAGCAATCAAAATATCAGCGAAACATGCTGAGATAAGATGCACCCGAATTCGGATAGTGGTCGATGCAGAAAAATCGTATGAAGATAATTGAAAGATAAAAGGCGGTGAGAGATAAAAAAAACAGAGGAGGTGGACAAAGGTGGGAGGAAAACAGTGGAGAAACAGAAAAAAAAAAGAGGATAAGGGACGATACAAAAATCGAGAGGAATCCATCATATTTAACAGACAGAGAATTCAACAAACCAAAAATATAACTCTATGAATTCTCCATATGCATATTGAGAAACAGAGGGCAGAGAGACATTCTGGGAACATAATGACACACAAAATCACCGTCAGATTCCAATACCCAATCTAATAATTTAACTTCAATTTTTTTGGTAGCTAGGTTTAACCGAATTGATTATTTTGGTGCCCAAATTATTATGAATCTGAAAAACAATTGGGATCTGAATTTTTCGTAAATACAAGAATGAAGGAAAATAATAATAATAATAATAATAATAATAATATGTTAATATTAGAGAGACATTAACGGGGGACACATGCATGCAAATGCGAGGGTAATCGTGAGCACACCCATCTCTCTAACTTTGTCTTTCCTTTTCTGGGGCGACAATGTTTACAGTAACTACTTTTGGATGTTACCTTCAAAAGTTACTACATTTTTTTTTACTGTTACTTTAATTGGATGTTAATAACATGATCACTTTAGTGATCCCAACCCTTCATTCGATCTTTGGTCGATTTTTTTTTTTACCTTTTAACTTTTATGGAACCATTTAGCTAGCTAGGTTTAACTCATCACAATTATTACCTCCAACATATTTCAAAGTTCAAACTTAATAATTGGTAACGTATAATTAAATGAAAATATGTAGGATGTCTATTTGAAATATGTTTGAAAACTAAAAAACAAATTCTATTTTTTTAAAAATAATTATTTAATTACTCTTAACATTATCTTCATCCATAAGCTTAATAAAGTAATTTGATTTTTTTCCAACTTGGCCAACCTCAAGATTATTTCAAATCATCTCCAAATCTTCTTATTCAAAGATATTATTTTTGCTGAATCATCTGAATCCATTAAATTGATAACGAGGGTATTTCTCATTTTTTCGAAGTACATAAAGTTTATAAAGAAAATAAAGTGGGATCAGTTAACCTAGCTTTGGATTGGCTTAAGCAGCATGCGTTAGTCAGCTGACGACATGCAGACACACATGGAATATAATATACAGTTCTACACTGTGAATTTCAGAATTACTTTTATAAAGAATTTCACTATTATCCATATAGCAAAAATGCGGGACTCAAAGAGTTAGCTACCGACCATGGTAAAAAAAGTAACAAGTTAATATAAAAAAATGTTACCAACACGATGATACTTTCATCTTGCCCCCCTATAAATTAAACCCCCCATTTGCCTCTCAAAATCCAACACAGATTCTTCATCATAACCACACCAACAAAACCTCCAAAACCCACATCAACAATGTACCAAACAGACTCGTGGAATTACATAAATTCAGCAGGAGGCAGGGGGGCAAGTGGAGGGGACCCTGCGGCGGCTCGAATACAGCAGCTGGCGGCGGGGAACGCGGTGGTGATATTCAGCATCAGCAGCTGCTGCATGTGCCACGTCATCAAGCGGCTGTTCTCCGGAATGGGAGTCAACCCGACGGTGTACGAGCTCGACGACGACCCCATCGCGGGAAAGGAGATAGAGATGGCTCTGATGAGGCTGCTGGGAACTTCGTCGGCGGTGGTCCCCGTCGTGTTCATCGGCGGTAAGCTGGTGGGAGCAATGGACAGAGTGATGGCGTCTCACATTAACGGCACGCTGGTTCCTTTGCTCAAAGAAGCCGGCGCTCTCTGGCTCTAGTTGAAGTCCTCTGTTTTAACTTTTTTTTCTGCTTCCCCTGCTTCAGTCCTCTGTTTTTCTGGTATTTGAAAGAACGACGAGAGAAAAAGGGAAAATGGGGGGGTGGGAATTAGTCGCTGTTAATTAACCTTTTGGTTGATATTAGTGTTGTTTTTAGGGTTTAATTGCGAAGAAAGCTTCCATATTTTTGGGGGGTTTAGGTGTCACTAACTTTGATTAGTTAGTTTTGTTTTGCTTTTGTGTTTTCTAATGCTTTTTTGTTGCTGGTTTTCTGTTTATTCTTCTTATGTTATATGTTTCAGCAGTGATGTTGTTAGAGATGGAAGAAAGGAATGTACTGTTATGGAATGTATTTCTTATTTGTAGTTTGGTTGAACCAAGAGTTGTGAAAGGTATTGATCATAATATGTGTTCTATTAATCGGAGTTACGGATTATATTTAACGTGTAAATCAAGTTGTGAGTTTATGGAGTCACGAGTTTAGTGGCTTATGAATTAATCATATCATCATCAGTAATTTGTGTCGAGAGTCTTATCAATTTTCCAATTCCGACAAGTTACTAATTATTGGCTTTAAAAAAATGTCTTATATATATTAACGATGAGTATCTAAATAAACATAATCGAACAATTTCATATAATCAAGACGTTTTATCTCCCGAACAGTAGGATATGAAAAGAAACACTAACACCTAGTTAACTAACATATGAGATACATTGCATGGTTTTGTACTTCTTCCGCACAAAAGCAACCCAAAACCTTGGATTACGGAATTAGAAGTCAATCACATTCTGCACTTTTAAAGTGATCTTGCCATATTCCGCTTAAGGTTCACTTTTCTCTCTAATATTACGTTGATAATTGTTCAGGGAAGTCAACTTAATCGTATACATATTATTGACTTTTAATCAATTTAAGGTGAATTCTCCGGTGATGCATTGATGTACCCCACGTGGCGCTTATGTGTGACACTGCAAGGCGACAACTAAATATCCTGTATAGATTTGTAGGTAGTTAATTCCTATTAACTCCTTTAATTATGTTTACATAATTTGTTTAGTACTTAGTTTTTTTATACTTTACTATTCAATTATTCAGTTTTGACTTATAATTAGAGTCGGTTAGAAATAAATCACTCAAAATCGAATTCAAACAATAAGTAACTAATTGTGAGCAAGCACGATTTTTATAGTGTAGTCGGCTGAGATTGAAAATCATCTGTTTTTGCGGTGTCGTTTACTGATTAGAGTAATTGACTAACTATTCTAAGCATGAGAATAGTTCATATCGTATGAATCATACGAGTATGACAAGAAAGTCAAACCTAAGCCGTCGATTCCAATCCTAAAATCAAATCCAAGGCATACATCATCATCATCGCCATCGGAGTTTCGTTCCCAACTGCCGTTTGTCTCAACGGGGACCGCCTCCGCTGCCGTTGTCCATTTGTTGTTGCTTGTCAGTTGCAGTATATTCTTATGGATCGATCTTGCGAACCAATCTCCACCACCGTTGTCCATTTTTTTGCTTCAAACAGTCAACAAATCGTCAATCTAATTAGTGGATTTTAGCACCAAAATATTGTAATCGATAATTGTTTCAACACAACACACATAATCCCAGAAGGCAGTGTTCCTTGAAACCCTAACAATCCTTCATCAACAAATTCATCGCAATTCGATGCCACGATCCAGAATCCCTTCGCCGAGTATGAACCATGTTGGCATCCTTCTCGGTAGCGCTGGCCATTACAATCCAATAGAAGGTTGTAGAGTAAGGTTGAAGAAGAAGATGGAATGCACGACGAAGTCTATGTGATAAATAAAGTTAAGATTTGTTACAATTCAAAATGTAGGGACTAAAAATGCACAAACTAAACATAAAAATTAAATATAATTAATATGTGAAAAATAAGTGGACATCTAATCACCGGCAAATAATAATACATGTAAGCGTCATATAAAAGATGTACTGATACACTCGGGTGTACATGAGCGAGCACCTCAATTTAAATCATTACTCAAATAAAAATCGAATTGGATATGATTATTAATAACTATATTCCGGCGAGCACTTCAACAGTTACCAACCAGATTTTTATTTAGTAGATAGTAACAAGGTTATGACTCACTTTAGATGAAAAAATTGCTTGAAAGTTAGTGTCAATTTGTCACATATTAATGTTGCAATCAATGGGGAAAATGGCCGGTAGCCGAAAGCAGTGTTGTGGTGGTAACGGTTACACAAACCATTCTTCGAGTTTTCGACGGGAAACCTTAAGCCAATGTCTACACGCTCGTTATTTTAAGTGGGTTTCGAATGAAACTCGTAATAAAATATGAAATTAGTTGGGTGGATTTATAAATTTTTTTGACACTCAAATTATTTCTTCATAAGTTAAGCATTTGGGATGCATGGGTTCTACCCAAATGATTGTAATCATTTCTATAAAAGCATGCCCTATTTTTGGCCGATATTTAGCATTTGCGAAAGGGATGATCTGCGAAAAGCCCGACTTGCAACAAAAGCAATCTAGGAACCAAACTAAGGTACCCTGAACATCAGTATCAAAAGCATGATATGTTACTTACTCCATCGCATGCTACATCGCTTACAAATAATCATAACCGGTATGAAATTTACTGTGAGTCATAACTAAAGTTTGAGCAGATAATTTGATGAGTGCGCTCGTTTTAGAAAAAAGTAGTGCACTCAATTAAAAGAAACAATGGCTTTTGTTTTGTACTTTACTGACTGACAAGATTCCCCACTTCTAAAGAATCACTTTTGACCTTTCCCTCAGATTGTTCTTCTCCTACCTGAATTCTCTTTCCCCTTTTCTCAAGGGTTTAATCCAGTCTCATATCAGGGAGAAAAATTCGTCAAAATCTGCTGAAGATCGGCGGCAACTCTTACTTAGGGCTTACCTCCTCCTTGACTTTCTTCAAGCATCCAAATTCATCTGCCTGACGAACACAAAGATCAACTGGTCAATTTCAGGTAACGACGAAGAATAGTTCTTCTTTTCCTTCTCTTTATCGGTGGTTAGGGCTGTTCTTTTTCCCTTCTATTCTGAGCTGTAATGGGACGAAAGAGTTTGAACTGACTGTCGGCTGTTGACTTTCTGAATTTGGAATTGTTTTCGAGTTTAGAGAGAGTTCTGCGAATTGGTCGGATTTTCTCTCGATTGGGTTTTGGAAGAACCACGGCGGGGGAAGGAAAGAGATTTTCAGCGGCTTTGGTGAAAGCGAGAAGAAGAGATGTCGGAAGAGGATTTTTTGGAGGTTAGGTTCAGGCTGTACGATGCAACCGATATTGGTCCGTTTAGCTATTCTCCGGCGTCGACCGTTGCTGTTTTGAAAGAAAGGATCGTCGCCGAGTGGCCAAAAGGTTTGGTTTTTCTCTTTAGCTTTCACTGAAATTGCTGCTGTTGCCAAGTTGGTTATTTGATATTTGCTTTGTGGATTAACTGGAAATGGATGCATCCATTCAATGAGCAACTTGTCCATTATTTGAGATATATTTGAAGTCTGAGAGTATGAGAGAGTATATTCAAGCACTAGGTTATGATTCTGTCGGTTCTTCCTGCATTATTGTATATGTATAAACTGGCTTCCCATATTTTTCATCTCGGCCGCCCTGGTTTGCAGTGTGCATTGCCTGATCTCGCATCCCTCAGATGCAATTGCGAACATTGGGGGGGCTCTTCTAACCATTCATGCCCTTTGATGGTGTAGGTACTTGCTCTGAGCTTTTGGTTTGTTATGAGGAAATCTAGTTAACTCTACTTTACGGAACGCACACGAACAATCTTCTCCGATTGTTCTTGCAAGCGTTTGTTTATAGTACCTATGACTGATCATCTGTGGTCTTTTCGGCTTACTGTTACACATGGGTTATTCAGAAGTTAGCTTTTTGTTTTATCATCCATCCAGGCTTTTAACGGTTTCAAACATTCTACGCTTAAATAGCTGTTGGAAATCATGTTTTCGTCAGTGTCACTATGAAATTCCTCTGTATTAATAAAAGGGTGGAGTGATGGGTTGATGCAATTAAACATTGCTCTAGTTTGGTCCATTGTACTTTGGTTCTGTAAGCTAACCATTGCGGAAACTGTGTTGCAGATAAGAAAACTGCACCCAAGGGAGCAAATGACATCAAGCTGATAAATGCTGGAAAGATCTTGGAGAATACCAAGACTGTTGGCCAGTGTAGGGCTCCTTTCGAGACGCTACCAAACAGTGTGATTACTATGCATGTTGTAGTTCAGCCATCTTTGGCGAAGGCAAAGGCAGGTAATTTACATCAACAATCTGTGTGTAAATTCTACATACCTGGATAGGATTTCCTGCTCAAAATTGCTGCTTGATGATAAATAAACCGATGGACTTTGACTTGCTTAGGCACTGTTATTATATCATAGGTAGTGGTTACAATTTGGTTAGTGGACATGAATCACGTACAGTTAGGAATGAAAGAGAAGTCGAAATGATCTGGAATCACTCCCTGTTGTTTTTTCCAATACGTGTTATCTGTTGTTTTTGACAGAGAAAAAGGTGGACGATGGTCCAAGAAATAACCTGTGTTCGTGTACCATATTGTAAGAAGAGACTGGCTGGTTCTGGTTATGGTTCATTGAGAGGAGCTTATACTGCTGGTCATGTCGATAAGTTAATATATATTTGTGTGTGTTACATTCTGATTGTATGTTTGTAACAAGTGTATTCTACATCCTTATTAAAGATTTGTTCTCGTGTGTTGTCATCGCTCTAGAATATTAACTCGGAGATTAAACAAAACAGTGCGACCTTGTCTAGGTTTCACGGTTCGAAAAAGTTAATATGGTTATATGTCTGTTACTCTTCTCTGCCTCTGTGTTCTTCTTTTCTGCAACGATTTTTTTGTGTATTTGGTGACCTTATGTTACTTTGGCGAGTAGTGACCTTTTTCGATCCGAAGAGTAATATGTTTGTAATTGTACAAGTTTTTGCAATTGTTCAAATTTCAAATGAGCTAATTCATTATATTAGATGAATCCGAAAACAGAACAATTTGATTAAAAGAATGTTACAAACGATGCCAAAACCTTGAAAAGCAATAGAGGCAACATCATGGCCTCAAGTTTAAAAGAATTGAGCAACAAAACATCCACCCTACATTGTCAATTGATCTTTGTATTGCTTAGAACTTGGTTTGGAGCTGCTTCACAACACGTTTGTCAACCTGGAAAGCCTTGGCAAGGATGTCGCTAGAGATATCGGGCTTCGCTCCAAAGACAGAGTTGGCAATAGTGATGACTCCAGGGTTTTGGCTGCTCAATCCAGCGATAGCTACCGCGTTTCCGTACCCAACATTACGTTGGAAGTGAATCAACCCAATGGGGAAGACAAACACGTCCCCTTTATGAATGATCTTAGAGATGAGACGATTCTCAGGGTTGGATGTGACAAATCCGACCTCAAGAGACCCTTCAATAATCGTGAGAATCTCGGTGGCACGAGGATGCGTGTGGAGAGGGTTAATACCCCAAGGAGCATAGTCAATGCGGACTAATGAAATCCCAAGAGTGTTCAACCCGGGAATCTGGGTCACGGAAACAGGGGTGACCCTTGAGCCCACCGCATTTGACGTATTGCCAGGGATGTGAAGTCCGCTAAACGAAAAATCGCTAGCTTGGACCGTTGCAGGGTTCTTGCATGCGAAACCGTTGAGCCTTACGCCGGCATTGGGATCGGCCACACAGAAATCCTGGAGATTGGAAGGATCCATGGCAAAGGTGAGACTTGCAGAAACAGCAAAAGTTACCAAGGTGAAGAAAGCAGCAAGATGTGCCATTGGTTGAATAACAGAGGGAGTATGTATGAACTTTCTGCTGTTATAGTTTCAAGTGAGGGATGCTAAGATTGCGATTGTATGGTGTGGTGGGTTGTTGCATTGGGAGTGAAAATCAGGTTTATATAGGAAGCAAGTTGAGGAAAAGTCCAAATCAAAGGGTTCATTACATTAGTTTATTTGATGACGACTCCATTAGAGACGGTTTCAAAGGTCTTTGGGTTTTCCCAGCCATTTACAATATGAAACGCGTTTTGTTTACCCAGTTCCAGCAATAATTTCCTTGACTGTGTCCATTCATTAGACGGTGTACAAAGTTACGTAATATATTAATTAGGAGCAACTAAAGGAGTTGGATAGCCTGCCGCAAACAAGAACAACGCTGCTTAAAACGAACCCTTGAGTTTATCAACCACCACTGCAAGAAAACGCCCCATGGATGATAACAATGACCTTCTCCATCGCAATGCAAATGCAACAGGTCACAAATGATAACATGATGAATAGATAGTTCCTATTCTTTGATCGGAAAAGACTTCGTTTTACTTTCTAGGCAAGAACAATGGAATAATTTACTAATATGAACTTGCTTGCTTATTTCTTATTAACCAAAGCTTAAATATCATAGCAGGAGAATTAGCTCCCACTTTCCTAGCTTTGCGTCCCATTAAAGGTGGAAGTTAGATCCCTTAAAAATGCAACAGAAAATCAAATGGAAACACCAATTCCAAAGCAAACAATATGAGTTGTGGCCGAAAATGCTACTCTTCAGCGAAGCCAGGGTTAGGCATTCGTGGTCGGACCGAACGACATGGGCTTGGATCCACTATTGCCTTATCATTACATCGTTACTGTTGGACGTTTTCTAAAACGCCTTAGATTGGATTTCCCCTGCTCTTATAGACTGTGGTGTTGGGTGGGAGTGAAGTCTTGTGGAAGCTTTTCGAGTAGTAACAGCATGGCTAAAGGTTGCTTCATCGCCTTCTGTTTTGGCCGCCACTTAGGTGTGAGCGAAGGAACAACTTAAACATTTCGTCAGCGTTAACCATTTCGATTATGGTGCTTCCGAGAGGCGAATCACTTGCCGTGCTCCCTCTGTTTAGCAACAAGACCTTTATCATTGCTGCTAGCTCAACGTTTTTTCTTTTGTAGCTATATATGCTACTTTTTTAGCCAAGTCCTGACTTCCTCCCGCAACATCGTGGGAGGAAGTCGCTCTTGGTGTTTTGTGTTGGAAGCAGACATAGGTTTTAGAGTAGTTTTTGTGTGTGATGGGCGCTTCAATGTGAGAGCGCGCCTATGCTCTTGCTCTACATCCTCGAATGCATCCCATTCAGTTACTTCTACATGATCAAATGCGGGAGGTAGATGATGTGCAATCCCGTCAGCACGATATGCCACGGGGTGTTTGTTGAACCGCTTCCGCATACTCACCACAATTATATTCTCCACCCCGAGGGGTGTTCTCATTTGCAAGCTACTTATATTTTCTTCAAGCGCTTAGTTCCCTACGTGGCACATAAACTTTTTCGCCAAGAGAATACCTTGTGGACCGGAGAATCGAGTTGATTGTTGAGTGACTGCTTCAAGACGCATTCAAGTCTTCTAGGCCTGAGCTGGTTATGGGTCAAGGGGCCATCAAGTGCATAATTAAACAGTGTGATCAATGAAATTATTCATTGCTATGGTGAAAATGGCACACACATTTACTTGTTGTTTTCTTAAAATATTATGAATCTTTTTCGTATGTCTCCTTCACTAGACAGTCCAGAGAGGAATTGAGAGCATTAGAGGCCACATTTCTTTATATTAGATGAATGTGAAAATAAACAATAATGTCGAAACCTTGAAACAAAAAGCATTAGAGGCCACATCATGGCCTTAGATTAAAAGAATTGAAAGAAGACATCGACCCTACATTGTCACAATTGATCTTAATATTGCTTGTTGTTAGAACTTGGTTTGGAGCTGCTTCACAACACGTTTGTCAACCTGGAAAGCCTTGGCAAGGATGTCGCTAGAGATATCGGGCTTCGCTCCAAAGACAGAGTTGGCAATAGTGATGACTCCAGGGTTTTGGCTGCTCAATCCAGCGATAGCTACCGCGTTTCCGTACCCAACATTACGTTGGAAGTGAATCAACCCAATAGGGAAGACAAACACGTCCCCTTTATGAATGATCTTAGAGATGAGACGATTCTCAGGGTTGGATGTGACAAATCCGACCTCAAGAGACCCTTCAATAACCGTGAGAATCTCGGTGGCACGAGGATGCGTGTGGGGAGGGTTAATACCCCAAGGAGCATAGTCAATGCGGACTAATGAAATCCCAAGAGTGTTCAACCCGGGAATCTGGGTCACGGAAACAGGGGTGACCCTTGAGCCCACCGCATTTGACGTGTTGCCGGGGATGTGAAGTCCGCTAAACGAAAAATCGCTAGCTTGGACCGTTGCAGGGTTCTTGCATGGGAAACCGTTGAGCCTTACGCCGGCATTGGGATCGGCCACACAGAAATCCTGGAGATTGGAAGGATCCATGGCAAAGGTGAGACTTGCAGAAACAGCAAAAGTTACCAAGGTGAAGAAAGCAGCAAGATGTGCCATTGGTTGAATAACAGAGGGAGTATGTATGAACTTTCTGCTGTTATAGTTTCAAGTGAGGGATGCTAAGATTGCGATTGTATGGTGTGGTGGGTTGCTGCATTGGGAGTGAAAATCAGGTTTATATAGGAAGCAAGTTGAGGAAAAGTCCAAATCAAAGGGTTCATTACATTAGTTTATTTGATGAAGACTCCATGAGAGACGGTTTCAAAGGTCTTGGGGGGGTTTCCCAGCCATTTACAATGCAACGCGTTTTGTTTACTGAGTTCCTGTTTTTGTCTCTTCCCTGCAATAATTCTTGATTTTGTGTCATCAAAATGTGGAGATGAATGGATGGATTTTCATTGTTAACTCTTAGAAGCAGCCCATACGGCAATTGGAATTGGAAAGCCTGCCCCAAATAAATAAGAACAAGACTTGTATCCAATTAGCTGGATTCATTTCCTACTAACCAATCGTGATATTGCATCATCTTAATATTTCTAAATTATGAAATTGTATCATTATCTTATAACTATTAACTGAGACGATGAACGATCCATTGATCATAGTTTAATACTGTAATGTTTTCATACTCGGCTTTCGTTCCCCATGAGTAAACCGTCGTCCCCACGACTACGGCTGCATGCAGAGCGAGCCAGATGCAAAGGACAGCGGGCGAGACATCTGGGTAGGAGCCACCGGTGGAGACCTCGACGGCAAACCACTGTCGAGGTTTGCACGACGGCGAAGGGTACCGGCCGTGGATAGGTACGATGCAGCAAGAAGCCCGTCATCGGTTACAATGGATGGAAAGCATGACGGGCTTCTTTCCAATAAAGTGCTTACTCTCCCCAAGCCCGTTATTGTTGAGTTTACTGTGGTTTTATTTTGGATTTATTGAATCTTTATTTTGAATTTATGGGCATTTTATTATAAAACTTCCTGCATAATCGCATGGATAATTCTAGTGTAAATAAATGTATAGCTGCACGCTATTAAAAAAAGAACCCAATAAAAAGGTGATTTATTATTTATCAAAAAATAAAATAAATAGGTGATTTATTAGGATCATCGTTCATCGTCTTTCAACTATGATCCATTGATCGTTGTTATTTTCATAGATAAACTCTTTGCGGAGACAAGAAGATAGCATATAAAAAATAAAAATATAACATAATCAACCCACGGAGTAAGGACTACCGGCAACACTCTGGGGAGATATCTAAGAATCATGCGAGCCACGTAATGGGCAACTCCGTTACCTGACCTCTAAACCAACTGCAGGCGACTGTTTGAAGACGGATCTCTTATAGGGAAACAAGGAGCCGACGGATCCATCCAATTGTCACGTTTGAAAGGTAAGGGTTGATGTGGGCCGCCACTGCCGCTTCGTCTCCTTCAAACCGAACCAACTGCAGGCGAATCTTGGGTGCGGGGCTAGCAATTTGGAGATCTCTAGCACAATGGAACCTCCTTCGGTCAGGAAGACATAACCGGAAATCGCCCCCATCTATATGCATCATGGCGGCTTCATGACTTCATCACATGGAAAATGGAGAAGGGAGACGGTGATCTTTAAGTTGCCGGCCGACAACGACGGAACGAAGCGGTTATGTGGCTGTAGAAAGTTTTACAATAAATCACTCATAAATTCAAAATAAATACTCAATAAATTCAAAATAAAATCACAGTAAATTCAAAATAAAGCCCTCATAAGAGAATCAAATACTATTTATTCAATAGTAATTTACGTTCTCTTTTATATATAAAAAGGTAAATCTCACTATCTCGCCACTCGCCGATGTTTTCCTTGGAACACAACATTTGACACCTCCCAATTACAATCAACTAGAATTATCCGCGTAATGCTGCAGAAAGTTTTAGAGAATATGAAGGTAGATGAACTTTATTTTTATAAAAACGTATTAGCAAAATAAAGGCACGAGACAACTTAAGGCATGTGAATTGAAGAATGGATTATAACACAAGACCCGTAAAGGGTAATATATAAGCTCAAAGTAAAGCCCGTAAACTCAAAATAAAACCTTATTAAACTCAAAATAAAGCCTAAGTAAACTCTAAATAAAACCCTAATAAGAGAAACCAAATACTATTCGTTCAATAATAACTCATATTCTACTTTTATAGATAGAATCGCCAATTTGATAGGATGAGCATTTAGAAACTTTTTCTTCACAAAAAGTACTCACATATAATTTTTCCTAAACAAAATAAATAATATATTTAGGGCTAACCAAGTTCAAACTAATGACCTCTTGATTTGCAGTCAAATGCTCTACCGCTAAGTTATGGACCCTTTGATGAGTGCAATGCTTACATGATATGTTTCTCACACTATTATAAGAGAGGAGGATCTTAGATCAAAGGAAGAGAGATTAGTCCACTATTTGGAAGACAAAGAGCAAAAGAAAAGTTTGTTTGGCTAATTTCTCTACGGATACTGATTTTCAATTATTAGACTAACTTGTGTAGGCTAAAATATCTACGTGGACTTGACCCAAAACAAATAATATCATACTAATCGAAAAAGATGATTGCCCTCCGTGCCTACAACAATACTGTCCTTTGTCATATGAGATATAAATAAGGCATCACATTGGGGTTTGGTCTCTCCCATTACACGGTCCCTGCTCCATCATGGCTCACCAGAAGAAAAGAGGGGTGAAAGTGAAAGGAGATAATGCCAGTAGCAGCAAGCAGCAGCATTCATTGAAAACCAAGGCACTCTCCCTCTCCCACCATCCACCATTTCCTACCACAAAATCTCAGTTTTCCAGATGACACATCGACACCATTTAATGCTAAGTCCAGACTTACCACCGGTGAGTAACGGTGGAGAGGAGGCTGGTGAAATCGTGTTAGGTAAGTACATTTGCTCTTTTCACCAGAATGTGATGATGATGCTTCTTCTTCTTCTTCTTCTTCTTCTTCTTTGGGTTTCTACACTACACACTCCTTATTGAAACCCATGTGATGCTTTGAGATTTTGTTGAATTTATAAGCTCATATGAGCTACATGAACAGAGATACAACAATCTTATTTATTGCTCACACCCACAGTACTACACACAGCTAACCAAAACCAACCCACCATGTCAGCAAGAGGCACGCGTGCCTTCAATTCCATTGATGGTTGCCCAAAATGGCTCTTGGCACACCCTTAGAGCTCTTCACAAGAGCTGAGCCAAATTTCATTGGGCTCAAGATTAGATCGTTACTTTTTAGGTGAGTTAGAGCTTGACGAGCTGCATTCTAACTTCGCTCATTAAAACCCTCCAGATGAGTCCAATTTGAGCTGAATTTAATGATTTGTACACTAAAAAATATCGATTGTTAATGCTAAAAAATAAACTGTCCTACAACTTACAAATTTTTACTTTTCTGACTCAAAATGGTTAAACTTAGACAATGTATAACTTGCATTTTTTCATTAGCACAACAATCACAAATTACATGTGACGGACTTAGTGTATGTGGTACTCGACGCAAGCACCCATGTTGGCTCTCAAGTCGAGCATACACTAAATCAAACTGGACTCATTTGAAATCGAGCCGAATCATGAATGAAGATTGTTCGAACCGAACGTCGAGCTGCCAGCGAGGCTCATGAATAACCCTACTACTCACTCCTATAAATTGCCTACGGTTTTAAGAAAGAAAACATCTTTGTATTGTTGCCAAAAGCCACAACGGACCAGTGAAAGCTACTCTCCTTCTTCTATCTCCCACACGACCTAATTAACCTCCTTCCAAATTCCAATCACATGCCTCTGTTCCTAGCTAGTGCTTAGAATACAGCTAAAATATTCCTTTTCTCTACTTGGATCAGTTCCACAAAAACCCTCAACAGCTTATCTTCAAAGTCCCTCTACTAACTTCCAATTATTCACAGAGTTCAAAGTTCTGCACTTTCTTTCCTCAACCATCATGAATCATCATCCCATTACTTTTGTTTTGTTCCTCATCTCATGTTTACTTGCCAAATCACTCTCCTTCCCCGCAAGAACTGCCCAAATCAGAGTAATTGGTTTTGTCTACTGTGACATCTGCTCCAATAACAGCTTTTCCAGCCACAGCTATTTCATGCCAGGTAACAACAAGTTAGCTAGCTAGCTGAGTTTTGTTTTCTTCGTAATTTGGTAATGTTTTTGTACATGATCAGGTTCAGAAGTAGAGATAGACTGCAAGTTCAGAGCAAATGCCCCCAAAACAACAGAGGATATTGCATTCTCAGTGAACAGAACAACAAACAGGTACGGTGTCTACAAATTCGACATACCAGCTGTCGACGGGATCGAATGTGCAGAAGAGTCGGCCGCCATTGCCACGTCCTGCGAGGCGAGCTTGATCGGGACTTCGTCGAGATCGTGCAATGTTCCCGGATACAAATTCACATCGGAGCAGATAGCAGTTATCAAGGCAAGGAAACCCAATCTCTGCATCTACAGCCTCAATGCCTTGACTTTCAGACCCTCCAAACACGATGTCTCTTTGTGCGGCCATTAGAAGCAGAACTGGAGGTGGACCAACCCAGGTCACCAGATTAGGTGCTTCCTATTCTAATAGTGATAAATAATTCATGTAAAATTCTCAAAATTGAAGTTTATGTCAGGTTTTTTTTTATATGAATTGGCATTTAAACTTGAAATTCTGCCTTATTGATTATAAGGCACTATGCTAACGATTCTCCATGTATTCCAAGTTTTGCCAGCCAATATGTTTCCTGTTAACCAATGTGGCATTGAATCCACATCAAGTTAACAGGATATAGTTAGCTGATTTTAGGTAGATAATAACGTATATACATAAGGCTGCAATTGTCAGGAAAATACGAAATTGGAGGAATTGCACATGCAGAACCTAAATATAAACCCTTGACAAACCAACTGCAATCACTGGGTCAAGTAGCGTTGGGCTGTAATCCTAGCGGGTAATGTGGTGGATCTCTGCCGTAAACTGAAAGCTCGGCCACTCATTTGATGTTTAGTGTGCTTCGAAGGGATGGCCCTCACGAAAAAAAAGTGAAGGAATGGAGTTTGAAGTAGCAGTTGTAGATGTCAACTGTGAGTACACTCTGCCTCACACAGAATCGATTGAGAGCATGAACATCAGCTAATCGTTACTTTAGAAATATTTCCCTTACTTTTTCCTTCCTCTTGCTCTTCTCTCTCATCTTTCCTATCATTTCAATGTCCATCTTTTTCTAAATCTCTCTTTTATATAGTAATAGTTAAAAATTAATTTTATTTAGTGTTTTGTAAGTGTTGAATTTTTTTTTAAATTAGCCTAGTTTTTGCATGCATATAATGGGAAATTGTTAAAAAATTAAATTAAGATTTTTGTAGTTGAAAGTACATACATCCACACTAATAAAACGATCAAAACCCTTAAAAAATATTTTTCAATTCCATTTGACTATTATTTGAAGGGTTTAATATGGTGAAACCTTAATTTTTAGCCATTTCCAACATAAATGTCAAATATTAGCCGATTTAAAAATTTTCAATTTTCTTGTCAAAATTGGTCAATTTCGGTGTGTTATACTATGGAAATTTGACAATTTTCACTAGAAATTTTAAAATTTTAAAACTGGCTAATATTTGACATGCATGTTGGAAATGGCTAAAAAATCAAGTTTCACTATGATAATCCTGTAAAAAATGGTTAAATGAAGTTCGAAATCAATTTTATTTTGAGTTATATTAGTGTTGAAAATTTTCAAATTGGTTACTTTCTACGTGTTGAGCCGTCGTTACATGAATTGTGTTTCGATACACTACTATGTGGGAACCAAAATGTTTTATCATACATTTCAACACATACAAACTGTAATAAAGCACACAAATCGATACGTTCAATCAACTCCACAACAAAATACGGACCAACAACCTAGCTATAATTAAGAGGAATAATTTGTAGTAAAACAAGATGCTTTATTACTTATCCAAACTAATTGAGAACATAACGTTACTACAAACAACATTATCTATATGGATAAAGTAACGAAATTTTGGTCCCTAAATTTGCTGGGCCAAGTCTTGGAAAGTCTTCATAGCAGAGACCGGCAGGCCCATATAGACATGCATGCCCATCTTCCCGTCCGGAATGAAGAACATTGCTTCATTCACGGGCAAGGCGACTGGACCGGTCGCAACAGGTTCACCCCATCCAAAATCGGTTGAACCAAATGATAACCTACTCCATGAGGTCGAAATACATGTAAATCCTTGCGGACGGTTTGCCTTTGTCAGTTGATAGTAATCGATGGTAGACCTCAGGAGTCCATCATCGACCCTATCAATTGCATCTTCAATCAACCCAACCGCATAGGATAGTGGCTCGTCCACGAGTTCACCTGCCAAGCACGTGGCAGGATTGAACTTTACTGCATTCCCAAAGTACCCTTTAGGCAACGGGGGATCAAACTTGTCCCTAACGTTTACGACCACGAGCACCCTCGTGAGCTGGTCACGAGCCATCTTGAGAGCTATGGTTCGAGCCCTCCAGACGAATGCAGTCAGAGCCTTGAAAGTGGAACATTTTTTCTCCGTCGATATATCCTGCTTAATTTTGTTGATAATTTCCGGGTTGAAATGAACAAACTTATAGACCATTTCTTCATCGGGTACCGGACCGTTGAGCTCAGATGATTTGTCAGGTAACGAGTCATATTCCGAGTGGTGATGTTCGATTTTTAGCGGGGTACGAGCCTTGAGCAAGGTCCGGTCATGGAATGGTGGCAACGAGAGCGGGATTCCTCGAGCGGTTTCACCCCACGAGTTGACGAAATCGACTGCTGAAATACCATCCGCCGCGAAATGGCTAAAGGCTAGCCCTAGCACAAACCCTCCACACTTGAACTTGGTCACCTACACATACAGGGGAGGAAAAACAAAGAGAACCTTTTCAAAATCTAAAACGACGAATAGTAATCTCGAAATTTAGTAATACCTGGGCCATAAGAGGAGGGTAATCCATGGTACTCTTAGCGCCGGGAAGATCATAAACCAGCTTGCCACGTGTCCCTTCGTCAACCGTCCTAAGGTCAACGATCTTGTCCAGCTCACAGTCTGCCTCAGCCTCAACAAACACAACTCCCTCGCCGGCGGTGCAATCCATCGCACGCCTTCCATCGCCGGTGAGTGTTATCCGGCCGGCGATAGGGTAGTAGTGAACCAGAACTTTGCTCAACGCAGTCTTGATCACTTCACAAACATCCTCGCTGACTTTTTCAACGGACGACGACGACTTGTAGCAGTATAAAGTTCGCACAATCGCGTGTTCGTCGTCCAGATTGGACAGGAAGAAGATTCCTCTGTTTGCTTCCTCTGCCGGCCGCACCAGGGTTGGTTCTCCTACCACCTTCACGTTAAGTGCGACTTTGGAGTCGCGAACGACGTCGTTTCCGTTCGCGTAAGCCATTGTTTGAAAGATCCACAAAATGCTGCAATAGCTAATAGGTTACAGAAAATATAATAATTTTGCACAAAGATTTGCTAAACATATTACAATAAACCATAAACATTAAAAAGTAATACTAAGCCGTTAAATGTTAAATTCTAATCCTAAAATACTATATTATAAAATTCAACTTCTGAATCGTATTCTTTTTTTTAATCGAAGATAAAACCGACGAACAAAAGAAATATTATATTATCTTAATTTAAAATATAAGAGATAGCAAATGCAACACTAACCTTGAAGGGAACTCTAGCTAGGAATTTGGTTTGTCGAGAATGGTATGCAAGGATAGTTAGATAGAAGTAAGGTTTATATAAGCAAAGTGAGATCTAATTTGAATAGGATAATATAACTTTGAGGAGACTTTTTTGTTTTTGTGGCTTTTCATTTGTCAACTTCAACAAATTGGGTAAGATGTGAGATGCTAAATTAATCTATATTATAATTAGTGAAAATGATGGTGATTATATTATGTTGACACAACATGAAGTCCAATTATTATGATATCTTATCAAACAGAACAGATCTCTGGAAGGACAGCAGAGAAGAAAAGTGTCGAGCAATTATATGAGTTTGTTCAGTGGAGAAATAATTTTGTGTCGAAGAAACAGTTAGAAATTAGAGATATTTTAGATGAATAGGTCGGTTGTAAGTAGTAATTTACCTATGGAGTTTATGTTTATTCATCATCGGATCTCTACTCCCACCCACCAGCCTCTGCAATCGACGGTGAGACTGAACCAACCATCTAGGGATCTCGAGGGAGGCTCTCGGCTCCCCTCTCCACTGACTGACGGACCAACTGCCCCAACAGCCACGGTGGAATCCGCGCTCCTTTCACCATCGCCCGCGTTGGAGCTGGTCACAGTAGAGATCCGAGATCTCTCGCTCGGAGATAGCGATGATGAAGAACTCTCGATACGAGGGGCGGTACCGGCTCCTCCAACTCATCGCTACAAGAACACGCTAGTTGGCCGGTTCTGCGGCGATAAGAATGTAAATTTTAAGGCGTTACAAAGAACGCTAGCTATGGTGTGGAAACCTGGACGCAAGATGGAGATCGAGGAATTGAAGGTAGGACGATACCTGTTTCGCTTTCATCACACGGTCGATATCCGGAGAATTCGGAACGGTGGCCCGTGGAATTATGATGGGAGTCTGCTACAAACGACACTGATATACAAGGGACCTTCTGGGTGCGCGTTCATGAACTCCCGTTTGACCACTTTTCGGAAGAAGTAGGGTGTATCTTGGGGAACTACGTGGGTGTCTTCGAGACCTACGATCCCAAAAACAAGGTGAAGTCGTGGGCCGATCAGTACATGCGGATTCAGGTGATCATGGATGTGAGCAAACCACTAAGACGGGGCAAGCAGCTAGGACTTCAAGGAGACGAGAGCGTCAAATGAAAATTCAAATATGAACGGCTCGAGGAATTCTGTTATATTCATGACATTATGGGTCATATTGACAAATGAAAATTCAAATATGAACGGCTCGAGAAATTTTGTTATATTCATGACATTATGGGTCATATTGATACATTTTGCGAGCTACTTTTTCATATTCCAAAGGCTATGATAGTCAGAAAGTGGGATGATTCAACTCAAGTCACTTCGCGCAAAACTAGAGATAAATTGGTGGAAAAGTATATAGGCGAGGAGCCAAGTGTAGAACTGACAACCCCTCTCCAAGCTCACAGCCCGAGCTACACCAAAACTACACAACATAACCTATTGGAGATGATGATGATGGATGTATCGGCGGATCACAAGCGTCGTCAGATTGGTGAAGCTTGTGCGGGCAATGAAGGAATGGATGGATACAACCAGCAAATCTCGACATCACCATGGAAGGAGGGACCGGGCGTTGAAGGAACTGTCGAGGTGGGTCACGCAAACGTGACCCACCAATCGGCATAAAGGCTTAAAGGGGTTGTAGAGGTGACACCTCTGACAACAGCACTCCGACAGTCGATCCCATCGAAGCCACCCGATGGTTAATTGTTTGTGTTTCTTTTAGTCACGTTTTGAACTCTGTTTCCGATTTTGATTATGTTTTGAGTAATTTTGGTCTAGGAATAATGGTGGTAGTTTTCTTTTTTAAAGCTTCGGGTCTAATTTAGCTTGGTGTTATGAATGCCCTCGGTCAGTCATTATGGTAGGGCGGAGTATAAGTAATGTGATTAGGTGTATCTCCCGATGTAACTCACTTGTGAGTTGCAACTCTCAACAGCCAACATACATGTATGCTGTAAAGATTTTAAAGATGCAATGAAAACCATGTGTGCCGATTTTGTCGAAAAAAAAAACAATCCAAATTTGAAATTATTTTCATCATCTCCTTCTAAAAATGGCCCTAAGAGCATCTTGGATAAATGATTGCGATGTTAAATTAATTCTATATTATAATCAGTGAGATAATGGTAATTAATGATGGTACCATAATTAAATTATCATATTGTAGCTGGACCTGGAATGTCAATTAATAATTAATATACAAGTTGCCATTAGATATCCCGTTTAATTAGGCGTCGCGTCTGACTTGTGAGGAATTTGTTAGACTTGTTCATAATTAGTAAAGTTGCATTACCAACCACGAATGCATACTTGATCATTAAGACAATGAATGATTTATTAATTACGAAGAAATTGTTATATCATCCAACTTTAATAGGTCAATCAAAATGACCAAAAATCAATCGATCCAAACAACATCATTATTTCAATGAAAATTACTATGAGTCATAATATAGGTAGTCATATTAATTTCGCGATGACAATATCGCCAAATTGCCATTATGAAACTCCCTGCATAGTCCGCGAACACTTCGACAAAGCACGCCCCACCTATGTACCGTCAAGTGTCAACATCCGGGTTTAGCAGCGCTTCTCTGTACTTAGTCACACGTAGTAGACAATTAAATATTAATAGACTTATGCTATAAAAAAACAATATGAAAATGCATGAAATATTTTGTCATTTACAGTTTAACTAATACTGTCACTTTTATGTTGATTTTATTATTTTTAAGGAATTATTATATTGGCAATATTTACATACCAACTGCATTTCAACAATTCTACATAATATTTGTGATGTTTTTTTGTTCGGACCGAGTCAGGTTTAATCTGAAACTTTCAAATTACCCGCTCTATGTTTCAGATCCGTAGCATTAAGTGCTATAATTTATAGTAAAACACAAATTAAAATAAACAATGCTTACTTACCAAACTAATTAACGTAGTATACTTACTTAAGTAATGAATTTGTGCTCCCTAAAATTGGTGGACCAAGTCTTGGAAAGTCTTCATAGCTGATGCCGGCAGGCCCATATAAACATGCATGCTCGTCTTCCCCGCCTCATAATGAGGAATGAACAACATTCCTTCATTCACGGGCAACTCCACTGGACCAGTCGCGGCAGGTTCGCCCCATCCGAAATCGGTTGAACCAAATGATAACCCACCCCATGCGCTCGAAATACATGTAAACCCTAGCGGGCGGTCTGCCTTCGTGAGTTCGTAGGAATCGATGGTGGATCTCAAGAGTTTGTCGTCTACCCTATCAATTGCGTCCTGGATCAACCCAACCGCATAGGACAACGGCTCGTCCACGAGTTCACGTGCCAAGCATGTGGCGGGCGCGAACTTAATTGCGTTCCCAAAATACCCTTTGGGCAAGGGAGGCTCAAACTTGTCCCTAGCGTTCACGACCACGAGCACCCTCGTGAGCTGGTCGCGCGCCATCTTGAGTGCTACGGTTCGAGCCCTCCAGACGAATGCAGTCAGGGCCTTGAAAGTGGAGCAGTACTGCTTCTCCATCGATATTTCCTCCTTGATTTTAGCGATCATGACAGGGGTGAAATGGACGAAGTCGTAGACCACTTTCTCATAGGGTATTGAGCCGTTGAATTGGGATGATTTGTCCGGCAACGAGCCGTATTCCGAGTGGTGGTGTTCGATTTTGAGCGGGTTACGAGCCTTGAGCAAGGTCCGGTCGTGAAATGGTGGTAACGAGAGCGGAATCCCTCGAGCAGTTTCACCCCACGAGTTGACGAACTCAACTGCTGAAATACCATCCGCCGCGAAATGGCTAAATGCTAGCCCTAGCACAAATCCTCCACACTTGAACTTGGTCACCTATACAGGGGATGAAAGATAAAGTGAGTCACTCATTGTAATTTTATACGTTTCGATCGGGGCGGATCCATGTAGGTCGAGTTATCAAGATTTATCAAAAGTTGAAAGATCTCTTGTATGTCTATGTATACATTTTGTGATTTTTTTGAGTTTATCTTAGTGATGTTTAGATTCTGGCTTACTATTGTATTGAACTGTTAAATTGACGGGCTGGGTTGGGCGGGTTACAGATCTAGTCGAGTTACATGTTAATCGGGTTATGGGTTTATCGGATTACGAGTTAATCGAGTTTTAGCTTAATCAGGTTACGGGATTATCGGATCACATGTTAGTCTAGTTGCAGGCTCTTCGAGTCACGAGTTCGTCGGTCTCGGGTTGGACTAGTTGCGAATTGGCTCAGGTTGTCTATCGGGTTACACTAATTTCACAAAACATAGTATGATTTTTTGTTTTATCTAGAAAAAATACATTTTAGTGTTTACGGTTTAAAATTTAAGCAGAAATATGTTTTTATTCCCTTTTTTATTTTCACAAAATTTTAATATTTATATAAATTCCCAATTATTATCAATTAAATAAATTAATTACTTGCTTACAAAGAAACTCATTTTGATAGACTTAAACATTATTAAAGAAAATAAAAAATTTAATGTAAATTTTACTACATGATACCTGAGCCATAAGAGGAGGGTAATCCATCATATTCTTAGCGCCAGGAAGATCATAAACCAGCTTGCCACGTGTCCCTTCGTCAAGCTTCTTGAGATCAACAATATTATCCAGCTCACAGTCCGCCTCAGCCTCAACAAACACAACTCCCTCGCCGGTGCAATCCACCGCACGCCTTCCGTCGCCGGTGAAAGTCATCCGGCCGGCGAGAGGGTAGTAGTGAACCAGAACTTTGCTCAGCGCATTCGTCATCACTTCACAGCAATTAGCATCATCCTCGTTTCGTCTTTTGAAGCAGTATAAAGTTCGCACAATTGTGGGTTCGTCGTCCAGATTCGACAGGAAGTAGATTCCCTTTTTTGTTTGTTCGGTCGGAGGTATCAGAGTTGGTTCTCCTACCTTCACGTTAAGTGCAATTTTGGAGGACTCGTAATCGGTAGTGTTCACCATTGTCGGAGGTTCCAAAAGATTCTGCAATAGGTTACAGAAGAAAAAAATAAGGAAAATCTAAATGCTTCAACATTCATATTCATAACTTTATACGTATACCCTATTCATCCGTATTTTGTGCGCTTTGTATTTAACATAAACAACTGATTTTTGATTTTTGAGTATCCTATTGCTAAACTCATGAATTTTTTAAAAAATGAAAAAATTTTATAGTCACCATTAATAATTAATATGATATAAGTTATTCGACAAAATAATAAATATGTGTCTTATTAAAGATATAATAATCATTGTATGGACTACGCAAAGTAAAACACAAGGCGTATATAATAATTGGCCTAATATACCCTTAATCGGAAAAATTACTAAGCTAACACAATCCGTTTTTGCTTCAGAGAGTACGTTTTTACTTCGTACAGTCCGTTTTTTTATTTCGTGCAGTGTGTACCAAACCGAACGGAAAACTGGTCTGTTAATTTTTTTTTTACCACTAATATTTTAACTTTTGTACCTCAAAAGCTGAGGCCATGGTACGTCGGGAGCATTTTCGAACAACTAAAACATAATAGAAGAGAGTTTTTTGAGTTGAAGATGTAAGTTTTTTGTGTTTTTGAGATGGTCGTTTAAATCTTTATATAATGGCGTTGTCTAATTTGAAAATTAAAACGTCGTTTAATAACTCTTTTTTATAATTCATATATAAAAATTATTTTTAAATAATATAAAAATCAATTTAAACACTTTTGTTAATAATATGTAAAGATTCTTGATATAATATATCGTATGTTTAATCACCTGAGCAGCCAGAGGGATGTCGAACTTGTTTTCCACGCCAGGAACATCATAAACCACAAGCTTCCCGCCCGTGACCGTATCCGGGCGAGAGAAGTCAAAGTCTTCCAAGGCGCAATTAGCCTCGGCCTCGACGAAGACGACGCCTTCTCCGGAACAGTTAACGGCGAACTTTCCCTCCGGCGTGATGATGATCCGGCCGGCGAGAGGGTAGTAATGGACGAGGACTTTCCCCAGGGCGTCCTTGATGACTTCCCCGGCGTCTCCGTTGCCTCTGACGTCGGACGTTTCTGCTGCCGCCGGCGGAACCAAACAGCTGTTCCATTTCTTCACCGTGAGTTGGAACATGTTTTCTGGGTTTTGTTGTGTCCCGTTGTTGGAGTGCTTTTGTTCCACCATTTTGGTATTTTGGTTGGTTGATTTTTGTGGGGCGACTTCAAAACAAGGTTGTAATTACAAGAGTTTTGAGAGGGTTGTGGACGGTTAGTTAATTTACATATTTATAGGGAAAATATGATTACAAGAGTTGGAAGTATGAGTTAATTAAATAATTGTTTGAGTGGTGTTGATTTAGTGGTTGAATCGTGAACGGGTGATTTGAAGATTTTAGATTTTAATTTAGTATATTTTATGAATAGATACTTTTGAAATATTTATTTATAATTTTCTATTTTATACTTATCGAGAAGTCTTCATTTTTTTAAAGTTAATCTAAGTAATTAACCAAAAATGTAGTTTTTAGAAGGGATGATACCCGATTTCATTAATCCTCTAAGACGGCTGAAAACGATCGTACAAAGTGTCCACTGGTGGTACAGACTCCACAAGCAGAACTGTATGGGCCCAGATCTCCACAAATAAGCGTCAACCTCGGTCCTTGCTCACCAGCTAACGAACAATAGCAAAGAAACAAAATTGCCAGACAACAATAAGCAAAAGTGCACATACACACGATTAAAAAAAGTAAACACTGACAATGGTCACTAAATTTTTTTTATTGAAAACACCATAAAGCTAACTCGAAATTAATAATGACATAAATATTTTTTTAGAAAATAAGAAATCAACCTTCATTCATAAATATTGGTAACTACAAAAAATTCAAATCTGTGCTGGCTTGAGGTTAATAATGACATAAATATTAGAAAAAAAATTAAAGACATAAATATTGTTATATAGAAAATTGCATTTTTTGTGTGAAGTATATTAGGTTTTTTCCTAAAAATCAATATTGAGTACTTTATAGTAACTTTCACGATGTATAAATATCACAAAGAAATAAATCAACGACACTGATTTAAGCCAAATTATAAAATCGTTAGTAAATATATAATCCGACGTTTTATTGAGTTGTTGGGACAAATGAAAAATGACAGTACAAGGGTTTATAAATGTCATGAATTAAGTTGCTCTTTATATAAAAATCACGAGAGATTCCTTAATTTAAATAGAAGTAGATAACAAGACAATTGTTCGTATTTTCTCTTAGATTCTCTAATCACAAGAGGGCGGCGACTGGTGAGTTGACATTAATACATTTTATTTCTGGGATCTTAATTATGTAACAAAAAATAGCTGTGGAATAAACGTTGAAAATTGCGGTAACACCTGGCCACATGTGTTTTTTGGCCTATTTTTATTAAGGTTTATAATGATTTATGTCCGTTATTGCATGCGCCAATGGACGAGTTCGTGAAGTGTAATGCAGATACCAAATTCGGGCGGATTGCGGCTGCTTGCGAGGAAATCATGCGTTGAGATTAAACCTGTGTTGTACGGTTAGTTGGATTAGGAGAAATTAGAATGTAATCTCGTGAGTTTGTTTGTTGATTTTGTTTTATTTCGTCAACTATTATGAGTATGATAATTTTTTGTTGGCGTGACAAGTTTATAAACTATATATGTTTTTTATTTGAATTATTAATGAGATGATTTTATTATGAGAAAAAAAATTAACATATCCTTGTATATATTTTTTTAATTTTTCTATTTTGGTAATAGATTGAAACTTTTTTTTTTATAAACATCATGGATTTGAAAACATTTGTTGAGAAGTGAAAATTGGGTCCAATTCCCACATATTTACAACGAAAGAGTAATAAATTAGGATAAAGCTTCAGCCACTCGGGCCTAAGGAGAACTTGGGTATGGGCCTACAATAGCTACATTATCGGCGTCTTGGGCCTAAAAACAATTTGGGCATGTGCCTACAGTATACCATCTCATATCTGCTTACAGTGGTGTCCGTTTTTATTATTTATTAGAATTTAACCATGACGGTAAAATTATTGGTTGTTTATTTTGTTTTCTAATTATGAAGTTAGGAGTTCAATTTATGTATATGGGAATATAATATATTTTGTTTTTAATAATTTATTGGTATGCAGGCACCTGAAGCGAAAAGATGGATTATTATTATCAGAATAAATATTCTAATTATATCAAAATTAGAACAAAAAATTTGAAATTAACTTTTAAAAATTGATATTGCATAAAAGACTATACTACTTCCTCCTAATTCGGGGTCAGTAGTGTAGTCAACCACAAAAAAATTACATTAAATATACTATCTAAAACCCCATCGCTAAGATATCAGTATAGTTAAACCACATTATTAAAGTATTAGTATAATAAAATTACCATTTTACAATTTAATATCTTTAATCCACCATCACACAACATAATCAACCACGCTACTTTATAACTTATATTTTTTATACAGAGGACACCAAATACAACCCAAAAAAAGGACTCACGGACTGAAATGTCAATATTCGGGTTTCTTATGACCTAAAATGATATTAATGGAAAACAAAGGACTAAACCACAGTTGATGCAGAAAAGAAAAATAAGTAAATAACAAACAAAAAAATAAAAAAAAATCCCAAAAATCACAGAGACAGTCCCTGGCAAAGAAACGAAACCCCTATGTGCATTTTCCCCTCTGTCTCTCTCTCATCCAAGCTTCCTGCGATCTCTTCAAACCCTAAGGCGCTCTGTTTCTCCTTTCTCTCCCCCTTCCCTTTGCATCCCTAGAGTTCTCCAAGGCAATCCCCTTCGTCGATCCGTGCTTTCTGGTCTCGCATCGCTGAAGAAGACAATCAATCACTGACATGGCTGACGGAAAACCCAATCTGCCCGACGATCTCGTTGTTTCCTCTCACTTTTCCGACGAGGATCGTTCCCCGAACCAAGGTTTTTTTTATTTATTGATTTGATCAATCTCTTTGATGTTCGTTCGTGTTTACATTCTTATTCCTCGTTGTTTCGACCGATCCTCCATTACTGGAATCTCCGAATTTCGCCTTTTCTCCCGTATTTGGATCTCGGGATATTTTGGCATTGATCTTTTAGATAGGTTTTGTGGTTTTCTTGTTTAGAAGAAGGAGCATGGGGTGGTAGGAGTGGGAGGCATAAGATCAATACGAATTTGCTTGATGAGCCTAAAGGTCGAACTTTGTTCTTCGGGGGAGGGGTTAATTTTTCCGATTAAGTTGATATTGTTCTTGTTTAAGCTTGCAACGGAAACTGATTCCATCCAGTTAATTTGTTGCTTCGGTAAAATTTGCTAGTTTGACTTTCACTGAATTCAATATTTCTTTTTGTTGATGGGATTGCAGATCATGCATTCTCAGAAAGTGCCATACCTCTTTCACCACAGTGGCTCTACTCTAAACAGCTCGATGCCAAGATAGCAACTGGTGGGGCTACAGGGGTAAGGCCATTGAAGCCATTTATACAATATTTACCGGTTACGGATATGTTATAATTAGGATGATTGAACTTATCACCTTAGCAGTTGCTACTGTGCTCCAGGATTGCGATTTTATGTTGAAATCCTATGTTTTAATTTGAGTTGTTAGGTTATGAACATGACTGTACTTCCTATTAAGTAGTAAGTAATTGAAGCCAGAGACTCAACCATTTTTTGCATCAAATGATCAACTCAATTTCAGTATTAGTTTATGGCGTACATGGAAGCGTTTTGGTTCCTTACGATACCATTTAAGGGTCTGGCTGCAACTAGCCGGGTGCATGTCCAGCTTTTTTATACTAGAATTGTGAACTTCCATTGTGAAGATCCGCTGTTATAAAATTCTTTTTACACTGTACATCACAGGAAACACGTGTGCCAAATTCGGTTGTTCATGGGAATTCTCCTGATAACAATGCCAAAGACAATTGGCGTTCAGATGGACCACAAGACAAGAAAGACTGGAGAAGAACTGCTCTGGATGCTGATAACAGTCGTCATTGGCGCGATGAGGAAAGGGATAAAGGTCTACTTGGTAGAAGAGACCGCAAAAAAGAGGAACGGCTTGAGAGCAATAACCGTACTTCTGGGCATGAATCCCGGAGGGATGGCAAGTGGTCGTCAAGGTGGGGTCCTGAAGATAAGGAGAAGGATTCTCGGTTCGAGAAGAAAACTGACGTTGAGAAGGACGACACTTCCACCGAGAAGCAATCGTTAATCAGCAGTCGTGCAATTGCTGAGAGAGAAAATGAGTCTCGTGATAAATGGAGGCCTCGACATCGCCTGGAATCACATGCTGGTGGATCTGCTACATCCCGTGGTGCACCTGGATTTGGGTCAGACAAGGGACGTGCGGAAGTAGTGAGTGGGCGATTTGGCGCAGGACGAGGTAGATCTGCAAACAGTGGAAGTTTTCTACAAGGAAAGCATGATTCTGGTAATGTGATTGGGTCCCTCCCACGAGATAAGAAAAATGCTTATTGCTACCCGAGAGGAAAGCTTCTCGACATTTATCGTCAGCGCAAGCCTCTGAGCTCCGGTGGCATACCTGATGGGATGGAAGATGCATCTCATATAACACAGGAAATTGCTAACAAACCACTGGCTCTTCTTATACCTGATGCAGGGGAAGAGGTATGCTATGTCATTGCTTTGTAGTATATTCACTTTTCAATTCGCTAATTTTTTTTGCCTTAAATCAGCTTATATATGTTTCCAGGAAGTCCTTGGAGACATATGGGCGGGGAGAACTACAAGCAGTGGGGACATCCAAAATTTGTCTAGAGACAATAATGGTATATCAATTGACTGTGCTGCAGGTAACTGATTGGGATATTGTCTCCAGTGTTTTGGTGGTACATAAGATTGAATTTCTTGTTCCTTAAGGCATCTACTGTTTTTTAGGTTCTGAGGAGGTAATAAGGGATGGTTTTCAAGGCACTTTCAGAAAGGCTGCTCCAGAAAGTTCGTATTGGAACAGTTGTAATGATGTTTCACGTCAATCATTTGATTCTGGTAATGTTTCACTTGTTCTTAATCTTGTAAAATGACAAACTAAGAGGTATAATTTGAGACAGTAACATGATATGTTATGTATGCAGAGAGGGATGTTTCTCTAGAAGGTGAGCAAAAACTTGGAAACAAAGGGATTGGTGTGCCAGAGTATAGCTTGGACTCTGATGTCCTGAATCAGGATAAGTCCATTGGAGCACGTGGGACTGGTTCTGGGTTGGGTATTAAGGAGTTGGGATCCTCTGAATACCTGCTAGGGAAAGATATAGCTTCCCCAAAGCATAACAAGTTGGAAGACTCTGTAACTACTTTTGAAATAGGCAGCCATCTTCCTGATGATTCCAGTACTCTGTTTGACTTTCCTCGCATGCAGCAAAGCGGAAGTAATCAGTCATATATGAATATAAACTCCAAGGAAACTCCAATGGGAGATTCTATACCACCAGAAGAGTTATCTTTATTCTATCGAGATCCACAAGGGGCAATTCAAGGACCATATCTTGGAATTGATATCATTACATGGTTCGAACAAGGCTATTTTGGGACTGATCTACCGGTTCGTTCATCAGATGCTCCTGATGAAGCACCATTTCATCAACTTGGTGAAGTGATGCCACATCTAAATGAAATACTTGTGTCTGGCTCAAGCACTAGTCTCAATGATATGTCACGACAGTCCGATGCTACTAGAAGCAATTTAGAGGGTCATCTTAACTTCAACAATTTTGGCCATAGCAAAGAGCAGCAGTTGACCTCCTCTGGAATTGATGCTATTCCTAGTGTCAGTTCACAATCTAAAGTATCAGATTGCAACTTCAATCCTGCGGTACGGCATTCTCTGGAGGAACGCTTTCACAATCTTGATGTTCAGGATGAAGGTAAATCGTTACTTGAGGTTGTATTTTATGCATCGATGATACTGTTTATCATGCTAACTTAGTTTATTTGTCCATACAGAAATTCTCTACCCTGTCCGACCTGGTAGCAGCAGTAGTTTTACTAGACCTGGCAATGATGCCCAGAGTTTGAATATTGCTCCTAATCAGCATTCATTTACCAACGAACCTTCTAAGCAAAGTTTGCGTAGTCATCGTGATGAAAATTTGCATCCATTTGGTCTGTTGATGTCTGAGCTCAACAGTAACTCTGAGATGAGGAACGTTCAATCATCCAATACGACTTCAAGCATAGGGAGGGACGATCCATATCTTGATCCAATGCTGGAGAGGAATAATGTCTCCATCCATCAAAGTCCTTTTGGTGTGGTTAACCGCCCGCCTTATGAACACTCCTGGGAGAAAGGTTCTAGCATAAATATCCCTCCAAACCCTAGCATTAATTTTGATCCAGGTGATGCTCATCCCTTGTCACATCGGCAACAGGGGTTTAATGAATTTGACATTGACTTCTTGCAATCACGGAAGTGGCAGAATGAACAGCAAAATCAGTTTTCTCCCCATCCTCTGACTCATAATACTGGATTGGGGATTGATCAGATTCCATCACATGTATTGGACATTCAGAGACAAATGGAGCTTGAACAGCGGCGACGTTTGGAGCTTGAACAGCACCACATGTTGGAGCTTGAACAACAGCACCTGTTGGAGCTTGAGCAGCAGCGACGGTTGGAGTTTGGGCAACAACAGCGGCTAATAGAGCTTGAACAGCAGCGCCGCCTAGAGCTTGAACAGCAGCGCCGTCTAGAGCTTGAACAGCAGCGCCGCCTGGAGATTGAACAGCAGCGAAGGCTAGAGATTGAGCAGCAGCGAAGGCTGGAGATTGAACAGCAGCGAAGGCTAGAGCTTGAACAGCAGCAGCGACAGTTGGAGCTTCAACAGCAGCAACGCTGGCTAGAGCTTCAAAGACAACAGCAGCAACGGCTTTTGGAACTCCAACAACAGCAACAGCTGTTGGAGCTTCAAGAGCAGCAGCGTCAAGTAGAGCTTCAACAGCAGCACCAACAATTGGATCTTCAGCAAGAGCATTGGTTAATGCAGCAGCAACAGCAACTAAGGAACCATCAATTGAAGTTGCAGCAACAGAGGCAGCAACAACAAAGAGAGCAACAGCAGCAACAACTGGCCCTTGAAAGGTTTTTGCAGCATCAGATGTCCAATGTTGGTTATGGACAGATGGGAGCAGACCAACTGAGAGAGAATATGCTTGATGAGGTCCAGTTTAGGATGCAAATGGCAGAAGTGCAGCAGAGTGATCGTCTTTCAAGACAAGTTAATCCTTCACTGGAGCAAATTATCCATGCCAAAATTGGTCACAATGCTCACCAAGAACCGGCAAGTGATCTCTTAGACTTTCTGTCGCAGATGAAACACGGTAGTATCCCCTCTTCAGACGAGCATATTCATTTCCAGCAGCAGCAATTTCAGGCACAACAATTGTCGTTAGCACTTAGGCAGCAATTGGGAATGGATGGTGAAAACCAAGTCAATAGCACATGGTCAGGTGATGATGTTGGTCAACCGCAGTCTGAGTTTGCTGTCAACTCTTCAGACTTCTATCAGCAGCGACTAAATTCAGATGAGGAGCATCAAAGAAACCTCAAAAGACATAATGGGTTTCAGGAACAGCATCAGAGTGGATCCTATGAGCCCACTTCTGAGGCCTGTGAGAGGCCAGTGCCTCCAGAGATCCAGTTAAATGGTCGTCACCAAGGTACTACTACATAAACAGGGGATACTCCATAAAATTTTTGTTTATGAGCAGTCTACTCGCCAAATAGGCTTAGTTTCTCCTGTTATTTTATCTGCAAGTCAGTAAACTTCTCATGATTTTGATGATTGACATGCAGGATTGGTGAATAACTATCACCATGGCAATAATGCGCAGCTAGAGAATGGTTGGCCTGAACGGGACATTCAACCCTTGGATGTTGATGTTAAGCAGCATTTAAACGATGTAGAAGCTGTTTCATACCCCAGGTCTTGGGGATATGCAGGAGGTGATGACCAAAACTCAAAGCAAGTGCAGGCAACAGGCAATGATTACGCACAAAGCACAACAATTTCATTCCCAGGTGATAACTCTTTGCCAACCATGTCTTCTACACCAACTTCCTAGTTTGTTCAAGTCTCACATTGTGATATTGTTTTGAACAACTCATTTGCAGGAGCGACGATGGATTCAAATTTAGGTTCAACAATGTCGGACGATATAGTTAAGGCATCCATGAGCAGTCAATCGGTAGAGGGGCCGAGGTTCGTTTCAAGTATTGAAGATCCTTCCCTCAGAAACACCATGGATGGCAGGTCGATTGGCAAGTCAACACTCGACTATAAAGACTTGAGAGAGCATGAAGGACAAGAGAAAATACTTGGGTCTAGAACTTCAAATGCAAGTCGGGGATTGGTATCTGAGATTCATCAAAATTTATTTGATCAAGGTGAACCTGTGAAAGAGGTTGTGGAGCTGCAAAGTAATGCAAACAGCAGGCACAGTAGTAGACATAGCTCGTTGAGCAGTGCTGGTAAAGGTTCCTTAATTTCTGTTTTGTACTTATTATAATTGTCATATATATTGTAGTGCGTTGGATCATCCTAAGCAGCACCAAAAACTAATGCAGGTGGCAATGGAAGCTTGAGTGGGTATGAAACAGGATTAGACAGAGCAATTAGAGAAGAGGTTACTAATGTCAGGTAGGAGCTGCCAATGCTTGGGGCCAAATTATTATTCAGACTTGGTTGTTTTTGCTCGAATGATTAAGAAACCTGCCTATTCTGCTGATGTTAATTTGAGTCTTGTGTTATGAACAGAGTGCCGCCACTTCCCACCAAGGTATCTGACAATGCTCCACCAAAAGTAACACTAGTCTCGCGATCTTTATCGTCTTCCAAGGATGTCTCGTCAAACATTCCCTCTGGTCCAAGCATGAAGCTGAAGAATTCCATCAACATGGCAGCATCTAATGGTACGTAACGCCCCCCCCCCCCCCCCCCCCCCCTTGTTTGTGGCTGTTGCTCACTGGTTTTTTATATAAGTTTACATGATATGCGGCGTGGGATTGGCGATTTTTCTTTTTCCCCAGAAAGGAGACACAATCCTGTAGCTGGAAAGGCAACGACAACAGCCCGGCCAGTGGACGAAACTAAGGTTACTTCGGCCAAGAAAGATGTGCAGTTTAGAAGAACATCATCTTACGCAGATGCTGCATCGTCAGAGGCATCATCGTTCATGGAAGTGCTTAAGAAACCAGTTGCCCATGAACTGGATGCAGGAAATGGTAGTAACTTAGAGTCGTTTGAAGCAGGACGAAGCGGGAAGAAGAAGGGGAAAAAGGGGAGGCAGATTGATCCTGCTCTTCTTGGCTTTAAAGTCTCGAGTAACCGTATCATGATGGGTGAAATCCAGCACCCTGATGATTAACTTTAGTTGTAAATTTTGCTGAATATCTTGTAGATGACTAGATGTAGATAAAAATGTACAAATGTACGTAGAAAACAGAGAACGCACTTTGGACTACGAGCCATCGACTTTGTATTTTTCCGTCATGGTTTGAGTTGGTGCCTTCTCTTCATAATGTGTTCTCTTTAGGCATAGGAAGATCATCTCCTTGTAATGCTGAAATCAGGGGAGATTGTAACTTAACAGCAGCTGTACGTTCTGAGTTGAGTGTTACCGTCTTTCACTTATCAGATGATATGATCAGGTTGAAAGGTCAGAAAGGAAACCGAAGCAGCTAGCGAGAATCTGTCGAACTTCCAAAGACTAACACCACTAGTTTCCCGGCCTGTGAATCCACCCCGAACCTCTCTGTCTATCGATCCCCTTGGAAATTAAGCTCGAATCTCAGGATATGGTTATTTAAGCTAGAAGATTTTGAGAAGTATGATGACTGTTAATGATCTATGCAAAAGCCAAACTGGCACCCCATATTCCAAGTAATTCTGTAATTTACATATATATATATAACAGGGACAGGGTTACTGTTCATTTTATAAAAGTTTTCCTCCTACCTGCGGCTCCACCATATCAAATATGTATCTTATTCAATCTGACGATTGACAATGAATTTGAGAAAATATAATGGCTAGAGATTTTTTAGAGAATTTGCCTGTTATATTCACTTTCATTGTATTATGTATGCACCCTATCCAATTTAATGACTTACGGTGTAACATATAAAAAGCAGGGCATGATTATTGTTCATTTTATGAAAGTTTTCCTCCTACTTACAGCTCCACCATATCAAATATGCACCTTATTCAATTTAACGATTGACAATGAATTTGAAAAAATCAATAACTAGAAATTTCTAGAAAATTTATCTGTTATATTCAGTTTCACTGTATAATGTATGCACCGTATCCAATCTAATGGATTTAAAGAAATCAATTGTTAGAGGCTTTTTAGCATAATATTTCATCGGAGTTTTTTTTTCACTTTACTCTTTATATTAAGTTTCATTATATCATGTATGTATCATGTGTAACGGATGACAGCGGATTAAGGAGATTAATGATGGAAGACTTCTTGAGCATATTATTTAAGTGAAACTTTTTTTTTTCTCTTTCCTCATCTTGCCCAATCGTCGATGATATTATAAAAGTTTGTCCCCAATGCGTAATCGGTATATATGGTGGAATCTTCTATATGTGCATATGGCGCAATCAGACGATTTGAAGTTGACATCAGATAGTTTGGAAAAAAGCACATAAAATTCAAGGGTGGAAAATAGAGACATTTAAAAGTTAATATTTTTATTTTTATCCTTCTCTTTTCCTCTTACTTTTTTTTCTTCTCGAATCTTCATCTACATTAGTTCTATCATCATGGACGATGATTGTTGCATATGCGGGTGTTCTTGTAATAAGAGAGGACGTCGCTGACGAAGAAATTCTCAATGTACTAGAGGGATCAGTTGGAGGTAATGTGGTTGGCGTATGTGATCTACCGCTTTCTGAACGAGAATCAAAGTCGAAGTTATGGCCGATGATCTGCGTAAAGCCATGAGAGGCGTTGTAGTCTCTGGAACGCCGACGTCTTGCTTCTTAAAGGACTCGAAACCACCACTGGAGAGCTTATTCGAGGAGGTTACAATGAAATTGCAACGTCGGTGCTGATGAAGGTGGGGTTAATTTGGAGTTGATCATTGTGACGAGTAGTATTACTTATGGTTGATGCATCCATGCTCATTCGTGAGACTAGATAGGGATCACGAGGTGCGATTAGCTAACATGGGCTGCTCTAGATTCCTTGATGGCAAAGGATTGATTTGGTTGGTGATTGAATTGATGATGATGAACAGTCAGTGTGTAAATATATATCGCAAGAACAAGAGGCGTTGAAATGAACAATATAATTCAAGACTTCCAAATATGTAGCTATTCTTCCTCTTCAAAGAGCAACAGATGAAAACTTAGCGCAGTTTGAAATCGGGTAAAAGAAGAAGACGGGAAATAAGAGATTGGGTATCTTGCTTTCAGCTTTGGAGACGAGGAGGAAACTCTTTTTGTCTTTGTAGTCAAACAAAGATTTTTCCTATCATCTCTACATGCAAATCAGTTGGGCGAGATCCCTTTTAGTGGTGCTGATGGGTGGATCTATAAGCAGTGTATTAGAGGAATTGATAGCGGCAACAACATTTATTAGAATTCTCTACGAATAAATCATGGTCGGAAGGGATGGATGGATATGGGAAAAAAGGAAGATTAGGAAGTAAAAAGGATAAATGCTCCTCCCATTTAATAATATGTTCAAAAAATTTCCAATCGTTAATTTCCTAAAAACCACTTCAACTGTTAGATTAAATTATATGTATGTACACATGATTTGAGCAAACATGTGGAAAAATAAGGGTTAGTAAAAAGAAGGTTTTAATATTGGTTTCAAAAACTATAAATAGTTAACTGCTTTTTATATATATGGTATTTTTAAGAGGGTTGTCAGAAAATAGGGTTGATATATTATCAACATACGAATATGAATCAACAAACATGTTTATTATATAATATTAACCAAAAAATGGTAAGTTTATTTTTTCATGTAACAATCACAGGTTAAATTGAAAAACTAAAATTCTTTAAAATCTTAAATTAGTTTAAAATTTATAAAGTTAGTGAATTATATGACCCGCACCTTGCCTGGGAGCAATCTAGTTGTTCTAAAAGCAGAAACAAAACGACTACAACCTTCTAACTCCAAGGGTCAGTCCTGCCACAGAAATCATATCATAGATTGAAAAGGTGAGTCTATGGCAACCACAGAAGATTTGATTTGGGTTTTTAGTTAGAACCTTATAAACTCGATCTCTAGACTCCAGTACGAGGTCTAACACGTTCAACTCGACGATACAGCTTCAATGATACTAATGCTTTCAAGAGGAGCCATGCCAGTACAGGCTATAGCCTGAACCTGAGAGCTACTTGTGGGGAGCTTCTTTGCTCATCATCACCTCTGATTTCTCGAACTATAGCAGACATTTCGCGAGGAAGTAAGCGAAAATTGAAAGAAACAGGAGGAGCAGGAGATAGTAATGTCAAATCACTCAAGGAGTAGTATGCCAATCTGCTGCAAAAGCAATTTCTGTATATACTACGTATCTCTGAATTTCTATATGATACAATAACACACAGACAACAAACTGATCATCTATCACTCCATCCAGAAGCTGGACAAGGAACCAAATAATTTCCCAAAAACAAAAAAGAAAAAGATTATGTCTGCAACTATAATTCAACACACCTCTGTGAAGGATCAAACAACTTCCAGCACCCAAAAATTCCCAACCTATTTCTGGCCATGCACACTTTCCACCTGCACCAAGTTCCACAACCCCACAAAAGGTAAAGCAAATCAGACATTAACATCAATCAATCAATCATAATTTGCACCACTGAGGCTGAACATAGCAAACTGAGAAGAAATCAAAGAAAGGAAGAACCTTTTTGTATATGGAGTCTCTGGGTTGCTCATGTACAAACAAGCAATGAAAGGCAGTGCAAAAGACCAAATCCAATCAAAATCCCCTAATTTGATTGAATTCCTTTCATCCACCAGCCCTCCATTCCTCTCTTTTCTTTTTCCTGTCTCACCAAGCAACAAATATATGACAACAAACCATGACCAAGTACTATCCTTTCCCCTCCCAATATCAACATTTCACTGTCCTGACTCTGGAGAATCATCTTTCCCAGCTTCCTGCCGCTGATTCTGACTCTGATGTTGCTGATTCTGACTCTGATGGTGTTGAAGATTAACTCTAGCTTGGCCCATCTGCTGATAAATTTGACTCAAAGCCTGAGGATTCATAACTCCAATATGACCATCCTGTGACAACCCAAGCTCCAACCCAGGTAACTGCTGGCTATTACTACCACCACCAGTCCCCCCACCTAAAATCGATGCAAAACTCATATGCCCATCAAACCCAGCAGGGAACCCAATTTTGTGCAAGTAAGAAGAAGGATTCTCAACCGTCGGACCAAACCCACAACCCATAGGTGGCCATAACCCACCCCCACCAGCCCAATTTCCACTAGCAGTTGCCCTACCACTCAAATCATCAATCTTTACTGGATTGTGATGGAACCCAGATGGAAAATTAACAGTACCAGTACCAGAAGAAATGGGTACAGGTCCTGCAGAAGCTAGGGCAGAAGCGGGAATAGTACCAGTACCAGTTGCAGCAATGATTGAAGGCTCAGCTTGATGGAGAAGCCACTGGATGGTCTCGCCGTCGGATTTGTGGCCCAATTCTCTGGTCAATTGGAAGATTCTTGCAGCGCAAAGTGCAGGCATCCTTATCCTCCTCCCTCTCCCTTCCACTTTTGTGTGCCTGTCTTTGTTTGAGCTCCTTTTTGGTGCCAACTGCTGATTAGTATTCTGCTTCTTGCTATTGGGTTGTTGTTGTTGTTGTTGTTGTTGTTCCTGCTGTTGTTTCTGGTCTGCGATTACTATCTGGAAGTCTTTGATTTCTGCTGCTGGTGCCTTCATGTTGGTGGCAGCAGAGGGGAAAGGTGGCTGGTTTAGGAAAGTTGGGAGGTCATGGTGGGATGATGAAGAAGGAGGTGAAGAAGGGTTATGGTGTTTGGAGTTGGAGGACTTCTGGTTTTGATCCATTAACTACTACTGTAAGGGGAAGATTTGGTGGGCTGAGAGATTCTTTAAGAGGAAAAACAAAGCTTTAAAAAAAATATAAGACGGGGGGATTCTCTGCTGCCACTTCCCTCTCTATCTGTCTTTTGTAAATGTTGAACAGAAGGTGGTGAGAAAGACACAAAGTCTTGAGCTTTCATGAGTTTTCACTGCTTTTTTGACAAATTTTAAAAAACCTTTCAAATTTTTCAATCATAATAAAGATGCTTGCTTGATGGGATCATAAATAATTAATTAAAAAGTTGTATAAACCCATTCTTTATTTATCATAACTGCTCTTATGGTTATACATTTAAATTTGAGTCGGTCAAATTTGATAAATCAGTTAGAGATTTTTAAGGTATGAGTAAATTTGATAACCGTTAAATGCGTGTACGAATAAGATATGAATATTGAAGTATTCGAACCTGAACCCAAATCGTTAATTAATAGATTATTTTAATTTTATAGTTAGCATATTAAAATATTTGAGCTATCTAATTTGACTTATTTATACAAGTTTTTGAAAATTGATAAGAGTTTGTAAGTCGGTCTAAAAACCTATCAGTATCAACTTTACTACCGCAAATGCTATTTAAGATGAGCAATACCTGAACTCTGAACTACAATAAATATTAACTATTTGAATCCGAACCAAACCGTTATCAAATCAACCTATATAATTACTTCAACAACCATATCCAGAACTCCGACACAATAGTAAAGGAAATGTGAGGGATGATGAACACTCGTGATTTGTCAAAGTGGATGACTTATTTGAATGAGTTGATGACAATAAATGACAAGAAGTTCCTTGAGTTTCTCCAATGACAAAGATGCCCCCAATAAAAGTTTGAAAATACAAAATTAATAATAGAAGAAAGATAACCCCAACTCTCGAATTTGAGTTGAAAGTGATTTGTGGGAATTTTGTCTTAATCTACAAAGTAAACATGATATTATTATACACCATACAAAATAAAAATAAAATGAGGCAATCTATGCAAAACAGCCAAGCAATCACCATTGTTATTGTTAATCATTTGTTTTAAGTAGATGGTTGCTTAGATAGGTTTAACTAAGTGCCTTTGTGATTCCCATAATTGAAGGCTTCTTTCAAATCCCAACTTTGTGTTTTGAATTAGTTATGACATTTATCCATGACAAAAAGAAGAAGACAATTTGTGTTTAGAGAATAGGCTATATTTTACATGGAAAACATTGAGTAAATTTATCACCTTTGTTGATTATGATTTATTATCTCTTATTGGAATTCATAAGATAATAAAATTTCAAATTTTAAAAAGTATGTTGACTATTTATACAACAAATTTTATTATTCATTTCTTTCTTTTGAATTATCACGTGCAGATCAAATATTGGTTTTTAATCCAATAAATTGCTCAATGTCATTGTCTTTTGAGGCAATCAATCTTAAATGTGAACTAAGTACTTGACAATAAGACTATTTTAAAAAAATTATCTTATTAATAAGATCGGATGAAAATTTTAATTCAAAAAAATCATTTTTAGTAATTAATATACATTATATTCTAAACACAAATGACATTCAAAACATTTTCCTCCATCGAAATTTTACAACCATTTCACTTCCTTTGTCATTTGGTCTCAATTGATATCAATAGGCAAAGGGAAAGTGGACATTTTTAATTATACAAATTTATATATACAAAAAAAATTGAAAGTGGCTTTGAAATTGAACAAAAATTCAAAAGTTGCAAGTTGGTATGATTAATGATGTTTCCTCCCTTTTCTTCCAGCTGCAGAAGAAATCAAATCTTAAAGATAAGGGATGAAGGATTTGTCATGAAGTCATATTCTTTGGCCCAAATCACTCACTTGACAATGACAAACTTTCAACTTATTTCTATTAAAAATATATGTGAAAATAAATTAAGTATATATATATATATATATATTTATTTATTTATTTATGATAATTTCAGTGGTATCTATGGCATGTAACTTTCATGCAACTCTTAATTGGTCACCATAATGGGGGAGATTTTGATTTCCTTTCACAACTTCTTTTCTTTTCTTTCTAGCTAATTCCTCACTTTGATCATATTTTTCATTTATTGCCTTTTATCATTATGCTGCACCAAACTTGATTATGAAGCAACCATAGCATGCATCACACCACAAGAAAATATGATTATGTATTAATTTTTTTATTAGGGATTTAGTCATGATTAAAACATGCGCCGAGTTGAATTCGGATTCGAATAGTTCTATTAAATGATGTCATTTATTAAAGACTAAATAATTCATTTCACTAAACGTATTTTTCTTAACCAATACTAATTAAGTTAGTTTAAAGGAAAATTTAAATACAGAACTATTCATTATCCATTTTTATTTAAAATAAACTTGAATGTGCTGGCAATTTATTTTTCTAAATTTGGACTATTTTGATTAAATATATGATTTTTTTATCATATTCAATGTATGATTGTTACTTTTTACCAGGTCAAATATGGATAACAGTTAAATAAATTTTAATAGATCGCTTAACTTTGTAAAAAAAAATAAAAGCTAAAACTTCAAATAATATCATTGAGCTGAATTATGTAAACATCCAAATTTTTTACATTTAATTTAGTACACAAAAGATGAGAGTAGGGATTCCTTGGATCCCTCTAGTTCCTTCCTTGGCTAAGCACCACTAGATCAGAGTTCAAAATATACCGAATCGGATTTCTAACTCTCAACACTAAACATAGGATCTTTAATGTGTTTGTCTTTGTTTTCCATTGTTATAAAAGCTAGCGTAACTTTAGTTTAATCATATATTCATAATAACAATATCGTTAATTAGATACCAAATTATACATTTTTCCAACAAACCAATTCTATTCTGAAAGTTAAAAACAACAAGAAGAAGAGTATGCTAATTAGTGACCTATAAATGCAATTTACCCACTTCCTTAAGAGAATCTAATCCCATTACTTTATAAAGACTATGGATATGATTAGCAATGATGGTGGTGCTAGTGATTTGCAATTGCTATTCATTTTTCATGATTACTCTTTAATTAATTTGTTTTCTAAATACTTTGTTTGGGTGTTTCCTATGGTGGAGACAAGAGTAGCTACTTGTTTTCTTTTTTTTTTATTGAAATTTTTGATGTTTGAAGAATCATCCCTTCTCTCCAATTAGGACATAAATTCAAATCCCTTAAATTATGGAGGAAATTATGAATAAATAAATAATAAAAATATATGTAATTGAATTCAAACACTTTGAATTATGGAGGAAATTGTGAATAAATAAATAATGAAAATATATGTAATTGAATGGAGTTAAGATGCTTGCTTTTGCATTATTGAGCCAACAATTTTCAAACACTTACTTCTTCTCACATCCCATTAAAGAGATAAAAACTTTGGGAAAATCCCAATAGAGGTAGCTGGCTACCTCCCACTACTCATCCCATCTTTTCCAAAAGTCGCAATTACTGTTCCATCGTATCAGAATATATTGCACTAGAGATCTATTAGATAGTGTTTTGGCACGTTGGTCGATTTCATATTTTTCTTTCTGATTTTATTAAATTGGTTAAAAATTAATGATTTGTAGACTGCTTAATTTATGATCTATAACAATGTACTTTTATGTACCCATAATTTAGGTGACCATTGCTATGTTATTTTTAAAATTTGTGCACACATGGATATCTATGCAATAATTAACTGAATGATATAAATTTTAGAACAATATATGATTAAGAAACAATTATCTATAATTTCATTTCCCTTCCCGTTCTTATTCCATGTCATTTTTCAACTACCTGACACAAAATGCTAATTGTAATTGATAGATTTAAAACTAAGTTGTAATTTTAAATTTTAATAATTAATATGTAAAATGTAACCTCAATTGACCCAAAGAAAATTATTGAAAGAAGGATCATGTTGAGTTATGCTTAGGTTTGATTGATACGTCCCATTCAAACCAACTCAACTCTATTCGTATTCTGAATTATTCTTGTTAAAAGAATATCAAAAGAACGATCGTGTTATATGGACTGTGTTTAAGTTTGATAGATATGTTTAATTCAAACTGACTTAACCTGATTAAGTTTCTGAATTGGTTTAGAACCCTCAAATTAAGAAAATGTAAGCTCAGTTGTGGTGTTAAAACGATATTGAAAGAAGATTGATTCGAAGTGATTTTATATAGTGTACAAATGAACAACATATTAGCCTCGTTTAATGTGATATCAATGAACAATATGATTGAATATACTTGAAAATGTTGAGTGTGATGTGCATGTAGGGCGTATACCAAAAAATGGAGAAGTATCAAAAGTACCGGTAGGGGAATATGGATTTAAGGAAATTGATTAATTTAGTAAAGCATCCATACTTTAGTTGTATAAGATAAGTAAAATATAATAATTTTTAACGAGGGAGGTTTTCTTTTCTTATAGTTTTTTCGGATTTGGAAATCACACTGGTTTCTATATATTCATCGATTAGTTGGTGATCTAATTTGGAATGAATCTTGACTCTTGATGATGAATGTTGAGATTGCCTTTAGAGGTGGACTTTGAGTCTGGCCGCCCAACACTACAACAATTTTCTAGGCTAATGCTGCATGTTTAATGGTGGCTCTACAACCGCTGTTAGAAGGATTATATAATATTAGTTTTGTTCACGGTGACAACGGATATTTCTTCGCTGCTATAGATTGAACTTTAACAACGGATATAAATAGCCGTTAAATTTAATAACGGATTATATACGCTGTTACTATGCGGAATAAATATCTAGCTAGAGTTTCTAATTGGACCTTCGTTGAGTTTGAACAACTCTGCACAACTATGGACTGAGTGAGTGCTTGATACTTTGAGCCTTGTCTAGACGGGATAGCGTAGGCTTCCCTGAATCCTAATTTTGCTTCTTAATGAACTGGTCTAGTAGAGTGATTAAAGATGAGATGGCGGACCACTCATTAGGATTCTCATTTGAGCATATTTGCAGGTTGGTTTCCAGACTGTAGATCAAGTCATGATTGCTCTTCAAAGGATACGACTTCATTACAGAGAAAAGTGTACTCAAATTGAGAAGGAAGGCATTTACAGTGAAAAAATCGCCAAGTAAGAAGTGAAATGGTCTCATTAGTAACTGGGAATCAAAATTACAGCATGAATGTACTTCTGCAGAATGAGATAGATAAAAAACACAGTTGCATGTTTTCTGTAGGGTCTGGGTGATATTTTACAAGGGGTTTCGGTCAACTAGTCAATCATGAATAAGAATCACTACACTCGACTCTCATCACTCATCACATAACTACAAAGACAAAGTATACGGAAGAGAGGAGACTCAGCAACTTCCTGGAAGCTAAGGGAGACAGACAGTACACTTCTTGGAAACTTGTAACGAATCTTCGTTGCTCTGTAATATGTACAGGACTCATCATCTTAGCTAAGCTAGCTAGAGGGGCAAATGGAAATGGAGACTGGACATCATCATGATGATCAAGCTGAGGCTGATCCAAACAATTCACTGTGCCGGAGCCTCACGTTCCCTCTCTACTGCCCTAAATTCCGGTCTGTATCTCAAACACAATACATTCCAGCCACTCCAAGGGCTATCAACTACCACTACTACTCTAGCGCTACGCCATCCATCTCCGACGACATCAGCTCCATCTCGTCATCCTCTTTATCTGCCGGTAGCTTCTCCTTCCCCATCGCGTCTACCCTTGATGTATCATCCCAAGTCAAGAAGTTGGTTGAAGACTTGAACAGCACTTCAATTGACACCCAAAGGGAAGCAACATGGCGACTCCGGTTCCTTGCGAAACATAACATGGACAATCGGATCGCAATAGCCAACAGCGAGGCTATTACCTTGCTGGTGAAGTTACTCCGTTCAACGGACATGATGGTGCAGGAAAATGCCGTCACAGCACTTCTCAACTTATCCGTCAACGACAACAATAAAAAGGCCATTGCTGATGCAGGAGCCATCGAGCCGTTAATTTATGTCCTCGAAACCGGGAGCCTAGAGGCAAAGGAGAACTCGGCTGCCACTCTGTTTAGCCTAGCTGTCGTGGACGAAAACAAGATTAGGATTGGAAGATCCGGTGCAGTGGACCACCTAGTTGATCTATTGGAGAACGGAACTCCAAGAGGAAAGAAGGATGCAGCAGCAGCTTTGTTCAACCTATCAATCTTCGAGGAAAACAAGGCTAAGGTTGTTGATGCTGGTGCTGTGAAGCACCTTGTGAAGCTGATGGACCCAGCAGCCGGAATGGTGGACAAAGCAGTCGCGGTTCTAGCAAACCTCGCAACCATCCCCGAGGGGAGCAATGCGATCGGCCAGCAAGGAGGGATCCCTGTCTTGGTCGAAGCAGTCGAGCTGGGCTCCGCGAGAACGAAAGAGAACGCAGTAGCTGCTCTTCTGCAGCTTTGCACCAACAGTATCAGGTTCTGCAACATGGTGCTCCAACAAGGTGCTGTGCCGTCATTGGTGGCATTGTTGCAGTCCGGCACACCGAGGGCTAAAAACAAGGTATTCTTGTGTTGGTCTTTCATGATTTGGTTATGAGGGATTTGTGATTTAACATATTTGGGATTGTGGTGGGTTGCAGGCGCAGTTGCTTCTTAGCTACTTCAGAAACCAAAGGCATGCTGGTAGGCAATATCATGCTCTTGGAGATCAAACATTTGATTCAAAAACCCTGTGTAAATGATTTGTGGAAGTTATATAAAAAGCATCGTAAGGTTATTTGCACTTGGAATTTGCATTTGAACGAACTTCCCGAGTCCTTTTTTGTCGAGTACTTTTTGTCGAGTAGAGATTTTCAGTCAATATAAAATAGAAAGCACAAGTAAACATTACAAATGGTGTGTGGGGTATATTTCCCAAGGAACAGGAGTCCCCCTGTTGCTTCCCTTTTGTACAACATACAAAAGTTCCTTTGTTTTCTGTAGGTTCTGGGTGATATTTTACAAGGGATTTCGGTCCTCCAGACCTCACATCAGTAACCACTATACATTTACACAATCTCAGACTACTACAGTCTGCTTTCCTATCAAAAGGTACAACAACAGATGAACTGGAATTTCAGAGACTGGTTTGGTTCAAACCTCATCTACTCAAAGCAGGGCCAAAGTACATACAGATGGGAGGATTGACCCTCAAAAGAGACAGGATCGCCGAAGGTATGGTCCATATCCCATCCCCGCATATCAACCCCGACGCAACTGCACCCGCATAATCTTCTGAATCCTTCCGATTAATCCGTTCCCACACGAACAGTATCACCGTCCCAACGAACATGTCGACTGCGAAGTAAGCTCCGATGTAGAACGGGATCGCCATGGCCATGGGAATAGGGATAAACTGGGAGATCTTCTTAGGAGTAACGTCTCTGAGTAGGTTTATCACCAATGCAGCTACAAAGAAGGCACAGCATATTGCGAGACAATGCTTCGGAAGTTCGGACAAGCCTTCCACACCTAGGATTGCCATTTCCCTGAATATGACTGCATATGGGGCCTTGTACGGTCCATCTGGCGATCCGATATCAAATGCACTCCAGAATAGCCAGAACGTTAATGGGGCGATTACGCATCCCATAGCTGTTCCGATCAACTGGCTGACGAACATTGACTTTGCTGACGATAGCGTAAGGTAACCTGTCTTGAAATCCTGCATGAGATCAGCTGCTGTTGAGACAATGGTCATCATCACTCCACAAGCTGCTAAACCGCCAACTACTCCTCCGTTTGGCCCGATTATGGAAGCAATGACAAAGAGTCCGATTTTCCCGTAGGTTGATGTCAAGTTCCAGTCTGTTAGCCCTGTCCCATAAGAGTTGCAGAATGCGAGAGCTGGGGCGATCAAATAGCATGCCAGAACCAAATACCACTTGAGAGGGTGGAAGATCAATGGCATTGTCGAAGTTGATATTGCGGCCAAACAGACATATCCGGATGCTGCAGACCATGTTGGTATTCTGTCTTTTAGAAATACCGCATCTCTCGTTTTCTGCTCCAGTAGCACTTTGGAAGTCTCATCATTTACGATAGCACCTTACACAAAAAAAAACATCTTATTACTACTCTTGCCCAATAGCACGAGTTTGGTGCGAAGTAGGTCGGGGGGGGGGGGGGGGTAATGGGGTGGGGAATTCATGGCTAATGTCATCCGAATAGAGACCCTTGAAATCATTGAAAATGTTTCAAGTATGATAGTTTCAAACGAATTCCTTCAAATCAAAATACTGGAACTCTCACCTTGAATCTCTGCGATAACGGGAAGCTTGTGTTCTTTTGTGCTTTTGTTGAACATTTCCAGTGTACTTATCCAGATAATCTTGACTAAATTGTAAAGGCCATCCCCAAGAATAAGGGCAATCGATATGAATACCTACAAACAATGAGACAGTGATAGAGACATCAGATGAAAGTTTTGGTCAATGTAAGGTTTAATGGGCCAAAATTGGTGAGCCAAGGAGCAAAAAGTTAATGTTGTGTATAACGGTATTCCAAATCTCCCAACTAACATTTAGCTTTGTGAGGGTGATGCTGTATTCATGGAATGTTGAATACAATAATAGATTAAACTGTTCAATACCGTACCTTATATCCATAGAGACCCTTGAAATCATTGCTTCCGAGGTCAGCTGGATAACAGTCACCAGCACGCTGAGAGACGTAGGGCCACAGAAAACCCCATGAGATGATAGCTCCAAAAAGACAGGAGCAGTTAACAATGTGCGGACAAATAAGACCACATCCGACATAAGTTGGACTGAAGTCAAAGTAAAACCTGCAGTAGTTGAGGCAAGTAAGATTAAGAATCTTGATGCGTACAAGGATGATATGTGACAGTAACATCGATATATTATTTCTAGTTTTGCAATTCCAGTAGGTCTAGCAACTTACGAATTCTTGAAAAGGGTCAAACCAAGACTTGGGAAGTTGTCAAATCCACAGGAGTCACCAACACCACTGAAGAACCACTCGAAGCAGCTCCAAACAAAACTTAAGCTCAAGTACTTCCCAAGACACTTGACTTGCTTCCTGTAATTCGAAAAAAGGCGCATGAATTTTTTTGGATAAACTAACAACTATATTCATAAACACAGAGAATTCAATTGCCTGTTTTGTGCAAACTCACCCAGCAAGCTCAGCTCCACTGTCCGTATGGAAACTATTGATCAACATTGCGGTAGCAGTGCCACTTGGATATGTAAGCTTATAATCCATGACCATAACCTATCATTGATTAAAACAGGGATCGGAGTTGAAGTCTCGAAGAAAGATGCATGACATTAAATTGGCAATAATACAATGTTAGATACGACATAACAAGCAGCAGTATAAATCATAGGATTCCTACAGGCCACATGTTGAACTGCATACAAGAAACTAATTTGGTAGAATTCTGTACCGATTGACCGATTCTATCACAGTTTTGTTACAATCTTACTCTTAAGCACTACTATCTCTGATTCACAAAAGTTACTTATCATTAATCCCCCCCCCCCCCCCTGACTTTTGTGAATCAGAGATAGTAGTGTTAATCGCCAAAAAGCTACCTTGCGGAGTGGAACAAGGCTAAAAAGCCCGAGAAAGCTGACAATGAACATAAATCCAATCATCCATCCTAATCCAGGTTAATAACATCCTCTGCCCGATTTCCGGGATAATCTTTACCAATCAATTCGTATGTTCTCTCATCCAAAGCAAGCATGTAGGAACCGAATCCACCTATCACCCATCAAAGAACATCAACAAATTAACCAAAACAACAAAATCAAAGTAAGGAACAAAGCGAATTCGGTGAAATTAGGAAATGACGTAAAAGCCGTACCGCTGAAGGCGAGGCCGTAGCTAGCCACGACACAGGTTTGGATCACCGTATTTTCTTGTTTCGTAAACGGAACAACGTCAAACCCAAGTTTGGACATGAATCCCGTCCATGATTTGACTAAGAAGAAGCCGAGCAGACCGGCGGCAACATTCAAGGACGGAATAATTCCGACGGTGAGATTCAGCTTATGCGTGATGATGCAGAAAAGTCCACCTAACAAGGCGCTCACAACCAGTCCTCGTATCGTGATCTGCTCCTTCCACTCGGGGACCTGATCTCCGACGAACTTGGCCGCGTTGTCAGGTTCCGGTAGCAGCGATTCGGATATCTCGCTCCCCATTGCCGATCGGCGGCGCCTCTTTTTTCTCGACCGGTAAGATTTAGAGATCTGGAAGTCGTCACGGTAACAGTTAGGATTGGGTGCGGGTGTAGTGTAGAAATTGGCAACTGGAGATTTTAAATTTAGAAATGAGGTGACACGTGGGGGCGTCCAATCCGTTGGATCAGTTTAGGTAAGGAGAGTACTGTTTGTTCTGTTATGGTTTGCGCTTCCCGCCAAAAAAGGGTCAGTTGTTTAATACATTGTGCGGTGACGTAGACTTTTTGGGATTACGCATGGGCTTTGGATTTTGCCATCGGCTGCTAGCAGCGGATATTTCCTAATTTTGCCTTCTTTTCTTTTCGCTCGTAAATAACTGAGCTAAGGAGCCATTTGGATACTCACATATTTTGAGACCGTTTTTAGGGCGGATAGGGTAAAAAATCGCATCGCGAATTATCACATTTTATGATTTATAATTGATTCAAGCGGATCTTTGCTTCCTGTTATTTCTATTTAATTATTTTTCATCAATCAAATTGTGAATTATTTTTCTATTATTCCAGTGTTAATTTTATTTTAATTTATTATTACTCATATATTCCACATTATTATATAATGATATTTCATATGTTACTATATTACTAATTAAATATTATTTTAATATTTATCTTATTTTAATTCAGTATCACTCGCATATAATTTAAATGTTATTATAGGATAATAATAAACATTATCTTACAAATTATTATATTATTAATTTTATATTACTATAACATTTATTATATATTTCAACCATTAAATATACTCTATCAGCAGAAAAACAGGCCCTTCCGCGGAAGCCATGCCACACGTATTATCTTCACTATCTGACCTCCTTTTATGGGGATTTCATAGTTATCCCATTCAGTTTGGCAATTCCAGCGCTGATTCGTCCAATATAGCGGCGCCTGTCCTGTGGCTAAGATGGCATCAGCATTCCTCGAGCTGCTCAAATGGCTGTATCCCGAGAATAGTCGGTATGGGCCTTCAGCCGAAGAACAAACACCATGTATACAACACCCAAAAACACAGAGCATGGAACAAAAAGGGTAATTTACGAATTTAGTGTGCCATCACTATACTATGTGAGCGAGTGCAAAGGTTCCTAATTTAAACAGGAAGCACATCTTTCTCGAGAAACCCTCGCATCTGCATTCTCCATGAATGATCTACAAGACTGGTGAACTCTCTGCAACAGTAAAAACATGAATAAGTGAACCATTTCTTTCAGCAAAATACACAGCTTGGTTTGGCATGTGGGAATGTTGAATGGAATTCGGATGGGAATCGAAAAGTTGGCTCCCAAAAATTACACTTCGTCAGTTCGTTGGGAGCATCCCATCCAACTTTCCATATGTCAAACCAAGCCGTAAACTAGTACAATGAAGACAACAATCAAATCAAGGCAACACTACGATCTCTCCTAAGAATCAGTAATTTCAGTTGCCTTTGCAAGAATGACTTGGTCTTACAGATCCTAAATAACCGTTATGAATCAATAGTGGGGACTTGCCTAAACTGGATTGAATCAACAGAATATTCAACATGCGAAACAACACATAGAAAGGCATATCAGTTCATCAGAAAACTATCAAGACTTACTTGAGGTCATGGCTGACTACCAACACAGTTAATTCTTTCTTCAGCTGCTTTAAGAGCTTTACAACATCTGCCCGAGGTTTCCAATCTGGTACAGAAAAGGTTTAAGAGATGGTAGTTGAGCAATTGAGAAACAAATAATTAGATAATTCATAAAACTTAAAAGTAACTCAAGCAACTAGCATTCATTCCCTTGTACAACATGCTCATTCGGTTAAACCTTTGTGAATGAACCAGCTAATGGTTGCTAACAGTCGTGATACCTAAGGCTGGCAAACATTAAAATTTAGGTACTCAAGTTAAATTTGAATGCAGTAACTAAACCACCATTGTTTTGAGTTAGCTATCTCTCCCGTTTAAAGACATAGGTTGAGAGATCAAGATTAAGGAGTATGTATTCCTATGTCTATCTATCGAAATGTGGTAAAACCCCAGGAAGCTAAGAGACTTGTTAAAATGAGGCTAGGACAGTACTGCAGAATTCATGGATGCAAAGCTAGCTTGGTTGCTCATCACAAGAATACATACCAAGACCAGCAAGTGGCTCATCCAGTATCAGTAAATCTGGTACTTGTACCTGAAATCAATAAAATGATACTCATCAGCAAGTCGAACCATTACTAAAACAAAATAATACACAAGCACAAATTCCTTAATACTCACTAATTGAATTGCCAGAGCAAGTCTGCGCTTGTATCCACCACTCAGAGACTGAGGATCTTTATCCAAAGATATTCCATTCAGACCAACCTAAGGTTACAATTACTCAAAGCACAAATCAGAAGGAGAGATATACTACTAAATACTAGAAACTAACATCGCAGATCGCATCATCAGTTTACCCAGTTAATAGCCCTCTGAAGATTTAAAAGAAGCTGCTCCCTCACTTGAAGAGTGCTTTTTTGCCTAGGCCATCCAAATGTTACTTCATCCAGGATGGTATCAGTCACAAAATACCTAGCAGCAACAGAAACCATTCACGTCAGTTTTTAATAAATCATACACACGTAGAAGAAAACAGAAGGAAGAAAAGCATTTTCATTTTGTATTTGGTATCTAATATTCACAAATACGAACACTTCATGTGATGCCATACCTCACTGATAGTATAAAGACTGGAATTCATCCGACAAATAGAAGGAATACTCACAAACATATAAACCCTCAGACGATACCTCTCAGGAAATTGAAAGACTATACCGACTCTTTCAGGACAAAGAAGCTCCGGAGAATGACTCGGACTGCCATCACTCCCATATCTTTGGATGCAAATGCTACCAGAAGTAGGCTTGTTCAACCCTGCAAGAAGCTACTCAGCAAGAAAACGTCCCAAGTGTCACAATCGTTACTACGAACAAATGCAAAAGCAATATTGGTTAACATTTCTCCAAGTAAGTAGCTTCAAGTATACCTGCAGGAGAGTAATTTTTCCACTTCCACTCTGCCCAAAAATCAAGCCAAGGCTGCCAAAACACAAAAGAGTAGACCATTTCTCTCAGGTAAAGCATAATGAAGCTAGAGCGAATCCAGGATGTAATACAACAGTGAAACGGATTCTCTCTAATTTTGGTATACAACAAGAGAAAGATTAATTTTGAAGTGAGGAACGAGCTAAGTACCTCTTTTCCGGGAGAGAAAAACTGACATCGTTCAAGAGGTTGAGCTGTGTCCCAGGAGGTCTATAACTAACATTTCTAACCTAAAACGAAAATCAATCAAATTAGGAAGATTTAATCCCAGACTATGGAGAATTGGAAGCTAAAGCCGAGAGGAGAAGCTCACTTCGAAGCAAGAGTGGGCGCAGGAAACGCTTGGAGCTCTTCCAATTCTACGTAAATTCAGGTTTCTGTGGACACTTTCTTTTATCAAGTGAGACGACTAATGGAAAGTGAAATGATTCGCACTGCGGAGAGCATAAGACGAGGAAGTGAACGGGAGCTTGCCTGGAGTGGAACCGATGAGAGAAAAGCGCCGGTGATTGGATCGTTCTGACGCCGGCGGAGTAGCTGGGGATTCCGGGAAAGGCCGCCATTTTCCCGGCGGGAAGTCTATTGAAGCAGGAAGAATTTACGCTAAATGGTTAATATTTCTGTTACAGATATTCGGGCTGAGCTCAATACCTGATTTAAAAATGCGAGGCGGGCTCTCCACTTTCGGCCCATCCCTTTAATTCCCGCTTCTATTCTTTTGCATTTATTCCCAGCCGGCATTGAAATCAGCGGACGGCAACCGGCCGGCTGCTCCGGACGAGTTTGTCGCGGCGGCGCTCATTCACTCAGAGACGGAGGAACGCACGCTTGTCTGGCGGTGGTACTTCATTCTACCGTAGTGGAGGGCAGGCGAGCAAAATAAGTAGATTAGCGACGGTGATCATGTTCGCGGGATTGCTAGGGCTCGTTTGGGTACTTTGGCAGGAGCTCGAATATGTTGTGATTTTCCATTGAATCAAGAACCAGGGCGGATTACAGGTGAAATTGAGTCTGGCTGTTTCTACATCTGCAGGTATCAAAACTCTTTCTCTCAGTTTCAACTCCAGCAAATATGTGAATATCTTTCTGATGCATTACGATAATAACTAAAAAGCATTGTTTTTTGTCTCATGTATTGGCAATGATGTCCCGCGTACTTTATTTGGAAGGATATATAATGTATTAGTAATATCACATACAAGTAGGGAAGAGCATTGCTGCAATACATTGAAGTTGATTAGTTTCTAGTAAAGATCTGGATTGGCTAGCTTTGGTGTAGGGACAACAATTAGCGGTTTCTCCAACTTGACGACGATTCCAAACTTATCTGTCAAATCCACCTCTGTCCCCTGTGCTAGCTTCCATTCAAATGAGTGGAGCAGCGAAGCAAGAACGTATTTCAGCATCTTCTCCGCCATTGGAAGCCCTGCACAGACTCTCCTTCCTGTTCCAAATGGGAAGTACTGGCAACTGTTGCCCACGTAGTCCAAGTTGCTTGCAGTATTATTCTCCTCTAGGAACCTGCCGGGTCTGAATTCCAGAGGGTTGGTCCAGAGCTGTGGATCCCTGTGGATTGCATAAGCGTTAATGAATACAGTGACACCCTTTGGAATGGTGTACCCGCCTAGTTTGCAGTCCTGGCTGGGGCAACGCGGAACCAGCATGGGCAGTGGTGGATGCAGGCGGAATGTTTCCTTAATCACTGCATCCAAGTAGTGTAGTTGCGGCAGATGTAACTCTTCCACAATGCTTCTTCTTCCTACTACTTCATCTAGTTCTTTGCAGACCTTTTGCATTGCGTCTGGATGTTGCATCAACATTGCCATTGTCCACTCTATCGCCGTTGCTGTAGTGTCTGTTCCGCCGATAATCGTATCCTGTAAAAGATAGGCAGCACTGAGTTTTGGTTAATTGTCTTTTATGTTGGTTGTCTGTCAGATAATACGCATGAACAACTTTTACTTGAAGAATGCCCTTGAGTTGACTGTCTGTAATGGATAATGCAGCATCTCCTCCATTGCTACTGTTGAGATCTAGGAGAATCTGCAAGAAGTCCTTGGCATCTTTGAATTCGCCATCTCTCAAATATGAAACCAGCTTCCTCCGCTCGCTGATCACAGAATTGAGAAGTTGATTGAATTCCTGCTGCAGCTTCCTGGATTTCTTCTCGATCCCCTGCAAGTCAAACCTGGCAAGTGCAGGAATGAGGTCCGAGATGTTTGGTGCTGCAATCAGCACCATCACTTCACCTGACAATTTCTTAATCTTGGCAAAAAACATTTCCCCTTCTTCCCCATTGATCGTGCTTCCCAAGAGCATGCTCAGGACAGTGTTTGACACCGTCATGAACACCAACCGGCCAAAGTCCAAAGCTTTACCTCTCTTCAGGTACACATTCTTAACAGCCCACTCAACTTGTTGCTTCCTCAGCACATAAGAACCGTCTAGTCTCGCATTGCTCAACAACTCGCGCACAAAGATCTTCCGCAGCTTCTTCCAGTCGGAGCCGTAGGATGTGAAGGCGATGTCATTCCCACCGTGGGTGATTATCTTCGCAGCAATCGGAGGATCTCGAGCTCCAAAAGTTATGTCCTGGTCACGAACCTCTTTAGCCAGCAACGGTGAGCCAACCACCACATACATCTTGTACCCGAGCCAGAGCTTGTAGACTGGGCCGTAGGTTTCGGCCAGCTCAGTGAAGCTCTTGTGTAGATGGCTGCTGAGAAATGGCAGGTACCCTACTATTGGCAACCCACGGGGCCCCGGTGGCAATGATTTATTGTTGGATGCTCTCTTCAGTAACCATAACGCCATGATCGATGCTGTGACGATGACTAGAGCTGCTGCTACCGCGACAGCTCTCGAATCGCCGCTGTGGAGCTCCATTCTCGACCTGTGAGAGATTTTGGGTTAGCTTTGATGGGATGTCAATGAACTGGAAGCAATTTGTGAGGCTCAACTCCACAAGATGTCTGAGGATTTTGTTATTGGTTTTTGTGTTGTTTGAAACTTCCAAGGCCAGACGTAGACTGATATTGACAACGTTTGGGCTTCGATTAACAATGCAGATAGGTTGAATTGGCGAAAATGAACTTCTCGTTGACTTATAGCTTCTTCCTCACTGTAGTTTTGAATTCGAATTGTTGTTTTTTAGAGTTGTTGTTCAGACAATGACACGAGACAATGACACGAGAAAAGAATAATGTAAAAACCAATTTAAATGTTGTTTTAATAATTCAAATTATTATGATAGGATATTAAAGTTTCTTTAACATTAATAAGTCTTCATTTTAAATTTTAGTAACCCTCATAATGGTGGATCTAGAAGTCAAATATGTACTAAATTTAATTTAAATTAAAAATTTGTAAATCAAACAACTAATTAACGAATATATTTTTATAAGCCTAATACTAAGGTATAATTTATAAAAGTTTGGTACGATTGATAATCTTAAAGAAAAGGGACTTGCAATGGCGAACAGATATGTCCTGTGTGGCAAGTGTTCAGAGTCTTGTGTTGCAAGTGTTCAGAGTCGGTTGATAATCTCCTATTACTACGTGAGCTCTCTTCGTTGGTTTAGGCGATATGATTAGTTCAACACTTTCTATTGTCGGTCCTTATGCACTCGAGTCCAGGAGCTTCATTATGGTTTGGAAAGGTATAAACTGTACACCTGGCTTTACGACTGCTATGAAAGTTCTCATGCATGCAACCTGTATTTGGATGTTTTGTTTTGCTGTATGTTCTTGACTGGTGCAGTCCGATTTTGGGACTTTGCTGGGAGGATTTTCATCTTTTTCGTTCTTTGACTGGTTTTGGTGTCTCTGCCGTGTAAATATTTACGGATCTTCTTCTGTTTATGGTTCACAAACTTACAAAAAAAAATTACTGAGAATGGGACGACAGATGTACAAACAAAATGGGCGAACAAGACTGATCCAGATTCTCAAAACGGAGCCGACCATCGCTAATACTCGTACAGTTGTAAATGTTGCAAGAAACCCAAAGCATATGCAAGCTGGGAGCTGCCCTGAGATGCCTTAAACAAAGTACTTCTACGTACTAGCAAACAAACTTCTAATGAAAGCATAGACGAATCATTCAATAAACATTGAAAAAGATTCATTCTTTAAATACCAAACCCCAAACCCATTACACAAAGTAGAAAGAAAATCGACATTAACAAGCATGGAGTACATCAATTACTTTCAGCTCTCGTCTTCTTCAACCAAGATGATCAAACTGATGATCATGGCAATAATGCTGCTTATATTAACATCATCGGGTACAGTGTTGGGGCAAAATTCTTGCGGCTCGAGAAAGCCGGCAGCAGTCGGGGTATGTAAAGACGACTACGCGAGTTGTGTAGCTAACGTGATCACGGTGTTAAGGGACAGGACGGCCTACACTAAAAATCAGAGGTTCGATACGGCTTACCCACTTAACGGACCATCTGGCGGCGTTGTGGGTCAAGCGGCTTGTGTCGACGGATCTAGCTTTGCAGAGTGCCAGAGAAGCCTCTCCGCCGCTAAAAAATGGCTCGAGCAGAATTGCGGCGGTTCTTCTGCCGGCGGCACCTTCTCCGACAGGATTTGCTCCATGGCGTACGGCCAACTGTCGCGTTAATTGGTTTGCTCGCGCAGCATCATGCATGTATCGGTATTTGCTACCAAATATTGGCTTTTGTGATGATTGTTTCTCGTTTTCCTTGTAATTGTGTTGATTTCTTTTCACTCTATAAATTGTAAGGATTCCGGAAGATAACAAAAAATCTACAATAAATATATATTTTCAGATTTTAGATTTTCAAAATTTATTTTAATATCTCTTTTATTTTTAATTTAATTAATTTTTATATTAATTAATGTAGATTTCCTAACTTTTTTATGTAATTAATTTTATATATGAACTTGAATTTGAATAATTTTTGCATCAAAAATTTAGATTTTTAAAAACGATTAAAATAAACACAATCATGATATAGTTTCGACGAACTTTTTTTTTTATGTCAAACACGTTAGACGATTAAAAAGTATATACTGATATAAGAATAATAAAGTCATGAGGATTTACTATCAACTATGTCCAATCACCTTTATTTGTTTACATATATGTTTATTGAGTCTAAGTGTTACATATATATTCTTATCGAGTCTAAGTGTTACATATATATGTTTATCGGGTCTAAATGTTACATATAAACATTTATGTTTTTTTAGTTTATTAAAATTAAACCTAATAACTAAATTTTAAAAAGATAAAACTTATATATACGCGAAGTTAGCATTATAATATAGTTTTTGAAAAATTAAGATAAATGTCATTACAAGTTGAGAAAAGAAACAAAGAAATATAACAGACGTATCCTTAGCTACGTGGATGTGTTGGATGTATGGATAATATTTATATCAGGTTATAATACGTAACACAATTAATTGTGCTACTTCATATGGACAAGATTATAAAATATGATTGGTTTATACAATTTGGATTGATTTTTTGTACCGATGTAATGGGTTAATAAGTCGAAACAAAATCAATGAGTTATTCGGTTAAGGATTAAGTTTTTTAATGGAAATAATTTTAACCAACTCTATTTTGTTCATTTTTGTACCGTCGTAACCTGCCGAGTTTGGTCGGCTAATTTAACCAATCGTCACAAGTAAGCCGGCTAAGATAATATACATGTTGCCAATAAAATGGTTTAATCTCATGTTATTTTGTTGAATGTTTCGAGTCAACCGCTCTTCTAATTATTCGAATTGAGGTTTTGAGTCTGACCAATTGTGATCATGAGGTGTGGATGGAGTTTCATTAAGTAAAAAAATGTACTTAAATAAGTAACACCGTTGGAGAATGGAATAAAGGTATTTGTAAAAAGACAATGAAAAAGTCCAGCAGGAATGGGCATTTGGTCTAGTGGTATGATTCTCGCTTAGGGTGCGAGAGGTCCCGAGTTCAATTCTCGGAATGCCCCTTTGAGACTGTTTTTCAATACTATTTAGTTTTTTTACTGGTGATGCAGATTTCACCAATGGATGTGGGAAGTACAGAGCAGTGAAACTAGCCCCCCTTACATGACTGGTTTTGTCGTTATGGGTTAATTTACAGCCATTGATGCCCAGATCCTATGAAGTCATTCCGAGTAAGCAATTATGAAACAATAATAGTGACTTCCCTTTAAATATCAGATCAGTGAATCTTCATAGGCATACATACGGAAAAGAAGCATATGAAAAACCAGAAGAAAAAAACACAAGCAGTAAAAGCAACAGCAGCTAGCTGGCTGATGATGATCAACCAGTGGAAATGTGAACACCAACGGCTATGAGGAAGATGGTGATGAGGCCAAAGAAGATGATGGTATGAACCAATATCGAAATGGGACTGGTCTGGAAGTTGCAGAGACCAATGACTTGACCATTCCCTGGAATCTGGCAGAGCAAACCTGGCGTCAGGATTATGAACAGCACCACTGCTATCACCACTGGGCCCCAATCCGCCATTCTCTTACTTTTCCACTTCTTCAATCAAAAGAACTGAGTTGTGAGAGAGAGAGAAATTTGTTGGAATTTAAAAGGGATTCGCTGAAGAGAAAGGGACCAAATGTGAGAATTTTAGATGTGAGTGACGATGGGTTCAAGAACATAATGCTAGAGGGCCGGACGGCAGATTTAATTTTTTGGCTGTTTTTCTGAGTGAGTTGAAATTATACCATTAATTAGAAGCCGCATGGCGATAAAAATGGAAAGTCCTCCTTTCATATGCAGAGCAGCTCTCTGTCTGCAAATGCAAGAGAACTGTGTGTTGATAACAATGTCGGAATTTAATCGTTAGTGTAAAAGATTAAAGTAATCCGGTAGCTAAAGTTTCCTCTCACAGTAATCATCATAACATAGTAGTTGATAGTAGATACTTGATACCACTGAGCATACTCTTTTCACATAATGGGCTAACAGATTTTCTTTTTTTGTCGATGGTATCACTCAGGACACACTCGAGATAACAAAATCACAAACAGTAACGCAAGTCTAGAAGATATTCGGCCGAGTCGAGATAATAAAAAGCTTCGCATGGATGATGCTACCTATCACGCTAAGTGATAATGGGCCAACAGATATCTACTTATGTTTTCTACACAAGATCGGCCCACCAAGGATGTTTTACTGGTTTGGTGCTTCGGCAGATATTGCTGGTGCAATACAAGGTGGTTCTGTAAACGAACCCAAAAAATAGGCCCAACAAAAAAGGCCCATCTGAGCTTCAAATTCCATTGAATTTTATTCCCAAGAAAAAACCTTCTCTGCAACTGCGAACCATAATGTAACATCAAATACTTGAAGGGAATAACAGAGTGAGATCAACTTTGGCATGAAACTACTTGAAGGGAATAATAGTTATACTGAAAGCTTTTCTTTCACCGGAACCTTCAAGCCAATACCTATGCCGAAAGAAGATAGAGAGGACCTACCTGGAGTAGAAGCTTTACACCTCCATCATCATCATCTCCATCAATTCCTAAAGCAAAGATAGAAAAGAGAAAAAAAAGCCTCCATTCTTCAAGCTTAACAATGATTTTCTGTTCATGAGCAAACAAAAGTTGCTTCCTTTTCCTTTTGCATCACCAAAAATAAAGAAATCCCACTACAATCCCTAGAAAAGACACTCTTATTATACCTTTCTCCCCTCCTCCATTGTTGTTATCCCAACTTCACTCTACTTTCACACTAAGTTTCGCATCCTTCAATATCCTTCTCCTTAATCACCAAGAAACAAAACCCCTTTACTCCTGTTCCACCTTCCTTACTCCCTACATATTGGAACACACACACATCATTTGTCCCCTTATAAACATTTCATCAGTCTTTCATACCTGAGAGTGGTCCAGCAACAATGGTGGGTGCAGATTGGGGACCGGTGATCATCGCGGTAGGCTTGTTCATCCTCTTATCGCCTGGCTTGCTATTCCAGCTACCTGCAAGAACAAGAGTGGTGGAGTTTGGGAACCTCAACACGAGCGGGATAGCGATTCTGGTTCATGCCATCATTTACTTCTGTATAATCACTATCTTGGTAGTTGCTATTGGCATCCACATACATCTCAACTGATTTCAACAATGTCCATTTCCCCCCTTTTTTGTAAGAACAGGTTTTCCCTTTCATCAGTGTTTCTTCTATATCTCTCTTCTGTCAGCTCCTCTCTTCCTCGGCTGTTCTGTTCTGTAATTTACTCACAAAAACAATAGCATGTACAATACCTGTTCAAAGCACAAGGCTTTTGTATTAACTCTCTTTAGAATGCTCATCTTTCTGGAGCCAGCCATTGCAAATTGGGGCATCATCTCACCCTAAGATGGTTTCACCTTAGATATTGTAACTGATGACCCATCAGGTGGGGGGAAAGATTCATTCTTGCTTGTTTCATCTATGTTTGGTATGCAAACTTGAGTTCAAATTGCAGAAAGCAAGTTTCAGGAACACTCAATTATCAATGAACAATTGCAATGCATATTTCATTGTTTTCTACAACTTAAACCAGCAAAAAGATTCTTCAACTAGGACCATAACAGGAACTAAACTCAGCTGACTGGATAAATGATAGGCTAAAACCCCGAGAACAAGAAATAGAGTAACAACCAAAATCATAGAAGCAAAATGTCCCCAAATAGACAGATTCACAAGACATCTGGGCCCAAAATCTTGCATTTATTTCATATCTTCGTTACAACATTTCTCTACCATACTCGTTCATCCATAATAAGTTTACAACAACAGCAAAAGGAAGATATAAAAAAGAAAGCTAGCACCTTTGTCCAGTTTGCCTTATACCCAGAACAAATTTGTCACTGATCAGACCCAAAACTGCAGAGATCTTGATGACAAATTGAAAAAAAAAAGCAAGAGAAGTAACCAACTAGTAAAAGTGTTTCAGCTAGCCAGTGTAGACGTGGACACGAACAGCCAAGATGAGAATGGCATAGACAGTGAAGAATATGAGAGTGTGAACCGCGATGGATTTCCCGTTGGTCTTCAAGCTTCCAAACTCGATCTGTCTGCTGTGCCCTGGGAACTGAAACAAGAGTCCTGGCGTGAGCAGGATGAACAAGACTACCCCTATCAAGATTGGACCCCAGTCAGTCATTGGAAGGATAAAGGATCAAAAGAAAGCTTGGAAAGTGGAGGAAATGGTGGGGGGAGGAGAAGAGAGGAAATTGCTATAGCTTAAGAAAGAAGCAGCTAGTGTGAATCAGTGGAGAAAAGGACACAAATTAAAAGGGGATTTAGATTTACTTCGTCAACACACTACAAATATGGGAACTTGGATTGGGAAAGCTCAAAGAAGGAAATTTGTGGAGGCGCAAGTGAAGAATAAGGCAGAGAAAGAGAGAGGCGTTTCCAGAAAGGGGATTTAGCCCCTTATTATTTTACAATGGTTTGTTACAACGAGGCTCAAAGGAATCGGCAAAATGATTTCACCGACTGGAGTTTACGTCTTGCTTCTCAGTTGCGGTGTTACTATTGACACTTGACAGCTCTACCACTACTGCATCCCAAACAAGTCCAAAATCTCGTGAAGTTCTATAGCTAGTTTACAAAATTGATTATTATTATATTTTGAATCACAAAATTGATTTCTTTTTATAAACTACAGGTGGTCAGCAACGCCAATAGCTAAATTGAGACATAAAGCCAACTAAGCAATCTTCTCGAAAAAATATGTTCAACATTAACCATCGAGCATCTCACTTAAACTAAAAACTGTAACACACGAGTTCAACTGCACCTATACTTTACTTTCCGATACTCCTTCTCCCAAACTAATTGTAGTTTATCAAAGTTTGTTGTTTGTATGTTTAAAAGAAACATTTTGTTATATTTTTTTGAAAATTGTTTTTTATGCCGTATAAAAATTTCAAATTTGTTTAGATTAGGATGATTTTGCTATTTTAGTTATTCCCAATGGAGCTATCCTATATAGAAAATAAGTATTAAAATTTCAAATTTGTTTTTCAGGTGAGAACTACTCCATATTCAAGAACTATTATTGAATAGGATCAATGATCAATCTAGATCCTTAAAGATCAATCAATGTCAATGCCGGGTGATGCAAACCCATCCGCGACATGTCCAAATGAAGATCAGAAATCAGTGGTCCTCTAGAGACAAAAGTCACAACACAACAGAACTCCTTGCTTCTTCCACTAAAAGCCATACCAGTTACAGGTTTCTCCACCGGATTTCGCGGGAGGGTTCTGTTGGATGGTCTTGTCAGAAAGCCATACCAGTAATGTTCCTATTTTGGTTGTTATTTCACCAACAACCCATGATCCCCGTTTGGTCACCTCTCACTCTCGGTATCACACAATTTCGACATTGATGAACCCCTGAAGCAAAACCCATTTGTTTAATGCTGAAATGACAAAGAAGTTGCAGAGAAATTCCAGCGCAGCTTAGCACTTTGGGCAGACAAGCTGGGTGGCCTACTTAGTACTGACCACCACTCTTCCTCCTTTGACTGGTTGATTCCTGTCTTTCTTCCTCCCCCAAACCTTTCTTTATAGTAAAGTTTGTGACTTTATGATGTTGGAATAATGGATGATGGTGATTTCAGCCATTAAGTTATAAACAATAACCTACAACCAACAATCATATTCAGAATCCACATGATTATCTCACAACACAAAAAGATTTTAGATTGCTTTATTTTTCTTTAGTCTAATTAACCCATATTTAATCCACTTTAAGATCCTCATAATAACCTTATAATCCGCATTCAACATATTCAAAGTGCATTTCAACTATAGTTATGATGGTGAGGAATCCATTCACATGGGCCACTTTGTAAAGTTGTTGTTAGGTAAATTCTTAGAGTTGTTGATTTTTTGCTCGTATACTTATTTAAGCAGACTGAAGGTGCTATAAAAAAAGAGTGAGGGGGTGCGCTATCCGAAATCTCAAGGCTGAAAATTGACGAAACTACTATTTCAATTGCACCTCATTTTCGAACATGATCTGTCCCAATATAGTGAATTTGCTGGAAACTTCATATTGGTGGACACATTTGATCCCTAACCTTATGAGAATCGTATTCCCATTTCATATGGGTTATATTATATTCCCCCACAGACCCACCATCATCAATGCTTCATAGAATTGGAAAGTAGGCACAAGAAGAGAAAGGACTTGCCTTTATAATATGGGTCCTCTTCTCTTCTACCTTAGTTTTCACCACTTCTTCTTCTTCATTGAGTTCTTGCTCTAGCTTAGGTTTTGAGAATCGAAGATGAACGATTGGGGAGTACCACTGATAGCAGCAGCACTGTTTGGATTTCTGCAGCCAGGGTTGGTGGTTCAGATACCAGGGAAGGAAAGGCCAGTGGATTTCATGAACATGAAGACAAGCTTGGCATCCATGTTTGCTCACTTGGTCATCTTTGCTCTCCTCCTTATATTGTTCCTCGTCATCCTCGATGCTCACTTATATGTCTAGTCGAGTCCGAATGGAGTTGTTTTGGTGGTACAGTTATATGTTGGTGACTCCAAAGTATCGGGTTGGAATCCAATGAAATTCCACACACATGTTTATTTTCTTTCTTTATCTTGTACTAACCGAGAGGTCTAATTTAAAGAAGAAAAAACCATTTATGTCTAGCCCACTACCTAACAGTAATGTGCTACCAGCGATTATTTTTCTTAACAAAGCAATTGTAAATGAAAGTACTGAGCCTAAATGATCATTAATATGTATCGAGTATTGAGCCGAAACAACAAAACACTGAGTCGGATCTAAAATTGCCCTGAGTCGAACTCAAAAAAATCGTAAATATATACATGAATTTACGGCTTAGGGCCGAAATTGCCCTGACTTGTAGCTCCCCGGGCTCCTCCTATATCCGCCCCTGATGATATCTATACTATTAATATGCATACACTTCCATTTAAACGCTATCTATGCATACTAAATCTAATTCCAAGCAGCATACTTACCGATCTCCAATTGACAAGTTTGGAGATTAATTTACTAGGCATACATGTACGTTATTTTATAAGAATAAAGTATTATTTGTTCTCGAAATTCAAATTTCTTATTTGAATTCCTAATTTCTAATTTATTCATTCTGAATGTTAAGTATTATATTGTTGACTTCTTATTTTGTTGAGAGTTAATTTTTATGATGTAATTGAACTTTTTTATAGGAAGAAACGCACCCCTTGGCCAAATTCCTTGCTCCGCCACTGAATGGAATGCTGAAAACCAGGGCTTGAGTGTTCCTGACATTGTCTCAAAGATTCGTAGTGAATTATAGTTTTTGCTTATTTTTAGAGGGCGTCTTGATTAGTTCTCTTTCCTATCTCCTGTAAACAGGCTATTTGTATGAATTTTACTAGCGGTGTTTATCTTGTTAGGTAAAGCTATACTTTTTTATGAATAAAAATACAAATATTCATCGATAAAGAGTTATTATCATATATTATCCAACATGATTTGTGCATACTTGATCTATGTACTATCCATTGAATGAAAATAGCAACCAAATATATATTCATATAGGCATCCTTATGAGTATTAGTTAACTTCATATAGGCATCCTTATGAGTATTAGTTAATTTCATTCCGTTGATTTACAGTCTAGGATAAATAAATTATCTAAGCAAATAGAAACTCATTGGCGGGGATAGCTCAGTTGGGAGAGCGTCAGACTGAAGATCTGAAGGTCGCGTGTTCGATCCACGCTCACCGCATTTTCATTTTTTTCCATCCGAAAGTACACATGATACGACGATTCATGATTACACTTGAAACAACATGATCCTGCTAAATTCAAATGAGAATGGAAAAGGCAAGAGAAAACATCAGAAGAAGATGATGTAAATTAATAAACTCAGAAGAAGAACTCACAATGAAAACTGGTACAATGTTCATAAACTCACGCTCTTCTTCATCTCAAATTGATGAATAATGAATACAAAAACAAAAGTAAGAACGTTCGGAAGCTAGGTGGGGGGGTTATGCACCCACATACATATGGAGACCAATAGCAAGCAAGAAGATGCACATCAAAGAGAAGTAAATGATGGAATGAACCAGAACCGAAACTCCACTCGTCTGGAAGTTGCTGAACTCGACGTACCGCCCGTTTCCAGGTACCTGGATGAGCAGCCCTGGTGTTAGCAGTATGAACAGCATCACTGCAATAAACACTGGCCCCCAATCCACCATCATTGTGTTTAATTTTCCTTGCTTGTTTGCTGTTGTTGTGTATGTTTGAAGGAGAAAGGTTTGGAAGTTGTGGAGAGGATTATAAAGGGGGGGAATTGGTGGGAGAAAAAGTTGGCTTTAGGAAGAAGAGACAGTTGATGAGGGTATCAAGCAATTCCTCTGATACACTCACACATTTTATCTTCTCAAATGCTCAAAAAGCTAGTACAACAACATGCACTTACTGTTCAAGTAAAGCACATTCACCTAAATCCCCTTCTAGTTTATAATTCAGGGTCTTGTTATTCATAATGGAACTTATAGCTAAGACATGTTCGAGCGTTAATTCGATAAAAACAGCACTCGAAAGAGGAACCCTGCATAACCACGTCTAGGGTTGCAACGCAGATCTTTCACTCATTTCAGTTCAGTTTATGAAGGTTGAAAAGGAGTACATCCCCAGTTACATATTTCATGGTGAGTTTGATGTGGATAGAGAACAGAGGTAAAGTTGAGGTTGTGAAGAAAACATTTTTGGTTTTGATTCCTTTTGTGGCAGAAAAAAGAGCAATGAAGCATGTTGCTCTTTGCTTATGACATGGATATCCTATTGTCCTATTCCTCTATGATCACTCCATCTCTTCTGCAAAAGCCGAGTATCGTTTTTTAGCAACATCTAGGTTGGTCGAAGACGCCTCAAAGACGACAAACCCATTATATGCTCTTAAAAGTGGAATGGGACGGATTTGTCAATCCCCGATGTCTAAAATTCATCTCCGTATCCATTAAGTTGTTAACATTTATTTCCATTCTTCTCCCCAACGGTTTCCGAAAACCCATAAAAGAAGACGCCAACACATACGCGGGTACAAAAGAGGTCAATTGTATCTTCTTAGGGTAAATGACCAACGGTCGATTGAACATATGAAGCTTGAACTTTGAATCGAAACATATGAAAAGATGGTGTTTTAGTATACAGGTCAGATATAAGGATGGGGCACATGAACCTAAATCCATCCCCAACCAATACTCATAATACCAGTACACACCCATAACCAGGTTAATGCCTGTATATCCTGAGTAGGTCGAGATGTTAGCGGCTAGGGTTTGAGAACGGTCACCTACTCAAGCGTATAAATCCCCACTTCGAACAAATCACATTAGAGGATGTACTGCATTTGATTTTATATCTCTGTAACAAGATATGCATACCAAAATCGAAAAATAAGGTACTTAGGGCGATTACATCCAAGCATGAGACCTGAGGAAAATAGATATCATCTCTTTCACTTAAATATCACAAAACAATCCATAACAACCCAATTCCAGACAGGTAACCTAAACTTCTTCATTGTCTTCATGCGTAGTTCAAGCGGAAGATATCGTTGAACACGTAGAAACTTCCTTGAGGAGTCGGCATCAAATGGAACATCTGTAGAAGCAACCATTACACCACTGTTAATTATATATGTGAAAACAGATGGCCAGACAAGCTCACTTCCACCAGGAATTGGGAAAACATAGCCACATTATTCAATTCATGTGCAGACACTTAACCAATTCATTCATCATGACCTGCCACCGTATGCATCAGCTCAACAAACAAGAATTCAAAATAGTAACAAAACAGGTTACACAGGTTACAGTTATTGATCAAAATTCAAAACTTTAGTCTACGACAGTGAAACTCAGAAGAGAAGACAACCTTCAAATACTCATTCAAGAATTTCTAGGAATCCATATCAAGATAGAGGATAGGTAACTTGAACACAACTATAATGAGAGTGCATTGTCCAAAACCAGAAAGGCCAGTCCCGTAATTATGAGATTCAAATATTTGATGAAATTAGCTTTGCCATCAACTAACTTATATGACAATCAATACAATCCGTACAATCATTTTTGTTAGCTGTAATCTATGATACAACTTATGAATAATCAGGACACCAAAGCTGAAATAAGGGTTCTCAGGTAACAGTCCCAGCCTTTTTAAGCTAATGAACACTAAATTAACACTTGGACATACAACATATCCTAATTAGATCGTTCTCACAATGTAGCTATACGATTTCAATAGTGTGATAAACCCTATTCTAGATTCAAGATCAACTCAACATTCTAAAGCAATAGAAGACAAAATACAAAGTAGTGAAAGTACACCCACAATCAATAAGCGAATCGAATAATAAAGAACCGAGGGAAATAAAAAGAGAGCGTGAAATCAACGCAAGCAATGTGTTCGACGAAATACCTGACTGAACTTGAGAGGGTGTTGCTCGCCGGCCAATTGAAGATTACCGCTAACAAACACGAGCATGCCACCGGCGGGACCCGACGGCTGGCAATCGACGGTGGTGACGGAGTGCTTGCACTGCTCGAAAGGAAGGCTGGTGAGCTTGCCAACGATGTTCTGAGCGCCCTGGATCTGCTGGCCTTCGAACGTCAACATGGATCCGTCTTGATACAATCCGATGAGTCCCGCTCGGTTACTGTCGAAGGTGGAGTAGTAGTGATCGACGAAAGCCTTGGCCACAGCATCTGGATTCATCTTCTCGTTTTGCTCTTCACTGCTGCGGCATGACGGCAGAATGCCAGAAAGTAGGTGTTTAAATATGCCGGAGAATTGAATTAGGTGATGCTTCGGAACATGTTAGGTAGCTAGGGTACTTGCTTCGGAGCCGTCCAATTGACTAATATCCATTGGATCCGACGGTGAGTACTAGTTAAATTCCTGCAGAGGTATTTTTGGTGGCGCAAACAATGGGCTTGGGATTTGACCCATATAAATAGGCTTTTAAAGGGCTTCATCGGACCTTCGTAAACGAGGCCCACCATTAATGGAGTCGACTTGTAAAAATTGTAATTGTAGGAATTGGTTTCGTATTCTTGCTAGAATTGGTGCATCAATTTGGGTTCAGTTATTCGGATAAATAGGGGTTTCGGATTTAGATAGCTGATATTCATTTTTATTTTTTACAAATAAAGATGTTATGTTGACGATTTTAACTTTTTTTAGATGGCTTTGCGAGGAGATGGACAGATAGAAAGCAGTAAAATATATATATATGGGTAGGGCATCCCGACTGCGTGGAGGACAGCACCAGATGAGTCGTGAAGGATCCGACCCATAGAATCACCGCAACGCCATCCACATTGATCTTGTATCGTAGAAACGTCGGATGGGTCCATGAAGGTTGGGACGGCGACGAAGGAGGCGGAGGCAAAGGGGGGGAGAAGATGGGAGGAGGTGAGGGAGCTTCACCATCTGACTATATAACTGACAATATAAAGTTGACAGAGTCCGAACTAGCGAATTTTAATTTGTTAGACTAGTTTGGGAGTTAAATAATATGATGTATCCAACAACTCAATCATTAAAAGAAAAAAGCAATAATCAAAAGTTGAAGGGATTGGATTTTGAGTGATTAGAAATAAAAAGGTAGGGTTTGGTAAAACCCTAAAATCATGGACCCCATGATCACGTTTTATATGATGCATGCAGGACATTACACAAATATTTTAGAAATATATGTCTCTATTATGCAACAATAAAAATACACTAGTTTGATGTTTAAACCACCGAACCAATCATTCATTCAAACCGATCCAACTAGACGCACAAACAATCGGTTGACTCGACATCAAATTACGTCTTCATGTCAGACATCAATCGACCCAACAAACCACCAAACCACTATGCCGTAGGCCTAGCCTCCTAGGTGATTTGTTGTCGTCCATCCTTAACGGCTCAAATTTGACCTCCATCTACTCACCACTCCCAACGTGACGCGTGGAGAGAGCAGACTCATGACACCATAACCCTATAAAAGGCTCCTCGGCCACAACACCTAAAACATCCGATCTTTCCCCCATACCACACATACAATTGAGCCGCACGCCTACGCTAACTAGTCTCGCTGCCGGTACTTCTCCGTCCCCTATCTTTTACATACGTGCTTATCCCTTTCACACTCTCTCTTACTAACCTTTTTTATCCGCCTTGCAAATTACCAATCGTCGGAAACTTTTATATATTCTGAACCAACGAAAGCATCCTTAACCAATCTCAACCGACCTCCCACTAGAACCACATGACACTGTATTAGGCGGCCAACCTGTTGGTTGGGTGGAACTAACATGTTAACGGTGGCAACACAGTTTCACCAAAGACCTTCTTCTACATCTGATTCGGCTAAAATCTCCTTATCCATAACAACAATTAGCTTATCAAATCGTGACAATACTTAATATGTAATTAGAGCCACAAATGACAAAAGCAAAAACCTGTTGGATTTTTGTTTTAAATTCACATTGTCCACTATACATAAACAAATATTTACTTGGACCGTATATCACAGTGCAAAATGTTGGAAGGGAAGAGAACAAAAGGCTATCTAGCAACTTGCTAGCTAAGAGGAAACTACTTCACCACTAGCTATAAATCAAAGATCCAGATATATAGCACTGTCATTGTGGATAAGAAAGAATTAATGATACCTTAATCTCATTGAATTAGTGTACACTAATTCGATGAGATTAAGGTACATCTAATTCGAGACCTGGAAAGGCCATTTTCCCCTTCATCGATCTTTGGCTGCCCCCTCCTTAACATGACAAACTAATGGAAGGAGATCATCATGTATTGTAATGCATTTATTGTGATCATGGATGAGGGAGGAGTTGGGATTAATTTTCTAAGCAAAATATTTAAGTAGTTAATTTTATAAGGATAAATTAATAAAATTTAAAAATTAAAGTGTTAGAAAATTGTTAAATAAGTTAATTGTTAAAATCGTTGATGTGGCGATAAAGTTTTTATTATAAATTATTAAATTATTTCAAGATGGAGATGACTTTAGGTAGAGCTTGGGTGTTGATTTCATTTAAATCAGCGCCTGCTGATTCTTAGATTCGACGGTTGTTGATGGATCCGGCCGAATCCAACGATCAAATGTGTCTAGCTTGTTTTTTTTTACATTTTTTAACCTACACCATATCTTTTTGGTTTTAATTTGAATTATAAATATTGAGATTGACCCAAAACCCAAAACCCAAAACTTTAACACCAACTTGAACCAAAAAGATATGATGTAGGTAAAAAAAAATGAAAAAATAAGTTGGACACATCCGACCGTTGAATCCGGCAGGATCCATTAGCCACCATCGGATTTAGGAATCAGCACCCAAGAAAAAATGGATGGCTTTAGTCTAGTTGTTGAAAGAATTATCTTCGTTTGACAAGATCTCCTATGCAATCTCGACAATATCACCATTTGAAAAAGTAATGAAATAGTAATATTTTTTCTTTCTGTAGCTTTGTACACATACGTATTTGCCACTTTTGTAACAAAACAAAACTTATAAAACCATAATTTTTTAATTGAATTTAAACTAAATATACTTCGAAAGTATGCTAAATATGGGAATACATAGTAACTCAAATACCACACCCACAAATGAGATTGGGACATAAGGAGATGAACCCCATTGCTCAATAAAAATGATTTTATGGTATAAGTTACGCTCAAAACAAACAATACCATATTAGCGTAAGCATGTTGATAACGGTGTGATCGCAACATTACATTTTGGCATATATCAAGAGCTTTTTGTAATTCTAAACTTTGGAAAATCTCAAATTAAGACCCGATAAAAAACCATTCTAGCTAGAGCTTCACAAGTAGTACTTACGAAGATGATCACCATATCATATGACTCATATGAGTTGTATGAACAGAATCTAATATTTCCTAACGTTGATTATCATACTTAACAACCAAGATATGGAGGTTTAATAGGGTAGATTAGTGTATAATAATAAGATGTCCAAAATAGCAAAACATCTTACTATTCTTATTTCCTAGGTCCTTATCCGATAAATGTATATTGGCTAGCTGGCTGTACTGTTGAGCTGTTGCAACATGTTTACCACACGTTGTTATTTTATTTTATTTTATACGACAACCAATCGAGAAGACATGTCCATTCCAAATATGTACACACAAGTTACACCCGTGGACCGATATGGCATTTAATTAATAATTAATGGATCAGCTTTGCATTAAAGATTTCTAACTATAAAAACACATAAAGATCACATGGTGGTCGGATTTCGCTGAAAAAACATAACTTATAACAAATTCACGTATGGATTGTCTGCTTGAAATATGTATTTTGAATTTAATTTTGGTATGTGAGGTAAGTATTTTGGACTCGCTTTTGGTGTAGGTGCGAGTGACGTACCTCACCTTATCTCATTACTCGCTAAAATTAGCTAGCATCGATTTTTTTTTAAACTATTTGATGCTACGGATGGATACTTGAACTCACCTTAAATTGGATGTTAGCATCATTGTTTGGACTCTAGTTTATACTCGATTTTTCAGAGAAAAATGTCAAAAACAAATTGTGGTTTTTGTACTCTAGTTTATAAAGAGAATTCATACTTTCATACTCTCTTTTGACTTTCAAAACCCACGACTAGTCAAGCAAGGATACGTCTGAAGTTTATAATCCAAATTCATAATGTTGTGATTATGCACTACATGCATTTAGGCGTCTGTGATTAAATATCTTGATACCAAAGACTATTCCCATCAAAGAGAAAGTGTGAAGAGTATCATTTAAGTGCCGAGATTTTGATCGATTTTTGATGGAATCGGTTGAGAGTGAATATATGATTGATCATCCAAAATTGACGATGTTTTTTGAAATTTTACTAAATTATTGTTTAAAACATCAATCTTTATTAACTTTTTATACAATCAACCAGTTTTTATGTCGAAATAAAGTGTCAAAATAACACCATCAAAGTACAAAGTGAAAGTGAAAGAGTGGTAATCATCCAAACTAAACAAGAGGGAATGACTCTAGCACCCTTTGTAGTATAAATATATGCCCTATGTTGCTGTTATGCATTAACGATAGTATATATTCGGTTAGCTTTTGGTGACAAACTCATTGGGGCCGAGTATATGTACCTCTAGAAGTACTAGACACTCTGATACATTTTGGGGTACGGATACCTCTTTACGTGACTATTAACATCAACAACGTGAAAGCTCGTTGGTGCCTAAGTGACAACCACATAGGAAATTATCTGTATCCTGAAAGTACCAATGCACACTGATACACCATACAATCGGGAGGGCTCTACTTGTTCGCCTTTCAAAATCCCTCGCATCCTTCTTCGTATGTATTGATGTAATGTTTGGCAATAGAAATCATGATTCCTAGGAATGTTAAGTTAAAATAATACAAAATGGTTGAGTTGATATTGGAACGAATTGTGAATAAAATACTAAATTCAAAGGATATAAAAGATTTCTTAAAAAAATTATTTTCCTATAAATTAGATTGAAAAATATGATTCTAATTAAAATCCTTATTTCTTTTTATTTAAATTTTTATTTATAATATTTTTCTATCTAACTCAACTTCTCTACACTAATTTTCATTCAAATTTCCTAACAATCATATTTTGATTCCACTGTGAACAGAGAGCCGCTGAACACAAATTTTTATTTTTACTTGGGACGGGACAAATTGATCTTCGCCTGCCCATATGCATAGTGATTCCGCCACCTCCATGGATCGTGGTGCTCGTGCAAATTTAACGGACAGCAAAGTAGCTGTCTCTAATTTTAAAACTCTGAAAAATCGTCACTGAAAGAAGACAAGCCAGCCCCATATTATAAAATAATGTCACCAGTCACCGATCATACACAAATTACAATCAGCAGCAGGCCAGCAGCAGACTTTAAGATCACTATCATCTTCTTCTTCCTTCCTTACTCATCTTTTCTTCCATCCACACAAAAAAAAGAAAACAACTTTGATTGTTTTCTACAAAAAATCTGCTCATACCCTTCAATCATAATCAAAAACCCCATTTCCCTTTTCTCCATAGATGGGGAAGATACAGGACAGGCTGACGGATTTCTTCAACAACAGATGGCTGGTGTTCGTGGCCGCAATGTGGATACAGTCCTGGGCTGGAATCGGCTACCTCTTCGGAAGCATTTCCCCTGTCATCAAGAGCTCCCTTGGTTACAATCAGAGGCAGCTCGCCAGTCTGGGAGTTGCTAAGGATCTTGGGGACAGCGTAGGGTTCTTGACTGGCAGTCTATGCGAAATCTTGCCCCTTTGGGGAGCTCTGTTAGTCGGTTCGTTCCAGAATCTTATCGGGTATGGTTGGGTTTGGCTCATCGTCACTGGTCGCACCCCTGCTTTGCCTCTCTGGGCCGTGAGTATTTATTTCGTCTTTTCTCCAAAAATCTTGCAACTCGTGATCTAATTTGGTTGTTGGAACTTGGAATTGGGGGAAGTTTAATGAAATGATTCAAAGACTTATGATGCTATTAGTTCTTTGAGTGAGCTCTTTGTATGACCTGGAAGGAATTAGCTAAGCTTTATTGAGTTTTAAATGAATGGATCAGTAATGAACAGCAGAAAGTTTGATCATAACTTTACAAAGTGGAATCAAGTAAGACAATGATAGATTCAACTAGATAAAAGGGGATTTAAATCTTCATTCCTTAAGTGACTTGTTGATCTGTGAATGTTAAACAAGTAAAGAAATCTTTACTCATGTTTTGTGATTCTTTATATGATGTGAAAAAGCTCATTCCTTTTTGTGAAATGTTATTCTGAAAGTTGTAATTCTATGTCTGATAAAAGATTTGGTTTTTGATGCGTTTGTTTTACTCAGATGTGCGTTCTGATATTTATTGGGAACAATGGAGAAACATACTTCAACACTGTTGCATTGGTTTCTTGCGTGCAAAACTTCCCAAAGAGCCGGGGACCGGTCGTGGGAATACTGAAAGGATTTGCCGGCTTAAGTGGAGCGATCTTGACGCAGATATACACGATGATCCATTCCCCCGATCATGCATCTCTCATCTTCATGGTTGCAGTTGGACCCGGAATCATAGTCATTTCTCTCATGTTCTTCATCAGACCAGTCGGAGGTCACAGGCAAATCAGACCGTCGGATGGCACGAGCTTCTCATTTGTCTACAGCGTGTGCATTCTTCTAGCTGCTTATTTGATGGCAGTCATGCTTCTCGAAGATCTAGTCCCGTTGAACAAAACCATAGTCATGACTTTCACCGGTGTCTTGTTCGTCCTCCTTGCGATCCCGATTGTGATTCCGATATGGTTAAGTTTCTTCTCCCCCGACCGGAACAATCTGGTAGAAGAAGCAGCTCTACTTCTTCCACAGGAGCAGAAAGGAGAAGGGAGTAAATCGGATGAACAGGACGGTCATGAAGTGATATTGAGCGAGGTGGAAGACGAGAAGCCTAAGGAAATGGACCTACTTCCGGCATCGGAGAGGCATAAGAGAATCGCGCAGTTGCAAGCAAAACTGTTTCATGCAGCTGCGGCAGGGGCGGTGAGGGTGAAGAGGAGGAGAGGTCCTCATAGAGGAGAGGACTTTACTTTGGGGCAGGCATTGATCAAGGCTGACTTTTGGCTCATCTTCTTTTCGCTTTTGTTAGGTTCCGGATCCGGGTTGACCATCATTGATAATCTCGGTCAGTTGAGTTACTCTCTTGGATATGATAATACCCATGTCTTTGTGTCCATGATCAGCATATGGAACTTCCTCGGTCGTGTTGGTGGCGGTTACATCTCCGAGGTGGTCGTCAGGTAAAAATACTCAACCTTTGTTGAACTATAGATGCAAAGTTGAACTATAGATATGATCAGCAGTATAAGTAGAACTATTTCACATGAATGGATGATGAAGTGTAGTATATAGAATCATGTAACTGTTATAAACCGTTGCATCCCAATAACCCGAGTTGTTGGAAGAGAGTTCAGATTGGGTTTTATAGTATTTTACATAATTCACAAAACCATGCGCTTCCGTAGTTTTATGCTTCTCAACTCTTCAATTGCAGTGGGAAACTATATCTCAGGTGTCTTGGCTTGTTTATTTCTTGACTGATAATATATCTGGTAATATTTCAGGGATTATGCTTATCCAAGACCAGTAACAATGGCGGTTGCCCAGTTTGTGATGGCATTTGGACATATCTTCTTTGCTTTCGATTGGCCTGGGGCAATGTACGTTGGCACATTGTTGATAGGGCTTGGCTACGGATCACATTGGGCAATTGTCCCAGCTACTGCATCCGAGTTATTTGGTCTTAAGAAGTTTGGAGCCCTCTACAATTTCCTTACACTAGCAAACCCAGCAGGCTCTCTCGTCTTCTCCGGTGTTATCGCAAGTGGCATATACGACCGCGAAGCTGAAAAGCAAGCCGGAATCCACAATTCGAATTTCCGGATGTTCTCGAACTTCTTTGGTGCCGAGGATACACTGAAGTGTGAAGGCTCCGTGTGTTACTTCCTCACTTGCATGATCATGTCAGGATTCTGTGTAATTGCTGGTATCTTGAGCTTGATACTCGTTCATCGCACCAAGGTTGTCTACACAAACCTCTATGGAAAAACGCGTGTTTGATTATTAGGGCTTGAACTTGTGGAAGTGTTTATATATGTGGAGCTGGAATATTCTATGTTCTTGTTAAGAAGAAGACGGCAGGATAGACGCAAGATTGTTAATCAGGAAGATGCAGTCTTGAAGGGAATTCTCAACTGACGACTGGTCTTTTTGGGTGTTTTGTGCTCTTCATTCTTATATATATCCATTTGATGATAGTGTAGTGCAGCCAATTCACTTCTTTAAGATTTTTTTAGCAGAAGGTTGAATTGCTGTACATTTTGAGTCCTGTCTTAGTTATGATTCTGTTGGTTTGCTGTTGTCCAGATTGGTATTGTAAGGAGAAAAAAAGGCAAGGTCCCCTTTTGTCAAGGTGGCCTGCATTGAAATGTGATTTTCTGTGTATTTTTACTGTTTTTGGAGGGCTGTTAATGCATATTGGCATTGGTTGAGTTAAGCCAGAAACAGAGTCATGCAATGATTCATAGTTTTGGATCTTAAAAGTTCGTGCAATGGCATTTGCACAGGTAAAATTGTTGAAAATCTTGAGCAAATCCAGACAATTGAAAAACTTGGATTTGACAGGTTCAGCAGCTGAGTTGCATGGCATCTATTTTGTTAGCAGCCTTGAGCAAATTCATCCCATATATTTTTCTCTTCTTCCAGTTACAGTTCGGAAGCATCATGCTGTTGGGGATCTTTTGATTTTGATTTTTGAGTGATTTGGTGGTTTTAGAGATTCGGTCGATAGACTGTATTTGATTACAAAAAATGGTATAAGATTTAGAGATGATTTGAAATTATCTTATAAGTTTGTGAATTATTAACGAGACTAGTTTGATATACATTGAGTTGGAAATATGTGAATCAAGTCCGAAATTGAAGAAAATATTTTTAAACCTAATAATAAATTGAAATATACAAAAGAACATTCTTTTTTGAACCCTTTTTTAGTTAAAACAAAATTGGATGTATCATCGGCAATATTTTCTGTATAAATTTAATAAATTATTTAGTCTAAATAAATAAATAGATAAGCAAAACTTTAAATATTATTATAAATAATCAAAACTTAGCATCACCCTTTAGTATTTAATGAGAGCAAATAAGAGATTCAGAACTCAGTAACTCTCTCTAATTCTAACATAACCAAACACGAAGCTAAACTTGAAAAAATAATAAATATATACCAAAATGTGGAATAAAATTTGGATGGTAATGTGAAAGTTAGCTTTCAAGATACACTTTTGATTCGTTTGACGGCTAAAATGTGAAATGGAATCTTGAACACTTTCCTATTCGAGATAGAAACTTAGATCCCGGCGAAATACATTTTGAAATCTAACTTTCTCATTCGCATCTAAATTTCATTCCACATTTCCGCTTACAAAACGGACTATTTATTGAATTCTAAATTTCCACACATATAAAAAAATACTCAGGATTCATCTCATAGTACGTCGTACCACTAGAGTAAACAATTTGTCCCTGTAATTCGTCAAAGATCTCATCAACACTTTTCAACGATATGAATGCACATCTATGAATTATGATGTCTATACAGATAATCCTCTGTTTCTTATTCGCAACGAAATCGCCGTCGTTTTCTAAGAGTTCACATTCGAACAGTCACTCCGAATCCTCCCCTGACTCCCAGTCTTAACCCCAACTCTCCCAAGCTTCCTCATCGCCGCCGCAAACCCACCGTTAAAATCCGCAGCACTCCTCGCGAAATCCACCACCGTCGCCCGAGACCTCCCGTCCGTGAACAGAACCTGGTCGGAACTAAACATCCCCTTCCCCTCCACCAGATTCTGGTAATACACATTGTCGAATGCCCTCGGAGTTGTCGGATCCATGTCGATTGCGATGCTGGGATCCACGTCCCTCGGGCATGCCGTCATCAGCTCCTGGGCGTAGGTGGAGTTCAGGGAAGGGTCGACTGTGGAAGAGTAGATGCGATCGAAGAAGCGATTGCAGTGGGAGAAGCCGAGCGTGTGAGCTCCCGAAAGTGCGATCATGTCGAATTGGGTGAGGTTGTGTTTGGCGAATATTGCGTTGAGTTCGGGTAAGGTCATGTTTGGCTCCGGCAAGTTTCCGGCGACGAGGGATGCGCTGGATATCATGCCGTCCCTCCGCCCTAATTCCACCGCGAACGTCGGGCCTCCTGCCTGTAAAAGTGAAATTGTAATATATCAAGTTTATAACGTAGGTGTCGAGTAACCAAGCCGCTGGTATGTTTGGTTCGAAAAAATTTAGATTAAAATTTAGTTTGAAAAAAGCTCAATTTAAATTCGGTTCGGTTTTAAACAAATTGAATTTGAGTTACATTTGGCTTAGTTTGGCTAGCTCGTGAGCCAAATCACCTCGTAAGCTCGCTGTGTTTGGCTCGTAAAGTAGTTTAGTTGAGGCTCAGTTATTAACTGGAGCAACTAGTGTAGTTTACGAGTTGGTTTTAGAGATTTTGATCATTTGATGTTTTTATTTTGATTAGAAAACAAAAATATAATGATAAATGATGTTGTCTTAATGATTAGTTACTTAATTACACTATATAAGTCGAGTTCATTTTAAAATATTTTTAAAAAAATATTAATATATCCGAGGTGAGCTCAAAATTTAAAAAACTTGTTAACACTAGTAAACGAACCGAGTTGAGCTTGAATTTGTTAATTAAGAGCCGCAAACAAGCTAAGCTCGTTGGAACTGGCAAATGAGCCAATCTCAAGCTGAGCTGAACTACAAAAAATACCGTTTTAGTGACCATTAGGTTAGTGATCGTTTTTTTGTAAAACGGTCATTGATATGTCAAAGTGGTCACTAATTTAATAATCAGCAGGTTAGTGACCTTTAGTGACCAATAAATTAAAGACCGTTATTTGAAAATCTCATAATCACGGACCCCAAAACTATATGTTTTTGAAGTGAGCTCGAGCTCACACAAAATTAATTGAGCCATGGCCCTACTCAATTATATGGCTAGAATCGAAGCAGAGTCAAACTCGAGCTCGCCTATAAACCAACCGAGTCAAACCCGAGATGAGTAAAGCTCGGTTCGGTTCCGATAGTGAGCACCTAGAATATTGAAGGAAGCTAAGCCAGTGTGAAGGGATTAGTGCTGTGGAAGGATTAAGTACCAAGGCAACGACATCACGAGCTGCGATGGCGATGATATCTGCACAAGAAACGACTCCAGGGCATATAGCTTCTACAGCTGTTTTAGCTCTTGATACGGCGTCGAATCCGTCGCCGGCCAGGGAAAGATTGTCCGGAGCATCTTTCTCCGCGTCTCCGTTTGGTGATGCCACCATTACTGAGGCATCGCAGCCCTGTCAACAGCGAAACACCAAATGAATTTATCAAATTACTATAAGCCGTATGTTGTATATTGATTAGGTAGCTCCTAACTCTGTCTCTATCATCAGTTCAGTTAATGTCAACCAGTGGCTGCTCGGAATAACAAAGGAATCCAAGTTTTAGGTGGACTGTTCCAACGCCAACACCTAACCTACGATACGGGTATAGTACGATATTAATACGTTCAGAGTTTTGTAAGTTATTCCAGCATATCAATATGTTTAAAAGTTCGGCAACAATTATAAAATTTTATAATTTTATAATTTTAAAAGTGAATATAAATAAAAAAATATTAAAATATCTATTCAACTCCTTAGAATACGTGTATTAAACGTGTAATACCTCTTTCATACGTGTTTAGTACGTGAAGCATCAAACATACGTCGAAAAATTAAATAGCTCTACAATAGTACGAGAACGGAAGTTTTAAACGGATATAGTACATATACATGTATTATACTGAGTATTAAATGGATTTTTACTAACTAGGCCAAACATCAAATCATATTATCATTGTTTTTAAAGTAAAAAAAAGAAAGAAATGTCTTCCATGTCTGCATAGTAATCAAAATCGGATTCTAAATCGAAAGGAAAGGTAAAAATCATAATTATATAATCGAATCACAAAATTATAAAATTTTATGATTATTGATGTCTAAAATAGTAAAATAGTTTAGAAACCATTAGACTGAATAGATAAGTAAGGTGAAAGTTTGTGTCGTCTCGTTATAAGACAAAAAACTTATGCCGTGCATACTTCATCATAGATGAAGTGAATTTGGTGTTGACGGACAAAAATCCGACACACCAAATTCCAAAGGATGGCTTGGTATAAAGTATTGGAAAACTAGAAAAGGCGTCCTATGTGTGAGATTCAATTTATTAGGATTTCAAACTTTTCTAAAAAAGTAATATCACTTCTTCGATTTGGTTCGAAAATCAAACCAGTACAAATTCTAATAAAAATTGGAATCATAGAATCGTGTGGAATTGTACGTTCCCCTATTTTGAACTCAATTTGTCCGATTTCATGTTTCACCTTATATCGATTTTACATGAAATCAGGATCGCTACATGTAAATAGTGGTACTACTACCTTGAATATCTTTAATAGATAATGTAAAACCTAAGAATTTTCAAAATACAATGAACGTAAATTTCGTCACATATTTACCAACTTGATTAAATTTGACAGATTAGACTTAGTCACTGAATATATTTAAATAAGGCGCGTATATATGACGAATGCCTATTTGCCTCGGCGGCCATATATGCTTCGCCGGCGCTCGGAGCGGCACGGTGCATGCATCCCCCAGCCGCGACAAGACTTCAATCTCTCAATTAAACTATGATGAATCTTGTAATTAGACCGTGATTAAAGGAACATGTATATATATCGTGAAGATGATCTTACAGTAACGAAGCAATCGTGGAAGAAGAGGCGGAGAGTGGCTGGCAGGGTGGGAAACTGCCGGCCGGCTTTGGCCGCCACCACTTGCTGTACTACCGCCTCCACCATAGGACAACTTCCCGCGTAGAAATTCTCCCTCAGTCCTTGTCCCGACACGCCGCCGCCGCCGGCGATGGTAATTGCCACGATGATCATAATCATGGCCGCCGTAGAGGAACTGAAGTAACCCATTTGTTTGTTTTTTTCTCTCACGTTTGTGTTGGGGGTGAGCGAGTCGTTCTTGGCTGGCCTCTCTCTTTCGGTCGTTTTGAGATGCATATGTATATACGCGGAAATTAAGAAAAAAGAGTAAAATAACAATTTAATTTGTCACGTGATGTGAAATCTTACCGGCTACTTCTTCTAATTCTATCCACTTCTAGTACTAATTTGCCTCTTGGATAAATATAATGATTTGTAAAAAGTTAAATTTTCACGTCTCCGATCATTCTGGTTCTGCAGCTTCCATTATTGAATAGGAGCACATATATAACACATTAGATTTATGTTTGGACTAGTTTATAATACGAATGCATACTTGAATAATAATTATGATTTATGATGCGTCGTCTTTACATTAACAAAAATTAAACTGGAATATATATATATATAACAGAGGCGCGTGATCCAGCTTTGCTTAGTTACGTGATCATGCATAAAAGTCAAATTCTTATCATAGACTTGTTTATTTGTGATAAATTGTTCCAATTCGCCTGTAATTTTCTAGATGGAAATTAGGTTATAGAAAATGCCAGCTTAATTACAATTCCAAGCTCCAATTGGGTTGCTTGTGACATAGAAATGACAAGGACCAAATAACAACCACACCGGCCCCCCAAAGTCGCAACATTTCCACACATAATTAAACAATCAGAAATCAATCTTCTTGCTAGCTTCTGTCAGTAATTTTGACGAGTTCTTCATTCAGTCACGATAAATACGTTTGTATATCTTCATATTACTTCGGAATAAATGTTCAGATCCTTTGTTTCTATCTTGATTCGTTCATGGTTCTATATCAATATGTTTGATTCTTTTTACTTATTTTTAGTGGTTCAATCATAATCAAAACGTATCAATCTTCTGCCTCATCCGGTTAGACTTTTGGTTAGAACTCAACTTGGATTTCCAAACAACCCCATTCAATATTTTACATATTCGATCAGTCATGTAATGTTACCACTTGGTATGCTTTATTCAAGTTGAACCACACAAATTACATATTAATTCACCTAATATATAATTATATAAATATATGCCGTACGTCGTCGCCTTATACAAATACTTTATTAATAGGATATAAAATACAATTGATACTATACTATTTAGTTGTAAGTCAGATGACTACAGTAACTTTCAGTATTAGCCTAGTTGGTTAAGGTTTTTTTTAATATAGCTATGGATACATAAAGGACTTGAATTTGAATATTAATTCTTTTAAATAAGGGAATGGAGAATTAAATTTGGGATTAGAATTAGAATGATTTATATTCAGATAATATTAGGCCTGGTGGGAGATCAAATCCACTCTATAATAAATTTAAATAACATTATCAAATTGAAATTAGAGAATAAGTAGCCGCCAATTAGAAAAATGTTTAATTATTCTTTATAAAAATTTATCTTTGCACAAGAACGAAATTTAACCAAATTCAAATATCAAAAAAATCAACACACCAAGTCGAAAGTCCGGGGTATAAAGTATATATATGATGCAGGTAGGCCTTACAAATTATAAATCAATGAAAGGCCTTAAATGTACAGTTTCCGGGCCTTCTGAGGAGGCCCAATATCTCAATGCTCTGCGACAAGATAGCCTTTACGAATATTATGGGATTTATTCATTCCAGTATCAACCCAAAGAGAGACGGTCTAACGGTAAAGTTCATCGGTCATACAAAACAGCACGTTCTAACTTTCACAAATCCAGGGAAAATTGCTCAACCGTTCGCCTTTTGAAATTCCTGAATCAAGAAGATCAACTGACCTCCAAAGTTCTACAAATTTGTCTTCTCGCCGGAGATCATTTAGCCGTGGCGATGATGGTGGTCGACGTAGATCCCAAATCCGAATACGGATTCCCTTACTGGAACCCCGTCCGCCGTCGCTTCTCGCCGGAGTCTCCTTTCTTCGAGTCCGGCAACATCGAGCGCGAGCTTCTTGCCAAACAGGTTGGAAAATGAACTTCTTCTAGATATAATCTGTCGGATGAACTGTTCTACGATCCGACGTGTTTGCTTCAGGGCATTTCTAGGCAGCCGAATTGGATTTTTGTGTGTGTGATTCATTTGAAGAGAAAACAAAATAAGCGAATCCGCCTTTCCCTTCCTTCGAATCATTAACAAAGGAAGGGGGGACTGTTTTTCTCTGTTTCTGTCTGTTTTAGATATGGACTTGAGTTTGAGATTAAGTCCTTAGTAGGTGATCTTAGCTAAGTACAAAGTACTTCGATTTTTTGCAGATTGCCCTGGATTTAGGTGAAGATCAGAAGCAATTGTTAAGTTCAATGGATGAAGATGCCGAGTATGTGCCCTTATTGAATGCTTAGATTCATTTGTTCTTGTTATAGCATTCCCGAAACACTTACTCTCTGATGTCTCGATTCTTTGTTAACTGATGATAGACTGCTGGAAATGCTTCTGATGAGATTAAGTTTTCCTGATGTTGTTGTGGCAGTTTTGAAAAGAATTGTTCTTTGATGCTCTGGTTCCCTTTCAACTAATGTTAGACTGCTGATAAGTCTTTGATGAGATGAAGTTTTCCTGCTGTAAATCTATTACCATTGCTTCTCCCCTCCGTCAATGGCATATTGACAGGGATACCTAATTTACTTTTCTTATAGTTGTTGATGGGATATGGATGTGCTTAGTTCTTTGCTTTGAAAATCTGGAGAATTTACTGATGAAGTGTTTGTGCACAAGTTGTAGTCAGCTACTAGGTCTAACTTGTTGTAACAAACACTAGAACTTTTGAATTTCTTGAGTCTTACGAATCAAGTTGGCTATTTAAATTTCGATGATATTTTGAATATATACACTACATCTTTCAGATGATAGATTGATGTGGTTGTTGCTAATAATTGAATCTCAAAATCCTGATTGAGCAGGGTGATGTTTTGTCCAATCGCTGGGTGTCGTGCGCCATTGTCAACAATGGGGTTTGAAAACCACTATATATCGCAGCATACTGCAGCCTGTTCCGTATGCCATAGAGCATACCCAACCTCGCGCTTGCTCAGCCTGCACATCTCTGAAGCACATGATTCCTTCTTCAAGGCAAAAGTTGCACGTGGTTACCCCATGGTAAAACTCTTCCTTTTTAATGTCTGATGTGTTTTGCTCGCATTACTATCAATGTTGATAACACTGCTGTGATTTTGATGCAACAGTACGAATGCTTGGTGGAAGGTTGCGGCTTAAAATTCAAGAGTTACAAAAGCAGGCAGAAGCACTTGGTGGACAAGCATAAATTCCCAGCTTCATACGATTTCTTCAAGAAGGGTCACCATCTATCCAAGAAAGCCAGAGAAAAGATCCATCGCAATAAAACCACGACAACAACAACCCGCAAAAACGACGAGGAAGGATCGAGCAAAATGGAAGCAGATGAAGAAGTCGAGAATCTCACTTCAGCACTGTCCAAAATGACCACCGGTTCAACTCCTAAGTCTGTATCCTTCGGTCGAGGCAACGCTCGTGGACTCGCGTTCGTCCCTCGATCTGTCCAGCGTGACGTCAAGAAGCCAGATCCGACCCCACGCCCATAGGGGCCATTCAGCAGCTATCTCTTGTTTTGCTCAAGTTTCTGAAACAATTTGTTATCATTGATATCAATATATCATAGCTTACTAAAAAGGTTCATATCTTCAGTCTCTCCATATCTCTTTGGCCTCCAGCTATATTGTTGTTGTTTGGTAAATTTAAGTAGTTAATCACGTTTTAGTGTCAAAACCCGTAATATCTGTACTTAAGGAGGACAAAATAGTCTAATCAAATGACGTGTAAACACTTGCGGGGTATAACAGTCTATTCAGCTTCGATACCAAATGAATAAATAAACAGTGCAGTCCACCGAAGCAATCGTAACATTTTATCTGAGAGGGAAAGAGAGGGACGATCGGAAAGGGGAAAACAAAATCGAAGATGGACGCCATTGACAACGTGTTCGATCCGCTCAGGGAATTCGCCAAGGACAGTGTAAGACTTGTGAAGCGCTGCCACAAGCCAGATCGGAAAGGTAAATCTCTGTTTCCTTTCGCTGATTCTTCGTTTCTGAAACTTCCGATGCGATTTTGGGGAAACTCCGCCGATCTGTGTGTTGACTCAGTGTGCTCATTGATTTGGTGATCTGGCAGAGTTTTCGAAGGTGGCAGTGCGTACGGCGATAGGTTTCGTGGTGATGGGATTCGTAGGGTTCTTCGTCAAGCTCATCTTCATCCCCATCAATAACATCATCGTAGGATCTGGTTAGATTTGCAAGGTAAGCTCCAATATCATCGTAGGGATGCCTGATGTATTAGATTGACTGAATTTAGGGTTAGGGATGAATGAACATTGATTGAATTTCGGGTTAGAGATGAATTGGATTTGATTGAATCAATTGAAAATTGTTCCAACAGGTGGTGCTGGGAGAGATGGAACAGGGGGGACTCGGGATAATAGTTTTCTGGTGATTCTTTCAGCAGCATCCATCCCGAAAGAAACTCTACCAAAATGTAGGAAAACAAGTAAAAGAGATATAGAGATTGATAGTCAACGTTATCTCAGTTTTTCTGTGTACTGTGTTTGAGATTTTGTTAAGACTGGTTGATGTCGAAAATCGAAATACTTGCCTGTTCGATTCAATCTACTCTTGTGTGTTCTTCGTCAAACTACATTGAAAAGTGAAATCGAATGAGCCTTAATGATGAACCTGTGCCGAGGAAAGTATGTGCTCTGTTGGCCTTGTAAAACTTATCTTCCCACTGAACCACCATCCCCAACTGCTGATTGTTGAGTATCATGATCTTCACTGGCAAGTTCTCCACTCGAACTGTTGCGAGCTCTTGAACATTCATTATGAAACTCCCATCTCAATCGATATCGACCACGAAAGAACCCGGGTTAGCCACTGCTGCCCCGATTGCAGCAGGTAGCCCGAACCCCATTGCACCTAGCCCTCCAGATGTTAGCCACTGCCTTGGCTTTCTATACTTGTAGAACTGAGCTGCGCGCATTTGATGGTGCCCAACTCCTGTACTTTTAGGAACGGGTACAGTTTCACCAGGAACGGAGTCCTCGTACGGAGGTGGAATTCCAACGCCTTGCGGAGAACAGGGCTCGCGTAGTTCTGGAACTGGGCCGAGCTTGGCGGCTGGGTGGGCTCAATGAATTGAAGCCCATGAAGGGAGGAGACCTTGATGAAATTTCCAACGCGTTGGGAAGGTGATCCCCATCGTCGAGGTGACCAAATCTATCACCAAGTACAATATTCTCGTCCACAACGTGGACGATATCCCTAGAATCGTGAAGGAAGCGTTCTACCTCGTTTCTTCGGGAAGGCCTGGTCCGGTTCTGATCGATATTCCCAAGGACGTTTAGCAAGAGCTCGTAATCCCGGATTGGGATATACAAGTTAGCTGCACGCTTCCTGTCTATAACTCGCCTAAGTTATCAAAAATGGGAGTCCTTGAGCATGTTTTGAGGCTGATATCCGAATCGAAGAGGCTGATTCTCTACGTAGGCGGCGTATCGTTGGATTCCAGCAAGGAATTGAAGAGATTCGTTTAGTAACGGGGATTCGTGTAGCGAGTACACTCATGGGGTTAGGGAGTTTCCCTTGTGATCATGACCTTTCCCTTCATATGTTGGGAATGCATGAGACTATGTATGCCAATTACGGTATCGACAACGCTGATTTGCTTCTTGCTTTCGGTGTTCGTTGAAGCAATTTCTGGATCACCCTCTGAATTCAGTGTGTGATGAGTAAGCTTGCCAGGGTAATCCCTTCCAAATGGGAAATAAATATTAATAGTGGGCAGTGGGCCGGGCCAACTGTACAGTGGTACACACTTGTTGACTAATCCCACATGGTCTTCTCCTCTGTCTATCTTCTTCCATCTCACCGACAAAAAAAATTATAAAGAACAAATTGTCTTCTTTTCCATAAATGGAAACAAACAATTCAAACAAAATCCGATCCCGCCCCTGCTATAAAAGAAAGCCGATCACAAGCTTAGTTCATCAATCCGATTCTCAACAATGGCGAAAATCTCCACCTTCCTCCTCTGCCTCTGCCTTACGATCACCCAATCCCCCGCCCACTCCATCGGAGTAAACTACGGCACCAACGCCGACAACCTCCCACCCCACGCCAAAGTAGCCACCTTTCTAAAATCCCACACTATCATCGACCGAGTCAAAATCAACGACACCAATCCAGACATCCTCCGCGGATTCGCCAACACAGGGATCTCCGTCGCCGTCGCAATTCCCAGAGAAGAAATCCCATCCCTCGCCAATCTCCCCGCCGCCAAATCATGGGTCGCCAAGCACATCACCCCATTCTACCCCAAAACCAAATTCAACTACATCCTCGTCGGAAACGAGGTCTTCTTCTGGAACGAAACTAACGTCATCAGGAAACTCGTCCCTGCAATGAAGGCCCTGACCAAGGCACTGGAGCTGGCGAATCTAGCGGCCCACATCAAGGTCTCCTCCCTTCATGGGCTTCAATTCATCGAGCCCACCCAGCCGCCAAGCTCGGCCCAGTTTCAGAACTACGCGAGCCCTGTTCTCCGCAAGGCGTTGGAATTCCACCTCCGTACGGGACTCCGTTCCTGGTGAAACTGTACCCGTTCTTCAAGGTATGGGACGGGTACCCGGATCCGGATTACGCGCTCTTTAAGGCGAAAAGGGGAGTGGTCGACAAGGGTACCGGGAAGGTGTATACGAACATGCTGGACGAGATGCTGGATGCGGTTTATGTTTCGATGAAGAAACTGGACGGGAGATTTAAGGATGTGGAGATTGTGATTGGGGAGACGGGGTGGCCGACGGTGGGTGAACCGACCCAGCCAGGTACCGGGCTGGAAAATGCCCGTGAGTACAACCGAAACGTTGTGAGGCACGTGAGATCCGGAAAGGGGACTCCGTTAATGCCGAATCGGACTTTCGAGACTTACATCTTCTCCCTGTTTGACGAGAACCTCGAGATTTATGCTTCCGACCGGAGTTTCGGTGTTTTCAAGCCGGATTTCTCCGCCGTTTACGACGCCGGGCTCATCCGTAGCAAGCCGATATAATTATTTGCTATGCCTTCCGTCTTTAATTTGTAAATAAACTTGTCCCTACGATGTCGCTTTACAGTTCGTTTCCCGCTCTCGTTTGGAGGAAATTTTAAACGCCGAAAAGAGTGGCTTGGGCCTGATTCAGTTGGTTTTCCACTTCCATTACAAAATTCCAAGAGTCAAAGTTTACCATTGCCAGAAATTTCTTACAAGATTACAATGGAATGTTGAGATCAAGAAAAATTGATGGTTTAGAAAGGTAAAGTATTTGCGTGACATTGGCAGGTAACTCATCATCTAACACATCCATTAATTGGATTAACTAAACAACTCATCGTCATCTCCGATATTCATTTTCGAGTAGATTGGATTACGACGGATGAGTTTTGCGGCTCTCCTACGAAACAGAGCCGGAAAAAAAACAGGCCCATCAAGCCTCTTCTCCTCCTCGGGCCGTGGGTTTTGAGTCAAGACCAAACTCGGGCCCAAGAAAGTACGTCGGTTCAAGCATCTCAACTATTTCATGATTAACAGTCCCATGCATGCAAAGTTGGAAATTTCGTAATTGAGATGCTGGGTTAAAAAATAATAATTTTTAATTAAATATTAGAAAGACAAATAGTCTAAACCTAAAGTAAAAGTGCATAGGTCATCGGTTTATATTTCCCGAGGAAGTTGAAGACAACGAGTCCGACGTAAAACACAACTGAGAATTGCGTTGCCACGATGTCAAACCTCGAAAGGTACAATTTTGGCATCTTTTCCACGTTTCGATATTAAAATTAGTTTAATGGTTGTTAAGGGACAGGCCCATTATTCACATTTCATTTACTGTTTAGTTAAAATAACCTCTTAGTATATGATTAATTGGTAGAATTTAACATTAATGAAAGCGCAATGTGAGTGCTTAAATATCTGACACGTGTAGGAATCCCATTAAACTTGGAAAATAAAATAAACAAATACATAGTACCGACATGTTTTAGTTTCACCTACCATTCTGCCAAAACTGTCAGAAAGATTTAAGCACGTTCGGAAATGTTTCCTACCTACAAACTGAAACTTGTCAGCAATTGTACCACGTTAGGAATATGCTTCTTCTCAATTGTAATAATTCTTTGTTGAAGCTATGAAGATCACCACACTTTGCATATGCTCCAAAGTGTGTATGTTGGTGACCTTTCCACTTAAACCTACATACCTAATCATCTGTGCATTTAAACCATGTTTTTGGATAGGGTTTTCAATTCATTATTTAGTAACTTTACATCGTATTATATATTAGTTTAAGAGTTTCGAACATTATCTAATTATATTGATCCACAACTTACATATATGACTTATTAGACTATCCTAAATATGCAGTCTTTAGACAATGTGTAGTCGTGATGCAGTTAAACCTATCTAATCATCTTTGCACTTAAACTATATTTTATGTAGATGCTTAATTCACATGTATTTTTACATAATAGAAGTTATAAATTTTGAGTCCAACTCGGGAGGAAGGTTCCGAACTGGGCCAAGCAAAAAATCCAGTTCATAGTTTGGTTCCTCAACCCGGGGATAAAATAAAGGTGGATGTTAGGAGCTGCTAACAAGTTAGCTTTAATGCAAGCTACAAGATTGTTACATTATCAGGTGTATGAGAATGATGAAGAGATGATATTTGAAACAATCTCTTGAATATTGACGCTACGACTATGTCGTACCGTATAGATCAAAGATTCAAGAATAGTGCGAGCTTCAAACATCACAAGAGAAGAGCAGGAGAAAGTTTATACATTATCGTCAATGACTAATCTGGCGAAATTATGAATTACGATTCCCTTCTTAATTAATCTAGTAGCATTGATCCAAAAAAATCATTTAGTAACTTTAAATCATGTTATTTTGGTTTCAAAACTTTCAAATATTATGTAGTTGGTCCGCAACTTACAAATAGGCAGTTGGACCAATTATGCAACATTTTGAAATTTCGGAATCCATGGTTAAATCCAACGAAATTTAAGGGGCTTATTTAGTAATTGACCCTTATTATATATTTCACTAACACTCTCCCCTTAAAGGAAACTCCAAACTAAACAGCCACTTCATCACTGAGTCACTCTCCTTGTTGACTCGTTTCTTCTCCACTTCCACTTCGCGCCCACACAAAATCAACTCGTTTGACAATGGCGACTGTCCCTTCCACTACTGCTGTTCCGAATCGCTCCTTCTTCTCCAAACAGACCTCCCCCGACAACCTCCTCCTTCTCCGCCGCCGTAACCTCTGCCTCTCCCCAGCCGCCGTCTCCTCCTCCGGCCCCCTCCACCACCATCACAACAACAAATCCCCAATTCCACCTTCCGCCACCGCCACCACCGCCATTACCATTTCCACCACTGCTCCTTCCGTTGCTCCCTCCGACACCACCACCACCTACCATTCCCGCTTCGCCACCGACCGGCCAAGAAAGGGCGCGGACGTCCTCGTCGAAGCCCTAGAACGCGAGGGCGTCAACCACGTCTTTGCCTACCCAGGTGGTGCTTCGTTAGAGATCCACCAGGCGCTCACTCGCTCCAAAACCATCAAGAACATCCTCCCCCGCCACGAGCAAGGCGGAGTGTTCGCCGCCGAGGGCTACGCACGCTCCTCCGGGCGTGTCGGCGTCTGCATCGCCACCTCCGGCCCCGGAGCCACCAATCTTGTCAGCGGCCTCGCCGACGCCATGCTCGACAGCATCCCTATCGTCGCCATCACAGGACAGGTCCCCCGCCGGATGATTGGGACAGACGCTTTCCAGGAAACTCCGATCGTGGAGGTGACGAAATCGATCACCAAGCACAATTACCTCGTCGACGACGTGGAGGAAATCCCTAGAATCGTGAAGGAAGCGTTCTACATTGCTTCATCGGGGAGACCCGGTCCGGTTCTGATCGACATTCCGAAGGACGTCCAGCAGCAGCTTCTAACCCCTAATTGGAATCTACAAGTTAAACTCCCTGGCTATTCAGCTAGGTTACCGAAAACGCCGAAAATCGAACAGCTGAAGCAGATCTTGAGGCTGATCTCCCAATCGAAGAGGCCGATTCTCTACGTAGGCGGCGGATCGTTGAATTGCAGCGAGGAATTGAAGAAATTCGTCGAGATTACGGGGATTCCTGTAGCGAGTACGCTCATGGGGTTAGGAAGTTTCCCTTGCGATCACGAGCTTTCCCTTCATATGCTGGGAATGCACGGGACTATGTACGCCAATTACGGTATCGACAGGGCTGATTTGCTTCTTGCCTTCGGTGTTCGATTCGACGATCGTGCTACTGGAAAAGTCGAGACGTTTGCTAGTCGAGCTACGATTGTTCATATCGATATTGATTCGGCCGAGATCGGGAAGAACAAGCTGCCTCAAGTGTCGATGTGTGCTGATTTGAAGCCGGCATTGGAAGGGATGAACAGGCTGTTGCTGGAAGAAGAGAAGATTCAAAATCTGGATTTGGATTTCTCCGATTGGAGGAATGAGATTCAGGAGCAGAAGCTGAAGTATCCGTTAAGCTACAAGATATTCGGGGAAGCGATTCCTCCGCAGTACGCAATCAAACTGCTTGACGAATTGACACAAGGGAATGCAATTATCAGTACTGGAGTCGGGCAGCATCAAATGTGGGCAGCTCAGTTCTACAAGTACAAAAAGCCACGCCAGTGGCTAACATCTGCAGGGCTAGGTGCAATGGGGTTCGGGCTACCAGCAGCGATCGGGGCAGCGGTGGCCAACCCGGGGGCTGTGGTAGTCGACATCGATGGAGACGGGAGTTTCATGATGAATCTTCAGGAGCTGGCGACGATCAGGGTGGAGAACTTGCCAGTGAAGATAATGATACTGAACAATCAGCATTTGGGGATGGTGGTTCAGTGGGAAGACAGGTTTTACAAGGCCAACAGGGCGCATACGTTCTTGGGGAATCCGGAGAATGAAGGGGAGATTTTTCCGGACATGTTGAGGTTTGCTGAAGGCTGTGGGATACCCGCGGCGAGGGTGACTAGGATCGGCGAGCTTAGGGAAGGGATGAAGAAGATGTTGGAGACTCCGGGACCGTATCTGTTGGATGTGATGGTGCCTCATCAGGAACATGTTCTGCCGATGATTCCGAGCGGCGGAGCTTTTAAGGATGTTATTACTGAAGGAGATGGCAGAGCTTGGTCTTAGAATTATGAATGTTAATAAGTGTGTTCATAGAGTTTGCTGGTTCTGGTGATGCCAGAGCTAGTATATACCCAAATAGTTATATGTATGTGTAGGTTTGTAGAATATAAAATAAATTACGAGTAATTGACAGTATACTTAACCATCTAACTGGCAGTAGTCACATCTCATGAGCTTGGGTACAGTAATTCCATTTGCAAGGAACAGACATTTTCAAAGGCAAATGCGTGGCCTAACAATGGAGATGAGCCTGATAGATTATGTCAGGTAAGGGATTGAAGATGGCTTATAGAAGAAGAACCAAGGCCTCTTGCTTGTAATGGAGACACACGTACGTGATATTAACGAAACTAAACTTCGAGATTCTCTGCATTATTCTGGGAATTGAACTGCGTTGAAATGCAGAAGAACCAAAACAATAAAGATACAAACATTTATAAATGGAGAAGACCCAAGACAATAAAAGTAAAAATAACAATGTTGAGAGTGGGATTTGAACCCACGCCCTTTCGGACCAGAACCTTAATCTGGCGCCTTAGACCAACTCGGCCATCTCAACCTTGTTGTACAAACTTGCACGTGCATTTTAATATAACAATCAGTGATTCTGTAAGCGATTTAGCTCGAGAAGATCTCGAAACACTGTGGCATGTAAATGGCGGTAAAACATGATGAATATAGAGAATGTTCGACGTGAAAAAAATACTATGTACCACTCTCCCATTCCCAGTCACGTAATAGAATAACAGCGAAGACTCAAGTTCAGACAGGTAACAGTATAAGCTGAATCTAAAGACATCAATATGCATTCATGAACCTTCTACAAGAGATGCATGCGGGTTACACAAAATACGAATCCTTCACATAACGTTAGTGTTAGTTGGCCGGCATGAATAAAGGGGACACCCTCCTTCGTACAGTTTCTTCAATCTCGTTTGATGGCAGCACCGATGCCTCTGCGTCGAAATTGGCCTTCTCCAGATTTTGATGCACCTGCATAAGTACATAACACCCAGGAATCTAGTCACAGATAAGCAAGTATAATCTTGTGTCATGTGTTAATTAGTGAATTCCATCGTTCATTTTGGAGGATTGAGCAGAACTGTCTCAGTGGAAAGGGGTTTCCATCGAGATTCCGGGCTCAGAACAAAAGAACAGAAACTAAGGTAGTGCAGAATTAAGTATCAGATGGAATCTTCCAGACAGTAGTAGGTAACCTTATCAAGAACAGCAGATTGATCATCCAAGTGGAATTTACGCATGTACTTTAGCATCTCCAGTTGCTGCAAAAAAGAAATCTCCAGTACATTTGATCTGTTTAACAGCATTCTTGAATGAACATCCGGTACCCAGATTAATATCTGAAGAAACTTGCCTTCTCATGAAGCTTTTCTTGATTATGCATTTTATCAGAAAATTCTTCTGGTCCAAGTTCAGCCTCGTCACAAGCCATCTCTTCACTGCCCATCATTGAACTGTGTCAAACTATTGGCAGCATACGGAACTACAAGTACATGGTAACAAACTATCTCTAGAAACCTCAGACTAGAATGAACGACAATCGTTTCAATGACTAATGTTTTCTAAGTATGAAACCTTTTAATTTTTCAATTGGATAGTAGTTACTCAAGCAGCTAAGTCAGCTTAACTCAAACTCCCAACTCAGGATTGATCAATAAGTGAACAAACTCAAATGTATGCAGTTCAACACTCTCTCATAATAGTTTCCCCACAGCTATTAAGGAAAGAAAGAAATTTTACACTGTAAAAACGCAAAAAAATGTCTCACTCTATTAAGATATTGGATAATAAGATGTTTAGCGTGGAAATTGATCCATTAAACATGACATACTAACTACAGGCTTACACAGAGAGAATGCAGATAAACTCGGTCTATATGTTGTTCAGGTGAATTGAGATGTTCATGACAAGCAAGGGCAAAGAGATGATACTTATCATAAAGCTGGGCTATAGCCTCAAAAGCTTGTCTGGGATATAAGAGAAACATACCAAGCCACAAATTTGTAAAACTGAATCACCAAATCCTTGTCATTCTCAAAAACAGCGTTCACTTTACCCAAGCAAGAGATTCCGAAGCTAGGATCTGTAAAAGTTTTAATCTTTGTCAAGAAAAAATCACCATTCATACATACAATGGGATGCAGAACAACAAGATGAGAATGAAATCCGCCGACTTAATTAGTAGCAAACCACGAAGCTTTTGAAAGGAAATCTTAAACCCTTAAGAGTTAACCAATACGGAAACAAAGTATGAACATACCAACCCCCATTTCCAAAAAGATCCCCTCTTGAAGCGCTGTAGTAATAGCTACAGCTTCCTGCATGACATTGAATGTAATGATAATACATTCCACAGCTGGGTAATTGTTCTCAGAGCAAGGAACGGAAGAACTACAAAGGTCTCTGGATTAAAAATTCAAATCACCTGTTTCTCTTCCACAGCATCTGCAATTCTTCTCTTTACATCTATTTATACCAACTTAAACTCATTACTCTGATGAAGAAAAGAGGAGAAACGACAAAGTACGAGTAGATGGAGCTATGTGGAGGAAGAAAGAAATACCAGGTTGGGCAGTGAGTTCAGAGAAGCGATTGAACAGGTAAAGCAACTGCTCCCTGGACAGCATCCCTGAGCTTTGCAATTGTGAAGCCATTACACAGAAAATTATAGGGTTTGTCTCGTTACCTTGAACTCAGCCCAACCAACTCAGATTCGACCATTTGATAAGAAGCCAACGGGCAATTCAGTCATTTCCACAAAGCACAAAGGGGATAACATGAAACTAACTTATCATTTTATATTGAGAACTATTTCCATCCATAAACCAGGCACTACTACAAGAGCAGAGGCTGAAACTAATTTAGCTGAAAATAGATTTCAGAAAAGTTACTTGAAAGCAGATAATGTTACAAAACAATGAGAAAAAGTAGCAGAGAAGATCTAAAAGTCTTCGTCCATTTTGAACTCATGGTTCCCAACATTGCCACCGTTCAAGCTTGACATCACAGATGCCTTCTGATACTCTCCGACTCTCTTCTCGAAGAAATTAGTCTTCCCTTGCAACGAGATAAGCTCCATCCAATCAAATGGGTTCGTCACATTGTAGATTTTGCTGTAGCCAAGAGAGTCCAGCAACCTATCGGCTACAAACTCAATGTACTGACTCATCAGCACCCCATTCATCCCAACCAACGCGCAAGGGAGCGCGTCACAGACAAACTCTCTCTCGATATCCACCGCATCGCGGACAATCCCTTTTACGCGCTCCTCGCTGGGCTTCATCTTCATCATCCCGTACAGCAAGCAGGCGAAATCACAGTGCAGGCCTTCGTCTCGCGAGATCAGCTCGTTCGAGAAGGTCAATCCAGGCATCAACCCGCGCTTCTTCAGCCAGAAAATCGAGCAGAAGCTTCCGGAGAAGAAGATCCCTTCAACGCAGGCGAACGCAATCAGCCTCTCGGCAAAGGACTCCCCGCCGTCGATCCATTTCAACGCCCACTGCGCCTTCTTCGCCACGCAAGGAATCGTGTCGATTGCACGGAACAGACGGCTTTTTTCTTTCGAATCCTTGATGTAGGTCTCGAGCAGGAGGCTGTACATCTCGGAGTGGATGTTCTCAATCGCGATCTGGAAGCCGTAGAAGGCACGCGCCTCGGCCACCTGGACCTCCTTCATGAACCTGCCGGCGAGATTCTCAAGGACGATGCCGTCGGATGCGGCGAAGAAGGCGAGGACGTGCGTGATGAAGTGGCGCTCGTCGGCAGTTAAGGCGTCCCAGTGGCGAACGTCCTGAGAGAGATCTACCTCCTCGGCTGTCCAGAAGGAGGCCTCGGCTTTCTTGTACATCTCCCAGATCTGAGGGTATTCGATTGGGAACATGCAGAATCGGTCTGGGTTGGAGGCGAGGAGAGGCTCTTCTGGGATAGAAGGCATGGTTGGACGAAACTGGCTGAAGAAATTAGGGTTTTCTAGGGTTTTGAACGTGAGTGGGAGAATGAAATATCTAGTGCTGCTGAAGACTGCAGTATTGGGGGTGATGGAGGATGGGAATTTATAGGAGGAAAGGAAAATGGTGGGTATTTTGAAATTGAAATTTTTGAGTGAGGCGGAAGGAGCGGGGTGTAAGTTTCAAATAAAAAATGAAGCTTGCTGGAGAATCAATTGAAGGAATTTGCCGCCCTTTTAAATTAGTGATTAATTAAGAAATTGATGATTTTTTAAAACTAAAACTATTCTCAAACACACAGACTAAGTCGTCTGTGCTGTGGGCAGCGGCCAAAGTGGGAAAGTAGGTGTGGATAATGGATTAAATTAGGGAAGAGTGTGGCGAGTGTAATTTGGAATTGGGCGGGAGGGATTTTGGATTTGGGAGGCCATTTAGCGCCATATATTTTCCAGGATTAAGACTTTAAATGCTTTCCCATTATTGAAAATGATACTAGTCACGCGCTGGAGGCATGAGAGTGACGGGTGGTAGCTGTGGTTGCTGGTTGGAATTGCGGAGTGCACATGTGTCCACGAGCATGCCACGCATCCTTACTTCTTCACTTCTGTGCAAAGTTTTGTTTCTTGCATAAAGCCCATAAGAGTTGGGCTTGGATTTGGTTTATTTGGTCCGCAGCAGAGGAAGAAGAAATAACACCTTTCGCCCTTCCCACACTAAACTAAGTAGTTGATAGTTATGTAGTTGTGTTAGGGGCTGCATTCGAAAGTACGAATTAAAGTTTAATCTCCTGCAACAATGTTGGGAAAGGAGTAAAACCCTAATTTTGAGACTATCGTCAACTGAATTAATCGAATAGTGATCCGGATACCAGAATTTACACAAATAAAACACCTTTCGACATTGGCATGGTTGAGCAAGAAATGGAGTACATCTTTCCACCTTGTCCCTTAACCATAATATTAAGAGTTCAACCTTCGCCCTTAGAATGTACACTTTGTGATCAGCCATTTATCGCCTAATGCGAACACCCGCATCAAAAGGATTGATTATTACTATCGACGGTAAACACTCTAATTACACGAACACAGCTAACCACACAGCAAACTAGGTACCGTATTAAACGATTCTGGCGGAGAAATACATGCCATTGTGGTATATTCCTTTCTATATACTTTCTGTATTTTCACTTGGGAGGAACGATATTACAGTTCACCAGCATTATAGCAAGCTAGTATGATCATTCCATGTCAAATCTTCACCTCCATCGTGCAATGTGTATCGTGTACAGTATGGTAAGCTGAAACCTGCACAAGTAACCCACAGAACCCCCCACTCAAACAAGCAATTATCTCAGCTCTAAACAAGAGGAATAGTATGATCCTGTCGTGTGTTGACAATTAGGAATGAAATCCTCCATATATCCTAATGTTTATGCCTCCGGTGAATTTATCAAGAGTTTGAAGCAGTGACATACGACTATAAGTAAGTCCATACCTGTACAAGCTAATTGAATGCGACCTTCTCATGACCAAGCTAGGTTTTCTGCCCCATTGCACGTTTCAGAAGCTTCTTGTACTCTGGGCTTCTTGACCATTCATCAATCTCACGAGCACGCAGAACAGGCAGAGGATGTGAAAGTTGCCTTGTCTGAGCATTTCTGATGAGACAAAGAGAATAGTCACAGCTACTCAAGGAAAGCAACGAGGAAATCGACTTGAAAATTGGAAACTTCTCCATCCCGACTTGAAAAGTCTACTTACCTGATGTACCATCCTATCGGACTCGATGATGCTCTGTCATAAGAACGTGCTTGTTCCAGAAACGCATCTACATTGAGTTGATCAGCAATCGACGGGCTTCCACCACATAATTTCATCAACAGAGAGACGACGACCTCTTGTAGGAGATCCAAAGTCAGATAAATAGACGAGAAAGACCCTTGACAATAATAACCCTTAAGCTTTAGTTTTCAAAAGTGCGAACCTTAGGGTCTTGAGCAACAAGAAGTGCTGCACGGTCACATGTTAGCTCAGCTGCTCGGATCCAGCGAAACAACTGTTCTTCTAATGTCTGAGCTATCATACTACCGATTCCTGCAGAATGTGTAGGTGGTGAGGTTTCAAACTGGATGAAATGCACTAATTAGGTTATCATGTGGAAAAAGATGTTAGGATATAACATTCCGCTATCTGACACATACGATTATTTGTTCCGCCACATTTTCCGCTTTATAAGATGGTAACTTTAACTTTTTGCAAGCATATAGCTGAACAACCTATAAGTTGCAAGTGTCCATTATCAAGTACTATAGCATCTAACCTGGTGAGTTGTGGAACAGAGAGCAAAAAAGGTCCAAAAACTAACCCAAAGGATAAGAAACAGACAGGGAAAGACCTACCAGGCACAGTATAAGCTCCAAGAGTAAGTATATTTGCAAATGTGAGCCATACACCATGATCACACTTTAGATGTCCTAACTCATGAGCCAAAACAGCCTAATACAATTAGAAGGCCAAAGTGTTAGCAACAATATAAAAGAATAGAGACCCATAAAATGAAGTTGTATATAAGGCTATGCGATGAAGGTAGGATCCAGAACAGCATAAAAGAAGATAGAGAATGGAGAAAAGAGCTTAAAACCTGCAACTCTTTTCTTGTAAGAAGCTCCACTAGGCTGGTGTGCACAACGACAAACGGCTTCTTCCCGCTTATAGCTAAAGTATAGGCATTTGGGACAGGACTTTGCCGGACATAAAGATCAGGAGCCTCAACATTTAGTATCTGCGCAGCCTCTGTCATCAGTTGATGAAGTTCTGAAAGCTGAGAAGAAGAAGCAGAAAACATGGGTTGATCAAGACTCAAGAGTATATTGAATAACCAGGGAGTTGAAATTTTCCTTAAACAAGTCGAATAAAAATATAAACCTCATTAAAGAGTAAACTACCTGATTTTCTGAGACAAGAACTGAGGTTCCAATATTCTCGAGAAGCATAATTTGCTCTGATAAGCTTCCTGCAAACTAACCCTCGTTAAAGAAACAAGCCATATAGGCATAGTACATACTATTCTGCATCCTGATTATATAGCACCAGAACTGGAGCATGACACTTGCCAAAATGAAAAGAAATAATAGATATCATACATTGAAGTACCTAATAAAGCCTTTCCGATTTCATTCAATCCTGGAATCGCCCTCAGCAGAAGTGTGTTCTGAGGACCAAACGTAAACAAAATTCTGATTAGAAGGAATCCCTCAAGAAATCCGTCACATACAACAATCAAAGAAACAAACTTTGCAGGTTTCATCATCTAGTATTAGTAATCACCTGTTTATCGAGAGGATGCCTGAAATCATCGGCGTCGAGATCACGAAATACAACGGAAGAAGAAGAATCCACTCCACGAACAGAAACCCTAGCAACACATCGATTGTTCACCTTCTTCTCCGAGACCATTCCCCGACTGGAAACAGAGCTGACCTTGGACAAATCCGTGACCCCATAGCAGAAACCGAGAGGATGAGGGGACGACGACAAACAGAGCGATCTTCTTTGGGAGAAGCAGGAAGAGTAATAAGGAAGCAGCGCGGCCATTGGAAAATTAGCTAAAGCAAAAAGCTAAGCTCTCCGAAAATCTGAAGAGTTTTTTCAGCTGCCGGAGATTTTTTCAGCTGAATCGTTTGTTGTGTTGCGGAATCATCCACAGCCGTACCGTATGGTAATTCTGTGGCGCTATTTCGTTTTCTTTCTGTTGACTTAGTTGGCGCTTACGTGGGACCATATTGGCGACGTGGGTGAATTAGTCACACCACCTCCCAATCCCTCCATTAATATTTATGTTGATTTCTCAAGCTTCATTAGTGGCGTGCAGAGCAGTTCAATCTACACCCAATATACATCAGATTCGGACAAGGGGTTTTGAAGTATTCATCATAGAATTAGTGTAAGGAAACAATAATTAAGCTTGAAAATCTCCAATTTTCTTCATCTTTATTTCACACTTTCTCAACGTCGTACACTTGTCTCTTCCTTACTACTTACATTTAATTGTTTTTTTCTAAACTACTGTGAACTTCTTCAATAGAGCAACGGTCGAAAATGCTATGATGTATGATTCGTATTTATTGGGGGTAAGAACCAAATGACATCTTTTTTATGTCTAAAATAGGACAATTACGCGATTAATTATCTTATTAATGAAAGATATGAGGTGACTTTGAAATAATTTGTATTATTTATTTATGTTATCATGAAATATACGAAATGTCTTTGAAATAATTTGTATTATTTATTTATGTTATCATGAATTACGATTGAGTGATACTCACAGGTCTGCAAAGATACATTCCTACCTTTTCTCACAAATAAAAGTTAATATTCATCAGAAAAAAGCTATTGAAAGAAAATTTATCCAAATCCAAAACTTTAATAAACGAAAAACATATATCAATTGTCTGAAATTAAAAAGAACTATTTCTCAGCCTACTGATTGTGCATTTAGTAGTCACTAACCCTAACAATCAACTGTCCAAAAACCTATTTTTTGACATAGTTAGCTAAGATCATGTATATTTCATAAATTGTTTAACAATTTTTTATTGCCACATCACTAATTTTTACGATTGAATCTTTTAATAATTGCTAATCATTTATATCATATTTCAAGAAATTACTAATAAAAATGTGACATCACCCTCCATATTATTTAACAATTACTAAACATTAAGAATGTATATATTCTAAAAAGAAGAATTAAAATACAAAATAATTAACAAAAATTAATCATCTATTCAAATTAGGAGATGGATTTTACCACTGCCACAAAAATGTGAAAGAGTGTATCTTGCTCTAACTAGGAACTGGTCCAAAACTTGATTCCCAAACTCATCTCTGTACGGTCCACCTTCCCACGCGCGTTCGGTCCAGCGCGTGTTTATACAAATCCTTTCCCCGGTTCCAAGTTTTATGCAGAGGTCTATGCTTCACTTCTAGGGTTTTGGAGACGAAACACAAACCCGACTTCTCTTAATCGCTGCCGAATTCCACAAGCAGCCGTCTCACGTCGTTCCTCTTTGACAACCACCCACCATGGACATGTCGAGCGATTTGGACAGGATGCTCTTCTTCGAGCACGCTCGTAAAACAGCTGAGGCCACCTATGCTACCAACCCGCTGGATGCCGAGGTCCGTACATCGTTAAATATTCGTGTACTTGGGTTTACAGTAAGGGTTTAAGAAAAGAAGCTCCTCCAATATGCGGTGATATCGATTCCCTTGGGTTCATTGCTGTTATTTGTGAATGGATCTATTCTCGATTTTAATTGCTTCTCTAGTTCTGGGGTTATTCATTTGTTACTGCGGTGTCTAGCTTTCTAGTGCTTGAATTTGAACTTTATGGTGATTTCCGGGGTCAGAACTTGACGAGATGGGGTGGATCTCTGATGGAGCTGGCTCAGTTTCAGAGTGTTCCAGATGCGAAGAAGATGATTCTAGGTGATTGGTTATGCTAGGTCTCGTTGATCTGCTAATCCTTTTCATATACATGTTCTCCAAATGTGGGAGATTAGCTGAATTGGTGTTTGGTGTGGGGTTTGCAGATGGAATTTCCAAGTTAGATGAGGCATTGTCGATAAATCCCATGAAGCATGATGCTCTCTGGTGTCTGGGAAATGCTAATACATCTTATGCATTCTTAACCCCCAGCGAGGAGGAAGCAGATGCATATTTCAAAAAAGCAACTGTCTACTTTCAACAAGCTGTTGTTGAGGTGCTAATGTTGCGGTTCTGCTATATGTTTTAAGCTGGTCTGTTCTCTATCATTTAGATGTATGATGATATTTGTCCTTACTCTTTGTAGGATCCAAGCAATGAGTTGTATGCCAAGTCTCTAGAAGTGGCTGCTAAGGTAACTGTCGTTCACCCCTTTATTGTGATCTTATTATGCATGTCTTGAAGTGGAGGGGAAGAGTCTTGTTGTTCTTTTTGTTTTAAGTATGAAATAATGAACTCACCTTGCTGAAGTTTTGTAATGATTGGAAGAGCTAAACCTGATGGTGTTAGGGAAGCTGGCTTATTATGTCTGTGATTGCAAATGATGTTAACTTCTTGCTTTCTTCCCTAAACTTACCTGTTATGTATTAATAAGCTCCATTGTATGTTTCAATTGTACCCATCCCTACATGGCTCATTATCTTGGGATGCTCGTGAATGTTTATCTACCAGTTTCATATACTATTCCCCAGGTTATTCTGCCAAGCAGTTTTTCTACGTGTCATATTTTTTTTGGAATCTTTGCATAGATCTTTCTATGGAGACTGAAAATGTGTTGTTTTTGTCTGTTTCTGTGTTTCAAGAGGTCCATTTTCTAATTCACGGAACTTTGTTGTCTTCTTGTAAAAAAATTGAATTTTGTTAACCTAGTCTCATTTATAAGACCGTTAATCAGATGATCATAAAATCATCATCACAGAATTAGGAATGATGCAATTCTCGTGATATCTTGATTTTCTGAATCATGTTATGCTTGTGTTTGGAGGACACTTGCTGTCATGTTTTTTGGATGATGAATTCTCAATATCCCGCAATTAAATTTATGTCTTAATATACGGGCAGCTTCTCTGAATTGTATTGGCTTGTTTATGTGCTATTGATCTTTTATTCTATGCTTGTCTGGTCTGATCTCTTAGGCACCAGAATTGCACTCAGAGATTCATAAGCGTGGTATGTTGGACCAACAAGCATTAGGTGGTGGACCGGCACCTGGACCTTCTGCCCCAATGGCCAAAAAGGTATTTACTGTCTCAACTCTCAAACATGAAACATTAGATTTCTTCCAAGATAGCTATGCGTACCCCAGTGGTCTGAAAGACTGAAACATTTACATGGTGATATTAAGTCTGTTGGTTCCGGATCATGCTTCTGTCGAGTTTGAAGGTCGATAATCTAATGTTTTGCATTGCCCTACTTTCTCTTTAGACCGCAAAGAAGGAGAAGATCAGCGATTCCACGTACGACGCATTAGGATGGGTTATTCTTGCGGTAGGGATTTTTGCAATGTTGGGACTCGCAAAATCCCAGATGCCTCCAGTTCCCCCACCTGCCCGGTAAGAGCATGGCCATTTTACATTCTTCGGAGTTGGAAGAGTCTCGAGCTGTTGGGAAAGCAGGCGAATGTACCATCTACAGTTATTTGAGTTTTCATATTGGTAGCAGCATGTTTCTCTCTGGCTTAGACATAATAGACAGTGCGCATTATATCATCTGTGTTGTGATATTGGTTATTTGATCTCGATTACTTTACGTGGTTGCTTTCGGAGTTACAGTGCTCACTTGAAAGTTTCTATGAAGATGGAAGGGTGTAGTTCGTATCTTGTCAGGGCTATGCATTACATGTAACGATAGGAGTGCGCAGATTCAACACAATAAACATTGTAATATCTCATGTCTTGTGTAATGGCGGATAGATCACTGTCCAGGGTCATCCGGTTTCGCCCTGTGTTTTTTTTTGAGTTCCCCTCGCTGAGCTTTCAAATTTGCTTCAAACTTAAAGACCGCAAGGTCCGTTCCCTTATGGTCTTTGACCATTTTGGTTCCACTATTAATGCTTAATAATCATTCACACACTATTTTCCATTCTGAAGATAATTCTTCGATCCATTCAACGTGATTAGTGGTTGAATTAAGATAATTTTTGTTCCAACTATCTTTCTATTCCCCACAATAGTTATTTTTTGAAATGTTAATTACATCATATAGCGTATTGTACACATCAAAACGAAACTTGTGCCCAAGGTTAACAAGATATTCAGATGAGTGCTTTTCTTTCTTTGAAAATATAAAACTCGATCTTTCATGCTCTTTGCATAATTTCATGAATCTGTTTAACAACAATAGTGTGTTGATGGACTCTAACCTCGTCACGATGTATAAGGCAAACTACAGATCAGAGTTAAAATATGAACAAACTCAATCTCTTAGGTTTTTTTATCATTTTATAAATCTCATTAACACCAACAAAGTGCTGGTATATCCTAACATCCTTGTCAAACAAATGGAGTTGTACACGAACCGAGTCAAACCGTGTTTTGCCCAGCTCAAGCTCGGCTCGAAAACTTTTTAACTGGCTCGAGCTACTACATTCAAACTCGAGCGCGGCTCGTCTAATAATTATTGGGCTTGAGCTTGACTTGAACTCAACTTGTTTATGAACCTTAACGAGCTCTAGCTCGACTCGAGTTCAATTCAGCTCGTAAGCGAGCTTAGCTCGACTCGAATCCAACCCATCTCGGCTCGAGTTCAATTCACTCGAATCCAATCCTGTTCGTTTACGAGTTCGAGCTGACTCGTTTACCCAACATATGCACAATGAACTATGAAAGACAATTTCACGAGCCATCTTGTGAGTTCCCTAATTGAGCCAGTTCACGAACTTCCTAAGCGATCCCTAATCGAGCAAGCTCACGAGCTCCCTTAACAAGCTGAATCGAGCAGGCACGCGAGCTGGCTTGGTTGGTGTCGAGTCGAGTCAGGAACAAATTTGTTCCAAATCGAACATCAAACCGAACACAAGCGGCTTGGTTGGTCTGCACCGGTCGAGTCACTCTTCTACTATTCTAGAAGAAAAAAATTGCGGTTCATATGCGTGCGATCCTCATTCCTCATTCTCATCCATCCTTACTCATGAACGGCAAGTCGTTTTTGACATAGCCGTTTCAATTCGTCGTTCGAGTGCTACTACCAGTTGCCAGAAGATATTCAGTCAATCAGTCAGTCAGCTAGTAGCAAAATAATCCCCATTAAAGAAGTCGAGCAGCAGCTGCGCAAAAGAAAGCAAGTAGAAAAATGCAAGAGACGAAGATCATCAGAGCTGGGAACAATTTTCCCGCGGTTTCCTTACCGTCACCTCGGCTTTGTCCTTCTCCGTTACCGGCGACCGGTGTTTCGTTTCTCGCCTCCAAACCTGCTATGCGTTTCCGTGTCTTAGCCATGGCTGTCAAGCGAAGCCCTAAGCGACTCAAATATGCCGCTCCTCGCTTCTCCAAGGTTTCCTCACTTCTTCCTTCTTCTCACTTCCGTTTCGATTTTGGTTTGTTTCCTCTTCTTATCGCAGTTCATTTCAGGAAGGAGAGCTGGTTTATGTTGAAGCTGATCCTGATGGAGAGGACATTTGGAAATTGGAGCCGATCGTTGAGCTTTTGAAGGAAGGCGCCGTTGGAGTTATTCCGACTGATACTGTGTACCTTCACTTCACTTCCACACTGCCTCATTTTCTAGTATCATTATACCTATCCAGGGGAATTCTCGATCTTAGAATTCGGAATTTCGCGCTTCATCCTATTGAATTACAACGTTTTCTAGCACATTGCTTCTTCGTCTCGTATGTATGCATGATGTTGATGCCAATCCTCTTTGTTCATTAGGTATGCTATAGTTTGTGATTTGAAGAGCCAGTCAGCCATGGAACGACTTCGGAGGTACCAATTCTCCCCCAGTTATGGAGGACTTCTACGTCTACTTATAGGTACTTCGGAGTTCAAGTTGCATGCCTGGTTTCCTTACTTTACGGCATATTTATTGCATGCAGGATAAAACACATAGAACCATCCAAGGCAGGCAAACACACTGTTTCCGGTTGATCAGCCAACTGCTACTGTGGTAGAAAGAGTAGCCTAACTTGATTATTTGCCTGCTGTGAAGTGCAGCCACTCAGTATCTTATGCCACTCTCTGAGAGATATTGACACCTACACAACTGGTTTCCCCCGCGGTGGTGGTGGAGGACAGGCAAATATCTTCCGAGAAGTTAAGCATTGCTTACCTGGGCCGGTAAGAACGTATTCGTATTTAGTACTCACTACAGGTAGTGGGAAGTGGTGTCAATTATCTATTTGGATAATCCTGAACGAAAAATTGCATGCAAGTTTTAGTAGTGTACTTATTGGGAAGTCCTTCATGAGCGGTTGATTATATTACTTACTTCACTTGTAATGCCATTGTCTGGTGGCTTTGAATTGGGTGGATGTCCTTTGCGAGTCTTACTTCCTCTGTTAGGTTGATGATTTTGATGTAATTCTAGCTCTGCATGCATGTGACAGTACACGTTTATATTGACTGCAAGCAAAGAGTTGCCAAAGCAATGTATGAGGTATGGAACTACAACTCCGAAATATGCTGCTAGGAAGAATGTGGGTGTCAGGATTCCCGATGATGCAATTTGCCGGGCAATACTTGAAAAGCTGGATGCGCCATTGATTTCTACAAGGTTTGGGTTTGCTAGATTTTCTTGTTTGGGAAGGAATAGATCTGAAATGATTGTGTAGTGAATATCCTGACGGCTGACATCACAAAAGCCATTATTTTTGGTACCATCCATCACTCGAATTATGTATTGAATTGTGTCTTTGTTCCTTGCATCAGCGTCAAGGGCCTCAAGAAAGACCAGTGGTTACTGGATCCTGTCGTTATAGCTGATGCATATGGGCCAGAGGTTCCATTATCACCTATCTGCTCAGTTTTTTCGTTCATCTATTTATTCTTTTGGATTCATAACCCTTTTTTATTGTGCATTTAGGGGCTTGATTTTGTAGTTGATGGTGGTCTGAGAGTGGCTGATCCTTCCACTGTGGTTGACATGACCGGAACGCCCCCAAAAATCATACGTCAAGGGAAGGTAACTGGGCTTCTATGTGAATTCATGTTTGCTCATTTTGGGTTCGCACTTCATTTCGACCGCAACTTTGTTGTGTGATATTATGAATGGATCATTTCTTGCTGTTAATGGTGCACAATTGGCCATGTACAGGGACCTAAACTGCACTGGATGGTATCAGAAGATGAAGATGAATAATAACACATCATTTCTTCTACCACTTAAGATGCAGATCGTCTACTGACGTTGCTTGTTCTGAAACTTAAAAACATATTTCGTTTTGATGCTTTCACGCAACGAATAAAACTGTAAAGCTATTCAACGTCTTGTCCAGTCTAAGTAAATGAAATGTGTAGCTGGAGACAGAACTTGAAGATATCCTAAGGACTCCATCATCATGTTGCAACTTGCTCTGTAAATTGTGTTATGTATCAAGTTTAACCTGACATTTGTGGCCTTCAATTTTGTCCTGAAACTGCCCACTACTATGATATATCATTAATCTCTTTTTTACGAGCACAGGCAGGAGAAATTGACTAGTCCTCTAAGACTAGAGCACACAAAGTTTTATTTTTTAATTACTAACAATAAATGGAGTTTGGTCTTTTGGAAGGTAAAGTAATAAATGTATGAATAGTGAACAATTAAGAACAATTTGATATGCAGAGTGAAGGGAGCTATTTCCTCACCCCACCCCTCATCAATTCCACAGGTCAGCTGCATCTGCATTGAGTAGATATCTTATCAGCTCTGTTACTGTTTTCTATTTAACGCCGTTAGCCTTTTTGCAGCAAGTTGCATTTACTTGTCAGCCACAATTTATTAGACAGGTAGGTAAAAAAGTTCCAATTGTGAAGACAGATGAGTGAGGAGTAAGGAGAGAGAAACATGATCTGTAGAGGAGATGCACAGTTTTGGTTTCTGGATAGTGGCAGTTAATAGGAAAATGTGAAAGTCTTTATGATGAACAGGTATGGTACTGACAATCATAACTGTGGTAGTTGTCTTGCATCTTTTTCTTATTTTTTTTATCCTCCAGCATAAACACATTGAAAGGAAAACAAACATAATAGAATGAAAGCTCCATTTTGTTTCGTTTTCCTCTTCCGATTTTTAGCTCAAATGTGAGGGGGGATTGCGTCTTGCAAAATGCGTCTTTTCAAGCTTCTTGTACTTCTTACAGCAGTGATCGTGGCAGGGATTTTGGAACTAGTTCAATCTGCAGTAGTAATTCATTTCAATGAGACGCCACCTAAGTTTTCTAGGCTCTCAACTGCTGTTTTCAAGTACTCAGTTGAAGGGTCGGATGGTAAGAATGCATGCGTCAATAATGGTTGCCTTATTGCTTGTGAGGTAAGCGTTCTCCTTTTTTGATTCTGATACATATACTCAAGTAATCTACAGACTAGCGAATAGAGTATGTCTTCAGCATTTCCTTAACCATTCGACTTGTGTCACCAGCTTGATGGCCGCACTTTGAGATCATGTTCGGCAGATTCTTCATTGTTGAGGAACTTGACTGTGAATCAGGAGCATACTTTCATGCTGAATGTTACCGCTCAGAATGGCGACATAAACTCTTCATCTTATTCATGGTTCATCGGTTAGTAACTCTTCCATCCAGTTTCTTTGCAACTCATTAGTTTCATCCAGGCTAATCAGAGGTTCCAAATATCCTCCAGATACAGTTCCACCCACAGCGACATTATCTACCGAAGATAACTACACAAATGTTGCAAAAGTAACCATTGATGTTACCTTCAGTGAGGCCTGCCCTGGGTTGGGTGGGTTCAAGTGCTTGAACTCATCATACTGTGACGTAAGAACAGTTTCCACACTAATTTCAGATACAATGCATGTTCAATTTAAACTAATTGAACCTGCAGGTACCAAAAGAAAATATCGTCTAATGAACTTGCTGCACCATTTTGCAGGTTCTAGTAGATGGTCCAGGTTTCATTCATGCTTCTTCGCTTCGTGCCATTTTACCGAACCGGAAGTATGAAGTTGACGTAGGCCTCTCCTTGGAACATATGTATGGCCGCGTTGCTATCCGAATGGTCAATGGTTTTTGTACAGATGAAGCTGGAAACTCTTTTACAAGGAGCAACACCTCTGTGATAATGGTTCACTTTGGTAAGTTAAGAGTTCTCCATTGGATCAATTACCGATGTGTTTGTTCTACCGGGTTTGTTCTTTAAAACTCCACAATTCTCATAGATAGGAGACCAGTGCTAGTAGATATGTGGATGCCTGTTTCATCCAATGTGCTGGTGATCAATGGAATGACAAGAACTGTTCTTGCAACAAACAAAACAGAGGACCTGAAAGTTTTCCTGGATTTTAGTATCCCCATAAAAAATTCAACAGAAGAAGTCCTAAGTGCAATATATGTGAAGTCAGCTTCTATATCACCTGCTCTTGGTGGACATCAGGGGAATCGCAAGTTTGCTTTTCAAGTGAGCATTCGTTAGCCTTCCATGACCAGCATTCGTGCCTGGAATTGACTTGTCAGTCAAACTGACATTGTTTTTTTCCAGCTCACCAATGTATCTCGTACTGAAATCATCACAGTTGAGCTTACAACCAGTTTGATAATTGGCAAGACTGGCATTCCGACTTCACCTGTATCCCCACTTACAATTCTCTATGGTATGCCAAATTTTTTGCAGCTTGTTGTCAGTTTTTCTTCCTAGTTTCCTGATTTGGGGAAGCTCATTTGTTCGATTCATTTTCATCTTAGATTCAGTGAAGCCTGCGGTAGAGCTTAGCTCTGACTCACAAAGTGTGACTAAAGCATCTGGCATAAATTTGGCGGCGGAGTTCACAAAACCAGTTCTTGGCTTTGATTCGTCAATGATACAAGTAGACGGAGGGAAAATTACTAGGCAGGTGCATTGATGGCTCTAAGAGCTGTTCTCCCCCATGTTTAATACTTATGGTTGTTGCTTTACATCAAGTACATTGAATCTCAGCAAGCAAGGATTGAACAACCTGCTCAAAATGATTTATCTTTTTCTTTCTTCAGGTTTGAGGAACACTCAAGAGAACTATACACGTTTACAGTCATATCTGAAACTCAGAGAACACTCTTTGTCTCTGTTCCTGCTGAGAAAGTAAGTGACATTTCCGGAAATCAAAATTTGGCATCCAACGGAATTCAACTGCATCATTGTAAGAAGTCTGCCTATTGTCAACTCATATGCCCATTTTTTCTCTCATTAAATTATCCTGATTAAGAATGAAAAATTCTGAATTCCCGTATTGAATGCATGACAGACTCAACCCCTGCAACATTAATGTCACTGGATTCCTTCATCGGGGTTGGAGTGCTAGCAACCTCACTTGCAGCTGCTGGTCTTTCATTATCTTTAGCGAATATTGGAGTGATAGCTGCTTCCTCCTCGGGAAATGCAAATTATGTTGCATCAGATCCACCAACTAATCTGCATGTAAGTTATATGTCCAGGATCTTGGAGTAAAAATACTGTTCCGCGCTTGGAGTATGCTAAAATCTTCGTTCTGCAGGGAATGTTGGGACATCTACAAGTCTTCGTGATGTCAGATTGGCTCTTGGCCAATCATCCGATTCAATATTCAGAGACAATAAAAGGCCTTACGTGGCTTATACCTCGCGGAAAGCTACCATGGAGAAAGGATCAGACTTCGTTGTGGTCCAACCATGTTAGTATGGCTGAAGGAATAGAAGGTCCAGTGGCATTAAACTTTCCTCATTCTTATGGCGCTCACAATAATCACTCGGAAAATTTCACCAGCCATGCCTTTGACGTCTTTCGTGGACAAGATATAAGCACGAGAAGGCCTCAGTTTGGGCAACCTCTCAATCCAGCCGAATATTTCATTTATTTCTTGGTTGGTATCTCATCTACCATGCACTGGTGATGTCTCGATTCAACCAAAGTTTTGATTACAGCTTTATTATTCATCTTCATGCAGAGAGGAGAGCCCATGGCTGCCAGCAGTGCTGTCAAGAAACTGGGTAATAGTAAGGGGTAAGACCGCATTAAGCTTCTGGTTCTTAACGATTATGTTGATTTCGTTGAGAAATCCAGCAGCTCGCTCACTCAATGTTGTTCTTCATTAGGTGGGACAACATGGCTATGAATCTGTTTTGGCTTGGTGTAGTTACAGGCAGTTTGCTTGTACTCCACGTATTGATAATGCTTCTCCTCAGATGGAGGACAGGAACGTCAGCTTTATGGATTATTTCGTTTTCAAGGTTCGGGACCCTTCTTCTAATTCTCATGTTACCTTGTATTTCTCAGTCTGCAGCATTTCTCATAAAAGGTGAGAACCTAGTCTTAAGCTGTTTTCCAATATCTTTTATTTCATCTCTCAAAATTGGTTGTTTTAGCAGAAAGCATGTGATTTTGCAGGCGGGACAGTTGAAGGCATAGTGGTTGGAGCTCTACTGCTGGTCATTCCAGCAGCATTTGTTTTATCTGTTCTACTATTCCTCCTACTCGCAATTCTTCCCGGAAACTTAGTGCAGTACGAGGAAATCAAGTATGTAGCAGTAAGGGAGGCATGGTATCAAAAGCTATGGTACTTCATAATCGACAGGCCAGTAAAGGGGAAATGGTTCTACAGAGATGGTGATTCGACTTTGTCTTTTCTACAGAACTTCGGAATCCTTTTTGAGAATCAAAAGGGTCCTGCTTTGTTCTTCTTTGTCGATCAAAATGATCAAAGCACCTTTCCAAAGTGGAGTGAAAGCGGGAGAAGTGGGATTGGAAGAATGCGGGCCATCAGCTCGAACGACAGCAATGAAGAAGTCAAAGTTCCTGCATCTAGGAAGTGTTTCGGGTATGCAAGATCTTTGTACATCGTTCTTGATCTCATAAGAAGAGCCAGCTTGGGAGTAATATCAGGAGCTTCTTCTTCAAAGCATTATAAAACAGCAAACATTCTGGCCTTGACAATAACAATGACACAGTTTATCTATCTCACGGCTCTCAAGCCTTACATCAGAAGGAGAATCCACGCAGTAGAAAGCATTTCCCTGCTGTGTGAATCGGGCATCTTCTTCATATCCATGGCCGATTCTTCGACAGGAGCTGGAGCCACAATCCTAGGAGATGTGATGCTGGGTCTCCTTTTGCTTTCCACCATTGCTCAAATCACAAACGAATGGTATAGTATGATCTCTTGCCTTTCGAGACTGTCGTGGAGGCAGCAGACATCTTTCGGGCAGACGCTTGGGTTTGCAACCCGAGGTCTCTTTGTACCTTTCTTTCCGAAGAAGAAATGGTCGAAAATCCTCTTGCCGAGTTCCTCCCAACCGAAAACAACAGGCTTTTCCAGCGTCCTTCCTTTGAGTCCGAACACTGATCACGGACTGAGGGACGAGAATGTATCGAGGCTTGATTCGTTCAGAGCCGCGTCTGCTACGGTGGTCCCGGTGGTTGGAGAGAATGCAAGTAGTGGTGATGCAGGAGGAGCAGGGAAGAGAGGGAAAGGAGCGATGATGGTGGTGGAGCAGAGGAGTGAGTTAAGGAAGTTGAGAGAGTTGGCAAGAGCTAGCTTCTACGGGGAAGGTAAGCGGAGAAATCATTCTAAGGATCATCGAGCTCAGCATTTTCGTGGTGCGAACTTGTATGACAAAAGTGAAGGTGAAGCATCATCTTCCTCCAAGACGTAGGCCTATGGTGTTCTTTCTGCTTTTACATTTGAGGAAGTGAATAACTGCATGATGTGTGTGTTCATATGTATCCTGATGCTGTTCCAAAACCTGACGTGCTTCAGACGTAAATTCAGAAGCAAGCCATTCCAATTCCACTTTCTACTTTACCGAGCAATACATATGGCAATTACCGCGGACTCCCGGTACCCCAGGGTAGGGATATCCCTACGTGGCTGATTGCATCAATGACGTGGTGCTTAGGTGGAGGCCATGTAAGGGACTTTACAATTCTATTAACGAGGTGGTTCGCAAATTGTCACATCATCTACTTTACAATTCTATTATTCCCCATCAATACAATTCAATCTCACTTTCATGCGGTGCCTACTCTTTTTATTCATATTATCTTTATCATTTCTAAACATTTAAAAATACTAATTTACCCCATATGACTCACATTTGCAATTGCAATAGAATTACATTATATACAGGAGCGCTTCAATACCTTGAAGGTATCATTATCCTCTAGACTAAATATTTCATATTTTTAAGATTTAAAATTTAAAAATAAATCTTAAAATTCTTATAGTAAATCATACATATTAGAGAACGATGTTAACACATTAAACACTAAATCCTAACACTCAAACACTGCATCATAAACTCAAATTCAAAATCATATCATAAACTCTAACTTTTGACCATAATTAAAATTAGGACCCGCCAAAAGAGGCCACGACAGATTCCACGTAGGACACTCACCTACACGAAATGTGATTGGCGTTAGGAGGTGGTGGTAGTGGTGACCTGTCAGCTTCCATTTGTTTAAATCCTTTGCGACGTTTGATTCAAAGTTGAGAGAGACAAAATAACAGTGATTGTGTCCAAACGCATCAACACCGCCTTCGCCAACGGAAATGGTTTAGCGGTTTGTTTCGCCCTTGGTTTTACAGTGTGCTTCTTTCGAGTCGACCTCCATCCCCAGTTCCTTACAAGTAAGCAAGAAATTGTATAATCTCTTTGGGGGAGAAGAAATGCCAGGAATAAAGGGGCCGTCGGATTATTCCCAGGAACCACCTCGCCATCCTTGTCTTTTCATCAACTCCAAGGTCTCCTTCGCGTTTCCCTGACGATATTTTTGCTCTTGTCTGTTATGATATGGCGCACAATTTGAACTTACTATCTCATTTCCATTTCTAGTGTTTGTACCACAATTTCATTGATGACGGTTTTATAATTTGGCTGCTTTTTTCCAGCAACCTTTCAATGCTGAACCACCTCGTTCAGCCTTGGTCAACAATTACATCACACCAGTGGACTTCTTCTACAAGAGAAACCATGGCCCCATCCCGCTGGTTGATGATGTTCAAAGGTCCTGTTTTCAGTCTCATTTTGATAGTATTCCGTTTTGAATGTCTTGTTGGAGTCCGTTTGATTTGGTTTGGTAGGTGGAAAGTTGGATGGAATTTAGACGGTAATGAGAACGCTTGCTCTCCAAACTAACTAAGCCTTTTTGAGACCACACTGTTTGGATCAATTAAATATCATGCCGAACTAGTTTTGATATTATCGCTTGGTTTGGCAAGTGAAAAATTGAATGGAAGTCTAACCATTTTCTCATTCTGATAGGAAACTTAGATCCCAAAAAAAGTGTATTTTGGGAGGAAACTTTCCAATTCCCATTCAAATTCCGTTCAACATTCCACCTGTCCAAACTAAGCCTATGTCTTCTACAGTCTGCCCTTACCGGTTTATCTGTTCAATCGTTATACTGTTTCATGATTCCTGAAAATTTGGAATCTTATTGGGATTTCTTTTCTTCATTGAAGCAGATATTCAATTTCTATGAATGGGTTAACTGAGGCCTCCAGAGAGCTGACCATGAAAGATATCTGGTGATTTTGTTGTTACTTGTGTTTCGTGTATGGGAAGATATATTTAGGGAAGTGTTTTTTGGTCAAGTGATTTACTTCACACCTTCAATATTATTACAGGACGCTTCCAAAGTACAATGTCACAGCCACCTTGCAGGTAAAGTCTGCATCTTTTCTTATGCTTGGCCAATTTCTACCAGGTAGTTAGCAACCAAGTTATATTTGGTCTTTTTGGCGGCGATATATAGTGTGCTGGTAACAGGAGGACTGCCATGAGCAAAGTCCAGACAGTTAAAGGAGTTGGATGGGATATATCCGCTATTGGAAATGGTCAGTTCCTGAGAATCCTCACATTCATTCATGATTGAAAATGTGTTGGATGATTACTGGTTTTTTCTTCCAGCGGTCTGGGGAGGTGCCAAATTGGCTGACGTTCTTGAACTTGTTGGGATACCTAACTTCACTTTCGTTACGAAATCTGGTGGGAAGCATGTTGAATTTGTCAGCATTGATAAGTGCAAGGTACTGATTGCAGCATTAAGAATCATTAACATTTTATGAGCTTTCCTCTTTAAATCTGTGGAAATAAAACCGCAGGAGGAGAACGGGGGACCTTACAAGGCATCGATTCCGCTCATTCAAGCCACAAACCCTGAAGCTGATGTTTTACTTGCTTATGAGATGAATGGAGAGGTTAGTTATAGCTTTCACGTTTAATAAACTGGTTTAGTTATTGATTACAGGGCCGATTCTCGATTATGGTTCTAGCTAACTGCTGTAGTTATGGCAGAAACCTCTTATCAACCTTTAGGTTTTTGTATGCCTGACTGGTTACCCTGTGTTTTGTCATGTGTTCAAAGCCTTTAAACAGGGACCACGGATATCCATTACGGGTAGTTGTCCCAGGTGTTATCGGTGCACGTTCGGTCAAATGGTTAGATACAATCAACATACTAGCCGGAGAATCTCAGGTTTTTTTTGTGTAGATTCTGTCTCGTGGTTTACTTTGAATTTCAGTTGTTGTTCTTCATTTGTCACAACACCTTGAGCACTTCCAACTCTCTTGTCTATATACACAGGGATTCTTCATGCAAAAAGATTATAAGATGTTCCCACCTTCAGTGAATTGGGATAACATCAATTGGTCAACAAGGAGGCCGCAAATGGATTTCCCTGTCCAAGTATTTTCTTCTTGCTGCTAAAACTTGAACATTGTGTTGAAAAACAAATCCACAAATTGGCTTGTACTAATAACAAATAGATTTATGAAATCCACAGTGTGCCATTTGTTCCTTGGAAGATCTGACTATTTTAAAGCAGCCTGGGAAGGTTAGTTTTCCTTTTCTATCAAAACTTCTTGATCCCAAAGAAAGTTTGAATCTTTTTACTCTCCTTGAATGCTATTGCAGGTTGCCGTCAGTGGGTATGCAGTATCAGGAGGCGGTCGAGGAATCGAGAGGGTAGATCTGTCGATCGATGGTGGTAAGACCTGGGTGGAAGCTAAGAGGTATCAGCAGAAGCCTGGAACTCCTTATACATCAGATGAGCTGAACAGTGACAAATGGGGATGGGTTCTTTTTGAAGCCATAGTGGATCTCCCTCGTAGCACAGAGATTGTGGCAAAAGCAGTAAGTTGTGTCCAAAACTGGGATAGTTTGTGACTTCATCAGATTGATGATAATGAAGTGTATAAAAAAATTGCAGGTGGATTCAGCAGCTAATGTGCAACCTGAAAGTGTGCAAGAAATCTGGAACCTGAGGGGGGTCCTGAACACATCGTGGCACCGGGTCCAAGTCCGGGTTGGTCGCTCCAGTCTGTAAACCAACCGAAGACCTGGCCTTTTTGCTGTCTGTTTGTAGAAAATCAACGAGATCTAAGTTTTGTGATACTGGTTTAAACAAGAATAATAAATCTTGCTTGGATAGGTCTTGCTAAGTTACATAGAGGTCATTGTCTCTTCCCTGAAAGAAGTGTGGTGGAACCACTTTAACCTACCTTAAAAATTATGCAGACAAAAACAAACATTCCCATCCTTTTGTTGTTTTCTTGTCTCAACTCTCAAAGTGAAAGTGAATGTGTCAGTTAGGCACATGTTCTATAGAAGGTCAATATCATGTATTGGATTATTTGGTTCTATTAAAAGTCAAAACCGGTTCTATTAAAAGTCAAAATCACACGAACAATGGTGTAGTCCGATAGTATCACCACTATATTTAAATCTGGAGGTCCAAGGTTCGATTTTTATTGATAGGCGCAACCTCTTACTCCTTTAGTTGCACCCCGGTTTGCTTAAACAAATATCTAAGCTAAAAGTCGACAGCTACCTAACCGCAACATCATTATTCAATGGATGTTCATTGAAGAGATTCTTAGTACAAAAGAAACCACAACATCATTATTCAATGGGATGCTCATTGAAGAGATTCTTAGTACGAAAGAAACATAAAAATCACAATTCGTAAGACCGAACTGATAAGTAGTTAAAATGGTTCACGGTTGAACCAATCAAACCCCGTCCGATAAGGAAAGGTTTGGAAACCAATGGTCTCTTATAAAAAAACATGTTGGGAACAAATCCCAACACCAACAACCAAAAATAGAAAGTCAAAAGCAAAGGGCAAAGAAGCGACCTTTTGTCATAAACAGAACTCTGCTAACAAACTACACTGTCAGTATCCAATACATATAAAGATCACAGAAGCAATTCTACTGTGTAAAAAATACTACAGACCATTCTGGTTATACAAGCACTGCACCAAATTCCTCTCTTTCTCTCTCAGAATTTCATTCAACAACAACACATTTCGATCAGAACTTTTAAGAATCCTAGGTTAAGAGCAGCATCATCCACCACATAATTTGAGTTGGGTAAGCCAAACTAGAACCCCCCTTCTATAATCTATGAGCTTCCAGGAGCTTCATTTCCTGCAGCAGGCTTCCGGTTCAAGTATCGGATCACTGCATCTTCAACCCTGTTCAGCCAAAAAAGGAACAGCAGATTAGTTTTTGCATAAAGGAGTCTACTTTTTCAACATTTGTACCAGCACTGTCAATGTTATTGTCAGATTAAGACTAGATATGGCATGGACGAAACTAGATTACGTTGGCATATCACAATATACGATCGCGAGGTTATGGACAAGGCAAGAAACTGCAGGAATAGACAAACTACTGAATTCTAAGGTAAGGAGAGTTCTCAAGGCAGTATATACATACACTACACAATCAGGTCATCTGTTCATGTCTAGATATCAGTTCATTTGTTTGTTCACAAAGCAAGGAATCCGGAAACTTACCATGGTTGGTTGAAGAATTCTGCTTGGCGCTCCTTCTCGACACTTCGACTGGCTTCTCCAGCCACAAGCTTCAAGTCTTTGCTTTGCGATTCAATTAGAGCGTTAATGAACTCCACAGGGGACTGACTAAAACCTAGGAAGAATGCTCGCCTTCTACGATGTTCATGAATTTTCCTAATGGCAGTACATATTGATTCGTCACAGGCATCGATCTCCTTATTCTTCTCTGCATTTGCCAACAGTGCTGTCAATTCCCTCTGAATTGGAAACGGCACATCTACCAACACATCATAGCAGGCTGTCCCAACAGGATTGTTCCCTGAAAGCTTGATCTGATGTTCCAAATGTATCGGTTGAGGAGGAAATAGATGCTGCGATATCTTCTGGGAAACCATGGTGAACTTCACTTTCGCCTCCCCGAACACTTTCTGCAAAGGTGGATCGCAATTGAAGAACGCAGGGTCCTCGGGGCTATGCAGTTTCCTAGCTTTTACATAATGCCAGATTGCAGCTATTATTCTCGGACGGCTTTCTACCTCGATCCCAAGAACTTCTGTCAAAGCTGGAGATAACTTAAATTTCTCAGGGACATAATTCATATCCAACCTAACATGCAATGTGAACTCTGTATCCCCCTTTCTCTTCACTTCAAAACCTTCTTGCGGTGCAGGAGAACGAGCTTGCTCCCACACGATCATGTTATTATCAGGATACAGTCTCTGATCTAACGAAATGGTCACTCTCTTGAAGAAAGACGAAAACTTTGGATAGATCGTATTTGGTTTATGAGCGAATCCAGGCTGGTCAGGGTCCACCCCGTCTTCCAGAATCCTCCCAACAATTTTGAGAGTCCAGGTAGGAGGTTCGGCATTCGGCTTCATGGGAATCGTCTTGATCTGATTGGCGAACGTGTTGAAGACATAAATCCTCAGGGTTTTCTGAACAGACGGAGGACTTTTAAGGGCTTCCTGAATGTCAACTTTCTTCCTAGCTAGAGCAGCATCGACACGAGCCTCGAACTCGAGAAGCTGAGTATAAAGTCCCGATTCAGGTAGAATAGCCGCCACTCTCTCGTGCAGCTGCTTCTCCGGAACCTTCTGCTTCTTCTTACGATTAGCAGGCGTCAAATCCATCTGCTTAGGCGGCGAGATCATGTTCATGTTCGTCATGGGAATACCGGGAGGTCTTCCTAGCGGCTTCTGACCAATCCTCTTCGCACTAGGCATACCGGGGGTTCCAAACGAAGGCGAAGAAGTACCTAAGCCTCCCCCAATACCACCAGCATTCTGATTTGGAGCAAGAGAGATCCCTTGCGCCTGCAAATGCGCTTGGAACTGCGCGTGTGCTTGAACCTGAGCAGCATGAGCCGCCTGTGCTTTCAGCTGAGCATGGACATTAGCTTGAGCTTGAGACATCTGCTGAAACTGATTCTGAAACCCTTGTTGCGACTGTGGGAACCCTTGATTCAGAGGAGGCACCGAAGAATTAACAATCCCAACATTCCCAAATGGAGATGAAGACTGCCCTAGGCTCTTTGGCGGAGTGTTGTTAGTATTCCCACCAGACATTTGCTTTCTTTCTTTCCCCCCTTCTTCTTCTTCTTCTACCTAACACTATATAAAGCCCTAAAAGTCCCTAAATCCCACAAAGCTAAGCCCTCCAAAGGCCACAAAAGTCCTCCCTACATAACCAATCGGAGACTGAAGTGGGGAAACCAACATAAACCCATCAAAAACCCCCTCTCTCTTCCAATAGCACCAAAATCCCTAATTTAATTTCTCACCTTGTAGCAAACCAGAAACACAGCAGTCTCAAATGGAATCCTGAGAAACCTCCTTACTCCTCAGTTTCTGAATAGAGAGACACAAAAATGAAAGCTTTAAGAAGAAAACGATGGGAAATTCAAGGAAAGACGGAGACTGGAAATAAAGAGGAAAAAGAACAGAGATTTGCAGATAAAGGTGAAGAAAGAGGGAGAGTGGAGTGGAGAATTCGAAGATCTTACTGAAGCTCAAGCTGGAATTCGGTAAAGGAGCAAGCAAGTTGAACTGAATGGCGGAGGAGAGAGAAAACCTTCCTTCCTTTTCCCCCTTCTCTTCTCTCTCTTCTCTCTCTCTCTGGATTTGTTTGCTTTCTCGTTTTCGATCCTTTTCTCCGGTAAATCAACAACTTGCCTCTCTCTTCCCATTCCAAGGATGTTTCGCTCTCACAGTATCATGGGCTTTTTACGCTTGGGCTATTGAGCTTTTGTAAATCTGATGGAAGCCCACTTATTTGAGGCACAGTCGTTCCGTTTATTATGGGCTGGGCTGATATCTGTTTTCTTTTGGGTTACAAAGGAAATGTAAAGGTACTTTCACACTTAAGCCGCTTCTTCTGTGTCAGCTGGCCCACCAGTTCCACGATGATATTTTTTCCGGTTTTATTCGCCTCCACAGAATTAATAATTTGGAAAGATGAAAAATACTCGAGACTCATTTTAACTAACGCATCTTCCGGAAGATTAGCCTCCCCACTTTACATGTTTAATTCGACACTATCAATCGTCTCGTTGAAGGCTTTGAGTATCTCGAACATAAACCTCAAATGGATAGTCTGCCATATCGTTCCGATTAAAATAGTTAAACTGCAAACAACTATTTTTATGTGTGCGGTTCGGTGTATTTTATTACATCCAACTTTGTGTTGTATTTCTCTAGCGTGGTCGGTTAGTTATCGAGCAATCGGAGAAAATGTAACGGTTCGCGATGCTCACACTTTGAAAGCAAGTAAAAAAACTAACACAATATACATATAAAATTAATTATGGTAATATACTCAAGCAAAAAGTAGGCCGTTTATTCTCCAAAAAAGAAATTTAGACCGTTCGAATTTTTAGTTATCGTAATTTTTTTAATTGAAATTTGGTTTGGTGCATCTTTAAATTTTTGTTCCGCCCCAAATCTGAATTGAGAGAAGATGATTTGGTTTTCGTGTCAGGATGTGGGTTTACTATGGTGGAAGAACCCACTCCCGATGTTTGGTGGTGAAGACCACATATCGATAGGATGCGAGTTTTGGAAACAAAGAAGAGAGTACTTCTACCTAAAGTCTGGTGCCAGATCCATTCACTTGTTCAAGCTGTGGAAGCTGTTTAGCTTTATCCACCCTCAAACCCAGAACTCCTCTTTATGTGAACTCAGATACAACGAAGAACTCGGTTCGGTTATCAACAAAACCACCATCTTCATCCCTAGCCAGACAGCCAGTTCAATGTAGTTATGGATCATGAGTTTTGGTGAACAAGGGGAATTTGTCGAATTTACCTTATGAATATTTCCAGTTTGATGGTCTCCACATGGTATTAGCATTTGTAGACAAAAAGAAGAGCCAACTCCTTTGTCTGTTACACAATGAACAAGATGTTTTATATTTGTGAACATTCAACTGTTTTTTGTCTGTATCGACCATTGTTGTCCAAACCATATCGGACTGACCACGAACTGATCCGACCATATACTGGTCAAGAAGCCGAAACCGACATGGCGGTTTGGATGCCAGTGCCACAACAAATGTGCTCGAAAGTTGAAACCATGAGGAAACAATTAGAGAGCAATAAAAAAATTCACTCTTTGCACAAGCCATTTATCACCTAAACCACATCCGTCAAGGTCTTTCTTAGCATTCTAAACTCAGTGATATTCCGATGCAAATCAAAGTCAGAAGGCAGAAAATCCTCGGTTGCTTTCAATCATCAGTTCCAAAGTAACGATCACCGAACTCTCCCAGCCCAGGTATGACCCGGAATTCTTCGTTTATTGCTATGTCGATTTCGGAAGTCACGATTTTGAGAGATGGAAACCTCTTGCAGACGCAATGGATGCCTTCGGGAGCCTGGCAGTTCGAGGGAGATTCAGGGACACAGTCTGAATAGAAACAACACAATTCAGGTGTGGAAATAAGTAGTAGGAATACTTACAGAGATTAGGTTTAAGAATATAATATGGGATTCTGGAACTCCTTTCTGTATGAGTAGATCGATTGCTTGGTTGGCCGAGTTACCTATAAGAACAGACACCAATGGTTGAATATGCTTCAGAACAGCAGCATAACAAATGTAAGAGTAATGGTCCAGAGGAAGAAAATTACCAGTAGCAAGAACAGGATCTAGAAGCAGGACGTGCCTTTCGGAAATGTCGTTTGGAAGCTTCTCGTATATAAGCTACATGGTTTGAAATAAGAAAGGTTACCGTACTACACAGACTGAATAGAACCGAAACTCTTGCACACTTGGGAAACTGTTTTTGCTTGAAATAATGTATTACCTGCTTTCCGTTGTCGCCATCCCTGTGGATTAAAATTTTACCAATTTTTATCCCTTTGCAACATGCACGCAATGCGTTTTCCATGCTTTCTCCACTGATATTATGAATGAGAAACCAACTGTTAGCCATATTTTTTTCGAAGCATCAACACTTTACATCTTATGAGATATGTATGAATGATATTATTGGAAGATGATTAAAACTGCTAGAATTCAACCCTTATTTATGCTCACCTTCGTACGATAGAAACTCCGCATAATTTTTTACAGAAATCAACCCCAGTATAAACTGACCCTGGAAATGAAGAACGAGACAGAATTTTTTAAGTCTGTAAAGATCCTTAGTCGTAAAACAGGAACAAGCAAGGGATAGAAGCTAAAAGATGTGAATGCATACATGTAAAGAACATGAATGAAGCGATATGTGAGACGCACATGTCCTTTTGACAGAAGGGAGAATCGAAAGAGAAAGAACCGGACAACTATCAAGACATAGGAGCTAGAAAAAGTTATATGAACAGTTAAGTCAAAGATATAAATATGATTCAATCTGCTACTTACCGGTAGGGGTAACAACTTGCTTCTCCGTGAATGGCAAATGACCAAGGCCATGTTCAACAACCTAGTAAGAAACCTCAATTCTTAAAACTATACATCTTGTATGCCTAAACATAGAATTCCATAACGAAAGTTTAAGCAACAGATGAGCCATGCAAATTACCAGCCGAATAAGTCTATCCGAGTAAAAAACGAAATCATGCTTTGAAATTTCCCTGTCTCGAATCAACGTATGCATGCCTCTAATCTGCAAGGTGTCATGTAAATTAAATCCATGAGAACAAGTTGAACATAGATTATCGTAAACATATTAATGTGCAAGTGTCATCAACCATCTATTTACATTTCAATTTTGCACCACGCGCAAAAATCCAATAGAACAGAGTTTCCATCTAAGCAAAGCAACAATGTAGAATTTTCCCCGATGAACAAAATGGTGATAATTTTGAAGTTTGCTTTCTCCAAATGAATCCATCATGACCGTAAATAAAGAACACCAAAGGAGGACATACCTGAAAAGTTGTTTGAATAACATACACATTTGGATATATTTTGCAGAGGTCATGTAGACCAAGCTTCGTCTGGATATGCTGAACTATCAAATCAATGGCAACATGATTATCACCTCCACGAGGTATGATCACATCGGCATACTTCTTTGAAGGAAGTACGAAATCATCAAAAGCCGGCTTCACAAATTTAGCATACTGCATAACAAAAAGAACCCTCTCAGCCATTTCAGCAGAGTCTGCCTAAGTACCAAATCTGATATAGTGATAATTGAACCGTGAGCATCAGTCACAAAGCTGATTATGAAGGAAATCGAGAGAAAAATGAACAGAAAATTACTAAGAAAATCATCATGATATGATTGGCAGGCAAACACATGGTATGCGTAGTTATAGCTTAATCCTTGAACAATTAGGAATTATCTGGTACTTCCCTAGCTTACCTGCTCAAGAACAGAGTTTATATCTCTACCCCTCTCAACCGTGTCACGCCGAATTCTGCGAGCAAGCCTCACATCGGGATCTACAAGAAAAATCATTGCCACAGGAATATTTTTGATGAAAAACCATGAAAAGCGTATACTATATAAGCAATGAGGATCCAACAAGGAATCGAACCTGTATCAACAAAGATCTTCATATTCATAAGGTTGCGAACACGTTGATCATGGAAAACCAATATACCCTCTAATATAATAACATCAGAAGCATTCACCTAACAATGTCCAGAAGAGATCAAACATGCTTAAGAACCCAAGATGAGCAACAACCCGAGTACTTTCTGTTTGAGCGGACATGATAACATCATAATTATGAGACTTATGGTAGCATTCACAATACTCAATAGGCTGGCAATACCTGCCTAAAGCTATCTGAACAGCGCTGATGGGTCTTGAAGTCATATATAGGGACTTGATAAGGAAGCCCCCGCTTAAGCGTTTCAACGCAGTCCAAAAGCTGGTCAGTGTCAAATGCATCTGCAAGACAAGTAATTTAATTTTAGTTCATCACTTCATCTGTGTAAAGCTGTTACCCCATGAAACCAAGCAACTTGATGAATATGCACAAACCTGGATGATCGAAGTTGTACTCGTGAACGCGTTCTAGTTCTTGAGGCGTCAATCCGCGATAGAATGAATCCTGCAAATGTACATTTCGTTGTTATGAGAGAAATCACAAGAAGGTGCTGAGAGTTCCATCAACCAATTTCTAAGAGATCAATCAATGAAAATTTGACCTGATTGACAAGTACAACACGGTGATCATGGAGCTGCTGAATGATCATGTCACACACCGTAGTCTTCCCCGAAGCGGTACCTCCAGAAACTCCTAATTTTCCAATACAGTTCATCCACACAAAATCAAATTACACATCAACGAGCTCTTTCCGTTCTTCACGTTCATAATCACGAGAAGTCACGTGGTAATTTAGAGGAAACACAACAACTGGCGGCAAACTCGAGCGGGAAAAAAGGCAGCTGAATCAACCAAACAGAAGAAGTGTAGTATAGTGAAGAAAAGAAAGCAAGTAGTACCAATGACGAAGGGCTTCCTGGGAGCAGTGGCGTCAGCGAAAACAGAACCGGCAGCGGTAGGAGAAGAACGATGAGCAGGAGATGAAGTGGAAGAAGCAGGAGGGGAAGATAGGATGCCGTCGATGCGAAGGCCGGAGAAGTGAGGACCAGAGGCCTTCTCCATGGCATAGTCGATGGAGTCGGTTTCCTCCGGCATCCTGTCTGGCAACGTAGGCAAAAGCTCTGTCGAAAACAGAAACGGCGGCGGGAGAAGACCGGAGGACGGAGAACCGAGAAGGCGAGAACTTATTATATATTTTGAAAATAATAAATTTTTGGTGGAAAATTGAGGGAGAAATCGAGTGGGATCAGGATGGACTAAGGTATATTCTATTAGGTGGGCCCGGGCCCTGCAATAATCGTTCGAAATCGGAACTAATCCAATTCGGAAGCAGCTTTCGCCCAGCGAGCCTTGTTCTTCGAAGTCGGCCACATCCACGTCACGCTTCTAGTTAAAGCCTCCCGGCATGCCATCTCCCACATTCTCTAGCACTAGCGGGTCTAGTTTGGTGCTGGTTCGCCTGCTTCCATTCCTGCATCACATTAATAGCCTCCTGATTGATCCACGGTCCCATACACGGTTTTACGCTCTCACCAAAAGGTCCATAACTGATGTTTGTCGCTTATCTTATCATGACTACAAATCTACAACCTCGACCTCTTGCCAACAACCCTACTTCAAATTACATTCAATATAAAGTTATTTTCTCTAATTTATTCTTCAAATAGATTCTTCAATTTTTCAGGAATAAAGAATGAAGGATTTTTTATTCTTAAAATAGTTGTGGGAAATAATTTCTTAATAAAAAATTTATTCACCAATTCAAGTAAATATTAGATCTAAACCTATCATATAGGTATTTGAAATGATTTAAGTTGTCTAACAAAATTTACTTGCTCCAATTTGTGTTGTGTATATGTCATTATGAATTGACTAATAATCGCTAACAAGTTGTTCAATGGCAGTTCAATTTACAAGGGATTTCAGAAAATATCGAGTTATAAACAATTTTAAACCCCGTTCGGCTATTTAAAAGGGGCTGCACATTCTGCATTCATAAGTACATAGTGCATACATAAATGCAAAATCACTTCACGAAATCCTTTGACTATAATACAAATAAACTCACCTCATATATAATCCGATAAGACACATATATAATCCTTGACGTACTTAGAATAAATACATTATTTATATGCAATTCAATCTCTTTTTTTTTGTTAAGATAATCACGATGGTCGCGAAAAATACCAATTGGCGACCGTCACATTCTTTTTCCCGTCCCTAAAACTACCAGGACAGGTGGAGACAAAAATATTGAACCGGTTTAGGCGATTTAGCTTCCTTGTTCTGAGCTTTGTCAAACCTTTCAGTACCCTCCACATTCTTCTGATCATTGGCAATCTTGGTTTGGGTTCGGTCGTCCGAACAAGGTAAGTCATCAGCTTGGTCGTCGTATAATAAGTTGAGATTATCCCTCGAATCGTCTTGGAAAAGCTCAGACAGTCTCTTCTTCCGTTTCATCGGAGAAAAGACTGTCATTGAATTTATCGTAGAATTTACCTCCACGGCGATAAGTTTGTTGTGTTGAGGTGTTGCGATGGAGAAGTTGTGATGGACCGGCGTGCTCCCTCGAGACGGGATAAAATCTGATGGTAATAATGGATAAACGAACCGATAATTATTTGCTTCATAATGAACAAAAAGAAGATGAAGGTTAAAAGAAGTTACCTCCCCTGACACTATGGAAATCGTCTTCAGCATCGGATTCAAGCCAGGGCTGGGAATCAAAAAAAGATTCCTCTTTGCTGCCTGTAAAAGTAAATATAAATAAGTGCATCAATTTTTGTAGTTAATTTCATCAGAGTGATCGAACCTATGACACTACAAGAAACTATATTATTAAGCACAATTTTTTTTGTAATTGTTGGACGTTAGTCTCAGAATTATAATCCATGATGATATAATATCGCCTGGTATTAACAAAATCGTTCACGGGAGTAAAAAACCGAGACTAATTTGTCACTGATAGCAATTATGATTAACCAGTTACGGACAACAATCGTGACTAATTTGTGACCGAACATTGCTTTTGTGACTAATTTTTCACGGATTTGACGGACTTGTAATTAGTCCGTTCCGTGACTAAAAAACGGTGACTATTTCTCAGTTTTCTTATGGTGACATAGTTTAATTTGATTAATTAACAAGGTTGCATTATAGAGTACCAAACATAAGCTGATACGCATGGTATGTAGTTTTACTAATATTTTTCTATCAATTACCTATGCATTTAATTTTTTCCATTCAGGAACAAATATGAGATCGATGTGGAATTCAAAACTTCTGAAGAGTGACGTATGTCGATTGACCCAATGTTCCGAAAATGGTAAAATATGAAATGTTAGGATGACATTGCATGCATATACATGATCATGGAAGACCACAACCTCGAAATTAAATGTATGGCTTTAATTTGTTGTTTATCCTACTTTTGTCAACTCCCTAATCTTATTAGATCACTTTCCAATAGACCCCAATTGGGCAAGTGGGAGCACAAAAGGATTGAGAAAGATGCTTAGGGAAAGTGAAATCAGTGAAGTGGATCAATTACCAGTAAAGCACAAATGCAAAGACCGATGCATTAACATTAATTTGTTTATTGATGATCTCTTCACATTTCTCAAATGCTTTCGATTACAAAAAGTTCCATGTAATTTGGCACTAATGTAGTCATGTGTGACAAGTGAGGCCGTTTTTTTCGTTATCGTACGGATCTTAACTACCTATTATGTTCGTTTAGAGTTAAATTTTCTATTACGTAGTGTTTTTAATTTTGTTAACGAAGGAGACGATTGCTAAATTAAACCATATTCATAGCAATAAACCAACACGACAAGTCGTCGACAATTGATCATTCACCCACCAGTTCTCCAAAAACAGTATGCATGGAAGCTGGACCACCCTTCACCACCAATCCAACTCACCCAAGTTTTGTTCTGTTGTGTGTACTAATAATTAATTTAATAATTAATAGCCATCTTCCATATATATATATATAAAACCAAACATAATTTGATATGATGGAATATATCCTTGGAATGTATTTATGATGTCGAACATCACTATTAATTAAGGGCAAGACAAAAAGGGAAAGTGTCCAAATGCTTGATATGACTTGTCTAATGTGGCACCATTGATTCTTCCAAAATAATATTATACCAATTCTCAAAATAAACTATACCGAATATTAAATTTGTGAGACTAATTACATTCGTATAATATTTTTAATTGGATGTAAGATCATTATTGAACGGTAACTATACAATTACACGACTTGTAAAAAACTATACAATTAGTCGTTGTGTTAATTTGATTTAATGATCGGTTTGCTATTGAACTAATAAAGTAAATGTTGGTATAGTCGCGAATCAAAGCAAAATATTATATCAAAATCTCCTCTCTAGATCTTAATTCCCCTCTACACCTCTTGCGGGTCACTAGAGGAGATCGAGATAGTAGTGCCACAGCAAAAGTCAATAGATATAGTTTCGATTTGTCAGATTTTGTTTTATCTGAAAAGCGATTGGATAGTGTTTATACCGACCAAAATCAGTTGTCTTTCAAATATGACGGATGGGTTTAATTCTAGTAATTTGATGTTCTTTAAGTTATAGTAATTCTTGTCGATCGGAGTTTAGACCAGATGAGTAAAGAATAATTGATTTTCGCCCAATTCGGTTTCCTTCGACTATTCATCTTTGTTTACTCAAGTTGATCTTGTATTAATCATTCCTGAAAGCACCTTCGTTAACCTATGTGCAGGACAATTGTACACAAGGGCAAAAAAAGACTCACATAACTAGTTACTGGTTGACAATCTGTATGCTAATAAGAACCCAGAACCAAAAACGAAAACCTTTAGTCGACATCAGAACAGAGCATTAGAAAAGAAACCAGCTTTTGATCACAAAATAAAAAACCCAGATCGAAAAAGCACAAAATTGAAGCAAACATACCGTAGCTAAGGAAGAGCTTATCGCCATTCATGACTGGGGACTCAGGCAGAACCTGCTTGTTCGATTTGGAACCAAACGCCGTCGTTGTCGTCGTCGTCGCCGTCACTCCGGTTTTTTTGGCCGGCTGCGCCGTCCCCTTGTCAACCGTCGATACACATGAACCCATTAGTTTCTACTTTCTCTCTTATTTTTATTTTATTATATTGTTTCTCTTAGACCGAGAGAAATGGAAGAAGAAGTAAGAAGAAGTTTTCAAGTGTGGCAGAGGGAGAAGAGGGAGAGAAGAACCTAAAAGAGAAGCTTTTTCCCCAGGGGGGCAAAAGAGGAATAGAGTGGAAAAAATAAAAAAAAATGTAGTAATAGAAATTGTGATTTGCAAATGAATGTGAATAGTGAATAATACTCTTTACTTTTGTACACTACTGGTTCTTGTTGAGAGAGTACAAGGATTTTGGGGACTTGACTGTCTCGAGCTTGCGAGTCGTGTTCGAGATGTAGAAGACGATAGAAAGGAAATTGGAATTATCTAAGAGCTGCAAAAACATTTGCGGTTATTGTTACGGAAATATCTCTATTTATTATTTTCTAAATTTCTAAAATGGAAATGAATTCAATTTTCTGCCTCCCTAAATCAAATGCTTTAAGATCTTACCATGCGCCTATTGTTAGCTGGAAACGTCGCCGTTTGGTAGATCCCGCGTCGTCTCACCGTTGGTAGGTAAAGCAGTTGGTGTAGGCGACGGCGCCGTTTACAAGTCAAATTTCCCCACTTTCTTCTTTTCAGTCCTCTTTCCTTCTCGCTTGGGACAATCTTCACCGAGAAAAACAAAAACATATCGAAATGGCGCCGGCGGCGAAGATTGCTCCTTCGATGCTGTCCTCCGACTTCGCTAATCTTGCTACGGAAGCTCAGCGGATGCTGGAATGCGGCGCTGATTGGCTTCACATGGACATCATGGTACTTCCTTTTCATTTTCCTTCTTTTTAATATTCCTCTTCCTCGCTCTTTCCCCAATCTTCAACCGTCGATTTCAATTGATTGATTTCCATCTTCTTCTGCAGGATGGGTACGTCGAAACCTAACCCCAATTCAAACCTAGCGGCAAAGTTAGGCAGAATTGTTCTTCTCTGTCAGTGATATGAATTTTGGTTAAGTACTAATTTTCCATTTTTTGTAGCCACTTTGTCCCGAATCTAACCCTTGGTGCTCCGATCATCGAGAGCTTGAGGAAGCACACCAAGTAACAATCTTTGATCCGACTTGTACAATCTCTTATGCAATAACGAATAGCTATCATCGATCATAATTTCCTTTCTGCATTTGCTTTTCTATTATTTACAGGGCATACCTGGATTGCCATCTTATGGTGACAAACCCTCTTGATTATGTTGAACCTTTGGCTAAAGCTGGTGCCTCAGGATTTACATTTCATGTTGAGGCTGCAAGAGGTTAGTTTACAGCATAATCTTATATATGCAATGCATAATTGTGTTCATGTTCACGGGTCATTGAGCTGGCAGTTTTGCTTACTTTCCTCTGTTTCGATCCGTTGCAGAAAACTGGGATGAAATAGTTCAAAAGATTAAAGCTAAGGGTATGAAGCCTGGTGTGTCACTTAAACCTGGAACGCCCATTGAAGAAGTTTATCCTTTGGTATGTAAAATTCCTCTTGCTACAATGCCGCCCCCAAGAAATGACAAAAATCTGCTTGCTGACTCGCTGGCTTTACTTAATCATTATGATGAACCTTTGTTATTTGGACTTACAGATTGAAGGCAAAAATGCGGTGGAATTAGTTCTTGTGATGACTGTTGAACCTGGTTTTGGGGGACAGAAGTTCATGCCGGAAATGATGGACAAAGTTCGGACGCTGAGACAAAAATATCCATCTTTGGATATAGAGGCAAGTCACTACGATCTCTTGTGTCTTTTACTTGCTTCTCTTGCTCCCCTCATACTATTCACATTCAAGGAACCATCCAGAGGTATAGCACCAGCCCTGTTACTGAACCCTAGAATGAAATGATGGCTGGAATGAAATAGTAGCTATTCACAGATTTCTGTAGTAGTCGATTTTGATGGGGGGTAGATAGCAGCTTGAGGGGCCGTCCCTTCGACCTAGTTTTTAACGTATAGAATATGGTGATGCAGGTGGACGGTGGGTTAGGTCCATCAACAATAGGTGCAGCAGCAGCAGCTGGAGCAAACTGCATTGTAGCAGGGAGCTCAGTGTTCGGAGCTCCTGAGCCAGCCGAAGTAATATCCCTTTTGAGAAATTCTGTTGAAGGAGCTCAGTAAAATCAATAAAGATGTTTTGATGAGCGGGAATCTGCAGTGACGTGTTCCCGAGTAAATGTGATTTTACTGACTATATATGTACCTCTTATGGTGTTCTTCCGCGGTACACACCACTGTTCTCCTCAGTTTGTCTTCCATTTCATTCTCAGACATTCTGAAGATCTTTTGATCCTGATTGTTAATGTCCAGACATGATCCTGATTGTTATGCACATCGTCGGACATGATTACTGAATAAAATTTTGTACTTTATCCTTTGATTATCTGATATTGCAAACAACGATCTGGTTTTATGTATGGTTGAAGGATTTTCTTTTAACGATCACAATCGAACATATGAAATTGACTTGAAACATGTGGAAATAGCACACTATCGAAGTTCCCCTTAAGATTATAGTGCAAGGAAAACCGCATTACACCGAGGGTACAACTTGATTCCAGAGCATATAGAAAACAGGTATGTATCTAAATCCTACATGTAATCATGAATAAAAAAAGTGGGGTTCAGAAGATGCTCCACTTCTGCTCCAGTGCATGGCATATCATCCCGAGACAATACTTCGCACTCAACGGGTAGTCTGATACTGGTGAAATAATGTGCATTCAACAACAGAGACAGAAACCAATAAGCATCATTATACTGGACATAGGCCATCTAAATATCACGTACTAAAGCCGAAAGAACTTACTTGAAACGTAGTCATTAGTGTATTCCGCGCTGACCTTACCCTTCACCATTGCACCCACCTAAAGACAAAGGGACGTCAGTCATATAACATATATTCAAAATGCAGCTGTATGCAATTATAAGCACAAGTTGACAAGAACAAGCTCTGCCTAGAAATTCCAACAAGTCCATACCACAAACACTGGGTTTAAATCGTCAACAATAGCAGAAACATAGTCCTTTATATGAACAGACTTCTGCGAGCTGTAAGAGAGGCCTGCAATCCAAAGGAAATGTCATGATCATCAGTACATGTTAAGAACAACTATAGTAAAAATGACCAAAACAAAGTATCGGTACCATACCGGTTATACGTGCATTCTCTGGTAGATATTGCGTTACAGGACCTTCAACCGTACGAATGAGTACATCCCCAGTATCCTTTGACCGTATAGAAGACTTCTCCAGTACATCCACTTCATAAAGTGCCAAAGCCAAAAACAATGGCGAAGAGAACGAGCTCAATGAAAACAAGTTCAACTCATAATGAAAAAACTGGAAAAGAAAAAAAAGTGCTCTATGAATAGAAATGACTCACACATAACACCACAAAATCTCTTGCAAGTTCTAGGTATTCGTACATGAGGTTTGACTTCAATGAGTATCCCAGCATCAGTTTTGACGTAAATCGCTCCAACCATACCAGCCTTATTAAGTTTACTATCCAGAATCGCCCGGAGAGCCTGATACAAAATTCACTATTAAGTTTACAACACAGCGAAAAGAGCAAACCTTTAGAAGCAGAAGCAATGCGCCCAACCTCAAAGACAATGTCAGGCTGATAATCATTGGGGTTCTTTCCTTGTTTCAACAGAGAACTGCTATCCTCGTTACACCGCAATATCTTCCTTTTCTGAACAAACATAATGGACAAATTCAGCTTCATGTGAATTGAAGGGGAATTAGAAATTCGGAATATTTTGAAACTCTATACCTTGTGGACAAAGCCCTTTGTGAGAGAAGCATTCTCAAGAATAAACACAGCACGGGACTTGATATCCCGCAAATGGAGATTACTCTCGCTGCACTTGGCAATGGCTTCCTCTCTTTGCTTTGAAGCAATCAAATCAACAGCTTCCGGCTCTATCTTGCCCCTTCCTACTGCTCCCTTCTTCGACTGGCTTTCTTCCGACGGCATAGCCATCCCTCTCTTCCTCTTCGCCATATCCGTCTATCAATCTCCAAAATCGAAGTTAATGGAACAAAAAGAAACGAAATCAAATTAAAACAACGGAACAGAGCATAAGTAACCAGCATTCATGCCAACACACACCTAGCTAAACAAAGAGATAAAAGATACTGAGAGAAGCAGCAGGGAGTCAGGGACAGACTCCTTCAGGGCAGAAGCGCTGGCGAAGTCAGTCAACCAGTTCGACGGCGGGAGTTAGAGACCTTGAGACCGGCGGAGGAGGATTTGATTTTAGTGAAAATAGAATTTTAGGGTTTAGTGGACTGCCCGAACAAAAATAATTGGACAAAAATTTTGATTTCGGTCAGAAATCCACAGCCCAAGGTTGAACCAGTAAAAATTTTCGGTTTGGGTGAGACGAGTTAAAAATTTGGAAAAATCATAAAAAGTTAACGGGTTTTCACGTTTTTTTCTTCCGGTTTTACACTAGTTTAATGTCCAACGAATTTATAGTGAAATCACTATTTTAATGCCCAACAAAAGATAAACTTCACTGTCGTACTCATGACTATAGACATAATTGAGAATGACGACCAAAAAACAGTACGTCATTAAATTTTGATTGTTCAGTTGCATACGTGGTATTTATAATGTTAGTAACCGTGTAGATGAAGCTGACGTGGAGCTTTAAATCAGACAAAGACCAACGGATCAATGTCTTTGCTCAATTTATACGCCATGGAAAAATAAAATTAGCGGTTAGGCCATCTCCATCAAGAAATGACTTAACAATTTTTTATAAAAACTTTATCGTCACATCACCAACTTTGACAATTAACTAATTTAATACTTTTTAAATACCTTCATCCCTATAATTCTTTAGCAATTTCTTTTCATAAAACCTACACTATACTTTACCTTTAAATTTTTTTTATTTTAATCAATTTATTTATACAAAATTAACTAAACTTAAATGTTTTACTTAGAAAATTATTCTAATTGATTCATATACTGGTACTGCTAATCAAATTTTTAATTTAGTAATTTCTAACAAAATTTTTAAATTTATAATTACACATATATCTTTAATAATTACTAAAGAAATGTCACATCAATTATTAAAATATTAGAATGGAAATATTCTTAGCGTATTATATATATGCATGGACTGCGTGTTTACGTAAAAGTAAACCTTGGCTGGCAAACGAACACCCCCATTCACTTGTGGTGGATGCTTACCCATGATTCACCGGCGGGCGGCGGCGACCTTGAGAGAAAACTATCAGAGCCAGGTCCACGGGCCGTGGGTTTAAGTGGAGCTAGCTGGGGTGATTCATAACTTATCGGGCACTATTATTAGATCTTCTCACCTATAAAAGTTAATTTTAAGGATGAGAAAATTTAAAATTACTTAAAAATGGCATTAGAGTCTATGTTGACAATACTTGATGTGATTCGGTGATTCGATATATAAATTTTTGACTGAATGCATGTTTCGATCCCGATTATGCCACTAACTAGCAACACGGAAAAACTTGCACCCGAACATGGTCACATACGAACTAAGGATTTTTCCACTGTTGACTGACGGCAAACTCTCGCAGTCTCGCGTACGCAACAAGGAATTTTCCGCAATGACGTTATTAATTAGCGGATTGATAAACTCGTCAATGGCATGCGCCAGTACTATAAATTCACAGTACGAGCAAATGTTTAGAGTCACCAACACTTGGAAAAAAACCAACCATCTCAGAGCAAAGCCCCCTACTTTCACAATCTCACGTGTTAACAAAATCCTCATCATCAGTTGCCTTCCTCCAACACCTCAAAGGTTGTCACAAGGGCGACAACCTCAAAGACATTTCCAAACTCAAACAATACCTCGAGAAATTCGGATACTTGGACTACAAAAATGCTCGAAAAACCAACCACTCAAACGGCAACTACTTCGACCACCTCCTTGAAAAAGCCGTCAAAACTTACCAGACCAACTTCCATTTTAACGTTACCGGAGCCCTTGACTCCGGCACTGTGGCCTCTATGATGTCCCCACGCTGCGGCGTGGCTGACATTGTCAATGGTACAAACCGGATGCGAAACCGCCACCATCACAATCCCCACGGGATTCGCACAGTGACCCACTACAGCTTCTTCCAAGGGAGCCCTAAGCAGTCGAAGACGAGGCTCACCTACGGGTTCCACGCTGGGACCCCAGCTGCAGCTGTGGACGCCGTGTCGAAAGCTTTCTTGACATGGTCCCAGAACTCGCACTTCACGTTCGAAAGGGAAAACGGCGGTAGGCCTGATCTGACCATTGGGCCAGGTCGGACCATCGCTTATGCGTTTAGACCGGAGATTGGCATGTTTCACTACGATGCGAACGAGACATACACATTGATACGAGACGGTCGCTCTACAGGAAATCGGGCATCTTCTAGGGCTTCATCATAGCGACGTTGAGGGAGCAATTATGTTCCCAGAGCTTCCTGCTGGAACTACCAAGGGGCTCACCAGGATGATATTCAAGGCATTAAGAAATAGTTTGTTGGGAATTTGTACTTATAGCAGATTGAGTACATATATGTTGTTTGTCGGGGCTGTGTGGTTGTCTACTAAAATTACTAAATAAATGGATTGCGGTGGGGTTTATATACATATGTTTTTCCAATAGTTATTTTCACACTCGTTGTTATGGGTGGATTTCGAGTAATCGTAAATATCTGTTCAAGTGGAATTACTTCGGTGATAAAGTAGGGTGTTTGGTGACTTTTGATTTGTAAATATCGAATTCAAATCCAGTACAATCCATGAAATAGACATAATTGTTATGTTTACTTTAAAAAAACTGGATAGTCCAAAATCGTAAGATTTTACAAGACATTAATCGTTATTTTGCTGTCAAAACAATTGCTAATGGATATTTATATACATCTGGATTAGTCGACCAGTGGATCGGATACTATAATTTACAAAAAAATATGTTACACAATCATGAAAGTTAGAGTGATTCATATTTCTTCCGTGTTAAAATTACGAATGACTTATGAGGTGAGGGTTCTGTTTGTGATATCGTACTTTTTGCTTAAGTTAGAGAGTCTAGTGGAGTAGTGATGCCGCGGGTGAAGTGAAATTTAAAATTAAAGGCGTAAAGGTTAATTGAAAGATATTTTAATATATGTCAGTATAGCATAGATATTAGGCGAGATAGTTAAACTCATTCCCGATCAATTTTCAATCTTTTTTTGCGAGCATTTTGTATATCCGCCTCGTAACCTATTTAGTGCATGTATAACCCCTCTTCGAATATTTTTTACCCTCGTACATGTAAAAAACAATTCTGACTTTACGACACATTACATTAAAGTTGTGTAAAATTGGGAGAAAAATCTTTCATTTTAGTTTTTCCCCATTTTTTTAACTTGTCTCAACCAAACCGAAAGTTTTTGCTGGTTCAACCTTGGGCTGTGGATTCCTAACCGGACTCTCGGCTGTAAGGGTAGGGAAACCCTAAAATTCTACTTCACTAAAATCAATTCCTCCTCCGTCGGTCTCAAGGTCTCACCTCCTGCCGTCGGACTGCCTCACTGACTTCTCCAGCGCTTCTGCCCACAAGGAGTCCGTCCCTGACTTCCCGCTGCTTCTCAGACTGTTTTCTATCCTTGTTTAGGTATGTGTGTGTGCTTGTCGTTGGCATGAATGCTGGCTTCTTATGCTCTGTTCTATTCGGTTGTTCTCTGTTCTCTGTTCTATTGAGTATTCGGTTGAGTTCTTCATGACCACCCGTTTTTTTACAATCTTTGAGTATTCTGTTCAATACTTTGTTTGAGTCTTTCAGTTGGCACTTTGCTTGATATGTATTGAATTCTGTATAGGTTGGTATATTGGTATGGAACTAATCCTTTGGGCTAATACTTCAGTTTATGGTTTCAATGGTATTATAGGATGGAATCCTACTGGTTTATGGTTTCAATTATCTATAATGGAGACTTTTTGTTGTTCCTTTTGTGTATTATCTTATTTAGAGGGCGTTAACGATCATCTCCAAAACCTTGTTAGGGTTCTGTGCCGTGACTTGTGAAGAGAAGGTGTTAGTAAAGGATGGGGATGAAACGAAAGAAGGGAGAACGAAACGAGGAGGAAGAAGAGAAGATAAAAGTTCCATGCTTGAAGCAAGCAAGTGATGAGCCAAACCCATCTGAAGGCGAGGTGGCAATAGATCTCCCTGGGATTGAATTAGCACCATCCCTTCCGAATTCCAAAGCTGGGGTGATTTTTGTTCTTGAGAAGGCTTCCTTGGTCCTTGCTAATGTTGGACGAGTAAGCTCAGTTCTTAAAGCATGAGCAAAAAGATGTTGTGCTAGTTAATCATATTTGTTTCAGAACGTCTCGGTTAACTATGCCTTCTCTCACTCGAGTTCCCTGCTTGCAGAAATATCGGATTCTAAACGCAAATGAGCATTCTGACTATTTGCGGAAGAAGAACATGGATCCATACAAGTACAGACCTGATATCGTTCATGAGGTTAGTTGCTCCCCCGTAATATTGGGTTGGTAATGCTATCTCTACAATTCATGCTCCGTTCTTTCTTCTTCTCTTAAGTGGTAGTTCCATGATTTACTTGGTTTCTCTTTGTACTTTAGGCTCTTGTTGGAATTATGGATAGCCGACTCCGTATGGCTGGTAAGTTAAAGGCACTGTACATCAGGACAGATGAAGGGGTTTTGATTAAAGTTGAGCCTAATGCTCGAGTTCCTAGAACGTTAGAAGAATTCTGTGATATGATGGGTGAGTATTTAGATTTCTATGGAATTGAATAATGTGAATCATTTGATCAAATGTGTCCAGTTGTTTTAACTCTTGGGAGCATTTGATTGTGCAGCTCAGCTGTTACAGAAATTGAGCATCAAAGCCAAAGGGAAGGGTGGGAAATTGTTGCGGTTGGTTCAGAATCCCGTAACTCAGTACTTTCCTGTAAACTCCACTAAAATAGGTAGGCAATAGAAGTTAATGTTTCAAGTGCTTGGTTGGTTTTTTTTTCTGCAACTTGTATATTTACACTGCTTCCTGCTGCAAGTTCAGGTCTCTCATTTGTTTCGCCTAAGGCACTCCCCATAGAGCAGTACGTTACTGGAGCTGACACGAACACTGACCTCATTTTTGTGGTAATCTTCAAGCTTCATCTGATTCCAATGGTTCTCGGTTCTTCAGTAATTGCTTGCATAGTGCAGTGGCAATGATTGATACTTGTGTTGCAGGTTGGCGCAATGGCCCATGGGAAAATCGATTGCGATTACCTTGATGATCTTGTAGCAGGTCTGGGGCTCTGATGTTTTGTTGCTTTATTCTCTCTGATTTTTTATGAACTTTCCTTACTGATTTTGATTGCTCTTTTTTGCAGTTTCTAGCTATCCATTGACTGCTGCTGCATGTTTGAGAGACATATCCATTGCACTGGAGACCAAATGGAAAATTCACTGATAACATTGTCTATCCTACTTGGATCTTGGGGCACCAAATAGGGAAAGTTTTGTTTTTCTGTTCTCAATTTGGTAGAATTGAGTTAGTATGTTCTTAATTCTTAGATGAAAAAGGATACAAATTCTCGGTTCGCGTTTGAACTGTGCTTTGTTGCATTGTACAGTGACAATCGGGTGAACCAGTATAAATTGTATCACCAATCATCTCTTTACAAACACTCAAAACGGTTGAACCATTGCACTAGGGATTGCAAAATAACCCATCGCCTTGAGTACTCAATCGAACCGATCTTTTATTTTCTGGTGGTTTTTCTCTGAACCTGGCAAGGAGGGTAATCTGTTTGGTGGATTCGCACCGAACCCACCCGACTATGTGATACAAGTTGATGAGCCAAGCTGCTCGTGAGCAGTTCGGTGTTCAACTCGATAAAAGTTCTTTCGTTAATTGGTTAGATTTTAAATGAGTCAAATTTGAGGTCGGGTATATTCGACTCGATAGGTTCGCGAGCTAACTTCAGATCTAGTTCGAGAGCGAACTCGAATGTTAACTCGAGTATATGACTTGTTAGTACTTAGTAGACTTTATAGTACAACATATACTTTACCTCGAATACCGTATATAATATATCATATGTAATTTGTGATTGTGCTACTGAAAGTGAGACATTGTTTAGATTTAACTCTTTTAATTGAAAAAACTAAAAATTTAACTTCACTCGTCGGTATTTTTCGGTATTTTTTAAGTGTACAAAACTTCAAATTCAGCTCATATTCAATTCATCAGGAAGTTTTGATAAACGAAAGTTTGAATTTCGCTACTCAAAGATTAGTTAACGAGCCAAACTCAAATAGACTCGACCTCGACACGAGCTAAATTTTTTAATTTGAATTGAACTCGAGTTTAACTCATCAAAAAATAATTAAGTTCGAATAAACCAAAACTCTATACGAGTTAAAATTTTATTACCCTAATTTGGCCTAAAAAGTAATAAGATTCAAGAAGATTCAAGAAGGTTAGCTTATTGGACCGCCCCAATGGCATACTAAATTGGGTCAAAACCGATTGCGAACCGTAAATGGCTTGGGAGGTAGACCGCTTATAAGTAAAGACCATTAAGCTTCGCGGTGCGGTTTTGGTGAAGAGTACGGAATAAGTTACGAAATAGCTTTGGAGGTACGTGTATCTCATCCCTGTGTTTGCTCTTCAATGTCGATCCCTCTTTCCGCCTCTTGATTGTGAGATTTTGCTTGCTAGGTTATTAGGGTTTAAGCCGAATCGATACATCATTAACATGGCGACAGAGAAGTCAGTGATCGCCGTGATTCGAGGAGCAAGACCTTCGTTTAAGAACAATCACGACAAGGCTGCTTTCGCCGTTCACGCTTCCTTCCTCGCCGCCGGTTACTTGCTCACCGCCACCGGGCCTGCCGCCATGCCCGAGTCTGCTCTCTCTTCTACCTCCACAGGCACTTAATTCGCCTCCTTATAATTTATACAATGACCGAGTGTCCGAGTTTCCCCTGTGATTCTATGTTATTCATTGTTGTTGTGTGTGTGTGTGTGGGTTTAGATGAGGTTGGAATTGACGGCTGGAACGATTTGAACGGAGAGTATGGCTTCGTCTACCTGAACCCTGATGAGGGAGGCAAGAAAGTACTGGTTAAGTGTTTGGCGATGAATGATATGTTGATGGTTAGTGCTTTGCCTGCTGACAAGGATTCCAAATCTGCTGCTGAGCCTGTTCATCTAGAAATTAGGTTTGTTCCTCAAGACCTTTTTATTGCAACTATGTAGGTAACTATAACAATGATTCTTTCAATTATGAATTTTGTTGCGTTTCGATTATTGTTCTTCAGTGTTAACGACTATGCTGGCGAGGATGGGGGTTCCAATTACTCGCAGCAGTTCAAGAACTTCGATAAGCTGATTACGAATCTCAACGTTGAGGTATTGTCTAAACTGGGAAGTTCTTCCCAGTCCGGCTCGTCCAGTAGATCAACCAGGTTAGTTATGTTGATGTTTTAACCTTGTGCACTACAGCTGTCTGAATTGATCCATCATTTCATTTTCTGCGTTTACCTATGAAGTCTGTTGAATTTAGTTTATCCATGTTGTTAGCTTTTGTGTTTAGTAGTATACTTTCTATAGGCTTGTTCTTCTAACTTTTTCTTCCCTCCTTTTTCTGGGGTGTGGCACCCTCTGTAGCCATCTGAGTGACATAGATAGGCATGTTCAGAATGAACCTCGCAGTGGGCTGCCTGAACAGGAGAATCCTCAGTTTCATCCCTCAGGGTATAATTTCTTTTTAGATTTTTAACTCTTACAATATTTTCTCTGGGAGTTCTAGGAAAGGCTAACACCGTGCAATTTGGTCGTGGTGTAGAGTTATTGTTCCGCCCATTCCTCCTTTCCACTTTGATGATACAATTCCTGGGCCTGGTTCTGGAATGTACCCTGGCAGGTATTTACCTGATTTTTCTTTTGTGATGGTATATGACTTCTTATTCTCAGTTACTTTGTGTTCAAGCCTGACATTGGTGTTTGTATTGTGGAAAGGGGTGGTATTGGTGGTGGTGGCAGCATGTGGATAGGTACGTGCCTACTCTGTGAGTGAAGAGGAAGCTTAAAGTTGGCTGCTTGTCACTTAACTTATGTTCTTTCATCTTTGTGTATGCACAAGCAGGGCCTGATGACCCTAGATGGTTCAGTGGAGATAGAGAAGGTCTTCGTTTCCCTGGAGCACAACCGTGAGCATTCTCTCTCTCTCTCTCTGACTCTCCCCCTCTTCCATAACTGTACAAATGTTACTGATGATCGTTGAACATATATGCAGAGGCGTTCCTCCTGGTGCTCGTTTCGATCCATACGGACCTCCTGGGATTCCAGGTTTCGAACCTGATCGGTTTACTAGGTGGGTGTATTTCTTGACATTTTTTTTATCCATCTATCTGTTGGAGAACTTTGTAAAGTTGGTATTGTTACTCTCCATGAGAAACTGTTTGTTGCAAAAGGTGAGTTGGTATCGGCGGTTTGGCCATTGGATTGGAACTTAGGTGTCTGGAATGTAGACTGTCCACTGTCATGGTTTAGCAGCAGCAGCAGCGATTTCTGCATTCTGCAAGATTGTAGATTAGAAGATCGGATTCTGATAGTGTCTAACGAGTATTTGTGTCGGTGGTATGCAGGGGTCCAGGCAGGGGTGGAAGAGGAAGGAATCCACACCCGGACATGGAGCAGCCTGGAAGTGGTTTTGATTACATCTAAGAATATCGTCGTCTGTAGCAGCAATGAGCAACTGAGACAATACTACTACTTCCTCTTTTGTTTATCCTTGTTCTAAGCAACTAAGAATGTACATGATAAGGTTTCTCCACTTTTGATTGGAAGCTTTGGTTTTTGAGATTATGTTTCAAATTCGAGATTTAGAATGTTAGGAACTTAGGATTGTATATATATATATATATATATATATATTTTAAGATGGTAAATATTATGTTTGGTATTTGAGATTGTGCTATTGTGCATTAAATCATAAAATTTGTGATTCAGAACCTGGGATTCTGACTTTCAAACATGCCAGTAAATGTTCATCTGGAATTATGCTGAATTCTTGATTTAAAATCAAATTTCAATTTTCAAACATGCTCGTAAATGTTCACCTGGAAAGCTTGTAACGAGTTTAAATCGACTAACTTTTATAATCTGTTTTCACCTTGTTTAAATTTTAAATCATATTGAACTTATAGGGCATGTCTTTCTATACGAATTAGAGGTCAAATTGAGAGAATTTGGTGGCCAATTTATCAAATACGTTTTCCGGATGCACAAAGCAACAGGCTCAATCCCGCAGAGTTTTGGGGGTTAAAGTCGGGCTAATTTCAGTCGTCGAATTGTATTCGGAGACATACGAATTTGCCGAATCCCGTGGACTTGATTTTGAACCTAAAATCTAGCAGATTTGATGATTCTGGCCGGAATTGAAGTTTGAGGAGCGAAAAATGTGGCCGGAATTGAAGATTGAGGAGCGGAAAATGTAGCCATAGAACTCGGACAAAAAGTTCAATTGGATTCATCTGATCTAGCCCGGTATTGAAATTAGATTTCAATTGAATCGGTTGGATTCTAGATACATAGCATAACGGTAAGACCTCAACTAATTAACCTAACTATCAAATCAGCTAATCAACTCCCGCCACATGGCACCATCCGTTAAGAAGCTCGGCACAACCGTAATTTAAGTGCCAACCAGTGGCAATTCCAGATCAAGCTCGTCTCCTTCGTTAAAACCTCACATTCTTCTCCAAACCAAAACCCTTTCCCTCATTCGCTCTCTTTCGTTTTCGTTACGATTTCTCCCATCTCATTCCTCCTTCCCGCCGCCGCCATGGCCGGAATTAGTCGAGCGGGGTTGGATGCAGCTCCCTCCATCCTCCGCCGCCTGGGGTTCCTGGCTGGAACCCGAGCTTATGGATCGGCGGCAGCAGTCCAGTACCATTACTACGACGAAGAGGAGGAGGAGGAGACGCCGGAACCTTCTCCCTTGCGTCGGTGCCTTGCGGCGGCTGTGTCCGAGTCGACGTTGGAGAGAGGAGTGCAGTGGGTGTTGATCGGGGATCCCGGAGCGAAGAAGCATCTGTACGCCGAGAGACTCTCCAAGGTTCTACAAGTTCCTCACATTTCTATGGGGAATCTCCTTCGGCAGGAGCTCAATCCTCGCTCTTCTCTTTACAAACATGTGAGGATTCTTGTTTCAACTTTAGCTCCTTATTTGGAAGTTATTCTGTTTGGACTCTTGCTTCCAGATTGTCTTGTAATTTCTTGATGAATGAAGCTGTGAACTGGACCTTATTGAGCCTATATTTGTGGTTAGAAAATGTGCAGCTAGGGTTTTTTTGTAAAATTTGATTGATTTGTGTTGTTGACAAATATGTAGATATCAAATGCTGTGAACGAAGGGAAGCTTGTGCACGAGGAGGTCATCTTTGGGTTGCTTTCGGAGAGGCTTGAAGATGGATACTCTAAAGGGGAAAGTGGTTTCGTTTTGGATGGGATTCCCAGAACTAGATTGCAAGCTGTGAGTCCAATCTTTTATACAGTTCGTGCTCTTTTTGGTTTTCCTGCTGTAGAATTGCATTCAATGGTTAGAGAAATTACGCTGGAAATTGATTCATTCATTGTGGCTAATGGTTCAATCTTGACTTCTGAAATCGTTTTAAAGAAAACCGTAGTATGGAAATAATTGTGATGGATTGTTCTGAATATATATCCGGCATGTGACACTGATTCGTCCTTGTGATTTTGCAGGAGATTCTTGATCAAATTGCTGACATTGATCTAGTGGTGAACTTCAAAACTTCCGAGCAGCGGCTGGTGAAAAGCAATTGTGTTGGCATAGGACATTCTGCAAGTGCTAGCGGAATAAGCAATTCTTGGGAGGAAAATCCCCGCCTACATGCGGAAGAGGTACTAAAAATTTCTGTAATCATTTTGTTGTTTCTCTTTAGATGATTGAATCGAAAAAAGTGTAGGAATTCTGCTAACTCTCTTAATAGATTCCTTATGTTCCATCTCAGGGCAAGGCAGTGGAAGATTACTACAGAAAACAGAGAAAGCTTCTCGATTTTCAAGTCGCAGGTGGACCAGGAGAGACCTGGCAGGGCTTGTTGGCTGCTTTACATCTCAAGCAAGCCAATGCCGTTCTTCTCTCTTCAACGAAACTCGCTGTTTGATTTGTGTCCCTCTCCACCGCTGCAATTGGTTTTCCATGAGAAGGGAAAGAACAATGTTGCTGGGAATTCTAGTAAATATGTATTTATACTGAAAGAGATATGAGAGTTTGTTTTGGTTGCCACCTAAATTTTGAAGCTTTTGTTTCCGTAGGCTTTCTTGTCTTTCCATTCCAAATTGTAGCAGTGACTGGAGATTCAATTTTGATGATATTGCAGTAAAGAACAGGCAAGGCGAGCATCGATTTGTGATGGCTTGAAGTTTTTGATTTACTTAATGTAACTACTGTATGGATTGAACTCCATTTACAAACTATACACTCTGCAATCTAATTTTACTATAATCTGCATCTATGGATGTTCATAGCTTGTTATGAGGTTGAATCTGATCTCTGGTCTGCATCAGCTGTGGCCTGAACCTGAGCTGCATACTGTAAGTTCCAGAGTACATCCTCGAAAGAAGGCCTAAGCGAAGATTCGGGAGATATGCATTTGCTCGTGATCGAAACGATTATGGAAAGAGACTCCTGTGAGCATGTAGTTAGAACGATCGGATCCACGATTCTTCTTCGACCATCTTGGCTGCCGAAGGATGCCTGCAAAATTTGTTCTCTTTTTGAGCCTCAGTTGAGGACAATGAATGAAAACAACTAACAAGAGATTAGTTTATCTCAAGAGGGTTTCTTTCTTTGGTTTCATGAAAGTTTACCATTTCATTCAGCAGAAAGGTTTCTCCTTTCCCAGTCACAATAGGCCCAACAAGTGATTCGAGTAGTATAAACCCGAAGTTGTACACATCATCCTCCAAGTTTATTCTGTAACTGCACAAACAATACAGTTAGATCCCGGCGAAGTGACTTTGGGGAGTGAACTTCCCCGTTGCCATCAAAATTTCATCAGACTTTCCACCGGCCAAACCAAGCCCTCGATTAGGAGGACATTAACATTCACTTTCCAGGGATATTAATGTATCTCAGACACCTACTGAAGACAGTAAAGATTGAAGAAAGATGCAGCAACAGAAAAGAAAACTCGGTACCTTGACTTAGTTCCCTCTCCCTTAGCCTACAGCACATCAGAAGGAAAAGAAGAAGTTGAAGAGGCAGCTAATCTGGTAGATAGAAATGTTTAAAGAGTTTTAGAGCATGCATAACAACGTCACCTCAAGTTTTTCAAAGTCTTCAGTGAGGATAGGCATTCCATAGTCACTGAGCTTTGCAATCTGGTGCTCGTCAAGCAGTATATTGTTTGTTTTCAGTCGGTTCTTGAATGTCCCAGGAACAAGACCAGCATGCAGAAACTGCACAGCCTTGGCAACACCTATCAGAATTGCGAGTCTTTCCGGCCATCTGAGTGCTTTCTCAGGGTAGTTTTCTGCGCACATAGATTTTGCATCACATTGTTATGTATCCATGCAACTCATGAGTGAAGCAGTCAAAGTATAAATCGAAAAGCTTCACTGACCTGCTAAATGGGAACGATAATTTCCGTTAGGCAAATATTCGTACACAAGGAAGACTTTGTTGCTGTCATCCAGTCCAGTACTGCTGTCAATACAGTGGCCTAAGAGAGTTACCAGATGTGGATGGTGAAGCTTGGATAGTAAATCCAGTCTAACTTTGAGGTTTTGGATAGACTGTTTCTTGAACAAAGCGACGCATCGTATGGCTATAAGGTTACCATTCTCCAATCTTCCTTTGTAAACCTGACAAGAAAAACCAGATATACTAAATGAAGTTCTCATGCCAGCACCAAATAGCAGCTGTAAGTATTCAAAGCATCAATGAAGAAGCCACATCACACAAAAGTACCTTCCCAGAAGAGCCTTCACCCATAAAAGAAGAGGAATGAAAGTTGTTTGTAGCATCCTTAAGCTCTTCCAAGGAAAACACACGACATACAGGAGTACCAGCTTGTGTCCCTAGCTTGGCTGCTTCTGAAATGAATCCTACAAAAAACACACAACACAAAGAATGCAAAATCCAAAAACTTAGAGCTCTAAACATTACATAATCATGATTGATGAAACTGCAACAAGAAGATAGAAACCTTACTTGCATTTGCCAGGACTTCTGATGAAACACCAGTAGGTGGTGGATGATGATGATGGTTATTGCTATCCACCACAGCCTTAGAGATTATATTATTTTCTAAAGTTTTCCTAGGACGACATGTTCTACGAATACAGATAACCCCACATGCCAATACTGCAATAAGAACAACAAGAGTTCCTCCAATGACTGCCATTATTATCCAAATTGATCTATGCCTTGAATGTCCGGTCTCCTTTCTTGCATCTTTAGTACACTCTGACTCCTTCTGCTGATCTGGTGCGTCACTGGATAAGCAATTCCCACCAGATTTCACCACTCTCTTATTTAAACTACTCTCCATACAAGATGGAAGTCCACCAATTAACTTGTTCATGGAGATGTCAACAAAACCAAGCTTGGAACCACAGTTGAGATGAATGGGAAGGGATCCACTTAGCTTATTGGATGCTAAGTTCAGATAACTGATGCTTGGCAAAGAGAACAAGGAAGAAGGAGGGGTTCCACTGAGATTATTCAAAGACAAATCCAGGTGTTGCAGTTGGTTCAGCTGTCCAAATTGAGCTGGAACTTCACCTGAAAATGAATTGTTGCTTAAGAGAACAGTGACTAACCCTTTTGGCATGAGAGGCAATTCAGACTCAAATTCATTGTCTCTCAAGTCCAATACATGCAGATTGGTCAACTCAGTCAAATCAGGGAGTTCCCCACTGAGCTGATTGTGGGACAGCGCAATATCAGTTAAGCTTCTGATTCTGTAAACTGAAGAAGGAAACTGGCCCTCAAAACGGTTACTCTTCAAGCTCAAAACAGTGAGGTTTGGTAAAGAATCCAGCCAATTAGGCACAGTTCCATTGAAGTAGTTGCTATCAAGAACCAAGGTAGTAAGATTAACCATTCTTGACAATTGAGCTGGAACTGAACCAAAAATGAAATTCGAGCTCAAGTCTAGAAGTTCCAGAGAATATAGCCTGTGAACCTTATCAGGAAGCGTCCCCCAAATCCCCAATGACACAAAGCACACAGCTTTCAAACTGGTCAGCCTTGTCAAAGTGGTGAACAAAGAATCAATTGAGAAAGTCTCGGATAGAGTCTGGTTTCGAATTGGGAAGCCATTGAAATTATCACTGACCTTGATTAGTTTCCTGTCTCCTCCCATGATCTTGAGCTCTGTAACCAGATTGTTTTCACAGCGAATGCTCACAAATGAAGTGGATGAGAAGTTGCAGAGGTCACCACCATTGTTATCGTAGCTCTCCCAAGCGCTTAACTGTGGAGGGTACTCCAAATGCTTCCTCAGTTGCATTAGGTACTGAGCTTGGTTGGTTTGCAGCTCATGGGAAAGTGAAACACAGAAGTAAACCCAGGAGAGAAACAACAGGAGCAACCAGTTTAACCACCCCATTGAGGACAAATCTCAAACGGTTGGTGTTCAATGTATGAAAAGGAACAAAATTTGTAGACTTCCAGACAAATTCAAGGCAACCCTATGAAGGACACTTCTCCCCAGAAGAATAAAGTGTCACTACTGCTGAAAAAACAGCTTCAAAACAAGCAGCAAAATAAGGAAGAAAACATCAAATTAATGACCCTTTTCTTCTTGAGCAAAATGCAGAAAAATGCAGGAAGTAGAAGTGAGATATGAGACAGAAAGATGAGAACTTGGGAACATAAATGATGTTTTTATGCCGTTGTTGTTGTACTTAAAACTTTTAAAGGACATGTGTGGAGAGACAAGTTGATGGATGATAGACTAAACTTGGAAGGATATGATTAAGATATTTGGGGATTGAGAGACAGATTGTATATAGGGAAGATACAAACAAAAATAATATTAAATGAGAAGATGAAGAAGAGGTGGGAGGTGGGTAAGTGAGTGAGTAGCTGGTGTGGGAGAAAAGCACTGTACAGTGGGAAAGGGAAGAAGGAAGCATTTATGAAGAAGAGGTGTTGTAAGGTTTGTATTTAATGGAGAGCTCCTTACTGTTATCACAAACATAGCATGGAAATTGGAAGAAGGAGCTGTTTGTTTTGGTCCTTACAGTCCTTGTGAGCTATGGTGCTCAGTTACAATTTGTGATTCTTTAATGAGTTATTTTCTTGTTTGATGAATAACTAGTTTAAGGAAGAAGGTTAATGAAATCAGTGACTCCATTTCACTTCACTTCGATAATAGCAAAGAGAATGGAGGAGACAAAAAGGAGATAAAGTAACTGACTGCAGTAAAATAAAGTGGGCATCATTGGAAATTGTGTTCTTCAATCAATTCAAAAGTGTTAACGAAAGAAGGATGAACAGTAATTATTAGTTTTAGTGGTAAACTGACAACTTCAAACCCCAGCAGGAAGAAAACAATGGTGGCACTTGCTAGGCTGGGACCGCCTCCATTTTCACATGCCGTTGGCTAATTACTGTTTCCTCCCTTATTTTATAAGGTTATATGCTTATGGTCACTCCACTCTTCTACGGCTGTCAGATAAACTTTGGAATAGTCGACCTTCGGGATTCAACCCAGGTATTTATTTAAGCATATCGAAGGTGAGTAGTACGCTCCCGGAGTTCAAACTTAAAATCTCCAGGCTGAAAACCAACAGAACTACTACAATACCACCTCGACTATATCTTGTTTTTTTTTATTCAGAGGTATCCAGACGTGATACACAAAGAGAGATAGAAAATACAAGAGTTGTTGCCTAAGTGGAAGGCAGACAATAAGAACGAGACTACAAATGAGATGTGCCCGGAGAACAAAAAGTCTCACGTGCAACTGTGTGGGCGGCGCAGTTAGACAGGCGAGGAATATGACAAATCAAAACAAGAGGTAAAGAGAGAGCCAAAGCACGACACTACGAAAAGAGTTGAGCGACATGGATGTGAGGAACCGTCGATGTGAGAAATCGCACAACCTTCGAAGAATCGGGAAAAATCTGAAAGGACTCCAGGTAACGGACACTAACAACATAAAGGGTTTGACGGATTACCATTACCTCTACCTCGTACGCTAAGATTAATTTTAACAAAGGAGTAATCTTGCCGTGGATATCAATCCTCCCCGAAAACCCTACCACATCCCAAAGTTGCAACTCCACTTGGAGTCCACAATCCCCCTCAAGCTTTTTGCTTTATTGGTATACCATATATTTCTAACGGAAAGATACAAAAAAACCAAGCTCCTCCTAGGATCCCTTCAATAATATTAAAGTAGCAAATGCAATGCCCCCCACCTTAGGCTACCTTCCCAAGTACACTACTATGGTCCAACCTGACCTTTAAACCCTGCTGAATCAGGGGTCCATGGAGGAATCAGAAGAAAAAAACACAACATACAAACTCGAATCGGTCACGCTAACGGCATATCAACTAGAGAGTGACGAAATTGTCTGTAACATGAAATTGAACTGGTACCGTTTAATCTGCGGTTTAACAATACAAGAACAAGGTTCTAGGCAAGTTTGACAGCATGTATACTGGCTGTAGTAGCAAACTAACCAGCAGAAAGACAACTGGTGTTGTCAACGTTTGGACTGAAGATGAACTGTTTATGTTGATTAGGATAGTAATTGGCTGAATGATTAGCAAGTGATTACGACCAAAACAGCAGAGAGATTCGATTCCTCCCAAGTGGGTACAATAAGGACTATGCCAATGATGTAAAAGGACCAAAGTGGGAGACTCTTACTTTGAGGTTTGGCTATGATTTCAGTTAGAATGAGTCCAAGTCAGTAAACAATCCTGTAATAGACTACAAAGAGGAAGGAAATCTGGAAAATGGGTTTGACAGCTTAAGACAAAACACCAATTATGATGAAGACTGTCAGAGTGGGACCCATTGGCCAGCTTGCCAGAGACCAGACCCATACATGTTTGTATAAGATAGATGCTATTATTAACCACATGCTCTGCCAAAATTGCACCTGCATGTTTGTTTGATTCCTATGATCCCATTCTTAAATTCAATCAATCAATCATGCGCCAAGTTGGTCTTCTTGCTATGTAGATAGACTGCTGTTGATCGAGCTTGTCTTTATGGCGTCGATATGTGTTCCGTTCAACGAAATTGGCGGACTAATGGATGGCTCGGTCCGGAGAACTGGGTTGGTTGATGAGGTGCTCCTTCAAAGCGCTTCCAAATCTTCTAATGTGATTTTTTACAAGGTCTTAGTATGAGGGAGTTAAGATGTAAAAAAAAGATTGCCGACATTATAGAAGTACTGGAGAGTGACCGATATCGTGTTGAATCTAAAGCTGTTGGCTGGGTAAAGCATCTAAAAACTTAGGTGTAGTATGGTGTTGTCTTGTCTTTAATGAGTGGTACTGAGAGTGTGAATTCACATCGGATTGCCACACGATATCGGCTGATTGATGACTCGATATTTTTTGGTTTAATTAAGGTGTTTATCGCCAATAGAAATAATCAATCGAGTCCAGACACGCAGCTACTGTGACCTATTGAATTTCGTAATGTTTTAACACCTCAGACCATCCCTATAAGATATGCAGACGTTGACCAGTTTCTTCCTAAAAGTTTCTTGATCCGGTTATGCTACCCGAGTTTCTGGCGGGAGCATGAGCACAGGACCGTATTTCAAAACACATCTAGTGCCCAAATAACAATTGTTCAGAACGCATAACTCGTCTGAAGACTCGTTATCTGGTTTTCTACAAGCGGGACTCGAACCAAGAACAAACTATTCCCAATCCACATCCTTCACAATTGGACCACCTAACCAGGGCACGTTGATGATTACACTAGCAATGTGAAGAACTACAGATACAGATAAGACTAGAAGATAACGGATAAGATAGCAACCTTTAGGCAAAGACATCATCAATTGAACAACTGGATTCTTGCTGAAACAAATATTAAAGAATGAACTCCATCATCAATGGAACAAGGAGGACAAATGAAGCCTTCTTATTCAAAGGATAGAAGCTCACACGTAGTTACTAATTACTAAAATACAAAGAAGTTAAACAGAAACTAGGAAAACTCAGAACAGAGGCTCGTCGGGATGCACGAGATGGAAAGAAGATTCATGTCCAACCCTGCAAATCGGATAAATAATACCAGTGCAAGATAAGTTTTGCACCATGTAGATGAACTGTGGAAACAAGGGCTCATAATGGACCAACCTATAACTCACTTGTAAGCAAAATATGAATGGTTTTCACAAAAATACACCTCTAAACTCTCTCTAGAGGAGACATCTATCAAAGAAACGTGATACAAGTCCTATTTGGTTAGTTTTGGAATCCAGCTTTGCGAGCCAAATGAAATCACCAACCTACTCGAGACACTCCGAAGAACAAGGGCTAGCCTTGAGTGATTTCCTTCTCTTTCACTTTACACATATCCTCTGCTGACTTCACGAATTTCTTTGTCAACTCATCGATCTGAGACGAGACCAGCAATCATTGAGTGGTTCGTTCCAGTCATTGTAGAATGATAATGGACGAAATCAGTAGAAACAAGAATTTAGTAGCTCACCTCTTTCTCCAATCTCTTGGCTTCATCTTTAGGCACACTCGAACCACCTTTTTTAATTGTATCCAAGGCCTGTCAAAAACCGTATGATTGTTCTCATCAGGCAGTGCTGTGCCACTAAATTCCACTTGATTAAGATTCCCATAATGATTTCTAAGTCGATGTTTTCTTACTGAAAGATTGAAAGCTAACTATCGAGACTTTGGATTATCCAGGTTCGTACTTCATCAAAAAATTAACAAAGAAGATACCCCGACGACCCCTGGTTCTTAAAATACGCTGAACTTTGTATGATACATAAAAAAATTATTTCGAATGGCTTACCTTCTGGCGAGCTCTTCTTATGCTTTGTTTAACAACTTCGCTTGACTTAGCAACAACCTTACACATGGCCTATTAAAAATATTCAACCTAAGTCAAGATGAGGAAGAGTGTGAAAAGGAGAATACAGATACAGTTACCGGAATTTTTGATGGATAACTCACCTGCATATGCTCTTTGGTTAATCTGCCAAATACAAAAGAAATGCAAAAGATAGATCAGAAATCAAAACATCAATTTTCAGTCTCTGATATCACAGAGCTTCACGCTAACATACTCTGAATTGAATAAACACATATGTGGAATGAGTGCTTACGGTGGAATGGATGCAATCAGTCGTTCACCTTCCAAGACGGGATTTAGCCCCAACGGAGATGAAACAATTGCTTTCTCTAGTTCTTTAATTGTCTGCAAGATGAGAACGATTAATGTTCAATAAGGTAACGAAAAACACAAAAGCGTACAGTCTTAAGAACAATGGTAATTCCATTACGAGAGAGAAAGAGGTCCAAGTTCAGGTAAACTTCATTACACTGGGATCATAAGGATTCACAGACAAGGTTTTCGGGTCCATGACAGAAACAACAGCTAGCCGACCGAGAGGCATTTTCACACCTCCGGTTTCCACAATGATGTGGTCAAGCATTCCTGCAGAGCCATATAAACATTGTCTGGATAACTCAAGCACTCTTGCACAAAGTAAAAAAATCAGTATACAATAACATCAAGGAAACAAAGAACTTCGCATTACACACCTGGAGATGCCCTCCCAGTTCTTAACTTGGTTAGTTCTCTTGATAATGCATCTATTGCTGCATCCATTTGAGAGGCAGCACTTGCCTTAACAGTAGGTCCAATGTCTGCCCCAACTTCAGCTGTCCCTCCACCAGAATCATCCTCTGAAATTTACAAACCCAGGAAAATGAACTAAGTTTCGATTTCACTGCACTTTGCAGACAGAGGCTCATACTAAGACCTTCAGGATCAACATAAACCTTCCTCAACCATTCAAATCACAAAGTGCTGTAATTGCTCTTCCTCTTTCACAGACGCAAATCGTCGAACACAAAGAGGGCAAAAATGACCCAAATCAATATATGAAAAGGAAAGTTACTTGATCGTTTGCCCTTGGCAAAACCACGACGAGTCTCCTTGAAATAGCCGCCAAAGTTGGGCGGCGAAGTTGGTACCTCTTTCGTCCCGCATACAAAATCCCGAGAGAAGAAGAAGAGACCCTGAGAGGAACTCCTCCGAGCTTCGGTGACTTCACGAGACCAGATTCCTCGAATAAAACCAATGGAACTTCGAGACGAGACTGCCCGTCTCAGATACATCGCCATGATCGATCTCTTTTCCTTCTCCCTTCACTCCAAAATCCAAAGCAAAGCTTTCAAGTTTCAACCTTTCTTGTTCCCTTCTCCAGCTCCTGAGGGGCTTATAGGGTTTTTGCTCCGTTCAGAACGACGGCGTACTGGAGATCCTAGTGGGTCGAGTGCCATGTCCACGTGGCGGAACAGATATTTACTTTTCTATCTACTAGGCTTTTCCTGTTGGGCAATGACGAAGCATTCTACACCAGTCATTTTTAGTAGAGGATCATTTTTCCTGTTCTTTGTGAGCAGATCGCAACTCAGTTTCTCCACAGATATGAGAGCTTTAGTCTCAAACCGATGCTCTTCTTCTTCCTCAATTGGCTTCACATTTCTTCTCTCTCGGCCAGTTTTCCCAACTTCCAGGTACTGCTGATAAATGGTTCCATTCAAGAACATCTATAGTTTATGCTACGTGTGTTCTGTAATGGAAAGTCTCAGCCTTTTTTTATTTTTGAACCCATTTACAATGTTTCTGTTACCATTCTAGTTGCACACAAGCTGTAACTATAACCTTATCACATTTATATGCATTTTGGAAGCAGCCATGCTTACTTTGGTGTTGGTTTTGCTTCAGGAACCGGCTCTTCCTCCCTGATAAAGCATTCCTTTTCTTCCAGCCAAAGTTAGGTAAAAAAATTGTTTGTATTGTTGATCTGCTTTGTTTTTGGTGGATTGAATTGCATTGTGGACTGAATTTCATTGCCTTTTTGGTGGAGTAAAAATGAAGGTGTTGGGATAGTTCGATTATCCGGGCCAAGATCGGCACCAGAAACATTGCTGACTGCAGAAAAAGAAGAAGCAAAAGCTCTTCTGACATTGTTCTTGAAAGAACATGGTGTCAGCAAGTTAGTTGCTTCGAGAACAGCTAACAAGTCTGATGTTTTCATTGACCACCTCATCTCAAAGCTTCATTCTCTCCACAGAACTCGGTATCTAGTAGGTTTGTATTCATGCGCAGTCTCTTATGTTTTCATTTTTCACGAAGTCTCAATCTCATGCATACAACTCCTGAGAAAGTTGACTCCAACTAATGAACAATGTTGCAGGAAGAGAACTTTCAACTCTTGAGATCAGGGAATCTCTTATACCTTACCTCGAGACTCTCCAAGAAGAACATGGAAACATTCTGGTTGATGTGGTGGAGAGCTTCCCAGATCTCCCTGACAAAGAGACAGCAGCAGCTTCTGTTGCTACTTCCACAGGTACTACTGCTCGTCCCGAGATAACACTTACTCCGGAGAAGTTACACGCCATTGCGAAAGTGAGTGAGAAAGGCCCAAGTGGAGACCTACCACACCACATTCTCTACCTTATAGAGCTTGGCCTAGATATGGAACGGATCAAAGGGATCACAAGAAGGTTCCCGGCCTTCGCACACTACACTTTAGAAGGCAAAATCAGGCCGGTAGTCGAGTTCCTTATCGATCTCGGAATACCCAAATCAAGCATCCCTCTCGTCCTTACCAAAAGGCCTCAACTTTGTGGGATTAGTCTCTCCGAAAACCTCATACCGACCATGAAGCTCTTGGAGAACTTGGGAGTCGACAAGGGTCAGTGGGCGAAAGTGATCCACCGATGCCCTGCACTTCTCACTTATAGCAAGCACAAGGTTGAATCGGTCGTGCAATTCCTCGACGAAATGGGTGTGTCAGCTGACAACATAGGGAAGCTCCTTACTCGGTATCCTAACATTATGAGTTACAGTGTGGAGGACAATCTTCGACCGACAGCTGAGTACTTTAGGAGCTCTTTGGATGTGGATGTTGGTCTGCTTCTCCACAGGTCTCCTTCAACTTTCGGCCTTAGTGTGGAGAAGAACTTGAAGCCCATTACAGAGTTCTTCTTAGAGAAAGGGTACACGAAGGAGGAAATCAGGACTATGATTTCGAGGTATGGACCTCTTTACACTTTCAGCTTGGAGGACAATCTGATGTCCAAATGGGAGTTCTTTCTGACCATGGATTACTCGAAAGAAGAGCTTGTAAAATTCCCGCAGTACTTTGGTTACAGCCTGGAGAAAAGGATTAAACCCAGGTATGCTCTGGTTAGGGAGTATGGAGTGAAGTTGCTTCTGAACCAAGTCTTGTCATTATCTAGAGCCAAATTTGATACACTTTTGGAGAAGAAGTTGGCAAAGATGAAGAAGAACACTTCCCCTGATATGGGATAGAGGAGATTCAAAGTCCTTACTGATCCTGATTGATATGTTGGAGAAAGATGGAGTTTTTTGGCTGATTGTGTAAGTACGAACCGTACATAATCGTAGGTCATTAGATGTTTTGACTTTGATGTTGTAATTCACGTTAGGGTTTCTGCTTCAAATAGGTGAATTAGAAATATGCCTATTATATTGTTAGGCTTTCTGTATCCATGAAAGCAGAAATGGGAAGTGAGAAATGACAAACGTGATAGCTTTCTTGGAATTTTCTGTGTTTCTTAACTGTAAATAAGAACTAGTTTTCCTGTCAACCAAAGAATAATCAAAATGCTAGCACATCAAACGAATCAGTGGCCAGAAAACAACACTGCTACGTTATGTAACCAGTTACCAGGAAACGAGAGGAAATGAAGCTGAAAAGAAAGGCTTTTTCATTGCTTAGAAACTCTGCATATATACGTACGTACGTACAATTTACAAGAATCAACTCAGGAATCAGCACTAAAGAATGAACAAATTTGAAGTGCATTTACAAAAAAAATGTTGTATTCTATCTACTCCTTCCTACGCCAAGAGATTCTTTATACCTCTACTGTTCCATTTCCACTTGGTGTCTTAGTCTCCAAACAGTAACAAGACCAGCAGCATCTCCGGTGAATACCATCCCATCAGGACCTCCTCCTATGCTCCTCACTTCACCTGTCGTGTACATTCTTCCCTTCTCTGCAAAGGATGGAAGCTCGTAACACACCGACTGAATTGTTGTTCCAGGAGCATAACAACATCGGTTTCCCATTCACATCGACTCCACACAAGGCCAGAGCACCATCTGCTTCTTCATGGGTATGCATCAATTCAAACCTCCCTTCTCCATTGCTGCGGCCCCATACTTTGATCTTGCAATCCAGGGAGCAGGATAGAAGGTACTCGGAGAAGCAGAGTAGAGACATCACTGCTTCGTCATGCCCCTTGAAAGTTTCCAGGCACTGGAAATTGCTGCCGTCCCAGACTTTGATCGTTCCATCCATGGAACCGGAGAACAACCTTCCACCTTCATTTTTCAGGGAAACAACTGCGCTTGTGTGGCCGATTAGTGCTGCAGCTGGCTGGAACATAAAATTCCCTTGCTCGTTGGCAGCAGTCTTCCAACTGTAAATTATACCATCTTGAGCTCCAGCGAAGATAACCCCCATACCAAAGGCTAATGCGTATACTTGGCCAGTTGGACCGGTGAGAGTGCACTCATCACCTGAGCGAAGGTCCCGAGCCTTGACCATATTTGGCAATCCAACATATAGAAGATCGCCATCTATAACCAAACACCCAATCTTCCCACCAACGTTCAAAGTACCTAAAACCTTACCACTGTTGCAATCCCATGCTTGAATGACACCATCACCGCTCCCTGAGAAGAGCTTATCACTACCAGGAGGAAAACAAATGCCGGAAACAACAGAACTACCATGCCCATCAAGCCGTCCCATCATCGACAATCCATCTCCACGGAACCAAGCGTGTGAAAACTTGCACTCATCTCCTCTAAAGCAATTCCCGGAGATCCACTCTCGACAAGCCGTCTCTTTGCTCTTCCCATCGTCTTCAGCGATCTCATCGACAACTTTCGGTTTCTGAGGAGTAGCATGGGAATTTCTCTGGTGGTCACCGATAGGCGCAGACGGGGGCTTACTTTGAGATCTGCGAACGTAAACATTGGATCGAGGCTGTGATGAGTAGTAGGTCGCCGGAGATGCAGACGGCGAGTCTTCGTGGAGGAACCTGCAGGGGTTCCGATCACACCTCGACTGTTTCCAATATCGACAGACGATCCCGTTATTCCTCTGACTTTGTCCAGAAACCCTAATTCGCCCGGAGGAGTCGGTGTTTACAACCATTCTGCACAGCAATCAGGAGTTAAAAATGGATGAATTCGCTGTTCGACGACTGATAATGGACTCTATCTAAGCGGCGGTGGAGGTATGATGACGGCGGTGATGATCGGAAAACACCGGAAATCCAAAATTGGAGGCCAGACAGATTGGCGTACAAACCTGGAGAGACGGAGAGAGAGATGTATCCAGAGAGCGGGAGAGACAGAGAGAGCGCGAACGTTGAGACGAAATCAAAGGCTGATTTCTGCAAACCGTACCAATTCCAGTGCCGGAAAACTGTAAAAGCTTTTAGAAGCGAAAGAAAAGAAGAGATGGGTGAGAGTTTCGACGGAGAGTCGGAGAAGTAACTTGTGACTGAGTGAGTGTATTATATAGGGCGGCGCTGCCGGTTACCGTTGTAAGTACGCCGTTACAAAATACTACCGTTGTAATGACGCGGTCCCAAATATAATTGTTGTGCAATGAGGCGGTCCCAAATAAAATTGTTGTGCAATAAGGCGGTCCCAAATAAAATTGTTGTGCAATGAGGCGGTCCCAAATATTAGAGTTGGGTAATTACGCGGTTTCAAAACTATCATGCCCGACCTATTTCGTTTCCTCAATGGGTAAGGTAATCCTCACTATATAATAATAAAATTAATTATGCGACGAATTATATTTTTCAATAAAAATAATTCCTTTATTTTTTGGGTTAACACCCAGTCTTATCCGATTATCAAAATGAATCAGGTTTGGATTTACATTTAGAGTAATTAAAAGCTCGAAATCCAATTTGATATGTATTACATTAGTAAATTTTCGTTATAGGATGCTGTTGTTTAATTTCAACAACATGAATTTTCCATTAGACGTTGAAGTTCCAACATCGAATTTTTTAAACAGAGTTTTATTGTTGGATCTCCACAACTATAGTTATATAGTTGGCGAGTTTTACATTCAGATTTATGTATTAAAAGATTGTAGCAGGTTAGAATAAGAAGGTAGTTTTTTAACTCCAACATTTATAAATAGAACTTGGTCGCAATTAATCGAAAACTCAATCACCAAAAAAAACTTTAATTTTTAGTAGTTAACGGTTAAATAGTTCGAACAAATTTAATCGATACTAATTATTTATAAAGGACTTAACATAACACTCAATGTACCGGAGAACAACCTGCCAGCTTCAAATTTCAGGGAAACAACTGAGCTCGTGTGGCCACGTTAGTGCTGCAAATAACACAGTCATGGGCGTCGTGATAGCAAGATTCAGTTGGGCTTCGTGTAAATAACAAATTGGCCCACTTAGAACATACAGTTGCAGAGACAAACAGAAACTTCCCCATTCTCGCCCTCTCTCCCCCACCAAAACCCTATTCTTCTTCTTCTTCTTCTTCATGCCGGAGTGCTCCTGTCGATTGTAAAGCCCTTTCCTGGTACCATTCTTTCCCCTCGAGAAAAATCGGTGTTTGATTCGTTCTCTACTTCTTTTACATTCTAGGTTTGCTGGTACGTGTAGGTGAATGCTTTGTGCGTGAGAACGAGCAACATTATTACATACCTGCGTCGGAAATGGCGACCCAAGCAGCTACTGCCTTCAATGGCAACCTAAAGGTACTTTCTTTTTTTCATTTCGTTGTCTGTTCTTCGATTTTGGGTCCAGGGTCCCGAGTCTGACTCCTTCTATATGGAAATTGGAGGGTTGTGTGAGTTTGCACCACTGAGCCCGCCAACTGTTTGATGGAAGTTCTCAACTAAATTGTGGTCTAGTTTGATTGCATGTTAAAACCCATGGAAGTGCTTCTTTGTATTTCATGCAACCCAATTTGAAAAACGATAATCTGAAGTCTGAACTTAACCGATCGCAAGTGTTGATAATGAATAATACACTTGTTTTGCCTTTTGACTTTCCTGGAATCAGTAGGTTCTCATCTCAATTTGCTCTGTATAACGTCTGGCTGCTTATGTTTTTCTATCCCGAAGAAAGCACTTGCTGGAATTAAACGTATCAAGCTTGATGGTCTGCGGTGGAGAGTCTTTGATGCTAAAGGCCAGGTAAAGTTCATCATTCTCTTTTAACAGTTTTATGCCGTTACCTTCTCTAGTGACTGATATAGGGCTCTGATATCGCTAATGCCACTCGGTGAATTGAATCCTTTTGTGCTGCTCACCTTAAGTCTTGATTTCACTCTGTAGTCTTTGCAAGTTCATCCATGTTTGGAGAAGTAACATTGTACCACTCCTTTTTGAAGGTACTTGGCCGACTAGCATCTCAGCTTTCAATTGTTCTTCAAGGCAAGGACAAGCCAACGTATGCACCTAATCGCGACGACGGAGATATGTGCATTGTCGTTAATGCAAAGGATATTTCAGTTACAGGAAGGAAAATGACCGATAAGGTTTATCACTGGCATACAGGGCAAGTATTCACATCCATTTTATATATTTGGTTAAGCAATTGATTGAATTTGGGCACTGATCAGTTATTGTTTCCATGATATAATCCCTGCATATGCAGGATACTCTAGGGTAGATTAGTCTCATTTTTTACCAGTGTCTTTAGAGTTCCTTTTTGTATGAAGTGAGTCCCATTTTCCCTTGTACCCTTTTCAATCAAGTGGCCGTTTATGTATGGGTGTTGTTGGCCCAAGGTTTGAACTTTAAGTAGTTGCTCGCAAGTGATTGATTTTTCCATGTCTTTGGTGCAGCTATATTGGACACCTCAAGGAAAGGACCTTAAAAGATCAGATGGCCAAGGACCCAACAGAAGTCATTCGCAAAGCTGTGATGCGTATGCTCCCGAGAAATAAATTGCGTGATGTGAGTTTGTTAACTTTTCTCACCCGCTTGTTTGTTGGCCTCTGTTCTGCTCCTGTAAGATGGTTTTAGCCAAATTACCTTCATAGTTGTGTTTACTCTGCTCTACATGCAACTGAAAAAGGAGTGGACTTCTTCCCTTAGTGATTAGCATTCCCATTTAAGGTCAAATAAGCTCCACCAAGTTTGGTCTCGTTAATATTAACAGAAATCAGAGTTATACTGTGCATCAATGAATTTGTGTAAATTGTTATATATGAGCAAGACTTTGATATGAATGCAGGACAGGGATCTAAAGCTGAGGATTTTCGCAGACGGTGAGCACCCCTTCCATGATCGGCCTGTTGAACCGTACGTGATGCCTCCCAGGACAGTTAGAGAAATGCGACCACGTGCCAGACGAGCCATGGTTCGAGCTGAGAAAAAGGCTGAGCTACAAGCTCAGGGCGGCAGCAACACCAGAAAACATAGAAAGAAGGAAGCTGAAGAGGGGCAAACCGCATAAGACAGCTATTAGCAAACCATCCTAGCTATTCGAGGAACCTCGTAGCCCCTACACGCATTCTGGCGGATTCACCCCCAACTCCACTTCGAGTTTGCGACATCTCTTAGTGGATGTATGCTAAGTTGAATAGGTTTTAAATTATCTGATCTTCAGTTTTTAGTATATGTACTTTCTGCTGCATATTAGCCACATCCATGGCTAAGTCATAATGAAGACTCATAGTTTGGTTTTTGAAGACTGGACTACCTGTTTCATGTGTCATTTGCACCCCCTTGACAGATTTTTTGGATGTTGATCGAACAATAGATGGGTCTCCTTCGCCTACCAGTTTCTTTGCGTGCTAATAAAGTCCGATTATCGAAAAAAATGATACCTAACTGAACAGCCACGAATTTCAATTGCGCTTCTGTGAGAAAATCTTGGCCATCTCATTTAGATTCGTGTCAGGTAGACTTTTTGTATTATGTCTTGAAGCATTTCCGGTAAGATCAGAAACTAAGAAAAGATACACAAAGATGCAGGTGCCTTACACAGTGGATTACACAAGGAAAAGGAAATAGAATAAATAATTTGGATTGACAGACCTACAGAAGAACAGCATCAGAAACATTCCTACATACATCCCACACCTTAGTCAAGAGGCTCTTGCAAAAACTACTTTCTTTTCGTTTCTTCACACACCTGGTGAAAGAAGCTCCTATTGATCAACTAGTCACTAGAATAACCGTCATCATCACCATGTTCTTCGTGGTCCTTCACAACCCGCTCGAGGATACGCCTCCTAACACCATCCATCACGGCTTTGCTTGATGCATCGCTCCCACTCTGGCCGTCATTCAGCACAGGGTCTGATTGACATAGAACCAATGCAACACCTGAACACAGACGATATGCATTAGAGCATAGCCTAGGCATCCAAAGGTTCCCAGTACAAAAAGCATGACGATATCTGATTCAGCGACTGACAAATTAGAGGAAATCTGTACTTCAGTTTATGAAACCATACAATATCAGCAATTCAACATAACAGGCTAAACCTATTACACTTCAGCTTCAGATATCATATTGAACTGGTTTTATCTAAGCTTTGACCATTACACATCAAACCCTTTATGTGATACAATCTTTTGGTATGGCAGTGCAGTTTCGTTTTCAATACTGAGATCATGAGGTAAGCTTACAGGAAGCCCAAATGCAGACAAGTCAGAAGCACTGAATAATATGATTAAAGTGCAACTTACTTTCAGGGGTACATCTCCTGCCAAAACTTCGCATCCCTACATAGTTAGCCTTCACTGCACTATTGTTGTAGACCAATAAAGTGGGTAGATTTCGATCTGGGTAGTTTGGAATACAGTCAGTAGAGATTATCTTAACAAACTTTGTGGCAGGATATCTCTTCGCCAATTCTTCCAGACATCCAAGCAACACCCCGCATTCTTGATACCTACAAGCAAATTAGATGATAGAAGGAATATATATGAGAAACATAGCGCCATTACTTTGTCAAACAAAACTGAATCAAACCAAGTCGAATAGTTATATTGAGGTTTTGTTTATGGTTCCCTCCGCAAGTTTAAAATCAACGATTGCAAAGTTTTTAAAGCACAGATGCTAGATGATTCATACCCGTCCTTGTAGAGAAGCACCACGACCCAAACTTCAGGTGGAGCTTGTGAAACCTCCCTCACGAAATCTGACCCTGAAATAGGAACCACTGATCCAAACTTGGCAACTTTAGCTGCTTCTTTCATCTCAGCCAACCTCTTCTTCCTACCATCACAAACTTCAATCAGAAACCAGTTGATCAAACGAATACAGTCTAAGAAGCTAAACAATCATAAAGTCATCTGCTTCGCCTTAAATTGGTCAAATGATATCCCTAATAAATCCTATTATCGACATGTTTGTTTGAGTTAGCTAAATTTCAGTGTACAAACAGAGCAACAACGCATCATTTAGTGTCCACATTTGAGGTAAGTTCGCTTCAATTCACCTCCACATGACCACAGTTAAGATGATAAATTAAGAAATGCTGCCCAATTTCCAGTCCGCTTTATCAATAACCAAACAGAAGCAAAAAAAATTTGGCCGACTGGTGATCAGTTAAGCAAAATGAATCACACAAAAGCAGCTAATGGAATCTAAAGGTACCTGTAATCTTCCAGGAAACGATCATCATCAAGCTCATCCTCCATGTCTTCAAGGTCCTCTTCAGTCTTCTCATCGATCCACGCCTTATCCTTGGGGATCGAATCTTCATCAGGAGTTGGAGTATAAGCGGGAGGCTTGAACGCCGGCGCCTTCTCGGGCAAATTCCCTAGCTTCCTCTGAATATCGTCCCACTGAGTCGACGTTCCATCGACATCCCTGTACACAAAGTGATAATCCGCCATTTTTTCACAGAGCTTCTTATTGTTCGCTACTTTCCCTTCCGATTCCGACCTGTGAAATAGTCTGGAAAAGAGCTTCTAATTACTTTCTGGGTTGGAAAAAGACTTTCCAGGGTGGCGTTTGGGCTCATTCTACCAAAAATAATTGGGCTTATTCATTGGGCCAGATTGTTGGTCTATAAATGCACATAAGATTACGGCCCAATATAGGTCGTAGCCTAGTTTTAGTTTTTCAATTGTTCTTCTCTTTTTTAAGCCTATAGGTCTCACAGTTGAAGATGGAGAAGCGGAACGAAGCAAGTAAGAGCAAAATTGAGGAGGCGCAGCAGCAAACTCCGAATGATCGGAAGCGAAAAATCGAACTCTCCGGTACAGAGCAAACGAGTTATACGACGATGAACGGAGTGGAATCTTTGGTGAAGCGAATCCAGGGGCTGTCGAGCAGCGCTAACGACCTGGCTGTACTTCACACTCACTTGAAACAAGCAGGCGAGACTCTTTATCGCGACTCTCATAGTTTGCGTCCTTTCCTTGATCAGCTTGACCCTGCGGTCCACTCTCTCGGATACCTCTATCTCCTGTAAGTTTCCGTTTTCTGACGTTGCAATCTTTCAATCCGGTGTGTCCTCGTTTGGGTGTTTGCTGAGGGGATTGGTTGTGCTTATTGTTGAGATACTTAGGGTTTAAGGGACAGTGTATGCTGTTGGAGGGATAATTTTTGCCTGTTTTTCAGTGTTAGGTATTGGAGGAAGTAAAGTAGAGGAACCTTGTTTATTATGGTAATTAGGAATAAGGATGATGAAGCTTGTCGTGCTATAGTCCAATATCCTGCGGAGTCATTTGATTAGGGGTTAACAGCTTGTGAAGATTGTTTAATGTAGTTGATTGTTCGATTTTGGAGGAAATAATGGAGGTTATTTGGTCAATTAGCTGAATCATTGATAGGCTAGTGTTGAGTTGAGACCAATTTCATGATAACTGATTAGTCAATTGATTGTGGAATTGCCAATAGTTGTTAAGATCGTGGAATACTTTCATCGGATAAATATCATCAGTTACTAAATGAAATAGTCAATAGATGTCAAATACTTAATTTACTGTCCTGGAATTAGGGGTTTTAGAACTTCAATAACAGGCCAATTTTTTGTGGCAGAGATGCTTGTACTCCTGATTCAGTATCCAGGGAGCAGGCAGCAAGTCTGGTTTTGATTTCTGCAAGGTTCATCACCTCGTGCAGCACTGAGCAAATTCAGTTATCAGCCAATAAATGTAACTATCTTTGTCTTGAATCCTACATACTGTATTGCCTTCTTGGAATTTTCAACGCTGCAAAGCCTTAATGTTCCTTTTTTTCCCAACCTTTTTGGTTTCCAGTCATAGCCATTTGCAAGAAATTCAAGGATTTAGTTTTGTTAATCCATGCACCTCTACGTGGGGTGGCTCCGTTGCTGACAGCCGTGCGAAAGCTTCAATCTTCTTCAGAACATTTGACTACCTTGCATCCAGATTTTCTTGAACTTTGCTTGTTGACAAAGTGCTATAAAACTGGGCTTTCACTTCTGGAAGACGATATTTTTGAAGTTGATCAGCCAAGGAACCTGTTTCTTTACTGTTATTACGGGTAATATGAATTTCCTGCTTAGCATTCTTTCTTTCCTAATATGAATTTCCTGCTTAGCATTCTTACTTCCCTATTATGCATGAATTTTTTGCTCATAAACTTTATCAAGAAGTACATATTTCTGCAGCACCTCTTATGATCTCTGAGCTAAGAGGTGTTTGTTGTGTATATTCTCCATCATTATGCTGGCTGTTTGGGTCTTATCTAATTCTGAATGGTGAACTAATTCCTTGAGAATACTATCTGGGCAGAGGGATGATTTGCATTGGGCAAAAGCATTTCAAGAAAGCCTTGGAGCTTCTACACAGTGTAGGGTTTCATCTATTTATCTATTTCATTCATGTTATTGCACCAAATTTGAGCTTTTGATTTTCATCGTTCCCTTAACTTTCCATCTGTGCAGGTTGTGACTGCGCCAATGTCTCCACTAAGTGCTATAGCTGTAGAAGCATACAAGAAGTATGCATTAGTGTCTCTCATTCACCATGGACAAGTGAGCATAACTCATTTCTTGATCCTATGTAATACAACTTAAACAGGCTGAAAGGGATGTAGTATTCGCTGTTTTGACTCTTGATGGAAAAAGCAGATCAATGCTTGCATGTGATCAGTCTATCTTCTTGTTGGTTTACATGTATCCACCCTAGACTTCAAGCATTAAGATGTTCTTTTATATCACCCTCCGATGTCTGACCTCTAATTCTAATTCCTTGGTAGCAGTTCTCATCCAGTCTTCCCAAGTACACTTCAAGTTCTGCTCAGAGAAATCTAAAGAATTTCTGTCAGGTATACATGATAATATTTTGTCGAGTTTAGCAGTCTGAAAATATATCTGTATTCTAGTTCTAGACATATTGTTATTCGTTAAGTGCTATTTCAGGATGTTTCCTCTTTAGATATATGGCCTGTTATTGAATGCACTTATTTCTCCTACTCTGATCAGCACTATATTGAGTTGGCCAATACATACGATACTGGGAAGATTGAAGAACTAGAGATGTATGTTCAAAGGAACATAGAAAAGTTTGCTAGTGTGAGTATACTATCATGCATGTCAATCTGCGCTTAACATTTTTGTAACCGTTATATGATACCTTAACTTTGTTTCTTCTACTGTCTGAAAGAGTTAATGTGTTCCTTTGCAGGACAATAATCTGGGACTAGTGAAACAGGTTGTATCGTCCATGTATAAGAGAAATATACAGAGGCTGACACAAACTTACTTGACCCTCTCCCTGCAAGGTATAGCAGATACTGTTCAACTCAACAGTGCTAAGGAGGCAGAGATGCACGTCCTCCAAATGGTAGCTCCCGATGTAGTGTTACTGAACGCATCCTTTTCATTGGTTTTAAGGTTAACCCTGACTGTCTACCACCCTCCATCTTAAATTTCAGATCCAAAATGGTGAAATATTTGCAACAATCAACCAGAAAGACGGTATGGTAAGCTTTCTTGAGGATCCTGAGCAGTACAAGACAGGTGGAATGGTCGATAATATCGACAGTTCCATTCAAAGGTAATGCAACGATTATGGGTACTTGAAAAACTTGCTTGATATGGAGATTGATGAACCATTGATTTTCAGCCTGTCTATTCAGATAAAATCGGCATTGGCTATGATGAGAAAGATTACCTACAATACATACATAGTTGAATATGCAATTGTGTTAATTCCGTCGTGTTTCAGGTTGATTAAACTGTCGACTAAGTTGACAGCAATGGATAATCAGATGTCATGCGATCCATTATACCTAGGAAAGGTAAAGTTATGCGATCCATTAGTAAGGTGATTTGGGCACATTGGGAAGTGACTATTGGCTTATGTTTTGTTGCGGTGTAGGTTGGGATGGAGCGACAGAGGTTCGACTTCGACGACCTAGACTCAGTTCCTCATAGGTGGGCTCTATGAGGTGCAGAATCCTTGGTATTTGTTCTTTAGGGTATTCTTTTTTTGTTCAGTCTGGAGTTAGGACACATGAGAGAAGATATGGAGGGAGAGTTAGTGTTCATGATTAACGGTTTTAGACTTGGGAGATACTGAGATAGATCCTCCATTCTGAAGCCTGGTAAAAATTGTTTACTTTTTGTAAATCTCAGGGTGTTCCCTACGAGTTCATTGGTAACAGAAGTTATGATTGAATTGATGAATTCAATGTCGATACTCAACGTGGATTTGTATATACCACGTCTCTTCTATTAGCATCAATTCAATTTTCTGGATTTGTTTTCACTTCAAAATTTAAGTGTAAAGTTGTTTGTGTTGTATCGTTGCTTAGATTGGTGCAGTTAGTGGTTAACTGAGAATTGAACAATGCGGTTAAACTAATTATATTTTTTGTCAAATCACTAATCGCATTGTATTATTATGGGGTTAACCATTCATCCACATGACTAATTAATATGTACATCGAATATTATCAATGTTGATTCAAAATTTTGAAGTTTACAAACCTAATAAGTATACATAAATGTCAAAGGCTAGTTCGAATTTTTAATAAGCCATGCAACTTGGGTTTTAAATTTCATAGGTCTTTTAGAGCTTCAATCATTGACTTGTGTGTCGATATATTCGTTTTATCGTCAAGATTTGACCTACAGTTCAAAAAATAAAACTTGTAAATATTGAGTGTACTTTAAATCTTTTGTACATAATCAATATGGATTACATTTATTCGGATTATTTAATTGTTAACTACTAAAGACTAAAATTTCTTTTTTTTTGTGATTTGAGTTTTGCTGTTAATTGCGACCAACCACATCAGTTTTACGATTAACCACTAACCATATGAAACATTAACCAATTTCCAACCCTACCTGGAAGTGGTTTGAGGATTTTTTTAACCAGCTTTTATCGCTAATCATAAGTGATTGCTAACCATAAGCTTTTATCAGGCACATAACTTGATTGTTTTTCTAGCTCACAATTAATCACATTATAACATGATTGATGTGATTTTAAAAATAAATTATTTTTACTGAAAAATATGATTCGTTGCATTATTCATTTATCATTATATAGTGAGGATTACCTTACCCAGTGAGGAAAGGAAATAGGTCGGGCAATGACAGTTTTTGAAACCACGTAGTTACCCAAACGGTAATTTTTTGGGACCGCGTCATTACACAAACGGAAGCATTTTGGGACCGCGTCATTACACGACCGTAATATTTTGGAACCGCTTACTTATAACGGTAACCATCAGCGCCGCAGTATATAATACAATCATTCAGTCACAAGTCACATCTCCGACTCTCCGTCGAAATTTGCCCAATTTCAGATTCTCGTCTAAAAGTTTTTACATTTTTCCGGCACCGGAATTGCTACGGTTTGCAGAAATCAGCCTTTGATTTCGTCTCAACGTTCGCGCTCTCTCTGTCTCTCCCGCTCTCTGGATACATCTCTCTCTCCGTCTCTCCAGGTTTGTACTCCAATCTGTCTGGCCTCCAATTTTGGATTTCCGGTGTTTCCCGATCCCCACCGCCGTCATCATACCTCCACCGCCGCTTAGATAGAGTCCATTATCAGTCGTCAAAACAGCGAATTCATCGATTTGACTCCTGGTTATTACTGTGCAGAATGGTTGTAAACACCGACTCCTCCGGGCGAATTAGCGTTTCTGGACAAAATCAGAGGAATAGCGGGATCGTCTGTCGATATTGGAAACAGGCGAGGTGTGATCGGAACCCCTGTAGGTTCCTCCACGAAGACTCGCCGACTGCATCTCCAGCGACCTACTCATCACAGCCGCGATCCAATGTTTACGATCGCAGATCTCAGAGTAAACCCCCATCTGCGCCTATCGGTGACCACCGGAGAAATTCCCACGCTCAGAAACCGAAAGTTGTCGATGAGATCGGTGAAGACAATGGGAAGAGCAAAGAGACTGCTTGTCGAGAGTGGATCTCCGGGAATTGCTTTAGAGGAGATGAGTGCAAGTTTTCACACGCTTGGTTCCGTGGAGATGGATTGTCGATGATGGGACGGCTTGATGGGCATGGTCATTCCGTTGTTTCCGGCCTTTGTTTTCCTCCTGGTAGTGATAAGCTCTTCTCAGGGAGCGGTGATGGTGTCATTCAAGTATGGGATTGCAACAGTGGTAAGGTTTTAGGTACTTTGAACGTTGGTGGGAAGATTGGGTGTTTGGTTATAGATGGCGATCTTCTATATGTTGGATTGCCAAATATGGTCAAGGCTCGGGACCTTCGCTCAGGTGATGAGTGCACTCTCACCGGTCCAACTGGCCAAGTATACGCATTAGCCTTTGGTATGGGGGTTATCTTCGCTGGAGCTCAAGATGGTATAATTTACAGTTGGAAGACTGCTGCCAACGAGCAAGGGAATTTTATGTTCCAGCCAGCTGCAGCACTAATCGGCCACACAAGCGCAGTTGTTTCCCTCAAAAATGAAGGTGGAAGGTTGTTCTCCGGTTCCATGGATGGAACGATCAAAGTCTGGGACGGCAGCAATTTCCGGTGCCTGGAAACTTTCAAGGGACATGACGAAGCAGTGATGTCTCTACTCTGCTTCTCCGAGTACCTTCTATCCTGCTCCCTGGATTGCAAGATCAAAGTATGGGGCCGCAGCAATGGAGGAGGGAGGTTTGAAGTGATGTATACCTATGAAGAAGCAGACGGTGCTCTGGCCTTGTGTGGAGTCGATCTGAATGGGAAGCCGATGTTGTTATGCTCCTGGAACAACGATTCAGTCGGTGTGTACGAGCTGCCATCGTTTGCCAAGAAGGGAAGAATGTACACGAAAGGTGAAGTGAGGAGCATTGGAGGAGGTCCTGATGGGATGGTAGTCACTGGAGATGCTGCTGGTCTTGTCACTGTTTGGAGACTAACACACCAAGTCAAAATGCAGCAGTAGAGAGAGGTATATAAAGAATCTCTTGGCGTAGGAAGGAGTAGAGTAGAATAGAACATTCTTTTGTAAATGCACTTAAAATTTGTTCATTCTTTAGTGCTGACTTGTGAGAAGCAGCAACAACAACCAGGAATTCCTGAGTTGATTCTTGTAAATTGTACGTACGTACGTATATGCAGAGTTCTAAGCAGTTCTTTTCAGCTTCATTTCCTCTCTTGTTTTCCTGGTAACTGGTTACATAGCATAGCATTGTCGTTTTCTGGCCGATGATGAAATCGATAATGGAATTCACACACAATTCGACCTTGTATAAGCAAATTCACAACTGAAAACCTGCATCGATTTCGAAAACTGGAAAAGACTTGAATGAAAAATATCAACACAAATCAGAATGTAGGATTCAAAAAATCAAATAAATGCCTACAATCAATCAAACAGGCAAAAACTAGCTTCTGATGCTTCTCTCCTTGCATAACGTGTGCCACTCTTGCAGTACGGCTGACTGAAGCGCCATATGCTCAACTTCCTCCGCTGTTAGTTTCGACATCGTCTGAGGCCCTTTCTTCTCTTCTTTCTTCTCCTTCTCTTTTCCTTCATTCTTCTCCTCCTCATCGTCCTCTTCTTCCTCCACCTCCGATTTGGGACTTTTCGGTTGAGGCTGTGCAGCTTTTAGTAATGCGATACGCTCCATCGATATTCGCAGTCTCTCTGCTGCTGCTTCCTTCACTTCATCTTCCGGCATGTACTCCACCCCGCCCTCGGTAAGGTCGTCTAACCATCCTTGCAAGTCTGATTCAATTTCCTTGGTGATCGATACGTCGGATGCTCGTACAACAAACTTGCATATCATGGTAGTTGTCTCATCCCCGAGATCCACGTTCCTGCTAACTTCACTGGCCCCAAACACCATCATCCCTATGAAGCCTCCGAACCAAGTCTTTGCAGCATAGCATAGCTGGAGAACAGTAAGGAAATGGTTATCAAAAGCGGGTTCAGAGGTAACAAAAGAATGAGTTGCAGTACCTGAAATCCTGCCACTGTCCGGATTACGTGGGAACAAACTCTGTGAAATGGCTTGGAAGACAACGATTTCAGTCCACTGAGGAATGGAGAAGAACCATATTGTTGAGCCGCAGTTGCCTTGAACCCGCTTCCTTCGTAGAGATAAGTACCGGTACACTCTACTACGGCAGGTAAACTAGGCCACAACCGGAAGAACTCGACTGGAGAAATCTTGTAAGGCAATAGAAGTTCAGTTAGCGGGATTTTGAATGGCTGACATCGCAAGATCACAGGCTCGCCTAATTCTGGTCTTAAGCTCCTTTTCTGTCGAAGAATCTGAGGATCTTCTTCAGTGTAGTCACCGTTGTAATCTCCAGCTGCACCGCTACCGTAAAATGGGTAGTATAAGACCTGAACCCAGAGGGCACAGCTTTCGAAATGGGACACCCCAACTGTCACGCTGCAGAGTACTGGATCCTACAAACAGAAATCACAAAGCATATGGATCATAAAACGGATAGCGAGAAGATTATAGGACGAGCAAATTCCTACTTATGGTTTACAATTAGGATTTGCACTTAACTAATGAAACAGAAGGCAATTGCTACAATTAGCAATAAGAAAGTTTTACCACCAGCAGAAGGGAGTTTGAATAGCCACATATGTACCTGTGAAACAAGATGGCGCAACTGTCGTACGGCTTGGGGAGATCCATCCATGAAATATAATGAGCCAGATAAGCCAACTCGAATGTCCACCCGATTCAGTTCAAGTTCTGTCAAATTTAAAACCTGTAACAAGTTCTTAAGATTAATAAATGTATGATTGAAGAGATCCGACTCCACAACCCCTACGTAGGAGGAAGTTTCAAATTTTAGCCATGTTGGAGACGGACAAAACCTTAAGATGTAGAGTAATCCTTCCATCTCTAGAGTCAGCCAAATGATAAGCTTCAACATAGCATGGATCACTACTGCCGGACAATGTGTATGCAGGAGGTTGAACTTTGAGCAGTGAAGAATCAACTCCTTTTGTAACCAATACTGTTAATTCACTTGGATCTGGCCTCCAGAGCTCCAAAATGGCCTTGTGGACTAGACCTTCCAACTTTCTATCCTGAGCTGCAGCTGCTTCATAAAACTGAACAGTAAGTTTGTGGTGCGTAAATGGGTAGTCCCCTCTGGCCTCGTTGACTGCAGCCCACCTGTGAGAAGAATCATATGAAAAATGCAGTCAATACTACAACCTAAAAAGAACGGGATGGGAAGCTAAAAACAATTACTAAAAAAATGAGCATCAGTTGTGTTATCTAATGACATATACATATGGATCAACAATTTAAGTGCTAGAGAACAAAGATGGAAAGAAACATAAAATCTTGCAATAACAGTCAAACCTTAAGTTAAAAAACAAACAGTCAAACCTTAAGTTAAAAAACAAACAGTCAAACACGCACCTGTTTTCAGTACGAGCTTGAACATATTTAATTCTCTGTAATATCAGTCGGCACTGATGCTTGCTCACGGAATCAGCTAAATTACTGCTTCTGAATTCCTCGAGCTCCTTGGTCAGCAACTGGCCAGCCCTAGCATTGCGAGATCCCAACCGCTGAGCACTTAACAGAACTGCCTGGACATCTTGAAGTCTATTTGTTGTGCTTGCAGATGAATCCATGTTGAACAAAATTTTGTGGATGTTTGATATTATCATGTTTAAAGGATCTTCAGGATCATCTGCTAGAAGAGGATCCAAACCATCTAAGTTCAGATGCTCAGCAATAGCCCATATGACACGCGGAGATACTCGTTGTGTATGCACCTAAACAAGTGAAGCAGAAAGTTAAACATTGGCTTAGTCTCATTACACCCCAACAGATTGGAGCAGTTCCAAACAGTATACAACAAGAGTAGCCAAGTTAATCTAAATTCTACAATGCTGTTGCAGTTAAGTGTTCAACAAGTGAAAATAACACAAGAACTCTGCAATATCAATAGCATCAATCACAATTGCGAATGGACTTCTGAAAAAGTTTGTGTACCTCCCGAAGATCCTTCACGAGATGACGTTGAAGATTCTGCAACCTAGTCTCATTCAGGATCTGATCCTGAGAAGCACCATCCTTTATAGTTTTTACACCTCCCCTGGTATCATAGATATGGCACAACCTAACAAGCAACTTCAGATAGCAATCAATTGCATATGTCCTGCCATCACAATCCCACTTTACACAAGGTCTACAAACTTCCACAACCTCTAGAGCTGGCTCTGTCCAATTCAGGGCACCATATGCAGTTCCATAAGCCAATGCACCAATCACTCGGCTTTCCATTCCTGAGTTCTTTTGCTCAGGTAAAGGTAGAGACAACTGAAAGCAACTTTCCACCAACGAAGCTACCAGCTCTTCTCTGAAAAGACTTTTACTGGTAACGCTGTTGAGATCATCTCTAATCCTTGCATCTTCGAAAAGAGAAGCAATATCAGTTCCAACAAGAGGTTTTTGGCCTCTTCGGACGCTCTCCTTCGCAAAAAGGTCAACACACAGAGCTGTTCGACAAATACACGCTAAGGCATGCATACGATCTGATTCTGCCCTCAAATTTCTAACCATAACAAGCAGCCTTTTGAACAATGAAACCTTCAAGCAGAAACTTTGAAGTATCAATATATGACGACACCAACAATATACCACAAAACTAAATAAAAAATATCTTAAATGGGTTTGTTGTTTCCCCAAAAGACATGTTGATCTCGCCATGTGTAGTAAAATTAAGTCAACTTCACTGATAATTCTAGAACCTTGAAGACAGACGTAGTACTGACTCTCACAAATTCTATGCGTGCCAGATCCAACTAACCGCACATAAAGCCAGAGAACTTCACCTAGTATGGATCTACTGACAAGTTCATTTTTTCAGAAATTACAAGCTTTCAGTTTCAACATAGATGGAAAATGTCAAAGGCCTTGTGACACTGTACCTGCATATGAAGATCAAGAAGGTGTAGATTCGTAACAACAGCTCTAACAATACTCTCCCTCGCTGAAGAGAACTCTTGCCTGTCCCAAAGTGTTAGGATTGCAATTATAGACTGAGACGCCCACTCTGGCTTCCCTCCTGGCACATCCGCCAAGTATGACATATTAATCCCCACGTCAAAGATCAGTGCTGGATCCAACGAAGAACCCAAGAAAGGAGCCAAATGCGTTACCACATCAGAAACTCCAACAAGCTTATCCGCAGTGGAGTCTACCACAGTGCCATTGGCACCACCTGCGGCCTTAGAGAGCTTCCTAATCACCTCCACGTTACCAGATGCCACTGCCTTCACTGAGTACACGAGAGGGAAAACAGTAGCCCTGAAGGTCTCAACAGGCAAGATCAATGAGCGAGACATCAACGCATTTCTCCTCTTCCAGACGAAATCCACCATCGAAGACACCCATTTCGACCTAATAGCTACTGAATTCTCACTATCCACTAACTTATCACCAGCTAACCTGCTCATCCGTTTGGAATTGAACTCCTGAAACAACCTCCCAATAGATTCAAACGCAACTTTGGCAACGGAATCGGATTTATCCAGCATGTTCTGCCCAATCCTCGACCACCAACCAGAAACCTTCTCCAGCAGGTTGACATTATTCTCACACAAGGTCACCAAATCGTCCCTCGCAAGAACGGATCCCAACGTCTCAGTGATGGAGAACCTCAGGTTATCGCTGGGAGAATCAAAGCAACTGGAGATTTCAGCGCTACAATCAGTGATCACCTTGGAGAGACAGTAGGAAGGCATGGCAGCGAGGATGGAGATTGCGGCGGCGGTGACGTCAGGGTCGGGGAAGTGGAGATCGTTGCGTACTCCGGCGCGGACATTGTCCCAGAGATCGGCAGTGAGGCGAGTGGACCGGATCAAGTCGAAGGCAAGCTTCTTGCAGATGGCGGAGGCGGGAGCGGCGACGATCTCGTCGACGGCGGTCTTGGCAATGACGGAGACGTCGCGGCCGGCAGCGGACTGCTGGAGGGATTGGAGTAGAGCGCCGGACTGGCGGAGAGCATCGTTGGAGCGAAGGTCCGCTTGGATCTGAGCGAAGAGTATGTCCATTATTTCTCTTGGTCTTTGTTGGGTTTTTTTTCCCAAAGACCAAGATTCAGATGTTGTTCGCAGTCAGTTGCCCGCCGGAGTAGAAAAAGAAGAAGAAGAGGAGGAGATGCGGCGGGAAAGGGGGCCGTGTCAAGGGGATTCAGACATTGAAAGCTATGAGCTCAATTCAATTCAATGGCTGATTCCTTATGGGAAATGAGAGTTCGAAGGATGACTATGGACTCCACTGTTGCGTTGGTTTCCTTTTTCCCTTGTCGATCCGAACCGGTTAACAGGTTTTTAAACCGAAATGGAACATGAAACCGGGTCTAACGTACTGTTATGCAGATCGCCAGTCAAAGTAGTAATTACTCGAATATTTGACCGTTCATTAATTTCATAATAAAAGGATAATAAAAGGAAAAGGTTATAATTAAGTATTTAAATTAATTTTATTAGAGTTTTATTTATAACATTTTCGTCCCTAAATTTTAGCAATTGTTAAAGTGAGATGGATGGTGATATGTTATTTATTTAATAATTATTAAAAATGTATATATACTTTTCAAATTAACATATCTTGTTAATTAAAAAAATCAATTAATAATATCACATAAACTAATTGATCCACTTTTTAAGAAAAATATTTATGAATAAAACATATATTAATAATAATGCATTATGATTGGGTAGAAAAATATTGTTTAAAAAACATAAATACTCAATTGAAATTCTTAAAAGATTATAGGAATGGAGGTGATTAAAATTTGTTTTATGAGTTAATGGTTAAAATTGCTTAAATGATAATGTGAACATAATAAAAATTACTAAATAAATGGCCATAGTATTTTATAATTTATATTACATTTATGGGACATACATAACATGAATAGCTAATATGTATCGCAGGTTAAGCATAAATGATTATCAATTTAGGTGAATTTGTTTTTGTGGCTAAATTGTGTATAATGACTCTACAACCAAATAATTATTAGATTTCTTTTTATCTTGTAATAATTTCACCATGCTAGAGAGCTGAATGATAATTATATAATAGGATATTAATTGTGAAAAATATTATTTTCTTTAGAGAATTAGGATAAGGAAATATGAAAAAATATTTGTTAAAAATTAGATGGTATTAGTAAACAAAAATAATAATAAATATTGAAACTCCATATTTGATTTGTCAACAAAGTTGAATTATTCATCAAATACACACAATAACAGAAAAAAATGAAAAAAATATATTTACAAACTACACAAAATCAACATCATTATTCATTAGTCACTTAAACATAATATCTCAAAATATAAAATTTCTTACAAGCAATTCATCTATACTAAACCACAATTAAATTTCAAATCATGAGTTTCAAATAAATACTAACTACCTAATTAGTTAATTACTCATTTATTCGTCCAAATAAATTGATGATATAAAAAGAAAGAATCAATAAAATTTAATTATTTATGGCCAAAGCCAATTTCCTGTCCAGAAGTCCAGAAAACTTCCAAAGGTCACGGTGAGCTTTGCGTACTTTCACTCTCAGTCGCTACTCCCAACCAACGCATCCCCAGCGAGCTTTTGAATCCAAAATCAATCCCAATTCCCCGGATTGATCCGCCATTACATCATCCTCCTGCAGTCTGTCTCTTACTCCATAGGTAAGCCGCTGCTCCTCCCCTTGGTCGTTGCAATCATTTCACTAGCTTCTGTTTTTTCTGGATTAAATTGAAGGCGAAAGACGGATTGGATCTTTCCGATTCTTCTATGCCTAGAAGTTTGTGGCCTGTCGTACGAGTTTTAGCTTTAGCTTTAGGGTTTCACGTCTGCTGTTTGGAATCGGTATTTGTGAATTGGTGTGTGTACTGATGATGCCGTCCAAGAGAAAGAAATGGACGGAAGCAGAAGAGAAAACCCTAATTGCTAAGTACGGCGAGATGGTATCGGAAGGGACTTTTGCCAAGATGAAGACACGGGAGAAGAAGTTCAAGCCGATTGCTCTGTATGTCAACTCGATGCACCATGCACGCGATCCGATTGCTTATCCTTGGCAGTGGACGTGGAAAGACGTGTCCACTAAGGTCCAGAACATGAGGCATCAGTATTCGTTGGTTAAGCAGAAGGTGAAGAAACCCAATTTCTCCGCAGAAGATGACGGGCCCGAAGGTGGTGGTGGGGGAGATTGTGCCATTGGAGATGAGTTTGACTGGGTGGAAGGGCTTACTCACTGGTCCAACTTCCTGCTCTACAAGGAAGTATTTGGGGATTTGCCGATTTCGTATGGTGGTAATGGGAATGACTTGATGGGAGTGTTGAATGAGGATCGGGAGAATGGAGGATTGTTGGTGGGTAGGACGGGGTTGGACATTGTTGAGTTTGGTCATTTAGGTAATTCAGCTAATGGAGATTTCGGTGTGATCGATGGAAGCGAGAATGGAGTGCTGGGTTTGGGGTTTGATTATGAAGGAGAAGAAGCAGATGAACATTTCAATGGCAATGGTCGCATGAGGGAGGATGTTGATGAAGGTTTCATGAATGAAGAAGTGGCAGCTCCCGTGCCTATTAGTACGAGGAAGAGGAGGAGGAAGAAGAAAGAGTTGAAGGGATTGGAGAAGAGGTTGTTCAGTTTCCTTTCAACTCAAGTGGGGCAATTGCGAGAAATGGAGTCTCGGTTTGAGCAACGGGAGGTGGAGAGGGACCGGGAGAGACAGAGGAGGGAGATTGTACAAATGGAGAGGGAACAGGAACTGCAAAGGAAGTTGGAAGAGAGGGAGAAAGAGAGGGAAGAGAGGGATAACTTGAGAAGACAAAGAATTCGGGAGTGGGAAGCCATGGAGAAAGAGAGTGAAGAGAGGGAAAGAAGAAGAAGAGATGAGGAGTTACTTGAAGAGAGGGAATGGGAGGAAAGGATGAATAGGCGGAGGTTGGAATGGAAGAAGAGGATTGATGGGATGTTAAACCAGCACCGAGAAGAGATCGGGCAGGTTCAAACCCGCATTCTTCATGAGCAGCAAAACCTCACAAGCCAGTTATTGGGGATTGTTTCACAGTGGGCTGGCCATCCAGCTGGTCTCTCCGATCACACGAGTGCTAGCAACCATTACATCTCCCAGATGATGCAGAATCTGCACCATGTGAACGGTATGGTTCATGGAGACACCAGAGTGGATGGAGATGCTCAAGATGACCAATTCATTGTGGATGGATAATCAATCAATCCCCTTTCCATGATCAGGTTAGTGAGGTGTAGCCTAAATAAATTTGGGTGTCAGAATTGTAAAGAAGTTTGAGGGAGAAATTGCAAATTGTTTGTTATTTATGTACCATTTGATTTGACATGGTTGTGTAAATCTCTATGTTCGATGCGATTTCTTTTCACTTGAAGTTCCTGAGTATCCTCTGTTCTGCATCTTTCTTACAACCTTGTCTAGTGCTAACTGCTACCTATTAAATACAAAAACAAGTCCTAGCGACAGTAACTCCAAAAGAAATGAAACGTCCTCTGTATTATTGTATCCGTTCTTTAGTTTAATCACAGGGGCGAAATGAGAAGGAAGAATGAAACGTAACCAAGAACATTGACCAAGGAGGATCTTCAGGTATATGGTGAATTGGGAAGTTAAGTTAGTTAAAACAGTTATGTTCTCTCACCTCCGGTTTCTTTTATAAGCTTGATTGTATGTGTATTGCCTTGCAGCCTGCAGGCTTGGTATACCCGAAAATCGTTGTAAGTGGGTGCTTTAAGTAAAAAATTTGCCTATGCTACTGAGGAATGTAGTCATGACCCCTGACTTACTGAAATTGAAGATGTGTTAAGACTTCGATATAGTGTTCTTAAGTAGGAATGATAAGATGATGAGCTTCGCAGTGTGATTCATTTGTTCACTATACTGTTTGTGATCTTTTTGTCGATTAATTCTTACTTCCCTGGAAGATTGCAGACGGTGGTGCTCACCGTTTCCACCACTGTTCTCACTGCTTAATTTTCTGCTCCTCAGTTGCAGTGATAATGCCCCTTTGATATCCAGAGACAAAGCAATTTCATTTTCTTGCACAAACAAGCATTCGTTGTTGTTCAGTCCTCTTTGTGGTGCGTTTGCAGCTATCTGGGGATTCTGGTTGGTTTGCTTGGTCCCAAGGTCATGGTAAATCAGCTTTTTTGCAGCACTTGTGAACTTCTTACTCATTATACATAGTGCTAAAAGCTCAGTACAGCCTGCAAAGTTCAGGGCACTAATCAACAAACCATACGTCAAGTGTAGATCAAACGTGTATTCTCTTTGAGAACAGGTGAATTGGAGACCCCAACAACCAACCCCCCCACCCCCCCCCCCCACACAAAAAAACAGCTTGATTCTGTCATTTAGCCACCAAAGTGTTCTCAACTGGGAAAAGGCCGAAAGTAGATATAAAGACATATCACATGCCATCTTCAGTCCTCTTGTAGTCTTGTTCATGTCATTCAGGCTCTGTTTGCCCACTTTCATTTGTCTCTCATATTCATATAAAGTAAATGTACTTCGTAGATGCGAAAGTTTACTAGCACTCAAATTCAAACCTTATAAATTATAATAATCTTAATATAGCTATCAGAAAAGCCATATGACGGCTGAAAAGAAATATGACTAATACGATCACTAGTTGATCGTACTAGTTCGAGAGTTAACTTGAATCAAACACTACGATAATAATTTGGTTATAGCATAACTTTTTTTTATTTGAAGAATTTTTTCGACGGACGCTTCATTTTGATGGACTTGTTAGGAAGATAAATTAAGATAAGTTAGCTTTTTAGAGATTGACTGTTCAATGATTTATACTTTGACTGCCTAATTCTAATGAGCCCAACGAGAAGTGGGTCGCTCAACAGACCTCCAGAGTGAGCAAGCCAAGACGGATAGCGAGCTTAGCTCGTTGTAGTTAGGTCATTGTTTGGGGGCATTCATGACATTATCTCAACGGATCGTCTCATTCGTTGTCGATAATCGCCTTGATGAGGTTAACTGTGAAGATGAAGCTACACTGTCTAGCTTCAGACTATAAACACTGAATTACTATCACTATAGAAAACAGATTGTTACAGTTGCATAGGAGCTTTCCTATTCAGTATATACTCTTTATTCATTTTCGTTAACGATCTCCGACTCTTATATCACTCCTAAACTTGGCCGAAAACCTTATTTATATTTTGTTTTTAATATGGAAAGAACATAAAAAAACATGCCCATCCCACCAACCACAAAACGACACCATAAATTGAGCCGTTACCACTTACCATTATTTAATGGTAATTTATTATTCCCACCAACTTTTCTCTTTGTTTTTTACTTTTTTGTTTCAGACCGAAATGAATCATCGTATTAAATCCTTTATGCATTATTAGGCCTAATTAATCCTCTCATTAACTCCACCTTAAACTCTTTACATAATCGTTTATTATTTATTAATTTAATTTAAGCTGCGGATATCTTTAATGTTATATTAAATCATGTTTAATGAAATAGAAACAAAATAGCCTCAATTCAAATTATAAAAATACAAAGTGTTTTTAATTTTTTATATATGTACGATTACCTAATAGAGTTAAAAATTGATATATATTTTTAAGAGAAGATATTAAATAATATATGTTTAATTCGATTTTTAATCTATATATAGACTCATAATCCTACTTCAAGTAAAAAACTTTTTTTTACATAATATATGATTTACGTAAAATAGGTGTTCTCTCTTTTGTACAAAATAAGAAAAACAAAAAAACCTCCAAATTAGTAAAGACCTCAATAAATCTATAGATAAAGTAAATTTGGTCAAACTACATAAATTCAATGTCTTGTTTCGATTACTAATTTTATCGTTTTTTTACAACAATCTGATTGATTATAAATATACCGATTTCGAATAATATTATATTTGATATTTCTGAAAATCGTAAATGCACATGAGACTGACTGCTCGGATGCCAAGCTGACTTCAGTCATTATATCGAAGATGAGATTGATAAGATTCCTGCAATAATTTGGTTACGTTGTTTTCTGGGATTATTCAAAATTCTTATCTTGAAAATTCATGACGTTTTTCCTTTTTGTGTTTCTGTAAATTCCAGACCTTGGTCGCCAGAAGACAAGGAGAGCAAAACGCTCGTTGCAGCTTTGCAGTTTCCACTTTCCGAGTAAAGAAGAGAGAAGAAAACAGAATATCCCCAGCCGCCGGAATATGAATTCAAACACTACAACGACACTCTGACTCCACGCCGGCCGCCGGGGAACGTATTCCGTCGACCACACACCAAGTCCGCAAACACATGGCCTCGAACTTCCCAGGACCTCCACAGCCCACGCGCGGCCCCTACCCACCGCACGCGCCGATGAATCACCACCAACCAGAAATCTACAACATAATCCCTATCCACGACCTACTAACAGACCATCCCTCCCTCCGCTACCCGGAGGTCAGAGCCGCCGCCTCCGCCCTCCGCGCCGTCGGCGACCTCCGCAAGCCGCCGTTCGTCCCATGGGACCCGCACATGGACTTGATGGATTGGCTGGGTCTACTGTTCGGATTCCAGGGAGATAGCGTCCGGAACCAGCGGGAGCACCTGGTATTGCACTTAGCCAATTCCCAAATGCGCCTCCAGCCGCCGCCGGTGCTTCCCGACGCCCTGGACCCCACCGTCCTCCGTCGCTTCCGCCGAAAGCTGCTCGCCAACTACACCTCCTGGTGCTCCTACATCGGGAGGAGGTCGCAGCTGGTTTTCGCCGGTAGACCTAGCAGCGACGATCAAATCAGGAGGGAGTTGCTCTACGTCGGACTATACCTTCTAATTTGGGGAGAATCTGGTAATGTTAGGTTTATGCCTGAGTGTATCTGTTACATTTATCACCATATGGCGATGGAGCTGAACCAATTCCTGGACGAATGGACTGATCCTGAAACCGGTAGAGCCTTCCTCCCTTCCTTCTCCGGTGACTGCGCATTTCTGAAATCGGTTATTATGCCGATTTACAGAACGATTAAGACTGAAGTAGAGAGCAGTAAGAATGCCACGAAGCCACATTCTGCTTGGAGGAATTACGATGATTTGAATGAGTTTTTTTGGAGTAGGAGATGCTTTAAGAAGCTGAGATGGCCGATTAACTTAGCTAGCAATTACTTTGACACTGTTGATAAAGCTCATAGAGTTGGCAAGACTGGGTTTGTTGAGCAAAGATCGTTTTGGAACGTCTTTAGAAGCTTTGATAAGCTGTGGATTTTGTTGATTCTCTTCCTGCAAGCTAGCATCATTGTTGCTTGGGAACAGACTGAGTATCCATGGCAGGCGATGGAATCTCGAACTGTTCAGGTCAAGTTGTTGACTTGTTTCATTACTTGGAGCGGTCTGAGGGTTCTCCAGGCTATTCTTGATGCTGGAACTCAGTATAGCCTTGTCTCGAGGGATACATGGCTTTTGGGGCTGAGGATGAGCTTGAAGTTTGCAGTTTCCGTGGCATGGACGGTTGTGTTTGCGGTGTTCTATGGGTTGATATGGAGATCGAGTAGTCCTGCCGAAGTGGATCGAAGAGTGCTGACGTTTCTTCAGGCTGTGTTTGTATTTGTTATCCCTGAGTTGCTTGCTATTTTGCTCTTCATACTTCCTTGGGTGAGAAATGCTGTTGAGGAATGGGATTGGAGCATCATATACCTCTTCACTTGGTGGTTCCACACGAGGACTTTCGTAGGGCGTGGGCTGCGAGAAGGGCTACTGGACAACGTTAAATATACCGTTTTCTGGATTCTGGTGTTGGCTTCCAAGTTTGTCTTCAGCTATTTCTTGCAGATCAAGACATTGGTCGCCCCGACAAAGGCGCTTCTGAAAGTGAACATCTTGCAGTACAAGTGGCACGAGTTTTTCGGCCATAGCAATCGGATAGCCATTGCTGTGATGTGGCTACCTGTGATTCTGATCTATTTCATGGACTTGCAGATCTGGTACGCCATCTTCTCGTCCTTCGTTGGTGCGACGGTTGGTTTGTTCTCCCACTTGGGCGAGATCAGGAACATTGGACAGCTCAGGCTCCGATTTCAGTTCTTCGCCAGCGCCATGCAATTTAACCTTATGACAGAGGAACAGTTGCTCGGTCCGAAGATGACGCTGGTGAAGAAGCTAAGGGATGCAATCCGCAGGTTGAGGTTACGGTATGGTCTTGGGCAGCCTTACACGAAGATCGAGTCGAGCCAAGTGGAGGCGACTCGATTCGCGTTGATATGGAATGAGATTATGACAGCTTTCAGGGAAGAGGATCTCATCAGTTATAAGGAGCTCGAACTCCTGGAACTGCCACCAAATTGCTGGAACATTCGGGTCATTCGCTGGCCGTGTGTTTTACTTTGCAACGAGCTTCTACTTGCTCTCAGCCAGGCGATAGAGCTTGCGGACGCACCTGATAGGTGGATTTGGTTGAAGATTAGCCAAAGTGAGTATAGGCGTTGCGCTGTAATTGAAGCCTATGATAGCATCAGGTATCTGCTTCTCTCTGTTGTTAAGTATGGCTCGGAGGAATATTCCATTGTTGGGAGGTTCTTCAACGAGTTGGACAGCAACATTCAAGTTGGGAAGTTTTCCGAGAACTACGACCTTACCCTGCTGCCTAAAATCCATTCTAAGATAATATCACTTATGGAGCTTCTGAGAAAGCCAAGGAAAGACTTGACGGAAACAGTGAGTGTATTGCAGGCATTGTACGAACTTTGTGTTCGGGAGTTCCCAAAGTTGAAAAGGTCCGTTCCAACACTGAGGCAGGATGGTTTGGCATCCCGGGGCGAAGGAACTGATGGACAACAGCTGCTTTTCGAGAATGCCGTTCAGTTTCCTGATTCCGAGGATGAAGTCTTCAACAGACATATGCGGCGTCTGTACACTATTCTTACTTCGAGAGACTCCATGCACGATGTTCCAAAGAATATCGAGGCAAGACGTCGCATTGCCTTCTTCAGCAACTCGCTTTTTATGAACATGCCTCGTGCTCCTAATGTTGAAAAGATGATGGCTTTCAGCGTTCTGACCCCTTACTATGATGAAGAGGTTTGTTTTGGGAAAGAAAGTCTCAGAAGTCCAAATGAAGATGGCATTTCAACTCTCTTTTATCTGCAAAAGATCTATGAAGATGAGTGGAGAAACTTCATGGAACGGATGAAAAGAGAAGGAATGGAAGATGAGGCCGATGTTTGGGACAAGAGGACAAGGGACCTTCGCCTTTGGGCTTCGTATAGAGGTCAGACTCTCTCCCGCACCGTGAGGGGGATGATGTATTATTACAGGGCACTGAAGATGCTTTCTTATCTAGATTCGGCCTCTGAGGTGGATATTAGGACGGGAACGCAAGAACTTACCTCTCACCACTCCTCGAAGCGGAGCCAAGGATTGGACGGCGGTCCAAACTCAGGGAGACCTTCTATGAGGAAGCTTGGAAGAGCTGCAAGTAGTGTCAGTCTTCTTTTTAAGGGGCATGAGTATGGGAGCGCTCTGATGAAGTTCACCTATGTTGTTGCTTGTCAGGTTTACGGACAGCACAAAGCCAAGGGCGATCCTCGCGCTGAAGAGATTCTATATCTAATGAAGAACAACGAGGCCCTTCGAGTCGCATATGTTGATGAGGTTAACTTGGGGAGGGATGAAGTTGAGTATTATTCTGTACTTGTGAAGTATGATCAGCAACAACAGAAAGAAGTCGAGATATATCGTGTAAGGTTACCTGGTCCCTTGAAACTTGGTGAAGGAAAGCCCGAAAATCAAAACCATGCTTTTATTTTCACTAGGGGTGATGCAGTTCAGGCTATTGACATGAACCAGGACAATTCTTTTGAGGAAGCACTTAAGATGAGGAATTTGCTGGAGGAATTCAAGATGCATTATGGAATCAGAAGGCCAACTATACTGGGAGTCCGTGAGAATATCTTCACCGGTTCAGTTTCTTCACTCGCCTGGTTCATGTCTGCTCAAGAGACGAGTTTTGTGACTCTTGGGCAGCGAGTTCTAGCGAACCCTTTAAAGATCAGGATGCATTATGGTCATCCAGACGTCTTTGACAGGTTCTGGGTCTTACCTCGTGGCGGGGTCAGCAAGGCTTCTAGACTGATCAACATCAGTGAGGATATATTCGCTGGATTCAATTGCACCCTACGGGGAGGCAATGTGACACATCATGAATATATACAGCTCGGTAAAGGCAGGGACGTTGGATTGAATCAGATATCCATGTTCGAGGCAAAGGTTGCAAGTGGAAACGGCGAGCAGGTATTGAGCAGAGATGTTTACAGGCTGGGACACCGCTTGGATTTCTTCCGGATGCTTTCCTTCTTCTACACAACTGTGGGATTCTACTTCAACACGATGGTGGTGGTGCTGACTGTTTATTCCTTTCTCTGGGGTCGTCTTTATCTTGCTCTCAGCGGTATTGAAGGTTACGCCATGGAAACCAGCAAAAACAACAAAGCCTTTGGTGTCATTTTGAATCAGCAGTTTATCGTCCAGATGGGTATTTTCACGGCACTCCCCATGGTTGTCGAAAACTCTCTTGAGCATGGCTTTCTCCCTGCTGTTTGGGACTTCTTAACAATGCAGTTGCAGCTAGCATCAGTCTTCTACACGTTCTCATTGGGAACTAAATCCCACTTCTTTGGCCGGACTATTCTTCACGGAGGTGCCAAGTACCGAGCCACGGGGCGTGGGTTCGTGGTTCAGCACAAGAGCTTTGCAGAGAATTACAGACTCTATTCTCGGAGTCATTTCGTGAAGGCGATTGAACTCGGGGTGATTCTCATTGTATATGCTGCTCACAGCCCCATGTCGATGGATGCTTTTGTTTACATAGCCATGACATTGTCAAGCTGGTTCCTCGTCATCTCCTGGATAATGGCTCCCTTTGTATTCAATCCATCCGGGTTCGACTGGTTGAAAACCGTATATGATTTCGAGGACTTCGTGAACTGGATATGGTTCAAAGGAGGGGTCTTTACGAAAGCTGAGCAGAGTTGGGAGACTTGGTGGTACGAGGAACAGGACCATCTAAGGAACACCGGTCTGTGGGGAAAATTGCTGGAAATCATATTGGACCTACGCTTCTTCATGTTCCAGTATGGTGTGGTGTACCAGCTAAACATCACTGGAGGGAACACGAGCATATCTGTCTACTTGTTGTCTTGGATCTTCATGGTTGCTGTGGTTGGGATTTACATCGTGATGGTGTACTTTCAGGAGAGATTCGCGGCAAAGGAGCACATAAAGTACAGGATGGCGCAGCTCGTAGTGATCTCTCTCACTATACTTGTGCTAACTCTCTTCCTGGAGTTCACAGCTTTCACAATTCTTGATCTGATCAGCAGCTCTCTGGCATTCATCCCGACGGGGTGGGGGTTTATAAGCATTGCCCTGGTGCTCAGGCCGTTTCTACAGTCCACAGTCGTCTGGGACACTGTGGTTTCGATGGCTCGAGTCTACGACATGCTGTTTGGAGTAATCGTTCTGGCACCAGTGGCACTGCTGTCTTGGCTGCCTGGTTTCCAGTCGATGCAGACGAGGATTCTGTTTAACGAGGCGTTCAGTAGAGGCCTGCAGATATCTCGGATTCTTAGTGGGAAGAAAACAAACTGATGGATCAAACTGAGGTAAATAATCAAAGGACTTTTTAACTTTTTTCTGCTGCATATTTCATGGTTTCATTCTGAAGGAATATCCCTTTAAATTTCAGTTTTTTGAGTGGGAGAAGAGAACGTCTCTTGACTGGGTGGCAATGGGGTTTCAGAAGTCGGGACAAGTTCTAACTTCTATTGCAGTATGACGATTCTGATATATTTCAAATGGTGCTTCGTTTCAGTTTTGATTTTGAACAATGCTGAGTGTATGCTGTTCTTGACTTGCAGGGAAGGCTTAGATCAGGCCATTAAATAGATGTAGAGATCAGTTTCGGCTTCGGCTTCAGAAGCCATGATAACTAGGTAAGTTATAACTTCCATTTTCAGTATGGCAAATCAGATATCGGCGCAATAGTGCTACATTTCAGTATCGACTTTGAACAATGCTGAGTGTCTCTGTGTGCTGTTCTTGACTTGCAGGGAAGGCTTAGATCAGCAATAGAACAGATGTAGAGATCATGCTCCCTTACTATTCAACTCGAGAGACACCGGGTATCAAATCTCTCACCAGTGTGTCAATCGGAGCCAAGGGTATAGCTTCGGACCAGCTAGTTTGCGAATTCCCACTTCATTCTGTACAGCAGCAGTTAGCAAGCAGGACGACTCGGAAATATAACTTCTACTTTTTTGTACATTGCTAGAAAGGGCTAGTAGCTACTACTTTTTCGTCCTCTAAAATATCAAGCAACTTGTTTTTGTAGTGATAACATGTAAAATGATGTGTTGTTTTGTTCTTCCGCAAGACAAAAGGAACTCGATTCTAATGTAACATGCGATGCCCTTCCAGAGGAGTTGATTTTGGTTGCTTGAGATTCACGTCAGCTTCAGTTTAGTTCTCCAAGTTTCTGCTATGACCTTTTGGGGTTGGGGATTACCAGGTCCTCTGTCTCTCTGCCCAGATGTAAAGTATAGCCATCCTTCCCAGAAGCCAGCAAGCGTCGTCTTTACCCGGTAAGGGAGCTTTCCGATTACTGACCAACTCTGCAAAATTACACAACAACGAAGGTCTTCTTAAATCCTAACAGGAAAAAGGTTGATCTGCAAATTCCAGAATTAAATGGTCACTTACCAGTGAGTCGAGATGAAACTGAAAGATCTCCCCAACCAACATCATCCTCTTGGTCTGAGGATGCTTCTCCGTTGTACCTCCGACGATAACAATCGAGTTGTTTACGACTACCCACGCGCATTCTATATGAGAGTCTGGTTTGGGCATTGGTGCCAGAGTTTTCCACTTCATCGAACTATCCAGCATGTATACATCGCCATAAACCACCTGCAAAGTTTCCAGGTATTGCGATTGGTATTCCGGTTTGGTTAACTGAAAACAACAACAGGCTTGGTTCTGTAATGTTCTTATTTACCTCTTTTCTTCGGGAGCATTTGAAAATAGGGGAGTTTGGTTTGGGCATGAAATCACCCTCTTGGCCACCAATTACAAACAACTTATCATTTGCCACAATACAAGCCCTGTGCACACAAAGCAAACAACTTTCTTCATTTCATGTCGTACAAGTTTGGTGGCAGAGTAAAGATCAAAGCAAAACAAACCGAACCTGTGTGGTCCGCCACGAGGAATTGGTACTTCGCTCCGCCATTCCTTCTCTAAAGCTCTGCCGTCTTTTACAGCAATACTCCAGTGTTCTAATCCGGGAGTATGTCGATTCTCCTTGCTTCCGCCCATCACATGAAGCCTCCCTCTCCACAGCTGTGTAGCAGGAGCATACCTGAAAAATATCATGTTGATGAACTTTCCCCAGTTATTCATCTTTTTTCCTACAATGATGAGTAAAAATCTACACAGTAAAAAACCAATGAACGGATGCCATGAAAAGCATTGGCAGAAGCAGGATGGGTGAACTTAGGCCACCAACCAGAGTAATTCGGTCTTAAAGTGCTAAATTCTATGTAATTTTTTTCAAAATTAAAGTCTTTGCCCAGTGTGTTTTTTGAATTTCTCCCACTTTCAAACATAAAATCCTGCCCAATGTCTCCGATCATTCTAGTTCAGCTATTGCAAGAAATTTGAATATATATACCTAGGATGAGGCAATAGCGGCAAGCTGAACCATTGCTTAGTCAATGTGTCAAGAGAGTAACAAAGAGTTATAGCCGTTCTGCACTGAGGACCTTTCTGTCCCGAGACAATGTACACGAATCTACTGCTATCGGTCGCCACTCCCAAGTGCGAATTCGCCATCTCCTTAGGCGTATCGAACCTATCTGACCATTTGTTCTCACTCATATTGAACACATCAACATGAGAATTTACCTACAATCAGAAACATCATCACAAAATACTCAATTCACAACTACTACAGGAAAAACAAAGTAAGCAAAAAGCAAATTTGAGCAAAAAAGCATACATTGTCGAGATTTCGATATCCTACAAAAACGTAGAGAAGATGACCTATTTGAACCGAGTAACCATCCAGACGAGGCACTGGAGCTGAAGGCATCTGTTCCCAATCCAACTCAAAAGCTGGTAGATCAGCAAATGTTGCTGATAGTGATGTCTCATTCTTGTTGGTTTCAATCCTAACCACTCCACCGACCTAACACAATACAGATTTGAGCTTTGACCACAACCCATAACTGATAACACCCAAATCAATCAACCCACCAAGGGTTTCTGTAAGCTCGAGATGAAATTGCAGCACAGAAAAAGAATGAAGAGCAAACCTTGGAATTGTTGTTGAAAGCAATGAGAGGAATGGAAGAAGAGGATGATGATGATAGCCAGAAGAAATCAACAAGAAAAGCAGCTCCTCCCAAGAGGCAAACAGAGACCAAAATGAAACCCAGCTTGGTAGCTGATACTACGCCATGGTGGTGCTGCTGTTTTCGAGATTGAATTAGAGGAGGCGCCATTAGAAGTGTTGATGAGCAAGGTAGCATCCATGTTTGTGTTCTTTCAAAGCTAATTATAATATGCAGAAGGAGAGTGAGGAATGGCGGTGGCTTTGCTGGGGGGAAAGAAAGGAAAAGGAAAAGAATTTGCGGCAGCGCCAATGGTTTTCTCTCCTCTTTCTCCTTTGCCTCCAACCGGTACGAAACTAAAGTCTGTAAAACCAGTCTGGTCAGAATTATTTGAGTAAATAACAGAGTCCGGTTCCTGTTCAAGGAAAACCGTCCTTAACTGGGTCAAAGAAAATCCCAGCCATTGAAACAAATAACGTAGATCTAACAGTTGGATTTCAGAGGGAGATACGCAAATTTGTTCTTCTCTCTTTGTCATCCTCAATTGAATGGCCGCCGATGTTAGAATCCAAAAGCTCGCCGTTGGATTCCATCAGTATAACTGATGCTGACGTGGACGTGCATGCAGAGTAGCTATTTAAAGTTTGTTAGCTTGTAGTTGACTAGAAGAATGTAGTAGTTGACTCTATCCTTGTAGTATATAATAGTCCTTAACCATTTCTACAATTCAATTAATTCATTTAACACATTTTTCTAATATCCATTTTTTCTTATGGTATGAGAGCACTAATTGTTATTTTTCATTTTTCTTCTAAATACAGTTCGTCATGACCGAATCCAGCACCCTGAGCATGAGCTCATCATCTTCCACATCCACCTACACCGATCACTTCTCCAATCCGCTTTTCCTCTCTGCGAGCGATAGCCTCTTTGCTCCGATCGTCAGCATCAAACTCACCTACGAGAACTATCACGTTTGGAGCCGTTCGAGGAGTATAGCTCTCGGAATAAAAAACAAGCTTCAGTTAATTGATGGCACCTCTACTGTTCCAAATCTCACCGATTCCACTTTCGCCGCCTGGACACGTTGCAACTATGCCGTGTTGAACTGGATCCTCAACTCCGTCTCCTATGATATCGTGCAGAGTCTCATCTCCTACGACAATGCTACTTCCGCTTGGAAAGACCACAAACAAAGATTCAGCCAATGTAACGCCATACGCATTGCAGATCTACGACGCGAATCTCTTCTTGCGATCAGGGCGATCACAACGTCACACGATATTGTACAAAGCTGAAGGTACTCTGGAAAGAGCATCTCCAATACCATCCTATTCCTCATTGTGAGTGCAATCCTGCTCATGTTGGAACTTGTAACATCGTTTCCAAGGTTTAGACATATCAAGAGCAGGATTACATGATTCGATTCATCTGTGGCCTCAATGATTCCTTCGACGTCGTCCGATCTCAGCTTCTATTGATGGATCCCTTACCCGATGTGACCGCTGCGTTCATGTTCGTTGTGCAGCTTGAACGACAGATGCGAGGGAATACTTCTCGATCAGTGGATTATGTAGCTCTTGCAACAGCTCGAATCCAGTACAGAGGTAAGGGATCGAAGAGTGCTACTCTCTTCTGCAGATATTGCAAGAAGGAAAATCACTCGATTGAGAAGTGTGTACGTCTCAAGAACAAAAAGGCCAGGGAAAACCGTACAACCTATGGAAGTCGTTCAGATATAATACTCATGTTCCTGTCATCCAATGAGTTAGCACGCCTCAGGCTTCTCCTCTAGCAATCGCCAGCTCCTCTTCCGCCAAGCACTGACATTTTTTATCACTGTATTTTGTTGCTTTCTGTGGACAAATTGCATGAAGTGTGTATAAACATCAAATATAATTATTGTAAACAGTAGGCGCTCAAAGAAGTAATGATGTGGTGATTGGAGCAAGGCTGGGACAAGGTCGAATTCGAAATAGATGCTCAGGTAGTCTATCAAGCCGTGATATATGGTGCAAATGACGATTAGCGGGAGTTTGGTGACATTATCAGATGTTGCAAGTATTGGTGGAGCTAAAAAACTGACCAAGGAGGTTCAAAATTCGTACCTAACAACATGTGGTGGGAAACCGCTTGAAATTTAAGTTAAGATTTTTGTCATCGAAAGCATATACATCCGCACTAACAACAACAATCAAACCTTTTAAAAAAATGTCTTTAAATTTCATCGATTATTTGAAGAGTTTAACAATTCTTAGCTATTCATATAAAATATTACCAAAATTTTTTTTTATGTGCATGTGAAAATTGGTCAATTTCCAAAGAGAAATGAGCAATTTTGATATGAAAATTTTAAAAAAAATTCAAATCGGCTAATATTTGACATGCATGTTGGGAATGACTAAAAATTCAAGTTTCACTGTGATACCCCTATAAATAATGTTCAAATGAAGTTATTTTCAATTTTATGTCAAAATTGGTCAATTTCCAAAGTGGTTAACCTATGATAATGAGCCATTTTGACATGATAATGTCAAAATTTTAATATTTGCTAAAATTTGGCATACGTGTTGGACATGGCTAAAAGTTCAAGTTTCACAATGGTAACCCCTATAAATAATGTCCAAATGAAGTTAAAACTCAATTATACTTGGTCTTATGGTAGTGTTTGAAAATTGTCAAATTGGCTTACTTTCAGCATGCATGTGGTAAAAAACCAATAAAAATCCAAGCTAAGATTTCATTTGTCTATTATTTGAAGGGCTTATCATGGTGCAATCTCAATTTTAGTCATTCCCAACATTCATGTCGAATATTAGCCAATTTGAAAATTTGAAAATTTTCAAGTCAAAATTGGTCAATTTCCAAAGGGGTTAACCCACGGAAATGAGTCGTTTTCACATGCAAAATTTCAAAATTTGAAGATACGCCAATATTTGGCATGCATGTTGGAAATGACTAAAAATTCAAGTTTCATTATGGTAACCCCTATATATAATGTCCAAATGAAGTTAAAACTCCATTTTACTTGGTTTTATATTAGTGTTTGAAAATTATCAATTTGGCTTACTTTCTGCATGCATGTGGTGGAAACCGATAGAAATCCAAACTAAGATTTCATTTGTCTATTATTTGAAGGGCTTATCATGGTGCAATCTCAATTTTTAGCCATTCCCATCATTCATGTCGAATATTAGCTAATTTGAAAATTTGAAAATTTTCAAGTCAAAATTGGTCAATTTCCAAAGGGGTTAACCTACGGAAATGAGCCATTTTCACATGAAAATTTTCAAAATTTGAAGATACGCCAATATTTTGCATGCATGTTGAAAATGACTAAAAATTCAAGTTTCACGATGGTAACACCTATAAATATTGTCCAAATGAAGTTAAAACTCAATTTTACTAGGTTTTATATTAGTGTTTGAAAACTATCAAATTGGCTTACTTTCGGCATGCATGTGGTGAGAAAGCGATAGAAAACCAAGCTAAGATTTTTGCATTCAAAAGCACATACATCCCCACTAATAAGAACAATGAAAGCCTTTAAAAATATCTTTTAATGTCATTTGTCTATTATTTGAATGACTTAACATGGTGAAACCTCAATTTTTAGCCACTCCCAATATACATGTCAAATATTAGTCAATTTGAAAATGTTCAATTTTATATCAAAATTGGTCAATTTCCAAAGTGGTTCAACTATGGTAATGAGCCATTTTGACATGAAAATGTCAAAATTTTAAGATCTGCTAATATTTGGCATACGTGTTGGAAATGATTAAAAATTCAAGTTTCACAATGGTAACCTCTATAAATAATGTCCAAATGAAGTTAAAACTCAATTCTACTTGGTCTTATATTAATTGTTTTAAAATTATCATTTTGGCTTACTTTCTGCATGCATGTGGTGGGAAATCGATAGAAATCCAAGCTAAGATTTCATTTGTCTATTATTTGAAGGGCTTATCATGGTGCAATCTCAATTTTTAGCCATTCCCATCATTCATGTCGAATATTAGCCAATTTGAAAATTTGAAAATTTTCAAGTCAAAATTGATCAATTTCCAAAGGGGTTAACCTACGGAAATGAGCCATTTTAACATGAAAAAGTTCAAAATTTGAAGATACGCCAATAATTGGCATGCATGTTGGAAATGACTAAAAATTCAAGTTTCACTATGGTAACCCCTATAAATAATGTTCAAATGAAGTTAAAACTCCATTTTACTTGGTTTTATATTAGTATTTGAAAATTATCAATTTGGCTTACTTTCTGCATATATGCGGTGAGAAATCGATAAAAATCCAAGCTAAGATTTTTATATTCGAAAGCACATACAACCCCACTAACAGGAAAAATGAAAACCTTTAGAAAATGTCTTTTAGTGTCATTTGTCTATTATTTGAAGGGCTTAATATGGTGAAATCTCAATTTTTAGTCATTCCCAACATGCATGTCGAATATTAGCCAATTTAAAAAAATTTAATTTTCTTGTAAAAATTGGTCAATTTTCAAATGACCTATGGAAATGAGCAATTTTGAAATGAAATTTTCAAAATTTTAAAATCCGTTAAAATTTGGCATGCATGTTGAAAATGACTAAAAATTCAAATTTCACTATGATAACTCCTATAAATAATGTTCAAATGAAGTTAAAACTCAATTCTACTTGGTTTTATATTAATATTTAAAACTTATCAAATTAATTTATCTTATTTAATGTATGAATATGGTTGATAAAACAATTATGGTTAAAATTTTTAACGAGGACGGAATCAAGATTTTGATTTAGGAGGGGCCAAAAAATATTATGTTGTAATTAACAAAATTAAACATGATAAATACATATGAGATATAGGCCTTACAGTTGTGTTTGGTTAGTTTGGATTGATTAAATACCATATAAATAAAAATAAGAATAAAAATGAGTTGTACATGGAGTAAAAAATTGAATGAAGAGAGGGAAAAGAGGAAGACATTCTAATGTAAAAATAACTTTTGCTAACCATTAGATTCAACCTCCTGACATTAGTTTTAGTTTTAAGAAGACAAACTCCAACCACAGCACCAAATAACAGCTTCGTGCTTCATGTTGTTATTTTTACTTATTTCTAAATTTTCACAACTGTGATATATATAAAAGTTACCGGTTGTTGGCTGTTGGGCCGGGGAGGGTCATGGCCCCTCCCTACAACAAGCTAGCTTCGCTTTTGACTATTAATCGTATAAAAAAAGTGGTTAATAATTATATTAATTAAACTTTTTTATCGCTAGTGATAAGATTAGTTTATGGAGGTTTCGAAGGGTTTTTATTTATAATAAATGACTTTTGTTTGTAATCTAAGAGGGTTCGGCCGAACCCCTCTTTCTTTAATAGCTCCGTTATTGGCTGCAAAAAATGTTTTGTTGTCCAAACCGTTTTATTCGGTTTACATTTTATGAAAAGGGATCGTAAGGAGGTTACTCACGTGTTAACGAAGCAATCGAAATTTTTCTAAAGGTACATGGATAACTTGATCGATAGTCCACCAATATGAGGTCTTCTCCAAGTGAAGATTTCAAGAATGAATGCTTATTTATATGTCAATATCAACTCGTTTCTTTTTAGCACAATAGAATATATTTGACGCTACCAATTACTTAAGACAACCAAATACTTCTTCCAACTTAGCATACTCAGCCTACTCATTGCCACAGAATTTCACATTTGAACATTTTTCACAACATCCTCTCTGAACAAACAAGAGCAAATGGACCCCGAATCGAGTCGTGTGGGCTAAAATACGTCATCATCGTTGCACTTGTTCCTAAAAACTAGCTCAACTATATATGTGCAATATGTAATAAATCGGGAAAACAAATGTTGGTTGAATATAGAGTGATGAATGCGTATAATCTTGTGTCGCTTGAAACAATCAAGTTCATCACAACAAACAAGCATCCCTCTTCATTCCTAGATATCATCTTTAGGTTATTTACTAATGTTATCCATTGAAAATATCCATTCCATTTCGAACTCGATCAGTCGGAAAATTATTTTTTGATAACTAGACGATTACTCGAAAAACGAAACCAAGATTCGATTGCTAGACAAGCTAAGTCCGACTTTGGAGAAATTGCATCTCGACCCCTCTGATCGGTAGCAGTAGAGTACAATTTATTAAGATAGGCAGATCTCTCGAGGTACATGCATGAGTAAACACTATAGCTAGGAAACACAAAATAGAAGAAAATAAACAACAGCAATACTTCCAGATCACAACAGCACACAAACGCTACCAGCTGCTCTGCTCGACCTGCGGCCTTGATCAATATATCCGCCAGAAAATGACGGTACAGGCCGGGACATTCCAGACTCCATGGCCATGGCTGCAAGGCTGGGCAGTAAAATGATCAGCAGCTTGTTTGAGACAATCGGCGCACTCTGTAGCGTCTTTTGTAATGCAAGTTCCCTTTGCTTCGACACCGCCTGGTTTCCGATCCGGAGGTGACCATGATTCGAATACACCACCGTATGGGATCTGCGGAGGGGTTTGCGCCACCAGATAATACAGAGCAGCTTTTACGTATGAATCCAAATCATTGCTGCAGTGATGCCTAGCCGTTGCATTATGGCACCCCAGGCCCAGAACTAGTACAACCATCATCGTCGTCGTCGTCCACCAGGTCCAGGAGTAAGCCATTGATGATCACCCGATTACTTATCGATGCTTAGTTATAGTTTGTGGGAAGACAACTCAAGGAATGAAACCCCTTTTATAGATAGATGGCTATGTCTGGGGATCATCAGTGTCTGTCTGTAAACTTGGGTCTCTATGTATAGAATGTTGAATTCTCAACGACTCTATTTCCTGCAAATTTGCCAACTAGAGATTATATTGTTTCTCTCTTCTGTCGTCTATTATCTTAACTCTTAACTCTTATATTGCAATTTGTTGTTTCTGTTTGTTTATAATTCATATGACCTGTATCATCAATGTTACAATTTAGAATGCATAATATAATTCCTTATTAGTCACGGATAATTCTGTACAATTCCGGATCAAGCCTTTTGCTGGTGCTCGTCCAGTCGTAGATCTTGGAGTTCATTAGGCCGTTAGAATATGATGAACTCGTGCTCCGGCCGTTAGAAGAGATTCTAATGGCCAAAGGACTAGATCGATGTCAAGATCCGCGACCATGATGAAACCCCGCTTTTGGGAATGAAGCACTTGCTAGCGGAGTCAAATCGGGAGGAGTCGGGTTCGGGTTACGGAGCGGCCCAGAGCAGATTCATCTGGCATTTACGGATCGAACTGATGATATGAGGGTGATGTTCTTGACTGAAGGTGGTACATAATTTCTAATTGTGTTTACACGGTTACATTAACAACTTTAACAACCCATATCTATAATCTATCCAGGAGATAAGACTAAAAAACAGAATTAATAACCAAAGTGAAATTCAGTGTTTATTTTCCATTAAATACCATAATAAATGTTCAGCAAAAGTAAATGTCCAAGTTAAGTAACAAGATATGGTTTCCGCATTTGAAAAGGATTCTACCAGATATATCCAATGCTGGATAGGAAAGGAAACCAAAGGAATCAGAGTCATCAATTCTCAAATCTATAAAGAAGAAGATGGAGATGAACACTCTTTTCTCTTTCTCATTCTTATTCTCTGTCGCAGTATTTGATTTCCCAGCTTTCTCCTTTTTCCTCTTTGTGAATTTCCAGTCATCACTCTCAGTCCACCACAATGAAGCTTCGGAGTCAAGTCAAGGCCGCCACCAGTTCCGGCTCTTTCTGGGCTTCCCACCGTTCCGGGTCTGATTTACGCCGGAGCCGCCGCCTTAACCCTGCTCTGCCGCCCTCCTCGACTCTCCACCTTCTTCCGCCGGAGCCGGCCGAACCATCCTCGCGCCATAATTCTCGCAAGCGGAAGGCTTCTTCTACTAGTGATTCTTCGCCGCCGTCGTTGGTCGACGTGAAGAGGCAGCGGCAAGAAGATGGGGCTTTTACGCCGTTGCCAGCCGATGGGTCGGCCGTTGTTCAAATGGAGGTCGAGCAGAGTGATTCGGGTCGCGGCGGAGAAATCGGGGACGGGAATAAGGGTTCCGAGCCAAACAACGTCGTTTTGGAAGAAGCGCAAAAATCGCCGCCGCATAACTCAATTTCCGAGGTTTCGGGTCAGGGCGGAGAAATCGAGGACGGAATCCAGTCGGAGAAGAAGGGTTCCGAGTCAGACGACGCAATTTTGCAAGAATCGGATAATAAAGCGCTGCCGGAGGAAAAGCGAATTTCGGAGATAGAAAAGCAAATCCCGGAGGAAGAGAGGACCTTCTGCCTCAACAGAAGCCCTAGCTACGGTAGTGTTTCAATCGGGAACGACGAATCGGAAAAGAATTGCGAGGATGGAATTATGGAATCGGCAGAGCATAACAAGGAGTTTCCTTCGGTGATGCCGATATCGGCGGAAGAACCGGCTGAAAGAATTTCCGAAGAAGAAATCTCGTCCGTCGCCGGTAAACATAAGGAGGGGCTTCCATCGCCGTCGATTTCGAGTGTGGGGCCGCAGCTGCATTTCGCATTGGATCAGAGGGGATACAACGGCAGAATGGAGAGCCGGAAACCTGAAGTGGGCGTTCGGGATTTTGCGCCGGGGATGATAAAGGGCAACGGAGGGCAGACGTGGACGTTCCGGCGAACGGAGATAGTGGCGGGTTCGAGAGGGGCCGTCGGGTTGAGTGAGAGTAAAGTTCCGGCCGTGTGTCTATATGAGTCAATGAGCTTGGGTGATGACTGAAAACAGAGTAGCTATATATTATCAGTTTGTAATTTGTATAGAGTGACAAATTAAGAGTGATTTCATAATTTTTCATCTGTTCTTCGATCGGACCTTGTCCAGAACGTGTTGTGGGGATAGTCTACTTACTATTAGAGTCTGAGCGAGTCGGGCCTATTTTTCTGAAAATCAAACGAATTGGGATTTTCTCAGTCTTATGGAGCAGCTCACAACCTAAAGGCGTCAATTACGAACCAGCTTATTTTTGGGGTTGTCTGTTTGTTTCTTTGAAATACAAAGAATGAAGTCATTTTCACAAATACTTGCACCGTGCTCTTTGTCACAACATATCAAGTCGTGGACTAGTATTATGGAGGAGATCTTGATAGGCGACCAAACCATTCAAGTTCGTCTGAATTTTATATCTCTTAGACGTCGCCACCATCAGAATGAGTTACTCTCAATTCTAATGACTTTGTTATTCTTAAAATTGGACAGGTTGCTGCATGAGGCATATTCTAAAACGTTGATGGTCACTGTTCTTATAACATGAATTGGGGATTTACTTCATCACCGATTCACAAGAGTTGAATTGAGAGGACATTGTAATATAGCTGCAACTTCCTCGAGAGAGAGAGAGTATCATAAGATACATGTACAACTCAATTGGCACATTAGTGTCCCAAGCAACCGACTACTTAGGTGGTCTTGGACATGATTTGACTTTTAGTGTTCAATCATATTCCTATTTCTGATCATGTATTATCTTGACATACTATATATGATTTGTATGACAGTTGTGAATTTCGTTTGGTTATGAATAAAAAATAAGCGGCAAATCACTTCTACTTAAAAAAATTATAATTTCCACACACAAAAAATTATAATTAATGGTGAATTGTTTAGTGTATTTGGTATACCAAAAATTTTTATATGATCATTTTTTTCTAAATAGCATACATACATCATTAATGTTCATTTTAAATGTTCGATTTTAACGGTTCACAATTAATTGAATTCTAAATTGTAATTTCACATGTAATTTTTTGTACAATTTAAACTACTGAAAAGACCCGGTAAAGAGAAAGTTCGAAAATGGCGGTAAGAAGAAATGAGCCACACACTTGTCCTCTATTCCAGCATCACCGATCCTCACCAGCCGCCGGCGGTATCGAATCGAGTTTTCTCCAGCCCGGGAAAACACCTCTTTACTGCAATCCATCAACTATAAAATATGATCTTCTCCTCTTTCTTCATACTCCTTCCCTGTCCAAACCCTCTCTGCATTCTAACCTCTCCTTACACTCCCAATCGCATTTCTAATCCTCAACTCCATCAATGGCCAAGGTCAAGATCGGAATCAACGGTACATCCCCTTCTACGACTCTTTTTTTTATTCCATTGTCCAGGCAAACAAAATGTTGACTGATTTTGTTGTTGTTGTTGTAATGGCTAGGTTTCGGAAGGATCGGACGTTTGGTAGCTAGAGTCGCATTGCAGAGAGACGATGTCGAGCTCGTCGCCGTCAACGATCCTTTCATCACCACTGATTACATGGTATGCCTTGAATTTAGGTCGATCAATTTGGGGCTGGAAGGAGAAAAATGACGTGTACATTGTTCTGATTCTGCGTGTGCTTTGAATTTGGGGGTTTTGTAGACTTATATGTTCAAGTACGACAGTGTTCATGGACAATGGAAGCACAATGAACTCAAAGTCAAGGATTCCAAAACCCTTCTCTTTGGCGACAAGCCCGTCACTGTTTTCGGCTGCAGGTTCTTTCCCCCTTTTTTTCAGTGTGTGATTCTTGTTGATTCGCTTTGAGATGTATTCATCAGAATCTTTCTATCAGAAATCCGGAGGAAATCCCATGGGGGGAGACCGGAGCTGAGTACATTGTCGAATCCACCGGTGTTTTCACTGATAAGGACAAAGCTGCTGCTCATTTGAAGGTTCTTTTTTCCTCTGAATCTGTTCTAATCGGTAATAAACATGTAAAATGTTCAGTAAGATTTTGATGTGAGGGTTTTGTATGAACAGGGTGGTGCTAAGAAGGTTGTTATCTCTGCACCTAGCAAAGATGCTCCAATGTTTGTTGTTGGTGTGAATGAGAAGGAATACAAGTCTGACCTTGATGTTGTCTCAAACGCTAGCTGCACCACCAACTGTCTTGCTCCTTTAGCTAAGGTACGAGATTGCGGTACGAAAACAATATGGGATGTTATAATAGTCTTATTTATCACCTTTCTGAAAAATGGATGTATGGTTTCTGGTTTTGCAGGTCATCAATGACAAATTTGGCATTGTTGAGGGTCTTATGACCACTGTACACTCCATTACAGCCACTCAAAAGACCGTCGATGGCCCATCGATGAAGGACTGGAGAGGTGGACGAGCTGCATCCTTCAATATCATCCCAAGCAGCACCGGAGCTGCTAAGGTACGATACTTCAGATGTCTCAGATTTGAATACACCTCGGTCGTGAATTTGTTCTTGTTTCACTTATCTCCATGCTATCTTCTGTAATTGTGAACTTTTACACCGTATACCTTTCTTGATGGACTAGGCTGTTGGGAAAGTTTTGCCTGCACTGAATGGGAAGTTGACCGGAATGGCCTTCCGTGTTCCCACGGTTGATGTATCAGTGGTTGACCTCACCGTCAGACTTGAGAAGAGCGCCACTTATGATGAAATCAAGAAGGCCATCAAGTAAGTTCCATATATGATCATAATCCGCCCAGCAAGAGTTTCTCAATATCTTCACAGGCAAGTTTCTTTAATGTATCATATACAAATTTGTACCGCTGTCGTGCAGGGAAGCATCTGAGAGTTCCATGAAGGGAATCCTTGGTTACACCGAGGATGATGTCGTCTCCACCGACTTCGTTGGATGTAACAGGTCTAGCATCTTCGATGCCAAGGCTGGAATCGCTCTGAACGACAACTTTGTGAAGCTTGTCTCTTGGTATGACAACGAATGGGGCTACAGGTAAACAAACAAACTGACCACTACTGAGTTCAAAATTCTAACCATTGTTCATACCATATCTTCTAAATGGTTGATGGTCGTTAATTTGCAGCACAAGGGTTGTTGACTTGATCTGCCACATGGCTTCCTGCAAATAAAGGAACCAACCAAGTTTTCGAGGCGACAACCAGTTTGATTTCGTGGTCTAAGTACCCGTTTCGAACTGAGTTTACGGATTAGAAGAGAAGAGAATAATTTATCTTTTTCCACATTTTTTGTCGTAAATAATCCCAGGCTCGAAGCAAATACATAAATGTTGAGGAAAGGGTGTATGCCTCTCCCTTTCCCAAAACTCTTGCTTGGAAGCTTTGGGAAGTTTTGAGGCTCTAAGATTATTGTGTTTTCGGTTTCACATATGTTTATCCTTTTGGTTGGTAAACATCGTATAAGTGTTTTTTTTTTGTAATGCTGATGATGATTCATTAGTTCGAAATTAACCAGCAGCATCTTATCAGAACATCAGTACTTAGAAAAATGAAACAAAAAAGGACTGTTGGCAGTTCAACATTACACCAAAAGCTCCATAACACAGTTGAATTTCCTCATCTAATTCTTATGTAATTAAAAAGGATCTTTGATGTCCAAACCGGTGAAGGCCAGACCCGCACCAACTCCCCGAAATTCGAAACATCTTCATGCCTACAGGAAACAACAGAACACAAATCATTAAAAAGCTCAGAACTGTGACATTCAGCATACTGCTACCAAGAGGAGACTGCTGCAATGACACTACATAACAAGACCAAACGGATTGATGGACGGGGAGATTCAGGAAGACTCTAATGAAAGCAGATCACAAATCTGAATTCGAAGAAGAAGAACAACAAAAAAACGATAAGCTTTTTGCAGCCTATGTGCAACATATGACGCATTGAAAGACATCAGGCATATCCTACGGCATCCCGAAGCCATTTTCAGTTGTTAAAATTTTAGATGATAAGAATGTTCATTGTGAAGTGGAGTTCTTAACGTAAGGACAGAGGGAGGCAAAAGGTAACAAACGAAAGACTAGGCAGAGAAATGAGTTGTGCATCAGAGCATCACCCACCAACTCAGGTCAAACGATATATATGATGTACCACCAGACTGGCTTTACTTCCTAGGGTGGAGAATTCAGCGACAATGTTAGGATGATAACTCCATTTACAGGGTCGACAATGATTAAAAAGCAGAACAAAGTACTGAATAACACCATCAAGCATAACAAATCAAATTACAGCTCAAAGTAAACAGTCAGATTATGTGGTTAACCTAAAAGCAAGTGGGAAAAACAAGCAAGACATCGTTGCAAGCCCTCAACCACATTTTCAGAACTAAAAAAATAATGATCCATACCTCTTCAACGGCCAGCGTTCAATGCAAGGAGCATGTTGTTGCCACCGGGAAGGTACGCCACATTGGGTGACTTAGCAAGAGTTCCAGCAATTTCCCTAGAAGCCTCGATCCTCCTAAGCTCAATAAGCCCCATTCCAGCCTTTGTGGTGGCGTCAGAGATCAGCTTGGCAGCCTCACTTTCACCCTCAGCCCTGATAACAGCAGCCCTCCTCTCTTGGTCAGCTTTCATGACAACAAATTTGGACCTCTCAGCCTCCTGCTGAGCCACCTGCTTCTGCTCGACGGCCCTAGAGAACTCAACACCATAGGACAAGTGGGTGATTGCCACATCATCGAGCACAATGTTAAAGTCCCTAGCACGGTTGATAAGAGACTCCCTGACGAGGGCAGAGACACGAGGACGCTCAGTCAGTAGCTGATCAGCATTGAATTGAGCCACAACAGCCTTCAACACCTCATTGCCGATCGATGGGAGGACCTTCTCATCATACTCCAGCCCAAGATGTTGGTAGATGTAAGGCAAACGTGTTACCTGAAATAAACCCATCTACATGTCAAATTCACGCAATTAATTGAACCCTAGAACCTTTCCACTGTTGGATTATAGCCGATGGTTATGACTTATGAGCAGTACCATCATTAGCCAATTTATCGGTTAACAGAGACAAAATTGGTAGACTATATCAAATATGTATTAACACATTATACAATGGAACTGTTAACCTCGCTCAAACATCAAAGGATAATTCTTAAGAGCAATTCAGAAATTAAACTGAAAAAGAAAAATTCAAATCAATGATAGAATAGACCTCTAAATAGAATCGGATCAGATATTGAATTGATTGACAAAATTTATGTAAACTGACGAAACCTCATGCCGATGCCAATCACTCGGATACAAGTCAAGAGCAACAGACCGGCGAGACTTCAGCTCACATGTGTGCTTATTCATTTCTTACCTCCGGGCGAGAGAGGACACGGAGAGTGAGATTCACCATCTGCAGATCCTTAGTACCAGAGACGGAGGAGAAGGTGTGCGGCTTGGTTCGGATATCGAAGACATTAGGCGTCTGGAGCCACGGAATCCTGAAATGAGTTCCTTCGCCGACGGTGTTGGGGAGAACTCCTTGGAACCGGTCGAAAATCACAGCCCTCTCGCCTCCATCGACGGTGTAGAGCGAGGCGCTAACGACCGACACGGCAGCTCCGAGGCCGAAGGCCGACTTGGCGATGGACTTCAAGAAGTTCATGATGGCAACTTGGTTAGCCATTGTAGAGGGGAAATGCTTCGCCGGAGGAGGAGAATCAAGAAGGGTTTTGGGGAAAGTGAGGAAGGCTAGGGTTTTACGATTAAGATGACGACGGCAGGATGAAAAAAAATTATGCTGTCACTTTAATTAAAAGAAAAATATTTCTTTGGAAACAAGTTAGACATACTGGACCGGATGTAGCAGTAATGGGCCTAACGGAGGTAGCCCATGGTTCATTTGGGTTTGGTTTGGCAATCCGACTCCTTTGCTCCGATCCATCCTCTTCAATCTTCATCTCTGACTCTACAAAGCTCCAAAATCCGTAACATGTTATAAAAAAACTCTGAGACTCTTTATACATCTTTAAAATCACCCGAAAAAATCCTTGTAAAAACTTTTAGTATATATACTAATTAATTTTGATTTTATCGCCTAATTAATATATTTCTCTCATGTTAACTTTCATCGTTTTTAAACCCATCTACATATAATAAAAAACGTCATTGGGGTGGTGACTCCGGTATATATAGGTATCGGATTAATACTCTAACTAGACGAGGGATACAACATGATCACCAAGTAATAAATCTAACCTCACATTCAGAAATCTTCCACAGTGGGTGATTTACCAGTCATTAATTGACTTGTTAACTTCCACACGACAGGACAAAATACTATACGGTTCATAACCAATAAAATATTTTAATTAACAACGTATTAAAAAGTTGAGTTGCCATGTCACGTAATCAAATATAACGAAAATCTTAATGAAGGGGCCATTTGTAAATTTTATTAAAGTTTAAAGTGTTAGATCGGTTAAAACTTTGTACAGGGGTATCAATGTAAATTTTGCATAGTACAGGAGTACATGGTATATTATACCATCAGAACTTCACATATGATTTAGTACTCGGGGTTAGAAAACAAGAACTCTCTCAATCTCTCTACCTCCCTCTAATGTCAACACAGTTACGCACTGAGGCAGATTACAAAAATCGTAGATATACACACAATATTAATACTCGAGATCGAAAGTGGTGTGAGCAGCAATTCACAACAGAAAAGTTTACTTTTCAAAGTAACTTCGTCTGAGTCTAATTTTTCCACCCATATGAAAAAAATATCGAAAATTTCATCTATCTCTACACCGGCCAAACCAAGCCACGTCGAAGTCACATGATGAGTTTGGGCATTGATAGAAAGGTTGATTTGCAGTATCCAATTGACTTTATCAAGCTCTCCAGAAACGATGTTATTTACAACCTGTTTTTGTCAATCTGTATACACTTGAAACTGTAGCCACATTTCAAGAAACCAAGACCTAACAGTTCCAAAACGCGGTTCTGAAAATTTCTGCACATACAAACCAAACATAGCTATACCACCGTATCCAAATTCGAATTAAAATGTTTATGTACATTAATCTTTTGTAGGTTTTAGTTTGTGAGGATAAATCGTGATGAGGTTGCTCATGTCTTACCGAAATAATCGATATTCCTAAAATCTCACCATTAATGGGGAGGCACCTCATTTTGTCTGGGATGTTTGTTTAAATAATATCTACTTTGATATTGATCATTAATGTTTAACAAAAATTTATAGAAATCCTGTCTTATTTGCCAATAATATATATTTTTTATATTTTGTTTTCAATTTATATTTTATTCATTTTTGCCTTTTGGCAAATCGTTCGAATTTTCTTTCAATAATTTTAGTAAGTCGATGCATTTGATTCCTAGGATTAATCCAGAATTCCAGGTCATCATGGACATAAGTGTATATATTAGTGAAGTTCAAAGGACATGAATTCAATTCAATTAATGGCAGAGCCGGCCAATTATTATGACTTATTGTTTACAATAAAATATTTTCCCGTCAAATATAATAAAAATGGGAATATATATAACGTGAACACAAAAAGAGGAGTTTAATAGCAAATAATTATGAATTATACCATGATCTCATTTTTTATTGTTTATTTAATTATTATTGACTAAGTTAAATCAACAATAATCACGGTTTATATCATCATGGTAATTTAAGGGCGAAATAGTTACGGTTTACGCCATCATGGTAATCTAATGACAAAATAACTACGGTTTATGCCATTATGGTAGCTTAATGATAAATAATTACGGTTTATGTCATCATAATAGTCTAATAGTAAAATAGTTACGGATTATGTCATCATCTCATCCTTCATGCTATTCACGCATATGACTGTTTATTTAATTATTATTGGCTAAGTTAAGCAAACTATAATTACGGATTATATCATCATGCTAGTCTAATAGAAAATAATTACGTTTATTGTCATCGTGTCATTCTTGTCTAAGGGCGATATTTATGTACTACCATCTAATATTGTCATCCAAATGTCATACATAACACTACCGCCATCTCATCACTGCCATACAGTAACATCATCCTATTGATGATACATATTCACACTTCAGTGTATCTCTCCAACAAGATAATACTAAAGCCGAAAAGAAAGAAAAACCATCAACACACGATCCAGAGCAGTTGAAGAAGTGAGGAGATCGTGCCCACGATTTACAACGTGGAAAGCCACTCCCAAGACAGTTAACTTTTCCAGTGTTAGCAACTTTTCACGACGTCCTATAAATATAAAAAGGCAACCAACAAATAATGGGAAATAAAAAAAATCCCATGAAGAAGACATTCTGCCCAATTTACCTTTTTGTAATTTTCTTTTTCAATAATTGTAGATGTAGTTTTTAATTCAGAATTTTCTCAAAACCTCTATAAAAGTAGTTTTAACTTTTAATTTGGAGCTCTTTCAGAATCTCCATAGAAGTAGAGTAGTGAATAGCAATCGTAAATATCGAACACCCTCGTTCAAATATTGTTTGAAAAGGTACAAACCTTATTTTTGTAATCCGTTTATTAAAAAATCAAAAGTGCATTTATTATGTTTAAAAACAATCGATTATCCTGCCAGAAACACTTGCGAAGAAGAAGAAGTAGGACTCTAATCTGCTAAAGTACCATGCTTATCCACTTCCAGATAATTACATTAAACCAAAACCTAATCAACCGACCATCGGAAACATAATTATGGACCAGAAAAAGGATACAAATTAGTCCAACTTTGGACGTTTTTTTTTAGTTTTTTACCTTTGTCCAAATATATAATTCGACAAGTACAAGATAATACGAAAATTAAATATTAGATTGTTGTCCGTTTTTAAGATGTGTTTGATTTGAAGTCAATATTTCTGAAAGTTGTTAGCGCACAATCTTATAACCATAATAATTCTATGTGAACTGTAACAACGTTACTTCTTAACTTAATGTGTAACCGGTGGCCAATGCAACAACGAATTAATGTAATGATATCTCGGAGTTTGGAGCGATGATTGTAGGATGCCGTAATATCAGGAGAGATCGCTTTTCACAGTGTCTTGGGTTAGGAGATTTAGGAATGGGGTTGCACACGAGTTTTGCTCGCCGTTTCAAAAGTCTTGCGTCAACTGTTATGTGTGTGATGCCTTCTGATTGGTGTGGAGATTTTATGAAGGATAAATATTTTAAGATTCATCATTAATACTACAAATAGCTCTACTTTGAAAAGAAAGAAAGAACTTTTACGTGTAATATAGTAGTCGCAACCTTGATCAACCTAAAGTAACAATATTTTGTAACATATATTTTTTGTCCAAAATATTTTATTCACGATTAGAGATATTCTTAATCATTACGGACTGATCTGATAGAGTACTTATCATGATTCATAAGAGATTTTTGTGGAAGTTAAAATATTATCAAATTAATTTTTCCAAAAAGTTAGGTAATAATAAATCATATTGTATATTACATTTACATACAATATCTGTCAATTATTAAGATTCCAATTCAGATTCTAATAAAACTAAAACTCATAAAATTAAAAATTCAGATTCTAATTCATTTTCTTTCTTAAAAAAGATTCTAATTCAATTACATGGTATCAAAAAACAAGTGTAATCCAACAATATCTACAAAAATATACTACCTAATCCATCCCACACTTGTTATCAAACAGACAGGTTAAGCAGATTACAAATCGGATAATTAGTTTGATTACTACTCAGAAAGTCAATTGAGTTGTAGGTTCACTAGGTCATAAATTTATGGTATTTTTGGTTAATTTTTGTTCACTTAGTTTATAGACTTTATATAACTTTTGGATTGGTAAAATTTAAAATTATTAACCGGGTTGGCTCGGGTTCAGTCGGGCTAATTTTTGTGCTAGCTACCGAGATACACTCATTTTTACCGACTCGTTCATTTCCATTCTATTTTTTATATGTTGCCGTTCCTAATTTTTTAAAATCAAATACACACTATCATTGTTTACCTTTCATTCACAATCAGACGAGCGAGTAAAAAATTCGAAAAAATGTTCTTGTTATCTTTTGAGTTGTTTATGGCATACTCAAAGACGTCCAACGTCCTAAATCCCAAGTCAAAAGAAAAACCAAAGGGAATTTCAATAGTCATAACAAGAGAGGATCTCTGTTATCTATAAATATACCGAAGAAAAAGATACACATTCAACACAAATCCCCCCACTCCCGAGAATCTCTCAACGTACGTATCGCCGTCTGTCACAGCTCTTATATACCTTCTCAGCATCCTTCCTTTCAAATCACCATTCACATCGATCTCCTCCTTCATCTTCTCTCTGAAAGCAAAACCTGAAGAACGTAACAACAATGGCGGGTTCTGAAATCAACCGACCTTCAACTGGCAACCAGAATAAGACTCAGAAGGAAGTAAGTCCCATCACTTTGTGTTTGATTAGACACTGATCATGAAGTTCTTTTATGTTATCATAATATCAGAACATCAGGCTTATATTGTTGTTACAGTCCCCCCTGTTCTTTTTTCCACAAACAGGATTTCTCTGCTTTTCCTCTGTCTAGGTTTCTATACCCAACAGATCTCGGAAAACATGTTAGATATTGTTTCGAAACACTTTCTGTAACCAATTTATGGAAAATATCTAGGGAACTCAGCTTCGTGCTATCCGATTATCCTGTTTTGTTCCTCTGTTTTTTGAATTTTCAGAAACAGGGTTTCTCTGTTGTTTTTTTGTTAAGGTTTCTCCGCCAGTAAAATCTCAGAAAACCATGTTAGAGATTGATTGATGGATACGTCCCCATAACCTTAAATTTTTGTCATGGACAACCCACCAGACTGACGTGGCATGTGTTTCCCCAGAAAGTTTGGAACTTGAGGCTTGCTAGATTCATTGTAGAGTTGGTTCTTAGACTGTGATGTTTATCCGTACAAAACCAGAAAGAAACAGCTGCTCTGTGTGAATCTGCCAAATAGGGCAAACAATTAGGAAGGAAAGAATTAGAAAGAAAGTGCCTTTTATTTATTTATGCAATGTGACTGATTTTTTACAGAGTTAAAATCGTTTTGGTTGAACCCAGTAAGACAAACCCGACCCAAAGTTTGATTCTTTATTTTCTGCAGATTGACCAGAAAGCAATTGATGACTGGCTACCAATTACTGGATCGAGGAATGCAAAATGGTGGTTTTCAGCTTTCCACAATGTAACCGCCATGGTTGGAGCTGGTGTCCTCAGTCTCCCTTATGCCATGGCACAGCTCGGATGGTACGTAAATCTTTCTTCGACTTTATTACCAATCGATTTCACGATTTTTCCTTAACGATTTCAATTTTGCATCTCTTCAGGGGTCCTGGTGTTGCAATCATGGTCCTGTCATGGATCATAACCCTATACACACTCTGGCAGATGGTCGAGATGCACGAAATGGTCCCTGGAAAGCGTTTCGATCGCTACCACGAACTGGGCCAGCACGCTTTTGGCGAAAAGCTCGGACTTTACATAGTGGTACCACAGCAACTGATCGTCGAAGTCGGTGTATGCATCGTCTACATGGTCACAGGAGGAAGATCACTACAAAAAGTCCATGATCTCGTATCCAAAGATGGCAAGAAGATCAAGCTAACATTTTTCATAATGATTTTCGCCTCGGTCCACTTCGTCCTCTCCCACCTCCCAAACTTCAACTCAATCTCCGGAGTTTCCCTCGCTGCTGCTGTAATGTCGCTAAGTTACTCGACCATTGCTTGGGCCACTTCGATCAAAAAGGGTGTCCAGCCGGATGTTTCGTATGGTTTCAAGGCTACGACGAGGACTGGAATTGTGTTCAATTTCTTGAGTGCACTGGGGGATGTGGCGTTTGCATATGCAGGACACAATGTGGTGCTGGAGATTCAAGCTACGATACCTTCCACGCCCGAGAAGCCATCGAAGATTGCGATGTGGAGGGGTGTCCTTGTGGCTTACGGAGTCGTGGCCTTGTGTTACTTCCCGGTCGCGTTTATTGGTTACTACATGTTTGGGAATAATGTGGAGGACAACATCCTTATCTCGTTGGAGAATCCTGTCTGGCTCATTCTTGTCGCCAACATTTTCGTTGTCGTCCATGTCATCGGTAGCTACCAGGTAACACACACAAAAATAACTAGTTATATTTTTGCAAACTTAGTTATATATAATTGATATTTGAACATCAACAGTTGCAAATTAATTGATGGTTTACTAGCTAATCGTGTTTTTTTATGTTCATGTTGTGCAGATTTATGCAATGCCTGTGTTTGATATGATAGAAACCGTGTTGGTCAAGAGGCTCGATTTCAGGCCTACCAAGGTCCTTAGGTTCTTCGTTCGCAGCTTATATGTTGGTAAGTGAATTCGTTACAAAATGTGTACATAAAAGTCGGGTAGCGAACTTTCATGTTGCCAACTAATTTGTACTACTTTTATGCAGCAATAACAATGTTCATTGCCATCACATTCCCATTCTTCGGAGGGCTACTTGGTTTCTTTGGAGGGTTTGCTTTTGCCCCAACAACATACTTTGTAAGTGGAAACCAGACATATAGATCATGTTCAGTTCTGAATCTTATTATCCTCTTGACAATGTTTGGTTTGGTGTTGTTGTCAAGCTTCCTTGCGTGATGTGGCTTTGCATCTACAAGCCGAAGAGGTTCAGCTTATCATGGTGGACGAACTGGGTAAGCAAAAACAAACCCAGAAAAACCAGTTATTTAATCTTTTGGAATGATATTTTTTGGTAGTGTGTTCTAAGCAAATCTGTGTTGCTTTGCTGCAACTGTGTATGAGTGTGTGACAGATCTGCATTGTGCTGGGAATGATTCTGATGATTGTCTCACCGATTGGTGGGTTGCGCACGATCATCATTCAAGCCAAGGAGTACCATTTCTACACTTGAAACCTCAAAAGTATGTTGGATCGAGATTGGATGATGTCGAGAAAGAGAAGGAAGGAAGATGGCGGGATACAGTCAGAGATGGATGATAGTATTTGATGTAAACAGCTTTGGTTCTGTGTTTAAGACTGTTGTTATGATGCAGATATTTACTTTGCTGGATTCTTCTGTTCTATTGTCAGTCTATGATTTTGGTCAATTAAGTTTAGGCCTCGATTGGTCGTGTTTAGTTTTTCTGGTTTAGTTATGTAATTCTGTTATCCTGTTTCGGGTTTAAAATTTATTATGCAACGATGATATTTTGATCAAATCATTAATACTTCTCTAAACCTTCTCTAAATTCAGAAAAACAAACGACACCTAAAGTTCACTTGGTTAATAATTAGGCCAAGGCGGGTGAGAGAGGCCAAAAGCCCAAAATAGAAAGAAGAAGACGTTGGAAAATTTAGCCAGATGAAAATCAGCACCCGGGACAAATTTATTTGAAGGCTCCAAATTTGGTGTCCAGTTTAAAATTCAGATGATTATATTTTCACGATTTTCAGGATATGAGACGGGAGTATTTTTTTAATTCTTAAATATTCTCTACCTTATTTGTCGTTGACGATGTTGTCTGAAATCTGGGTCGAAAAATATATTATTGAAAACATGTGTCAAATTGGATGTCGGGTTTAAACGTTGATAATCATTAGCTAATTTTTCTTTTTTTCTCAAGTATAATCGCAAGCTATAATTTTAGTCTTTCTTTTATGAATATATATTTTTATAATCAAGTTACATTATTGAGCCTATTAATGAGCTTATAATTGAGTTAGTATTCAAGTTGGTTTATCTAGTCAAACATATCTACCTCAAAGATTAGCTCATCTATCGTTGAACCAAGTCATATAAAAACTTTTTTCGAATCCGCCGAGCAACTCGAAACCAGCTAGGCTCACCAACAAACCGCACAGCTTGAATAGGTTTAGAATCATTGCAAGATGAGAACCAAATAGAGAAATTCTAACTACAAAAATCAGAAGCAATTTGGTAGATTAATATCCCAAATTAGTTGCAATCACAAAATGGACTTTCTTTAAATCAAGCCAAGTGTGAATCTCATAGTAGTAACTTATAAACGTTTTGAGTCACCATCATCTCACATGTTCACACCTCAATTGACAGTGAAATACGACTTTAATCGACACTATTTTCGATTTTGATTTTTACAATGACATTTGAATACTCGTTTCGGTCGTGCTATGTTGCTTACATAAGTGTCTAACATGTCTATAATGCAGAGAGTGTCCTGCTCCTAGGTTAAAACATGATCCAATTCGCACCATAGGCCGCAAAATATTCGGGAGATGGAACTAATATGAGGTAAAAAAATCACCCACGACACAATCACATATGTAGTGAGATGGATTGACCTGAGAATACCACCAAAACCAAGAACATACGACAATAGTGCATAAAATTCACATAAATCTCATAAGACACCATTAAACGAATAAGTCGTGCTAATCTCTTACGCTAGTGTTGCCGGAGCTTCATGAGATAAGGTGATCAGTGTATATTACCATGATCCCGTAAACCTAGCCACGAAGGAGGATGTGCACCATGTTGGACGTCAGGTCGCCCCCCCTACGACTGACCGAACATACTATATGGTCACTTGCCATTGGGCGCTCTACCACTATTAACTTTGTTAACACATCGACATCCTCGAACAAAATGATGGATTCGCCGTGAAAGATGTGAACAGTGTTAAGTCTCAGGCCATCATCTCTCAAAGAACACAGTAGCGAGCTGTAGGTCAGGATTTATTGTAACAACAAGCACAAAACAAGCTCTATGGACAAAATTCAAGGAACGGCCATCACGATATACCGATACACGATTCTAACTACAGTTCAATACCTTGCTTTCCGACTCGCTCCCCTACATCACCCTACTTCAATGTCAAGTCTCTCAATTAGAAAACAAAATAGTAGGAAACTCAATTACCAGTACGTTATAGAAAATTATTTTAACACCTTGCGTTGTGACAAATGGGGCATCTTTGGTGAGCAAGTTTGATTGCTTAGCTCGAGTCCCGACAGCCTTCAATGACATCATATAGCAAAGGTTTCAAGAATTCCATGGATGCAAGACTCCCATTGTCCATTGTTTGCTTTCACAAATCACAATTACCTCCAAAACTCAGAATATATTATTGCCGAGTGCCGCAAATCAAGAGATCATAATATATAAATTAGCCCAATACATCATTTAAAACGACTAACTACGTGTAATTAATTCATCTAGAGTTGTGTTCATGCACACTGTTACAACCTAAAACTTTGGTGAATTGTCTTTACTTATCCAACCCGTTGGCTTAATTCATATAATTTGTAACATAAGAGATTACCATGTTTTCCATGAGCTCTTCCTAACCCAGAAGAGAGTTACAGTTACCACTAACCACAGCCCTTCTCTCTCAGACAATTACGATTCCATAACGAAGACATTAAAGCATTGAAAACTACTGCAATCTACTGTTACCAATTGCAATTAGTAACACTGTAACAGTAACAGACCCATGTATAGAATTCCACTTTATTGAAAGGTAGCATTTCACATTCAGTACATGCACACATAAGGCACACGCAAACACAGAATCTCTGCTGAAAAGTGTGAAAATGTACCAAAAAAGGAAACCGGGAAAGTATCTCTACCTCGTGAGCTGTGTTCCTGATGATTCCTGAGATCCCAACCATATTTTTATGATTCCATAACCAAGACATTAAAGCATTGAAAACTACTGCAATCTACTGTTACCAATTGCAATTAGTAACACTGTAACAGTAACAGACCCATGTATAGAATTCCACTTTATTGAAAGGTAGCATTTCACATTCAGTACATGCACACATAAGGCACACGCAAACACAGAATCTCTGCTGAAAAGTGTGAAAATGTACCAAAAAGGAAACCGGGAAAGTATCTCTACCTCGTGAGCTGTGTTCCTGATGATTCCTGAGATCCCAACCATATTTTTATGATTCCATAACGAAGACATTAAAGCATTGAAAACTACTGCAATCTACTGTTACCAATTGCAATTAGTAACACTGTAACAGTAACAGACCGATGTATAGAATTCCACTTTATTGAAAGATAGCATTTCACATTCAGTACATGCACACATAAGGCACACGCAAACACAGAATCTCTGCTGAGAAGTGTGAAAATGTACCAAAAAGGAAACCGGGAAAGTATCTCTACCTCGTGAGCTGTGTTCCTGATGATTCCTGAGATCCCAACCACAATGAGAGCGATATCCCAACTACAATAAATATTCCATGCGTTAAAACAATAAACGGTGGCATTAACTGTACCTGAATTCCAATTCCTAAGCACCCTAGGAAAGCCTTACCAGCTCATAGAAGATTCAACTTTTACAAAAACGACACCAGAATCATTGAATCATGCCTGCAGATACTTGGGAGAAAAATTAACTCATTTGATACAAAGAGAGGAAGTCAAATCAGCCAGTAGATTTATTCTTTCCCTGTCATTTCAGCAATTAATGGCGAACTATCTTATGTTATACTTAATTACCTTAGATAAATACAGCCATACAGGAGGAGGAGGAGCTTGCTATCTTCTGTTATAGTTTTTATCTTGGCTTTTGGAAGGTTCCTCCTGTCATTTAGCTGGTTTTCGGCCCTGGCAGTCTCAGACATTTTTCCAACTATTTCCTGTCTTAGTGTCGTCCGTCTTCCCTTGCAATCATAAATATATATACATTATATCTGCCCATCTGTTTCCCAAAGAAGAATCCTGCAGGCCAAATAGTCATGGGAACTCAAACTACATATGAAGATCAGAAACTCGATGATCCCCACTATGAAGTAAGCCTCCATTTCTTCTTTTCTGCAATCCAAAGATCTTGTTGTAGTAGTACTAGTCTCGACATGGTTACAAGATTGAACCCTGTCTTGAATCTTCTATCTATCCATTTCGTTCCCTGGTACCCGAGAAGCGTCTTCACGTATGAAGTAGTAAAGCCTTGTTTCGGTGATCGATTTTTTGACAGGAGGATCTGAAGAAGAAGCAGATTGATGATTGGCTTCCGATCACTGGTTCCAGGAATGCCAAATGGTGGTACGCTGCCTTTCACAATGTTACTGCCATGGTGGGAGCTGGTGTTCTCAGTCTCCCATATGCTATGTCTCACCTTGGCTGGTAAGGTTTCTTTATAACCTATCAAAAACAAGTCTTTTCCAGCATAAGAATTTTAACTAAAGTATGAAACCACAATTTGAAATTCCAGGGGACCTGGGACAGTAATTTTAGTGCTGTCATGGGTGATCACTCTGTACACTTTATGGCAAATGGTTGAGATGCATGAGATGGTACCTGGAAAGCGATTCGATCGGTACCATGAGCTTGGTCAGCATGCCTTCGGTGAAAAGCTTGGCCTCTACATTGTCGTTCCTCAGCAACTCATCTGTGAAGTTGGTGTGGATATCGTCTACATGGTTACAGGAGGAAAATCGATAGAGAAGATCCATAAATTGCTCTGCAAGGACTGCAGCCATATCAAAACAAGTTACTTCATTATGATCTTTGCATCTGTCCACTTCGTCCTTGCTCATCTGCCCAACTTCAATTCCATCTCTGGTGTCTCTTTGGCTGCAGCGGTCATGTCTCTGAGGTCTATAAAACAATCCCCTTTCTCTAGATTGCTATACCAAATAATCATGATTTTGATTGACTTAAGAAGGGATCATTATTTGCCAGTTACTCCACCATTGCCTGGGCAGCATCCATTCAGAAAGGCCGTCAACCAGATGTGGACTACGGGTCTGTAGCCTCTACAACAACAGGATCAACTTTCAACTTCTTGACTGCTCTGGGAGATGTAGCGTTTGCCTATGCTGGGCATAACGTGGTGCTGGAGATTCAAGCAACAATCCCTTCTACACCTGAGAAGCCATCAAAAGGACCAATGTGGAGGGGAGTTGTCATAGCATATATAGTTGTGGCCTTGTGCTATTTCCCAGTCGCTCTGGTTGGGTATTACGTGTTTGGTAACAAAGTCGAAGACAACATCCTCATCTCCTTGGAGAAACCCACATGGCTCATTGTGATGGCTAATGCATTTGTCATCATCCACGTTATCGGTAGCTATCAGGTATCACTTTTTTCACTTCTCTTCACTTCTCTTCACTTCAGACTCATGATTTGCTGTCTACCGCAAGCTTGTTTTCTGATTTTCTTGTATTCTAGTTGTATGCAATGCCTGTCTTCGACATGATAGAGACTGTCTTGGTGAAGAAAATGAACTTTACCCCAAGTGTCATGCTACGATTCATCACTCGCAACCTATACGTTGGTAAGTTGATTATCTTCCTTTCAATTAGATATGGATTTGCTTGGACGCCAACCTTCAGTTGAAAAGGTCTTTGCTTGACGTGAGCTTCCAATTTCAGCATTCACAATGTTCGTGGCTATCACATTCCCTTTCTTTGGTGGTTTGCTTGGTTTCTTTGGAGGATTCGCATTTGCTCCGACGACGTACTTTGTAAGCATCCACCATCTGCTTCCTATTGAAAACAAAAGATTGATATCCTTGTTTTATGTGTGGCTCATAGTTCTTCTTTTGCAGCTCCCTTGCATCATGTGGCTTGCCATCTACAAACCAAAGAAGTTCAGCCTGTCCTGGATAGCCAACTGGGTAAGAGATCAATCAGCAGCATTTCTAAGTAAATTATTTCACTGAATCAGGAGTTGATACCTTTTGGTCTTGTTTCCTGACTGCAGATTTGCATCACACTTGGGTTGTTGCTGATGATATTGTCACCCATAGGAGGGTTAAGGAATATCATCCTAAATGCAAAAGACTACAAGTTCTACAGTTAGTTGCAGCAAGGTTATGTGGAGATAGAAGCGTGAAGAAAATAAAGTGACAATGATGAAAACTGATGAGTTCAGGAAACACAAGGTGTCATGTGATGTATGCAGAAGACTACCGCTACATATTTGACATTGTCTATTTTCCCACGTTCTACTGGGTTCTGGTACATTTTTTGGTCGTATCATCATTTATAGGTTTGGAACTCTATGTCTTTAGTGCCTGATATCTGTTTACCCGTGTGCAGTTATCTTTTGTGCTGCCAAAGTATTTGTAGTAGGACTGAATTGTTTCTCTGTTGATGAATGAACTTCTATTGATGATTGCAATCTGGAAATACTCCAGTGCAGGCATCGCTCGCCTAGGAGAGCTCCACGAACCCCAAAGTAGAAAGCAATGAAAACTCAAACTTCATGAGCTCTTCTAAGCCATTAATACAAAAACCGGTTAAGATACATGAACGTCAGCTTGTAAAAAATGCAACAGTCCCAGGCTTGCATAGTTTCTCACTATGAAAGCAACTAAACCAGAAAGATGTAACTCAAAGACCCATACCTTCATTCTTTTGACAAGCAACTCCAAGCTATATGACTCAACAAACAGTCAAATCCAAATCCACCATTAAGAGTTGAAGGCCTGAAAGAGACTAAACAACACAATCACGAATGCCTCGAATATACAACAGCAGCTATCTAATCTTAACGAACTTCCATGTTAAACTGAAGAACATTAAGCAAACATGAAAGGGAGGTTGAAAAAATAAGGCAACACAACCACAGAGATAACAGAGAGACGAGAAACACATATTTAATGCCATTTTATATCACAACTTGAAATTTGAGTATTACATGAGGAGCAGGGGAGAACCTCTACGTACTACATGTACCAAAGACAGACTTCACTTACATCCAATGGTACAAAAATTCGAGAATTTTGCATCCTGAAATTGTGATCATCCCCCTAATACACTTGACATATAACTAGAACCAACCAAGAATTGCCCACTTCCTGTCATGAGTCATCATCTTCTTCTATCTGTGTTTCTTTTCCAAACTACCCTTCCTTTCTCTGTGCAACTCAACCCACAAATTGGCAACCCACAGTATACTAACAGAGATGGCGCCAACCACAACCACCATCCACGAAACCCAAACCCACCTAGGCACAACAAGATCCGCAGCGCCACTCCAATAGAACTCCCCCATCCTCCACACAAAGTAAGGACCCAAACCCCCACGGACCACAGAGTAAAAAGCATAGAACGGGGGAGACAGCAAAGCGTAAACCCTAGCAGCAATCGAGGAGTCCCTCCTGCGCATACCTGCGAGCGTCCAAACGTTCTGGCAGAAGCTGGTGACCTCAGCAAGGATCAACAGCGAGAGAATCGAGAAGGCACCGTGTCCGACGAGGTAGCGGCAGGTGAGGAAGACGAAGAGAGTGGCCAAATGGTGTCCGATGAAGAGGACTTCGCCAGGGCAGAAGACGAGGTAATGGAGGAGATCGACGAGGAAGTAGGCTATGCTGAAATCAAGGACGGCGGATTGGGGAGGAGTGTTGAGCGATGAGAAGGTGGAAGGGTGGGAGAAGAGGGAGAAGGAAGCGAGGAAAACAGCGGGAGTGCCATGGAAGAGGGAGATAAGGCAGCTGGAGGCTTCGGGGCGGGTTGAAGGAGTCCAGTGGCGGAAGAGGATGTTGTAAGCGAAGAGGTATGTGAGGAGGAAGAAGGTGAAGAAGAGAGGAAGGACGGCGGGGGAGGCGGCGGTGGTGGCGGTGGTGAAGGGGGAGATTAGGGTATGGAGTAGCTGCTGCATTTCTTCCGTTGGGAGCTGGTGGATAGCGGGAATTGGGGATTGGGGATTTCGGGGAAGAATGGTCAAAATTGTGATGCAAGTGTTTCAACGTTTAGTTTAATCGATACGTCAAATTTTTGAAAATTAACTACTAATAATTATCTGGAGGGAAGTTGGGTTCTTTCAGGAAATCATTCTTCCATCGGATCCAACAAGATCCCAGTCATTGATCATTGAGTTTTAGATCCAATGGCTGAAACTTCAAGGGGTGAAATTGAATTCTTAACAAATATCATGCTTAGCACTGAACCATTGTATCTGTTCAGTCGAACCAATCAACTGCCATGCAACCACCCAACTTCAGTTGTGTCTTTTGCAATGCACCTCTTGAGTCCCTATGAAAACAGATCAGTCCTTACAGATCAGTCTTTATGGGCAAAAACCCTACTGAAGTTTCTCTCCATCTGTCAAAGATAAAATGTGTCATGTTATCTCATTGTGTTCATTGAGATCGTCGTTGGCAAGCGATCGTAGTATCACTATTCTAGTAAGGTGATCCGGACATAACGAAACTATTATAAAACTCAGCTGCTACACACCAGTATTGGACAGAAAGCCACAAACTGCGACGAATTTCAAGCTCAATGAAAGATGAAATTTTGAAGATACCCAACAACATATAATTGCAGCAACAGTCATAACTCAGAATCAAATCAAGTAATCAGGTTTGACAGACTTATATCTCTATAGTTTCTGCTCTTCTGCCTATTCTGTCCAATGAGCAGAACATTTAGAGAACCGGTTTAAACTTACTACATTTCGGTTTCTGCATAGACAAAAAAATATAACCTTGTCTGTTCAACAAGACAGTTGATTTCATTTCTTTTTTTTTTACATCAACTCAATTGAAAATGGCAACAAAACCAGTCAGAGTGCCATAACCAACCAACCAACAAAACCAGCATGCAATTCCCCACAACCTGAATCATTACCACCAAAACCAACATTATCTGCAGCTATCAAAAACAAGCTGAAAGACATCTTTTCTTCCATATGAGTGAGCCCATGCGGATTTCAGCCAGAATCACTTAGCTCCAACATTTCTTCCCCTTTCCACCAGATGCAGTTGGACACCATCCTCGGCTCACAGTTTTACACAATCCCCCAGCCAGACTATTATATTTCATTTCAGTACTTCATGTCTTTCTCACTAAATTACTCCATTTCCTTCCCCCAATTCCAACAATCCCTAATCGATTTCACCCTCCTCTACATCGTCTGTTTTGTTTTCAGCAATGCTGTTTATCGGCTCGCAGCCTTCTTCCTCCTCTTCGTCGTCTTTCATAAACAAACCAAGTCGTTCCAGGGGATTGCTATCCCCATCAAATTTGAAACCACCCAACGCATCATCCTGGAGGTGATCTGGGCTTGATTCCTCCCCAGAGCTTGGTAACTGCTCAGCAGGGGGTGCATTTCTAAGCATCTCCAGGTCTTCCAGGCATTTGGAGTTCTCATTAATTTCAACTGTCCTCTCAATCTGCGCACATTATTCACAGTCCAATCTTCAATATTATCTGCAAAAATAATCATAAGAAAACATGTTCTTGCAAACCAGTACCTTGAGCAGTGCCTGCCTCGCAGCTTCTCTTTCAACCTCCCGTTGCCGCCTGGCCTCCTCGGCTGCAGCTGCCTCAGCCCTCTTACGAGCATCTTCCGCGGCCTTAACTTCTGCTTCTAACCTTGCTATCTCTGGAAAACAAACAGTTCTTATGTAACCCCATAAATTTTTCGCCACTGACCTAGGTAGTAAATAACCACCAGACGGAAAGCAAAAGCCACCTTTCTTTTTCTGCAACTCTAGTTTCTCTCTTTCTTGCCGCAGCTTGTCTGGATCCACTTTGTCACCCTGATACAAGGGTCAGATTAAACAGAACTTAGGACAAATTCCGAGAATGAGCAACAGTGATCAGATAGTGGATAAGAAATTTGAGGCACTGCAGGTGTTCTCACTACCTGCAAGAGTATCTTCTCTTCTTTAGCCTTCCATATCATACCAGAGAAACGTTTTCTCACCATAGTAGCCCTGTCATTTTTAAGAGGAGAAGCCTGCCTCTCATGTGGCGAACTTTCTCCTGGGACAATAGTGGGACTGATTAGCGAGAGACGCCCCTGAAATGAAACAGCAAAACTATCTCTTCCACATCCTCCAGCTTACCATCTTGTCGACTCTCTGACTCATCTGACCCGGGTCTACAACGGGAATTTTCTTCCAGCTGATCCAACCCACTAATAGATTCTGCAATACAAAGTTCCGTCCAGTTGAGATGCTGAAGGGCCAAAATTATCAGGAGAACCACAACAAACATATAATTAACTTTCAAAAGCATCCATTCAAACATTTGCGTTATCTTATTATATAACCTTCAATTACAAGGGAACCCTGAGAATACATTCCTTTCTATCAATATAACAGACTTAAACCCAATTCAATAGACCCTCGACAATGCATAACCATTGATGTCCAAATAACCAAAATCATTGGCTAGGCTGAAATGCAGCTGTAACAATTTCTTGTTCAACGCACTCAAGTCCTATAAGAAACAGTTGTCGAATTACATTTCCATAGTTCCTGCAGCAACTGTTACTAGTGTCTAGCATATCAAAAACACCTATTAGACACATAATCCACTTTAACGGTTCAGTTTGACACAGAATTCATTGGAAATCAATGATCAGTCACCTTCAAAAACCCATCTTCATGGAACAGCCAACCATAGCATGGCCGCAGCAAAACACATAGATCAGATTGGTAATCACAGTGACTGGATTTTCTTTGTCGACCACAGAAAAGAGCTAATTAGAAAAACAACACTTACGGTTTTTGTCCGTGAAGTGATCACCAATAATCTTATCATCCTGTTCACCCCCAGCTCCAAATTCCTCAGGAACCTATAAATATTAGTCGAGGTAATGGCAATTAAGATCATTTCAGATATAATTTCCAAACTCATGCAAATTACCAGGCATAGCTAGCTTCTGGCCACACCCTAGCACACTCATCCAACAAGAATATAAGGCATTCGGAAGTTTGGAAAACTGACGAACCTTGGATGCAGGTAATTGACTTGAAGGTTTCACATGATCGTATTCAATTTCAGAACTGCCAGAATCTACACAGGGAATGTGGGGAAGCAAAGGGAATAGAAATCCGTAAATAAATAGAATAATTTGATTATTGATGACAGAAAAAGAAGCAACTCCCTGCATGCATACTAAGCTAAATAACCAATTAAAGAAACTTAGAGAAGATCACTTCTTCTCACTGTAAATTATTCAAAACTACAGGAAATGACAGTTTAATACAACCCCCCCCCCCCCCCCAACCCAAGAATTACCTGAACTCGTAAATTTATGGCTCTCGGGGCCTAAGTCACTTTCTATCTCCACAGGTGGATAGCTTAGGCCAGGTGGCTCGTCGCCACCAATATCAACATCTTCATCAACTGGGTCGTCATCTGATACAAGAGCAAAAAAATCAACAAACAGAAGTGCTAAGATCCGAAGTTAAACCAGATAACCATTGTAAACCCAGAAATAACCTATATGCCGCTGCATTGGTGAGTTGGTTGGTGCGGATTCATTCAACAGCTGCAAAAAGGAAGAGAATAAAATAACTCCGGAGACATCCTGATGCAACATACACAATTATGAAAAATACACAATATAGGCGATGTAGTACCTCTATTTCACAAGGCTCCCCTCTAGCTAGATTCTCCTGCTTCTTTTTGGCGTGATCATCCAAGAGTTTCCTCAGAGTGAATAATGTATCATCACTGAGATCATCAATGTCTATCTCGATTTCATCTTGACCAGCATCTTGTCCACCAGAACTATTCTCTTTCAAGAAATCAATTATGTGCACAGGCATTTCAGGCAACAAAGCCTCAAGCTCCGCACTCAACTTGTACTTCTCGTCACTGGTCATCACCCGCTTTAAAGGTTCTACAGTACCTTCATGCTTGGATGAGCTTGTTTTTCTTTTTTTAGAAGATGGTGCTTCAACAGCATTGAAATGGTCGTGACGAACTGGCTTATCGGACTGACATGGCGTTTCTGACTGATATGGCTTTTCTGACTGATATGGCTTTTCTGGCTGGTATGTTTTTTCTGGCTGATATGGCTTTTCTGGCTGATATTTGGGCTCAGTCTTCGGCAATTTCTTCTCTATAAGTTTCCATCTCGTTTCAAAATCTTTGCTAAGGGTCTGAGCCATTTTATGGACATCATTGGTCTTAGGATTGTACAGCATAGCATTACTGAAGGTCAGCCTGACATCTTCCGCAAACTCCAATGGGCTTGAGTACAATCCTTTCACTATATTGCTCTTTATAGTTCCTAAATCCATCGGACGCTTAATAATAGTGAAGTAATCAGGGATGTTTAGCATCTCGACATCAACTGGTGAATTGAAGATATAAGCATATTGATGAGACATCAAACGACCCAACAAAGATCCACACTGTTTCATCAAGAGTGCATTTCCCGAATTTGATGTTGTTGGTTCCCTCACAGGTTGTGGCTTCAGTTTTCGCACAGCACTTCCTTTATTACCATGACCAGAAGTAAGAACTGAGGATTTCTTATGACTTCCCATTGGCGCCCCATTCGGTTTACTAGTACCATTGAGAATGTGATTAGAAGAATGAGCAACACCGCCTCCCCTGTCCACAACTTTCTTCTGAAAGATACGGATCTGTTCAAGCTCAGATCTCAACTTTAGAGCAAGATCCTTTCTTTCAGATGAAGACATTTTGGCAGAAGCAAACACCTGTGTAGGTACCCCAAATGTCTCTCGTTTATTAGAATTCAAGTTCACGAATTTCCTTGCTGGAGCATTATAATTCTCCATGTCAATTTGTCCAGAACTTGCTGATCCCTCAAATTCACCAGCTGCACTTAGTGAGCTTCGGTAGTAAGCTCCACGGAAAGTATCACTCTTCACCATTCTACCTACTCCACAAACGCACTCTGCAATTCCCTTGAACAACAGGGGCCCATTCCATCAAATCCAAAAAAAAAAACACAACATTCAATCTTAAAACATGTAACATTTTCCACAAATCAGTATGGTCACTTGAAATTCCAGAAAGGGATAAAAGCCAATGAAACCAGCGCACGGAAATCATCAATTTTGAGAAACATCCAGATGAAACCATGAAGCAAATTGATGATGGAAGAAAAGGAAGAGAGAAATCAACTTCAAACCAACAGAAACCCCTTTTTTCAAATCCACCAAAACACAACCCGAATTTTTAAACCCTAACCGCGAATCCAATGAAAGCGAAACAAATCTCGAATCATATAAAATGAAAAATCCAATTACCAGCAACTGTCTGGGGTTGTTGCTATGTTTCCTCCTCAACCCCCCTAAACCAGAGCAGGCGAAGCAAGCTTCAAACTTCACAACTTGAATAGCCCGACAATTGAAACCCTAAACCCCCATCAAATCGAAGGGGGGGGAAACCAAACAAACCCTAAATCGATGGCTTGAAAGAACCGCGAGCTTCAAATCGATTCAGCTCCTCACCGAACGAACAAACAGAAGAGAAGCAGAAGCAGCTCACACTCCACACGCAGTGTCGAAGGCGCTTAGGCGGTGGTTGCTCGAAGAACCCTAGCGAGAAACGAAGAAGAAGAGAGAGCGCGCTAAAAAAAGAGAAGGAACGACAAAAAGAGTCGGGCTTGATTAATTAATGACTCCCCCCTTCGACAAAATAACGAAAAGGGAAATAAATAGCCACCGACTTATTATTTATATGAAATTGGTGGCTGGACATGGGCCGTTCGATTACTGTCAGAGTAATCTGACGGGTTTGTATAAGTTTGGACCCTAGCCGTCGGATATTAAAAATAGTACTGAATCTGGCGGGGGTGTGGCTCTGTAGTGCTGTCGTTTGTTTTGTTTATTAACTCTTATCCCAGTCTGCAATTTAAGCTGTGAGTAAATTTATTTACATTCATCTTTGATCTCAAGTCTCATCGACAAGTAATTCTCTCCATGCCACTAACCAGTAACCGCAGCTCTGGATTTCATCGAGTGAGGTTTCATTTTTGTTATTAAGAAATGACACAATTATATATAGTATGGCAGTACACACTATACAATCCGTAAGCAAATTTGCGGGTTTTTTTTATGTATCGGAGGCAACGATTCTTTTTATATACAAAGATATAAGAGGGTTATAATGAAGGAGGAATACAATACAAAAGCGAAAGAAGATTGGAAGTGTTTAGATAATAAAAAGTCTCATGTGCCAATAGATAAATTGTACAGTTATCAAAATAAAAAATATGAGCAAAACACACTAATGGCGAGACTCTATAAGTAACTGCCCCACACGAATATTTGACGCGGAATAATTTATAAGACACACAGCCTCCGTAAAATCCGAAAAGACGGAGAACGACTCCAACTAGCGAACATCTCGTCACGGTTACAATTAAGCCCGGAGTGATGAATTTCGAAACCTTCTCAGAAATAATGGATTCCGGCCCCAGTTGAAGGGAGATGTCGAATCTGGGCCTGGGAGTTGCGGGCCATTAGGCTGCAAAAACTATCAGAGAGCTAAACAAGGCATTGTGGATCCATAACCGGCCCTCTTTTACAACAAAAAAGCCCATGTTATTCGGCTTTGTATGGACATTTCAATAAAATTGGCTACTTCCCACTTGGTTCTGCTAAAAAGCTGTCATTCACTGCTTGCTTTCCTCCCATTCCCACTGATTCAATTATTTATCATATACAAGTCTAGTGTATACCAATTGATTGTGGCTAATGGATCCATATCGTTCTTTACGTTTGGGTTATGTACAAAACCGTTTCATATGTATCATAAATAACTTTGTTGTCCTTTTTGTTATTGAATGAAATAAAAGAGTATTTATGATCGGTTTCGTCTAAACGTCTGTAAACTCCGCTGGCGTGACGTCGTGTTTGGCTCCACTTTATTTGATGTGATTGCTCCATATCAGCAAAAAAACCAAACCGGCAATTACCCGATGGTTTGTTGTTCGATTTAACACTCTATACTTGTTCAAAAACATCAAAACATTCATTACAGACTACCGAAAAGAGGTTGAAGAGTAGCAATCTATGGTAGGGGTACTGGTGGGGAAGAGGTTGAGATCGGAAAGTGAGAGGAAGACGGACGGTTTGTTCGATTTTGAGTATGGTTTCAAAATAGTTGGATGATCCGTTACAGTTCACATAGACAATTTAAGTGACTCAATTTGCTAACTAGATATATTTAACGAAATATTTGAATGTAACTTTATTTTTGGATGAACGTGTTACATACGATAACAAAAGGGACTAAAAGGTTACAGACGATACACAAGGGGTTGTTTTGTACATAGTTGAAACGTAGAAGACAATTTCGAGCGATTGGCCAAAATTGTATACCAAGTGATTGTCAAAAGATATAGGTTTCCATGTCCAATATAAGTTGAGTGGGCTTGGCAACGGGGAGGTTCGGGGATGGCTATGGCATATACCCATTACCCATCAAATACCCAGCCAACGCGGTTATTAACCGTCAAACTCGGTGAAATTATGATCGATTAAGCGATCAGAATTGCCAAGTCTAGTTGAGCCTAATGGACTTTATTATAAAAAGGGTCACATATATCATAGGTGACACTCTTATATAAGGAACATAACAGGATTGAGAGTCCTTGCAAGTGCCACATATGAGACATGATACTTCTATCTCGAGTTATGCGTAACATCATCGGAAAATTTCATATCGGAAAATGAAGGAGAGATATGCATGGAATATAAGTAGCAACCCGACCTTAACAAACATGACCCTTTTTTAAGTGTAGTAATGAATGAGTTCTTATAAGAAATATATGAAATTGAACATACTCATACCGCATCAGCTTAGAGATGAGTGACCTACTACAAAAATCAAATAGATTAAAGAATGATTTTATACTCTTTTTATGGCCCATTTGATTTGACTTAAATTAAAAGTTGATCGATCTGACTTAAAAATACTTATACAATTAATAAAATATGAAATAATAATTAATAATTAAAATGGTACTATCTCACTAAACCAAATCAAGATCAAGCCGTTACAAAGAGATGTGGCAGAATCGATGATTGTCTATAATGATTAATGGAAGGGAGATTTCAAAACTTAGGGTTTGGTGATTGGATTAGTGGATATAGGGTTTGATATGATTTGGGATGTACGAGTGATAAATCTAATATGGTTTGATGCACTAAGTTGAATTGATATAAATTGAAAGTTTTGAGTTGATTCTGGAAATTAGTAAATACTTTGATCACAAATACACATATATTTATATATTTTAAGAGGTTTATACTGAATAAAAGTTCGACCGTGTTTTGAGGAAATAAATAATAAGGTGTTTTTATTTAAAGTTTTTTCTAGCCGTCGATCTAAGATGAAGATTTGTAGTGAGTCATGGAGAAGTGACGGTAGGAGAGACCGATCCAACGAGACCGGACTATATAAGTGTGAAATCTGAAGAGAAAGAAGGGAGGAATGAGAAGAAGAATGGAGGAGTTATTTATTTAGATTTTAAAAAAAAATTCATTTTCTTTATAATTATTTATTATTTTCAGATTCTGTATTTATTGTTATGTATTAGATTCATTTTATAGGGAAATTTCTGATATTTTTTAGAATTATTATTTTCCCTAGATTATATGATGCCTCTTGCTTTTGTTTCAGTTCACTTGGATGGAAAAATTAACAAACTCATTAAGTACATGTATTTGTTTTAAAGATTCACGTAGATTCAGTACACATTTGAATGGCTGGACTAAATTTGTTTATGAGCAAGAAGACAAGAATGACGATTGCAGACCACTCATTCTAGTCTTATATCAGTTATCTATATTTCTTGCTCGTAAGAAATCATTTAGACCGATCTTGTTTGTGTAGGTGAAAATAGTGAGAGATTTTGGATGATTTGGACTCTAAAATATTTAAATTAGAGATTTCGTCAAATAAACTGTTTGGATTACAATTAATTGGACGAGAATGTTAGAGAATTGAATTATTTGTGTGGCCCCTAGAGATTTTGAGCTCATATTGTTAGAGAATTTTGGGAAAATTCATTATATTTTATTTCATTTTTGAATTTTCTAGTCCCAACAATCACCTAAAATGACACATCCCAACGTTATATTTCTTAATATAGCATGACCTTTATATTACTCCAGCTATTTGAATTCTTTTCCTACGAATTCACCTCCACAAACGACCTCTTAAAGTAAACGTAGCTAGAGTTCTAAGAGACTTTATGGATTTTTATAGTTTTTTTAATATGTCTAGAGATAATTAGATTGTGTAGGTATAATAAGATCACATAAATTTAGATTAAAATTTCCCTTCTCGAAGTTCAATCTTATAGTTGAATTATGAGGTAAGAAAAAAGTAAAATTATTTACCAACTACTGTAATGTAACAAGTAAGGTTAAGATTTCAATTCCCTACGATCATACCCTCTTATCAAGAAAAAATATGAGTTGTTAAAAAAGAATGAACGCAGCAAAACAAAGAATATATTAGAAAATAATCGCTACATATCGTCTGTATTTTACTTTGTGCAATGCATATTTTGATAATTAGTATTGACAATAAAAAGTATTGTTTCTACAAAACTGCGTTAATAAGATAATGAATGCTTTTTTTAATATATTAAACTAATTTATTTGAAGAGTTGTATTCTATATTTATAAAAATAAAATGCGTTAATTGAAAATAAAATGTGTTCATAAACATATCTATCCGATCAACCTAGGTTATTTCAGATTAAATAATACATTGCCAGTTCTCATAATAGGAAATAAAATGCGTTTATAAAAGTAGATGACATGGAAAAATGAATTGTGTAAGTAAAAATGACATGTATGAAAATACAGACTGGTTTAATAAAAAATTAACTATATGAAAATATGAATTGCAAACAAAAATGATGTGAAAATATGGATTGCATGATAGACTACAAATAGACATAGAGAAAAAAACAGACTGCATGATAGTTAGTAAATACGCAACGTACGAATTATTAGAGGTACACAAACAAAAGGATGATGTTTAAATAAATTATTTGAAGATTTTATTATACATTTATATAAATATATGTAACACATTAATAAAAAATCGAATGTGTTAGTAAAAAATATATGAAAACATGGACCACGTTAGTAAAAAGTGGATTGCGTGAAAATGTGAACTATTTAGTAAAAAATAAACTATATGAAAACAAGAATTGGTTAGCAAAAAATGGATTGTACGAAAATATGACTAACGTATTAAAAAAAGGATAACATGAGAATATCAATGAAAAACAGACTGTGTTGGTAAAATACGCACCACACCAATTACACAAAGAAAAAAATGGTATATATCAATCGGCAAAGAGAAGCTAAGAATTGAAATAAAACATTTTAATGTGAATTTAGTCACATCTCAAACATGTAGATTTAACATACCAATGTTCGTTTTGGGGGGGTTGTGGTAAAGTTGAAAATTACCAAAAAATTAAACAAAACTTAAATCTTTTTTTATAACTTGATTTATAATTAAAGATTCAATAATTCATAACATGATGTCAAAATCTTTAAATAGCACTCTTCATAAGCTTTGGTTCCATATATAATGCTAGTGATAAAAAATACAAAACCAATATCAAAATCTCTCCTAATAATTTAAACTATTGGATTGGACAGATATATATATATATATATTAAAAAAAACCATTTTAGCTTTCTATATACGTGTTAAGGTTTAATAAGAGTCCATTATATTGTTAAACAATGCAGTTCCAAAACCAGAAGCAGACAAAATTTAGAAAGAATGTTTATGCAAGAAACCAAGTGATCATAGAAGCTTCAAGCTAACATTTTACGACACCGTAGCAGAGCCAAACACAGACCCACAAATATGACATGCACACACAACATTGGTCTATTTTTTCCAGTCGACAACTGACACTTGCACACAAGAAACGAGCCCTTTAATCTTATCCCTACGTACAACTTTATCAAAACGACAACTAATTACTAATAATACCCCCTTTTGATAGAGAGCATCATCCCCATTAGAGAGAGATCAGTACTACTTAGTATATACAATTGCACGAAAATTATAACACAACCTCATCATGTCTCAGGTGCTAGTACTCCAAATGTTGTCGTCTCATACACAAAAAAACAGACACACACATGTAACACAACCTTCTTCTTACCTTTGTAGCCCCCCTAATTAGAGACCAAGTTTGAGGGCAACCTTAACATCCAATCTCCAAGCAAACCCCTCGCCACGTTCCATTTTCCACACATCACATGGAACCCTCATATACCACCATTTCCACTCATCTTTACTATTACTATGATGAACTCTAAACTTGAGCCCTACCCAGCAACTAAATGGCACTTGGTAGCTCTCCAAGTACGGCCTTACCTTCTCAGCAACCGCCAACCTCACTATTACCTTGTTGGGAACCTTATCGACTCTACCGGCCATCTCCCTGTACGCTTCATTTACCCACACCACGTTCCCCTCACCGTCTGATACAAACACTGGACACGTGTCCTCATCAAGATCCTCCTTCCCTAACAACCCTTTGTTATTCCTCTCCATGCACTCCTCTACCACCCCTTCCTCCGCCGTCACCCACGTCTCCACCGCCTCATCCTCCACCTCAGATCTACCACCACCACCAACACCCTCCGCCGTTATTACTCTCTCCGGCGGAAGCAGCTGGAGCGTCATCCGATCTGATGCCTCTTCTTCTTCTTCACCTAACTTATTATTATTATTATTATCATTATCTTTTTTGTTGTTCTTCCTTCTGGCGGCCGTAACCCTTACGTACTTACGCTTCGTCCTTACCTTGGGAAGCGGTCTGGATCCGGCGGAGCCGACGCCGGCGGCTGGTTTTGGAGCGATGGGGCGGAATCTGAGCATCATCCGGTTGATTATCGTTGACTCATCTTGCACCGATCCCCCATCTGTGAAGTTTGTCAGTCGGAACTTTTCCCCTCCTCCTCCGCCGTCCATGTAGGTTGCTTCTGTCCGACGGCGGCGTCCGGATGCCAAAGGATTTGTTTCTTCCTTTTTTCTTGCGGAGGAATTTTCTGTTTTTTTCTATATGGGGAGGTGTAGTGAGAGAGAGAGAGAGAGAAGATGGACGATAATCAAAGGCAAATAGGGTCCGGAGGAGGAACCCCGGTGGCCGGATTTGCTTTCACCACGTGTCCCTCAGCTTTGAGTCCGACATCCAATTAAATTATTTATATTGTTTTAATTAGCCAATCATAAATATTTACGTTAATGAAAACGTACCTACCTGAATTATCTATAGTAATACGATTATTTTGTATCAAAACGTATTAGTATTGGCCCGACATTTTATGATATGGTCAGATGTGTTACATGTACTAAAGTAGATCTAAAAATATGAATAAATAGTTATATTTTTTGTTTTTAAGAATAAAATCACACTCAGACTGTCAGACGGAGCCAATAATACTAATAATTTCAGTTTGGAGAAAATGGGAAGAAAAGAAAGATGGGAAATAATGGTGGGGCCCGACGGGAAAGTGAGGGGCTGAGAGCATAATGTGGTGTGATTGGCTGAGCGAAATACGGCCAATAGGAGAGGGGAGCGTGTCGAGTGAAGCTGTCATAATGTTGGGACACGTGGGGGGATTTTGGTGGAAAAGGGGGATTGTTTTTGTTAAAATCAATCGGGTGGGTTGTGTCTTTTCATAAATGGACACCTGTGCGAATCTCATGACTTTGTGTCCATCTCTCACCTGCTTTATGCTTTGGTTGGGTGAAAAGTTGGACACGTAAGGAGTTGTTGTTTATGAGACGACAGGTTATTAGGCTGGATTGATGCATTGCTCCCACCAGTTGATTACTTGAATGGTTGAATGTTGAAACCAGAAAGAAAAAAGACCGTTGGTTTTGAGAATGGAATTACCAGACTTCTTCTGTCTCGTGCCTCTTGGACTGGATTGGTTAGGAAACACTGGTTCTAGTGCTTGCTTGCTTGAGTTAAACGCTGATCTCTGCAGTTTGAGACCATTTCAAGTGAAGCTCTTTTGGATGTGAAATCATCACACAAGGTATTAAAGGAGGCTATATCCCGTCTAAAACAGGGTTTACGGAAACGAGCATCATGTTATGAAAATGGTTGGTACAGGTACAACTTTTGTAACGGTCGCTACCATCCCCCAACGTCGCAGTTGTTCGAGCTCAACTGAGATCGAACAGTTCGTCGGAGGTTTGCAGATCGATGTGTACAGAGAAGGTTATAAGGCTGGTGGGTTCACAGGAGCAAACAACGAGACAATTAAAGATGAAGACAGTACTAGTGTCATCATGCAGCAAGATGCGAAAGACGAGATATTTCATGAAGTTGGTGTTGGCAGAGGATTGTCAGGCGCATTGAAGCTGCTTCATGAGCGGGGAGGAGCACTCAAAGAAAGCATCAACTTGGATTCCGTGAATCGGTTTAAGGATATTCGTATCGAGAGGGAGACGAATTTGGCAGAATTATGACTCCAAAACAGTCATTTAGGGCCTTGTGTCATGGATTCCATGGCAAGATGCCTGGGTAAAGGAAGCAGCAGAAGCGCATCAAGCTATATAAGCGAGAACTGAAGAGCAGAAAAGACAGAACTATAAGTTAAGTTAAATCTGTCTATTGATCTTAGTTTCAATATTTATATTACTGTTTTTCCCATTTGGATATATAAATGCATTTAGATGATTGCTATATGATTAATGAAAAGTTTATTGTCTAATGAAGATATATAGCAGGAGGAATCCATCTGCAATCGTGAGTCTGGACATAGCCAGCTTTCACCAGCAGCTCGTCAGCTTCTGCAGGCCCTCTGCTGCCATGTTCGTATGAAACCGTCTTCAGCTCGCCATTGTCGATCCTGTGCAGTACTGGTGTGAAGATCTGCCAAGCAGCCTGTCATTTTAAAACATCCCATGATGGTGTGAGTCTATCTAATCAACTGTTCTATGTGTTCTTTTATTTGTGTTTACCTTCAACTCATCTCTTCGAACAAAATGTTGCTGATCCCCTCTGATCCTGTACAGTAGAAAAGCAATCAGTTTTCACAAATTGCTTCACAATTCGACGTGAAATTTTAGGGCGTTACATATCGAGAATGAGGAGTTCGTAAGCATCAGGAATGGTGACGCCTTGATAACGTTGTTTATAGGACAAGTCTAGTTCGCTCTGAACCGTTGACATCTCCAGTCCAGGCTGTTTAACCTGTAATATTCATGCAGCATTATGAAGAAACACTTGAGACAAAAACTCTGATTGAGTTTCCAAATTTGCACTTACTGCAAGTTTCATATACATGGCTTCCGAGGGTTGCAGCCTCATTACAAACTCATTCCTACCTTGATTTTTGCCTAAGAAAAAAAGCATGCTCATTTTAAATGATTCATCAAATGAGTGACAAACAAACGACCGAAAGTCTGCATTTTTAGGGTTGAATCATGTGTCATACATTTGAATATATCACCAGGAACATCCTTGAACTGTATACGAATATCTGCCTTCTTTGAACCCAGTGCTTTCCCTGCCTTTAGAATGAAAGGCACACCTTCCCATCTTTCGTTGTGGATTCGTAGGACGATAGAAGCAAATGTCGGGGTGTTGGAGTCGTCAGGGACCGTTGGTCATCTCTGTAGCCATTGTATTGTCCTATAACAACCTCTTCGTCTTTGATCGGCTCCACAGACTGAAGAACCTGAAATTTTTATCCTACTCGTCAGGAACAGATGACTAACTTTAATAAAACAACGAAGTTTGGAAATATTCCTTTTCAAGCTGAAACAATTTCTGGTGTCAGGAAATGTGTGGAGGTGAGAATGGTTCACCTTGAATATTTGGGAATAACAGACCTTTAATTTTTCATCCCGAATATGCTCAGAGCTCAAAGAGACTGGCTTTTCCATGGCTACGAGGCAAAGAACCTTCGAGCAATGACGAATCAACAGTCAGTTGATGATGTTCTTCATACATGTGTAAGTTTGCCAACAAAAACCGTACAATCTGGAACGAAATCCGTAATAATCATGCTCTACTTACTTGCAACAGGTGATTTTGAATGATGTCTCTGATAATTCTGCAGGTGGGAAACGGAAAGAATCATGTCAAATCCTGACTCAATCAAACCAACTTCCGGACTACTGCATATCACTATGAAAATGTCAACTTTAAGCTCAAGTTTATTCTGAACTCTTTTTTCATGGTACTTTCTGAGTTCTTGAGCTTGGTCAAAGTTCATCCTATGTCAACTTAGGAAAACTCAAATGTGCATCATTACCCGTATTCATCAAAATATCCACCCCGGCCTTCAGAAGGATAGTTGTAAAGAAATGTTCTTGATTCGTTCACCTGGACATTGTCAATGTTATCTCGGTTCCATAAGGGTAAGAACAAGCGATTTGCAAAGCGAAGCACCAACCTCAAGATTGAACCAAAAAGCATGATGGAAAGAACCTATAACATGAATGTGAATAATATTCAAATCATACCAAATTCTGAACCAGTTCTTTTCCCAAGTAGTGATCAATGCGGTAAATCTGATGTTCCTCAAACGGCTCTCCTATCTGTGCACTGAGTTCCTCTGCAGTTTCCAAGTCCTTGCCGAATGGTTTCTCAACGACAATTCGGGTCCAGCCACCACGATCAGCTGTACAGTTATCAACCAAAATTTAGGCCATTAGTGAAAGGTTACCACCATATCTACCAAGTAAAGCATGCAGACTCCTAGCTACTTACATTTGCTCATACAGTATTGTTTGATCATGTTGCAGACAACTGGATAAACTGATGGAGGAAGTGCAAAATAGAACAATCTTCTGCTAGACCCAGCTGCACTGTTTTTGGACTCTTCATGCTCTGAAATTTCCTTATCCAGAAGTTTAAACCCTTCGTCGGTATCGTAAGACCCGCTCACATACTTAATCTGCAGAGACAAGGCATTGAAAAGATGCCCAATTGCTAAGTATGTGACTTAGTTTGGCCCTACTTGGCTGAGCTTCTCTCACGCTGCCACCCTAATTCAATCATTAATAACGTCTTTAACTGTAAATTTCATTGTTTTTTCCCACTAATAAACTGCACTTTTTCTGTAGAGATCAATGCTCAGACAAGCTTGAAAACTATTTGTTAAAACATTTATTTCATAATCGAAATTCTTATTACACGCACGCGCCAAAGAGCACCTCAGTAAAACAACATCAGATGGGCCAGAAACAACAATCCGTATGACACAAGAAACCCCCCCCCCCCCCCCCCCCCCCCCCCCAAACACACCCAGATAACCCAGTTATTAATAAGTAGAAATCTCTGTTACAGCTTCTGAAAGCAACTTGCTTTTCGTTCTTCTTCATAGAGTTGGGGGAATCCAAATGTAGCCATGGGTTTGGACGTAACCGGCTTTCTCTAACAGCTCATCCGCCTCTGCAGGACCCCTGCTGCCTGGTTGGTATGGCATCGGCTTCATCTCCCCATCATCAATCCTATGCAGAAGTGGTGTGAAGATCTCCCATGCAGCCTGTTCAATCATAAAAATAGTACATATGTATAAACCATGGAAAGCTTTATCTTATTCTCAGACAAAGATGTACTTCAAAGATTGTGGTTGCGAATGTTCTTACCTTCAACTCATCTCTACGAACGAAATGCTGCTGATCGCCTCTGATTCTGCAAAAGTGAATGACAACCTATGAAGATCGGTTCTACGATCTTTTGGGACAGATAATTCAGAAAGTAAGAGGAGGGTTGGATTACGTGTCGAGAATGAGGCGTTCGTAAGCCTCTGGAATGGTGACATTTTGGTAACGCTGCCTATAAGACAAGTCTAGCTCACTTTGAGCTGTTGACATATCCAATCCAGGCTGCTTAACCTGCATATATTGGATGGGAGTCTTGAGCAAACTTGAGGGTTGCCAAGTGTGTAAGCAATATGGACCAGTTACCGAGTTATGGACATACTGTGAGTTTCATGTACATGGCTTCCGATGGCTGCAGGCGTATCACAAATTCATTTCTTCCCTGCTTTTTACCTAAACATGGACAACAAAAGTCACACAACAGAAGAGCCAAATAAAGCTTAAGAAGCAACCTAACAAGAAGAGAAATGTTTCAGCATTTCACTATTATGAAGATTAAGCATAGGAATACTGACAAAGCAGTGCATAATTTAACAAGTTTGATATCGTACATTTGAATATATCACCGGGAACATCCTTGAATTGAATTCGGATCTCAGCCTTTCTGGAATTTAATGCTTTCCCTGCCTTCAGGATAAAAGGGACACCTGCAAAGCAATGTACAAAATTAATAAGCAGAAGGTAAGGTAAGTTGTTTTGTGGGATAATCTGTAAATGGAAAGTTCAAATCAAAATCAAATGATATTTCATGAAATGTGAAGCTGAAAGTACACACCTTCCCATCTCTCATTATGGATTCGTAAGACAACAGTAGCGAATGTCGGGGTGTTAGACTGATCCGGAACAGTTGGATCATCTGTATATCCATTGTATTGCCCTAGGACAACCTCTTCATCATTAATTGGCAGCACCGATTGAAGAACCTGAGATTCTTCAAGTTATCAGTACAATCACATAAGCAATTCCAAGAAAGAACTATGGATCGGATCATTGAATGAAAATGTTGTAGGTTGATATGCTTGAATGTGGTACTGTACGACCAAAATCACATTCAGAACACACATACCTTGACTTTCTCGTCACGAATGTGTTCCGGCTTCAAAGAGACAGGCTTTTCCATTGCAACGAGACAAAGAACCTTCCAATAATAAGGAAAAGCCACTTGAGATACTCACAAATGTAAATTTCACAATTAGACCACAATCATTTTTTGTGCATAATTGTCAGACAAAATAGGCTATAGCACATCGCTTACTTGTAACAGGTGATTTTGAATGATATCACGGATGATTCTGCAAGAAAGCAGAAGAGAAGCATGATTACCATTTTAGGAGGAGAAGCATGAATGCTTACTGCATGTTAAATGTTGACTAGTTGAAGTGTGGACATAGCATGAATGTCAACTGCAGAAATCTAGAAAAAGATCCTTCTTTGGCCCATTGAAAACTTAATTCTCATTCCTCAGAGTGTCTGAGGCATTTATCTCTATCAGAAGTAGGGACAAAAAGTCTGCAGATCCAACTCTATCTTCAACAATGTAAATCCACCAAATGAAAGCATGGGCAGCACTGATTGTGCTTTTCAATAACCAAATGATTGATCTATCTCGAGTCTTGAGAAGAGAAAAAACAACTATGCATACCCGTATTCATCAAAATATCCACCACGACCTTCAGTTCCGAAATCCTCACGGAAAACAATCTGCCGAAAGGGAAAACCAGTAAGATTGCAACTCAGTGTTCGATAATAGACTAATCAGTACAGATGAGACTAAGAGGAGGAAAGTAAGATTCACACCTGGACATTCTGAATGTTGTCTCGGTTCCAGAGAGGTAAAAAGAAGCGATTTGCAAAGCGAAGCACCAACTACAAGATAGCAAACAAGAAGTCCAGAACATCATACATAAGCATTAAGACAAAGGAACCAATGGGATTAAGGAGTTACATATTCAGATACCATACCAAGTTCTGCACCAATTCTTTTCCCAGATAGTGGTCGATACGGTAAAGTTGAGGTTCCTCAAACAAGTCCCCGATTTGGTTACTCAGTTTCTCTGCAGATTCCAAATCCTTGCCAAATGGCTTTTCAACGACAATGCGGGTCCAGCCACCAAGATGAGCTACATGATTCACCAAAAATACCATAAACAAGAGCTTGACAACATATGATCGAGAAACACAAAGAACTACACGATTATAGCAAAGTGAGAACCACAACATGGCATGATGCAATAAGGAAATGAATGCCTTTGATCAGTTTAACTTACATTTGTTCATACAACAAAGCTTGATCATCCTGCAAACCACTGGATAAACTGACGGAGGAAGTGCAAGATAAAACAATCTCCTAGATGACCCTTCTGTGCTATTTTTGGATTCTTCATGCAGCGAAATTTCCTTATCCAACAGATGAAACCCTTCCTCAGTGTCATAAGAGCCACTAACATATTTGATCTGAAAAAATTCTCTTTACCCGTTAACAAACTTTACACTGCTGTGGGCCATAATAAAGCAAATCCACACAAAAGGGCCATAACTAACCAGTTGTAAGAACTTGGATACATCCTCAGACTTCACCGAATCCTTTTCAAGATAACTGCAAACAGCATGGAATCCAATTGAATAACCATTGTTATGATGCATGGTTGCATATGAAAGAAAAAAGAAAATGCAGATATTGATCATAACACAGCTAATGTTCTCACCTACGAATGCGATTTCTAAGATCATCATCAGAGATCTTAGTCCTTGCATATCCAAAGATGTGAACTTCATTTGATTGGAGAAATCCCTGAAACCCCATAAATAAAACATTCTTTAAGTAATTCACTACAAACAACCAACAAGCTAAGAAAGTGACAGAATCATAAGAATAGAATATATGTAATTACCTGACGGTAAAGATTGAAAAGAGCAGGGAAAGTCTTCTTCTTGGCAAGATCACCAGAAGCACCAAGCACAATGATTGAGAGGCACCCAGTTTCAGGGACATCCAACTCAACAGGCTCGCTCCTGAAACTATCTCTCTTCTCCATTATCCATTGATCTCCGCTTCCTCCCATTTCTGATCACTGGATAACTTCTCTCTACAAACTTGAAGACCAAATCAGCAGCTAACCAAAAACCCAAAAAAAGATCCAAAATTCAGTTCCTTTTCCTCGCCTACATCACGAAACAAACAACAAAGTGGCAAGATTCGGAAGCAAATTATGCAACCCAGAAAAATCAGAGAAACAAAATTGGCAAGCATTTCTAACCTTAGTAGAATGTTGCAGGAAGAGTAGTAGGTCGGAACTGATTGATCTAAGAAGGAGTGGAAGAAAGCAAGAGATGAAATAAAAAACTTGATTCACTTTCTCCCTTTTTCGTGCAATTTGGACTTTATTTTTGACGGGGGTTGAAATAAATAGACGGCAGCTCACCAACCTCTCCTTTGATTCCTCTGTATTCTCTGCGTCAACAGTCAGCAGACAGGGAAGGGAAGCCGCCGTGGAACAAAGTTCAGATTTGGTCCTCAAAGTCTTGACTGTTTGGACATTTGAGGACCTTGAAAGCGGGAAATGATCAGTTGAAGGAAATTGTGTGTTTGTTTTTCCAGTTAGGTGTTCTCACCAAACCTTTGGAAGGAGAAGAAATAGGAATTGGACGTTGAACAAATCACGTAGATTGCGACATTGACCCACCTACTACCATAATTATTTAATGATCATGTTGATGAAATATGATTGCATAATTAAATTGAGGGTGTACGTTGCCAATTACAATCGAAAATTGAAATCAATGCCCTCAAATTGAACGGTGGATTTTGCCGTGACTCCTCGATCTTTTCAAAATTCGTAACAATTCAGGTTTGATGCATCATGGTTGATTTTATACTAAATTATCTAATGCTTAAATCAATAGAAATAATTAGTGATGAAATCAAAGGTGAGCAACACCCATAATTATATCAAATTGATAAAATTTCAAAATTAAAAATTTCATTTAATGTACTTTCGAATTTTGGTCAATATATTTTTAAACTCACGATAAAACTTCAAATTTTAACAGGGTCTTAAAAAAATTCTAGTTCGGTGATTAGGAACAACGGTATGTAAAGGAATATTTAGAATATTCTGCTAGAATATATTATTCTTAATTTTCTTGCCAACAATGTCACATGATATTATTTGATTTAACTGTACCGAAGAAGCATGGAAGGCGCACAATTAAGCCGCCATCAATATTTTAATTTCTTTCTTCTGTGACTATTTCTAGAAAACGCATCAAATGTCAACAAAAGAGTTTGAAAATTAATTTCCACTTCCACTAGCAGCAGAATCTCTCAAAAGAAGAAAGACAATATGAGAATCTTGCAGTTCACCCACCCACCTGCTTTCCCGCACGGCAAACTCGTTAAATATCGCTGTAAAACTGTGATTGCTAGATGGTAATATAATTTCATCACCGACATTGTAACATTGTTTAATCCCATTACGCAGTTTCAAGGATCAAACCAGTACAACAGAGAACACTAAGGAGACGATCCACCAGTCCATGTATTCACAAACCATCATCATCCACCCTGCACTTTAGAGCTGAAACAGAAACTGATACAATTCCTTTAAAGCAGCAGTAAATGCCCATTCTGACAACAAACTCCAGAATCAAACTCTAAACCCACGTCCCAGATGGCTTCATTCCTTCCATAGCGCATTTCTTCACGAGGCTCACAACCATCATTTCATCCACTTTGGTTTCACGAGCTTTCTCTCGGCAGGCTTACGCTCTTGGGGAGGAGGTGCAGCAACAGTAGGCTCCGTCGTTGCTGGTTCTGAGGCGGTATGAACAGGCTCCACTAGTTCCGGTATGATCTCCAGCCCTTTCAAAGACATAATCTCTTCTTGTAGATACGGACCAGACGTAACAGCTGCATCATCTCCTGTTAATATAAGGAAACGGATCGAGCATGTTCAGTTATTGACCATCACTCTCATGAACAATGACCGTGATAGATATTTAAGCACTGTATGGCAGAGAAATTTTAAGAACATGAAATTACCTTTAGGTAGATCATATGCGAAATACACAATTGCACCAGGAATGAAGCCTGCTGAGTAGAAATCAACCGAGAGGTCTTTGATTTGCTTCTTTGGAGGAGTTGTGACTGCAACATATTACCAATTTGGAATTGACTTAGCCTCGCATTTGTCAAAAGGTTCAGAAGTTTACATGTAAAGGCTAAATTCAGAAGTAGAGATCAATAGCCTTTTCACTACTTACAAAGATAGAATGGTACTTCTGAGTGAGTAACGACTTTAGCAAGAAGGTCGAATAGGCTCTGCAGCTGTTCTGACGATTGAAATGGCACCTCCAGTGTGATGTTATCAGGAAACCGAACTCTGATAACAGCCTGATTATAGTAAAAGGTCAGCAGTTGAAAAGTATAACCAAAGTGACTAGGTGACTGCGAAATGAATGACATTGTTTGAGAGAAATTCAGTCTTCACAAGCAAATATTTCAGCATTCATATATCTTATAGAATGTTGTAGCTAAGGATATTAATTAAAAGAAAATCCACTGACAAACTTTGTCATTCTCCTAAACAAAAAAGACAGACCTTTGTTATTCTTGACCTGCGAGCTGCTTCTTCAGCTTCACGGAGTTTTCTCGTCTTCAAAGTTTTATCTGTTCAAAATTTACCGACAGTCTTAAGGCTTGTCCAGACAAGATTTCACATGAGTAAACAGGTATATCTTTGGCCAGTTAGACACCACATTCAGCTTTCATTAGAGAATTATACTAACTCGACTATTAACTGCCTAGTTGCATTTGCAATGACAGAAATAACTCCAATTAAGTGGAATCCTTCAAAGCAGGCTAGTAGCTTATTCATCAAATGCAGGTAGTAAAAGGCATTACCGTCTTTCTTTTTCCCAAGAGTACGATAATAGTCCTCCGCTGTGAACTCATAGTAGTCATCTGCCTCATCTGTCAATAAAAAAAGATGAAGAATATAGAGATAAGGGGAAAAAGAATTACTATCACACACTGGCTTAACTTTGTGTTCAAACACAAGCAAAGGAATTTGTGGTTTATACCATCATTAGACACCTGACTTGGGGATGCAGAGATTGGTGAGGTTTCAAATACACGAAGATCTCGCCCAAACTTTTCTTTCACAGCAGCAAACTTGGCCTACAATTCCCATCAAAGGCAAAAAATAAGTTCCAGTCCACAAAGTAAACAGACATCGTTAGCAACAAGCTAGAAGGCAATGATGGTACCTATCTTAATCAAGCGACCAGAAAGCAATAAAGCATCAGCTAACAATTTATGATTTTTGTATGTCATAATAGAACAGATCAATGCAGATTGCAGAATGAGACAAGTCAGAGCCATTGACATTGAATTTGGCACTCAAGGGCAACACGCTAAGTTGCAATATAACATCAGCAAGCCAATTTACGGATTTCAACCTGAAGAACAACCAAAATTGGCTCCTGAAAATAGAAAGGAAGGGGGAAGGGAGAACCCAAAGCTAAGCTAAGCTTTTCATTGTCCATTAACAAGCAGTTACATGCACAATTACAATCTTCAGAGCTCTCACATCTCCAACTTAACGAACCATACCTAGACTGAAAATGTTAGCAAAATAACCCTCAATCCATCTCGAATCCCAGAACAGAAGGCGATGATATAACATAAAGCAAATTAGAGGCGAGGGGGAAGTGGGGAGGAAACCTTGGCTTCTTGAGCTTCCATGGAATCGAGACTGGTGAGCCTACGTCGCTTCAGATGTAGATGAGAATAAGAGCTATCAACGATCATCACCGCCAGACGAATCAGGCGGACGGGTATCGGAAAAGGGAATCAACCTTTCTTCCCAGTCTGGTAATCGGGGTACTCTCCTCCGCTGGAGAGGAATGAAATTGCCACCGAGAGACGAAAGTTGTTTGCTTTGCTTGCTGAGAAGCCTGGCCGCGCTTGAACAACACAGTAAAGCAGCTATCTTTAATGGAGTCCTGCGGAGATGGGTCGGGCAAAATAGAAATAACGGGCTGAGCTTTTCCAGCCCACGTTTTGGTTGGGCCTTTTTCCATTTTAAGCTCCCAATTTCCAATTGCAAGCAATTTCATGAACTATGGCCCATGGGTTTATTGTGGACTTTGTCTGCCGTACCGTATATACCTAGCACAAATCCGAGTAGTAGCCAGACTTGTGGGACTGGATTGGTCCCTTGGTTGGTCATCGAAGACCACGGAAGCAAGATATTCGATGTCTCGAGTAGAATTTCAAGTTCAAAAGTTTTATATAAAAATTTCGTATAAACTTAAAATTTAAGAGTTATATATAGAATTATATCGTTTTCGGATTAAGAATCTTGAGCGGTGGTCTAAATTAATCTAGCTATCTCTAATTTTGCTATTGATTCGAAATACGAACTAGATTACTGGTCAATAAAAAAATAGCTGATATGGGAGCTAATTAAGACCATGGTACTCATCCCAATCTATTTTATTCTAGTATTTAAGTTAAGTTAATTTTAAGGAGGTGAAACTAAAATATATATCTTCAACTATCACAAATGACTATCTTACAAAACATACAACATAGACACGAATTTATGCTGACGAAGCGGTACAACCAACACGAAATGACAGAGGGGTTATAGTAACCTAGGCCTCATCCTCTTTGATGGGGAAACACACTATTAATCAAAAGACTATTAGACAAACGATTAAACACATTCCCGACCCATTAACACTCAAATTTATGGCCCTTTGCCAAGCTTCGGTTACTTCTTCATGTTGGAGAATGGGGACCTCTACTAGTTTTCTCGGACTGCGCAAAAGGTATAAAACTCCTCACTTCAATCTCCTAAAATATACGGGTTGTCATCCTTATATTAGACTGTTATTCTCTGTTCAAGAACTTGTCGATAGTCTTTCTATATCACATCTCCCGTCATGATAATAAAATCGTTATTTTAATGACACGAAAGGCTCCTTATTATCTCGACACCTCTACTTGTTTGTTAGATCTACACTGCTGTAACAAATTTTGACTCATTATAATGTAATTTTATCTTTCTTATATATCAAGGTTTGATACCTAACACACATAAAAAGCATAAATCCAACGATACACAAACCAACGGATGCCGGGTGCGGTTCGAGCAATCAGATAGCCGGCCACCAGCAACGAGCCAACGACCAAACTGCTTCCAAGTTTCAAATTTATTGTTTTTTAACCAATTCAAAAAGTTGGGGATCCTCATATTTTTCTGCCAAGTTTCAAAATTCCGAACATAGCCCTACCATCTGAAGATATTTACCAATATACCCTTCTTTCTTGTTCATTTCTCCGTTCTGGTGCGGGACCCTTCCATAATTACCAGACTGTTGAGGGACTTCCAATTTCAAAAAAACGGGGAAAGTTTCTCGATCCGGAATTTCCAATTAGTTAACAACAACAAAACAAAGTAAAGGAGGAACAGAAAGCAACCCAGAGGGAGGGAAGAAGAAGGAATCAACAGGCGAACGAGGAAGAAGAAGGAGATAGGATAGAATCTCTGCTAAGTGTGCGGGGACACGGAGGACGGCGGCTGTGGCGGTGGCGGAGAGTAAATAGATGATTATGGACAGAGAGAAGGAGAGAGAGATGGAGCTGGAGAGCGCAATGTACACCAACTGTTTGTTGTTAGGTCTGGATCCGAACGTCATCGGCCTCGGGACCTCCTCCAACGGCAGTCCTCGAGTTGGCCTCTTCCGCCATTCCAACCCTAAATTGGGCGAGCAGCTCCTCTACTTCATACTCTCCTCCCTTCGTGGTCCTGTTCAATCCGCCAAAGTCAGTCATCTTTTCGTTTTTAATTTTCATCCGACCGTTGTTTCCCGTGGCTTATGATCTCGATCTCGATCTCGCAGGATTTCGACAAGGTGTGGCCGATTTTTGATTCGGCACAGTCGCGCGATTTTCGTAAGGTATTATACTTATTTTTTTTCGCTTGTTTGAATTTTCACTGTTGTATTACTGATTTTATTGCTTTTGCTCTTGATGCTGCATTTCCTTGATTTTTTATCCCTGCTGCAGTTGTGCTTCTGGCACTTGACTTGATCTCCTTTTTCTTCATTTTTGTTGCTAATTATTTTCCGGTGGTTAGGTCGTCCAAAGTATCATCAGCGAGCTTGAATCCCAAGGGGCACTGCCGAGGAGTAATTCGAGGGTTTCTTCGCTTGCTACGTGTTGCGGTCCGAGGTAGGTTGCTGATCTTTGCTGTTCTTGTAAGATTGAGATGTGTGTTGACTTTGGAAAGAATATGGGAAGCAGTTCAATCTTGCGTGTCTTGGTGTAGTTCAGATTTCATGTGAGTGTTTCAGAGATGTTGTGATAGTGAAGCATTTGTCATACCTGCAGATTTGTGGAACTTCTATGGCAGCTTTCTTTACATGCCCTAAGGGAAGTTCACAGGCGGACATTTTCAGCTGATGTAGCTTCAAACCCGCTACCTGCTTCTCTAACAGATGTTGCTTTTCAGCATGCAGCCACTCTTCTTCCTGTAACGAAGGTACTGCTGACCAGACAATGTCTATAGCTGTAGGAGATGAAACAAGCCTTCTTAGAAAGGACGATTTGTAGCTGATTGTATTTAGTATATGTTTTTGGTGTTTAGATTAATGTTTTGAACTAGGTAGTTATGATGCAAAGAAGGGATGTTAATGGTTTGGTCTTCTTCATGTTTAGGTGTTATCTATATTGTTGATCTGATTATTGTTGTTTGGAGTTTCATTCCTCTGCAATGTAAAGCTGTGACATTAGCTTGCCTCTTCTCTTTCTTAATATCATCTTCTACAAAGAAAATCTGAAATATCTATAGAAACATTACTCACACTCTTGCAAGGTGCAGTAGGAATGGTATGCTGCTTGCACTCATCAGGTAGCAGATACTAATCAGATATGGACAGACCTCATGTTTTTTTTCGGTTAGATAAGTGGCAGACCTTACCTCAGGTTTCTGCAAACAGATTTAGAGCTCACGCTTTGGCATCTTGGTTCCTAAACTTAGGCCACTAGTGTCCTCATGTTATGTTATGTGTTATATTTAATCTTGGCAGAGATGCATCACGAGTCTGATGGCCAATGCATTTACTCCATGTTTTCTCATCATTTCGTGCATTTTTTAACTTTCGGTTGTGGTAATTTGAATATCTCGATGGAACAGGCTAGAGTGGCACTTGAAAGAAGAAGGTTTCTCAAGAATGCAGAGATGGCTGTACAAAGGCAGGCTATGTGGTCAAATTTGGCTCATGAAATGACAGCAGAGTTCCGTGGTCTCTGTGCTGAAGAGGTGAGGAATGATAACATTATTGATTTGTAATTATGTGTAGGTAACCGTGTTCTGGTCTCATCTTAAATTCTGTTTGTCAGGCTTATTTGCAGCAAGAGCTGGAAAAGTTGCATGACTTGAGGAACAAAGTGAAATCAGAGGGAGAAGTATGGGATGATCTCGTTTCTAGCTCTAGTCAGAATTCACATCTGGTTTCAAAGGCCAGCCGTCTTTGGGAATCTATATTAGCTCGCAAAAGTAAGCTTGAAAAACATCTGTCATCGTTTTGTGTTTTTTATTGTACTTTACATTGTACCCAAGTAAGTGCACGGGATGGGAATGTTTCCTATAATTCCCACACCTGCATTTTATCCTATTTTTTTCACGGTCAGACTTCTTGATGCCCAGTCTGTACTTTTTTGCACATATTCCATTGAAAAATATTGTTAACACAGGGCGACAGAGGACTTCATTTCCGTGTCCTGATTTTCCTAACTTTGCTAATAGAGACTTGAATGCAATTCCAGAAGGCACATACTTCTTGATAAAAAACTTGGCCCTTTATTGCTTCGTCATTACTCAAATTAACTTTATACTCTGTATCATGTTTTGCCAACATAGAGATGATACGCCGTCTGGAAGTACATTGCTTTGATCTCTTCAAACTCAAAACCATTGATGCTTCAGCAACATTAGGTCTCATATTTAAGCTGTCATTTCTCAGTCTGTCATGCTAGTATGTTTCTGGTTGCATGTGCATCTTAATTTTACTGTAGCTTTAACTTGTTAGCCTGTGAATGTGTTACTCTCTATAAATCCGTGATTAACCTTCAGACATATTTTCCTGGATCTTGTGAAGGTCAACATGAAGTTCTGGCTTCAGGCCCAATTGAGGACCTTATAGCTCATCGAGAGCACAGGTAATATACTACCGAGTTGCTGACGCTTGGAGTTTGTATTTATCCACTCAGCTTTTTGTGCTTGATATGGCTCAACAGGTACCGAATTTCTGGATCAGCTTTGCTCTCTGCGATGGATCAAAGTTCTCAGGTTCCCAACAATCATTCACATTTGGTGGATAAAGAACAAAGTGATGGATCTTATGATGAGACAGATTCTAGAGCTGATGATAGAGGCGGAAGAGTCCATCAAACTGTTGATGTTGCAGAAATCATCCGCCGTTGGACACATGCATTGCAGCGTATCCATAAGCAGTCACTTCACATGGTATGCTGTTTACTTCTTCTGAAGTAGCTTTGTGAGATAGGAATAATCCTTCAGGTCATCTTTCTTGTTTGCTGTGGTGCACATCCTAGTGTATGATTATATTCCATCGGTTCGTTTTATAGGCAAAAGCTAATGATGGGGAAGGTCCTGATATATTGAGAAGTGGTAAGGATGGGAGTGCAAGTGGCCATACTGAGTCTTTAGCTGCAACTTTAGCCGAACATCAGCAACATCTTTCTAGTTTCCAGGTAATGGAATAGTGACACTGTCACAAACAGCTTGAACATTAAATTCTCTCATGTTTAATTGTAGAATTTGCAACATTCTAATTTTATGATGTGTTACTGTTCCGATGACTGTCTGCCAGGTGCTAATTAATCAACTTAAAGAAGTTGCTCCCGCAATACAGAACTCAATAGTAGATTGTACAGAGGTTGTGAATAGTATATCCTCCACCTTGCCGCCTGTCACCAATCACCGTGTACGAGCAACCTCCCCTATACAAGCTCGGAGTACTAGAAGGGAATTGGTAATGTTTTGATGATCATTACATTCTGTGTTACAATAACACTTGTTGTAGTACACTGATTGATATTCCTTGACTGTACTTAATTTTTTTAGGAAGGTAGCTCAGAAGAAGCTGCTGAGCTAACTTCCAGGATGTCTTCTCTTCAGCTTGTCAAGGCGTCCGCTAGTCCTATGGCACTGAAGTTGCCTCATTTATTCAATTTGACACCGAACTCTGGAAAAGTGGGAAATGTTCAAAAGAAACAGATAGCTGTTGAAGTAAACCAGATGGAAAGTCTTTCTGTAGGGAGCTCTCTGGATCAGCCAGTGTCAAACAGTCATCTGGATAACCAACTTCAAGGTTCACCTTTTTCCTTTGCCACTCGCATCTTATTCTTCCATTTATGTATAAGTTCATGTCCTGTGTTAGGCGTTCAATATGCATCATTGGTAGAATATTTTGTTGTTCAGCTTCTGTCTTAAGTCTTGATGATTTGTTTTGCATTTGCAGATAATGATCAAGACTATGTTCAAAACTTGAAGAGATCCGTAAGGGAAGCAGCTTTGTTTACACAATCATGCAGTTCAGAATCATCCCGAGGCAGTCATTCTGATAGTTCAGAACACTTCTTCGTACCTTTCTCGGCAAGTGGGTATTCTGTTCCGGGGCCAGAAAGAATAGTTTCTTCAACAAGGAGCAAAAGATCGACTGCTTCTCAAATGGGAGGACCATCGTGGAACAGTCATGCCTCATATAGCGATGCTAGGAGCAAGACCAGTGATTTACCAGATGTTTTGCGTGACTTCGACTCACTTTCGGATTATGACCATCTAAATAGCTTTCTATTGACAGCTGGATCTAATGGTTCGTTATCTGATGGCCAAAGGTCGTTTTATGACGTGGATGACTCTATTGGTCAGGTCTTCTCACCACCTCTGTTAACGGATGACACATTGTTATCAGATTCTTATGAAGATTTACTCGGTATGTTGGCTCACTATAACCTATTTTCCTTTCCTTGTTGTGTTATGTTCTGTCTCTTACATGTATGACTAATCATGGCTGCTCTATACTACAAACTACTAAGAATTTCTTTGATTTTAGAAGTGTTGGATATGATAAACTCTCCCAACTGTTAGTCCTCATACATAACTTAGAAAACAACCTGGAAACTAAGCCTCAGGGCTTAGGCTTCGGATAAGCAAAAGTTGACCTAACTCTGTATTTTCCCTTGATCTTGTTTGTTCCTGTTGGGTTTGCAATACAGTATGATAGATCTGCTTATGCATTCTGAGGTCAATACTTGGGACTTGGGAGTACTGTGGTTATTAGAGTGGTGCCTTTTGCTTGTATGACTGATAATCTCTCGTCACCTGGTAGTCCATTTGTCCAGTTATTGCTCCAATTAACTTGTGTGATTTCTAAAGCTTATTCCATTTTCTTGCAGCTCCTTTATCTGAGACTGAAACCGCCTTGATGGAGCATTAGCGCAGAAGTTTCTGTGCCTCGGTTCTTAGGCATATACATTTGGTCAATTGAGTGGTTTTATTTTCATTTATTGGCCCGGGTTTCTCCAAGTCAAACTGATCATTACTTGATAGTTCGTCTGACTGTACCTGTCCACGTTCGCAAAGCTAATCTGTGTGGTAGCTGATTTGCATAAACACTGGGAGCTCAACACAGTATTTATTGCTGGTGTTCATGGTCGATGAATCCGAAAAAAGAGCCAAGGTTGTACATACAATCACAGAACACAAATCACTGGCTGAAAACACGGATATCTGTATCATGAATTTGTATTCTTGTATGGCAGCTCGGTAAAAGAGTCCTTGAAGCTTAGCTGCGAGTCTCGATCTCTCGTGGTCACATGAAGAGCTTCGGTCATGCATCTTAAACCCAGCAACTCCAGGTGACTCCTTGATTGATTACTGAAACACTGAGACCATTAACACACCTTGTGGTAGGAAGAATGAAGCGTGTGGTGGCGCATTTCGGGTTTGTATATTTTGATTAGGGTCAAGAAATGACTGGTGTTGGGTTTATTGTTCATTGTTGTATGGCATAGTTCTTTTATTTTCTCCTTTGTCGATTCTTCCCTGATTTGATTTGATGAAGTATATAGTATTTCATCTCTGGCTCCCTGTAATGCAAGTGTTTGTGTATGTTGGCATGCCTTTGTTCCATTACCTAGAGAAGGCTCACAATCGTATCGACAACGAAAATCGAAAATGATTGTGGGATCGTACTAAAGCATGCATTTGCTTCGTTACCTAGAGAAGGCTCATAACGTATCAAACCACGAAAATCGAATATGGTATGGCCTCTAGTAGGCTGGCACTAAAGCATACATCTGAAGCTTACGGGTTGTTTGGATATGTGATTTGAAATAGAAGAAATTTGAATGGAGCTTATTATGTTTGAAATAGACCGTTTGAATGAGTACTCTGTGAGTGATTTTAAATACAATTATTACATAAATATAAAAATACAAAAATACCTACATTGTAATTTTGATTAAAATTCTCAAATTTCTTCTATTTCTTTCGAATTCTCTACCTCCATTGAGCGTTAGATGTTTTGAAATCATCGACAAAATTTTCACCGGTCCATAAAGTGATTTTAAAATCTCCCCTAATCACTTATATTTTTATTGTCCAAACGAGTGATTTAAGATGAAATCTAATTATCAATCCAAATCATTTATCCAAATGACCCGTTAATTACAACATACACATCATTGTGGGTAGGAAGAAGGACCCAATAGGTTGAGGATATATGCTGAAGAGATGAGGGTAACGTTGTCGTAGTTCGTTTGGCCTCTAGCATTTGATAACCGTCCCAAATATAAATATACATTGACATAAGGAGTAGCCATCACCATATGGACACCAATTCGAGGCTCAATAATGATCAGAGATGTGAGAACCAGAGCAAAAGAACACTTGTAGCCAACGGGGTTGTAGATTAGGCCACCAGCCTTGCGTCAACACCCCCATAATGCTCTCCGAAAATTGGTGGTTATGATCTAAATGCTATTCAGCTAATTGGTTAAGGCTGTTGACTAGTGTAACTAAATAGATTTTAGTGCTCGGGGCTGAACAATAAGCAGCGGAGATGATCTAGGCATCTCAGAAAGTCCCATCACAGCCAATCCTTGTGGAGAAGACAGTTTTTAGCAAAAGTTACACAGTACGACCTCTCTTACTTTTTTGGATTGATTGTGACGTTATAGGTATTCGGAAATTTTGAGTTCAAATTTTAGTTTCTACTCTTTTGAGCAAAACGTTATTTTGGGCCATGTTGTATTTGGTCTAGTGGCTATCAGTTTGGGCTAGAGTGTTGATAGTAGACTTTTGTTCGGAGAACCTTCAAACACCGATGGAGCCTTGTGTTTGCAAAAAACCAGAGTTCAACAGGAATGACTATGTTGATTGAAAAATGTGCCCATAAAATAAACGGCGGTTATAAAAAATTTATTTGCGTCCATTCTTAATTTAACTTGATTAACTATTTTGATAAGTAAATGTCATGAATTATTGTGAAAATATTTTTTTAGCACCGAACTTGTCGATATAAGTTGGGCATTATAAACTATTGAAACTTAGCCCCGATTAAGAAAAAATAAATTTTCCGATTTAAAAAGTGTAATATCGTCTGTCGGTTTCAATAGTTCATGACACCCAACTTATATCGAAAAATTCGGTACTAAAAATATATTTTTGCAATAATTCGTGACATATGGATAAATTTAGCCTAAAGTAAATGGAGTAAACTTTATAATTATAGTTATCTCATAACAAATTAAACTCATGTTATAGACTTATATTCCAGTTCAGATACTAATTAAATTTTCACCTAAGTATTTAAGATAGAAAATTAAAAGTAAACACAACAATGATGTACATTTCGTAAGGTATATTAAATTTAAACTTGAAACCTTTAAATCATCAAACACACTATTTTATCATTGAAATAACTCCGCTCAGACAAATGTCTATAGGACATGAAATATTTTTGTTAGAGATGTAATATTAAATGTGGAACTTAACAGAATAGTACCAAAAATATAAGCTAAAGAAATTTATTTTTACTATAGAAGTTTGTCTAAAATAAGGGGTTTAATGGAAAATTCTCCCTTTCCAGTTTTCTGATTGAGAAACCAACAAAAATACAAGTCTGAGCACCATTTTTGTGAGGTTGAAATTCCTGGGAAAATTCTCAAAAAGAAAGGGGAAAAAGGAAAAGGGAGCAAAAATCCATCGAGAACAGTAAAGTACTCATCTTTCGAAACACAACCCACTTGCTGCAACATTCCGGAATACCCTGAAATTCTCCTTCTCCTTCTTCCTGTGGTGGGCTTTTGATTCCTCACTCTCCCGAGCTATTGAAGCTTTCTTTTCCTCACCAGGTATGTGTGTGTGGTATTGATTGTTCGTCGCCTTTTCGTGTTGCATCCTTTTTGTATTGTCCATGATTAGGAACAGAATCTGAAACTTTTCATCGCTCGTGATATTTGGGTTGATGAGTAATTGATGGGTATCTGTTGCTTTTGGTTTAGGGAAATGGTGTTTTGGCTCTTCAGATCATAATCCAGATCTTGTTTCCTTCTGATCCAGTTCAATTCGTTAAACAGCGAGAGAGATAGAGAAGGTGAAGAAACATTTTAGAAGGTTTATTTTTTCTGGATTTTGTTTGGAACATATGATCTATTATTGATGGGATTAGTTGCTGCTTTCTTAATAATAATTGATGCATCTGGGTGTTTGACTATTTTTGTACTCGAGTCTGAATTTGCTTTGTTCTTCCAGAACTCTTCCAAGTGCAGAAACATGCTTATGATTCTTCAGGCAGAAAACAGTTATTAATTGTGGGTTTTGGGTCTGGAGATCTTGAAAAATTGAAGGATATGTCGTGCCTGAAGTGGAGATTTCCAAAGTGTGTTTACATTCCAACTTAGGATTGATGTTCGTTCATACCTTAGGAAGGGTCTTCTCCTAAAATGGGTGTTTGTTGCAGTAGGTAAATGGATCAAATGGTTACGAAGTTTCGGAGCTAGCAGGCAGTGTTTTGGGTTTCTTGGTTAATTGGTAAAGAGACTAAGAGAGTGTTTTCCTGCAATTTGAGTTATGATTAAACAGTTTCTCAATAGGCTTCCACGGAAGCCATCAAAGTCATCTGAGAATCGAAATGGTGGGGGAACCTCTACATCCTCATCACACACTTCTACTGGCTCTACCAACGAGAGATATGGGGGAATGAATGCCACCTCATCGCCTGCCGTCAATTCGAATCCAGCTCATGGGAATAAGCTCTCTCTACCAGGAAACATAAAGCTGAATGGTAATCAACCTGCTCCTTCTTTCGAGGCCTTGCCTAGCTTCCGGGAAGTTCCAAATGCTGAGAAGCACAACTTGTTTATCAAAAAAGCAATTTTATGCTCTGTTCTATTCGACTTCTCTGATCCCACAAAGAACCTCAAGGAAAAGGACATCAAGAGGCAGACACTGGTAGAGCTTGTGGACTATGTATCTTCTGCCACTGCGAAGTTTCCTGAAGCTGTTATACAAGAACTCGTACAGATGGTCTCTGTAAATTTATTTAGACCACTCACCTCTCCACCCCGTGAGCACAAAGCCTTGGAAGCTTTTGATGTGGAAGAGGAAGAGCCATCGATGGACCCCGCGTGGCCCCATTTACAAGTTGTGTATGAATTATTATTGAGGTTTGTGGCATCACCTGAGACGGATGCAAAATTGGCCAAGAGGTACGTAGACCACTCGTTTGTTCTCAGGTTACTGGATCTCTTTGATTCAGAGGATCCAAGAGAGAGGGAGTATTTGAAAACAGTCCTGCATCGCATCTATGGAAAGTTCATGGTGCACAGGCCATTCATTAGAAAGGCAATCAACAATATCTTCTACCGATTTATATTTGAATCTGAGAAGCACAATGGAATTGCAGAACTGTTGGAGATTCTGGGGAGTATAATCAATGGTTTTGCTCTACCTCTGAAAGAAGAGCACAAACTTTTTCTTGTGCGAGCTCTAATTCCATTACATAAACCAAAGTGCTTACCAATGTACCACCAACAGTTGTCGTACTGCATAACCCAGTTTGTGGAGAAAGACTGCAAGCTTGCTGATACCGTCATAAGGGGTTTGCTCAAGTATTGGCCAGTAACAAACAGTACCAAAGAGGTTTTGTTCTTGGGTGAACTGGAGGAAGTACTTGAAGCTACTCAACCTGCAGAGTTTCAACGCTGCATGGTGCCTTTATTCCGCCAGATTAGTCGATGCTTGAGCAGTTCACACTTTCAGGTATCTTATAGTGACTTTTTGTAGCTACTGATTTGCCATCTATCGACACAAAAACAAGGAGCTTGTTTTTTTGTTATTTATTTTTCTAGGGTATGTTCCTTTTTCTGTTTGTTTCTGATTACATAAATTGCATATCCTCTTTTGTCTGCACTGCCCACCTGAGTTTAGAATGACCGAGGAACTGTCTTTTTATCTTCTTTCTCTCTACTCGTGACATCATGAATGAGGTTAGAAAAAGTAAGTTTCTTTGCATGTTCGCAGTTTGAGAATGAAATCTAATCTCTTGCTGACTTTGGTCGCTTTGGTGTCTGGGACATGGTAACTTCTCAGAAATGCTGCAATTCCTCACATCTTTTATCTGCCATTTTCTTCTACCATGCTCATCTGTGTCATACTTTACTCACTAACTTAATGCACGTCTGGCTCTTTATATATACATTGGTTTTATCATAGCATCGTACTTGGCTAAAATCTGGAATTGATCATCTAATCCTCCTTCTACTCATTTCATGGACGGTAGAGAAAATGCGGCACAATTCATTTAGTAGATAATTTTTGTCATGATAATGAACAGTAGAGTTTGCAAGTATTTACAGTCTTCAACTGCTCAAGATTCAAGATGTCAGTTCTGGAACATGCATGCTATGCTATTATTGTCCGAGGTTTAGCAACTTCTATGCCCTTTAACGGCGAGTCGGAATTGTTGGAAAGTTTGCCTTCATGGTTTTCTGCTGCCGTACTTTAATCTAGCTGCATACTACACGAGTCTGAACTCAAACTGTGCTGCATTCTCATTCTTTTGCTGTACTTCAATTCAGTAGGCTGTATCTGGACCAAAATAGCATTAGATGATAGGTAGGTTTTGTGGTATTGGTTGTTGCTGTTCCTTGTTTCAGTGTAAAAACTAATCAATCTCGACCTTTCGACATTTCCTTCATTATGCAGGTGGCAGAAAGGGCATTGTTCTTATGGAACAATGATCATATCGAACACCTAATCAAACAAAACCGCAAAATCATTCTACCGATCATCTTCCCTTCCCTTGAGAGAAACGTCCGGCGCCACTGGAACCAGGCAGTACAAAGCCTGACCCTGAATGTCCGGAAGATTTTCTCTGATACCGATCCCGAGCTTTTCGACGAATGCTTGGTCAAATTCCAGGACGACGAAGCACGAGAGAATGAAGTCAAACTGAAACAGGAAGCCACTTGGAAACGTCTTGAAGAGATTGCTGCGATGAAAGTTTCGAGCAGCAACGAAGCTGTCCTGGTCTCTCCTAGAACTGCAAAACTCATGCGTTCGAGCTAACAAAGCCGGCTGTCTGCAGCTTATCTGTCGCTAATCTCAACAATTGGTGTTGAAGCCATCAATGGGATGATGCTGCTCAACCATGATCTATGGTACCACACAAAATCAGGTGAAGCTGATTCCCATGGAAATCGGATTTCTTGGATGCGAACAATTGGGACTCTGACTGCATCAGACTTCTTTGGAAGATGAAAATGGCTGTCAGAGAAAGAGGGTGAGAGTGGTAACACAAAGTGGCGTATTAAGGTTGATGAAACTGCACACGATTTTGTATAATTCGGTCTTTGTATATTGATTTTTTGTTTTGAATGAGAAGCCACAGATAGTTTTCCTACATATTCCCAAGTTTTCATGAAACACTTGTCACATTCTCACATTTTCCTACTACATTTTGATTGTAGTATCTTGCTGCTATAGTTATGAGTGCCCGTATGGGGTATCACGAGTTCGGATTATTATGGGTTAATACTCGAACAAACAAGTCATCGAGATAATAACTACAAACTGCAAATCACACTCATATATCATAATGTTTATTTTTATATATAGCATGATGCATTTCAAATTATATACAACCCGACTAAGATGAATTGAAATAATTCGGAATCTTTTCCCACACATTGAATTTCAATTTGGACAACTCAAGTGCGAAAGGGTAAACTCTTCTTGAGATGTGTGAAATTTCTAGGAATGGCCGAATATTATATGTGAGTTAATAACAGGCTTCTTTAATGGTGCAAATAATTCATCCCATTTTCCCCCCATATTACAAAGTTGGTGATTATTTTGTCTTAATGCAATTGAAGAAACAGAGTGTAGGCCGGTTGGTAGCCAATCTATTAAGTCTTGTGCAAAAAGAGCAAGGTGGGCAGTGGCCACGTCTTTGCCCAATTTGTGAAAACCTACAACACTTGGTTGAATGTGGTTTGTCTACTTCACGATGTCATGTTTACTTTCCGCATCATTGTTAGAGGATGAGTTTTGAAATGGAGAAAATAAAACTAACTTAGAAGATGAGTATTAGGCGACTGTTGAGAGATGGTGAATGAAACATAAAGGGCTATTCCCGGAGCATCTATCTAGGGAGGGGCAATCTGTTGGGTGGCAAGCCATAAATGCTCAAGTTATCTTCACTAATCACAACCTTCCTATATAACCTCTACTGAACTCTTCACATTACAACCACCAAAGCATCAACTGATCAACATTATTTTCTCAATCTTCCAAAGAAAATGGCTCCCGTTGCTGAGAATAGTTCTGCCAATGTTGACAGCAACATTAATCCCACTACTCCACTGGAGGAGAAACTCAATGGCTTAGCACTCAAGGATCCTGCACTTGAGAAAACATCTGAAACTCCTGAGCAGGCACCCATGGAGGAAGCGCAGAAAGAAGTAGCAGTAGCAGAAGAAAAAGATGGAGAAATTGCAGCTGAAGTTGAACCAAAAACTAGGATTTCATTTCCAGTCAAGTTGGCTGATGGGAAGCAATTGATGAGTGTTGGTTTGAGGAAGAAATCCGTACTTGGCATGGGAATCAAGATTTACACCTTTGGTATGCATCATTAAATATTTTATATCAGTAAAAAATGCTTTATTATGCTGTCTGGTTCTGATAGACAAAAAATATTGTCATCTTTTTCTCAGGATTGTATTCTGACAGTCAGAAGCTGAAGGAGAATCTGAAGGCGAAAATTGCGAAGCAGGCATCCAAGGAAATGTACCAGGCGGTCATCGACGATGATTCAGCCATGACGGTGAGGCTGGTGATTGTGTTCTCTGGACTCACCATGAACATGGTCAAGAAAAGCTTCGACGAAGGCCTTGGATCATCCATCAAGAAACTAACTGGAGGGAAGAAGAACGATGAGCTTGTGAACGAGTAATGTTGCTTGCTTTGAGCCCTTCAATTAACACTTCCCTAAACTCACTAATATATGATTTTTACAGGGTGATGGGTGTAGCTTCTGATGGAATCAAGCTGACTAGTGGCTCGATCATCGAAATCTCCAGGCTTCCCGGATTTGTACTTCAAACCAAAGGTGTGCTGATTTATGATCATTTTAAGCTACAGATGAGATAAATGCAGCAAGATTGGATTTTTAGATGACTGATCAAACCATGTTCTTTCTTTCTCTATGAGCAGTGATGGATGAGGTCATCAGCAAGGTTGAGAGTGAGCTTCTATGTAGGGCTTATGTTAACATGTACCTGGGAGATGATCCATTTGACAAGGATGCCAAGGACAAATTTGGTATTTCCTTGCTTTCTCTGTTCTAAACCCAGAAAGCCTATCAACCTGCTATCCAGACACATTTTCTATAATAAGAAGCTGGATGATGAATTCCAGCAACTATCATCCTTTTTTTCCTAGTATCTTAGCAGTTTCAATTAAAAACTTCGCAAGGATCTTGCATAATTGTTTACATTAGAATCAGCTGTTATTCGACCATCACAATCCGAATACATCCATATAAATACCATATCATCACGATGAGGCAACATACAAATATTGTTGCTCAACAATGTGGGAATGACTCACTGCAAATACCAAGCCCTAAAATATGACAGCTAGTAGATAATTTTAAAACTTATCTACTTTGGTGAATTGAAGTTCGTTAGGAACCGTAAAGAACCTTTCGAGGATCCAACTGGCCGCTGCAGTAACTTGATGAAACAGCCGAGAGCTCTTGATAGCCTTTCCATTCTTCCATAGGTTTAAGGACAATTGGGGTTTCGGTGACTGCAGATTCGACACATAACATGGTCTTGTAGTCGTCGTATCCCAAATCAGGCACTACTTTGGCCCTTTTGTCCCAAGGATTCCACATACCTGAATAGTTCATAAGTGCTATGCATCATCAGCAGTTCACTTCCAGACAACCATGAAGAGAAGAAGAACATCGTAATCTTATTATACCTGCATCTGGCATTCCATCCTTGCGCAGCACGAGAGTTCTCTTCTTCTCGTGGTCTATAATGGCGATCTTCTGTGGCGTGCTCAAGTATACTCTATCAACCTGGAAAAAGAACACATCATTTCTTCACATCAGAGTTTCACAAGCTGGAGAGTGGATATCAAGCTTGACAAATCAAATGAAGCACACACCTCGCCATCGAAAGTGATTGCATCTGCTTGTTCAGTGAACCTCTTTCGCTGCACGAGATTGTCTAAATAATCAAGTGTTTCCAAACCTTCGACCCGCACTTCACTGCAAGACTCAAATTCCAGATTTCACCTTCATGACATTGTAAAGGAAGAAACTTTCAACTTGAAGTTTAGTGGACATATACCTGATATCTGATACGGATAGATAGTTTCTGAGTGCGAATGTGAAAGAGAAAGGTCTATTGTCCGTATTTCTCACACGAGGTATCAAAGTGAGCTTGCCAGCACTAAGAGTGATACGAAGCCGCAACTCGAAGCTGTTCCATCATGTTAAGCATTTTGACAACTCAAAAACATGGAATGGAAGATTTGATCTTATCAAAGTCTCAATCTTTGAAGCAAGCATACCTGCGCGGCCAGATCTTCATGTCCTCATTAGTCGACTTCAATAACAAATCGACCGATGAGTGATTGTTCGACGGAGGCAAAGGTGAAGGATCATTGTCTATTGTCCAGAATCTATTCCTAGCAAATCCATTTCTCTCCAAACAACCAAGATTCCCAAACTGCAATCAAGTTATAGAGAGAGCAAAACATTTTCATTCCTGAAACAAGTGGAGTAAGACAAGAACAAGTAAAACCTTTCTATTTGCTAAATATCATCCTGACCTGAGGAAAGAAGACAGGTATTCCACCTCTGATGGCCTTAGGCGGCTTCCAAATAGCCTGTCCCAAAAAATCAAGGCAACACATAAGACTAATTGAAGCTTGTAAACTCAGATCTGTCTCATACACAGAAAATAAACTCAAAGTTGAAACAATCTCTTCAACCTAACAACTAACACAGATTTATAGACTATAGTCTTCATCAAACTACAAATAAAGATAGATCACACTTTGCACTCAGTTCCTTTCATGGTCAGAAGCCTACACAGCTAAAGCAAGAGACTTTACATCAACACATAGCTCTATCTCTCACAGAACCCTCTCAGCAAAGGCTTTCCTGTTTCATGGATGAGTTAGCTCTATGATCACTTAGTTTACTTAATTTTGCTGAAGATCATCTTCGTTAAGTATCTCTTCCTTCAACCTCTTACCAACTGGGGCTGATTTAATGACAACTACTCATTATCTGACATATTCCAGATATTTAAAACTCCCAATGAATGAAACATTAGGCAAGTGACCATCACCTTGCTGCTCATAAAGAGAAGTTCCTCTCTTCTTTCATTCTTCCAGGAGACAACTTGACCCCCATATAAAAGCACCTGCAGAGAGAACCCACAAATTGTACACCAAGTGTTTGTCAAATTGCCGCAAAGAGAATATCAAAACAAAAGATGGTGGTGGTGGTGGTGGGGGTGGTTACCTCAGCTGAAGAACCAGAAGGGTCTGCGAGAACAATCCTGGGGAATCCATCACCATCATGAAACACGCTCATCAAGGGCATTGGTTTGATCCGGAGCTTCGCTCTCAAGTTGCTCACAATTGGGTTAGCTTTCCCTTTCCTCCACTCCAGCTTCACCACCACCAAAAAACAAAACCCAAGATTACAAATTAATGGAAACCCAGAAAAGGAAAGCTGTGTAGAAAAAATTAACAGTAATTCAGAGGAAAGCTGCTTACTTTGTACGCAGCTATGGTGAATGGTGGAGAAAATGAAAATGGTGTGAATCAGAGAATGGAAGAAGCTCAATGGTGAATTATATATAGTAAGTAGGGAGAGTTAGGTTATGTTTGTCCGTTGGTTGGTTTGTTCGTTCGTGGTGTTGCCTTTGGATCTTAACCACTGGAAGTCACCATCACCATCAAGCTTTTTCCTTTTTGCTGAGAGACGGATGACCCACAAAGTCACACTACAGTTACGTTTAAACCATAAGCTAATTCACTGATTGGAGCTTCAACCTGACAGTTAATAAGCATTAAGCACACGCTCTGGAATATAATAATAATAATAATAAATATTGTATAAATTGTGAATTAAGCCTCTCATTTAAGTACTTTTAATGAATTGATCCTTCAGCTTGATTTTTGTTAACTTTTGATCAAGTACTCGATCTGCTCCGCCCCGTTATCCACGCTTGGGCCTCCAAAGGTACAACTACGCCCCGCTAGGATTTGGCATACCTCTCATATGCATGATCTCGTCTAGCCCGAATCAACGACTCGGATTGCTCGACATGTTTCATGTCCACGATGGCATCCTCCGCAGTCCAACGTCGTCAAATGCAACATTGACATTGCGACTGCCATTGGAAGCTTTGGAATGGGGGTGGTGGTTTGAGATGCGTAGGGCGTCGTCCTATAGTATCTGATGCAACGAAGACAAGACGGAATACCACCAAGAGAAGCGGAAAGTGAAGCCTTGTGTACAGTGATTGGGTGGGTCCGAGACATGGATTATGAGCGATGCATATTCGAGACGGACAATCAATCAGTGGCATTGGCCGTAAATGCAAGTGACACGGATTTCTTGGAGTTTGTTACTACTATTACAGTTTGCTGGCACTTGTTGCATAACAACCTTTTTATATGGTGTGTTGGATTAGGAGAAATAAAAATAAAATGATGCACAAACTAGCTTGCCGCTCTCATCATCTTGTGTCCATTTATCTTAGTGTGACACCTCCTAAATAATATAAATAATCATTATTTTAACTTAACGCATTAATAATATATCATCTAGATTCTAAAAAAATGTGATTGATCACTTTCATTCAGAATCACTCACACTATGTTCTCTTAAACAAGTAAATCACACAGTTATTTTTGTGTTTGGTGTGGGTCTTGTCAAAATAAGTATGCAGTAGTCCAATTTTTCTTGGGTGCTGAATTTATTTTTATCACCAGTTGATTCTTAGATTCAACGGTCGGATCCTGCCGGATTCAACAGTTAAATATGTCCAGTTTGATTTTTTTTTCATTTTTTGTCTATATCATATTTTTATATTCGAGTTGATTTTAAATTGAGTTTTAAGTTTTGGTTTTGGGTTTTGAGTTTTTTACTTTTTATTTTAGATTTTGGGTTTGGTTTTGAGTTTAAGATTTAGGGTCTAAAATATTCGGTTTTCAATTTGGATTTTAATTTTTGTGTTTGATAAACTGTTTAAGGTTTAAGGTCGAGAGTATTAGATTTTCAGTTTAGATTTCAAATTTTGAGTTTGACCCAAAACCCAAAACTCAAAATTAAAACCCAACCAAATATGATTTTTTTGTCTAAACCAAACTCAAAATCTAAAATCAAAAATAAAAATCCAAGACTCAAAAACCCAAATCTAAACCCAAAACTCATTTAAAACCAACCCAAATCTGAAAGATATGATGTACATAAAAAAAATTAAAAAAAACAAACGTGACACATTTAATCCTTAGATCCGGCCGGACCGTTGGATCTAAGAATCCACAGATGCTGATAAAATGGAAATCAGCACCCAAGCCTAACTGGCAGTAGAGTACTAGTACCAACCTTATTTAATATTTGTGCACCTCACAGTCCATAGGATAGGATTAGGCCTTGTCCTTTAAAAAAAAAATTAGGCTAATTGTCATGATCAAGTTTGGGATCAGATTTCCAAAAACTTTCCTGAAATAAATATATTGGGTGCTTTAGCACCTGGTTTGCTACCCAACAATAATAATAATAATACTAATAATAAATGAAGAGGTGTAAGCTCAAATTAATACATTTAAACAGAGATTAATAGACTAATTATTTACACTCTATAGCCATGGATCATAGATAGAATTGTTGATGCAGATCTTTTGGAGTTGGTAGCAGCTTATATATTTGTCTAGTGTGACAAGTAAGAGGTGATGGCTTTGTGATAGTTGGGTCCAAATTGTATCGACTGGTCTAGTTTTGTGTGAATTAATGTAATTAAGATAGTGAGTTTAAGAATACGGAGAGAGAAGGGAAACAGACAAAATATATGTATGGATTGTAGGAATGTTCTTTTTTAATTTATGACAATCTTCCTAAAACAAATGTGCATGACAATATTTATTTGATTTGAGACGATCCGATAAAATCTCATCTCACCACGATGAGCTAAATTTGATGATGGACTTATGGCTCAGTCACACACGAACCACTAGACAAATCATTGACAATTAAGGCCCACGAAACCTAGACGGTTAAACCAAAACAATCACCCAATTATATGTTGAACTTTATCTAAACCTTCACCTAATCGCCCTGGTCAACCTATTATATTTTTTGCCCTAGCCAACCTATATATTATATTTTATATTTATACCAAATAGTGTAAATAACTCCAAATATAATTACTGAAGTTGCCCTCATTGTGATGAATGGAGGTAGAAGTCCAAACACAAGGAATGCTCAGAAATGAGACATCAATAATATTAAGTAAGAATAAAATGAACGAAATAATAAGTGTTGTTTGGACGGATGATTAAAATAAATGAGATTTAAAATGATAAGTTGGGTTTTAGATTTTTGGTTTGGTTTTGACAAAAAAATCATATTTGATTGGGTTTTAATTTTGAGCAGCATTGGGTATTGAGTCAAACTCAAAATTTAAAATCCAAATTGAAAACCTAATACTCTAGACCCTAAACTTTAAACCATAAACCAAACACAAAATTCAAACTCAAAATTTAAAATCCAAATTGAAAACCTAATACTCCAGATCCTAAACCTTAAACTCAAAACCAAACTTAAAAACCCAAAACCGTAACCCAAAACTCAATCTAAAACCAAGAAAAATCGATTTATAAACTCATAATAGAATGGCCCAAAACCCAACCCCCAAGACTGGGCAAGAGTTTGATTAAATGAGTGATCACGATGTATGGAAATGTCTCTATTAATACGGGAATACGTCATGATTAGGCCAAAGAATTTCCATGGTTTGGTCGGCAATAGATGTCCAATTGGTCAGGGATCTTGGCTTCTTGTGCTTATTAGCTTTTCCCTGATTCCAAGGGTTTGATAGGTTTCGTCACTCTTTTCCGTCTTTAATTCCCCACTTAAGAGATACGACACATCATATTCCCCCCCTATCCACTCCCACCCCCTATATCCCCTCAATTATTTTCGGAGCTAATTTTCTAAATTTTATTTTTCTAATCATGGATGAAATGTTCTTAAATTGTTATAAATTATTATTGAATAGAGATTGAAATTAAGTAATTGTAATAGACACCGTTTTAATAAGTAATTCATGATAAGTGACAGAATCAAAATTAAAACTGATGGGTCATATCAACCATCCCGCTTTTCATTCCAAAAAGTAGAACTTACAGTTAACTAAGCAATCCGGTCTTTCTGACTTAGGAGAGGATTTCCTAATTAACAGCCCCTTACATAGATCATTTTAAGAAGTCCGATCAATGCAAGTGTCATTTAATTAGAGAAAGCCTCTAATTATGCATGGCCAGGCTTATTTTTGAATTTAAAATTTCAATAATACGATGAATTGACATATTTGTTTTATATGTAGCAGAATGCATTTTAAATTTTATAAAATTCAATTTTATACGTAATATCATCAAACATCAAATATTTGCTAAAACTTGAGAGTATTTGAGAAGATCGTAAAGTTGGCCGCGCCATCCAAAATTAATTCCTCAATTTCATGGCGATAAATTCATATGTAATTCCTTATTGTTTTTGGTCCAATATATATTCGATATTTTCACCAAATCCATCAGCCATGAAATAAATATTTTTCACCAAAATATTCTCGAATTTAACTCCAAAATTACAACCCCATCCAAGATTCCGACCATGCTTGTTCGTTCTGTGTATTGAAAACAACAAAAGACACCTAAGAACCAACCAGGTGTGGGCCAGAAAGACGAGGCAACTTTCAAAGAGATGGTGATACCAAAAGCAAGAGTGGGCAAAAGAGGTTGATAATAGATGGAAGAAAAGATAGTTTACAGGAAATCATTGCATTTTATCACCAAGTTAAATCACCCAATTACGATCATAAATTTTATAATATTATTATTTTCCGTCTACAAATTGTAATAAATTGAATATTTACAAATATATCATTTTACACACTACAAGAGATCTCAGAATAAAAAAAACGTTTAAAACGGTCCCAGTAAATTTAAAAACACGTCCGAGGAAACAAAGGTGATGTTCCGGTCCCAAATTGTTTTGGATACAGTAGAAATAGCTCCTGACTCTTATTTGAATGAATGATTAAGATGATGGATTTAATTTTGAGAATATATGGAATGAAAAAGTGACGCAAAGGAAGAAATTGGCGCCCATGCATAAGCACACAGCAGATATTCTGAGCAGAAAAAAAAAAGTAACTAAAAATTATATGTATACGAATATATTTAAAATGGATTGACATATGATATTTTTGGTATTTTTTATTAATCTTTATTTTATCTTCATCTTACCAATTGTATTTTATTTTTCTTATTTCTTCTTTAATTTTTCCTTTTCAATTTATTTTTCTTTTATAAATTTTATATATTCCTTAAATATATTGTTATTTTTATAAATATTGTTCATTATAATTTTTTGAATCCAATGACATCAAATTTAATATGCTTAATTTATTTATTATAGAAAAATAGTCATTTATCCAAAACATAATCAAACCGGTAAACAATACTTGCAATAAATTTTTTTAATTTTATTCAATCATATTGTTCATAGTTAATTATTTTATTTTCTATGAATTATTATGTATGAAATAATAAAATGATATAGTTATATAATTTTATCGTAGATCTATTAGTGTTTTACAAGGTTGAAGTGTTTAAAAAATAATATAATATCTTTCTTTTTTAAAAAAATTTTAAAGTTTAATTTTCGATTACGGTTATAACTGAAAATGACGGGTATACTAATCGGAAAAATCATACGGGTATAGATATGATATGACAGCTATTACCAAACAGGATGGTTAGGCAGATATGACTCAAACCCGAAATTACAACATATGTGAAATGAGAATCAACTATTCGAATCTAAACCGAACCATTATCAAGCCTAAATTTAACTGTTGAAAGCAACATTGCTGAAATTTTAACATACTACCAACAGATTGTGCTGGACATTAGGTTTACATGACATTGCGATGTTGCATTCGACCGGCTTGCTAGGCAACCGTCCAATCAATCCAATTATGCATTACGGTATGGAAAACCATTATATTATTTCCTAATTATAGATAACACTATTTAATTTAAGGTTAAATAAGTTTTTGAGTTTTGACACATAATTATTTGATAAATTTAGTGTACTAGGATTCCATGGTTTTCTGGTTGCATGCACGTTGCACGAGTTCCATGGTCTTTTTTCGTAACTTTGTTTTGGGTCAACAACCGGTGGCACGAGTTAGTTGAGAGGCGGCGGCTGGATTGTTTATGGTTGGTGAGATATCGATTTTCCTATGAGTGAGCAATGTGAGAGTTTCTCTTTCTTTCGAAAATAAATCATGTAAATATGTATCTGGTGTGTTGCCGGTGGAGCTTTTAGAGAAGAGATTTTGTTCTAAAATGGTGGTATTTCGTATCGCCAACAAAGCTGTTAATAAGGTGGCCCGCCAAACTTTTTGATATCTTCCAACTTATGTTGAGATCAATCTTACAGTTTAGGTTGATGTTTAATTTTGTTTATGTTTTATTTCGTTCCTCTCCTTCTAAAGCTATCTATGACAAAAAGAAGATAAAAAACAAAAAAAATATTATATATTATTGATGTTCCCATATGGGGTTGACTTTTTTATTAGGCTTCTTAATCATAATCCATTAAACCAAATTGTATATTATAATTTAAAACATTAGGAAACATATGAAAATATATATTAATTTTTTTCAAAATATAATGAACATCACATAATATTAAAGCCCTAAATTCGGCAATGTGCTGGACCTAGCTGGAAGAGGCTCCTCCATACATCCGCCACTAATACAAGATCGTCACTCAGAAAATGCCGTCGGTCCTCCTGGAAACCCGAACCTTCAACCCATATTTCATGAACAACACAACAGAAGCAAGTGGAACCACATCCTTTACCACCACAATCCTCCACCACCTGAATCTTAAACCTACTCAAAACAGCATGCGCTACAGTTTTCATCTCCCCAAATGCAATCTGCCTCCCAGGGCAAACCCTAGGCCCTGCTAGAAAAGCTGACAACTTGTAAGATGGAACATGCACCATCCCCTTCTTCATCATCTTATGATCACCATCATCGCCATTATCTCTCTGCAGTAAAACCCACCTCTCAGGTTTGAACTCCAAGCAATCCTCCCCCCATATCTCCTCCACCCTCCCCATCGAGTAGACGGATATCAGAATCCTCGTGCTCCTGTCAATGGCGTGGCCGCTTGGGAGCACGTCGCGTTCCAGTGATTGTTTTTGGTTGAAAGGCCCCGGTGGGTATAGCCTCATTGTCTCGCTTATTGCTCCCTGTAGATACACCATTTTGTTCATCTCCTCCATGCTTGGAAACCTCCTCTGTTTTTCACCTGACTGGGTAATTACTCCATCAATTTCTTCCAAGATTTTTCGTTCGACATCAGGATGAGTGACGACAAGCAAAAAGAACCAAGTCAAACCAGCAGCAACGGTGTCTCTGCCAGCCAGCATCAAAGTAAACACTATTTCTCTCACAAAGTTACAATCTTTCTCCATTGATCTCCCGAAAACTCGCTCTGTTTCAAACACAATCTCTCTGAAGAAATCATCAGCAGCGCACTACCATCAAGAACACCACTAGTACATCTCTCCTCCATCTTGAGTCTGATCTTTTCGTCGAGAAATCGGTGGACACATTCCACAGCGGCGTCGAACTTGCCAGCTTTCCCAATCCCTATCCATCCCTGGACCTTCCAGACAAACCGTGGCACGCAATGGCGGTACAGGATTACTTCCATTATCAAGTCAAACGACTCTTCGAAGGCAAGATGATGGTGATGATGAGAGAATTCCAACAAGGAAAGGGATTCTGGGTCGAATCCTAATGTCACTAAGCACATGGCGTCGAATGTCAATCGCTTCATCAGATCTTGCAAGTCAATCCCAACTTCTTGTGACTCTGCTACTGCTGCTCTGTCTAGAATTGGGATCAAGTTGTTCCCCAGTTTCTGATTGAGGGTTCTGATTAGGAGATTGTGGAATTTGGCCAATTTCGTTATGGAATCAACGATCTCCCTTCTCATCTTCCAGGAATCGCCATCGCTGTTGATTAGTACTTCTCCCAGCGGCTCCAGTATGGTCTTTAACTCCACTCTTTTGAGGAAATGAATGGGTTAGAAATCGACAGATAATAAACGGAAATAATGATGGATCGAAAGAGAGATGACATAAACAATTTTTGAATAAATACTCTTGCAGGAAAAAGACATGGATGCAAGCTCCATTACGATCAGAAAGAACAAATTCGAAATAAATTTACAATTGATTTCACGATATTTCAATCACAAAACATGAGAGATAATTTGAGATAATTTTAATTAGGTGAAAACGAACGGTACAATATATAACCACAAAGTACGACATATCTCTACCACACCCTACGCCCAAAGGGAAAGTGGACTCAATGTTGGGCCGATCAGCCAAGCACCTTTGAGTCTTTGACGTACATAGGGAGAATTTTTTTCATGATGTTGCACTCAAGTAAACGTGGGAATTGTCAACTTTTACTTCGGATACTTATTTAAGCATACTAAAGACGTTACAAGAGAGCAGTGGGCTCTTTTGAGATTTGGACATGTGATTTTCCGACCGAAAACTGATAAAATTACATGAAGACCACCACCTCGACTACACCTCATTCGCGATTTGGATCTAACCGATTTCAACCGATGCATACAAACTAAAAAATACAGTAAATGGGTAGGGGTGGAGATCAAATGCGAACAAGACCCCACTCCCGAATTTTCAATTTTCCAAATCCCAAATCCCGGATAAGTATGATTTCTAGCTAGCAAAAACAAAGAGCGAGTCTTACTCACTTTGGTGTAATTGGAGAAGTTTTTACTGAGGATATGGTGGATGTTCATAGGATCGCAGGTTACAAGACAGTTGAGGAAGGGACCTCCGATTACGAAGGTGCCTCCGTTTAGTTTGAGGAGTCGGGTCCCGAATTCATGGGCATGGTTTCGGAAAAGGTACCAGAGTAGGGATGGTAGTATTCCCAATAGAGGCCAGTTTTGGAACAGTTGATTTAGAGAAGCAGAGTCAACAACAGATGTAGAATGCTAGGCTCCCCTCCATTCGCCACCCTTTGTTGTTGCGCCATCTCCCACGATGATAAAGCATCCGTTGCCACCGCTACCACCCTTCTCGCAGTTTGCGACGCCGACTTCCACACTCTGTCATTCCTCTCCCTCCATATCGCCCATAAAACGGGAAAAATTGTCTTACACAACTGCTCACTTCCTTCTAGAGTTGGAAGTTTGGATAGTGGGTATTTCCGATCCCGACCCGTACCCAAACCCTTAACGAATTCGAAATTTGGTTTCAGTATTTTTGTATTATGCTACTTGTTGGGTACTGGTTACCCGTTTGAAATACCCATCGGGTACTCGAACTACCCGTTATTAACCTCACCTAATTAGTACTACTTAATCTATACACCTACATTACATACATGAAATAAATAAATAATTAAAAGCAGAATTCAAATATAACTTCTGAAACTAAATGTTACTTTACTAATCTAACTCAGTAGCTAATGTGTGAGGTTGTAATCTTGCTTTCACATTTTGATATATGGACAGTAAAGTTATATGTGTTTGGAATTTATAAATTAATAAATTAATGTATAATTGAAATTTTGTATTTTTGTTGTTGATTTAATTTTGATTCGGATATTACGGGTATTCAGTCTCAAACCCGTAAATATCTGTACGGGTGTGTGGGTACCCGAACCCCGAACGGGTTCGGGATTTGATACTGCATTTTCGGATACGAGTACCCGCACAATACGAGTAAGCGTACCCGAACCCGATTTCCAGCTTCCTTCAGCACCAACAATCAGCAATACTTAAAAAATAATGTGTTAATGTACTAAAATTAATATAAGTACAACAAAAAAGTACTTGGACCAATTTTTGGGCAAACTTTGGGCTGAATCTATTAGGCTGGATAGTCGGCCCATATATGGCCGACCTGTTAGCCCAAACATTCCTAAAGGAGGCCGGCCCAAAAAGAAAATGCATACCCCTTGTGTATAATGCCAAGGGTAAAATCACTTACGAGCAACTTCTTACTAGTTACTAAAGCCCCCATGTATTTGACATAAATCAGTCGTGTCTCTACAACCAGAGTTGTTACAACATTAATTTTATAACCATGAAAGACTCTAAAATTTGCACTTGGTTTCACCCCATCAACTCAGTACATGTATTTTATGAAAGAACATATTTAAACACCATGTGCAGGGGAATAGACACACACCAAAGAATGTGTCCAATGTGGATAGAAATTCAAAGCTACATTACCTACGAAGATATTCACATCTTCTCCAGAGGTTTGTTTGTTCCTCCAGTCACTGTCTTGGTGCGCGAAGAATAATGATTGCAACTTTTCAATTACTAATAATAATTAGAGAGGAGTTTGGAAGAAATAAATAAACAAGTAGTTCGTGGACCATGCTGAACGACATATAATGCTATTTTCATTGTTAATTTTGACGTAAGTACATATGATTGGGTTATGCTTTTTTGTACGTCAAAGTTGAAAACACATGCAAAGCATGAAATATTTGTCTGTGTCACCGACGTGAACTACTTTATTTCTTGTTTCACAGTGGCATAAATATATATATATATATATATATATAACGTACATATGCGAAATTAATTATGTGGTGGGTTAGGTATATGAGTGACCAGCATGCTTCTAGTTTCACTGTTCCATGAGATGATCATGTCTCTTAAGATCATGTTTGGTTTTTGTGTTTCGTGAATTCATAATTTTTGTAAAAATTATGGTTTTTGATATGGCGTATTTAAAAAGAATATTCTTTTTTTTAATATTTGTTTGGAAGTTATTTATTTGTGATTGAGTTTTGGTTGAGATATATAATTTTTAATTTAATTATTGGATTGTCCTCTCATTTTTTAAAAAGTTAATTATCAACCTTATAAAAACAAGTGGTGATGGTTAGCCTCACACGTATAAAATGTATTCTAATACCTTCTATTTCTTTTAAGTGGGATAATTTAACAATCTCCTATACACATATCAATCTCTTAATAAGAATACGTATCATTTTCTCGTTGGATGCTATATATTATGCATTCTCACCTTAATAGTTCAAGGAGGTGAAGATTATCCTCACATTTATAAACATCACTCGGCCATTTCTACATTCTTATGTGGGATACCAAACAATAGATCCATCAATTAAAGAAACATACCCAAGATCCGCCCCTGCTAGTAAGAATATGACACATGGCAAAGCGTACATGCATTTAGTTCCTTGACCAAGCGGTATAGCCAGGGTTGACGATAAGATCTAGAACCCATATCTAATGTAGACTAAATAGTAGAGATGTGTGGGAAGCTCTTTCCGTAACTATTACGGTAGACTCTTTATGTAGACTATTTCGATGACTAAACTAACACCGTCAAACCACGTAGATCAATTAATAATGAAAATTAACAACGTATTATTTTGATTTAAAAATGCAATAGTTGGTGTCATAGGAAAAAAATGCATGTAATAGGTAGTGTATAGATACTTATATAGTTGGTGAAATAAAATTTTGCCTTTATTTAATTTGCATGAACTTATTCCTACTCTAGCTAGAGCTAGTGATCAATCACATCCTAACCCTAAAGTTGACCAAGGGTGGACCCATAACCAGAAAGTGAAATTTTCAATGGTTTGGTGCAACAAATTTCCATAGGTTAGTACGCATGTAGTAGAGAAGAAAACCTAGGCTAAAATAATGAACACCACAGTTCCATATGTTCAAGCTACCCCATTAGAATATCGGCTGCAAAAAATTTGAAAATTTTGGGTATATTACATATCGAGATCTACAATTGTCAAGAACCGTTACAATTCAATAATTCAAATTATTGGAAGAGGGTTCATATAAGTTTTATAGTATTCAGTAACACGTACGCTTTTTTAAGCTCTTTTAAACAAAAACTCTCGAAAGAGTTGAAGTTTGCATAGCTTCACGCGATAATATAACGGCTATTGAGATTCGAAATAGATACTTGTTGTAAGTTGTAACGGGTGAACTCGGCTGAGAAACAATGTTTAATTGTTGGTGAGATGGGTTGGCCTAATAGTTGGCTGACGTGGCCACCGCCAAGTGGACTTGGTCAACTCTCACATTTACTCAGAATTTATAAGTTTGGAAAAGTCTTGTCGGTGTTACAATGTCAAAACCTTAAATAGCATTCACTATTAACCCCTTAAAGTCAACTCTGCCATTGATATTATTGTTCATATGTTTTCTTCTGGTTAAAAACAGAGTAACACGAAGGGTTCAAAGATCCAAATTCAGTATACGTTAATTTTTTTTACTTTTTTACTATTACGACTTATGTCAATTATTTGAGACTGGTTGTTAAAGGATTGATTGTCTAAACTCTAATGAACTTGTATAACACATGAATCGCCTCATATAACTACAAGGTAATCCAACCCGAAAAATCAGACTTGTCTTGCCATAATCAGATTACTCCTTAAAAATATTATCTTAGTAGATTGGCTCGATAAGAAAGCTCTAATCAAGCCAACCTCCAAGATAAAGCCACATTACTCAACTTTAGTCATATAAATATTGTCATACTACCACTATAGGAAACCTGTTGTCATAATTGTTGAGATCGAATAGAACATTTTTTATGTTTCTCTGACTCTTACTCTTATGTTACTTTGTAAACTCACTACTACACATCACTATCTACCAAAGGAATCGAATCCATCACATTGAGAATCCGATATATATCATGAATAAGCTTATATATTGTTAAAAAAATAGTGGATCAGTATCATTCATAAACAAATTAAATACGGATTAGTACATCATGACCATTAGGTAATCAAGCCAGTCAAGATTCAAAATCATTCGAAAGAATTTTGTGTGTATATCTTATTTGCATGTAATTATTGGAGGACATAACACTTTTAGGTTATGCATTTTTGTGTTAGACATGCTATACGAGTTTTTGTAACGTTAATCGAATAGGATGAAGTCATGTGTTTCACCAACAATATGTTTGCTAGCTATTCCGCATAACAAGTTGGAGATCGATCATATATAATATAATCTATGTAGTATATTCAGATGATGAGAAAGTACAAAAATCCGAAGGAGGATAAAAAAACGTACATAAAAGAATATAACGGTTTCACAAATTAGAAAAAAATATAAAATCACACCCCATTATTGTCTCATATCTACAAAGTGATCGTCTTGCATCATCAATTTGTCTAAAAAAAATCAATGTCGACTGGTAAAAAGATTAGCAATTTGAACTTTAGAAATGTGGCCAACCTGTGAGCCTTCGAAGTGGAAAGGCGAAAGTTAATTGACGGTACGGTCCAAGGCGTTGAATTGTAACGTAAAATGCGTCGCAGAAGGATGGAAAGTATTGCTACGTTACAAACTTTAAACTATAGTGACCATATTGTTAAACTTAAAAATTAAATGACCCCATCATATTACAGTTTGTGATTGGGAATGTATTTTACCCAACTTTGAAGAGACTTGAAATAACAAAAGTAAGATTAATAAATTAAAAAGACCCACAAACTGTCGTCTGACAAGGACTCAAATCCTGTCTAGCCGCGGCTTTATCTGTGAAGAGGTAGCAGCATCAGCAAATTAGCAATAGCAAGCAGATCGAACACTAAAGGAGGAAAGAAAGAGAAAACTTGTTGACACTCTGATTTAAAATTCTTCCTCTACAATTCTGCAACTAGGTACCTTCATTCCCCATCGTCATCGTCTTCTTCTTCTTCCTGAATCAATCCAAACCCTCCATCGAAATTTCTTTCCTTTGATCCCCCTCAAGTTTACCTCCACCAACCACCATAACTTCTTCTTCCTGTTCTTAATTCCCACATCATCTTCTGCAAACTCTGCTGATACTGACACTGCTTGCTTTCTCAGCTGTTTTTGCAACAATTCCCCAAGTCTTCATTCATTTCTTCAATTCTTATTTATGTGAGGGTTTAATTTTGGTAAAGGCCAAATGTCAAAACCCCTTTATTTTGGATCTGGAAGGCTGACTTAGGGAGCAGTAAAGTATGGGGCATGTCCTCCACTGAGAAAATGCTCTGTTTTTTCTAATCAAAATTCGAGCTTTGTTTGTTTGTTGTTGTTGGTGGTGGTTACCTCAAGAGAGCAATAGAGGTTTCTCTACTGAGTTTCCTTTCTAGTTTGATAGATAAGAGGGTGGGTGGTGGAAGGTGTGGGATCTGCTAACATGATGATCAATTGTAAACAAGATTTCAATTTGGAAGATAGGTTGTTGATTGATCCCAAGCTTCTATTTGTTGGACCAAAGATTGGTGAAGGTGCTCATGCCAAAGTTTATGAGGGAAAGTAAGTCAACCCTTCTTCTTTTCTCCCTACCGTGTTTTGCTTTTCTTTCTGAATGTTGAAAAAGATTGTATCTTTAGAGTTTATCACTGTGGTGGAATTTTGAACTTGCTCTTGTTTTGAATGTACTGTTTTGTAGGTATAAGAATCAAACTGTGGCCATTAAAGTAGTTCACAGAGGAGAAACCCCAGAGGAGATTGCCAAGAGAGAAGGACGGTTTGCAAGAGAGATTGCAATGTTGTCCAAAGTAAAACACAGAAACCTAGTCAAGGTTTGTTTGCTTTTGTCTCTCCTCATATTAGGTTTTTGTGTGTGTGTGTGTCATGGTACTTAGCAGCACTAGTGGCTAAACTGGATCCCCTTTTTAATGAATGAATTTACCAGTTCATTGGTGCTTGCAAAGAACCAGTCATGGTGATAGTTACAGAGCTACTGTTGGGTGGAACACTGCGAAAATACTTGCTGAACTTGCGGCCTAGGTGCTTAGAGACTCATGTCGCGATTGCTTTCGCGCTTGATATTGCTCGTGCAATGGAATGCTTACACTCTCACGGGATCATTCATCGTGATCTGAAACCTGGTATGTGAAATTATTCACTTGCTGCCTTCTGATTGTCTTTCAAGGTGGTTGTTGTTTGAAAGATCATGTACCGGAAAAGTGGACAATGAACCTAGCTTGTCGACAGTGGCCACTATATAACTTTTCCCATTTTCGACTTTTGGAGTTTATAGAATTATCGGAAATTGTACTTGTGCTCAATTGATCCATTGAGTGATAGTACTGAAATATGACTTGTCTCAGCTGGTTACTAGGCATGGTGATCCTGTAATTCATTCTTAAACTTCCCCACAGAATAAAGGATATGGCTTTCTTAATTTCTCTGCTTAGTTGATTGCTTTTATGAAAGGATGCCTTCCGGATTTGAATTGATAAGTTTTTTTGTACCTATTTTGAGCTATTTATTTCATATTTTTCAGTTCCTAAGCTTCTTCATTTGATATGCTTAGTATCAAAATCAGATCTTTTTTAATAAACAATCTGACAATACAAAGCATTTCCATACAAAACCTGGTGAACTTCTCTAGTATATGTCTTGTCTGTCCCCTTGTTCCATATGCATTCATCAGAAAAAGGGGTAGAAGAAACCAATTTAGATGTTTGTTAGGATTTTTCTTGTAAACTTTAAAATGTCACTCTGAATGCATGCTAAATGGATCGCAATTCTTGGACGAGTAAGTCGGTAGAATCATGTACATTTGTTTTTGAAAAAACTGTGCATGAAGTTGATTCAACCTGCCTTTTGTAGAGAACTTGCTCTTGACAGCAGACCACAGAACAATAAAGCTTGCAGATTTCGGTTTAGCGAGAGAAGAGTCATTAACTGAGATGATGACTGCCGAAACAGGAACATATCGTTGGATGGCCCCCGAGGTACTATACTTATTTCATCTGAAGTCCTTGATAAGTGTTTGTGTTAAACATCATATAGATAATCGCCCATATTGATTCCAAGTGATCCAATTGTCAGCTTTACAGCACGGTAACACTAAGGCAAGGCGAGAAAAAGCACTATAATCACAAGGTGGATGCTTACAGTTTTGCAATTGTGTTGTGGGAGCTCATCCACAACAAGTTGCCTTTTGAAGGCATGTCAAATCTGCAGGCAGCATATGCCGCTGCATTTAAGGTGAGCATCTGCGTGCATGCAACGTAATATGTGGTTCTGATTCGTCTTTCTAAGAACCATTGCATTTCAATAACTTGAGTCATTAACAAAGGGTTCACATTGGTTTTTATATTATTTAACAGCTCCACCATGAGCTTTGGTCAGCTTTTGTTTAACACCATGTCCTTGGACATTTCAGAATTTTAGACCGAGTGCCGAGGACCTACCTGAGGACCTAGCTCTAATAGTGACCTCATGTTGGCAAGAGGATCCAAATGCCAGACCGAATTTCAGCGAGATCATACAGATGCTTCTGCGCTACCTCTCAGCCATCTCACCGACAGTAGCGCCAGCAATCCCAGCTCGAATGTATTCCTCAGAGAACAAAGTGCTGGCACCTGAGTCGCCCGGCGAGAGTTCACTCATGGCTGCAAGAGATGATCCAGGTGACACCCCCAAAACCCAGAATGAAGACCAGCCAAGTAAAGGTTTCTTCTTCTGCTGTTAGTGATCAAACCCTGTGCTTTTGCTGATGTGATGATCCCTTCCAAAAGAAGAAGGCCCCAAAGTTGAAGTCTTTTCAGGTGGGGGGAAAAGCTTTGTGATAAAATAGTATATGGAGGGTTTAGAAAGGAAAAAAGGTCGGAAACGATTACATCTTGATGACAGAACTATCAACCCAACTTAGAATATAGGTATGGTGGAGGCTTCCCTTTTTGTATGAAAGTGAATATTTTAGTAGTTTGGTTTGACAGTGTTTTGAAAAAGCTTAATGAAAAAGAAGGAAACAAAGTTTCGGGATTAGGGTGGTGGGATTGCACTTGCTGGATAGTGGTGGGTGATGTAATCATTATTAGCCCCAAATTTCAATCAACTTTTGTAAAAATAAAAGGTTCCTGTAAGAAGGAACTCTGTTTCTCGATTGTACTTTTGACGTTTGGTTCCTACGCTTGATGCTTGCATTCGTTGAGGTAAATTAAAATTCTGTTGTACATGACTACAGAAGTACTGATATTACACAGGGCTACAAATCTGAAAATAACCTGTGGATACCCTCGATTCGATAAAAGAGAGTAATACTCATATTGATCGGGTATGGGGCGAGTACAAGAATACCCGCAAAATTAGGACGGGACTAATCGAAACCTGTGTTTAGGTACTTAGGTGATCATATCTGCACACTCTCTACAGTCTGCAGTATGAAATCTCACAGTTTTAGTCCCTGATGGGCCCTAGCCCAATCCTTCGAGAGGCCCAAACGAATGCACTTCATTGGCCAATACATCTAGGACTACAAAGTCATCTCCACCCTTGACCAAACAGACGGCTGAGATTATCTCACTCATTGTCCTAAGACTATAAAAGCCAAAGGGCACACCTCATCCGGGGGAGGATACTTGGGAGCCACTACGACCTGTCGCTAGGCCGAATGGTTTTTAAACTTGTGTTATTGTTTGTAATTTTGTTATCTTAAGTGTGTTCCGAGTGATACTTTATACACATAAAAATGATAATCTGCCCATATCAAGTGATACATCCACGGGCCATGCCAGGCGAACCGCCAACATCAAGTGATCCAACCACACCAGTTAGGCTTCTTGCCACCCGTGTCAAGCCATTATGAGGCCTCTGTTGAGGTCAGTCATATTTTTTTGTTTTATTTTTTTATTCTATTTTGAGATATATTGATTTATACATAATTTTTCTATCCAGACAAACCTCAATTTGTCCGGATGGAGAACCAATCTAACGGAGCAGAAACTTGAACTGCTCCACTTCAAGAACCAATAATCTACCACAATTCACTGCTTTCATATTTTTAATAATCAACTTCTGCAAAAATAGGGATCCTCAAAATAGAGATGAATACGCAAATGGAGAAGAATTTTAAAAACGAGTATGAAAATGGGTACATATATATATCCATCCAAATCCGTCATATATATATATATATGGAAAATGTTTAAACCTTGACGATATCAGCATTTTTTATATTAGATTTTAGATTATAGGTTTGTATTTAAGATTCAGAATATAGTATTAGAGGTTAAAATTTAATATTTAGGATTTAGAGTTTAAGTTTATGATGTAGTGTTTGAGGGTTCGGGTTTAGTGTTTAATGTGGTAGCATCATTGTTTTGTGTGTTTATTGTAAGGACTTCAGATTTATTTTTAAAATATTAAATCTTCAAAATGTGAGACTTTTAGCGTAAAGGGTATCGATACCTTAAGATACCGAATCGCTTATATATATATATATATATATATATATATATATATATATATGTTCATACCTAACTAATATATACCTTTCCCCTACATACAGTACATGGAGGTTTTATGTGGTTTAGAAAGTAAGAATTTGGGATCACTCAACCACCAGTCATCTAGCCAGTTTAGTACTCGTTTATTTCGCGAACAAACTACAAACATATATGGCGACATTTGGTTTTGGACTAGCTCGTTCAACAATATAATGGGACAATTTTCATTGATGATTTTCATTCTTATTGTCGAGAAACCATACCTCTGTTATTTGTGGCAGAAAATAGCCGACTAAAATCGGAATTCTTATCTCACTTTTTATTTATTATCGCTATACGTCTAACTAAATTCAAAATCGATACCATATTAAAAAAACTATATTACTTCACTTGGAATATTATTATTTTTTTAAAAAAACTCTATTATCAACACGTAAATAGTTTTATCTTTTATTCATCTAAAATGACAGTAGAGTATTTATACACTGTCGTACGTGTGAATTATTATGATTGAAAAGGAATCCTAAAATTGATAGGGAAATTCAACAACCCAGCGTTTGGAGTTGAACCTTTTTGGAAAGCTGGTACGACGTCGTTCTTTCAGGTGTGGTTTGCCAGTTAAGTTTGCGGAATGAGAGAACTTATATTTCTCCTTATCTGTTAGTTAGAGAAAATAACATGTGTGCACCAGATCAAAAGAACATTACATTTGTCTAACAAACAAACCCTACATCTATGTGGTGGGATAGTTTGATTGGGAGCTGTGTGATTGACACTATGGAACAAAGTTTTTTGGGTTTGAATACAGTTACATTTCACAAACACGATAAGATATTTAATTGTTTGTTTTGGTTAACATAGCCTATTACAAGTTTATTGTTTTTTAAAAAGATTTGTTTGGAGTTTTTGATGGGATTTGATTGGCAGGAACATATTAAAGACACAAAAAGATGGTACTTTATAGCCGGAGCATTTGATCGGCAGTAGGTGGCGTAGTCAGTCGTAGAAATTTTGGATTTGTGATGTGCTGTATATTTCGACACACTTTTTTTTGTTATAAATTATATTTGTGTGTATCGAAATGTATTTAAATTCAGGATTTTTGAGTACATGTTTGGTTCTCTTGTCCCTCGGGGACGTGTTATGGTGTTTGATATGTTTTTGGTACATTTCAGGTATCATATGACGTTTAGAGATGAACCAAGACATGACGGGGACGCCGGAACAACTCAAAACGTTCGACTTGGGAAGAAAACGTCACTGTTTAGTATTTTGAGCATAACTCATCGCTCGGAAGTCCAATTGATGCAAGGTTCACGGCGTTGGAAAGATAATTCGATTGTTTAAAACTTTTACGTTGATGCCATGGTCAAAGTCCGTATACCTAAGGAACACGGCGTGTTCTTAAAGAACATGACCGTGTCCTTTTATCTGGAAAGCAACCCGAGAGCGTCTGTTGGGAGGAACACGCCAGTATCCTCTAGGAACACATCGTGTTGTTTAAGGACACGGAGTGTCCCTCCTTCAGACGGGTTTATCCAGACTTTTCCTTTTCCAACTTGGCTCAGAAGTCTATAAATACCCTCGAGACCCCCTATGGACGAGATATATTTCATTATGCACATATTTTCAAACTCTTGAAGCGAGATGATCAACCACGATTGGCGAAGGGCGAATCATCAAGTCGAAGATTGGGATTTCCATGAAGAACAGGTTGTCTTCTCCGGTTTTTCTTCTCTTCTCTTGTGATTTATTTTCCGAAATCATGAGGGGCTAAAAATTTTGTGTTGTTTGGATTAGATGAAACTTTAGCTTAACTTTTGAATGGATGATAGGTGTCTAAACCTTTGATATTGATATCGATGTTATTCAGGATTATTATGTGTTCTTGCTAAACCTAATTTCAGATTCATTCTCGTCTGATCATCTTGATTGAATCTTTGTCATTGATTTATGGGTCCGAGAGGAACGTAGATCAATAGGTCGCTTAGAAAGAACTCTACATTACTCGTTTGCTCGAGAGAGGAGCGTTTAATCTAGACTTTTTGCATCATTTATCGTTGTGGCATTTCATCGAACACCTGTAATGTGTTCTGCTTGGGAGTAGATTAGCTCGAGAGAGTAGTCTACGGTCGAGCGGAATAGATCCTTAGAGGCGCGAGAGCGATTTAAGACTATCATAGGAAATCGCCAAGCCATTATAACCTGAATAATTGAGATTGCATATTGTTCATCCATGCATTGCTAGCTATTGTGGACTCGAGTTCGAAAAACCTTCATCCAATCTTTGAAACTCGATTTATTGCATTTTGATTTGTTTTATTTCAGTCATTAGTTGATAATTGGTTACTAACAAACATTTTTATAAACAATCATTCACTATTATTTGGTCTAGTTAGTTAATCAACTTGAGTAATAGTATTGAGAAAACCTTAGGGAAATTAACGATTCCATTAGAGCAATCTAGTATTTGATTAGCGGGGTAAAAATCTGCGCTTCAATTTGACGTCTTGCTCTCGCTTGCATTTACAAGGTTATAGAGTTGTCCAATTAATGACGAAACAAACTCTTTCATATCTCGTACGTCGTAACCAATCTTACTATTTAAATCGATTATTAATTTCTTTTACGCTTATTATTTCGATTCCTTCCGTGAAAAAACTATTTACAAAAAAAAAGCTGATTTCTCACTTTTCCTCTCCTATAAATAAATCTACCATTTCTCCACGGAACCTCAAATATCCATCAACAACCACCCAAAACAAAACCGACATATATAATGCTGAAACCGCCACAGCTCCTGAGCAGCAGCCGGCGGCCAGTCTTTATCCCGGCGAAGAGTACTGCATCCGGTGGCGTCGGCCATGGACATAAATATGGTCACTTGCCATCTACATTGCTGTCGCCATTGAATAACACTCGACTGGCCACGTGGTTGGCCCGTTGTGGTAATAATATGTCTCTGGCCGGCAGAGAAGTCGTCGGCTCCAGTGAGACTGTAAAAGTGAAGGTGGTTGTGACGGTGAAACAGCCCGATGAGGTGCTCTCCAAGATTGGAATAGGGATGGAAGATATCTCTAGCTTCTTTCGCAAAACCTTCCGGCTCCAAATCATTAGCACACAATTCGATCTCGGTAACTAATTTACTAACTACTTATTCATTAAATTATTTTATCGGTTATAATTGAACGTCGGAAAAAATAAGAAATTTAAAAGGGTGATTACTAATTAGAAAGATTGCTAAATTAGCAATTTCATTAACAATACTATATAATATAAATTAATTTTTTAAAAGAAAACTTTAATGTTAGCCATGACACATAAGAATATTATTTTTCTAAACATAAGAAATTATATAAATTTTTTTAGAAATGTAAGTAATTATAAATTATTAAAAGAGTCAATTGTTATTATTCATAATGTAGCAATTAAAATTGTTAAATAATTTTTAGAATGTACATAATTTAATATCGAATCTCTGAAAACCTATCCATACAACTAATCTATTAGTTGGGATAGGAAAATTAAAGATGATGTAAATATTCACATAAAAATATTATCTAACACTCATAATTGTTGTATTCGTAATTCATATTGCAAACTATACAACGATCGAGTTGAGTCAATCAATGCATATAATAATGCTAAAATTATTTGTTTAGATTTATTATATATTCGTCACGTGAAGATTTTGGATCCAACCTAAAATCGGTCCATATCATCAGGAGAAATAGCTCAACATGTCAATTAACTTACAAAAATCGTTTTAATTTCAAACAAACAGAAAAAAAATGGACCACATATATATCAATCACATATTTGTTGTAGTTGATTTTATAAGATTCACGGTGGCTTTATCCTCACATGTACACTTTCGATATTGTCAAAGAAGAATTTACTGAAGAGTTTGGAATTTAGTAGCAAACGTCAGCGTACTTTTCTATGCATGCTTCACTACTGTTTTTTTCATATATCATAATCGTTGGAACTTGCATGTATTTTGTTAACAATGAAGAAACGGCATTAGAGCAACCAAGTGTGGAAGCAGGAGCAAAGAAAATCAGTGAGGACGAAGAAGAGATTAAGTACGAAGCAGAGTTTAAAATCCCTGGCCAGTTTGGAGAAGTGGGTGGTGTCGTCGTCGTGAACGAGCACTCTAATGAGATGTTTGTCAAAGACATCGTTCTTCATGACGATGTTACTGGTCCGGTCAATTTTTACTGTGACTCTTGGCTTCATTCCAAGTCTCATAACTCGCTTAAGAGGATTTTCTTCACCACCAAGGTCAGCTCTTTCGTCACTTGCCACTTTCATATTGCTACTTTTCGGTTTTGATTCTCTGACACTTTGCGGTGGCGCCGGACCAGTTGTACTTGCCGTCGGAGACCCCGGATGGACTGACTAGGTACCGGAAAGAAGAGCTCAATATTCTACGAGGCAATGGCCAAGGAAAGCGCAAACAAGGCGAAAGGATTTACGACTACGATGTCTACAACGATCTCGGCGACCCCGATGAGAATTCCGACCTCGCCAGACCAGTCCTCGGTGGAAAAACAAACCCATATCCTCGCCGGTGCCGGACTGGGCGGCCACGAACTAAATCCGGTACGTATTACGTCGACTACTAACCCTTGATCTTTTTTTTTTTTTTCTCTTACCGTTTCTATCATTTTCCTGTGGTTAGATCCGAAGTCGGAGACAAGGAGTGGAGGAGAATTGTACGTCCCACGAGACGAGAAGTTCTCGGAGATGAAGAACAAATGTTTCAATCGGAATACGTTCTCGTCAGTGCTCCGTGCAGTGGTGCCCGCGGTGGAGGCCGTTTGGATGGAGTATAGAGGGAATCGATCTCAAGTCCTCAATTCTTTGCCTTGTCTTTCAGGGGACAGATTCTTCTGCTTGGAGGACGATCAATTTGGTAGGCAGACTCTTGCTGGCGTTAACCCCAGCTGCATAGAATTGGTTAAGGTATGACAACATCAGTAAATATCTGTTGTTAGCAAGTGTTCACTAGCTTATATTGGCTGCAAAGTTTATGGATAGAGATAAAGACTAAAGATCACAGAGAAATGCGGAAATGAATGTCTGCAGGAATGGCCACTGAAGAGTAAGCTTGACCCTGATATCTATGGTCCACCGGAATCAGCAATTACAACTGCAGTTGTTCAAAGGCAAATAGGAGGTTTCTTGACAGTTGAGGAGGTACGTTGGTCGAGAAACAGTAGTAGGCATCCAAATGTTCGAGTTTTTAATATCTCACTGTGTGTTATTGGTAAACCAACTTACAGGCTGTAAAGCAAAAGAAGCTATTCATCCTGGATTACCATGATCTGTTCCTACCGTTTGTGAGCCTTGCAAGGAAGCAAGAAGGAACTGTACTTTACGGGTCAAGAGCATTGTTCTTTCTCACCCCAGTTGGTACGTTGAAGCCTGTCGCAATTGAGCTTTCCAGGCCCCCAATGGATGGCAAGCCGCAGTGGAAAGAAGTCTATACACCGACTTTTTGTTCTTCTACCGATCAGTGGCTGTGGAAGCTGGCCAAAACCCACGTCCTTGTAAATGATGTTGGCTATCATCAACTAGTTAGCCATTGGTAGGATAAATTGCTGTTAACTAATTGAGTTGAGCAGTTAGCAATGATGAAAATTGTTGATGATATTTGGTTCTAATTTCAGGCTGAGAACGCATTGCTGCACAGAACCATACATAATTGCAACTAATCGCCAACTTAGTGCCATGCACCCAGTCTATAGACTCCTGCTACCTCACTTTCGTTACACGATGGAGATCAATGCTTTAGCTCGCCAAGCTTTGATCAATGCAGGTGGCATAATTGAAACTTGCTTTGCTCCTCTCAAGTATGCCGTCCAGCTTAGTTCTGCATGTTACGCCCAACACTGGCGCTTCGACTACGAGGCACTTCCAAAGGACCTAATCAGGCGGTAATATTACCTCTTCTTTTCGTTCTTTCGTCTGGCTCAATAGTTTATTCTTACTGATTATGGCTAAAATTGGCAGGGGCATGGCTGTTGAAGACCCTTCAGCACCGCATGGCCTAAGATTAACAATCGAGGACTACCCATATGCGAGCGACGGGCTAATTATGTGGGACGCCTTGGAGAAATGGGTTACCGACTATGTCAATCATTACTATCCAGACCCAACCCTCGTAGCTTCCGAGTCAGAGCTTCAAGCCTGGTGGACTGAGATTCGTACGGTTGGCCATCAGGACAAGAAGGACGAGCCATGGTGGCCAAAACTTGAAACCCCTCGGGATCTCGTGGGAATCCTTACGACGATAATGTGGGTTACATCAGGTCACCATGCCGCAGTGAACTTCGGACAGTATACATTCGGAGGTCACCTCCACTTCAGGCCAACAATCGGGAGAAAGAAGATGCCGAATGAAGATCCAACCGACGAAGAGTGGAACAAGTTCTTAGAGAAACCCGAAACGGTGCTCCTCGAGATGTACCCGTCACAGTTGCAGGCATCAACGGTGCTGGCCGTTTTGTACGTTTTGTCTTTCCACTCCAGTGATGAACAGTACATGGGGAAGGAGATGGACCGAGCATGGGCCGATGACCCGGTAATCAAATCGGCTTTCGAGAAGTTCAGCGGGAGGTTGATGGAGCTGGAAATGGAAATCGACGCACGTAATTCAAACCCGAATTTGAGAAACCGAAATGGCGCTGGGGTTCTCCCGTATGAGCTTCTGAAGCCGTTTTCTGAACCTGGTGTCACTGGGAAAGGTGTTCCTTACAGTATCTCCATCTAAAAGTTCCAAAACCAGCTTGCTACAGAATTGCATTTAGGTGGTTTTCTTTGATTTAGTTAAGTCTTACAGATGTAGTTCTTGCTTATAATATTTGCAGATAAATCAGAATGTATCTCTCTTCTTTGTTTTCTTTCAATCCAGAGATTATTTTTTTTGAATTTGGTTCGTTGGATCTCGTCACTTCAGGACTCGACAACTTGGTAATGTTGATCTGTTTAATGTTTAAGGGATTAGATGAGAAACAGCTAGCTACCTAAATAGGATGGATAACCTTGAGCCCTAAGCCTGGAACAGAGAAACAGACATGATTGGACTGAACAGTTGCATATCTTTCTGGGAGAAACGGCTGATTTATTTGTTTTTGCTGGTCTGTGAGGAGACAGAGTTCCATCAGACAAAAGCTTGATCTTTACACGAGTACGTGTGAGGTGGTTTGGTAAAAGGCTGAGAATGAGAGATATGAAATTTGGAGATATCATTCTTCTCTCAGAGATAACTAGCTAGCTATATATAGCCTTCCAAACTTGAATATTAGTCGAAAATGATATTAGAAAATATTCACGAGGGACGTGAATATCTCAAAATATATCACTTTCGTGTGAGATGAAATCCTGAACATTTTTTCATTCGATAAGAGAAATTACTCACCAAATCATGTCCAAATACCATTAAACAATAAACAACCCTACATATATGTGTGTCTCATATGATCCTTAACCAGATATTGTATGCTTTTGTGTTTTGGTGCACAAGCAGGACATGGTCGGAGATGACATAGCTTTGGATATGGCGGCCCCTCCAACAGAAGTATGGTCGGGTGGTACTGAATCCTCCTTGCACTCTGTCGAAGATTCTTACTTGTCGTCCATCAGTACACTAATTTTGTGCCTACTTGTTTTTTTTTTGGTACCTAGACTAAATAGCACTTACTTATTTGCGGTCACGTTGTATTGTTTTTTTTTCTTAAATAACTCTTTGTTGAGATAAGGTTATTAAATCATGTACATCCCAAAAAGTGATTAAAAATGTCTAATATATACTTTATCGTCACATTAGCACTTTTAATAATTCAGTCTTTCAATAATTTTTAATCTCTTTCATCCCAATAATTGATTAACAATTTTTATTTATAATTTTTTTGTAAATAAATACAATGAAAATGAACCAATAAAAAATCAGTAGAAATGATTTATCTTCAATTTATTTTCTATACAAATAAATGAACTTTTTTAAAAATGTAGCAATGTGCCTGTTTAGTCGAGTAATCCCCGACTACTAAAATAAATGGCTCATTTTCCAAAAATATATATAATTGCTCAAATTGACAAAAATATGGGTCGTATTCAATAACAATAAAAGAAATCAACATTAACAATGAACCATATAATATAAATAGTTTGAATAGGCTTCCGTGAAAATAGAAAGAGAAGAGGGTAGGGTTTTGATGAACTATAAATGAGTTTTGAATTATATATATATGTAAGTAAATGAGACAATATATAGCGGGTACCCATAGGGTGGATACTATCAAACCCGTCCCCGCCAGTTACCCGCTTTGACCGGGTACCAGATTTGCTTGTGCCCATCAATTACCCATGTGTGACCGGATTTTACCCACCCAAATTAGACGGGTTTCAGATGGATACCGATTTTTGAATTATAATTGCCAAGGTTAATCTCCTCCAATGCACAAATCTAATGTCTCAAATGACTAAAAAATTCCATTTTCAGTTCTATATTTGACTCATTCTAGTCTCAAATGGCCAAATTTTAAGATTTGTGAGTCCATGCCATATAATGGAGAAATAAGTAATGAAATCCACATGGCTTGTATGTTTTTATTCGCTATAAGTTTACACTTTTTGATAAATTTTTTTTTTTTTAAAAGATAAATAATAGAATCTATATGACTTATTTTCATTGGAGGTTACATTATAAAAAAGGAAGAATCCAATCTCTTACCACTCATAAATGTTACACTATAAGAAGGCGTGAAAACATTAATTTAGTGTAAGGAAAAATAATGTCGTACCACTCATAAATGTTACATTATAAAAAGGACGTTAAAATTTTGATTGGATAGTAAGAGAGAAAGATATATAATATATGTGCATAATGTGAATAAATAATTGAAATATGTGTCAATGTATAAATAATTGATAATCGATGTGAAAGTATAACGTGAATGATGAGATTGCGGCACGATGAGACCACAAACATATATACTCTTGAGAATAACAAATTGTTGGTCCACTCATAGGCATGATACTCATGCATGCAAATTGGTATGTACATGCATATATATATATGCATAGTGATGATCTGGTGACAAAAGAAAGCAGAGAGAGAGAGAGACAACTGGAATCATGTAGTGATGTGCTGCTACACATCAATAATGATAATGTTACATCCCCAAAAGGTTGATGCGACGGCTGGACTGGACTTCATCATTACCATCATCATTATCTTAAGCCCCCGATTTAAACTGAGACAAACCCTAGATCGGATGAGCAACAATCATTGTCTAAGTCTGCATACAGCTGGTTAAACAACTCTTGACAACCGAGGGAAATCACCCACCTGAGTAGGAGCTCCGTAGTAAGATGGTAACATACACCTATCATTCTCGTGTTATTGTCATCACCCCACAAATATAAATGATACACAACCCAATGATTAGTAATTAATCATTTAAATTACCGGCATGCGTGGTTGATTTGCAATAAGATGTGAGGAATCTTTCAAATTTGGATCCCTACGTGGTTGCCACCTAGGCACCAACGCTGCTTGAAATCAACGACGAGGAGGTACCATGGGAGGCACCATGGTATATGATTGAGGGGTTACCCATAGACAAACCAATAGTCACTCTCTAAACATAGTAGTTTCCGCACCAAAGCAAGAGAGCAGCCTCCATGACACTTCCTTTCTCATTACCCAATTTGCCAAATAAAACAACATAAGCCAACACACCAGTCAAACCAAACCAACCGTCCAACCAAACAAACTAGAGAATCAATCAACACAAACTGTTTTCCCCAACAGCTTTCTTGCCTCCCCCATCTCTTATTTGGTTATCCATCCTTAACTCCATAGCCTTCACATTCCATTTCCCTGCAAATCTCAACTACTTTTTCTTTTCCCAGACAGTTGGAACAACCCAGAAAAAGGTAGACTGCCTTCTGTCTTCCTCATTTCTCAGCCTAAGGCAAAAGGCCAAGATAGTGAAGCTTCTTCCAAAGTTTTGGGAAACTTCTAGGTTGATCCTATCGATATGTTGCTTCAGCACATTTCCAGCTAAAAGCCACACTAGGCAAAAAGCAGACTTCCTTTAAGGTCGTGCAAATTCCCCAACATTCCTTGGAATATGAAGTTAGCTTAGCCGAAAAGAAACAAGTAACAAGGAAACATCAGGATATCAAAAGGGATAAAGTTAGAGAATCAGGATTCTGACTCAAAAGCCTGTAACTTTTCCTAATGAGGGGAATGAATGCATCCCTTCTGGGTTCACCAAATCACCATAAGAGTAATTTCATATTGAATGTTAACACTAAAAAAAAATGCAACTTAGTCTTTGATTCGAGATTTAATTGAATGAAAATGAAGTGGAAGTAGAAAGGCAAGCACTCTCAGAATTAAGCTGCAGGCAGGACTGTGGAGATGCCTGTTTGTTTCGACTGCGCCAGAGACTTGACTCAGTTAAACTCCAAGTGGAAGACTTGGAATAGATTGAAAGACTTAAACAGATAGCTTTCAAACTTTGAATAGAATAATAGGCTGATAAAAACGCAAGAATGAGTAAACGTGACTCTGGAAAACTTAACCAAGTCAATCCAAAAATGCCATTCTTCCACCTGTTCACATTCCACATACTAGACAAGAGAGCAGGGCTAAGTTCCAGTCCCAATCTGAACTCATATCTATGTCAGTATACTAATAGATGACTATTTAAAATCTATCTGGCAATGATGAAAATGGAGTCAATAGTATATTGATATGAACTGAAGAGAAGAAGAACCAACAGTCTAGCTCTGTTATTAATTAGAGTGAATACAACATGAATTATATCTATATATGTTCTGTCAAGGAAAAGTAAAATCATATCACTATGTCAAGTGCTGTAATCTGATCATCACTTATAAACAGGTAGCACAAATGGGGAACTCGCACAAATATATGTTCCCACCCCCCCAAACAAGCTTCAACCACCTGAAAAAATGGATTTCGAAATTTCTCCTGACTCTGCATGAACTCATCAATGGGATCTGGATGCCTGAAGTATACCCTGTACCAATGCCATGCCATGGCTTGTCTATTGTCTAATCTGGCTACAGTCTTGTGCCAGGCACAATCGGCATCAGTCAAAGCACAATTTTACCCTACTTAGCTGGAAATTTCAGCCACTTTCTCTCCTGCAGTTACCAGGCAAGAGATACTTGTACTTTTCTGCATTATTCAACAAGAATGCAGGGAGGTGAACCGCTGAGAACGAACGAGGAATATTACCCATCTTGCCGATGATGTCCCTGAAAGTGTACTCCTCTGGAAGCATGTCAAACAGGTTAGCACCCTGACAGATGACATCTTGAACTCGTTTCGGATCCAAAAAGTGTGAGAATCTCACGCGGTCGTAATGGCTGTATGCTTTCATCTTAAATATGAAGTCACTGATATACCGGAAGCAAAAGCTACAATGCCACCCTGAATCAGACAGAAGGATATCGGACTGACGGAAATGTGCATACCTAGTCTTCCCCGTCTTGTACCTATGAATGGAAGCTCTCCAGCTCTTGCTATCCACATAATACTCGAACGAGTAGAGGAAATTCCGGAACTGAAGATGAAGGATCGGAGGAATGTCATCACACCATCTCAGGAGATTAATCGTGTGTGCACTAGGGATCTCATCGACATCAGACATTATCAGCAAATCGTCATCTTCTATACCAGCTATCTTAATCAGCTGGTCTAACGCAACTCTTTGATAAGCTTCCTCAACAAACGGATTTTCACCCTTCTTGAATCGTCCCCCGATGGTCCCATAAGTCAACCGAGGCTCGATGAACTTGAACTTGTCCCTATTGCTTGCGAAGATGAGCGGCTTGGGCAATGCAGTGAACGTAGAGTTTGACTCGAGAAGCACAAACTGTGTTATGTACGGATACAATTCGTTCCAACGAATGGTGAGAATGTCGACCTCGTTACTGAACAGCACTGCATCGTATACCCGCCTTGGCGATTCCCGAACTCCCCAACCATGAAGCTTGCACAGATTATCCATCGTCACGTTCTCGTTGTAGTAATGAGGGATGACGTTGAATGGCTTTGGAGGTCTCTCCCAGAGTGGCCTCAGGAAATAAGTGATCTTCTGGCCATGTACATAAATTCCAAACACCACCAGCGGGATAGCGATGAATATCAGCAAATATGTTCTGAAATCAAACCCTCGCAAGATGCACTTCAATCTCGACATGCTTAGAGGTCCTTTAGAAGACTGTCAAAACCACACAAAAAAACGCGGTAAGTCACCCTAATCACTGATGAAACCATAGCTGGAGTCTGAGAACCTAAGCTCATATATGTATTGAAGAAATCAGAACCATAACTTGTCAAAGAAAGCCATCACAATCCAATCGAACAAATTGACATCCCAAAATGATTCATCACTCTAGCCTAAATTGCGAAAAAGGGAGAATGAAAGTAACAGAATCAAATGCCAGCGGAGAAAAGCAAACCAACTTTACAAAAAGGAAACCTTTTTACGAAGAGAAAACTGGGGGAGAAGTAATTACCTGGCCGCAAACGTTCTCGCAAATATCGTCGGTTTTCTTGGAACTGTAGTACTCTTCATCCATTTGATTAGCGCCTCAACGAACCCAACCCCCACAGAATTTGTCCGATCAGGGAATAAAAGCAAAATGCTCAAGTGGAGGTTTCGCCAGCAATCCCTCGAAATTCGACCAAGTCGAGGGAGGGATACAGAGGAAGAGTGAAAGAGAGCGAGAGAAGAAAAAGAAGAATGGAAAATGAAAACCCAGATCGAATTTCCGTGTCGAAACGGAAGCAGAGGCCGGGGAAGTTGCACCACAGAGTGAAATCAGGCGGCAAAATCCCAAATTGACAGGAAAGCTTTACTATTAGTGAGTGCAGAAGAATCAATGGAGGGAGGGAGGGTTTGTGTGTTTTTAGGAAGGAGGATTGGGAATGGGCTCCTTCACCAGATAACTATTCCTTCTCCATTCATCTTCTGGTTATTTATAGACACAGGAAAAGGGGACGAAATTGCAGCGACAAACAAATGAACAGAGAAGGGGAGAAGAACCCAACAAAGATTGCACTCGCATCCAAATTACGATAAAACCCACACTGTCACCACAGCTAATTCAAAATTATTAGGTAATTAATTAATTCCGATTTTGTAAACGGAAACAAATCTTTTTCAGTAATTCCCTATTTTTAAGTTTCACCCAATTCGGATAAAACGTGTTTGATTATAAGCATTTTTTAATATCCATGCGCATAATAATGTAAGCTAAAATGTATTTTAGGTTGGGGAACGGTTAGCGTCGGTGATGGTCAGTGCATATCCACTATCTAATCGTTTTAATAATGGTTATGATAAAAAATCATTAAATTTCACTGTTTTGGTTGATTTTAATATCATTTTTATATTTGATCGAATTACAGTGTTAACTGTCGGTTATTGTTAACCAAACTAACTAACCAAATGATTTCCCCATTTTTTATTGTAAGTGTGTTTCTTTAACTAGTTAGTGAAAACTAGTTGGAAAAATTTATAACTTTGGGTTTTAAAATCGATGGTTTGTAATTTGTTTGGAAGAATATATAATTATTAATTAGCTAGATATTATAATATATAAAATGACATATTTTTATATTAGCATATCAATAGGTGACGGTTCGAATAGTAGAATATCCATCACCACATCAACACCGTAAATTTTACGATTCAGTTATCACAAAACCGAAACGAAATCGATATCGGTCAAATTTGCTGTTTGTCGGATTTCATTGCCCAAGCCTAATCTTTTCAAAAAATTTTAACTTCAAATCATCAACACTTGTATATCTTTCATTTACAATCAAATAAAATTAAAAAATCTTAAATAAATCATATAAAAAATATAATAATGATGTGGGATTACCAATAAATTTACAGTAAATAAAAATAAATAAATTATGATCTAAATCAACAAGGTAATCAATTAATTAATTATTATTTTTAATAAATATATTCAATTTTAATCAACTAATTCCAATTCAACATCACTTTATAATTTTTAAAAATAATAATAAATGATGGTGGGAATTTTCGGAATTTCCGCCGCATAATTTCTACTCGCGAGAAAACGGACAAACTAATCTTGTTTTTATAGAAAAAAGGATATGAAAATTATTATTTCATTCAAACGACTACCTGAGCCTTTTCACCCGCACGATGAGCTTACATTGTTTGCAGGATGGTAAGATCTAACGGTCGTGCAATTTTTGTCAGATTTCCTTGTTGGCAATTTCGGTGGAATTGTATATTGTCCACAAAAGTTCCTGTGCTTTGTATATGGATTTTTGAATGGCAAATGGTTGGTTTTACTGCTTCAGCACCTTCTGTTAACGGTGGCTGGTTTATTGTAAGTGTAACTAAATTGAAATCGATATTTTTAAATGGTCAATACATAACGTTATCAATTTAAATATAATTAACGACATAATTCTATCAACTTAAATATGTTACTTGAATATTCTTTCATGTCGTTCAAAGTTCAAATATGTATTGCTCATCGTCTACCTTGATTATTTTGAATCTCGCATATAAGAAACTTCTATATGTTGTTTGGTAAAAGCTATTGTAGTATATTATTTTGGTAAAATATAATACTCATTTTCTTCTCAAAATACCAAGTACATTCTAACAGAACTAAAACGTCAACACATGATAAAAAAATAGGAAACGAATAAACATTGAAGGAAATCTTTTGTTCGGTACAAATAAGATAATTTGTTGTATGATTTTTTTATGATATATGTGAATAATTTTGAGTTCTCATGTCATTCTGATCAATTCATGAATCTAATTGACAACAGCAGAGTAATTGTGAATCTCTCCGGTCTCTTAACTTATCAATTGCAATGTATAACAAGAGTCGAGTTACACATGTTCTCTCCAATACCCACTCTCACAAACAAAGATATCTATTAGAAGGATCATATTACTTTAGATTAACAATGAAAAAAATCATTCAAAAAGATACTAATTATAAAAGATACTACCTAAAAGCGAGATATTAGATACGAATAGAATATACCTACAAAATCTCAACTCACGTCTAGATAATAACATTTTTAATCGAGTCGAATTGGATCGTATTTATCTAGGGACATTAATATTCTTGAAATTCTAGTAGTTAACAAAAGTGTGTACATACATTTCATTAGAATTTGTAGTTTGGAGTTTGGACCATGTGGTCAAGATACAAGAAAATACATGGAAGTATATATCCATATTATGCAAAATTATGAAGTTTTGAATGGAACGTAGAAGGGCAGTTTAGGGAAGTTGCAGGCGGAGGATGACCTGATCGCCGGCGAGAGCGTGTCTGTGACGCGTTGTAGCGAGACACGGTCAATAGGCCCCAAGCGTTTAACCATTCCAGCTTTACGGTGTTTCACGGCGGCGATATGAATCAGAAACCGTCAATATCAAGGGATCTGTGGCGTGGGGGCAAGATTGATAAGAATTTAAAGTTCCAACTAATTTATTGTTGGTCACAACTTAAAATGGCAAATTTTATAATTCATTTCTTCATTCCTAATCCAAAATTAATGTCTTCATAGTCCCTACTCATAATTTCCCACTTTTTGCTTTAAGATTTCTTGACAAACTTCTCTGAAGGCAAATATCTTTTTTTTCATAAGATTTCACCGTTTGGGTAATAGTAGTGAAATCGTCGATTTAATTTGGGATCGGAAAATGACGTGAAATTGTAAACGTCAAATCGAATCATAAAATTGTAAGATTTCACGATTTTTTATTGTAGCAAATTTAAATAAGAAAATACTCTAATTGTAAACTATTTTATTATTTTAATTTTCAATTATCTACTAAGATAATCAAAATCTATCAATAAAATTAATAAATTACTAATAGCACCTAGTTTATTTTTTTTGAACCAAACCGAGTGAGATAAAATGTAAATTGACAATTTTTACTTAAAAGGTAGAATCATAAAGTACATGAAAAATCAATGATTTCACAAGATTGTAAGATTTAAATCGAGATTTTACCCGATTCCACTAAGTATCGATTTTTAATGGAATCACAATCCTTAGACACCAATACAATCGTAAAACCGTAAAATTTTAAAATCAAAATCGCCGATTTCACTATCTTCTTTTATATCTGATGGAGATGTTATCGGGTCTCTATTCATCTGCATAGTTCATAATTTATAAATAAGTGGCTTTTACAAGATAATTTTTGGTGTTTACTGTTAAAAGAAATGTTTTGAAAACTAAAGCTTACAAGGTGAAAATACTCTTTTTGAAAAGTGATGTTCACGATTTCATCAAACATATAGGATGTCTAAATAATCAACACCAGTGTGTTGTCCTTGGACTCCTACTTCTAACAAGACATTTGTACCATTATATGATATGGACCATATGGGTGTTCATATTTGGCCCAAAAGATGTACCAAAAACACCTTTTAGACCAAGGAGTGGCTAGCTAGAATATTATAACCATCTTGTCATTTTGGTGTTAGCTAAATTGGAGAGAAAAGTGTGGAGAACTGTTTCATCCCAATAACTCGAGTTGTTGAAAGAGGATTATAATTGATATTTATAGTATTTTACTAACGTGACCCCTCACACGGAAGCTCTCATAAGAGCGAAGGTTTGCACAGCTTCGATAAGTCATGTGCACAGATTGGGGGTTACTGGGATTTGAAACGGAGACCTCTTGGTCATGTAAGGCTCTAATACCATGTCAAGAATCATTTCATCCCAATAACTCAAATTGGTGAGAGAAAATTCTGACAAATATTTATAATATTCAATAACAAAAAAACCATTTAAAAACTTTGAAAATGCCGGAAATGTACCATTAGAGGATGCGCCTATTAGGCACAGGGCCGATGCTCAACCACCTCAACGATTATCAACCTCTCAACTTCCACTGGTCACATGCACCTTAGCTTACTTTAGCACATTCGTTAGTGACACGGGCTTGAACTTAAGTTGAGCTAGCTAGCTAGTGATCAATCAATTCAGCTCAATTAATTTGAGTTGAGTTGAATCAGTACTAACTAGTTTTACTACACACCGAGCTAGGCTAAAACAAATTTCGTACCAATGTTCGGAACATGGTTCTCGCCAAGAGTATGAATCAAAGTTCAAGTCAAGATTTAATCTAAAGTGTGCGCACCAACGAGTGCATGGTGTATATTTTCCAACAGTCCTTACTTTTAGTGTAAATGTTTGAGCTTTATTTTTCGCTCTATTTTGTTATTTATTTGCAGAAAAATGGAGTGAATGTTATTCTACAAAAGCCTTTAGGACTGATTTTTTTAATCATAATTAATTTTTTACAAAAAACAAAAGATAACAAACACAAAACAGACCTAACAATCTACCTACTACCCAAGAAATAAAAACTATCGACACTTTTTTAATAGCCAGATATGCTACAAAATAAGCGGCTCCGTTACTTAACCGTTAAACGGTCTGAAGAGGGATGTTCGGCGTGACATTGAACTTGTTTTCCGTAAATAATGTCATCAAAATTGAAAAATATGAATTGAAACAAAATTATTTAAAGATAGTTGACTAGTTGTATTTGATGAATGATGACCATTGTTTTACAGTATGGGAGAACCTTAACTTTGAATTCCCGCAGTTAAAGGAGATTTTGTCAACTTTATATATATCATTGAATAACATTTTTTTTTGAATATATTATATTGACTTGGGTTTTAATTCCCCAAGGTCTCCACTCTTAAGACTAATCATTGATAGGGAATTTGTCTCAATTGGATCATACTTCACACAAGAAATCAATATATAAATCAAATTCTTAAAGCTACTAACTTCTATCTTGGGTTTGGACTTGCTTTAATATTGTCTTGGACTGTGTGGTTTATAAATTATTGGAGGCACACTAGTTAGTAGTTACAAATTTTAATTCTCCTAATAGTCTAACGCTATATCATGAATCCTTGTAGGCCCAAACAAACCTACAACTTATGATAAAATATGGTGTAAAGGATGTCAATATTTTAAAGATACCACATTGGTTGCCATATATATATATATATATTGTAGGGTACACAACCAAAAACTTACAGACAATCCATACAGATTTTCGGAAAGGTCAATTCATATCAACCCAATTCTTCATATCAAACAACTATTACTATACTTGCTCCGGCAGTATAGCTGTGTGTCTGATGACTCGGAGGTCACGGGTTCGACTCTAATATATCCCACAAAATAAACACCTGCACAGTATTTATAATTTCCTTCTCCCTTAAAGATATGTTAGTAGTTACAAATTTTGATTCCCCTATGACTCTCTCACCGGCCTGGTCAACCCTCCACTTGTTAGGGTTTCAATATTAATGGTGGTAGAAATCTATCCATATATGGGTCACCTATTGAAGATGGGTATGGGACACTCTCGTAACATTGTATATGAGCGTTGAATACGAAGTCAACTATCCATCGCACCTCAGTGGTTGATTCCCATTTTAAAGATTAAAAATTCAAAAATTCAATTCTAAACTCATTATGTAATTCCTAAACACTAAAAATGATTCTAACACTCTAAATTTTAAATCGTATCACAAACTCTAATTTTTGACGATAAATAAAAATTATTAGATTTTAAACATGAAAAAATTAAACACTAACCCCCTAACAGTCTAACACTATACCATGAACCCTTATAGACACAAACAAACCTACAACCTATGAAAAAATATGGTGTAAAGGATGGTCGATACTCTAATGATACCGCATTGGTTGCCATATATATATATATATATATATATATATATATATATATATATTGTAAGGTACACAACCAAAAACTTACAGACAATCCATACAGATTTTGGAAAAGGTCAATTCATATCAACCCAATTCTTCATATCAAACAACTATTACTACACTTGCTCCAGCGGTATAGTTGTTTGTCTGATGACTCGAAGGTCACGGGTTCGACTCCAATATATCTCACAAAATAAACACCTACCTACGTAATATTTATAATTTCCTTCTCTGTTAAAAATATGTTTTCTCGATTTATCTCTAACTAAAAAACAACTATCGGGCTAAAAGGGCCAAACAATATCCATCTAACCAAGCTATATATGAATTGATAAAATTTTGAATTTTCAACTTCTTATCTCTTCCTTCCTCCCACTTAACAAAAAATGAGAGATGGTGGGCACTTTGAATTGGTGGGAAGTGGGAGATGGATGATGGAGTGACTTGGTTTGATAGCTAAGTCCATGTTGAGTGGTTTTGCATAAATGGAAGAGTTTTTTCCTTCCCGATCTTTTCATCAATTTGTCTCACCATTTGTCGATGTTTATGTTTGCCAATACCCCATGTTCTAAATTAATTCCAATCTCTCCCCCCACAAGCTATAGAGACATTTTCAGAATATTCTTCCAAGATATATCCATATTTATATAATTTTAGATTATTTGTGTCATAAATGCGCCCATTTTATCCAAACCATAGACTTATATTTAGGGTTAAAATTAAGTTTTCGAGATTATAAACTTATGTTTAAGGTTCAAAGTATAGTGTTAACCTACTATTTGTCACTTTCTCTGTTTCTAACTCAGTTTGATATGGGTTGGTGGCGTTTGTTACGAAAGGAGATAATAATTTGAAGAAGCTGGTTAGAATGGTTCAACAGACAAGAACGAAGACTTGGTACTTAATTAACAAATATAAGTCAATTGACATTTATTATATATATAGTTGGCTTGGCCACACACGTAGCTTTCTTTGTAGTACCTCTCCACGACACTCCCCCCGCTTCAGCTTACGTTTCTAAGAAAGTTCAGCAACTTTTACGTATGATGGTTGATTGTTTAGCAGCATGCTGGACATTGCAGAAAGAATTGTCAAAATGAAGTCGACTCCCTTTGAAATTGAGAATTTATTGGCTAATATTATATATTTATATCAGTTTGGACTTTAGTTCTCGAGCTTTGCCTTATTATTCCCTCCTAATCATTATCAACGAATTGATCGGGAATTTCATATTCTTCATCCCTTATATATTTTATTGGTGGGTTATAGAGTTCCATGCAATTTAACTGATTATTTGGTTTTATTATTTTTATTTGGTTAATTTGAGAATTAAATTATCGGTTTTTTCTCGTTATAATCCGAATCATCATAATATAGTATTTGATATCCCCTAATTTGATAAATTTTCAAGATGTTTTTATTTTTTGTGAGCGGTAATAAATTAATAAATCTTTATATGTCGTATTTATATATTTTATTCGTAATTTTTCTTTAATTCGCTATCTTGTATCGCACTACGTTTGATGTGACAATTGATCGTAAAAATGTATGGTACGGGAAAAAACATGAGTTTCAGATTGAAAAGTAATGGCCATGGTTAGAATAATGTTTTTTTTTATATAGATGTATTGTTTGAAGTAGATGTATTTTCAAAGTACAACATATATTTAGTCTTATCTTTTTCGAAGCAACTCACGAAGCAAGGAGAATCAAATATCATGAACCATTTTCAATTACGATTTATCACTTTGAATTATCACAGTTGATTGCGTTGTATGAAAATTACAATTTCAGAAGAATATAATTTTTCGAAATTTGAATTTCAATTTTCGGTATTTCAAATCCCCTAAACCAAACGAGCCCGTGTTTTACTAAAAATCCAAATGAATCGTATCCTAGGCCCAGCTTCATAACTCCTTTTGTTTCTCCTCACAGGCCCATATCCATGACCTAGAAGTGGGCTAAAAGAAAGCCCAGAAAAGAAACACTCCTCCCATCGCTCACTCGAAAGTCTAAGCTCCCATGACATCACCCAGCGAGCCAGAAAGAGAGAAGGACAACGGGACAAGCCATTGCCAAATAAACTCTTCACAGAATTCATCATTTGCTTCTGAACCAACTCAGAAGAAAACGCCCCATCAATCCCATCCTAGCACAAATTCGCGTAGCCGATAGGCACCACCAAGCATCAATTGTCAACGGCAGCTAGCGGATCCCCACCTCTAGGTGGATCATTTCAATTCTCGCTTCCCCCTTCAATTAGCTCTCGGTCGCGATCTTCTTTTCTTCTCTGCTTACTCTCTGGTGCATCTGTTTTTAGGGATCGGAGTTATAGAGTTTCCATCTGGAAGCTTTTTCGCGCTCTTGATTTTGTCTGGATAACTTGCTGATTTCGCCGAGCTGGTTGATTGGACAGTGTTCCCCTCTCCGGTTAAGTTGAGCTTATCGTGATGGATTTAGTTTCTGGCTACAAGGTGGGTGCTTCTGATGCTCTGCTCTTGTTTCTATCTCGTTAGAGTGTGTTGTTTTGATATAATGTGGGTTGCCAAAATGGGTGTTTGCTTTTAAACCGACTTGTGATGAGTTTGTTTGAGATGAGCTTTTTGCTTAAAGACGTTGCGCTGTTATAGTTGCTTCTATTGTTCATGCAGCTGAGCGGAGTATGTTTCTTTGCAGGGTATGGTTGGGCTTGTATTTGGTAATGAGAATTCTTCTTCAAATGAAGATAGGTAAGCTACTGTGTACTGATGGCATCCTCCTGATAGTTTGACTTACTTAAGGGCTCTTAGGAGGAAGAACTATATTATTTCAGCAAATTGTTCCAGTAAATTCAGAGGCTACCAAGCTGCTCTTCGTTATAGCTCCAAGTTTAGCATTAAAATTTGCGGCACTAGATTTTTTCATATAATGTGCATTAGGATCTAACATGCTTTATATACATGCTGGTGTCGTTAGCTCGTCGGTCCCCATGCATACCATGCTTGCTGTGGCTTTTCTGACATCGGATCATCACAGTAAGTTGTGGTCAGTGATAGACTCTTGTCATTGGGGTCATTTATACATGAGTGCATTGATGGAAGCCATTATCCTGATCCTTAATGATACCGTCCAGAATTTTGTGGCGGCTAACTATTTATGCTATGGAAAGGTGTACCTCTCTTGCCTACGAGTGTCATGCAGAGTCCCCCTAGAAGGCCTTGCAAAGTGCCAATCCTCATTGTTTACTTGATCGGCATAGGACATTCATACTGTTCCTTGATGAATTTATTATCAATAGTTTCTGGTTTTGAATGGTTTGCTTATTGCTTTTATTTTTGCTGGTATTTCAAAGCTATGTGCAACGGTTGCTCGACCGGATCAGCACTGGTTCCTTGGCAGATGATAGGAGGACAGCCTTGGTCGAGCTTCAATCTGTTGTAACAGAAAACCGTGCTGCTCAGCTAGCATTTGGGGCTACGGGTATGTCCTCCCTTTGTCATTCCTATTTCCTAACATCTAAGTTTCAAACTTAATTTATTAAAGAATTTAATAATGCTGGTATTTCTAATACTTTCTACATGGTTCATACAGGATTCCCTGTTCTGATGGGTATCTTAAAGGAGGAGAGAGATGATGTTGAGATGGTTTTATATCTTTTCTTACCTCTACTTGTTTTGTTCCAACAGTTCCCTATTTATTTACAATTATTTGTATATAAGTATAACGAAAAGATATGATTACGGGAAGTCTTGTTTAGGCTTAGGGTTGTAGTTCTTGCTGATTTTTACTCGTTTGATATTTTTCATGTTCTGAGGACTTGCTATGTTGGTCCAGATCCGAGGCGCCCTAGAAACTATAGTAGGTGCTTTGACCCCTCTAGATCGATCAAAAGGGAAGAATGAGGTCCAACCAGCACAAATGAATACTGATATGCTCTCAAGTGATGCTGAAAACATATCATTGCTTCTGGGTTTATTGGTGAGGCATTGCTCGAATAAATTAGAAATACATTTATTTAGATTTTAGATTAGAAGTAATGTGTAGCCTTGGCTGCGTTTTTGATTTGATTCCTTATTTTAATTTACATGCAGTCAGAAGAGGATTTCTATATACGCTATTACACTCTCCAAATCTTAACAGCTCTTCTAGTGAATTCTCGAAACAGGTACGAGCTATTAGCATCCCTCTTTCCTTTTTCTTGCTTGTACCAGTTATTCCATCTTTGTGCAGAGTTTGCTCCTAGGTATCCTTGAATGCTCTTGCTGAGTTCCTTTTCAGGTTACAGGAAGTCATTTTGACCATTCCTCGAGGTATCACTTGGCTAATGGATATGTTGATGGATCGAGAGGTAAAGTAGAGCTTGACTGTTGAAAAAATGCAATTTGCTTCTGTGGATTTAGATTTAACTGAATATAGATTCACACTTATATCTCATAAAAGTGTGTGATATATTTGTAGGTTATACGGAACGAGGCTTTGCTGCTTCTTACTTATCTCACTCGTGAAGCCGAGGCAATTTTATTCTTCTATTCTATCTTCTTATATCAATCTCTTTCCCTTGCATGTTATACATGTACATTTGTTTCGGGTGCCATGTGGTGTTATTGCTGATCTATTGTTTCTGCATCTCAGGAGATACAAAAAATTCTTGTATTTGAAGGTGCATTCGAGAAAATATTTAGCATAATCAAAGAGGAAGGTGGTTCTGAAGGTGGTGTTGTGGTACAGGTGATTGAACTATGCATCTCTTTGTCTCGTTGCACTATGGATCTTCCATCCATTGGTTCTTTCACATCAATTGTCCATAATTGATTTATCTATTGTGCAGTTCATGACTTTCTGGTGTACCTCTGGTTAGTTTTACTGAATTCTAAATTTTACTCTTTTGTTGTTCAGGACTGTCTGGAATTATTAAACAATCTACTCCGCAACAATACATCTAATCAGGTTTGTTTATTTTGAAATTTTGTGTAGACGTTTATAGTAGCATGTCACCCATTGCAAACCCTGTGTGTTCTTCCATCTAGATACTGCTGAGGGAGACCATTGGATTTGATGGCTTAATTTCAATGTTGAGATTGAGAGGAGGTGCTTACAGCTTTACCCAACAGAAGGTTTGATACTAAAATCCCATTACAAATTTCCATTCCTTGTCCCAGTACATAGCATTGTTTGATTTTGAGTAATATATTCTCAAAATCCTTACTGTGACTCTTTTGTCGTTGGAACAAACACCTTGCCAGTAGACAACTAATCTACAGAGTGTGCTTACAACGATTAATTTGCTATTGGTGGGAGGTTCTGAAGCTGACACTGGGAAAGATGCAAATAAGCTGACTAATAAAACCATCCTGGTTCAGGTTATATTCTAACTCGTAAGGGCTTCTGTCGCAGAATGAAACTGGTTTACAATGAAAAAGAATGCTACTAATACAGTGTTACTGTTTGTTTGCAGAAAAAGGTGCTTGATTACCTTTTGCTGTTGGGTGTTGAAAACCAATGGGCTCCAGTTGCTGTCCGTTGTGATGTAAGGAATCTCCCTTGGTCTGAATGTTTCTATTGTCACCGAAAGAACTAAATTACATCAAATCACCCTTTCCATATGAGGATCATCTTTGAGAAAGAGGAAACTCTTATTCTTCTTCTCCTACTTCATTTGTCATTCATTCAGCCCTGAAATTTTCTCAATATTTGTAGGCATTGAGATGCATTGGTGACTTAATTACTGGTCATCGAGGGAATCTAGATGCCCTAGCTAGCAAAGTTCTTGGTGACGGCCAACAAGTAGAACCTGCTCTGAATTCTGTTCTTCGGATCATTTTGCGGGCATCCAGCATGCAAGAGTTCATTGCAGCTGACCATATCTTCAAAAGATTTTGTGAGGTTGATTATTGTAATTACACTTGGGGACATAGTGTATTTTACTAGTGTGGCTTTCGGTTTGTGTCTAGTTTCATTACACTATAGTTGATCATTGTAACTACACTTAGGCACGTAGTGTATTTTACTTGTGGCTTTTTGTTCAATTGACAGAATGTTTCAGTGTTTAGTTTCTCAGTACACTATATATAGTTGCCTATTGTCTAATTTGTGTTCTGTTTTGTGTTTATTAGGGTAATTGTGATGGTCAGACTATGTTAGCTTCGACATTAATCCCGCAGCCGTATTCCTTGACTCATGCTTCAATTGAAGATGATGTGAACATGTCATTTGGCAGGTTTGTAGTTTCAACTGAATTTCTGGCTTATGGACCTAGTTGCATTTTGCTAGTTTGATTTAGGAACTAATTGTAATGTTGATCATCGCAGTATGATTTTGCATGGTCTTACATCGAGTGAAACTAATGGTGATTTAGAGGTATGTCTTGATTTCTATCCATGATAAATTCCAGTGTCTTGTTTTCCAAATTCCTTAATTAAGTTTCTATTTCTAGTGAATGACATATCATATTTACTGTTTACTTTTCTATTGTAGACTTGTTGCAGAGCAGCTAGTGTGTTGTCACATGTGCTGAAGAACAATATGCAGTGCAAAGAAAGGGTATGATTCTTACTTGATTGATATTCAAAGTGGCAAGGGATCATTTGTTGTCTATTTCCTGTATATCATTTAGTTATTGTGTGACCTTATTGTGGGATAAACTTTGAATTTGCTTCTGTTCTATTAGATATGACTATGTATCCCGATCATTTTCATCTTGTATGCCGAAACATTGTAAACACAATAAACAGTTTTCAGACTCTCAATTATGTTTGTTTTTTTTATGACGATATGCTGCTACCTGCCTTTACTTAATTTGATGGTAATTAACAGTTGATAAGCAGCTCAATCCATACAACACTGTTCGGTACTTGGATAAGTTTGATGGATTTGACTTTCTAGTAATATCACATTTCTATTTATTTGCCTCATTTGTTTTTTCTCTTGGCATTTCATGCTAAAATGGGGAAACTGACACTGAGTATCCGAGCTTGCTCCATTTTTGCTTTGGCGCTTGAGAATATGGCATCTCTTTTCTGCAGTTTTATTTTATCTTTATCTTCTGAATATCTTTTCAGGTTCTAAGGATAGAACTGGAGTCATCCTCAGGATTGGGTGATTCAGAGCCATTGATGCACGTTATGGTAAAGTATTTAGCTCTTGCCTCTGGTGCGAAACACAAAGAAGGAAAACCAAGTAAATCAGGCAACTTATATATTCAAGCAATTATCCTGAAGTTGTTGGTCACTTGGATGGCCGACTGTCCCGCTGCTGTTGACTGCTTCCTAGATCTACGTCCCCATTTGTCATATCTGCTTGAGCTTGTCTCAGATCAGTCTGCCACTGTAACTGTGAGAGGCTTAGCGGCGATTCTCTTGGGAGAGTGTGTTATTTACAACAAGTCTATTGAGGCCGGAAAAGATTCTCACGCAGTAGTTGATGGCATAAGTCAGAAGGTGGGGCTGACATCATATTTCCTTAAATTTGATGAAATGAAGAAAAGCTTCCTTTTCTCGTCTGAGAAATCCACAACGTCTCATAAACCATTAATAAGATCACCTGCTGCTAGTATGGCGGAGATTGAAGATGTTGATGAGCAGCATTCCTCCGATCAAAAGAGTGACGACCATCCCATTCTCTCATCGATGTTCGATGCAGATTTTGTTAACTTCATTAAGAGACTGGAATCAGAAATCCGAGAAAGCATTGTTGATGTCTACAGTCGCCCGAAACACCAGGTGGCAGTTGTGCCAGCAGAGATGGAACAGAAGAGTGGCGAAACTGACAAGGACTATGTTAAGAGACTCAAGTCATTTGTTGAGAAACAATGCTCCGAGATACAGGTATTCTTTATCTATCCATGGTATAAATACGTTATGCAAGTTCATTAAAGATTTGGTTCCTACAATTTTACCTCATGACAACGTTTTCAACCTATGCTGTTTTGGAAAAGAATCTTCTCGGACGGAATGCAACATTGGCAGAGGATCTGGTGAAAATAGGCGGAGGCGAGTCTTCCTACTCCGAGCAAAGAGTTAGGTCGGGATCTGAAAGGGTGCAGACAGAGACACTTCGCCGAGATCTCAAGGAAGCAAACCAAAGGATAGAGATGCTGAAGGCTGAGAACACCAAACTCGAATCGGAAGCATCAATGTACCAGAATTTAGCTGGGAAGGTGGAGTCAGACCTGAAGAGTCTATCAGACGCTTACAACAGCCTTGAACAGGCGAATTACCAGTTGGAGAAGGAGGTAAAAGCTTTGAGAAACGGAGGAGGATTAGATGTGGAGGCGATACAGGCGGAAGCAAGAGAGGAAGCGCTGAAGGAAAGCGAAGGGGAGCTGAATGATTTGCTGGTGTGCTTGGGTCAGGAGCAGAGCAAAGTGGAGAAGCTGAGCTCAAAGTTAGCAGAACTGGGAGAGGATGTTGATGAACTGCTGGATGGCATTGGTGATGATTTGGGACTTCCGGTGGATGGCGACGAAGATGCCGACTAATGGATTTGATATGTTTCAAGAAAAATATGCGACTTGTCCTCCTTTTAGTGTCTTTGGGATCTCTTCTTCTTTCAAATTGTTGTTTCAAGACAATTGTGATTTAGTATACGCTTTCTTCCTTTTGGTTGAATTGTACAGCTTTTGCTAATTTCAAGTACCAGTGCTGACTTTTATGCTCTTCTGAAATTTGGTTCGGACGTTGGGCAAAATGGCTATCCTACAGATAGGAATGTTTTGAAAGATTAGGTATACTATATTACTATCTACTTTATGAAACAACTAGCTTTGTGTCGGTACACATCTAGCTTTGTGAAACGACACCTACAAGTTGTCGTAATTTCACTCGTGTAATGCTCAAATCATGCCTGATTATTCGTATATGTTGTATGTTTTTCGATTCGAGTGACATCAATCTTGATATACGACACATGTTTGTTAGAAGAAGAAAATTGCCTACTCAAAATGATCGGTTGGTTTCGACCAACACATGCACGCATGTAGCATCAGTGTGAATCGAACTGGCGAAGCTAGGGGTGGACAAAGTGAGGCAATTTTGTGCGAGGTGTCTATCTAAATTTTGTTGTCCCATGAAAATACCAACATGTGCTACGTTATCAAATTTGGATACGAGTTTGGATTTTGGTAAAAGTAAAAGAGTAGAGACCATGAGGATTTAGCAAAATGACTATTGGGGACCAGTGATCAGTAAACAAACAGATAGCTACACTCATGAATAAATAAAAAGACTGCAGGAGCCAAGAAAAACTGGAATGTAATAATATTACACTATCAAGAGCAACAACTTCTGGACTTGGATGATTCATCAGATTTCAATCTAGCTGTTGGTTGTATTACTCTTATCATCATTGTTGTTATTGCCCCGACGAAATCTAAGCATCCAGAAATACGCTTTCTGTGCTTGCGAAAACCTTTGATAAAACATCCTCCATTCCTTTTGACACCTATCCCTCACCTGTTCAAGCATGTATCAGTTCAATGGCAAAACAGTGATAGAAAAGCTTTAGCGACTGATGCAGTGTTCAACCGGTTCAATAGACACATTTCCAGTCCTTATGCAATCAGGATTAGTTCCTAATGTTTCTTACCCCTTGCCATGGCGCTCTCCCAAAGCCGCCTTCTCCCTACAAAGACCGAAACACAATTAACCGACGAATTACAAAGAACGGATATTTCAGGATGCAGTCGGTTTTAGAATTCGTACCTGGTTTCCGAGCGAAGGAACACCGAGATGAACAATCCACTGAGCATCTACAACTCCTATCTTCTCATGAGCAGGCTGTGGTTCAAATGAAATGATGATTCGTGTTAGACGAGGCGAAGGGAACTAAGGATGGGGAAGTAATAACTAATATGCATCACTCACCTCGACACATTTCCGCAAAACAAAGTCGAGACCCCATCCATGAACCAAATCATTCTGCAGAGAGGAGTGTAAAACTTGTGTGACAAGATTCAGAAAACTTGTATACATGACAAAAACAGCTCTATAACTGGTTATTGATGCGTTACCTGAATCATATGCCAGACACATCGCCATGCATCTCTTGAAAACACGGGTGCCATGATCTCCACGAAGCTGTACATTTTAACCACTCGCATCAGTCGTGTGTAACTAGTTATTTATTTACATATAAAAAACAGTGATAAGGTTACTGTTCATTTAATGAGAGTTTCCCACCTAACTGCAGTTCCACTATATCAATGCACCTTATTCAACCTAACAGCCGACAATGAACTTCAGGAAATGAATGGCTAGAGACTTCCTAAAGAGTTTGCCTACTATATTCAGTTTCATCGTATCATATATGCACCCTATCTAATCTAATGGTTCACATTGAATTTGAGGAAATCAATGATTAAAGGCTTTCTAGCATAATATTCCAACGAGGGTTTTTTTTCTTCACTTTGCTCTTTATATTAAGTATGCATCGTTTAATGGGTGATAATGGATTGAGGAAATCAATGGTGGGAGACTTCTTGAACATATTATTCAAGTGAAACTCTTTTTCTTTCTCTTTTCTCATTTTGCCTAATCGTCGATGATAGTATGCGAGTTTGTCCCCCATACACGTTTGGTATATATGGTGGAATCTTCTATATGTGCATATGGCGTAATCAGGCGATTTGAGGTTGACATCTGACAATTTGAAAAAAAGCACATAAAATTCAAGGATGGGAAATAGAGACATTTAAAAATTAATTCTTTTATTTTTATCCTACTTTTTTCCTCTTACTCTTTTTCTTCTTGAATCTTCATCTACATCAGTTCTATAATCATCGACGATGATTGTTGCATGTGCGGGTGTTCCTGTAATAGGAGAGGAAGTCGCTGAAGAAGAAATTCTCAATGTACCAGAGGGATCGGTCGGAGGCGGTGTGGTTGGCGTATGTAATCCAGTGCTTTCCGAAGGGGAATTGAAATTGGAGTCGTGGCCGATGATCGGCGTAGATCCATGAGAGGCGATGTAGGGTTTAGAACGCCATCGTCTTTCTTCCTAAAGGACTCGGAGCCACCACTGGAGAGCTTATTCGAGGAGGTTGACAATGACATTGCAACGCCGATGAAGGTGGGGTTAATTTGGAGTTGGTCATTGTGACGAGTAGTATTACTTATGGTTAATGCATTCATGCTCATTCGTAAGATTAGATAGGGATCACGAGGGGCGATTAGCTAATGTGGGCCGCTCCAGATTCATTGATGGCAAAATGATTGATTTGGTTGGTGATTGAATTGATGATGATGAGCAGTTAGTGTATAAATATATAGCGCAAGAATATGAGGCGTTGAAATGAACAATATAATTGAAGACTTTCAAAGATCTAGCTATTCTTCCTCTTCAAAGATGGAACTGATGAAAACTTAGCGGTTTGAAAATCGAGTAAAAGAAGAAGACGGAAAATAGAAGATTGGGTATCTTGCTTTCAGCTTTGGAGAGGAGGAGGCTCTTTCTGTCTTTGTCGTCAAACAATGATTTGTCCTATCATCTTTACATGCGAATTAGTTGGGCGACATCCCTCTTGGTGGCGCTAATGGGCGGATCTATAAGCAGTGTACCAGAGGAATTGATGTCGACAACATCAACATTTACCGGAGTTTTCTAGAGATAGACCATGGTTGGAAGGAATGGATGGATATGGAAAAAAAGAAGATTAGGAAATAAAAAGAATAAATGCTCCTCCCACTTAATAGTATGCTCAAGGAATTTCCAACCGTTGATTTTCTCAAATCCGCTTCAACTATTAGATTAAATCATATGTATGTACATATGATTTGAGCAAATATGTGGAGAAATAAGGGTAAGTAAAAAGAAGGTTTTAATGTTAATTTCAAGAACTATAGGATAGTTTATTGTTTTTTAAGTTGACGTGCATTCGAAAATATCTGGTATTTTTAAGAGGGTTGTTAGAAAATAAGATTTTTTATTATCAACATACGAATCAACAAATGTGTTTATTATATAATATTGATAAAAAATGGTAAGTTAATTTTTTCATGTACAATCACAGGTTAAATTGAAACACTAAAATTTTTTAAAATCTTAAATCGGTTTAAAATTTATAAAGTTAGTGAATTATATGACCCGCATGGTATGTGCGGGGAGCAATCTAGTATTTGTTATGTTAAATAACCAATTATTTTTATATATAATTAGTTACCATATATATAACTAGTTATTAAACTGTGTAAGTAATGGACGATTATAACTAGTTATAATACTTTTTCGGAGACCTGATGTTGCTGCTTTACTTACGATGCACACGGTGGCAGAAGTGGATCTTTGCACCAACCCGGTCTCTCTTCAGCATTCCTGCAAAACTTGCGAATTTTAGAATGTGCTTAAATTTTGAATGAACACAAAGAGTAGAATCATTTGCAATTACATACTTGTGAACTTCAGTATCCCCTCTTCTCTTCGTCATCGCCCAGGTTGTCCCTTTTTCGGGGTCTAAACCGGGCTGAGAGATTTCCAACCCATGTTTCCTTACCAGTCTGATATATCTGAAAATGAAAAAAGTCCATCCATTTCGACTCGAATTTTACTAGAACTCTGTGGAAACAGGTCTCTAAGCATTTTTCAAACTTACTCCTCTGCATCGAAATGTTCGAGACCGAGATCTTCGTCCCACATGAAAACGTAATCGTACGCTGCAACGATATCAGGATGTAGAAACCGCTTTGCAAACCACCTTGACAAAAACAAGTTTAACTACTCATAATCTGCAAAATTTGATATTATTCCGGAAAAGATGGAAATGTTCTGCTTAATCACCACTTTGTTTGCTTCGGAGCGCTCACGTGGATCGCTCTCTTCGACCACTCGAACTCATCCCATTCAGTTATGCGGCCATCATAGTGAAACAAAAGTATGGTGAAGTTCTCGGAGAACTGGCCATTTACGAAGTTAATGATTAGAAAGACAAGAGTATATGTGGAAGAATGAGTACTTGAGAAAGAACTGACCTTTTTAACTGCTGCATTTATGTTATCTCTCTGTTTATAACCAACGGTAAACGTGACCAGATACTTCTGTCTGACGGTTAAGTCCTGCAAATGCCATCTCCGTCGATAAAAGAGTATTTGGTCGTATAACTAGTTATTGGAATCAAATAACTCGTTATTTGGTCGTATAGCTAGTTATTTTCACATGTAACTAAAGCATGATACTATTAGTTGTCTGACCAGTTATATAAAGTAGAAATGCATGTTCCTATAAAGCATGCATGCTCAGTAAGTTACACTAGGAAAACCAGACCTCAGCAGGCATACCCCACAATCGTCGAAGATACAAGTCCGATTCAGCAACTACTATACCGGGCGGTAATCTCTCAGCTCCACGAGGATTTTCATCGCCCCAAATCTGCAATATTGTCGAGTTAAAGCTTTTAAATTCATCAGAAACCTTGATATGACCATTGATCATTGACATATCTACAAAGTCTAGATCTTCAGCATAGTACCTTGGTCCCATTGTATCTATGAAATAACAAAGAGTTCACGCTACGCCCCCCTAGCGAGGACAAAGCATTGATCACCGCTTGTGGCGATAGGCCGGAGTACTTGTCCTCCATATAAGTGATGTCAAAGGAAGGGAACAAACCAGATGGAAGATTCATCTGCCAAATTCAAATCCAAGGACAAATTAGTTCTTCCCCTTGATCAAATAGATGATAGCAAGAAAATCACAGACCTTTGAGAGGGAGAGCGTGGGCATGGATATAGCCAAGAAGAAGCCAAAGACAATGCCAAGCAAAGTTGTCAGGAAAAGCTTCATCATTTCATTAGCCTTTGATCTGGTTTTCCAATATGTAAATAAAATAGAAAGGAATTAGTACTATTTGATCATCTGAATCTTCCATTACTAAGCAAAGATGCACCATTTGAGTACCTTCTAATGACCAGTGACATTGTATAGTCCAATGCTTCTGGTTTTAAGAACAGCAATGTATATGAAGTGAAAGCTTTAGGAATCTAAAAGAATGATACTTCAGATCAACCTGGAGAAATTTCAAAAGGAATCAGAAAGTTCCTTCCTTTGATCACAGGGGAAGATAAATCATTGCTAAAAATGACAGAAAAATGAAAACAGAGGAAACAGAGACCAAAGTGGGGTTTGGCTGATGCAAGCTTTTAAAATTTGATCCATTGATCTCAAAAACAGAGACTAAATTGGGTTTGGCTGAATGTGTTTCAACATTGAGTGAGGCTTACCTTTTCCGCAGATCAGTAAACAGGGGAAAGGTAGAAGAATGAAAAAAATCAGTACTCTGCCGTAGATGGCTCTGTTTCCGCCGGATCACGACGTCAGTAGCAGAAATAAAGAATCTTTCCGGCGGCGATGTATGATTCCTTTAGCCGGAGAGGGAAAGAGAAAGGAGAAGGTTGCAGGGCAATGGCATTCACGATTTCTCCATTTCCGGCTCTGAGAAGAAAAGGATCGCAACTTCTTTTAAAATATTTTATTAAGTTAGTTCGGAATAATTAAGGAAAATCTTTGTAGGAGAATTTTGTTTCACAAAGTACAACTGAATGCCAACGTGGCGTTCAGGTAGAGGGTTTGGTAGTGCTTTCTATCAAATGGAAACATCCAATAAGATTGGCTATTGAAACATCATTTTCACTAGTATAATATGTTTGATGGCTGCGTAATGTCGTAGAAATTTTGTTCGAATTTTGTGTAACTCCACTCACTCATGGTTATATGATAATTTCATCGTTCAAAGACTTTAGTATTTTTTATTGCGTAGCTTATATTTTATTTATTTCAATTGATTCTGGTATAAAAATAGATAATGAATTAATTGTGAATTAATGAGAGGAAAAAAAAATGTCATAATTTTTTTTACTGTATTGGCATTCGATCAGCTTTTTTCAGTATGGAGCATTAATAGTGTTTTTAACTTAGAAGAATTTTACTACTAATAATCAAACAGACTAGTAGATATTTAAAAAGTATCAAGATGAGTAACTACGACATAAAAGGAAGTAACTGAGCTGGAGATGATAATGAGTTGAAGTCTGATAACTATATAGATTCGGGTAATATACATTTTCTCAAGTTTATATTGAGGATCTCCACCACATGAACAGTATTTTTGGCAATCCACCTTTATGCCTGCCAACCAGATTCTTATACCATTTGTTACCAAAAAGAAAGAAGCTGCAAATTAATAAACCTGCAGAGACTCACTCCATTGCCACTGCCATTCACAACAAAAGAAGTCATAACAAAAGGTCGCTTTGGTATTGATAAGTAACTGAAAGGTCTAGTTTACAACAAAAGAATGTACTTCTTCTTCGACATGCAGCGCGTGCCGGAGGGTCAGTCCTATGTACAAAATATTTGCACAAGTAGCTACATTTCCTTAAATCCTTCATCCTGCATCAGCGCCTTTGATGTTTTCTCGTCATCGTTTCATAGTCGAGCCCATCTGCAACAACAGCAATGGTTCTCATATTAACTACTTTCCATAGTCTCTTGTTCTCATCATTCTGACTAACTACTTTTCTTTTTCCCTGGACATGCCTTCTGATTCGGAGCTGGTGATGATCAGAGCAGCCTTGAATTACTTACATTGAATTGTGGAGTACTTGTATGATCTTCTCCCCTTTTCAGTTGTTCAACGAGTTCATTTAAAGCTGGGAAGTCTTCCTCTAAATTCAGCTTGTCTACCCTTCTTGCCATGCTTCGATTTCGGCTTCGCAGAAGTTGCAGCAGCTGTAGATTTCCAATCAAACAGTACATAAAGAACAAACAACATGAAATTTCACAACCATTAATTACTCTTTAACTTTTTACAGTTATGACACCCAAATTTATCTAGGCCTCCTCACTAACCTGATCCGGAAAAGGAGATTGATTATCCATCCACGATGAATTGGTCATCCTGAGCATCTCCATCCACTCTGGTGTCTCCATGAACCCTAGTTACTTCATCTCTGAACAGATCATCTGGTATATATCCATCCCATTTCATCTCATTAACCAGCATACCGATGTTCTCATATATCTCTTCCCATCTCGATTGCGACTTGTCTCCACTAACAAATGGATGCACTTCATCCTTAATCTCAATCCAGCTGCAACCCGGTTCTTTCTTCAGCCTATTCTGCTTCATTGTCCTCCTCATCTCTCCAACCTTACCCCACATCCCAGCATCAGCGTAAACATTGCACAGAAGAATATAAGCAGAAGAGTCATCTGGCTCTAATCGCAATATCGAAGTTGCAGCCTTTTCTGCAATCTCGACCTCTCCATGTAACTTGCAAATGCTTAGCAGAGTTCTCCAAATAACAGCATCAGCTTCAAACGGCATTTTTTCAATCACATTCAAAGCATCAACTGTCCTCCCCGACCTCCCTAACAGATCGACAATGCATGAATAATGCTCCAGTTCAGGATCTAAACGATACTCGGTGTGCATAATGTCAAAATAGAGCAACCCTGTATCAAGAAGTCCTTTATGTGCACATGCTCGAAGAACGGACAGAAAAGTTGTATGGTTCGGATTTACATTCTCGGGTCTCATCATCTCGAAGATTTCCAGAGCCTTCTCTCCATGACCGTGTTGTGAATATCCACATATCAGACTGTTCCATGCCACAAGGTCCTTCTTAGGTGCTTTCTCGTACATTAGCTCTGAATCTAGCAGCTTTCCACATTTGGAATACATGTCCACTAGTGTACTGGATATGTACACGTCAGACTGCAGTTGCTGCTTTATGACCTGGCCATGAATCTGCATTCCCAAACCAACTGTAGCTAAGTCGGCACAGGTATCAAGAACCGTCGCATAAGTGAAATTGTCAGGCTTTACACCGGCCTCCAACATGTGAAGAAAAAAGCTTTGAGCTTCCTCGCTCTGTTGCAGCAGCGAGAATCCGGAAACAATTGCGTTCCACGAAACCATAGACTGTGGATAAGTTCGGTTGTGAATTTTCTCCGCCTCTTTTATCACTCCACATTTGCAGTACATGTCAACGAGAGCTCCCCCGACAAATGGTTCCCACCCCAGTCCAGATTTGACGATTCTGGCGTGGATTTCCCTTCCACTGTTTAGACCTTGCTTCCCTGCACATTCTTTCAATACACTGCCATAGGTGAATTCGTCAGGTTCCATTCCGAAACTGAGCATTGACGCGAAAACTGGAAGAGTGTCTTCTTCTTCGCTGCCATTCTGCTCATTAGCTGCAATAATGGCGTTCCAGGATACAGCATCTCGATACATCATCTCATCAAATACATGGGTAGCTTCCACTAAAGCTCCACATTTACCGTACATGTCAAGAACAGCATTCGCCACACAAACATTTGTGTTAAAAACAGTCTTCATTGTCAACCCATGCAATTGGAGTCCCAACGACTTTTCTCTAATCGATGCACAAGCACAGAATGCTCCGGATAGACTTATTTCATCGAAACCAAGGCCAGACTTCAACAGGCGTCGAAATAAAAGCATAGCTTGAGAACCTTGCCCACTTCTCGCGTACCCAACAATAATAGCATTATATGACTGCAAATTATGCCTTCGCATCGAGTTAAATAGCTTATAAGCATCTCCCATACTTCCACATTTTGAATACATGTCCAGTGTTGCAGTTCCCACTATCACATCTGCTCCAAAATCGCTTTTGATCGAGTGGCAATGAAATTGAGAACCGATTTCCAATGCAGATAACCCTGCACATGATCTGAAAACCGTGGCGTAGATAGATTGACTAACACCTATTCCAGTCCTTTGCATATCGTTAAACAGCTCTAAACCCTCGATCAATCTATTGTTTTGAATGAAACCAGCAATCATGGCACTCCACGAAACCCAGTTTTTCTCTGGAATCTCTCTGAATACCTTAAACGAATCATCTAACCTGTTACATTTTGCATACATATCCAGCATAGCACTACCTGTATAGACATCACTAACGAGTCCCAGCCGAACTGCCAGTCCATGAAGCTGAACACCCACGTAACAGTTTTCTAAAAGAGCACAAACTTTTAGAGCAACAGCAAAAGTTGTTCTGTCATATTTCACATCTGATCTCCCCATCTCCAAGACAACGTCAATTGCCTTTCCATGCTCCCCGTTCTGCAAAAACCCGGAAATCATGGAATTCCACGACACAACATCTCGGGCAGGCATCTCGTCGAAAAGATCCCTTGCAACCCCCATCTTACCGCAGCCAGCATACGCGAAAATCATGGCATTATAAGTAACGACGTCCCTCTGGGGCATTTTTTCGAACACCTTGTTGGCATCACACAGTTTTGAACATTTTACGTACATTTGGACCAAACAGTTGGAGACGAAAGTCGTCGGAACGAATCCCGAGATAATCATGCGAGCATGGGCTTGTTTGCCCGGGTTCAGGGAACTTTGAAGCGAGCATTCTCGGTAAATGTAGCAAAAAGTTGCGAGCTTTGTTGTTGATTGTGGGAGTTGGCTTGAAGTGAGTTTAAGGGTGGCAGTAGTTGAGAAGAATGAAAAGGGTAATGATTTGTTGCCGTGGAGAAGAACCGGGTGCAAGAAAAATGTTGTGAATTGCGAGAGGACCGAGCTCTGAAATCTGCCATTCATATATCAACAGATAATGGCAGACAAATTCCCAGAACAATTCGAAGACAGCCAGTCCAATGTTCAGACTGCCTGAACTTTTACACTTCCCAAACCTAAACCCAAATGAAGAAGTTAAGTGAATCTAATTGAAACTAAGAAAGCTCTACCAAGTGAAGAGTTTACCGAAGAAAAGAAAGCTCTACTTTGACAATAGTTTATTGATATTACGTGTATGGGGGGATTGAGGGGATGAAGAGGTGTCGACGGAGCTAAAATCGGCAGCAGACTGGATACGGAACCGGCGAAGACGGACTGGATACAACGCGGGCAATGACGGAATCGATACGGCGACGGCGGAGGTGGAAGAAAAAAAGGCGGTTCAGAAATAGTTTAGTTTCGATCAAAAATAGTTTCAGAATTCAGAGTTCGTTTTCGAATGAGTGAGGGGTAAATATCTATTTTGATCATTGATGTCCAAATTTATTGATAAATTGCGACTGAAAAGTAATTTACATGTTACTAGGTTCGGGAACATTCTCAATCTCGGTTGAGCAACACTACACAATATGGAGATAGAGTTTTTGGCCGTTCGTGATGCGAGGGTATGATATTTTCGGTACAATGTTTGATAGGTGTATATTGAAGGGGATATATAGGCGACCGAGTCAAATTGTGAAATCGCTTAAACGCAACATATTCAATAGGGTACGCAACTTGAACTACATAGACTTTGATCTCAGTTTTTTTGAGTATAAAGTCAATTAAAAGATACAAATCCATTATTTTCCAAACAATCATAAAGTAAATTTGTTTCTCTTTGACAAAGTTTGGTTATTGACATCGTGTCCAGTAATGTTCATAAATGTGTTTTTAAGTCGTGAAATTATATGTGTATATGGAGAAATTGGTTAATATGTTTTTATTATTGGAAAAGCAATTTGGAAATCGTTTGAAAATTACTAAAATTTTCTTATAATTTTATAATACAACAAAGCTACTTAGTTTCTATTAGTGGAAAACAATGAGACTAAATCTTTTAAAATTAGTCAAAAAATACTAATGGCACACCAAATAAATCTAGTTATTATCATTAATAAGCAATGTTGACTCTTAAATTAATGAGTTTATAATTATGTACACTAGTAACAGTATTGACTATTGTAATTAATTTAATTAATTGTTCAAATTTTGGATAACCAAAACGATAATTTTCTCAATGTTTTAAACAAATTTGTTAAGGTCAATAATACGTATTTAACTTTATTTTCCATGTGTGGTATAACATGGATCATTATTCGAAACATATACTTACTATGATAGGAGTTGTAGATACTCAATGGATTGTTTATCTTGACATTCCTTCATCATGTATGAAGTCTTAAGTAATGACTGTGTATCGAAATATTCTTTTTTGCGAAGCTAATGTACTTCACCGAATACTTGACCGAATGAATGATCATTTGATTCATTGACTCGAACTCCGAAACCGAGAGTCGTAAAACTTTAGTATTAGTATTTTTACATTAGTATGAAATAATACCATCAAACTTTGACAATAAAAATCAAATGAGGGTGGTTAAAAAGAATGGTGAGGAATCTATCAACGGTTGTATAGTTCAGTGACTGCTGATGTAAATTCACTATCGTCCCTCTAAAACCCTAAAACACCTCCAAGGCAGTCCACTGTTACTACTTGCGAAGCCTCCAATCCCCTGTTTCCAGAACTCTGCGAAAAGAGTCCAAAAACCCTAAATCTCAGCAATGAGAAACTCATGGCGATCGCTTCTTCTCCGCACCAACACCCGATCTTCGCTCAACGTATCATCTATTTCTCCCCATCTCCATCGCCAGGTAAACTCCTCTTGTTCGCCGCATCTCTCTTCCCTTCGTACGATCCCCAGCTACCTCCGTCCCTTAAGCGGCCTGCCCAGCTCCGTTAACTCTAGAAATGTTCGCCATTTCTCATCGGACCCATTAGTGGAACCGTCCAGCAAGGATTCGGATCCCGAGCTGCTTGCTGTGTCGAATGTTTTCACTAATTTCAGCGACGTCGGTGATATTAACAGGGAGATGGAGACGAGTGGTGTGGTCATTAGCCATGATTTGGTTTTGAAAGTGTTGAAGTCTCTTCAATCGAATCCTGATGCTGCTCAGCGGTTTTTCGGTTGGGTTCTGGACAAGGATGGCCAGAAGTTGAGTTCCAAATCGTATAACTGGATGCTAGGGATTCTAGGGACGAACGGTTGCACGGTGGAGTTCTGGGATTTGGTAGAGACGATGACGAAGAAAGGTTATGGTATGTCTAAGGTTACACACGATAGAGCGAAGGAGAAATTCTTGAAAGAAGGACTCAAGAACGATTTGGCGAAGTTGAATACGGTTTTCGCATCTGGATCTACTGATGATTCTACTGAAAAGCTTGGCGTGAGGATTGGCAGGATCGTCAGGAATAATGTTTGGTCTGAGGACGTTGAGAAAGAAATAAAGGATCTGAATGTCTCATTTTCTGCTGAATTGGTGATGACCGTGGTGGATAGTTCGGCGATGGACCCGATGAAAGCGTTGATCTTTTTCAGATGGGTTGATGAGAGTGGATTGTTCAACCATGGCCAGAGGAGTTACAATGCAATTGCTAGAGTTTTGGGGAGAGAGGATTGTAATGACAGATTCTGGAAAGTTACAGAAGAAATGAAGAGCAAGGGTTACGAAATGGAAGTTGAGACCTTTGATAAGGTGCTGGGACGCTTTATTAACCGAAAAATGAACAAAGAATCGGTGGACTTGTATGAGTTTGCTATGGCGGGTAGGAACAAACCATCGTCTTCTCGTTGCGTCTTTATTTTGAGAAAGATAGTGGCAGCCAAGCAGCTCGACCTTGATCTATTCTCGAGGGTTTTGAAGATCTATACCAAATATGGTGATGCATTAACAGACTCTATGCTCGATACAGTTCTCAAAACACTTACTAGTGTAGGTAGATTCGAAGACTGCACCAAGATCCTGAAAGAAATGAAAGAATACGGGTTCACTGCTGGCGGTAATCTGCAGAGTAAGATTGCTTTCAGACTTGGTAGCTCCCTCAACAAGAAGGAAGCAAGTGCATTTGTCGATCACATGGATCTAGATAAGAAGGCGTGGATATCATTGATCAAAGGCCATTGTACATCTGGCGATCTCGAAGCAGCATCTGCCTGTTTTAAACAGATGGCGGCTTCCAAACAAGGTATCTCCGGTGCTAGTTATGCCTTTGAGTCGTTGGTGAAGGCGTATTGTTACAAGAACCGAGCTGCAGATGTGTGCAAGCTTCTACACGAATGTGCCGATAAAAATGGATTGAAGCCCCTTCATACTACTTACAAGCTACTGATAAGCAAGTTGCTGGCTCGGCAGGACGGATTTAAGGATGCCTTGAGTGTTGTGGATCGGATGAGAAGCGATGGATTCCCGCCTTTTGTGGAACCGTGTATAAGGTACTTGTCTGAGCAGGGAACAGGCGACGATGGTGTCGAGTTTTTGAAGTCGACCACTAAAAAGAAATTCCCAGCTACTCCTCTGGTGCTCCGAGTTTTTGAAGGTTACATTAATGCAGGAAGACGCGGTGCAGCCCAAGATCTCCTCTCGAAATGCCCAGAATCCATCCGGAACCACGCCGATGTTCTGAATCTTTTTACTCCAGTGAAACACGCCGGAGCCGCTGCTGATATCAGTGTGGCTGTGTAGTAGGCTAGTCGGCTCCTTATAAGTTACAATGTACTTTCTTCACTGGAGTTGATATAGCTCGCCAAAGTGTTCGCAAGTTCTTGGCATTACATTTTTTTACAGCTAGTTGGAGCTTTTTCTCTGCCTTTATAATGGTTAAAATCTCATTTGGTAGGTTTGGGAATAATTGTGCAGTTGGCTCAAGCAAGCTGGCTTCAGAATCCATGCATCAGTTTGTGGTTTCATGTTTAGTGATTGATATGATTAGTTTTCCAAACTGAAAGATCTTACTTATGTAACTTCCACCTTACAATTACAAGATAAAGCACAATTTGTAATGCATTGCATGTTAAACACCTCGAGCGAGCGGGAACCGGATGTTTTACAAGGTGTTGATTCTCAACGTCGGAAGCGACGACGAGGTGAAAGATCGGCGGACGGGGTGGATTCCGATGGCGTGGAATTGGGGGAGAATCGGCAGTGTTTTGTTGACCTAATTGGGCAACCGCTGTCAGTTTCGATATTTTCACGAGGCGAACGCCGAAACAACTGTTTATTCTTTGAATATTTTCTTTGATCTCTAGTCCAATGCATGACGTCATTTTCAAATTATCACCCCACCCTCACTTTCGTTCTATATTTTTCTATTTTTTTTATCGATATTTTAGATTTAGATTGATTCGCTATCTTAATTGTTTTTTACGAGAACCTTTCATAAAAAAAAGGCACAATTAATTTTGAGAGCAAGTAATCAAATGGAATCCGAAAAAGCCACTGTAATCTCATTACTCATTAGCAAGAGAAAAAAAGAAGAGCGCAAAATTGAAATCCCTTTTTCCGGGAAATTGTGTATTTATTAGTTGTTGTCAACACTCATCAAAATAATAATTACAAATTATTGTTAATTAAAATGTCAGAAACCATATGAATGATCGAAGCACCGGACTGAAGAAGAAGAAGAAGAAGAAAGAAGAAGAAGCATTACCTCTCGGCCACCGCTTTCCACAGCAACCAACAAAGCAGCAAAAGCACCAAACTTCTTCATTCCCAAATCATCATTGGCGCTTCCTTGCCGACGTTACTACCAGCTGCTGCTGTCCGATTTCCTTTCTCCTTAAGGAACATGTCATCTCCGGACATCTCCGGAATATTAGACAATTCAAGGGAGCTCGATCGGCTAAGGAAGGAACAAGAGGAAGTCCTCTTGGAGATCAACAAGATGCATAAAAAGCTTCAAGCAAGTAAGAGAAACGAAACCCCCTCTTTCTATTTTTCCCTAATTGACGGATTAGTTAGTTTTCAAGTGAGCCTTATGTTCTGGGTGGGGTTAATGTTTGTACGAGCAAATACTGGGTTGGGTGTTTGTTGCACTTATAACAACATTTTTGTTGATTTCATTTATATCACTGAGAAGTTGGGGGTTTCTGCGTTGTTTATGGATTTGGTACATTACTTCAGTTTTGAGGATTTCCTTAGTTTTGCTTGGTTTGGATTCAGTTCAAAATGGATCTTTTCCCGTTGGAACGAGAAAGAACGATGTATGCATTAATTTGGAGAAGAATAACAGCATTACGGCTAATGTATATCTGATGACATTGTCCATACTTCGTTTCTTCGTGATCGAATCTGCTTTGTGGAAGCAAGATGCACGAGTTGAACCGATTTTAGGACTTTCTGGGCTTTGATTACTTATGATGGGAGCTAGAAAAGTATAGAGTCTGTGGTTTCGTAGCTTTGTTCATACTTCATAGTGGAAAGTAAGTACTTGGATTTCCAATTATGCATTCTGAAAGTCCTTTGCTTGTGGTTGCATTTCTTTTAATGAATGTGCTTCTTGTTTGTCTAATCTGTTCAAATGAAATGTTATCTGCGATTCTGCACTAATTGTGTTTTATGTTTTCTTATGTCTGTGGTGTTGCTTCCTTCGTTTTTCTTTTCTTTTCCTTCTCATTGATAGAGGTAATCAATAAGCTGGAAGATCATGTTGAGTTAATGTAAGAGTAATACAGTCATTTGGCTCTGTTTTGGAAACCTACCATGCACAAATATTTGTCTGCTGCCAAAATTCAAACTCCATCTTCTTTCACGATTCAACGGCTGAGTGTCCTTGTCTTTACTTTCTTTATGAATTACTAAATCTCCCATTTTGTATGCGATTGTAGCTCCGGAGGTGGTTGAAAAGCCTGGCGATAACTCGTTGCCAAAGCTGAAACTGTTATATATTGCGGCCAGGGATTTGTCGGAAAGTGAAATAAAGTAAGTCCGATGATTTCTTTAGTTCTTTGCGCTTTCATATCAATTGATTTGGCCAGCTAACTGTCATTGCAGTGTTTCTAATACATTGTTGAGTCAATTGGATGCTCTCTTGCCGTCTGGACCTCAAGGACAGCAAAGAAGGAGAATCGGTATGTGTTGAATCAGTGATGACATTTTTCATGTAGTACAGTAAGGTTCGGTTCAGAAAAATTAGAAAGCTTCTTCCTATACAAGAAGCCTGACTGCCAATGGCACGCCATGGCTAGATTAGGATGAACATGACGATATCTGGAATCCGTTTAGAGCTGCATTAGTATTTGTGGCTAACTCCATAGAAAATGACTGTTATTTCGAGGCCTGCTTTTATTGTTTGATCAATATTCTGCTTGTTGGGATGATAGGTTTCAGAGAATTGAATCACTTGTTCGCTGTTATAAGATTATAGTAACTGACTGTTTGGGACCTTCACAACACACCAACTTGTATGGCAAGCTCTAATCACGTTCTTGAAGGATTATAAATGTTATTCCTTCATACAACGCAACAACAAAGAAATTAAGAATTGAGGCATGGTCAAGTTTGTTTGATTAACAATGATTAATTACTTTGTTTCCTTGTAGAAACTTTCTTTTTTCTGGAGGTCTTATCTATGGTGATGTTTCTGGTTTTGCTTGTAATGAACTCGTCTTGTACTTATTAGATGTTAAATTTACTGCAGAAGGTAATGAACAGAAAAGGAAAAGAATGAAAGCCGATTCAGATATCCCTAGGCTTTCGCCTTCTATGAAAAATCAACTTGATGCTTGTGCCAGCTTGATAGGTGAACAGGTACTATGCAGCTCCTGTTTGCTCAACGAGAGCATATTTTTTTCACCATTTGTCTCCCTCATAAGTTTTCTAAAGCTATATTTCCTGTCTCTTCTTCTATGAAGCCAGTGAGTGACGTGTTGTTCTTATATTCAGGTTGCGGCCAGGGTTACAGGTGATGATGCTGAAAAGGATGAATGGTTCGTTGTAAAGGTCATGCATTTCGATAGAGACAAAAGAGAGTAAGTCCTACATATAAGTTGCCTGTATTTTTGGTAGCCATTACTTTCCTTAAAAATAATTTTGTTTTGGAAAGGGTCAATTCTGAAGCAAAACCAGCATTCCAGCAGTCTTCTTGGCTTACTGATGCAAGTGTATATGCAGATTTGAAGTGTTCGACGAAGAACCGGGTGATGATGAAGATGGTGGTGGTGGGCAAGGGTAGGTTTGGTCTCCTGGTGCCAGCTAAAGACAGGACCGGTTGTCCCATTTATATTTCTTTCTTTTATCTCGTACTGTTCTTAAATTGCCTTCTTGTATCTTTCAGGAAGTACAGGCTACCGATGTCGTGTATTATTCCTTTCCCGAAGCGAAACGATCCAGCTAGTGCACCGGATTTCCCTCCAGGAAGGCATGTTTTGGCTGTTTATCCAGGAACAACAGCACTCTATAAGGCAACTGTTGCCAATCCCCTCAGAAAGGTCGACTCTTTGAAACAAAACTACAGATCTCAACTCTTAGAAGTTACAAGTCGCTTTTTTTTCCGAAAAGGTTACAAGTCACTTATATGTTGCTATCTTTTGCATGATTGGGTTTTCCCTAACCAAAATGCTATTTTCATCGGTACAGCGAAAATCAGACGAGTAAGTAACGACCTCTCTGTGTTCAATCTTTAGCATTAAAGATCTTTGACACCATTTTGTATTGGAAATTAGTATTTGAACTGTTGTGTCGTTCTTTGAATCGGAACAGTTATCTGCTGGAGTTTGATGATGACGAAGAAGACGGAGCTTTGCCTCAAAGAACAGTGCCATTCCACAAGGTTGTACCTTTACCAGACGGACATCGGCAATGAAATATAGACCAGACTATAGTCCACGGCTGTGTATAATTTTCAGTATTATAAGTAAAAATGTTATAACTTATCATTCATGTTGTAAAACCAAAGCCGGTTTAACCGAAATGTACTTTTGTTGTGAAACATCAATCAATCCATTATTATATTTGAAAGCGATCTGCAAACAAAGAGCCCTAATCCTCTATCACGCCCCACTCCCAAGAGCTTCGATGTTCGCTATCAGAGCGTGAGAAGAAAGCAGTCGACCCCAAGCCGACCATTTGTTGCTTGAGAAGAAGCTATGGGACTTGAAGGGGGGATAGAATAGGCGAAGGAATCTGCTGCTATTGTCGTTGAAAGAATCAGCAAAGTGATCTTATCCGCTAAAAAAGAAGAATCTTCTTGCATTATAACGAATAACCCCTTCAACGAGGGCAAACTCCGGAGTGTAGCTGGTCTCCAGTCCAGGTGAGACCGGTGATTCATCACAAGGCCGAAATAATTGTGCCTTTCGAGCTTGGGAACTTAGGATCTCAGGTAACAAAGTCAGTGCTATAACCATTCGACAACAATTTGTTTGACCCTTAATACCCGCATTGCAAAACTTTTACTACCAGTCGAACCGTGTAATATCGCACGGTGAACCCCTTAACCATTACATGTCCAATCTCGGAACATTGAGTAATACATCAAGAAGCTACTCTGATGTGTGAGAAAAACTTGGTAAGCTCTCACAACCTATGGCATGCTCGAGTAATCGGAGTCGGTGGATCGGTCAAGGAGCCGTTATGTGTATGATCAGCCACCCATTTGTTTGCAGCCTCAGTGTAATGGACGCCATCCCAGCTAGCATACACAGAAGGGTCTTTACAGGAAGCTCCATATACTTCACTTCCATTATTCACTTTCCCTTTGTTTCCACACCAAACGTGATCGTACTTCTCGTGGAACCCGCAGCACACCTTCAGCGGATCAGCGAAACCTGCCGAAAATATAATCCAACATTAACATCATACTGATAATGAAAAATGAATACTGAAACAAGATTGAGAGAATAAGGGATCAGTCAATTTGTTACCTAACTTCTTGGCATTGGCAATGAGTTCAAATTTAGCAGCATGAACATCAACATAGACAATTGCAGCTTCCTTTAGCTCATTTCTGAGGTTTGTCACTCTGTCCTTGAGCTGCTTGTTGAATAAAACTGACATTTCATTCTGAGCCTTGACACATCCGAGCTCGTCGAGATAACCCGGAGGTGCTGGATTCGAAACGTAGAATAAGTTGACTGGCAGGCAACCGAATGGACCCGTGTTGTGGATCCAGAATGACCTTCCTCCTTGTTCATACAAGTGCTGTAAACTCAAAGAGGGAAAACAACATGAATGATTTATCTTTTTATGAACCATAAACCCTAAAAGTCAAAATCTCAAGATTGATTTGCACACTCATACTTTGACTGCAGAAGCTAGCTGTTCAACAATGTCAGGCAATTCTGCTTTGAGCTGGTCAGCACTCTTCCTGAAACCAACAGACAGATCATTCTGGCCGATGTCGAAAGTGTAGAGAGCCTTTGAGAATTCCTCAGGCCTTGGAAGCTTCTCCGCCTCTGGAGTGCCCTTCACTACAACAAATAAACAAAAGCGAGCAAATAAAGTCTGAACTAATTAGTCTCACCAAATCAGCTCGGTTCGGTTCGTGAACAGCCCTCTATTCTATACCTGTGTTCACAACTGGTAAAGACTAGTAAGAACTTCATAGCAGGCCCAGCTTACCCTGGTTGTAGAGTTCAGCGGTTCTTGCTTTGAATTGACCAAACTGAACAATCTGCATATCAAGAGCAAACGGGCTAATCCCATACTGGAAAATGGTCTCATTCTGCCTCCTGATTGTCGACCCTCCAGTTGCGAAATTCGCTCCATGCCTGTACTTACTCCCGATTGAGTTCAAGTATGCACTCAAATACGGCAGCTTTAGCCTCTCAGCTGCGAAAACCAAATCAAATCAGCTTTTCTTCATCAGAAAGCCAAAGGAAAGGAAAAGCCATTCCATTTCTCAGTAAATTTATGAACTTCATTACCAATGAAATCAACAGTGAGGCGGCCATCGGCGTCTCGACCAGCAGGCTTGCGGAAGAAATGTTGGCCGTAAGGAGCTGAGATTGGGACAAACGCAGCTGATATTCCTCCAGTGTCTGAATTCGAGTCTCCAAAGTTGTAGATGGCTGGGAATTCACAAGGCAACAAAGCAGCAGCAGCAACATTTCCAGAGCTCAAAACCGAGAAAACCAGGAGGAGCCCAGAGACCAAAACCCCACAAGGAAACCTACAAGGACCTGAAGCCATTTTTACCCTTTTTAAGGAGGTTTAGGAGTGAAAGTTCTCTACTTTTTTGTTATTTATAGTGGGAAACTGATATTACATTCTGGTAAAATGGGAAGTGCAGGCAGAGTGATCATGGGTAGACGACAACCAATGAAGGTTTTTAGTTTTTTTTTTAAATTTTAAAATAGTATTTAATTTGTTCTGTTGATATGCCTGCTGCCTATGTTATCCGGATTTGTCAGTATCAGGGGACCTGCAGTTCACATAGAATTTAGCTGGTGAAGAATCCAGATTTAATGGGATTTACCAATCACTTTTCATAAATTTGATGAATATTTTGAACTTATATATCATACAGTCACAGATTACAAAGGATATTATCTAGTTGGTAATGCTACAAAATGTTATCAGTTCAGTAGATAAGGAAGAATGGCGATGGTGGCGGGGTTGCAATTTCGAAATAGTGATGTGGTCTGGGAATTGTTTGCATCATTGGACGATGCAGGCGAAATGTGGCGAAATCACGTGCGCATCTGCCGACAAACAACAGAGACGTCATTAAGATCCGTGCCCGACTTCCCGATTTCTGTAGCAGAACTATGAACATGGGAGTGTTGGCCAGGTGTCCCATTTGGATTTCTGTCCTTTTTCTTTTAATTAGTGCCAAGAGGATTTTGTGGATATTATCGTTTGAGTAGGTTTTTTATTTAAAAATTCCGGTATTCAATTTTCTGATCGACTAATTTAGTTGAAGATGGTTTCGGAGTTGAGGTTTTAGGTTTTTTTTAACGTTGTTGCGGGGATCGAATTTTGATTCGTCCTTTTAAGTGCGGCCTCTGGCACCACTGCACCAACAACTCGTTGGTTATCATTTGAGTAGGTGATTTGAATGTTATATAAATAATAACTATCATTACACAAGTCTTACGTAACAGCATTTACTTTTATGCAACAACCTTAATTTTACATGTGGAGTAAAGAATAACTGCTGTTATGTAAGCCTTAAGTAACGAATTTTACTCTTACGTAAAATACTTAATTTTACCTATTACATTTTACCTATTATATAAGATATAATTGCCTCCATATTTCCTATCAGGACTTGTTTTAATTCAAAATAAGGTGTTTTTGAGTTCGTTACGTAATGTATAATTGCGGTTACATAAACCTTATATAACTACAAATAATATCTTACGTAACAAACTCCAAAACACCTTATTTTGAATTAAAGTCCCGGTAGGAAATCTGGAAAAAGGATATTGGTTTCATGATTGGCAATCTTGTTCGAGTTACGAATGATCACTCATTTTGGGCCGAGGAAAACGGCAATTGTGATGACGACTTCGAAACTGAAACAGAGAATAATCTTTGAATGACTGTCTAGTTTGTTTCATTCGGCAATGGAATTATCTGAGTGCTACATCGTCCACCTTTGTACCAATAGCAAATTGAGTAGGGCAAATCGACTACCTACATCCTTCAATACCCAAACCTCTCAATCCTACGCCTCCAAATCTCTTCAGCCCCAACCTCACCACCATCCCCCGAACCCGATACCCCTCCCCGCCTCGTTCCACACATCTCACACTCGCTCAACCAACCGGAATTATCATAAGTACACGCTACACATCTCCAAACACCTCTCAAACCATCCCTCGATCGATCACCACCACCAACAGTGGATCCCCGACCAGTGATACGACCCCGACTATTACTGCGATGAAACAACCCCCTCGCTAATCTCAACGGCCACTTCACAATATGGATGAACCCTCTGACCATTCTAGCAAAAGGGTCCAACCCGGTGTTTCGTACTTGAAGCTTAAGGTACAGAATCCCAGGGAGTATCCCACTGAGGTGGCCAAGGAATGAGGAATCAGGTGCGACGAGCTGGATGAGTAAAAGTTCGGCCCAAGCAGCGTAGCGTGTGGGGACCGTCAGTCCATGGACATGAGTGTAGTCTGGAGAATCGGAGTTGAGGATGAGCTTCATTGCGAACAAGACTCCGGAGAAGCCGACACTATATTGAGTGTAGAATGGCTTTGGGTAGTCGAAGAAAACCAGGGTCTTGGCTAGCAGCAGAGTAATCCCTTGGGACATGGTGAGGAGTGTAGCGACCATAGAGCCGAACTCGATGCTCCCCATTGATGCCTCCAGCTGGATGCCCTTCCACAGTAGAGACATCATGTTGAAGAACAAGTGGGATTCTCCGAGATGGTAGAACGGTGACAAGAAGAAGCGCCTCAGATCCATGTTCTGTCAAACGCAAAATTAAGAACCAGATGTCAAAAGGTCTAGAGAGATTCATTTGTACAGCTATTGTTTGCAGCAAACCAACACTCAAAAGGCATAGAACAGTACACTAACCAAACAATTACTAAAAATGAAGCAAATGCATTGCCCTAAACATAAGAACTGGAAGTTCACCAGTTCCATACCGAAGTCATACCGAATTGAAATCGAAATGGAGATAGTAAACCACGAAATAACTTACATGATGGGACTTAGGTGTCTGTTTAATTGGTCCAATCGGTCATTCAGATACTATTTATTATTCAGGAAGTGATTACAATCTACAAACACAATTCCCATCAACTGGCAATATATACAGATAGCTATCCAGTCCATTTTCAAATCCCCGAGTTATGAATCTTGACATCCACACAATAATATGATAACAGAAACCTTAGGAAGCGAAGGTGGGCGCATAAACCACGTTTCAATCCCGCAATCACGGCAGAGAGAGGGATTACCTTGAGGATGAGATATGGGTTGAAGGCGACCTGATAGATGGAAGGGAGGATATGATGGAGGAAAGCCGGGTCGAGGTAGATTAAGGTATTGGCGGCGATTAAGGCCGCCGTCACCGGAGGTTTCCATGGTAGCCTGTAGTACTCGGAGGCGAAGTAAACGGCGAGTAGCGGCAAAAACCTCTTTCCTCTGCTTTCCATCTGAATCGGAACGGAATTTGTTATCCCCATTTTCAAAACTGAGAGCGATCCTGTGGAAGATTCTGGTTGCTTGCTTGTAGTAGAAATGGCTACACGCTTCTCCGTTCGACGGTTTTTGTTTCTTCTTCCTCAAGTGTAAAATCGTTTTTATTGTTTCTATTTCTGTTTATTTGAAATCACATCAGTAACCGACCTTAGCTCAGTTGGTAGAGCGGAGGACTGTAGTTGGTGAATCCGTCAGTATATCCTTAGGTCGCTGGTTCGAATCCGGCAGGTCGGAATCTTTTGTTTTTGTTTTTGTTTTTGTTTTTGTTTTTGTTTTTGTTTTTGTTTTTGTTTTTGTTTTTGTTTTTGTTTTTGTTTTCTACAAACTTAATCAAAAGACCCTCTCCTTATCTTAAATTATGTAAAATTCATTATTTTGATCCATATACTGATCAATATTTCAATAATCAAACCAACTTAACAGGTTCCAGTGACGAAAACGAAACTTCAAACATAAATTTTACACAAAGAAAAACCCAAACGAAGAGTTAAACTTAAACGTAATTCACATGGATTCAGCAACTCCATTTGCTGCTTTCCGCACAACAAGCGGACTCCTAACCCGATGATTCTTCCCATCCCACCAAGTGATTCCTCCAAACAAGTATCCACTCCCAGCAGTACTCATCGCCTCCAGACTCACACTGTACTTCTTCACTTCACCCACTTTACTGAAGCTCAGCACTTTAGGATTGACATCGACTTTGATTCCGGCAGGCGCTTCCACTTTAACCCTGTACACACCAGGAGCACCCCCCACGTTCTTCGCGGTTCGTGTTACTGTCATTTTCCCGGACAAATTGGGGACCGAAATGGAAGGGTAGTTGAGGTTGGACAGGCTTGTTGCCGTCTTCTGCGGGCAGGTATACGGCTTGTCGTGGAAAACGGCTCTCTGCTGGGGAGTGTAGCCTATGTAGCAGAGGAAGTTCAAGTAGTCCGTGAGGTTTAGCTCGTAAACTAGTCCTGGAGATGCTGCTTTGTTGGGCGTGACGTGTCCTGCTCCGTAGTTGAATTGGTTGGCTTTGGTTCCGGATTCCATTTGGATTGGCTGCCTCTTGTTGTTTGTGGTATTAGCTGGCGTAAAAAAATGATGTTAAGATTGTACCAGCAAGACAATCGAAAACTATTGAAGAACTCGACTTTAATTACCAGTAGTGATGATAGCAGATCTAATGGCGGCAGGGCTCCATTTAGGGTGAAGGGTCTTGAGGAGGCCAACAATTCCGGCAACATGGGGACAAGACATCGATGTCCCGGATATGATGTTGTATGGAATACGACGGTTGTCGAAAGATTGCCCTGTTGGACCTTTGGCTTCTGTGTATCCGGCTAATATATACACACCTGGTGCTGTCACATCCGGCTGCACCGAACCAAAACATTTTCCAAGCATTGTCAATTTAGTTATAGCTGAAAATATAGAAGTATAAAAGGAACAATAACAATGTATAGCATATACCTTCAGGATCTCGGGAGTTATACGGTTAGGGCCGCGAGATGAGAACCCGGCCATCACAGGTGCTGCAACTTTTCCTATCTCTGTGTAACCAATAATGTAAGCAACTGGGGACCTGCGATTGATTGATCAATGCGAATAGAATCAGTCCCATCGTTACGACATCATAACCCGATTTTTCAACGATTAAGTCCACTTACGAGGTGTTGGAGATGTATTTAAGAACGGCATCACCATCCACCTTAGAGATGGCTGAAGTGGGAATGAAATGAGGTTGAGGACCGATGGCACCTGAGGATGGATTAGCAAGGACTACTCCTACTCCACCAGCTTGTGCCACAACGTAGCTTTTCTGAACATCTACACCGCTCCGAATACAAAACACTATCTTGCCCTTCACCTTGCTTGGATCCAAGCTTCCAGGATTGCAGTACCGTCTGCCCCACAAGCAATCATTTCATTTGATTAATGATCAAGGTCATCTCTAGATTAGGCAAATGATGTCCAATTTGTTAACAAATAATATAAAAACCAGTCCGAACCCTCCCAAACACCTTGAGTTTTTAGGATGGAATAATTCATGAGATAGTATCATAGCCCTCCGTTTCGAATCTGGATGTGATTACCGTCTCTTTTGAGGAAGCATGTTCTAGGATGATTAGGATTACCGAAACCATGCACACCTCAACTATGCAAAAATCTTCGGTTTGAGGAGGCATGTTCTAGGATGATTAGGATTGCACAATTGATGAAACTAATGTATAGATACTTACGCGTTAAATTCAGAGGCACCAGGTGCTTTGGCAGCAACAGCATTGATCAACGGATGAAACTTCTTGGACGGAGTAGTATTGCTCTTGAAGCTTATCCCCTTGTACACCTTCCCATTCCCCAGCTTGACATCGGAAACGAATCGCCTGTCGAGGGTACTAGCAGCAACAGTAAGAATCCAGGGAGCGACATTGGTAACCGAGCCATCAAACCCAGAATTCCCAGCCGAACAAACTACAGGAATCCCACTCCTCACGGCGTGGAACGATCCAATCGCGATGGTGTCCCTGACGTAATCATTAGCCACGTACGAACCAAGAGAGACAGTAATCACATCCACTTTATCCTGAATCGCGGCGTCGAATCCTGCAAGTATGTCTGCAGATCCGCACCCGCCATTGTCGTTGCAGACTTTGTACGCAGCGACTCGGGCTCCCGGTGAACCGCCTTTCGCCCTTCCTTTAGCCGATCCTAGGAAGTTGGCTCCCGGGACGAACGAGCCGCCGGCTGTGGAAAGTGTGTGGGTGCCGTGGCCGTTCACGTCTCGTGGAGACGCGCTGTTGAAGGCTCTTGCTCCGATCAGCTTCCGGTTGCATTTGAATGGCGGTGTAGTGCCGTTGGCGACGGCGCATTTGCCTTTCCATCTGGGTGGAATTGGTCCCAGTCCTGTGTCCTTGAAGAATGGGGATTCAGGCCAAACGCCTACACACATATCCAACCATTCATGGTAGTCAAAAATCAAAATCAATACTATATTTAATTGCTTTGGCGCCATATTCTACAAAAAAAATAAATCTTTATGAAATTAACTTCCAAATACACAAATTTAGTTGAATCTTTGTAGAAATATGTCAAATCTAACTAAATTAATTTTGAACAAGTTTTTTCCTTTTGAAGAATAAAAAAACTTACCAATCTAAACTAAAGAAAGAAACAATGGGATTAGTAGGTGATTTTTATAAATATTTAACTCAGATTTCGATACGATGTACTATCAAGTGAGTTATATTATTTAAATTTATTTTGAACAAGTTAAATCTTTATATTTATGAGATAGTGCAACAATTTGACTAAATTGACGGTTAAAAAAAGGAAGGTCTGGATGTCGTCATAACGATTTTAAGTGACATGAACCTTATTTGGCAAATTAGATTTAAAATTTCACGTATGATAGTTATTTTTGTCAACTCTGTCGTCTCAAAAACTAACAACCCCTTTATTAGTCTACTTCGGAAATAGATCCTTTGTAGACAACATGGCCGTAGCTCAAAGGATTAGGGCACATGGCTATCACTAAAACAATGAACGGATTTATGAAAATGAGATTCTTTTCAATTTCATCGTAGATTTGGCTAGATTTGTGTATTTCACCGAATATATAAGTAACTAACCAGTGTCAAGGTTTCCAATAATGACATCGCGACCGAATTTGGCCTTTATCCAGAGGGACTCAGGTGGGACTGTTCCGGCACTGTTCTCTAGCCCCAGAAATCGCCAGGAGCTAGTTGTTTGTATTTGGTAAACTTCATTTGGCAGCACTGCTATTACTTCAGGATGGCCTGCAGAGATCGAAACATCATTTAGTTTAGTTAATTAAACTCTCAGTTAACTACGCATAAATATAAGGAGTTCGAAATAAAATATAGCAGTGACTGAGTTGTAAGTTAGGTGTGCTCTCACTCTCAAGTTGCTCAGCTTCAACATCGTCCAAAGTTGCTGCAAATCCATTGAACCTGCTGGAGTATGAATAGAATATGGCTTCTCTGGCCTTCTCCTCGTTACTGGATACGTTGATTTAAGAACACAAACACAACCCAGAAACTCAATAAACTGTACCAATTAAGGAATTGTAAAACTACAGAGCCATGAGTACTATTGATCGTCCAAATGGAGTAGCGTAGTTGGTAGGGTTCGAATCACGTTACACCCTGTAAAGAGACACTTATTATGTTTATTTTCTTTCATCATAGTACAAACCTTTCCGTGCAAGAAGCTAGAATGCCATTGTATGTAGCGTTGTGTACTGGCGATCTAGAAGTACCGGGTTTGATTCCGGCTATAGTAATGGCGAAACGAGGATGGAAACATGCGCTAAGTCGGATTTGAATCGAAAATTTGTGTGTGTATCGAATAATTAATTCTAAAACTAATTTAAAAATAAAAATAAATACATTCACCTTTTTTAGTTGTTCTATATTTGAAATTTTTAAACTAAATTTATGATTGTTACTTAGTCTAAATAAGTGGAGGAGCAGAACTTTAAATACTATACGTCAGATTATGAAATCATCAACATTCACATATAATTTAGTACGCGAGGCCAGAAAATAAGATAGCTAGTTCGGACTCTCACTGGCTATCACTAATTCCGACACGACCAAGCACTGAGGCGAGATCAAACTTGCCCTAAGCCGACTCGAAAAAATTGTAACTATACACCCAAAAAGTAATGGTCAGGACTGAAATTGGAGTGAGTTGGGACTCCCCCACCCACCCCTAGCTAGTTACGCCCATAAGCTGTAGCCTGCAAAAAAAACACCTATATGTAATGTTTATTTCCTTCTATCGTACTACTAACCTTTCCATGCAAGAAGCGAGAACGCCATGGTACGTCTCGCTCATGGCATCGCCATCCAAGTCCTGGTCGATTAACGGCCCATTCGAATTCCTCCGCAGGAACACAATATACGACGACTGCAATCATATTTGCGCACGATTAACTCACAAAGTTCTGCTTAATATTACATGATAAGTTCCTGCAGAATTGGAGTAAACTTACCTTTTCCGCAGCATACGCTGAGTTGAGGATGCACAAGGAAAGCAACGCAGCAAAACAACAAACACTGAAAGTGCTCCTCATAACTGAAAACCTTAAATTAATTGCTTTGTTTGTTTTGGATATGAAACCTTAGCTTAATTGGTATATATAGGGGGAAAGGCAACGTGAGGAAATGGGTTATGTGATCACAGTACATACATACGCATACAGAGGTTGAAGATGAAATCCCGCCATCAAAAGGCATCATTTGATTATATTATCATATTACGATGGTTGCTTATGGAAACAGTGCATTGATTTTTTTCTCCATGAAAGTTTCTCTTGAATCTTGATCATCATTTGCGTGTCGTGTGATCATGTATTAATGGCAGCAACCAACACGAAAAAATTTGATTAATTAGTGTTGGCTCTGGTAATGTAATGGCTTGATGCTGAACCAAGAATTAGTTGGTTTCTGGCTGGAATTTCAGCACCTGATCATCAAGTGGATATTAATAAAGAATGGAACGACGGTTTGCGGCATCCAGAATCTCAATTCCTGGAAGATTATTTTATGATTGGATTAGCTTAAGCATCTGGGAATGGTTGGCAAAAGTTGTTGGAGTTTCTGGGCCATTTTTTTGGGTGATTTGGTTGGTCTCTGTATTTAAAAATTACTTACTTGTACTAAAGAAAATGAAGAAGATTATGGAAGTGATGGGCCTTAGGCCCAGTTCGAGCGGCTAGCAGGCCTAAGCGCTCAGGCCCAATACCCCCTCACTCCGAAAGCCAATCGACCCATGAGCCTGAACAACCAGATTTGGTTCGTCTAGCTGATAGATTCATTGACTTACATCATTTATCACCAATATGACAATGCGCACAATACAACAAAGAGTGATTCAAAATCTTAAGTTTAAATATATTTTGACCCTCCATCATCAATGTTTAAGATATTGTCTAAGCCAAGTCATTACTTGGCAACATAGCCTGACACCCAGTCCCATGTCGGTAGTGACGTGGTGGCATGAGAAGGCCGGTTTAATGGACGGAGCCGGACCGAAATTTATACAGAAAAAACTTGAACCAACCTTATGGACTGAAATGACGGATATTGAAAGATGTGTACCCGACCGTTAAAGAACTGAAATGTTAGGTACTTTTTAATGTCAATTTACCGCTATTAAGGACAAAACTGTCTTTCCTCGACCTTCTTCCACTTCCGCCTACAGCAACTCGCCGCCGCCGTATTAATTCTGTCACCTCCGCCATATCCAGTCTGCCACTGCCGTATTCAGCTCAATCGACGCCGTCTTCCTCCTCTTAGGGGATGCAATATTTTGGAAGCATCTTCTGACATTTTCTACTACCTTGTATTAATGGTGGCTGAATGTCAAAAGGTAAGAGCATAATTTTTCCAGCAACTTGTACGTTTTATGTTCAATCCCTCTTTCGAAATGATTTCAATATCTTATGCAAAAATGTTAAATTGCAATGGTTCGCCATTTTGGGGTGATGTATCTGGACTCTTTTGTGTTTGCTTGTTCCCAGGAAGGTCTGCGTGTTGGACTTCGCTGTCATATATGACATAGCATTGTGAATTATCTGCATACTCTTGAAGCCCCTTGTCTCAGCTCTATCAAATTTCAAGTCTTCCTTGAATCACTTAGTAAGTATGCCTTTCTTAGGAGTGTCAATCTGAAAGCTATGTGGAAATCCGGAAGAATATCTTCTAGTTGTGTTAAATTGGGCTCCCCTGAATTCCCTTTTGGTCCCTTCAACCGATTCATCCAAAAAAGATGGAAGAAACCTGCAAATACTGCACAAACCCGCCTGGAGAACCGAACCAGGGACTCTAAGCTTGATAAATTAACAGCCAACCTTAGAAAAGTCAAAATCATCCTAAATATCCATGATCTTATGGCCAATCGGAAGCGTGGCCCTTTCGTTTCTGTACAGCTGATGTCCAGGTGGAGAAACATTGCAGGATTGAATGTTGCTGTAGCCGAATTCATTCAAAAGTACCCTCACATATTCGAGATTTTCCCTCACCCCATACGAAGGAACCTGTGTTGTAGAATCACGTCAAAAATGATGGACTTGATTTCTGAAGAGGCCAAGATTACCAAAGAGTGTGAGTCAGAAGTTCTCTGGAGATTGAAAAAGCTGTTGATGATGTCCAAGAATGGAACTTTACATGTCCACGCTTTGAGAATGATGAGGAGAGAACTGGGATTGCCTGAGGATTTCAGGGACTCAATCTTAGACAAGTATGGAAGTGTCTTTCAGTTGGTTGATTTGGAAACAGTGAAATTGGTCGGCAGAGATGAGAGTTTAGGCCTGGCAGAGATCGAAAAATGGAGAGAGAAGGAGTACAAAGACAAGTGGCTGAGTGAACTCGAGACGAAGTATGCATTTCCCATTCATTATCCGACGGGGTTTAAGATTAAGGGAGGCCTTAGAGAGCAGATGCGGAATTGGCAAAGGGTTCCTTATTTGAAGCCTTATGAAAAAATTGGCGGTGGCCGGATCCGTGGTAGTTCCTGGGTGGAGCAATGTGAGAAACGGGCTGTTGCAATGATACATGAATTGTTGAGTTTGACTGTGGAGAAAAGAGTTGAAGTTCAGAGAATAGCACATTTCAAGAAGGATTTTGGGTTGGAAATGGAAGTAAATGTGCGCGAGTTGCTGTTGAAGCACCCTGGAATTTTCTATATATCAACGAAGGGGAGTACTCAACTAGTGTTCCTTAGGGAAGCATATGCCAAAGGGTGCCTAATGGAGTCAAACTTACTTTATGCTGTTCGGAAGAAGATGTTGGACCTTATCTTGGTCGGTCGACGAAATACAAAGGAACTGCAGTGCAATGGGGAAGAAGAAATTGAACCGCTGAATAAAAATTTGGTTTCTGAATCAATGTGTAGAAAGTTGAAGATATGAACTGTGGGTATTATGACAGCTGGAGCTTCCGACCACTTCAAGAGTCCAGGAAATGTTGTTTTGTGCGGATCCTACAATTTTGGAGTCTGACGTTGTGGCTTTAACATGGGATTGGGGCATCTAATGAAGACTAGAATTTGCATGATTTTCAGTTGAACATGATTTTAATTTCAGTTTTCAATGTCTAAGAGTTCTCAGGATAATTAATCAGACAGGTTTTGATTTCCACCTGCCATTTTCATTTCAAATTTTCTCAGCTTCCAAATTGTCTCTGTTTCCACTTCAGATTGAAATGATTACTAAACGGCACCTAAGAAAACCACAGCAGAGGTTTCAAAGTAGGATATGGCCTTTGGACATGAATCTAAAAGTCCATTCTGGCCCTATGTCTTTCTTCATATACAAAATTCATATGTTTTTCTTCATGATCACTTTTCCACTCTTTTCCCATAGCAGGGATATAGTAAATGATGTAGTGATATTGACATATGCAGATCGTTGTTCACAATCAAATGCTTTCTTAGTTTCAACTAGATTTACTTACTTCTTGATTTGGGTTTAGGTTGGGCAGTGTAAAATTGTTGGCAGTCTGAGCGTTTGACTGGGTTGCTTTAGAATTTTTTCCTGGAATTTCGATTGTTTCACAATGCTTGGATCCAAAGATGACGTACCATCAATTGTTACGGTGGTATCTGTCTCGTGAAATATGAATTAGCAGGGTTCGTCCATATTTGTCATGTCCATCCAGTTTGGAGATCAGGGGCTGAATTAGTTTCAACGGCTTGGTTGTGGGCTGTTTCTGCTGCTTATTTGTTACTTTCAATTTTCTTATGTACCAATGCGCATTTCTTGATTTGTTTCCCTTGTTTGTCTCGTGAATCAGATCCCAGCTTGGTGAGAATAGCTATATCAGCAAGATATTGTAGGCTTCTGGCTCGAGTTGGAATACGTGGAAGAAGATGCTTAGTAGAATTCCTAAGCGTTGCTTTTGTACTACTGCTACCGCAAAACCATGGCTCTTTGTGGGCCTAGGCAATCCTGGAGAGAAGTTCAAAAGAACTCGTCACAATGTGTGTAGTAAATTGTGTATGCTAAGGGCTCGATTTCCGGGTTCCTCCCCTTATGTCCGTCTCTTTTTTTCATTGCTTCCGTTTCATTAATGATTTTTATTGCTTCTATCTCACTGGATCAGGTGGGGTTTGAGATGATTGATGCATTTGCTGAATCAGAAGGAATTCCTATGGATAAAGTGCAATGTAAAGCTATGTATGGAGAAGGTTGGCGAACCATCCGTTTTTTAGCAAGATGCACTTAAACAGATCCCTTTCCTTCTTACAATCTGGAATTTTGTTGCAGCTTTTATTGGAGTAGCACCCGTCCTTCTTGCGAAGCCTCAAACTTATATGAATTTGAGTGGTGAATCGGTTAGTAGCTAAACCACAATATTGCAAAGTTCAGAGAACTTTAGTGGCGGAGGTTAGAATGATGACAACTTGTGATATTTCTTGACTGTGTGCTATGTATACATTATGCAGGTCGGACCTCTTGCAGCTTATTACAAACTACCTCTTAACCGAGTCTTAGTGGTAAATCTTTGATCTTTTTTTGGTATTATAATTAATGTATCTGCTCTCCGAGGAACTTATTGTGAATTATACAATTTTAGTTTCATGATGACATGGACTTGCCTTGTGGAGTGCTCCGACTTCAACCAAAGGGAGGTCATGGAAGCCACAACGGGTATGGGCATAGTAGTTATGGTCAACAGTGAGCTCAGATGATGCTTCATATACCGCTGATAGGTTACTTTATTATTCTCTCTTAATGTTATGTATTTGATATCCTTGTAGTTTGAAGAATGTGATCTATCATTTTCGAGACAACAGAGAATTTGCTCGACTCAGGATAGGTTAGTGTCAAAACGACTCTCTCAGAATCGCAGTGTGTATTCACTGATCCCACAACAATCTGTGTGTTTATTCTTCCACAGGGATTGGGAGACCTCCTGGTCAAATGGACCCAAAGGCTTTCTTGTTGCAGAGGTTCAATGCCACAGCTCAACAGCGAGTAAGTAATGCCAAACATGATGCTCAGTATTGAACTGGATGTGCTTAGTTTCTCTAGAGCTTTCCGTTAGATCATTAACAGAAAAAAGAAACTGTCTTTTGTTTGTTGTTGGACAAAGATTGATGCGGCTTTGCCGGAAGGAGTTGCTGCATTGAAGTCAATTCTATCAAAAGGGTTGACAGAGACAGGGAGATGGTTCAACCAACAACAAAAGTACAAGCACATAAGATTGCAAACTCTCCCAACATGACAACAAGCTCTACTTTTTTGGAGACATTCAAACCTTGGTCTTCAGAGAAGTATCATGCGTAAATTTATGGGGTAAATTTGACATTGCAAGAGCATGGCGATCCGCGACAGAGATCAGGTTGCTGGGATTATATACATGATTGCGTTGCTTTTGAGCAATGCGACTCTGATAATTGTTCGTATAGTTCTCTTCATGTTTTTGTATTTTACTTTGTAAATTAAGGCTGTTTCAGATGATGATTTGCATCCATAGATTGCAACTAAGAAAAAGAGTTTGAAGTGAGTCAAAAGAATTGAACTAATTCCGTCAGTTACGTTTTCTGCGGCCACAAAACTAAGGGACCAATTTTTCCGGGTTTAGGAGTTTAATTCCAACTAATTTGATTCCCCGGATTCCGTTCGGAGAGTTCCAAAATTGCCGAATCCGGCCAGTTTTGTATTGAATCTAAATTCCGGCCGGAATTGGATGTGAAAGAGCGGAAAACATGAACTTAATCTATGTAGATGGAGGTGTTGCTTATGGACCGTGGACGTGGGTGAAAGCCATTGACTTGTGAATTTTTTATTGTGTGCACGCTTCTGCTTCTGCGCTCTGTTGTTGATGCCGCAGAAACAGATGTCTGTTGTCTCCTCTTCCAAGCTTTATATAGCGTCGTGTGTTGAAATTCTGTGGTGTGGTCGTTGGGACTTTGAAATCTGGTCATCATGAGACACCAACGTACGTAACTCTTTGATAGCACTTTCCATATATATAAACTCTCAGAGGTTTCCATGCAAAGCAAATCTATGGTGCACATGGATTCCGCTGGTAGCAGAAACAGTAAGCAGCAGCAGCAACTAAGTAGTAGTAGCAGTGGTGAGCCAAGCGCGCTGCAAAAGCATGTGATGTTCTTTGACCGCGATCAAGATGGTGTCATATATCCTTCGGATACCTATCGAGGTAACTTCTTCGACATATTGAATGATCATCATTATTTTTATGTTGTGATTATAAGTAACTCTGATTAGTGTAATGTTATGAACGAGCTAAGTGCAGGTCTTCGTGCAATCGGGGCAGGCATTTTACTATCTGCATCAGCCACATTCATCATCCATCTTGGCTTCAGCGGCCGGACTCGCCCTGTATGTTCTCTTTCGATTAAGTCACTAACTAAACAATCGTAAAACACCTCAGATTTCACAATACTGACAAATTTGTGTGTAATTTTGCAGGGGAAGCCTCCGTCACTCCGGTTCCCTATCGAGATTAAGAACATTAAGAGATCTACACATGGGAGTGACTCCGATGTCTATGATTCTGAGGGGAGGTACGTACATACATATACTTCTACTATGCACAAAGGTTGCCACCTCAGATTTCTCGGGGCGAAAAATGATTAAAAACATAGCAAAAAATGATGAGATCATGCAAATTCTTGTCGCGTATGTATAGGTTTGTTCGTGAAAAGTTCGAAGAGATTTTCGAGAAGCATGCAAAGACGCATCAAAATGTTTTAACTTCGAAGGAAGTTGAGGTGTTGATGAAGCGTAATAGAGAACCGAAAGACTACCTAGGATGGTTAGTTTGTTCTTCATTAGAGGAAGTGGTGGTTGCTTTTGTCAAATTCATTTGACTCGTGATCTGTTCAATTTGTTAGAAGGTTGGATTGGTTTATCGAGTGGAAAGTTCTGTACAATTCGGCAAAAGATCGAAACGGTTCGATTTATATACGATTCTCTGAAGTTTTGGAAAAAAGAGGAAATCATGAAAGAAACCCTAACTTCACCTTCAAGTCTTCCACTTGCTATTCTTGATGAATTAATGTTGTCACTTGATAAGAATATGATCTTATTTTTTTTCTATTTATTTTCATCAATTGTTTTGGTTCATTTCAACTAGTATATGTACCAGAATTTTAAAATATATTTATGGGTGTTCATCAAAAAAAAATTCGATATATAAAATAACACCCTTCTTTAACTCTTTCACACCATCAAGAAACTTTCCAGCTGGTTGAAAGTCGTCAAATCTGACTTCGACCAAGGAAGTTTTCAATAGCAAAAGGTGGAAGTCAGCTTTTAAAAAGTAATCTAAAAATTTCGTTTGCCCTTTCAATTATAGATTTTGAAAAAAATTATCTAAAAATTAAGATTGCATCTTGATAGATCAACAGCTGACGATTCTTTGAGACGACTAAAGATGTATGACTCCATTGTCATTTACTCTCACTTCATTGCCATTTTGTTAGATTCGAATTTGAAAATTTCGGGTCACCAACACACAATTTTGCCTCGAGAACAATTCCTAATTTCTAATTTTGTTATCATCATATGGAAATTTCATTTGTTTTATATTTAGGCTCAACAATAATTTCTACTTATGTCTATTTAGTTCACCGATTATCCATATTTTAACGATTACCCACTCCTTTTATTAGATATATACAATTTTTTGGTAAAACAAAAAAATAATTATTTTAATAATTGAATAAAATATATATACATCGTGCACAACCAAGAGAGAACGACCAGATTGCACCTTTGAACAATGGACAATGTTCAAAGGTGCCTCGCCATATAAACCATTGGTGCAACATTCTTGTTTGCCTTGGCTTTTGGTGGTCTTCGGCCTTACCATCATGTCCACATTACCAATCAATTGGGCCAAAGACGATGATCTCGACCCTCATTTCATTCCTGTGAACAACGAATATGAATTTCGTTTCGAGCAAACACTCTTTTAGTTTTTAGACATTTTCAATATCTAGATCAAATATTACTATATTAGTCAATTTTAAAAAAATTAATTTTCATATTAAAATTATCAATTTTCTATGAATTATAACACACAGGAAGTGATAATTCTTATATGAAAATTAATTTTTTTAAATTGATTAATATTTATTATATATTAAAAATAATTAAAAATTCAAATTTCACAATATTAATCACTTCAAAATAATAACTAAATAAAATTAATATTTAATTTACCTTAATTTAATATAATTATACCCAACTAAATAGTTCCAACAAAATTATATTAAAAATAAAAACATTTATAAATAAAATAATAATTATATCTTGTTTCATACCGTCTTAATTTTAATTTTAATAATTCAAAATCAATATACTCTAAAATGGACAATTTTTTTATTTTTTATTTAAAAAAATAACTTAATCCTAATAATTAAAACTGGCCAACAGTCGAGATCAATCCCGTACCCGTATGCAAAAGAGTTTGATTGCCTGGGAAACTTCTATTCTAATCTGGCAATCATAATCGCATGCGTCTGCAATCGCAATCATTTCCCGCAACCAAAAACAATTCAAAAAAGCTTAATCCACTTCTCCCAAACTCAAAAGTTTCTCTACTTTTCTCCCTTTCCCTGAACACCATCCAAAGAAAAAGCTTATCGGAATCGGATTCAATCAGATCCACCATAAGCAAAGGCAGAATCTTCCGGTTTGCTACTGATCCACTCAACAAACCCAATCACTGTGGCAGACTGAAACTTCCACGCATTCATCTCCCTCCTGCTTCATAGAGGTCAGTATAAATATTAGAACCCTTGGTTTCCCTTTCGAAATAGCAATATGCATTAAGAGCAAACTGGGTTGGTTTTTGTTTGTTTCCTGTTTTTCGTCCATTAGGAGGATTGTTTTGATTGGCAATCGGTGTTCCGGTTTCCGATTGTGCATTGCTGTTGATTGTAAATTATTACCATAATCGACAGTGGGGCTTCCTTGGCCAGTTTTGGCTCCTTTGGGGATAGCAAGTTTCCTTGGTTGTGCTGCTTTCTGCCAAATTGAGAGATACTTTTATAATAAGGTGTTCGTTTCTGCTCTATCTCTTCTTTTTACCACTCGGTGTTACAAGAGACAAAAGATATGGTTACAAAGAACGGAACTTTACCGATAAGGAAGCGGTGGGGTGGGTGAAAGGAGTTACGTGAGCGAGTCAATTATCAGTCTTAGCAGCCTTAACTAAGAGGTCATTCCTTTTTGGCCAGTAAGCTCTTTTGCGTGGTTTCCATGAAATTTCATCGCTTCGACCGAATCTCCCAAGTTTTGATTTTTCTTGCTTCTCAAGTTCAAATACCATTGATATTACGCTTCCAGGGTGGAATTTGAGTGGCGAACGGTTTTTTGTTTTGCAAACACAAAAGAAGAAGTTTGATTTTGGATTGGTTCATCTTTTTTTGAGGTCTTTCCTGTGTTGGGTTAGATAAAGAGGCTGAGTTTGTTGATTTGTTGTAGACCAGTATTCTAAATTCATGGGAGGACAAAGCTCGAAGGACGAGAACTTGAGGCCTGATTCCTCTGCCAGACCCGCCACAACTTCGTGGGATTATAATGCTCAGCAGTCTTATGGTCAAGACAGCTATGGCTATAGCTATGCACCCCCTCAAGCTTCGACGCAGCAAAGCTATCCTTTGTTTCAGGACACGGGCGTTGATAGAAGGCGGCTTGATAGGAAGTATTCGATTATTCCGGATGACTTTAGATCCTTGGACCAGGTAAAGTGCCTGTGAGACTTATGTCTGTGACTGCATATTTTATTTTATTAGAATGGTTGAGATTATGCTTCGTTTGCTATTAGATAAGTAGTCATGTTTAACTTATCAGTGTCAGTCACCTAGTTTGTGTAACAGAGGCATTGACATTTGATTATCTTTTACCATTTGTGCAGGTGACTGAAGCTCTTGGACGTGCTGGCCTTGAATCTTCAAATCTCATTGTTGGAATTGACTTTACAAAAAGCAACGAGTGGACAGGTTCATGATTCTGTTATGTACTTGATATGTATATTTGAATGCATTGTTAAACAGTTGTTCAATATAGAGGGTTTCTGCCTTCGTTTGGTCGTATTGCTAACTAGGTGCAAAGTCATACAACAAGAAAAGTTTGCATCATATTGGAGATGGCTTTAATCCCTACGAGCAAGCAATTTCCATTGTGGGGAAAACTTTAGCTGCCTTTGATGAGGATAACTTGATTCCCTGTTTTGGATTTGGAGATGGTAGGTCTTGACAAACATTTTTATCAATCATTGAATTGGTAGCAACCTTTCATACTGATAGTTACTACTATGACTATCTGTTGCAGCAACGACCCATGATCAGGATGTCTTCAGTTTCTATCCAGATGAGAGGTGCTGTAATGGATTTGAGGAAGTTCTGAGTCGGTATCGAGAAATCGTTCCGAACTTGAGACTTGCAGGTTCTTTTCACTTGTCCTAAGTTACTTATCTATTTCTCATCGGCAGAAGCTTAAAGGTTGTTGGATTTGAAGCTTATGCATCTCATGAATTTTTCATAGGACCAACATCTTTTGGACCCATCATTGAGAAGGCAATGACAATTGTTGAGGAGAGTGGTGGTCAGTACCATGTATTATTGATAATAGCCGATGGCCAGGTAAGCAACCATATGTGTAAGCACTATTATAGGACAAATAATAATTAGTAGTAGTATTTTATATCATTTTAGTGATTTATTCCGTTATTTTCCTGTAATGATAAATATAAGGTTGAATCTGTCTTCTCCCTTATCTCAGGTTACTAGAAGTGTTGATACTGAACATGGGCGCTTAAGTCCACAGGAGCAGAAGACAGTTAATGCCATTGTAGAAGCCAGGTAAACTGTCGTTTCTTTATTTGACTATTGAGGGTTGGAAAGTACCACTTGTTTCCTGATCATGCATTTCTCCTTGTGCAGCAAGCTTCCCTTGTCTATTATTTTGGTTGGTGTTGGAGATGGCCCATGGGACACGATGAAGGAGTTTGACGATAACATTCCTGCTAGAGAATTTGATAATTTCCAGGTACTAGGACAATCTTTCATTTCAGTTTGTTTTGGTATCTTTGAAACATGAGGTTCTGAAACAGTGTTTATGCAGTTTGTAAATTTCACGGAAATTATGTCAAAGAATATGGACCAGTCCCGGAAGGAGACACAGTTTGCACTTTCTGCTCTCATGGAGGTTCCTACTCAATACAAGGCCACTTTAGAGCTGAATCTTTTGGGGTAACACCGAGCTACTTCTTTGTTCAATAGGATCGATATCGATCTTTTGATTGATGAGCTGTGTTCTCCCCTTCTGGTCATGCATAGATGAGCCTTTTACTCTTTTGGCTACTGTCGTCTGTACTTACAATTTTCTTCGTAATATGCAGTCGTCGAAAGGGAAATGTTCCTCGGAGAGTGGCACTCCCGCCTCCCGTCCCCGTATATGGGTCAACATCTTTCAGCAGCCCCAAACCTTTCCAGTCCACTAGCTTCAAGCCTAGTGTTCCAGCTTACGAACCGGTCAGTCATCCCATCAGCTCAGCTCCGCCCATCGAGATGTCAATTAATGAGAATCAGGTCGGTTGCCTATAATTAGTAAAATGTATAGAATATGTCAATGTTGGAACTAACATGTTGGGGGAAACTGTACAGCTTTGCCCTATTTGCCTCAGCAATGCAAAGGACATGGCTTTTGGGTGCGGACATCAGGTACACCATCTTTAATTCTTTCCTTAAAATCAAACCACACAGGATCAACTGAGAAAATGGAAGTGAATAGAAGCTGATGGAAATCCCGGGTCGATGGTTTTTTGGTTGCAGACGTGCAGGGAGTGCGGTGAGAACCTGAAACTGTGTCCAATCTGCAGGACTCCAATCACTACAAGGATAAAGCTGTATTAACAGCGGGATAGGAGAAGGAGGATTTCCTTGCCGTTTACTAATTATGGTCTTGTTCATTCAGTAATTGTGCCATTTGTTTATTCAAATTTACGTTCATCTTACTGGTTTTAAGATTGAGCTTGCAATGTACATATAGTGCAGAGAGAGACGTGCAGACCGTCGTGTTCATTTCAGATATCTGAACTTGTACAGTCGATAATTCTTAACTTTTCTAACGTGTAATAACAAACAAGTGTTGATTGCTCCATCGAGTCAGAAGCTCTATGCATATAAATTGTGGTGCGCAGAAGTCACAGGGAGACCATGGAGCTTTAGCCATTTCTCTGTAACCACAAAAGAAATGAAACGAATAATGATTCTCAGGCAATCGTGGTTCTACAGAAAAATCACGTCTTTGCGCAGCTGAATGTGAATTGACCCAGAAATTACAAGGCTGCTAGCGTGACAATTCAAAATTGTTACTGATTTTTACTTGGTCAGAAATCTATGAAGATTTGATCTTAAATTACCTATATGGAGTTTGAACACTAAAAAGAAGAAATTTGAAGGTGAATTGAAATTTGTGAATCCAAAAAGAATTTTGAAGGTGATTTCAAGTTTTTTAAAAGGTAAAAATTTTGAAATAAAGATTTGAGAATTTTAATAAAAATCACTGATTCAAATAGTCTATTTAAAATTTCGCTACACTACACTTCCATCCATAGTAAACAATACCACCAAAACTCGCATTCTTCAAGCTTCAAGTGGCAGGAAAAATGTTAAAAATTAGCCCTTTACATGCAAAATCATTGCTTTCTTAGCTCCAACCTCATATAGTTGAAGCATCAGCTCATCTACTAATCAGCTGCTACATACAAAATAACCACTACACACACATTGCTAAGAACTTCCCTCTCCATGACAAGTTTTGTCAATGCAGAAGCTCTAAGCATATAAGTTACAGTGCACAAAAGTTCAGTCACAGACTCACAGTGACCATGGAGCTTCAGCCAAATCTCCGAATTTCACCTCAACATCCACCTCATCCACTTCCATTTCTCCATCGATCCTTTTAATCCTCTCGACGGATTCCTCGAGTTTTGCCTTCAAAATCTCCACCTCCTCTTCTATCTGAATCCTCTCAGTTCTCAGCCTCTTGTGTCTACTTGCATTGTCACAAAGTCCCATGAGCTGCCTCAACCTAGTGAGTATGAACTCAACATTCATTCCCAATTTCTCAAAAGCCATCAGAGTTTTCTCCCACGTCACAAAGTCTTCCATCTGTTGCAAAGCCCCGACGCTGAATTTCGAAGCTCTGATTGCATCCGCAATGTTTATGGTCTCGGCTATGACTCCGACAATCAGCTTACAGTTAAGGCCGCTGAGAATGTGTGCGTGGAGAAACAGCTTCTGGCTGCTGCATAGTTCGTAGTACTTGAGCCGAAGGTGCTTGGAGAGCTCGCAGTTTATGACTAAGCCGTTCACTACGATGTCAAAGTCGTCAAAGCTTTTCACTTGCTCGAAATCGATGGCTGTTGATTCGAACATTCTTATGCCATCTGAAATGTCAAATCCAAAACCATCATCGGACTGGTGGCCTTCGGAGTTGCTTTCTCTGTAACCTTTGGGAAGGTTATCTACATGAACCAAGTCTAAGTCACCAACAGTTAACTAATTAGCCAACCAAATTATTTCCCACACCACAAACACTTCGCACTTCATAAATTCCATAGTCTCAAATAATGGGTTATTTTGCTCCAAAATACCATACATCTAAAATAACTCATTCGAACGACCCCTTAAAAAAGCTGACATCGTACGACCGAGAAATACATAGAGTTTAAAATCAAAGTCAGTTACTTTTTGAGATAACAACACAATATATGCAAGTCAAAAGAACCATTTTTGGAGAAACACTTACCAGAAATCATTTTTTCACCATCACTGTCCATTTGCAGAAGGCCAAGAGCAACATCCACTTCATCTGAACAACTTGCCCTCACAATGTAGACCTGAAAGAAATGGTTCTTATTGTTGAGCTGTAACATTTTAGTGGGAAGAGATTGCTGCAACTCTAAAAGGAAGAAAAGAAATAGAGGCAAAGCACCTTGAACTTGGTCGGCTCAACTAACTGAAACACCAGAACATCTCCTGGTACTAGCTTGTGATCAATAGAGAAGGCTCTCCATCCACCGCTAAGTCCTTGCCTATGAACTAGATACTTTGCAGTATGAATTTTGCCATCCTCGTCTTCCAAGTCGAGCATTGTGTCCTCATGAGGCAAATGCTTGACACCAAACCCTTTCGTAAGACTCTGCCATGCCACCAGCATCAAGTTAGGTAGAAGAGCAATGTAAGCAACCAACTTCACTAAAGCTAGTAATTACTTGCTTACCAAGCTAAATCCACCTGCAACATGTGAAGGTAGCATAACTTTTATCATCGTAGGGAAGTTTTTCGGTAGACTAGCTTTAACCTCTTGTGCTTTTAACAGCACAAGATTCTCAACCTCGACATCATTGTATAGCCTATCTACAGCCACCCTCTTTCGCGTCTTGCTGCAAGGTGTGGTTGTTATAAATGGGAAGGCAATAAACAAAATAAAGATGGATCAACAGAGAGACGACACAAACGATTTTACGTGGAAAACCCTTGCTAAAAAGGAAAAGTACAATGAAAGTACAAAGTACGACAGGGAGAATTGGATCAACTACTGACCTTATAGTAGACTTGCTCGGAACATCGAGCGAATCAGTATCAGAGGAATCCGATGCGCCAATGCTATTGGAATTTGCATCTCCTGGTTGAATCACTCTGAAAGTTATTACCAATAACCCCAAACCAAAAAAGTAATGCTAGGGGGAGTGGAAACAACCTTACCAGAATCCACTTGTTCCTTAATGTTGTCCGTTTGCAGAAGGCCAACAACAGCATTTTCCTCCAAGCCACTTGCCCTCGCAATGTGGACCTAGAGAAAGGGGTACAAATCAAAAGTGCTTATAACCAGTTACATGGAAGGAAGATACTGTGCTGAAAACAAGGCAAGTACCTTGAACCTGGTTGGCTTAACTAACTGAAAAACAATGACATCTCCTATTACCAACTGGTGACTAATGGAGAACCCTTTCCACCCGCCGCTAAGCCCTGGCTTATTTGCTAGAAACTTAGCTTGTCGAACTTCGCCATTCTCGTCTTCCAGGTCCATCATTGTGTCATCGTCTGGCAAATGCTTGTCACAGAAGCCTTTCATAAGACCCTGTCATGTCCACCACGAACTAAGCTTTGTGATAAACAGAAAGCACTCCAAAAAAGCAAAGTTGATAGAAGGAGCCAATTACCAGCCAAAATCCACCAGTAACATGTGAAGGTAGCATGACTTTGATCATGGTAGGATAGTTTCTTGGTAAACTAGATTCGATTCGTTTTGCTTTCATCATTACAGCCTTCTCAATCTCGCTATTAACGTAAATGCTCTCTTTCGTGGCCTTCTTTCCCGTTTGGCTGAAACAATGGAATGTTTGAAAGGTTAGATGTCGTTTATACAAACAGTTGATTGCAGATCAAAGAGTCAAATATGAAGAAACCTGACTGACCTGAGAGTAGACTTGATTTGAATAATGCTTCCCTCCTGTTGAGGATAGTAAAATAATTAACCGTTTTGAATTTGATGAACTCAATGAACTGTGTTTAGCACAGTTACTTCAGATAAAAAGATAAGTAAATGTGATGAAGGGTCCAAAAGCAGTGAATGCTTGATGGGGCTGATCCAACCAGATGGTAAAATCAGGAGAGACAACCTTTGAATCGTTGTTCTTACCGTGACTAACTTAGGCTTGGTTTAACAGGTGAAAAGTTAGATGGCAATGAGAAAGTTTGATCTCCAAAACCCACTTCTTCAAAAGCTAAAATGCTCAAAATTCCATCTAACTTCCACCTTCCAAATAAAGCCTTATTTGTCATGATGTATTGGCTGAAAGATTTCATAGTGCAGAGATTATAGGAAGACAACATTAATGGCCCAAAATAAAAACACTTAATTTCCATTCTCCACCCTTCAAAATCACTGGCTACCAAAAGTAGAGCTTTCCAATATTTCTTTCCAAAACCTTATTCCCCTTCACAACATTCTCCCCAGAGGCCAAAACCCTAGAGAAAGATGGTAAATGTCATGAAATTTTGACATAGAAACCCCCACGAAAACCCAGTTGAAATTCCAGTTTGAGTAATCTCATTTCAATATCTAAACCAACAAAAGTAATCATCTTTGTTCCTCTTTTTGCTCAAAATGTTGTCTTAATTGAAAGGTAGAAGAACCCCATTTGATAAAAGCAATCTCCCAAAGGAAGAGGATTCTAACCTGCTTTGTGAAGGATAGAATATCGTTCATCTTCATCATCGGTGTCTTCCCCTTAGCATCCTGCAGCACAAAACAGAACAAGGGCACTCAAAGTTTTACTTTTGACTATCATGTATGCAGCAAAGCAAGGTGAAACTCAAACCTGCTCTTTCTTCACTTGAAGAACTGTCATGGTGGTATGAAGCCAAGTTGTAGAGAAGGCTGTAATAATATGGTAACCACAAGAAGAAGAGAAGAGTGGAATAGAAACAGAAGAAGTTTGAGCTATATTTTGAAAAGGATGATTTGATGGAAGTGACAGACGACAGGCGGCAATGGGTGTAAATATAGATTAATAAATAACCAAAAAGGAGATGAACAGACCGTTTTCGTTTGAATTCTTTCTTGTTAAACGTGAAGAAGCTGCTCGGCGGGAGATTTGAATAACTGATTAGGCTAACTTTAACGCCAATCCAGAGTCTATTTCCAAAAATAGACATTTTTGTCTCATCGAAAATGGTAACTGCTACGTTTATAAAACATTTATGATTTTTAATTTATTTCTTAATAAATCTAACTTTGGAATAGTTAAACTTATTATTTTTGGCTTTAATTTCTTTATATTTGTACATGATAATTCAATATAAATATATTGATAAAATTTGAAAAATTTTCGAGATAAATCTTTTTAAGTGTAATTTATTTTGTTCATCATTTTCATTGATGGTCTACATCTTTTTTTATAATTAGTGTTACTACAATTTATCTACATCACATATTTATTATGCATATGATATAGTGACTCATTATTTCATTTTTATACATAAATGTCAATAAATATTGTTAATTTTTGGTACTAAAAACAAGTAAAAATGAAAAACCATTCATCTTTTATCTAAATAATTCAATAATAGTGCAACTAATTTTTCCATTTTCGTTCAAATTTCATTTCACAATTAAAAAATTATGAAAAAATGAAGTTTATTTATTTATTTGAGTTAGGGCCTTCAGATAATTCGGAGGTGGGCTACTGGGCTGGTTTCCAGATTCGGCCCATTATTGTTTCGCCTCAATAGTAGTCCGGCTATGGAGTTTGAGGAGTCGCCGCCAATCAAGATTGACGACGAATAGAGCTCACAGCTGCTGCACAGATGCAGACTCGCCCGAAGCTTCCAAACCTCCGTTAACTCTTCACTGATTTCGCCTGCTCTCCCGCCGACGGTTTACTCTTTACCGTGGTTATTTTCCGTCTGTGTATTTCCTCCCACCAATCGGTTGCCTGAACAACCTACTGCAGAAGAAATCAGGTACTTTTTTAGCCTTTGCCGTTCAGCAAAAACTCTTTGCTTTGGATCATCCTTTCCTACTTGGTTAGGGTCTGGGATTAGAAGCCGTTAATTATTGCTGTTTCTGGCTGACTTGGTTAGTGTGCTTATTTACACTCAGATTGTTGCTGGCCAGGATGGATGCCGAAGAGCTCGAAGCTAATATAATGAATTCTAAAGCTGATGGAAGTTTGAATGCCTGCAAGAGTAATTCATCAAGCAGATTGAAAAGCAAAAGGAAGAAGCGGACACATGAGGTTGAAGTCATGGAAGTGGAGAAACATGTTAATGGTGGCAACATAGGAGATGGAGTTGATGTTGAAGAGAGCTGTACGAGGCTGAAATATGGGAATAAGAAGAAAATGATGGCAAAAACTGAAGCTGATGAGAAAGCTGACGAGGTGAAGAAGGGGAGAAAGATAAAACAACGCAGAGTATTGGAAGAAACCGAAGGGAATGAAAAAGAGGAGAATGTTGTTGATGATGGCTCACTGGAGGAAGAAGAACCTAGGACTGAGGAAAATAATCAGGAACTCATTGGAGATGTTACTACTGATTCTATTAGCAATGAGCATCAATCATTAGTTAATGAGAAAAAGGGTAATGAAAAGAAGAAGGGGAAGAGGCGCTTCTCAGAGGAAGCAGCTAAGGCTGGCAGCAGACTCGGTATTTGCTATTTAAGCCGAATCCCTCCTAACATGGATCATGTGATTCTTCGTCATATTCTCTCACAGTATGCTAAAATCCAGAGGATCTATCTTGTACCAGAAGGTAGTTAAATGTTATATACTTGCATAAGTTTTTTTTCTTCTTCAGTTTCATTTGTGTTCTTTTCACGTTAATGTATTTGAATGGATGTTAATTCTCCCTATTTTCTCTTTCAGACTCAACTCCTATGGCATCTCAGAGAAAAGCTGCTAAACACAAGAGACAATCCTTCTCCGAAGGGTACATGTGATCTTGAGAATCAATTACAATTTTGATTACTATGCTGATGAGCTCTCTAGTTTGATGAACTCTCTTGATGCTCCTATCAATTGCCAACTTCTTCTTATTAGTTTTCCCTTCCTCTATTTACCTTGCAGGTGGGTTGAGTTCTCTGATAAAGGTGTGGCAAAAAGAGTTGCTAATATGTTAAATGGCGAACAGATGGGTAAGTGATTTGAAACTAGTTTTATTTATTAACTCGAAATTTCAGGGGATTGCATTTGCATTGCACTTTCTTCACTTCACTCACTTGAGTTGTTTTGACATACGTTAACAAGTTTTATACTCCTGTTTGTCCTCTTCTACAGGTGGGAAGAAAAGATCCCAATTCTACTACGACACATGGAACATCAAATACTTGAGTAAATTCAAGTGGGATGATCTGACAGAGGAAATCGGTAAATAAACTCAATTTTCCACCGATGACATTTCTTTCAGAAGCTGAGTTCCTTTATACATCCTTAGGGCCTTACCCAATTTGGCAAATGCAGCTATAAAGAGAGCCACCAGAGAACAGAAGCTGGCCTTGGAACTTTCTGCTGCGAGGAGGGAACGGGATTTCTACCTCTCGAAAGTCGAGAGATCAATTGCCTTAACTAATATAGAAGAACGGTTAAAGAAGGTAAAATTTTTGACTGTTTAAAGCGAGTTGTTATCTTGGAATCAGGAACTATTCTTCGTCAATAAACAGAAAGTTAGGACCTTTAGTTCCTGATACATGTTTCCTTCTTTCTTCTGCAGAAGCAAAAGGTACCAGACCCACCGAAGAACATCCGTCGATTCCAACAGAACAAGCCAGTCGCTGATAAAACAAAGGAGAATAAATCCAACATCTCTAAAGATTTCCTCACTGAGGTGAGTGGTTTCGTTTCTACTTAGCCAACACACTTTCGAGTTTCTGGTATTGGTTTGCGGATTCCACACGATAAGCTTCATCTTAACCTGGTCTGTTTCGTCCAGGTATTTGGTGGTTCTGGGTGACTTCATGAGGCACCGGAACTTTGCTAGTGCTTGGATCAAGTCGTTGAGGTGCTGCAAACGTCATGGAGTACTTTGAATGCTCAGATTACATCTCTTGTTGATTCAGTTTTCGCGTTTCGCATTTTTTCATCTTAGTGTTATGTTGAGGAGGTTTTGGTCGAATGCATCTGCAGTCGAATTTTGAGGGCGTTCTTGGAAGTGGTTGTCAGTAGAGATGTGTAGCTGAAGAAGGAAATGATTGGAACAGTTCGGAACATTTCACTTGTCACAGCTCATTCAGGACAGAGGAGTATATATTTATGAGTCAGAAAAATAGTTAATTGTACCATTTTGTACTAATTATGTAGTTAAGAGGTGGTTTGGGTGAGGCAGTGTTTTGACTTTTGAGTGAATTGTTTTGGACTAATCACTTGCCATCCCCATCTGTCCCAAAGCATCGGTTTTTGCAATCCAATATTTAGTGGTGAAATGCTCCCAAGATCTATATTGGCCTCAAAAGATTCAAAGAGTATACTGAGGAAAAGAGTGTTTCCAACTTTTTAACATGTAGGCCTAGGAATCTGTTAATTTTGATTGGTTAAACTAAAGTTTTATGATTGGTCGATTAATGGTTTTAACTGATTGAATCTTGTTGGAGGTTAATTAATTGATCGTTAACTGACCGTTATGGTTAAATAATTATGAGTTAATCAGCCGACTAATTTAACCGATATGTTAATATCAAAATTAAGATAGTTTCCATTGAATTGAGATAAATTCACTCAAGGTTTGTGTACAATTTCACTTTTCCAGTTAACCGTCAATTATCCGATTTCACCACTGTATAGTCTGTTTTTACCAATCGGCCTAATTTCGGTTACACTTATTTTTAACCTAAGCGATCGAACCGATTAATCAAAATCGAAAAGCCAGCCTTACAGTTGAGAACTCAACTTTTAGTTTCAATTGAACAGTGGATTTGTAAGTGATTTAAAATTTCCATGTAGGCTTTAAGATCTCTTCTGTGAAGACAAGATTATCAAATCTCTAACAATTTTAAATTTGAGTATGAAGGATTAAATTATCTTTCCTTAAGTGGAATGTATATCAGAGGAAATAAAGAAATAACGATAGATCATGTATTTGAATCCTTACTAGTTTAAATATCTCGATGATTCAGATCATTCTCGGATCAAATTCCAAAATCAACCAACCTCTTAGCTTTCTCAAAGCACTCTACATAATGAGTACAATCCTGACTACATTGGGAGCAGCTAGACCAGACCAAAAATATAACCAAAATGGTGACTTGACATAGATTGGTTCCAAAAATTGTTGATACAATTTGTTGACAGCAAGAGAGAAAGATATTGGAAACTAACTACGACTACTACCCAGTTTCTCTTATCGTAAACTACTGACAAAAATGCAACACAAGTAAACAATCCAAGTGAGCTTTCTATCTTGTGATGTTACAGCTAAACACCCTATAATGTGAAGAAGAAAAACCCAGTTGTCTAGCTAAGAACTTGCTTAATCTTTGATTTCTGTTCCTCTGTCAATGAGTTTGGGAAGAGAACCTCAAATGTGACGTAAAGGTCTCCTTTCTTCGTGCTCGCGTACAATGGCATCCCTTCGCCGTTGAACATCCTCACTTCTTTGGGCTTAGTGATTACCTGCAAGCATATAGTTTATGTGTGTGTGGGATAGTGTGCTGATAGTCTCGAGATTTCCAGAAATGTTTGCAAAATGAAGGTCAAATCGGCTATCAATTCTTAGAGCGTGTAGAAACGTGGTTAAAGTGTGATAAACCGTGATAAGATTATCCCTATTTGATCTCTGATATATATAGCTAACATAGCATGAGCATCCGTGCAAAGACTTGAGTTGTTTGGGAGAGAGTTCAGATTGGTTTTTGGTATTACTCATCAACACAGACAGAGAGCAAAATTTATTTGAATGTATGTATTATTGGTTACCTGGGTGCTAATGTCAACTAGATGCTCATCAAGGTGTTTAATTTTCTTCTCGAAACCAACGAGCGCTTGGACCTGAAAGAACATGGTTCAGGTGATTGTCGAAACCCAGAAGAGATAAAGAGAAATAATGGAAGGAGTAAAGAGTGTCTTCGTTTGGTGTGGAGACTTTACCAAGGTAATGGTGACTGTTGCATGCAAGTCGTTGCCTTTCCTTGTGAAAACGTCATGAGGTGATGTGCGAATCCGGAACTGCCAAAGGATGGGAGGTAAGGATTAGAAATTCGGAAGCGGGCACAAGTGAATTTTGTGGAGTAAACAGGAGGAAGATTTGAAAATGGATGAGTCAATTATCAAGGTCTAGGCAATTGTTACCTTCAAGTCTCCCGGTTCCCCATCAATCTTGGGCTCACCATCTTCGTAGAAAACTACCTCCTACAACAGTCACTCACAGATTATGTCCAAATCGATTGGGCAAATGAGAAAAGTCCGACGAAGGTAATTTGGTAGCATTACAATACGGAGATGCATTTCAGGTTCCGGATCAGAGTTACGGCCTTCTAGCCTAAATCAACATAAACCTAGCGGGTGCAGAAGTTCTCCAAGTTTAGGACATATCTCTTCACAAGTATAACACTATGCTGTATTCAAAAATCAAAACATATTATCTTACTGCATTTGATTAGCCACAAATGCATTCTAGACAAGGAACTGCCCGTAGGTTCAATAATCTCCTGGAAAGACGCACCATTTCCATAATAGATTAGACACACTATTTCCCAGAAAGGGCAGAATCTAAAGGTAAGACACACTATGTCCATAATAGATTAGCGCTTGTGGAAAGACCTTAAACTGAAAATAGTATGCAGAATGCTCCTAAACTGTACATTCAGGAGCGAGAGCTGTTCGGGTTGCGGAACTTACTTGTCCATCTTCCATTCCTTTCTCGATATCAATTGTGAGAGAATAACCTTCCCTTTCAAACTTGACATTCTGGCATTTATCACAGACCTACTCAAAGCAATCAGCAGTGCATATTAAACTTCTAAGTAGTATCCAGAAAAAAAAATTCATCAAATTGATGATACTATTCAGCTTTCGTGGAGCGAGAATCAATGAGGGCTTAAATGTGCACAACTTTAGAAATCTATCATTGTTTGCTACTTAAATCACTTAAAACACTGACGCAGGAACAGAACTCCAGTAGTCCAGTCATTCGTATACCTGCTCTGTCATCTGCTGGAACATCCCTGGACCAATTTGCCTATGATACATCTCATTTCTGCAGTTACAGCGTCTTTTTCCTGGGGCTGGCTTTATAACATTCTTTTCTCTCCATACCTGATGAATTATGGACAACATGATAAGAACTAATCAGCAAACTGCTGCAATCCGACATCACCCTTGCTCTGTAGCAGGGAAGGATGACATTAAGAAAATGCAGAGGAAAAGGATTCTTCTTCTACCACCGCTGTCTACTTTATGGTTACAAAATCTTGATAACGAATTTCAGAACCTTGGTAACAAGGTCAGACAAGCTACTGTAGTTTTTATTGACAGGAGAGTAGATCAATGTATCCTTTCATATATGCAGATGTAGTGAATAAAGGGCATGGGATGAGGCTTTGATGTTTTTCAATGAAGGAAAATGAGGAGCCAGTCAAAGAGATCGAGCTACCGGTGAAACATCTATAGGGTTACCCTAAAGTTCATGACAAGAATTGCTATGGTTGCTTTACGCAGGAAAATTTGTAGGGAGAATTAAGTTGAGCAGAATCTAGCAAATATATGACCTAGAACCAAGCATTTTCAAAATGGTCTGGTTGCACAGTTTCAAATAATCGTTCTGTATATTAGATCTGAAGGAATTCTCTTACATTAACTGAGCCACCCATGTATAAATCCTCCAGCGTTGCATCCAAATCAACAATAACATCATCGCCTTTGGGTATCCTCTCTTCCTCCTCTTCAGAATGGCCTCCTCCACCAAAGAATCTAGACAAGAGCACACATTCAGGTTACAGGAGAGATCTAAAGCATCAAATGCACCTATGAACTAGATCACCAATGTAAACTGAAGAGTAAAACAGAAACAAAAGAACGTACTGTTCAAAAATGTTTTGAATGTTCATTCCTCCACCGCCACCTCCACCAGCCGAATGTTGCCTAAGCCCTTCCTCTCCATAAGCATCGTATATCTTCCTCTTCTCGCCATCGGACAAAACCTCATACGCTATAATCAAACCAAATGCCAATCAAACAGCATATCAAAAGAGAGGGACTGAGGCTTTAATTTATCAACAAATACCGTTGCTGATCTCGGCGAAGCGCTTATTAGCTTCCTCATTCCCTTGGTTCTTATCGGGATGATACTTCAATGCCAGCTTCCTGTAAGCTCGCTTGATCTGATCGTCCGACGCACCTTTCGCCACTTGCAATACATCGTAATAGCTCTTACTGCAGCCAAATCAAATGAAATCCAATCATCGGCAATAATTAAGATAGTGAAACGAGAACGGACAAACGTATAGAGATAGAGTGAGGGAGTGAACCGCGTACCCGGCAATGGAGATGAGAGCGTAGTGCGATAGAGCGCATAGTAAGAACAAGAGATTCGCTCCTCGATGCGCCATGATGAGGAGGAGGATGGCGAGGAGGGAGAGAAATGAGTTGGATCTCTCCGACCAACGGCGGCGGCGTTGCGGCGAAAAGGCGGGAGTGTTTCGTCGGAGAAGTGACGACGGCGAATTGGAACTTTTCAGGTGACGACGGCGAATGAGTCCGACTAGTAGCACGAAACTCTGAAGGGACCCGGTTATGTGTTAAGGCGAGCCAATCAGAAGGAGCCTTTATTATGTTTGACGTATAGGAGGTTGCCACGTCGGATGGTTTGTTTTCAGTTAATTGACATTTATAGTAGTGTTGTGAGCCGAGCCAAATTTCGGCCGGTTTGAGTTCAGCTAGTTACGTTTTAGTTATTTTTTAGGCCAATTCGAATTTTAAGTTTGATTCCAATTAAAAAATTAAAATGTATATTGAGTTGGAGTGAATTGTTAATTATCTTTAATAATTTATTTTTAAATTTAATTTGAATTTTGCTCGTTAAATATTTATGAAAAGTGCAATTTGAGATTAATTTTGAAGTTTATATGCTAAACAATATGGATGAGTCAATTATCAAGGTCTAGGCAATTGTTATATACCTTCCGTATTTTACTTCGTGCATTTTTTAAAATGGAAATTATACCCTTAACAAAACACTTATTTATCATTTTAACAATCATTTTGTTAAAATAATTCGTATTGTATTAATTACCAATGGTGGCTTCGAGATTTTTCATTTTCTAAGAAAATCTATGAGCTCAACAATGGCGGTTTCGAAAATGTCCCTCTTCGTCGGTTCGCTTTTCAATAAACCCTTATTATATTAATGACTAATATGATAAGAGTCATTTTTATAAAATAGTAAATAAATCTTTTATTATGGACATAATTGTCCATTTTTATTAAAATATGAACTATGCGAAGTAAAATGCAAACGGTATATAACAACACTTATCAAGTTTCACTACTTTTCATTTAAAAATAGTTGAACTTAATCACCCACTAGTCGTTTTTATTCACATAATTGAGGTTCAACCACATATTATGGTATTGAGCCTACTAACGAGTCATATAGTTACGCTAGTATTCGAGCTAGCTCGTAAGCTTATCGTTGTCTCTCAACTTCATCAATGTCTCTTCCCACACTTGTCTACCATCTCCAAACAAACTCGAACCCACATCCTTAAGAGCTAAAGGAACACCCCCCACAGCCAATACAATATCCTTGGATAGTTCTGCATACTCTTCTGGAGGAGAATCCATTCCAAACGCATGCTTGCAGAAAAGTTGCAGAGAATGTTCTGCACTCATCACCGACGGTTCATACACCTCACGAACGTTAAGCATATTAAGAACCTTTCTGTCTCTCGTCGTGATAATAATCCTGCTCCCGGGCGAGAACCATTCCCTGTGTCCTATCACCTTATCAAACTCAAACTTTCTATCAACATCATCAACAACTATCAGAACTTTATGCTTGCAAACTCTGTTTCTTATCAGGTAGATTCCTTGGCTGACATTCTCGACTAGGCCGGATGATTCCATCTTCAGAATGCTGGAGACGAGCTTGTTTTGTAACTTGACGATTCCCCCGTGTTCTTGTGACGTTTCGCGTATGTCTTCGAGAAAGCAGCAATGGTCGAACTTGTGAAAGAGCCTGTTGTAGACTGCCTTGGCTATGGTGGTCTTGCCGATCCCAGCCACACCGTGGATTCCGACGATTTTGACATCGTTGGTGGAGTCCTCTGGATCCAGAAGTTTCATCATTTCGTCTACGTGATGATCGATTCCGACCAAAGCATCAGTGACTAGCAAGTACTCGCTCCTCAGTGCTGACCATACCGCTGAGAAAACATTCTCTATTGTAGCTCCTTGGCTATCACAAAGTGCAGTTTTGGTTAGGATGTATTATAATATCTGTGTTGCGAGGTCCAAGATCAATCATAACTAGAATCTATTTATGAAGTAGGGTTGTTGACAAGTCGAGTCGGGCCGAGCTTTGGCCAGCTCGAGCTCGGCTCGTTCATTTGTAATAGTAGCTCTAGCTCGGATCGTTCGTTTGCAATAGTAGCTCGAGCTCGGCTCATTCGTTTGTAATAGCAGCTCGTACTCGGATGGATAGAATAATAGTTAGCTTGAGCTCGGCTCGTTTGCAAGTCTTAACGAGTACGAGTTTATATAGTCTAAATAATTAATTAATCGTTAAAATAACATCATTCATCACCATATTTTTTTATTTTATATAAAATAAGTACATTCGAAAAAGTATATTCTATAAAACCAATTCACGAGTTACGCTAATCGAGCCAACGAACGAGCCTCGTCGAGCTAACACTCGAGCATGTCTCGAACTGATAATCAAACCTCAAATGAGATGGCTCGCAAGCCAAATTCAGCTCGAGCTCAGCTCGTTTAAGATCGAGCCAAATTTTTATCGAACTTTTTTTTGAGCCAAACACCAAACGGCTTGGTGAGCAGCCTGGTTCATTAACAGCCCTAATCATATCTAAATGGATATGTAACAAAGATGGATTAGGAATATCAGAAATGTGTACCCATTAGAATCCTTGACAACCCATCCTTTCGAAGCGCCAACCTCAGCCAAAGCAGACCTCCATTGATCTACAGTCTCCTTGCTGAATTTCTTATCGTGCTGTTGAAACGCCTGTTTGTAAGTTCCCGTCTGATGACGGACGTCGGTAGGGTCGACGTAGTAGAAGACAGGAAGAATGATCTGGCCTTTGTTTCTCTTGCAGCGAACCATTTCGGCGAGCTCTTGAAGGCACCATTTGCTGGAGGCGTAGTTTGGGGAGAAGATAGGGATCCCGATCTTAGACTCTTGAATGGCCTTGATGAGCTCAGGGCCAATGGTGCCACCTTTCCGGAGCTCATCGTCGTCCCTGAAAGTGCGGATTTTGGCCTGGACGAGGTAGGTGTAGAGGAAATCAGTGAAGGTCAGGCGAGTGTCGGGACCTCGGAAGCTTAGGAACACTTCGTATTCGCCTACTGGGAGATCTGAAGAAGGAGATGGGAATTCATCAGAGGATAGTGATGATGAAGGTTCTTCTGGAGTTGAGGTGGTAGATAATTGTTTGGAGAAGAAGAGAATTGCTAATGGGAGAATGAATGCGAGAGCTGAAAGAGGCCAAATCCACCATGATATTATTTGCTGCTCCATTTTTTGATTTTGGTTTGAAGGCTCTGAATTAAAGAAGAAAAGAAGATGGAAGGACTGCTCTGTAACTCTGTTTCATTCGTTGTGTAATCTGACTCGCAGGGAAATGAATTTATACTCAGCTTTGCCTGGAAGTCTACTGTTTACTGCTAGCGGTGAAAGAAAGGCATCTGGTCGCAACTTCTGCTAAAGAAGGAGAGATTATATCAGAAGATGATCTGGAAAAGCAGAAGATCTCAAGAAGAATAAGATCAGATTTTGTTATGGGGGAAAAAGGTCGTAGCTCGAAATCTGGGAAATTACCAAGGGAAGAACATAATTATGCAGAGTCAGATGCACATCAAACTAACATTCTCAAGTACTTTTTTCATCACTGTCAGGTAAATACTACATTCTAATAACATAAAACAGTCACAACTTTGTCCCAAGCGATTGAGATTCAGCCGAAACAACATCATAATGGGGTGCAATTCATCGAGTTCTCTTAATGCCGAAATGATCTGTTGAAACAAAGCTTTTCACTCTTCCATTGCATCACCAGACTCGGCCACTGCCGCCTTCACCTTCAAGGGAGTGATCTTTGTTGAGAGGATCTCTGTACCCACATCAAACAAATACCAAATTGAATCATGAGGATGTAGTTTGACATCAGCAAGAAAAATCCAGTCTTTCGACTCAATCAGGCAGAGAAAAGCATGAACAATGCAGAATTCATGGAAATGAGCTAATGGCCCTCATATGAAAGGAACTGAAACATGTTTATGACTCCGTATGCTATACAAATTCTGCCATTGTTGCAGTATAATTTCAGTAATTCGCGCACAAGGGGAGTTAAGGAATAGTAACCAAGTCGCAAACTTGAGAAGCAATTAGGCAGCACATAAGAAATAAAGCACAGATAGGAACTGGCTTAATACGCCATTACCCATGAAGTTGAGGTTTAGTTTAGCTATTAACATAAGATAACGCCATCCAGATCCCTAGATTAAGATCGAAATCTCGCATATTAGTAAACCCCAGAACAGCTTGCAGACAAGCTGTTAGAGAATAGGCAAAGTATCCTGATCAGTTAAAATTGTTAGAAAAACTCTATACAGAAGTGAGAAGACCTAAACAAATATTCAAAATAGAATGTAAGATAACGCTATTGAGATCCCTAGTTTAAGGTTGAAATCTCGCATATACTCCAGCAGAGAAATGAAAAAGCCAGACTAGCATGCAGACAGACTGTTAGAGGATAGGCAAAGTATCCTCATCAGTTTAAATTGTTAGGAAAACCCTATACAGAAGACCTAAACGAATATTCGAAAAAAACTGAAGTAGGGACAATTATACCAACCTATCTTCTTAGGGAAAGTGTACCCATGTGCACTGAGGTATGTACGGGGATTTGGTTGCAAGTGGTTTCTTATGTATTCCTTGTGCCCCTGTTCCATGGCCATTTAGGATCAATGTTAAGTTTCACTGATATTATCTGAAGAAGCTTCCTACATATAAGAAACTAACTTGGTAACAATTGCACACCTTTGTAATGACACAAACATCAACATTGCTTCCACTTCCCAAGTCATTGAATATACCAGAACATATGGCCTCGGTGACCAACTTGATTCCTTCCTCTCTCTGATAAAACAGAAGCAACTTAAAGAGTAAGAGGACATTGATGAAAAAATTCAGCATCGAGATAAAAGGAAACATGGTTGTTGTTTACATAATATACTAACAAAAATAATATTCTGTCAACATCGAACACGAACTCAAAAATCATACAGAAACAAATGAGTGGAATTTTAAAGCAGTGATTATCAATAATCATCAGTAATTGCTAATTATTTGGGACATTTGGCATGTAACCTAGCAGTAAGACAACTTACAGTCATGCCTTCCTTGTACTTCGACTCGAACACAGACATGGCAGCTAAGGAACCAGAACCCATCGTGGCAAATGGCAAAGTGTCTGTTGATCCATGTGGATATATCTGCAACGGACATAAGCTAACACATCAAGCTACAACGAAAAAGTAGACCCCACTAGTTGTTTTGAAAGAGAATATCATGCACATTGGAACAAACAAAAGAAAACTCACGGTATGCAAATGTGGACCAGTGCAATCAACACCACCAAGCACCAAAGCAGCCGAGACATGTCCTTGGTAACTGAGGAAGAAACAATATGGCGTCAGTATAAGGTAACAACTTATAATAATGAGATTATCACAATGCAATAGAAAGCTTACTTGAAAAGATGCTTCTTGAGGAGAGTGAGTGCAGTAATCACCCTTGACTCACGACCAGTATGATAACGATGTAACTGCAACTGTGAACTTACCATGTCTGCACAAAATTCAACCCATATCCACACATCACTGACGGCAAGTGTGAAGGTAAAAGCAAAATATAAGCTCAAGTTATCTAGAGACTCTAGGCATCTGGCATTAAGAACTCCGGAAACATAAACTAACCTGTCACTGCCTCGGTATCAGCAGCAGTTCCAGCTCCACAGCAGTAAATGTTAGGAGCCATATAGTGAATCTTCTCGCAATTCTTATCGCAGACAATGGGTCCTGCAGTAGCTCTAGTGTCTGCTCCCAGAACGACACCATCCTGCATTTATAGATGCAAGCGATCGAGTAATTATCAAGCTAACTCTCAGTCGCATCAGAGAAGAAGCTCAAAGGTTCCATAAACCACAAGTAGATCGACCAAATTCAAAGGGCGCAACCCAACAGACCAATTACTAATCGGTTAACAAGCAATCTAGGCCATCTTATCTCCCCAACTGATTTTAGCTTCAAATTCAAGAGTCAAAACCAGACTAAAAGAGTAAGGGAAACCGAAAACCAAAACCTTGAAAATCAAGCCGACGATGGTAGTTCCGGTCTTCCTATAAGAAGGCGGCTTGCCACCCTTCGCCGAAAGCATCTCGTTTCTTTTGCATAGATCGAAACTGAAGCCACCCTTGGCAGGCGCCTCAATCTTCATCGAGCTCGGCATTGTGGGTCTTTTAATCGGACAAAGATGGAGCTGAAAAAACGGGGCTAAAGGAAAATTAGGGTTTGACAAAGAGCCACGGAAAGACAAGTTAACGAAAATCGGAAGAAATATAACTCACAGCTGAGAATGGAACCGATGTAGGGATGATCGTAGCCCGAGAACAGTGATGCCTGCGAATGAGAAGCAAAGATCGAGCTCTTGAGGTAGTATTTGTTTTCACACAGGGACCTGGATTGGCGAAGAAGAAAACTGAGGGCAATTGTCTAATTAAGACCCTCAAAATGTTTGTGGTTTAAAGATTGGTCACTCTATCTACGTGTTTATTTCAATCGAGTCCAAACGAGGTCTGGAAAAGTTCATTGACATCCGGAAACTGGAAAGAAGGATGTGAGAGGTATGTCGGAGGCCCATGGGCCATATCATCGGTGGGTGTGGCGTTATTTATTCTTAGAGAATGTATTCTCTCTCTTACGGTTTTTGAAAAAAAATGGCTTATTTATCCTTATATCGAAGACACAAACATCAAAATTCTATTCTTTTAACACATCATACACGATCATCCACCGATCATTTGTCGATCATTATTGTTATTTGAGTTCCCAACGATTATCGTCGATTCCAACAAGATCGAACACATGTTCATTAAAAAAATATAAAAACTACCACCTAATAGCCAACGGCAAACGAACGGCAGTCCTGTTGCCGGCGAGACCCATACAGGTTGCCGATCCATCGAAACTCGATAGAGATGATCGAGGATGATTTTTCACCTTCGATCGTCGGAAAGAAAATAAATTAATTTTTTCAGTTTCGATGGTTTTTATTTTGAGTTTTATAATAAAAAAATAATAATATAATTTCACGTATTTTAAAGCTTAATTTGGGATAACGAATAGCAATTCAGTTCTTCTTCTGCATTATCTGGTTATTTATGGGCATTTCATTTCGTGAACTTTGGGCCTGACATTGAATACTCTTGAGTCCAACTCCATGATTACCTCTGGTTTTAGATTTAATTATATTAAGATTTTTGTTAGATGTCATAGTTACGGCATGATTTTCGTGTGGATGGAGGAATTTTGATGGCCGAGACATATAATAATGTTGGAGTAATATATAAAATTAACATTATATTAATATGTGATATATTATTCACTATCATCATATAATAACGTCGGAGCAATGGACTAAAACAAGACTAACACTGAGATAACATTTAACTAGTATCATACTAACAACATAGTAACATATAAAATATTATTCACTACCATCATATAATAACATCGGAGTAACATGCAAGTAACAACGGACTAAAACAAAAATAACACCAGAGTGACAATTTAATGGTAATTAACAATCTATTAATGATAGAAAATAACTAAATAAAAAAGAAATAACATGAGCCGTAGGTAGATGTAAAAACTGTTGCAATCTACTGTGACGATTTTTTACCCCATCCGCAATGAAGCGGTTTCGAGATAGTTATTTTAAGCCAGGAACTAGGGTTTAAACAAGAACACATAAGGAACATACCTTGCTTTACACTTTGGGTCTTTTGTGGAGTTGAGATAAACGTGTGAAGCAAAGAACAGTTCCTTCTTGTGGTCCTCCATCACCGGGAGGCACTATGGAACAAGATACTCGAATGATTAGGGATTTCCAGAAATGGATTGTTCAATAAGAATGTTCCAAAGTAGCTCTGCAACGAATAGCAAGAGTCCCTCGTCTTTAACTTTTTCCATCTCTTCACTCCTTTGTTTTTGGCAACATTAAAGAAACAAAGAAGAAGTATTGGAGACACCGTTTAGAGCAAGCTAAGGGAATCAAGCAAGCTAGGAAGCCATTAACAAACAGCATTGGCTCTGTCTTCCCGACCAACGGTCAATGATCGAGTTTCGAGGCCTCGTGTTTCCTTGCGGCTCAAGATAGACGTTGATGCTACCCGCCCGATGAGACCACCGTGGCTACATCAACCTTGTGTTTGGTCGGCTTATTATCAACATCTTTAATCAACTTCCAAGACTGCTCCAATTTCCTTACACTCAAACAAATAAAACAATTTGGTGGGAACATACAGAAACAGCAAAAGTAACATAACTCTTTTCTTTACTATTATTATAAAGATAATTTAATTCCAAATGAAGCAAGGAAGTCGATTCAATTGCCCTTTATTCCTTCTCAAAAAAATTCACTTATAAATAAGGGTTTGAATGAAATTAGAAGTGTATAAGCATCTCTCTCAGGTCAGTTTCTGCAGAAACCATGGCTTTCAGAGGGCTTCCACCACCTAAAGCAACTTCTTCTTCATTAGTTCCTGGAGCAGGAAGACCATCACAGCTGATGAGTAGAGGCCCTGGAGATCAGCAACCGCATGGTGGACATGGAAACATGTTGATGATGAGTGATGACAATGTGATGATGAAGCAAATCGCGGCCACTCATACTCCCGATGGACGCGAGGTCGATGTCCAGCCTCTGCTCGTTCTGGTCGAGGATATCCTCAATCGCGCCACCATGCAAGTCGATACCACTCTCAGGGTATACATTCTTCATTCTTCAGAGCTTTTCATTTACATTGTAATGTTGTTACATTGTTTGAACCACGACTAGCCAACTATTTTTCTTGTAGTATTATACTCCTTTCTTTGAATAAGTTGTCTAATTATGTGTGTTTGTGATTTTGGCTATAGCCAACCAAGGCAGTGACAGAGATAGAGGACAAGGCCAACCAAATCAATCAAGTTACTATGTTGGATGCACTTTCCTACGTTATCGATCGTGTTTCCAAAGAGGTTTGTCACTTAGTTGTAACTGTTTATAATAGTTTGTAACGGGTTATGCAAATAACATATTAAAATCATTTGTAACTAGTTATAATCGTCTCTAACCAGTTACACATAATAAGTTATAATCGTCTATAACAGTCGACCATCAACCTTTAAAATCGACCCAAAAGGTGTCCTGTTTTCCCTAATCATACAGTGATTGGCCACTTATAACTCAATCTCCAACCCGATTGACTCATAATTCAACCAACTCAACCTAACCTTCTATTTGACATCTCACTTTTGCCATAAATGTGTGATCTTCAGATTGCCTACAAGGCTCTAGGTGGATCAGATGCACACTCAACAACCGTGACAATATTCGAAACCCTATCGAGCTATCCATGGGACGCCAAGTTGGTGCTGACCTTAGCAGCTTTTGCATTGAACTATGGAGAGTTCTGGCTCCTTGCTCAGATATACTCATCAAACCCTTTAGCAAAGGCAATGGCCACACTAAGGCAGCTCCCCACGATCATGGAGCATTCCGGACCATTGAAACCGCGGTTCGATGCTCTTAACAAGCTCATAAGGGCGATGGTGGAGGTGACGAGGTGTGTGGTTCAGTTCAAGGAGCTTCCCCATGGTTACATTTCGCAGGATGTTCCGGCATTGTCCACTGCCTTAGCGCATGTCCCGACTGCTGTTTACTGGACCATCAGGAGCATCGTGGCTTGCGCAAATCAGATCACTCTCATTACCACCATGGGACATGAGTAATGTTCTCTAGCTAGGAGAGTTGTTCTGGATTTCCATCAATTCCTGTTATCGTGTTAATATAACTGGTTATTTTGCAGATATGCACTCTCAACCACTGAGGCATGGGAGTTGTCTTCCCTTGAGCACAAACTGAACAATATTTATGAACACTTGAGGAGCCAATTGGGAAGCTGCTACCAACATATAGGTTTTTATTTATTTTCTGCATCCCAATAATTCGAATTGTTGGAAAAAGATACAAATTGGCTTTGTATATTATTCATCAACCCTCCCACCTCAAACAGATATTCTTAGAAGAGCTGAGATTTGCACAGTTTTCGTAAGTTGTGTGTGCATTGATTGTAGAGGTGGGAGTCTATCAGGACGGTTAATAATAGATCACATTCAGTCAGTTAATTAGAATTTGATAATCAACCTATAGACCGGCCGGCATGGTGATGATCGGCTCATTAACTGCCACTTAACCGACCGAAGTGGGTCACTTAAGGTCGATTTCAGTTAAAATAGATATAAATAGGAAGAGAGTTGGTTAAAAAAACTCAAATTCTTAATCGATTAACCGACCTGATTATTTTAAGTTATTCGGTTTTAACTGTTAACCGTAACCGAATTGTCTATCCTAACGGATCGGGGGTTACCAGGACTCAAAACAAAGACCTCTCAGGTATTAAAGACCCTGATATCATGTCATGAACAATTCCATTCTAATAACTCGAGTTGCTCGAAAAATGGTTTAGATTGACTTTTATATTATTCATCGAGATAACTTATAATGAGAAGCATGATACAATGTGGCAGATGAGAGAAAGAATATGGAGGCATTCAAAATGCTAGTGGATCTGTTAGAAACCACCCACATAGACAATATGAAGATTCTCAAGGCATTGATTCATGCAAAGGGTGACCCTGCTCCAATAGTTGATGGATCAACCAAGAGAAAGGTTCTTCCTTCACTTTTGTTCATAAAAATGTTTAGACATTTCCTGATACTTGATGTGAATAACAAACAGGTTAGCCTTGAGGTGCTAAGAAGGAAGAATGTGCTGCTGCTTATCACAGACCTGAACATCTCACATGACGAGCTATCCATCCTCGACCAGATATACACCGAGTCAAGGCACCACACGGGCAGGATGGAGAGCCAGTACGAGGTGATCTGGATTCCGGTGGTGGATCCATCGATCCAGTGGACCGATGCGATGCAGAACAAGTTTGAGAGCCTGCAACAAGCAATGCCTTGGTACACAGTGGACCTTCCTTCCCTGGTCGAAAAGGCGGTCATTAGGTTCATCAGGGAGAAGTGGCACTTCAGGAACAAGGCTATACTTGTGGTGCTTGATCCACAAGGTAGGGTGGTCTCCCCCAATGCTATCCACATGATGTGGATTTGGGGAAGCAATGCCTTCCCTTTCACCAGCTTGAGGGAACAATCTCTGTGGGGTGAAGAGACTTGGCGGCTCGAGCTTCTTGTTGATGGGATTGACCCCATGATTCTAAACTGGGTAAGAACACTTGAGATTAGGGGTTGTGACTTTTTAGTAGATTCTGAGATCAGATAAGATTCCGTAACTTGGTGTATATTTTCCGTTCGCATCCAGATAAAAGATGGGAAGTACATTTTCTTGTACGGAGGAGACGATGTCGAATGGGCAAGGAAGTTCACAAACACAGCAAGAGCAGTAGCAGTAGCCTCCAGAATCCCACTTGAGATGGCCTATGTAGGAAAGAGCACCAAAAAGGAACTAGTCAGGAGAGTCATTGCAACAATCACAGTAGAGAAACTCAGTTACTTCTGGCAGGATCCAACCATGATATGGTTCTTCTGGACAAGGCTAGAGAGCATGCTCTTCTCCAAGATCCAGCTTGGGACCATCGACGATCACGACCCCATGATGCTGGAGATCAAGAAGCTGTTGAGCTACGACAAGGAAGGAGGATGGGCGGTTCTAAGCAAAGGTTCGAACATTATCTCGAACGGACATGGGAACACTGTGCTGACCACTCTGGTTGAGTATGACCTTTGGAAAGAACACATTCCTGCCAAAGGGTTTGATCTGGCTTATGATGACCATCACAAGAAGGTACATGGTGTTACTTACCCTTGTTGCAGGTTCGAGTTCCCTAACACGGCGGGGAGGATTCCCGAGACGATGAAGTGCCCCGAGTGCCATCGTAGGATGGAGAAGTATTCGACTTTCCTCTGCTGCCATGATCATGAAGGCCATTGAAAAAAGCTCATCGTCATCAACCATTTTGAGAGAGAGTTGCATCCTTTCTCCAACTACTAATACTAAATAAAAGAGATCTTTTGCAATTTACAGTTCCAAGGGTTGAGCTTGGTTTTCTTGAGATGTAATATGCATAATGGTGTGCTCAATAAATTGAAAAAAACTGCTTGGTTTTCCTGTCTCCAGAAAAAGGCTTTTCTTTTCAGGCAGTAGCATAAAACGTTACATTCTACAAACAGTAACATAAAACACAAAACCACAATGAGAAACCATATCATAATCAGGCATTGCAAAGCCTCAACAATGTAAAACCATTCATGGTTCGAAGCTGTTATGGACATGTCTTCGTCTGTGAGGAGACGAATAGTCCTCGGACCACCACCGAGTAGCCACGCCAGGTTTGTCTACGACAGTTCCCTTTCTCAGCTGCTGGTGACCTGGAAACTAACCAGAAGATTCTCAAGCTGAAGGGAACTCTTGGTTTCATAATAAAGAGAGAAACTTTATTCTTTCTGACAGGAAACTCTCCACTGAAATGTTCAGTATACATGCTTAACATCTAGTTACCCAATCAAGGTAAACTCTATTACTTCCTACCTGATGAGAAATGTTGCCTGGAAGCCGATGGTGTTGAAAACTGACCGAGCAAGAAGAGACAGAACATCGTCTTGATCAGCAGCAAGGCAGCCGCCATCTTCATGTCAACTTCTTCAACTGTCAGTTTTCTGTCAAGTCTGCTACAATTATAAAAATACATGCAAGTATGTGTTCTTGTTGCAGTCCCCTGCTGCTTTCTACATTTCAAGATACCAAGTAGATAATATAGACTGACGGAGGACCCGACAAATGGAAGAACTTGATCAAACATTTGATATAACAAAGAAAAGAATGATTCATTCGTAGGTGAACCTAGCTAGGTAGCACAGCACGTGTTAGATTACAAGTAAGAAGAGGACATTTATAGTTCTGTGTGCACATTGCAACATGCTTGGGGTTCTCTTTTTGTTCTTTCTAAGCTTCTAAAGGTGCCTAATTTCTAAAAAAAGGGTAAAGTGCTGCTGATGGCTATCACATGGTTCATAGTCTACAAATCAACCTTTTGTCCTCCAATCCCAACTTTGTACTGTAGATGATCAGTGGAAATCAGGCCTTGAATCAGCCCTTAGACTGCACCTAACGCCACCTTGCATCTATTAACAAACTAGACAAAGATGTTATCAGTACTATTAAAGTACACAACTGAACAAACATTTGCCGAAGTCAAGAGCTCCTGTACTGTATCAACCAATTAGATTTCGTCGAGGAACAGGCTGAAACTAAGATGAGGGATTGAATTATTATACGAATCCGATTCTGCATTCCAGTTGAACCTCAAAATAGAGAAGCTCTTCCAGTGAAACTAGAAAAGTTAATCCAAGCACACAGAAAAGTCATGTTCTTGTTCAACAAATCTCATCTCTTAACTAACCGCTTCCGACGGCAAGTGTTTCCTCATAGTCAAAAAAGAAAGTATAACTGGAAGCATTTGGCTTTAACATAGGCAAATGCCTGGAACTGTATTGTTTAAGGTGCTCTGTCGAAAGGTTGTGTATCGTTGTAGCAGACATCCCAGACCGCTTCCATGGCATCCTTTCCAGCAGCCTCTGAGCAGTATGGGTTGCCCATGAGTGATTTCAAGACCCTTCTTCGTACGCACTCCTTCAAATTTCACATTTACGAGTTAGATTGGATTCTGAGGCAGCGAGGTTACAGATGAATATCGAATTTAAAGTTCAGATAGGACGATCAGGGATTTGGTGAAACTTACTTGCTCATGACCTCTAATTTTCATGAAGCCACGCAGCAACTCCCGTTTGTAGTTGCAATCACCACTCAAGTGACCAGCACGAATCTGTATGCCAGAAGAGTAGCCAACCCAACAAAGAAACATGAATGAAAAGTCACTAACAGAAGACAAAAATAACCAAACTCGAAATACTCAGACATAGCTAGCAGTAAAGCAAACATCAACTTGAATAAAGAGACCTCACTGCAAGCATGGTGAGGACAATTGGTCCAATCCAAGTTTGCAGCACGACACTCGTCGAAAGCATGGATCAGTTCATGGATGACAACTTGATTGACCTCATCTTGTATATTCATTTGATTGCTGCACACTTGAATCTGTAAAGGCCACAAACATCCGGACCCAAATAAGCAGCTGATGCCCACAAAAGATACAGTTTCAGATTCTGTTCTATGAATGAAAAAGATGATAAATTACCCCTTTACCGGGAGTGTAGCCGCCGCTATAATTGCCATCACAATGAACAGCTCTGATGAACTTGTCCCCAATTCCACACCCAGCTTTCTCCAAATGCTCCCTCAGGAACTTCACCATTGGAGCTAATGAGAATACACAAGTCCAAGAGAGGGGGGAAATCTGACAAGACACGATCTTTTTCATTTAATTCAAAAAGACAATCGAAGTTGAAACAAGAAGAAACCGAAAAAGCCTAAACCCTAAGGGTCTGAATTGAAAACGGAAAGCAGATAGAAATTATACTGCGGAGGCTCTTCCGAATCATGTCTTGGCATTCTTCGGTTGTCCGGCCATTGGAACCTGGAAAGGAGGAGGCTTCACCTGCCATTGCTGCGGGCGAGGGATACTACCAAGGTCTGGAGCTGAGAAGTAGTCCAACGACAGAGAAAGCATGTCCACCAGTTCGCGCTTCGGTTCACATTCCAGAGCATTACAGTTCAGAAATGATGCAAGAGTTAAACTCAGCCGTTTGATTTGTATAGTCTAATCTAACGAATTAGGCCACAGTAGTGGCATTTTTGTTAAATTTTGTTTTTAATTTTCATTAGTACATGAAAGGAAGTATTAACGAACAATCCAAACTACCCTCACTCGTATGCTTCTGTAACCATGGTAAGTGGGTCAGTTAAGAGCGACCCCCGTAACTGCATAGAACAACAGAGGGGGTTGCGGAGTTCACGTCGACTCCAACAATATTATACCCCGAGCATCAACAACAATGTCCCCGGTCAGGGGTCTTTTGGTCGCGTCTCTCAATGTCTTCTCTTCGGTTTTTTGTCTCTTGAGACACAGTTATATATGTTTGGTTTATTTATTTGCATTTGAACAATGTTGGCTTTTCCCTTCGTTTTGCCAGGTCTAGCTTCTCAGCAAGAGGGGCTCTAGATGTCAGTCTAGTCTCGAGTCGTTGAGGTAATTGGCTTTCGGGTATTGAGGATTATTAGAACATAATGTATATGAATTGGCTAATTTATTATAATTTCGTTTATAACCCATGTGTGGGTTGCATCTTCCAAATTATCGCTCATATAATGTATGTTTAAAATGTCTATTTGAATGAAATGGAAGCAGGATTGTTTGCTGTAAATAAACCATTACTAATTGACGATTTAATTTCATATCTTGTCTATTTTTTACTACAAGATCAAGTGGGCCCGACGAGGTAAGGACACATATATATTTTCTTTATATGGTCTAAATCAATGAATCCGATCTCGTTACGAAAATAGTTGCACAATCGATCTTTTCCTTGCCTAATCTCTCCTCTTACAAACTTTTCAAGAGGTTAATTGTTATTTCGTTGTGTCAATAAATATTATCGATTTAATTTATATAAGTACTTCCTCGGTTACCATAAACAATAAACACTAGTCCATTGATAATAAGTATAACCATAATTAGGGTTTTCCTTTTGATTTGAGAGTTCAGGTTTTCCGACGATGCAACGTGTTGATCCTCGTAGGAGGTCGTGTTTCCCCTTATTGGAGGGTGCTATCGGCTATAAGGCAATTGTTCCCTTACTTCTTTGATTTTTTCTTTCGTCTTTACTTTGAATCCTCACGAGCTCTTATGTATTTTCTAATGGCTCATATTACTCGCATGAGAATTGGATTTTAATCTCTATCTTGTGAGGATTTCAATGTGGAGACAACTGCATCGTCTCGAGAACTGCAGAACTGAAAATCTTTGAGGAGAAGAAACGTCGACGCCAAAGAAAAGACCACAACCTGATGGACACAGACGCAACAACTAGTCGGCAATCATCCAAATCACCCAAAAAAATTCGAGCTGATTTCTCAAACCTTTTCAGTAGGTCACTTTCAGACCCGCCAACAAAATCCGCAAAAGGACAATCTCCACATCGATGAGAGGAAACAACGCAGGAATGGAACTCCGGGACAATAGATGTCGAATCCTCCGACGACAAAAACCCTACCAAGTCATCAAATTTTAGTAATAATAAGAATTTACTGATGTGCTTTGACAAAACAAAAACACTAGTCCATTGATTCGACATGCATCTCCTCATTTTATTTTCGAATAGACATGCATCTCCTCATCTACTAAAATAAACATATAAACCTATATACATCGAACGTTATAATTCTCATGCTGTCACACAAACATATACAAATAATAGTCTAATAGGATCTCGTCCCTGGTTTGCTCCCTCTTCTAAATAATAATAGCCTTCCTTCGCCGTAGGATTTATTTACCAACATCATCATCGTTGATCATCATCATCTCCATCACGCAAAATCCCCTCTTCATCGCCATCATCAACTGTCGCCCCTCACCAATCATCACAGCCGTCGAGATTCCACACCCCTCACCGCCACTATCAACCATCATCTCTCACTAATCAACACCCGCCACCGAGACTACACACCCACATCCATCATCATCAACACCATGCCGCCGAAACAACACCAACAACTCGGCTCGAACAAGGCTGGCACCGGAATTACACGAAGGATTTTGATGCCGACAGATAACGAGCCAGATCAACAAGATGGCTCCAACAACACACAGATCAACCAGGCGGGTCACAATAGTGTGACCCGCCCATCGGCATAAAGCAGCGTCGGGGTTGCAGAGTAGCCTCTTGCTCAGACAAAGATCTCCACCCGCAGATGATTGGCAGACCTTTTTGAAATTTTTTCGATTTTTTGTTTTCAGTTTAATTTGGATTTTTGGTTTTTTTGTTTCGTTTTGTTCGTGTTTTAATGTCTGCGGGGTCGCCAGTAAAGCCTCTTCGTTTAGTACCTAAGTTAGTTTCGGTCTTAGTTTTCTTTTCGGAGTCTAGTATCTTGAGATTTTTTAGTTTGGTATTGAGAAAAGGTTGGGTGTAATGTATATGATCTCATCATTGAAACCCTTTATAACCCATTTGGGTTGCACCTCCCAATTTACCACCGATATAATATAAATATGTTTGTTGGGGATTTTAATAAAAATACTCATATGCTAATTCATAAAATAATATAACAGTCTAATAAATTGTCAAATACCCATTAAACTCGGTCAAAACTCAAAGGCCACCAATTAATTTCCACCAAACATTGCCAAAACTCCACGATTAGTTAATCGAAATTAACATATTTTTTTAATCATGAAATTAACTGCTTTTTTTCAACCACTAATTACAAAAAATAGCAATTGTGATCAGAAAAACCACGAAAAATCTGTCCACCCTTCAAAAAAAAACAGAAATTTCTCATCCATAAATTCCTAATTGAGAAACACAAAGCCTATAAATTCCTTCATAATCTCCCCACTTCGAAAACCCATTCTATAGCTTCTGCAGTGTCTTCTTCTCTACGAGAATCTGCACTGCGATTCCTATAGAATCCCCCAATAAATAAATAAATAAAAGACACGTGTCATTCCACCCACAAAATAAAAAAGAAACTAAAAAAACTCAGAAATTAAAATGGCACGACAAGTCCTAGTCATTGCCCTCATCTTCGTGGCCATAGTTGGCGCACTCGCCGCTGACTCACCCAAGAGCTCCCCATCACCAGACAGCTCCAAGTCATCATCACCCTCCACGTCACCATCCAAGTCACCCTCCACGTCACCCACATCATCCGCTGACTCACCCAAGGCCGCTGACTCTCCTTCTTCTTCCACGAGCAGCGGATCGTCAGCCTCCCCCAAGTCCTCCGCTGAGTCACCCAGCGGCGGCAGTGACAGCTCAGCTTCCGCTCCTTCCTCCGACGAATCCGCATCTTCCCCGTCCTCCGACGAATCCGCATCTTCCCCGTCCTCCGGCGACAGCTCTGAGGCCCCGGCGTCTTCTTCCGATGACTCCGGAAGCGCTCCTGAGGCTGACGTGTCCTCCCCACCTGCCCCCGACGCTGACGCTCCAGCTGAGGGCCCCGCTGCCGACGCCGCTGTTGCTGACGGGGCACCTGCTCCGTCAGCTAGCGGTGCTGACGGCTTGAAGGCTTCCGTTGTCGGATTCGCCGCCGCCGTTGCTGGTGTCATCTTCATGTCGTTTTAATTATATTGAAATTGAAACAAGTCGGGGAGTTCTTTTTTAATTTGTGTTTATTATTTATCAATTTTTTTTGTTTGAATTTGTGTAAAATTAAATTTGATTGATCACAATGGATGAGATCATTTAATTATTTGATTAAATGATCATATGTACCAGATCATATTCTTTTATAATGGAATTTATTACATATTATATTATGGTTCTCAAAGCTTTGTCATTTTTGTTATTGGAATCAATCATTTGTCTTAGGAGTATGAATATTTGCGGATTTTAGGGCTTTAAGCCTAGCTTTCGATTTGGAGTCAAATTTGTGCGGACCCAATTCATTGGTAAATTAAAAATCTATCCAGTTTAACACTCATAAAAAATCTAAAATAGTGTCAAGCGAGGCAAAGAATTTTTCATATGACAGAAAATTGTGTTCAGGATCTGATAATTTAAGCCTTACTATTTTTGATCGGCTCGTATTAGTCTGTGCTTTATTATATATAATCCCTCGTTCCTTAAACATATTATTGTAATATTATAAAGAAATGGAGAAATTTATTTCACAAGATATGTTATTAGGAAAAACCATGAGTACATGTATGAAATCAATCAATTTTTAAAATGGTTAATATTGATAAATATTCTTATAAAATTGTGAGCTTTTATATGTGTTTAGTTTTCGAGTTATCTCTACTTCCGACTATCATTCAACTAGCCCTTTCAATGTTTTGCTCTAACCTAGGTCGTTCCCTCGATGGCTTTGATAATTTTTGCTATGGTGAACATTTTGTATACACATATTCATTGATGGAATCATTCATTTCAATAAATTGGTTTCCAAAAAGAATCTTATATGCCTGAACTGTAAAACTTCAATTACTTTAAACGTTTTTGGTTTCAAATATCGGAAAGGGCATTTGGTCTAGTGGTATGATTCTCGCTTAGGGTGCGAGAGGTCCCGAGTTCAATTCTCGGAATGCCCCCTCCTTTGTTACATTTTTTCCCCCTCTTTTTCCTTACATACATACCAACTTTTTCTCCAGACGATAAACAAACAAAAAAAAAAGGGAAAATACCCAGACGAGACGAACGACAGGTATGAATGAACGTCGTTGTAACAAGAACCTGTTATTATCAAGTATGGGGTTTTGCCTAGAGATTCTGTACAGAACGAGAAGAGTCAATCTTTGAGATGACCACCAGTCCCTTCCTCTTTCACAACCCCAATTCAAGCAAATTACAGTACTGCACTGCACTGCACTACAGATTGGGACTTCTTCTTTTTCCTTTCTTTCTTTTCAAGATGGAATTGAAGTGGGTAATCAATGCGAAGCATAACTTCCTCTCAGGAAACATCACATTTGATGTCTACTTCTTCTTGTTGTTGATGTTTGACAGTTCTTCCAGAGGAAAACCTCTCTGCAGCGCCACAGCTTTGGTATTTGCGCTTGCGCCTCTGTATGGCAACAGCATAGTGAGCATCTCCAGCAACTTGATCAAGCATCAACCTGATTAGTAACTCCATAAGCTTAAGATTAATTAATTGCTAAGAATAATATGATCAAAAGACACCGAATTAAATAACAGTAATTAGGGGTAGTAAATCTAGTCATCAAGCTAGATCTTAACTTTTCGTGATTATTTTCCTTGATAGGCATTTGTTTCGCGTGGTTAGTGTAAGGATATAGAGACTGTCATCCATGAGCTTGTTTAATGGTCGTTTATCTTTGGCATTGTCAGTTGTTTGTCACGTGACCATTTGTTTACTCGAACAAACACTCTCATGTAGATACATACATCTTGATTATTAATATTAAAAGTGTGACCGTCTTAAAAAAGCCAAATATGAATACCCGAGGAATATAGACACATGATCAAGCATCAAGCTGATTAAATCTAGGAGCTTTAATTGCTAAGAATTATATGACCAAAATAGACCAAATAACAGTAAAAATGATAGTATTGCTAGTCATCAAGCCGGATCTTACTTTCCCCGATTTTTTGGTTGCTAGCCTTTTGTTCCGCGTGATTAGTGTAAGGATATATAGACACTTTTAGATAGGTACATGCATCCCGATCATTAATATTATGAGCATGATTGTCTCTAAACAAAAGTCGGATCTCACTTTCGATTAGTAGTACTATGAGGAAGGACAGGTGAGTGATACTATAGGAATGTAGACACATGTAAAGTATGCTTTCAACATGTCAAACAACTTGGAACTAACTTGTGATCACAGGTAGTAGGCCCTCATGATTGAAGTACTCCCAAGTTTATGTTCAACGTCAAATCTTCCAAGCATGAGAAATGAATAACAACAACTGGTTATAGTACATCTACAGAGTTCTGGATGGTCCTACCACGCAAAACCGTTTATGATATGGACATCCCAGCAACTTAAGATCAAAAGCATATGCAAAAAAGACTCCATCTTTAACCTTTACCTGCCACAGAAAACGTCGGTTCAGAGCTCATCTCCACTGGATCTTCTTCTAGCAGGAGTTACTATGGAGAGATCCAGACAAATAATGTAACTGCATCAGGAGTATGGTAATCTGAAGAACAGAGTAAAGCAAGCTAGTAGTAATTATAATGTCATTGCAGATAACTAGTATTTGGTATGAATTTACAGCAGTTATTGACAGAAGAAGAAGAGAGCACAAAAGGCTGAAGAAACACAGGCCATTTCCCTGGGGATGTTCAGTTGTGCTCTCTTTCTTCTGTCAATACATGTATGTATGTATCTACACAAAAACACAGAGAAAACAACACAGGGAGGACTAATAAGATCAGATAGAAGTATCTTTTTGCTCTGTATATGTAAAGCTCATTTCTTTTGCTGTGATTAATGGGGGTTGAGAGAGTTTTGTTCAGTGGAAGAAACAGAGTCTGTTGGGTGAAGGATGAGAAATTATTATGAGATGGAAAGGCAAAGAGTGTGTTCTGTAATTTATATACAGGTTGCAATTTTCCAATTCTAATAATTGGCTAGCTAGATGGTTTCCAAAGAGTTGACTAATCCTTGTTTGTAAACTTCTAAAGTTGACTTTTTGCAGTGTTTTTAAATCATATTGGTATGAAGGAATCAATTGTAAATCACTCATAAAATAGTCAAAATATATAGTTCAATAAAGATTTAAGCGGTTGAACCATACGTTCTTTAGATTTGTCGCTTATGATTTTAACTCTTAGATAATAGTACTCGATATGGGGATCGTGATGCATATTGATAAAAATAAATAAGTCGATCTATCTTTTTGTTAGAAATTATAGATGATTGTATTCATGTTAAGAAGTGTACACAGTGTACATGCATGAATAAAATTTGATTGACATAGGTAACATGTTGTTTCAATTGTCAAACAGGTTACAGTAGTGTGATTTAAAGTTTGGAATGAGCAATCATTTCAACGTCTTGTGATGGTATCAGCGATCTCACCTTGATTGACAGCCGACAACTTCGAAATTTAACTAACAGCGGCATCACTAAATATGATGCCCGAAAAAAAAAAATTTCTTATATATGAAAAAACATATTTCACTCATTCAGATTTTTTATCCAGAAAAATTATATGGTATAAATACTACCATCTTAAAAATACATGAAAATTCAAGTTTGTGGAGCTTGAAATCCCATTATTCTTGGAAAAAAAAATTCATTACAATTCGAGCTATCAGAAAATTCATTACAATTTCTCTTAGTTTTGCGATACCACCCTTAATTAGAAGGATTTATTTATCTTTTTTTTTGTTATGAAATATATTAATTTTATATTTAATGTCTTTGGTAAAAGGTGACTTTCAAAATGCTAAAAATGGATCCACTAGGGTTGTTACTTAGGTGACACCAACACCTTTGGTTAAGTGATTAATCGATGTACGTTTTGTCTATATTAAGATTTTCAATTTGTATTTTAGGGTTTTGTGTTTCCTTTCATTCACTATTTAAATGTTGATCGTCTAATAGGTACAAACGTAAGCTGAGCTACCTATGTAATGAGAGCGAGTACATGCTATGTTAAAAATCTAATATGGTATATAGTGTACGGAATATTAGCATGTATCGAAATGTTATTTTTTTATACGATTATTTGGATTAGGAGAGATAAAAACAGAATTTCTGATTTTTTTTATGAATATTTTATTCATCAAACCTGTAGCAATGCAGACTTGCAAAACCGCCTATTAAGAACAACAAACTCAGAACTAAAGGAAACTAAAACATCCAACTACACATTGGCAACATTTCTACAAATTCTTCTTTCAATCTCCTATACTTGCATCTTTCATATCATATTTCGCTAATAATAATTATACAAAATAGCCCACCAAAACAAGCCGCACCATTTTTCTCAACAAATTTTCTACCATAATTTTGAAGCATATCTTCCAACACATTTGACCAACATCATTAGATGAAACAAAAGGGTATCCAGAGTCCTAGAGCTCATGATACGACGCCAAGTCCAAGGCAGAATAGAAGAAGGATTGATAGTCCATATTGCTTTATTTTTGAGATGGAAACGATTAAACCCGACAATTCAGAGGCTTCTTGATTCCAGAAGAATGTTCCAAATGTGTCTGAAAACACATACTTGATTCTAAAAAATGAAATCGTAAATTCTCAAACCACCTTCATATTCAAGAAAAGTTATAAACTTTCGGGCGTTTCCGAATTTTTGCGTTCACCCTCTTAGAGAAAAAGACATATCGTGATGATTTATCATTTGTTATGAACAATGTGTACTTTGATTTGCGTTAATAATATTATACTCCCAAGTATTGAAAAATATTATTGAAGAAAATTAACTCAAAACAATATGTCCACGTTTGACGGAAGACTTGGACTAGAATTTAGTGTGGGACGTTTTCAGTTGGGCTCACTGCTTTCAAGTCCATGTTTTAAATATGGGAGAACCAAAGTTTATACATCTAGCCCACCTTAAAGACTTTTCAGTGTAGTTCCGCAGTTTCTTCTTTCTTTGTGTATCATAATTTGATATTTTCCGTCGTTTTTATCATCTTGTATCCACACATTTAGGCGTAACACTTTTTGATTGATATGATTCTTTTGTAAATAATATTTATTCTGATTTAACGCATTAATAATATTTTAACAACTATTTTCGAAAAAATGATTATCATAATAAAACATTGATTAGATGACAAATAGTATAGACATCATAAATGTCTTAACTCTCCTAACGACTTATTTTTATAGTAGCGAAACAAATTCTTTCATCTCTACAATTTTGTATTAAAGTCGATCTGAGTAACGAAACAAACTCTTTTTTCAAGTGGCAAATTAAGAGAAAATTACCGTTAAAAAAGACAACCAATTTCTTTTTGGTGTTCCCCCATTTTCCTTTCTGCGTGGTGGGTTGGTTACAGGTTAGTATTTAATAATACCCATTATATAAAAAAAGTAGAACAATTATATATATATATGCATCTTCTTTTTTCTCAATGATAATATTTTTTTTATGGAAAAAAACTATACACTAATGGTACGGAAGGTAGGTGGATAGTTGGGGGCAGATGAAGGAGAGGACAAGCCATGGAGTCTTCTTCTTCTGAGCAGCATCTTCTCTTCTTTGATGGCTGGATATTCCAAAAGAAGAAGTTTGTCTTTGTCTCTCACCCCAACCATATGTAGATACTCATCATCTCCCCTCTCTTTCCCTCTGTACAATACCCTTTGCTCCCTTGCCTCCATCTTTGTCACCATCTCCAACACCACCTTCAATTCCCCTGCATTTTTCGTAACCAACCATACCCCGAAAACAGCATCAAGATCAGTCCGATTGACATGAATCCAAATTAACCCTGTTAAAGTTGCTCATGCGTAGAAATGGAGAGGTTAGAGCCTCTCAGTATGTAATTGTTATATTGGGGCTAAGATGGCAGAACCTCTGAGTAAAAAAACTGTGATGCAACATGTAACTTGAATTATATATATAGTGTACTTACCAAAGGTGGAAGTGGGTTCAATGGAGATATGATGGTGGGATTGCGAAACAGTTGTAACTTTGAGTGTGATCAACTCATCACCATTAAAGGTGGTATCATCATGATCATCAATACTCTGTCTTTTCTGAACCAGCATCCCACCAGGCCTAACCTCCCATTTTATTTCACTGATATTATGAGAAGAAGAAGAAGAAGAAGATGAAGATGAAGATGATGAAGATGATCCCTTCTTATGATTACTGCTAGAAGTAGAACTATTCCCTTTGCTCCCACCAATTAGCTTGAAGCTGATCCCTCTGCAAAACTTCTTGGACTTTAACTTCAACATCTTTCATTAATGGAGGGGCAGAGGTTTCTTTGGAGGGAAGGCTCTGGACTCTGGTTATATAATGGCAGAGGAAAGGGTTTCAGGATATGATTCAATAATAATTAATAAAGGAACCGTTGCCATTATTAAACTTGCTTATGACTCGTGTGGTGAAGACTGACAGTGGGTCCTCATATGTTATTTTGCATTATACTAGTTAATACTTGTGTTTTTTTTGTTCTAACCTGATAAATTGAAGAGCATATTTATGAACAATTCTATTAGCATCATGTTAAATAATCTACATTTGCAAACAAAAATTTGTGGTTAAAAAGGGCCAGTATTTTTGTGATGATTACGACATATGTCACATTGTGAGAGATCTGTCATAATAGTCTGGAAACCATCATTTCCAAATCTCTTTTAATATCTACCAGTCAAGTCCATACTGAACACATCATGCAGATCATATTAATCAAGACAAGTTTGTATGAAAAGAACCCAAATTAGCACAAAACTGATAAATTCACATGAGAAAGATAAAACAGTGAAACATTATATGAATGTTCATTTATATGTATCACAAAATTCAAACTTAATATCTTTAAATTTTCAGCAAATAACTTTAGCAAATAACTTTATCAACCGAGCTATCCACCTCGATAAATATGCTAAATTCAAGGAAAATCTTATTTTTCAGTTTTTGAAGGAAATAGCTAAATTTAGAAATTTGGATGGTCTCTTTTTATTATCTAAATTTGTGGCACACACCAATCACCATGATTAAAGGAAGAATTGAGGCTATTACTAGCAAACTCTACTTTAAAAGTAGAATTATCCAATCAGCTAAACTACTCCTATAGCAACTTGATATGTAAAATGATTCAACATTTGGTGTATATTCAAGGGATTTGGGAAGTTATGATAAATCTATTTTCATGTTTGGAATGGTGTTAGATAATTATTTTGCTTAATTATAATGATTTACGAGATTGAAAGTTTGAATTATACGGATATATTGATATTTCTTTTTTTTATAGATAACTCAACAACGAAGGAAGTAAAAAACATAGACATTTAATTTATATCCACCTCTATACAACATGAGATATATAAAAGTCTATTTCTTACCGAATGAACATTTATGTTATTAGTATCAGGTCATACCACCTAAAAATGTGTTTTAAGATTTTCCTTCAAATATATTCCTCATGTCGAGTCTGTTGATGAGCAACTCTGCATCACTTTCAACGTCAATTGCCTAGTAACTCCATTAATTAATTAATTAATTGGTGATTAGGTAAGTAGTGCGCATGTGATGGGTTGGTCTGTTGTTTAAATATTAGGCATTGTTTGGGTGATTGAAAATGCCTTTTTCGTTATATTATATATCTGGTGATACCTCAAATCGAGTAAAAGGAAACATAAACAAGCAACTTGGTTGGGTGGCTGACTGGCATTTTGATGGCCCTTCAAAGTTTCAAACACTCGCACACCTTTTTTCTATTTACTCTTTAGCCACTAAAAGTATTTTTTTTCGAACAATTTCGAATTGCTGAATCCTCTTACAACAATTTAAATTATTCGACATTTATAAAGAAACGTTCTTGCCCCTTTGACCGTTTATAATATATAAACAGTGTAATTATAAAATAATTATATTTATTTATTATTGGTGGGTTTGATTAATTGAAAAAGAAGCAAAAGTCTTTTTGACTTTAGTGCCAACACTTTGTTGATTTGATTAAACAGAAATCGGTTAGTTAGTTAGGTACAGGTAGGCGTTGAGCTCTCTTCATTTGGTTGGCTTAGCCTTCACTTTCTTTTTTTATTATTATTATTATTATTATTATTATTTCCCATGGAAGATTGGAAGTTGGGTGGCCAAGAAGGGGTTGATAGTGTACAATATTACTATAGAATAACTAGCATCTGTTCTCTTCTAACCACCTCATAATTGGGAGGACTTCTGTCCTACTTAATTTCTCTAGTCTGGTTTGGTTCTTATGGGTCATGTTCAGTTCCAGAAGTGTCAGTTGGAAGCAATAGTTTGGTTCGACCAGAGTGTCAGTTGGATGTGAGTGTCGTGTGAGTTAGATGTCTTTTCTCGGAGTTGTGGCACCTTTTGAGTCTTTGGTGGATGGCACCTCGAGAGATGATAAATTAAAAGCGTATCGGGTGTGTGTCCTTTGAGGGGCGAGACTTGCCGGAGGAGTGTAGCTCTTGGTTGGGGGCGTAAACTCGATGTACTAAAGGTCTGAAAAAATAGTTGAGGGTTGTGTTATATGCGTGGAGACTAAATAGCCTTTTATATATAGGGTCATGGTGGCATTGCCTTCCACTTCTACGTGTTGTTATGTGAGCGGAGAGTACTTGGAGGCCATAACTGCATCATTGAAGACGAACAATCAAGGATAATTCCTAGGCGTGTTGCATTGCGGGCAGGCAACTTGGCCTCTGCGGTGGCGTGCGGCAGCCCCTTGATGAGACTATCTGAAACATGGTCATGTTAGTGAATAAAAATATGAAGCAGAACCCTCTCTCAATGGGTGAACCTGTCTTTTCACTATGACAAGTGTGCAGGTCAAACTTTGATTTGCTGGTGCGGTCGGACCATCCGGTTCGTGCACATGGGTCGTTATGAGATCGGGCCACTACTAGGACGGTCTAGGGACTGGCAACGTAACTGTGACACTTAGAGCTTCAACTTGGGGCACACAACAAACAGGATAATATGTGTGAATGGAAAATATGCTTAGGAGTAAGGAATGCTTCGATTTGCTGAGAGTGGCCTCTGATTGTCAAGTTTTTAGGGTTGATTTGTAGGCTATATAACCATTATAAATTACATGAAATTAGGTTATAATTTGTGTATTAAATATGCAATTTCATTAGCATTTTAAGACCGCAACGGGGAAGTGAAGTTGTTTCACGTTTATCGTTAGAGTAACTTCCTCTGCAGATCGCTTGGCTTCTCGAGACCTTGGTCTTTCTTTGTGATCATGTAAGATCATTCCAACCTCGATTGGTGAATAATGTTGTGTTAGTTTGTTCTGCTTATTTCATAATAAAAATAAAAGAAAAAACCAACGACATATTAACCATCCCAACCCATTGAGTTAATTTAATTTTTTTCCATATAAACAACAAAGTCATCCCACGAAACAAAAGAATGTGTCATCATGTGAGCAGCCTCATTGGCCTCACGCTTACAATGAACCCATTAATCCAGTAACAAACTCATCCAAAAGCCTCCTGTGTTACGTATCTATCGAGTTTCAAAATTTGTCTTTATACCATTTTATAACACCGTTAATTATTATATACTGCATTGGATAAGTTAAATTTTCACATCATGTGGCCAACATTGTACTTATTGAGTACATATGTGTCCAGTATAACAACACGATAAGGATGTTATGTAACTCAATTATATATATATGACGATAATAAATCCATTGGCGTCTTCCTCCTATGGACTACTTAAAGACGATCTGTTAAGGAACCATGTTAATACATTATGTTCGTGTTCTTCACAAATACATCTTCTAAACCATCTAAAAAGTCCTCAATTTTTTCTAATTAACAATTCTCATGCATAATCATCTACGTACCAGACGCTTTGGTTAAATCCGACCATCGAGGTAAAAATTGATTAAGATCCCATAACAAGAACTTAATTAATGTTTGCAAAGTTACCAACCCTAAAAATCAATCAAATTGGTAGGTAAAATATGAGAACAAAATTAACCCAATACGACGATCTTAAACTAGATTTAGGGTATGAACAGAACCATATGTACACTTTAAAAAAACACTTCATTTGTACATGTTCTTACAAACCAAACCAAAAACATTTCCATAATCACCAATATAAATTCCCATATATAAAAAATTAGCAAATCCAAAACATTAAAAACCTTATATGCCATAATTACCAAAGATTTGCCCCCACCCTTTTATGGTAAATGTATGTAAATCCACAACTCATCGATGTAAAAAATGGTGACGTGGCCCCATGAAATTCGCCTATATAAATCGAATCCATCCGTCTCACTGTCACACAACATAACAACAAGAACAAAATCTTGTTACACCACTTACATACATCACTTCTGTAGCAAAAGCCTCCCGAGTCGAAAATCATGACTAGGAAGAAAGTGAAGTTGGCTTATATAGCAAACGACTCGGCGAGAAAAGCCACATACAAGAAGAGGAAGAAGGGCCTGATGAAGAAGGTGAGCGAGCTGAGCACCCTGTGCGACATCCAGGCGTGTGCTATTGTGTACGGTCCTTACGACACGCAGCCGGAGACGTGGCCATCGACGCCGGCTGGGGTGCACCAGGTCAGCGACGGAGCCACTTGTATATATAGCACATCCGCATATTAATGTTTTTTTTAATAGATTTGTAATCTAATATTAGAACTATATTATTTATAATATTTTTCGATATAATTTTGTAAACCGCCCCTCGACTGCACCAGGTGTTGTCGAGGTTCAGGAAGGTGCCCCAAATGGAGCAGTGCAAGAAGATGGTCAACCAAGAGAAGTTCCTCGGGGAGCGGATCAAGAAGGCCGCAGAGCAGCTCCGGAAGCAGAAGCGCGACAACGACGAGAAGATGGTGCAAAACGCCCTCTTCGAGTGCCTCACGGGCAGGATCTCGCTCCAGAGCTTGACCCTCGGCGACCTTGATGTCATTGCCAGGGCCGTTGACCAACAGATCAAGGACGTTGACCGAAAGCTGACTGAGATCGCCCGGAAAGGCGGCGGTGGCGGAGGTGGTGGGTCCACCACCGCCGCCAATGGGGTTAATAATCTGGAGGGGCCATTACAAATGATGACGCCGGCAAATGGTGGTGGGATGGTGGGGCCCGCCAAGGAGGAGTTCATGGAGAATGTTAATGACACTCTTCAGAGGCAGCTGTGGTTCATGGAGATGATGAATAGTAATGCTCCGGCTCCGTTGACGGCGGTGGAGCAGCAGCAGATGGGGTTTATGGGGGGAGAGATGATGATGAATAATGTGGCGGCGGAGGGTGGTGGTGGCGGCGGCGGGGGATTTGGGGAGGGTAGTTCTTCAAATTGGGTTGGGAATAATGGGGTTATTAATGGTAATAACAATAGTAATCCCTTCTGGTCTGGTAATTATCATTGTTATCATTGAGGATTAATGGTCTCATGATGATGTTTTAATTAATTAGTGTGGGAGATCTCCCTTGGCAATCATATGTTTTAATTAGTCTTTTTATGATTTTATTGTTCCAAATAATATCCAAAGATGTTTTTCTACCTATAGTTACAAACTTTATTAATGAGGATATCAAACATAATGTTATAGTTTTTTTTTAATTTCTTTCTACCAAAAAAATATTTATTTGAATTTCTAATTTAAAGATTACATACGTTTATGTTCGAGTGGTATGATTCTCGCTTAAGGTCTAAGAGATATCGAATTCGATTATCGAAATCCTTAATTTCTCATATTCTTCTTTAATTCCTTTTTTTTATATGGAAATATTCCTTTTTTATTAACTTTAAATTGTTGGATCGAATTTCTGCATCTGACATTATTGGGCTCACAGTTTTGAAGCCCATTTTCACATCAATAAATGCGGGCCCAACATCAAGCTGATTGAAGCTAAACTTTTGCATTTCAATTCGCGGAGGAGCACAGTCAGCCACCATCATTGCCGGCACCAACAAACGCCGAAGAAATTTATCAGAATCTATCCAAAACCGACAGCACAACACCAGCAGCTACTTCTTTCAGGTACTAGTACCAACCCAAACTTTTCAACTTCCTGCCTGCTATCACATTCTTCCATTCGCTTCTTTCCTTTTCATTCTTCAACTCTGAGGGCGTGAGGTGGAGAGAGACTAGCATGCTGGAATTCTGGGTTGTGAGTTTTGCTATGTAACTGCTGAAATTCGATTGCGAAGATGAAATCTTTGACTGTCTGCCCCCCAAATTCCTGCGTATGGACACTTCCCCAAGTAGATTTTCACTTGGGTTCATCCCGTTCTAGCTATAGAAGGAAAGGAGGATTCGTTGCTGCTGTTTCTTTGCTTCCCAGCTCACATTCTGGTCATTTCCTGGTTTGTAGTGGTTTAAGGTATGGTAGAAGAATTGAGGGTTGTGATATGCTTTTGTTCAGAAATGCTAAGCTAGGGTTTGGCATTTTTGTTGAGCAAAAGGAGAGTTGTAGTATGCAAGTGGCATTGGCAGAATCATCATGTGCATTGGAGCAACAAGAGACACAAAATCTGGTTCATGAGAAATTTGAAATAGTGGATGGCTCTAATGGAGCTACTAGTAACGGCATGCAAAATCGCAAGGTTGCGAGGGTGGATGTTCGGCGGCTAGCTAAGCTTTTACATTCAGCTGAAACTGCAGATGACGTAGAGGAGATTCTCAAGGGTAAAGAGTTATATCCAATTAATGTGTACTCAACTTGCATCAAGAGTTGTGGTTGGGAGAAGAAAATGAAGGCTGCATTAGCCATTGTCGATTGGCTCAAGCGAAAGAAAGAGCAATCCGGCGCTGCAGTCGGTCCGAACATTTTCGTATATAACCATCTGTTGAATGTGGTGAAGGAATGTAAGGAATTCAAAGAAACAGATCGAATTTTGAACGAGATGGCTCGGCAAGGGATTCATCCCAATGTTGTGACTTACAACATTTTGATGGTTATCCATGTGGAGCAGGACCAACCCTCTAAAGCTCTCGATGTGCTCGAGGAAATTCGACAGAAAGGTCTCAAACCATCTTCTGCAACCTATGCAACTGCTATGACCGCTTGTCGAAAATTGGAAGATGGATTCGGACTGTTGAGGATTTTCAGGGAGGTTAAGGAGAGGCATCTAATTAATGGCGATTTAGCCAGTGTTGGAGAAGATGGTAATTGTCTGGAGCAGTTCCTTATGCTTAAGGACTACACGCTTCGGATTTGCTACCAGGTGATGAGAGTATGGCTAGCAAGGAGTCCTGATCAAAACATGAGCAGGAATGTGCTTCAACTTTTGTCTGAGATGGATAGTGCTCTACTCCGACCAACTCGAGCTGAGTACGAAAAGCTCGTCTGGGCGTGTACTCACGAAGACCATTACGAGGTTGGCAAAGAGCTTTACGCTAGAATAAGAGGCAAATTCAATTGGATACCTTTATCTGTGTGCAACCACTTGATTTGGCTGATGGGAACAGCTAAAAAATGGTGGGCGGCTCTCGAAATCTACGAAGATTTGTTATCAAAGGGGCCGAAACCAAACAACGTTTCCTCCGAATTGGTCGTGTCTCACTTCGAAATCCTCTTGGCAGCTGCCAAGAGAAGAGGGATCTGGACATGGGGTGTTAGGTTGTTGAACACAATGGAGGATAAGGGACTTAAACCGGATTCGAGGCATTGGGATGCAGTTATTGTTGCCTGTGCCAAGGCTGCAGAAGCTTCTGCTGCAGTGGAGATATTCAAGAGAATGGTCGAGCAAGGCGAGAAACCGACGATACTCTCGTACGGTGGCCTTCTCAGCAGCTTCGAAAAGGCCGGACTTTACGAAGAAGGATTTCGTGTGTGGAATCATATGGTTAAGATGGAAGTTAAACCAAACTTGCACGCCTATACTACTTTTGCTTCTATCTTGACTGCGCTAGGGAAGTTCGACATGGTGAATGCTATGATCAAGGAGATGGTTTGTAACGGTATCGAACCGACAGTGTTCACGTACAACGCCGTGATAAGTGGGTGCGCGCGTCGTGGCATGAGCCACGCAGCGTACGAGTGGTTCAATCGTATGCAGTGTGAGGGCATTTGTCCGAACGAGATATCGTACGAGATGCTGATTGAGGCACTTGTGAAGGATGGGAAGCCGAGGCATGCGTATGAGGTGTACTTGAAGGGTCGAAACGAGAAGGGACTCGGTCTTTCGTCGAAGGCATATGATGCGGTTGTCGATGCAATCTGTGAGTCGCGAGACGTCGTTGATATAAGCTTGCTGGGGCCTCGGCCGCCCGATAGAGTAAGAGGTAGAGGAGCAAAGGTAAGGAGAACATGGAGGAGAGGAAGCAAGCCGTTTGATAGGAATGAAATATACTATAGACGGCTAGGGGGGTGACAATATGTGTAAGTAATGTACATTTGGCGTAACTGATAGTTTTATCATTAATATATATAAGTTTCCCTTTCCATGCTTAGCTTACTGTGTTGGTAATTGACAGTACATTTTAGGCATGGAGAATGCTTAGCTTACTGTGTTGGTAGTGATGAGAATCAACCACAGCAATTGACATCACCAAGTAGAATACTTACCATCTCCACTAGCAAAGTTTTTTTTTTATTTTTTAACTTAAATGTAAAGGTTGAGAAGTGGATGAACTAGTAATTCTCCACATTTCTCGACTTGTGATATTGAAGGTGCAAAATGTTTGTTTGGATTGAGTCAAGATGTTGTTTTTTTTATTTCTGATATTTGAAACTTGATTCTGATATCTCATCACGGTTTGTTGTAGATAATGTGTGTTGAATTATTATTTTGTAATCGTACAAATTTTTAGTATTATGTTGATTTTTCTATTATGTAAAAGAAAGACACTCTCTTTACTAAATTCCTCGCTTCGTTTTTGCGCATACACGCATATTATTTTATAAGAATAATCTATTTTTTGTTCTCGAAATTCAAATTTCTAATTTATTTCTTTTGAATGTTAAGTAATATATTGTTGACATTTTTTTTATGATGTAGTCATATAATTGATTTTTTTCGTACAAAGAAAAGCACCTTTTTTGACCAAATTCTTGACTCCGCCACCGATAACGGGTTAAGCCTGCTAGCTCTTTTAAGGTGGGGGATAAATTTGGACCGTAAATCAAAGTCTTATCACATGTTGATATCTGATGATTCCTAAACAACAGTGGAAAAATGAGGGTGGCCCATTTATTAAGAACCAAATTATCACAAAAGCTAGGATGGTGGACTGCTATTGATATCCCCTTTTTCAGTGTGTGGATGTACAATTTTTGTTAGGAAGAAAAAAATGTGATAATTTAACGTGTTGATGCAGATATTATCTTTGTTTTATTAGCAAATGTGATATTTATTGCTAATTTCAAAACAAAATTCGTTTAAACTAGCAATTACAAAAAGGAGGCATCTCCACAACGATGGATGATTGAAATAACTTAGATTGCCTGCATCACTCCTCTCTTAACGTCATTTCCTTTATATCACCATTTTCTTAGTGTTCATTCTCTTACAAGCTTTAGTTGTGTGTTACATCCGCATAAACGCAAGACTTTCGTCCAGTTACAGGCTTATAGCGAATCGGTTGAATTTTTTAAGTGTCATATACATGTGTCCTGACAACGGTTATAAGTGTCTACACCTGTACAATGTGATAATGACAATATTTAATATAATTCATTCATTTTACTTTACCATTCTATATAGTATCATAATCTAATTATAATGAAACAATGTAATTTTATAAATGTAGTATATACCCATAAACACTCATAATGAAAAATACATCATCCTATTCAAATTCAACCCAACCCTCCAAATCAAACCACTCATTGATCCACCAACGAGTTAGATAAAATACTTATCTTCTTAGTAAGTGGTTTACTTTCACATCAATCGAACCACCCATATCAATACACTTTTAAAAACATTGCATATTATGATATATAAAGAGGTTATCAATTAGAGTTTCGTTAACACATTTACCATGTGTTATTAAATGTTACATGTCATTTGATATGCATTTCGATTCTTAATTAGTAACTTTTTTTTGTAAATCTCATATGATATAATTTTTAATTCATGTCTTTATAACTTTAATTGTCGTCTATCTTCAAACATAGACATGTGTCTAGCTGATATTGTAAAAAAATTGTTATGGTGCAACAGAGTTTATGCATTATTTTACTTAGTTTAATCACCCGAATTAATAACTTTATTAGTACTCAAAAAGACACCATTAATACGGTTTAAACAGGTAGTTCAACTTTCCAATCGCTAAAAAATTCAAACTTTAGAAGACAAAAAAAAAACTATTTACTAACCACAGATTTACACGAGATGTACGCTGAGAGCTGAAGCGTTAAACATAGAGAGGGCAACCAGCCAAATTCAGAATCTTTTCTTCTGCCGAAATACCCCTTCTTGTAACCAATGAAATACCAAAGCTCCCACCTTTTTGCCTTCGCTTCTAATTCAAGCACAAACCAAGTAGAGAAAATGCCATTAGAATTATTAAAGGCAACAAATTAAAGTGGCAATCCGAAAATAAAGAACAGTACAAGATAGAAAGAGTGAGGCAGACATCAATCTTTGCTGGGTTCATTCCCATTCTACTTTCTACAAAATGCCACTGTGTAAGGACCAACCTTTTTTTCTGGGTTTTCAAACACCTGGAGGAAGCTGAGATAATAAATATAGCCTAAAAATATTACAAAGGATAAGAGCTTTTTTCTTTCTTGGTTTCTTGCTACTCTGCTCCTGGGGCAAAGGGCCTCACGTATTTCCTTTGTCCTTTTTGGGATTTTGGAAAACAAGACCAGAGAGAGTCCACAGTGCATTGTATTGTGTTGCATCTTTTTCTGGGGAAGTGGGTCTTTTGTCAAGCAGATAGATCTACCTGAGCCTACTTATCTGGTAAGGTTTCCTTTTCTCCCTTACTTTCACAGCCTCCCTTGCTTTTGTTTGTTTCTCTCTTCCCTTTCTGGGTTGCTTGTGGGTGTGGCTGTGGTTTTGGAATTGGTTTTTGCTTAAATTTGTGGACATTTGAAGGTGCTTGTGGCTTGGATTGACTGTGCATGCAGGGAGGGGAGGGGATAATGGAGCGTCCAAAGGGATTCTTCGCTACTCTATTGTCATTCTTGCTGTTTCTCCCTTACTTCGCTGGGCTGCTTATTCTGGGTACCATTAAGGGTAAAGTTTTGCCCTTCACTGATTTGGTTCTCTTTAGCTTCCTCGTTTCATACTCTAGGCACCATTTCAGTTCTAAGTTATGGCATTGGTTTTGGTGCCATTAGTTGGAAGGGGGATCCAATTTAAGTGATTTTCATTTCATCATTTGTTAATCTAGTATCTGCATGTATTATTGTAAAGCATTGTTGATGATCAGATGCAACTTTTTTGGAAATGCAGTAATCTAATGTGGAAAACCCTTTTGTTTGGTTGGTTTCAGGTATCATTATTTGTCCAGTGATCTTCCTTTTCATGGTGATTGGAAATTTTGGTATCATATTGAGCCTTTGGCCATTTCATATCTACTGGACTTACTATTCCATTCTCAGGTAGCTTTCCTGGAACCTTAATTACTGCCTTCTTGTTTTCTACTGGACTTAATAACTAGCTATCCTCCTTTTTGTCTTCAAATTGGTAGATCTAAACAGCTAGGACCATTCCTGAAGCTTATTCTCTGCATTTGCTTACCTGGTGTCTTGCTTCTGTGGCTGGTGCTTGGCCTTGCTGGTAGTGTTGTTGGTGGAGCATTGTACGGTCTACTTTCACCGATTTTTGCCACTTTTGATGCTATTGGAGAAGGGAAAAGCAATAAATTATATCACTGCTTTTGTGTATGCCTTCGACCTCAAGCTTTTCAATTATTCGGTTTGTTCGATCTTTAACCTTCTTTTTGTCGACCATGGGATTGAAACTAACACTTGATCAAATTGTCAGGACGGAACTGTTGATACGTTGAGAGGTTGTTTCACCATTGTCAGAGACTTTGGTGATGTGTGTTATCATTCTTACTCCTCGATTATGGATGACTTACGACAGAAAGGGCCTGCCGATGGGAAGTACTATGAGATCAGGTTTGAGCCTCATTTCTTCTGTGAAGTAACGTCTTTTTGTTTTGAACTGAACTGGTCTCTACGGTATTCATTGAGGACAAGTCTATGATAACAGAGGTATAAAATAGCGGGTTTGGTGACTTTGGAATTGGTTTGACTGGATTGTGGAACATCCATGTGGTTTGGTCGTAGGGCAATTGATCAGACTATAAGTTTTTGCATCTTTATGAATAGTTAGGAGGACCATTATTGATCATTTAGCCATACGAGTTGGTTCAATAGGATTACAAGTTGTTTGGACTAATGTTATTCAGGTGAAGGATGAAGGATCAATTAGGCCTTCTTGGTCAATATAGGTTACATGCCAAGTTGGGTTAGATAGGTTCACTGGGTTTGTTGACTGTTCTTGTCAGAACCTGGAACTATGGTTAGTTACTTGGCTTGTTTATGTAATTGCCTAATTGGAATGAAGTCATGAACTTATTACCAAGAATTGATTTATTTCACCCTCCATATATGCATGTTTCTACTCCTAGATTGAAAGATTCTATTTATCTGAAGAACTATCATTTGTATTTGAGGTCTCAATTTTTTGTCATTTTCGTTAGGGGGCTATTGTCAACCACAATATTTGTTTAATAATTCTGTCACATTGTCATTTGAATTTACATACCAACTTTTTCATTGCTATTCTTGCAGATTGCTTCAGCTTCCCGGTGCCCTCATTGCCGGTGCACTTGGTGTTTTGGTCGACTTCCCGATGGTCTCACTCATAGCCTTATGCAAAAGCCCGTTCATGTTATTTAAGGGATGGCATCGCTTGTGTCATGACCTTTACGGTAGAGAAGGCCCTTTCTTGGAAACAATCTGTGTGCCATTCGCTGGTCTTGCGATCTTGCTGTGGCCACTGGCTGTTGTGGGAGCAGTTTTGGGATCGATGGTCTCGAGCATCTTTCTCGGTGCTTATGCAGCCGTGATTTCCTATCAGGTCATTTTGACATTACACTATGTTGGTTTTTCCATTTAGTAACTTATCAGGTAGGCGGTAGCTGACTGTTAATGTCTGTGGAATTTCAGGAGTCCTCTTTTTGGTTGGGACTTCGTTACATTGCTGCATCGTTGGCCATCTATGATGAGTACAGCAATGACGTTCTTGACTTGCCAGAAGGATCTTTCTTTCCCAGGTTGAACTTCGGATCTTGAACCACTTATTATGGCAGTAATGAGGAACCATTTTGTATCCTCAGAGCCTGATACTGAGTTCTCTATATTCACAGGCCAAAGTACAGGAAAAACTCCGAGGGCACTTCCCGCTCATCCTCTTTTACAAGACCTACTTCATCTTTCAGGAAATCTTTCTCACGTTCCATTTCGATAGCTGGCCCTATGGTTGACGTGAAACCATTTGAGGTAAAGCTTTCATTATAATGCCGTGAGATGCATAGTTAGATAGGCCGAAACCACTTGTGTTTTCTGATTTCAGTCTCTTAGAATATCAAAATGCAGGTTCTTGGTAATGGCTTATACTTGTTTTAAGTACTAAATGAAAACCTTCTTCATGACTGGTTTGGTTATGGCTTATACTTGTGTTAAGTAAGTACTAAATGAAACCTTCTTCATGACTGGTTTAGCTTCTTGAAAGCTTGTTTAAGGATTGTCAAGTCCACGGAGAGAAATTTCTGTCTCACGGACTTATAACTCAACAAGACATTGATGATGCCAAGTCCGGAAACGGAAGTAGAGTGATCAGCACCGGCTTACCGGCTTACTGCCTTCTTCAGGATCTATTGAGATCTGCCAAGGCCAATTCTGATGGCATTTTGCTAAGTACATTCATGGTTTCTCTTTTGATTTTGCCTAGCTAGCTGGAATGCTGCTAATCAAGTACTAAAGATTGCTTCTTTTTGCTTTGTTTCCATTACAGGTGATAATGTTACTGAGATAACAAGCACAAACAGGCCGAGAGACGCCTTTTTTGACTGGTTTCTTAATCCATTTCTGATCATCAAAGACCAGCTTAAAGCCCAGAACCTTTCCCAGTCAGAAGAAGATTACCTTTGCAAATTAGTGCTGCTGAATGGTGATCCTGTCAAGATGAAAGCTTCAACGATCGGCCCTCTACCCGAGACCGAGCGCAAACGAGCTGAACTCGATGCATTAGCTAGAAGGTGAAAACAAAAAAAATTATCTTCTTCGATTTTTTACGCAAAAAGCCTCGATGTTTTACTGACTACCAATGCATCTAACAACCAAATTATAGGCTTCAAGGCATTGTGAAGTCGATCTCGAGGTTCCCAACAGCGAGGAGGAACTACCAAAACCTCGTCAACAACCTCTCCGATAACCTTGCCCGGAAGAATGGCAATGGCCGCAAGAATTTCTCGCGGTCGAAGAGCGCATTTGCTAGGGTCTTCAGCCAGAGGTCTATGAATCGGAAGACTAGCTTCAATCACAGTTCTGATTCAGAGTCTCAACGACAAGCTTCTTCCAGGAATGTAGATGTTATATGATCCATAACATAGTTAACCGCCGTTTCTAACTGTATCAATATTTCAAAGCTGTACATCATTTCCTCCCCCCCCCCCCCCCGGGCTCTCTGATCAATGTCAAAAACCAATAAAACTATGTAACCGTTTTTGCACATATCTTGTACAATGGGAAATTAATCTGTTATACTGTCTAGAATTTTTGAAATTTTTTAATTGTGACCAAGTCAAAGCCGGATCTTTCTCTCCCACTACTTCCATTTTCCACTCTTCCCTCCCAAGTAACTAACCAACACTTCCCAATAATACCCACTTCCCTTCACTCTATAAAACCCTCATAATCTCAGCAACCCATTTCTGCAAAACGAAAAAAGACTGCAACTTTACTCTCTTCAAGTCTTCAACTTTTCCAAAATTTGATCAAAGGCTTTCTCTTGCTGCTATTCCCATGGATTCATCAAAGCTCATACTCTTGTTGATGCTGTTGTCTACTACAACAGTTCATTCATTTGACCACCAAGTTGGTGGATCCAAAGGCTGGATTGTTCCTCCTTCCAACGACACCAAATTCTACAATGAGTGGGCTTCTCAGAACAGATTCCTCATTGGTGACACAGTCAGTAAGTTTCTCTCTTTACACCTTACTTTGGATGATCATTGATCCAATGTAGTTTGGTCACTGGTTTAGTTTCTCATTTGGTTCTGTTTTTATTTATTTCAGGGTTTAGGTACAAGAAGGATTCGGTTATGGAGGTGAATGAGGAAGGTTACAAGAGCTGCAACTCCAGCCATCCAAACTACTTCTCCAACACTGGAAACACGGTCTACGAGCTGGATCATTCTGGGCTGTACTACTTCATCAGCGGAGCTTCTCAACATTGCGACAAAGGGCAGAAGATGATCATCAAGGTCTTGAGTCATGAAGACGATGACAATGGCAATGGCACTAGCAAGACTCCTCCTTCCCATGACGGCGAAGGTGGTCACAGCAAGTCAGCAGCTGGTTCAACTCTTCCTTCTTCAGTTTTGGCCATGGCTTTAGCAACTCTTGCTGCTTCCATCTACTATTAGACTATGGTTTCTCTTTTCTTTTGGAGTTTTCTGTTTGTTTTTTATTGTTAGTTTGTGATGTTAGGGGTTGTTTGACAGTTTGCTAGTAAAAGAACTATTTCAAATTTAGCTTCTGTTAGTGCTCATGTTCATTTTCTGTTTATTAGATCATCTTCTTTGGACCCTTTAGATGTCATGATTGTCTAATCTAAATCCACTAGACCAAACCTCAAATATTTCAAGTGAATCTTGGCCCATTCTCATGAATTGTATCTCGATAACTTTAATTTTGTGGAAATGGATTCATATTGATTTTAACATCATTCATCAACATGCCCTGAAGACCATATACAAATTATGCAACATGTATATCTTATAAACCTTATGATTGTGCTAATGATTGTTTAAGTTGTACATTATTTAGGCTTAACTATTTTAAGCGGGAAAGTAAAAATTTATCAATTTGAGGATAGATTGTTTTTTAGCTTGCAATGTTAGAGCTTTAAATTCAGCTCAAATTGGATTCATGGGGTAGTTTAATGAGCAAAGCTTGAATTTGACTCGTAAGGATAGTTAACAAGCCAGACTTAAACTCACCTAAAAATTAACAAGCCATAGCACGGTTCTGTCAATAGCCTTGCCCACCATTGTGTATGTGCTTCAGGATAGATATATAGAATCAACAAAAATTTGAGATGGTTTACTCCTAAAGAATGTCGATGAATGGATTATCTTACACATATATAAGAAGCAACATCAGTAAGCTGGAGAAATGGAAAATCAATAGAAAAAGGGGGAAATGAAAAGTAATTGGCCATTCATTCTCCAATTCCATAGAAATACTGCAACTTGCAACAGCAACATAGACAGCTTTTGTTCCTTTGTGCACTCTCCAATTCCTTCTTCATCCCCCCTTCATGATATAGCCATCACTCCTCATCAGCAAAGATCAATCTAACCCTCCTCCTAGAAGCAACAAAACCATTTCTTCTGCAGCAAAGGAGAAGAAGAAAGAAAACACAGCACAAGCAGCAGACAGAACATCATCATCATGAGTCTAAACATTCTTGGAATTTAGAAAGATCAAACTGAGGTAAGAAGATTGAAAGTGATTTTCATACAGATGGGGAGTTTTGATAATCTTGGTCTTTAGAAGGACCTTTGTTCCTCTGAGAAGCAGCTCCAGGTCCACCAGTAGTGGCTCCTGCCTTCTTCTCATCTCTGGCTTTGCTGAATATTACAGTGAATCCTTCTGCAGATGCTGGATTGTTCACATCCCACTCCCCAAATTTGGGTAAAGGTCTTGCATCTTGCTGCAAACACCCCCCAAACAGAGATGATTTTGTAAGTTATTATAACAGATTCCACCAATTTTAGCCTTAGGAGACTGAACATTATCATCTATGAAACAACACATATCCACTTAAGGTTCTTTGTCAAAGTTCAAATCTTTTGTAACAAAAAATATTCAAACCCTAGTAAAGGTGATCCAATCTGTTACCCACTTCAGGTTCCATGTCAAAGTTAAAATCTTTTGTAACAAAAAACATTCAAACCCTAGTAAAGGCTATAAGTTACAACAGATTCCACCAATTTGATCGTTGGGGGTAATCAATATCTCATCTATTGAAAAACACGTGTTCATGTGTTACCCACTTCAGGTTTTTCTGCCAAAGTTCAAATCTTTATAACCAAAAACAAACATTTTCAAACCCTAATCAAGAGGATCCAATCTACCCATCAAAGATTCAAAATTTCAGTTGGTTTTTGGTCCTGTCATGTTCTAAGACGATCACAATTCACAAGTATAGCATAACTCTGTAACAAATATTCACATAAAATACAACATTACACAATCAATAACCCATGAGATTGAAAGGGTTGGGGAGCATTATTACCTGAGCCATGAGAGGGAGGATTAATGAGTTACAGAAACAAGAGATGTTAGGGTTTCTTTTTCTTCTCAGATAGCAGATATGATGGTGGTGGTGGGGTGATGATTAAGAGATAAGGATAATGTAGAGAATCAATCAAAACGAGGGCTTGAAGGGAAGAAGAGAAACACAAGAAATGGAATACAATAAGATGATGGATGCAATCAGAAGAGAGGTAGAGAGATTAGAACGAAGGGAATTGGGGAAATTTTGATGGAAATGAAAATGTCAAGAAGAAGAGTATGGGAAGAGAGGGCCAATAATGAAGACAATGGAGAAGAAATTCCTGAATGAAAGATGTTTATTTGGAAGGAAGGAAAATGGTGGAGTGCCCAGTATCCAGCCACCTCCTTCACCTCCTCAATTCCATGTGAAAAAAGAAAAAGAATTTAAGACTCCATTAAAATTTAAATTGCTTTTGGAAGATTTTTTATTTGTTAATTGTAGAAAAGGAAGGGAATGGATGTAATTAGCTGTAATAACGGATATATTTAGGGTTGGAGATGAGTCGGATTATTTCTTAATTAACTCTGATTTTTCATCTCAATCTTATTTATTTAGTAATACTTAATGATTAATATTGATGTAAATAGGGTAGTGTATGATAGTGTTTGTGAGATATAAAAAGTATTGAATGGTGCACCCGAAGACGTATGATTAGTTGTAGGCCTATACCATATGATAGTGTATGATTTTAGTGTGTATAATTGAGGGTAGATGATGTGTCATAAATGCAGTTATGATTTTGTTTTGTATTGTTCCATGATGACATGGGTCTGGCTGTCATGTATCAGCTAGTTATTAGACATGACTAACCTATATTAAATTTTTGACGTTGAAAATGAAGGGTTAGATTGCGCCTAAACCTTGGTAGGGAGGGAAGTTGAGCTACCTCATGTTGCGGCGCATGCATGTCATGTCTGGGAGATTGGACTGGTCGCCTAGTCACATTAAGGTGCCAACTGATATAAGTCAATGACTCCAACAGCTCATGATGGTTGGTTTGAGAGATCCGACGGTTTCTACCTTAACTTTTAATACATTGATAATAACCAAAAGATAGTGAATATGATTCACTAAATGAGGACATTTATAATAACCAATCATACTAAACAAATATTTCGATGGCCCTTGTGATCTCGGTGTTGGCTCACTCAGGTGGACTCGATAGATCTGGTGGCCCTTAAGCTACCGTAGAGTCACTCATAAGTTGATGGCCCTCTCGGCTAGGGCCACTTGATTCAAGTGTCCCCGATTATTCAAGTTGCTCCAATGCCTCCTTGTTGCCCTATGCCTCTCATTGCACGTCCTCAACACAATATTTGTTGGAACTGAAAATGGGCTCTTTGGCTCGAGGAAACATAGGGCCTACAGAAATAACAAAAATATATATTTGGTGGCCCAAGACCAGGCCCAGGCCCAATGTCTGTTGTATGTCGAACACACGCCTTCCCTAAATTTTCGCCATCACGCCTCCCAATCAAATATTAACATTCGAGAAAACCAACGATACTGACACGTGGCCTGTAGTAACAGAAGTATCCACTATCCAATCAATCGACGGCACTAATTTAATCACCTGAACGTAACCAGACCGTGAACCACCACTAATCAACATTTCCCGTCCGCTACATTTTACCAAAATACCCCTCTCCCATTTCCATCATTCTTCTTCTTACTCTCTCAATTCTGAAACTTCTTTTTCAATCTGAATAAGGCCAAATCTTGCATCCAAAATCCACCAAGAACATACAACAATGGCGGCCAGTTTACTGAGACGCGGCGTTTCTCTAGCGAGGACGACTCCATCTCCGATGGCGGCAAGGCTCGTTTCCGCCAGGCCTCACGCGTCGGAGGCGGAGGCGCAGAAGAACGAGCCGACGGCGGCGCAGTCCTCCGGCTCCGACGTCAAGGTCTTCCAAATCTACCGATGGAGCCCTGAAAATCCGTCCAAGCCGGAGCTCCAGGACTACAAGATCGACCTAAAGCAGTGCGGGCCCATGGTCCTTGACGCTCTAATCAAGATCAAGAACGAGATGGATCCGTCGCTCACCTTCCGAAGATCCTGCCGCGAAGGCATATGCGGTTCGTGCGCGATGAACATCGACGGCTGCAATGGCCTCGCGTGCCTGACGAAGATCTCCTCCGGCAAGCCTACGATGATCACGCCTCTGCCTCATATGTTCGTGATTAAGGATCTGGTCGTCGACATGACCAATTTCTACAACCAGTATAAGAGCATTGAGCCGTGGCTGAAGCGTAAGAACCCTCCTGAGGTTGCCGGGAAGGAGATTCTGCAGAGCAAAAAGGATAGGTCGAAGCTGGATGGGATGTATGAGTGCATTTTGTGCGCATGCTGTAGCACTTCGTGTCCCAGCTATTGGTGGAATCCTGAAGCTTACTTGGGTCCTGCTGCACTGCTTCATGCTAACAGGTAATCCGATTCCTTTCCCTTTCTTATTTCATAATTTTCGTGTGTATGGAGATTAGATATTAGCGAACAATTGGATTAGGTTTCCATGCATTGACATTGTGAATAGGGTATATACTTGGAATGATACAATCGTGCAAGTGTTGAAAATTGGAGTTCATGGATTGAACTAAGCTCTTTATTTTAGGGGCAATTGCAAATTCCTTGGTGTCATAGGAAGCAGTGTTCCAATTAGTTCAATTTCGAAATACTGACCTAGTGACTAGAGCGTGCCTTACTATGGATGACGGGTATATATATAATGCAATAAGGTGCTATAGAGGAAACGAAGTGTGAGAGAATTTAGGAGTTTCCAACCAATGACCGAGCAATCCGACTGGCTCAAAGGGGTGTTTATAACTCATGAGTTACTCTTGTTTGGTGGAGTCGTAGAGGGAGATAGAGCTTCAACAAATTCACGCAGTCCCTGTGGTGATGGTTATCGAACTGCGTCATGCCATTTCCTTGAGGTACTGTGGTAGTCTAAGTCATTACAGTAGATCATACCATGAAGCATTTGGTTGTGGTTGATATCAAAACCTCCATTTGCTAGTGATGCTACTATCCACGAGATTTCAGATGAAGAAATGACGCAGTGATACATGCTTCTCAGGAGGAGTTGTTGGTCTGCAATCCTACCGAGACAGTAACAAACAAGATTAGTAGGAATTGTGTGTTCGTATCGGAAACAATAATCTCCCTTGATATCTCCAACGAAGAAGCACTGTGTTTGTATTTGGTTTATGGAATCGCATATGGACACCCACTGTTAAGTTCAAGTTTGGTTCGACTAACTCTATTGTATTCTAGAGAATCGGAGAAGGAATGGATTGGGAAACAAGACGATGTAGCACTTAGCTTATTCTCTTAGTTATTTCAATCTGTTTGGATGTCATGACCAGTAAGGATTCTTAACATTTCATATCGTCTGTGATTTGGTTTTGATGTTGAGCTCAGATGAAAGTGGTAGTAAATAACGCTTTGTTAATGTCAATGGCGCAGGTGGATCAGTGACAGCCGTGATGAATACACAAAGGAGCGACTGGATGCGGTAAACGATGAGTTTAAGCTGTACAGGTGCCATACTATCTTGAACTGTGCTCGTGCCTGCCCCAAAGGGTTGAACCCTGGAAAGCAGATTCAGAATATTAAGGGTCTTCAGATCAGCGGTGCTCCATGAGTCTTCAATACAAGGTTCTGAAGAGGATTAACCAGTTGTTATTCTGGCTATTCTTTCCAAAAGAAGTGTAAACATCTGTTGCCAAGTTCTTAATAATTTGTACTTCAATCTTACTGCATTTTGAGTTTTGTGATTGTGTTTCCTCACTAATCTTTTTTAAGAAATAGAGTTTTTTTGCTGGGGGTTATTATGTTGCTTGCTATCAGTCACTATGTCAACGGCTAGTTCGTTCCGAATTATTTGTACTCGCCGCCAAAACGACCTTGCGATACCTCGTTGTATATGGGAGGAATCGTTTTCGAAACGATGTGGAATAATAATGTTCATCACGAGACCCTCATTGGATTCAGATATTGAGAATAATTGACATTTTTTACAAGGCAGAATGGTTGACTTGAACTAGTGGTTGTTACACGTTAATGAATATGGTACGTGGATACACTTTAACGAATATGGTACGTGGATACACTTTAACAAATTCGATCATGGAAAATATCGTTTGTAACTTACGCACAATAACGGATTTCATCATGTACTTAGAGTTTAGGTTGTTTACTTAGGCAATTGGATAGATGAACAACTGGGAAAGGAGGGTTGTGCTGTACTTCTTTATGTCATTGTGGATGATGACATGCACAAAGCTGAGGCTTTATGCAAAGACTTGCCAAACTCTATCATTATCTTCAAAGTATAACCAGTAACAACTTTTTCCTCTGTGGTAAGAAGCAAGCAACACAAAATTTCATTTCCGAAATCACTTCATACTTCGTATGGATCTACCTTTTCGGCCGTATCCGTTAAAAAAAGTTCTCATCCAACTTTTTACCGGCCAAACTAAACAAATTACATTTTAGGGAATCTAATATATGCTATAATTGGACAAAATTTTTTCCTGTGTGGAAAAACTGTTTGTGGCTGAATACGTTCGTATAACCGTCCATATACTTTCCGTTAGTCATGTACACAGACATACAGAGACGGGTCAGGGGCAACCTAAGTTAGAAATGAATTGCAGAGTTCTTATACGCCACTTCCCATGCGCAAAGCTCTTAGCTTTTCTTCATCTCCCACATATTTATAGCCTCCTCGAGGAAGACCAAGAACCAATTAAAAAATGGCTTCGTGGAATTCGATTCCCCTAGAAATAACGTACCAGACACTGGGTTGGCTGGCTTTCGTCGCATGGTCCATCAGTTTCTACCCTCAGGTCATCTTGAATTTCCGCCGAAAGAGGCAGGTTAACCATTTGTTTTTCTCTCAACCGCCCCCCCCCCCCCCTTTTCTCTTTTGATCGTCTTGCTCCAACTCTGAGATTTGGCTTTGTTTGTTTGTTTTTAGTGTGGTGGGACTGAGTTTGGATTTCTTCCTGTTGAATGTCACGAAGCACTCTTCCTATTTGATTTACAACGCTGTACTCTACTTCAGTCCTGCTGTCCAGCAGCAGTACTTTCAAAAGTATGGCTATGACCAGGTTAGTATGATTCTCTATACTCTCATACTTCAGCTATAACCTGTTATTATACAATAATGAAACAATGTTTCTTCCCTATGGGGCAGATGATACCGGTTGCTGCAAATGATGTTGCTTTCTCAATACACGCAGTTGTATTGACACTGATCACGCTGTTCCAAGTTTTTATCTATGAAGTAGGTGGATTGGATTCTTCACTCATTCATTATCAGTGGTTTGTTTTAGAATTGTTTTTGGTCTGGCTTCAATCTCCTGATTTGGGATGATTGTTCTTTTTTCACAGCGCGGAACTCAGAAGATCTCCAGGATCTCAATAGGAATTGTTAGGTGTCGTATGGCTACTCGCTGCAGCTTGCTTTTTTGTTGCTTTACCTAGCCATTCTTGGCTCTGGCTCATCTCCATCTTTAAGTGAGTATCTCCATCTTACTATAAAAAGCCTGTAAATTATATATTGCATGAATGAGCGACTGTAACATCTTAGTTATGCGATATGCACAGACCTCCAGGTTTCAAATGATCTGTAACAGCTTATGATTCAGTTTGTTCAACTTTTTCGGTTCTACTTCGAAAACTATAGCTTGAGTGAGTCATTTGTCTCATTACATTCTAATGCCGCAATTTGTTTGCAGCTCGATTCAAGTCTTCATGACGGTCATCAAGTATATTCCACAGGTTTGGATGAATCTATTTATGAAAATATCGATTCCTACTCTGATTATGCTTAACCTTACTTGTCTTCTCTTGTTTCTGTTTGGTTGGCTTTGCAACACAGGTGGTAATGAATGTCATTCGTAAGAGCACCGAGGGATTCAGCATTGGAAACATTTTGCTTGATTTCACCGGCGGTGTTGCCAATTATGCACAAATGGCAGTACTTTCTATCGACCAAAGTTCGTATCTTTCTTCCCTGCATAGACATTTCCAATCACTTCCCTTTTTCACATACTAATGTTTTTCAGCTGTTGATTTTCGTTTGCCTACTTGCAGATTCTTGGGTCAATTTCTATGGCAACATAGGGAAGACACTACTCTCTTTGGTAAAGATAGTTGCTATCAAATTTCATTTTAGATGTAGAGTTGTCAGAATCTTACATTGGCTTTGTATGGCTACACAAAACTTTCAGGTTTCGGTATTCTTCGACATTCTATTCATGGTGCAGCATTACATCGTGTATCGAGCGAAGGAGATCAGCGACGCTCCTGGGAAGGCGAACAGTGATCCGCTTATCGAATCTTCTGTTGAAGAGCCGCAGACTGGAAGTGTTGTTTGAGTTTGTTCGCACTTGTCAAGGTAAAAATCAACTGCGGTGTAAATAATGGACAGTTTGGGATCAGATGTCCTTTTTCCAGTGATTTTCTCTTCTTTTCTAGTTCCACCAGTCTCCTCAAGAACAGGAAGGTGACTGGTGAAACTCAAATTGTAATATTTATACTAGATCAACACAATGTTTTAGCTACTGATCAAACTTCCACATATGCAATAGGCATCTGTGTTTGAGGACTTGAAAGCTACCCAGTGCCCAAGCAACCGAAGCAGAATCTACGAAAGGTTACAAATGTGTAATTTTCCAATCGAAACAGAATCTTCGATTTCGTAAAATAAGTTTATCGTGTTTTCATGGTACTCGATTAGAGATGTCCCATCGAGTCGCTTCCCTTGAAGCACTCTAGAGAGATAAGAATATCACAGCATCAATTACTTCAGGTGGTCAGGACAAGAACTAACGAGTTCTCAGATTCTTGAAGCATGGCAAACACAAAACCAAAAGGTCAAACACTATATACTTTCATAACTAGTCAGCTTGGCTCACTTTAGAACGTGGTTCCATCATTTGTAAGAAAGTTTTGCTATAATGTGGACAAAAGAAATTTGTCCAGTCATCAACTTGCAGTTTTGGATGTTTGCTGACGAGAAGCAGTAGTATTCTCAGTGGCAGTTGCATTCAACCTTGCACGTAGAGACCTGGGATTGTTGTTGTTTTCGTTCTTCTTCACATTTCTGCCGCTGTTCTTGCTTGCACTTCTCTCAATCATATGTGGAGTAGTAATCTTCACCATTGAAGGATCCTGAATCTCCAGTTCTGACGGTTGAGAATCCGTCAATGGAACCTGTGGAGAATCATTCCAATTAGGAACCATTTCTGACTACAGAAAACCGGAACAATGGCTCGCAAAGGATAAAACTTTGAACCTTGTGAAGTTGGTTCTTGGGTGTTACTATTTGCTTGTAGAATCCTGGTAATGGCCTGGCCTTGAAGCAAAGGCTCTGCCGGAACTTCTTAATCTCTGTTTCTGCCTTTTCCTACGTAGAATTAGAATGAACATTAGACAAGATCAAACATTCTTGTTAATTAATGCAATCATGGTAATGTAAGTGTAAAACTAACTAACCTTGATTGTTGCTTGTAACTGAACTTTCTGTTCTTGTTTAGCATTGAACTTCTCTTCTAGCTTCTGTAAGAAAACCAAGAAATTCATTCAAAGCCTTATGATTATTAAACTTCATTCATACCAATATTTTCATCGATGGCTCGCTCTATCACCTTTTTCCGCCTTGCAGCTCTTTCTTCTGTTCTGAAAGGTGCGGTAAAACTTGGTGAGTCCTGGGATTTGTTTCTGCTGCCACTCATGAACTTGGAGCAACTATCATGAACAGGAAAAGGAAATATGTTATGTTGTTAATGTCTGTTTAATTAACGAGTCAGGGTTGGATTCTTGGCTGGAATTCTTATTACTCTGTAGGGAGGAAATGCCACCTTGGCCTAACTGGCTTGCTTTCAGTGGTTGCTGCCGATGGATGAAGAGGTGTTCTTGCCCTGCAAATGACTCTCAAAAACTCAAGTGAGGATCCATCCATGCCAAGTATGTTTTGTCACAAGTGGAAACTAGGAAAGACAAAACGGGACGAATATCTCAAATTTTGTACTCGTTGTCAGTGGCGGATACAGGGGACTCCACTTGAAGTATAGATTATTTAAAAATCATGTGTAGTTGTATGCTATTGTCAGGATTCGAATTTTTGGACTCCACAAGAAACTTAGTATAACGTGTCGAAAACATGTCAGATCAGGTCGGCTAGGCACACAGGTCAAATCTAATGTGCTCAAGTTAGTGCAAATGTCTGAAAACAGCAGATCAGAAGATACACACACCTCCAGGTTTCGGACTGAGGAGTCATTTGAGGATGCCTGGATTCGTCTGTTCTACATGCCTACCAAATTACACAAGTTTTAGTAAAAAGAAAGCATATATTTTGTGAAGCAGCATGGTCAAGAAAGTAAACTTACCACAGTTGGAGTTCTTAGAGGGGTAATTGAGGAGAAATCCTTGGCAGCCTTATAAGAAGCTCTAGAGCAACCATCGATCTTCCTGATAATGGTGGAAGTTAGTCTGTTGATTTCCCTCACTGGAGTGAAGTTCATTGATGCCTTGTTGCAGCTGTGAGTTGATTTTGGCGTCGATCTCTTGCTCATTGGAGTAGCAGCTACAGGGCATTTAGCCGCCGGTGAAGAAAAAGCTGCAACTTTGGATGATGATGATGAAGCTGCTGCCTTTCCAAAAACCAGAGTCCTTGAGAAAGAAACTGAAGGCTTCCTCTTCATCATCATTGAGGAGTCTGAATCGTTAGCCATGAAATCCTGCAACACATTGGCCACAATGCGGTCTAGTTTTAGTAACCATTTCAGGAGAGGAACTAGGATTCAAAGATGCACTGAGCCGAATTCGGGAAAATAATATCACGGCAACTAAAATTTGAACGACATAATTTTAGCTAGACTATATTACATGAGATTTAAGCCACATTTATTTAGAGTGAGTTAAAATAGTAGCTTCTAAAACATGTACATAATATACTACTTGCTTTAATATGTATTATTTGTTACAAAATCACTCAAACAGATTATATTTGTTCCTAAAGTGTTAGCAATATTTTTTATCAAATGAAAATTAAAATGTGATGACTGAGCCGACTGATCTAATCTAATATAGGACTGACCTTCTGTACTTGAAAATTTTGTACAAAGACATGGTCTATATTTACCTTCAACAATGGCTTTTCCATTTGTTTGTGAACTGAATTCTCAGCATCTTTAGTACCATCTTCTTCAACCTTGCTATCAACAGCTTCATCAACCTGGCTCAAAGCCTCCACCTTTACGCAACTAAACTCAACATCTTGCTTATCTGGTGATGGGTTTGATTCATCTTCCATATTGGGTTCGGATTCCACACAATTTGTTTCCGCAACAGCAGCAGCGGCAGCCGCTGCCTCTTCTGCTGCTTTGGCAGCAGCAGCAGCCGCCTTTTTTGCAGCAAGATCTCTGTAATGAGCCTCAAAGAAAGCTTTTTTCTCAGCAACAGAGCCAGGGCGGGAGAATTTCTCAGCCTCCTCGACATATTTGTTGCTAGAAGAGAAAGATGACCATTTCTCCCATGACAGTGACTCCGACTTAAACCTCCCAAATGAAACTGATTCGTTAGAAATGCCTGCGGCGTAAGAGAAGGGTTGTTGGTGGTGGTGGTGGAGGATGAGACAAGTAGCAGTTTCCCCCATGATGTCTCTCTGTGGATCTTTGGAAACCTCGAACTTGTCTTAATGTTTGGAACCTGTTTTAATTGTTTTTATGTTTTGCTTTCTTGTTGCGGTAACAATGTTTGGGTAGCTAGCCGTTTGAATTTGAATTTCAAACGGTAAAGAAAGGAAGAAAGTAAAAGGGTGCATCGGGTTTAGGCCTGGAGGGGTCCATTGGAGGAAAAAAGGTTGATGTTGTAAGTTATCTTTTTTGTTTTGTTTATTCAACCAAAGAGAGTGTGAGCTCTGAACTCTGAAGTTTGGAATTTGGATTGGAAACAAAGGTCTGATTCTGCAGTGTGTTACGCTTTTGTTTTTCAAAAATTGAAAGAAAAGTCATAAACAATATTCCTCAATCGTGTTACGTGGTAACATTATAAATTAGTGATTCTCATATATCAAGTTCAAATTTAAATTAATCACATACTACCATATAAAAAGTTAAAAAAATTAGTACAATAAAAAGTTAAATACTGAATGTAATATTTATATACTTTTTATTTTATACTCACTAAAAATTAGTTTGGTTATGTGGTTAATGCTAATCACATGACAGTTAGTGGTTAACTACACAATAATGCGATATGATTATTTGGTTTAAGCGAGATAGTTTAGTTGATAAAGTTCTCTATTAATGATTTAGAGATATTGGGTTTGAATCTAATCACCCGTCACAAATTGACACTTATGTAATGTTTTTTTTTCTTTTATCTTATCAAAATCACTTACAGTGGCAGCTTGTCCTCATTTGTATTTATAAGTGGTCCCGCGTTATGTTAATAAAGGTGATCATAGCTAGACAAACTCTTTCATATCTTTTGAGTGGTGTAGAAGCCGATCTCACAATTTAGATAAATACTTATTAGTTTATCTTTCTTGTCGACTATCTCGATTCCTCCCGTTGAGAACTATCTGTGCAAAAAAATCCGTTAACGATTTGACTAAAATTGCAGTTCGGCTAACCCTCACAGTTTCGTTAGTCATTAATCAAAGTTAATATTTACGTATCGATGTGTTTGCCGCCTCAAATGTAGTGACCAATCGATAAGTTTTCATTACCTTGACCGCCGGCTCTCTTGTTTTTCTTCGATCGTTCCTTCATCTGCGACTGCAAGTCCAAAACCGACCAACATCACAATCGATAGGTAATAAGAAAAATTTAGGATCTTTAACTCTTCAAACCGGTGGGTCTTCTACGGAGAAGAAAAATGCCCAGATAGAGATGGCAATTTTTGCATCAAGATTCTGCATTTTATTTATCTTTCTCTGTATTGCAATCTCTTTGCAATCGAGGAACTGTCATTCTTTCTCTGCTGCTGTATTTCAGGTACTGAGCTTTATTTCAAACTTCTGATTTCGTTTTGTATCTTGCTCCAGAATTTGTGCTGAATTGTGTGCTCTATTGATCCAGGGTAATCAAGGATCCTCTGTCCCAAGGTAAAAACATGGTGTAGATGGCTGGAATTTTCTCATATTTCGCATTTGGATTTTGATTTTTCAGTCTTAGGGTATTGGTAACTGATTTTGACAGCTTTTAGCTTTACCTTCTGCAAAAGCTTAATCTTTACACAAATTCGATGCTATGTAGAACCCTAGATGAGGAAAAGGGGAATGCTCATGAGGTGCATTGTTCAAGAGAGAGGAGTAGGGCAGCCTGGAAAATTGTTGAACAGGTATTTCGATTCAAATTGGAATCGGATAATATGCTGCTGCAATTTCTATGATCTTCACCAATTGTTCTTATTTGATGGTTGGTTTTTGTTTCAGTACTTAATGCCCTTTGTTGAGAAAGAAAAACACAGCATGTCAAAGAAGTGTCCACTTCACCCTGAGAATGATCTCTACCGTCTGCAAGAGAAGAACAAGATCCGGGAAGACGTAAACCTATGGCGATGTGGCTACTGCAAGAAGACGCTATACGAAGAAAAAAAACTCGACAAGCATCTTGATGAATGGCACTTTGATGTTCTTGATGTGGTATGATTTTGCTCTTTTGCTCGCGATGAATTCTTTACTAAATCAAGCCTGACTGAACTTTCTTATGGACACAATTTCATTAGTACTCATTCATCTGTTTGAGGGACGGCTCTAGGCACAGATAGTTATGATCCATCAAACTCGATCCATTAATCTTCCTACTCAGGGTCCCGGCAGGTGCTTGGCAGATTCGTGTGGCGCATTACATTGTGACCTTGTGATGGATTCAACGCGCAAAACCAAGTGCAATCCAGCAGCTTCTGCAAGGAATAAACATCTATGTGAGGTGATATCCATTCGCATTTATCATCGTCTCCACCGCTTTACTGTTTGTGTCGAGTTGTTTCATCTTACCGATAAGATATGATATGCAGAGTTTGGCTGATCGTTGCTTTCCGGTCAATGAGGGTTCCTCAGCTCGTCGTCTTAATGGTGAAAATTTTGAACTGTTCTATCTGTTCATGTTAATCATATTTTCATAAGGTAAAGATTCATAATATCTTAATCAAAATCCTTCCTGGACGGACAGACCTTTTCTTACGGCAGTTTTGTGATGCCCACACTTGCAAGGGAGGCCGGAAACCCTTCTCAAGAGGCGGCAAGGTATACGAGTTTTCTTCGAGCGCTACGAGTTTCCTTCTATTATGAGAAGTACAGTTCAGTTTCCACTCTTAAGTCTCTAAAGCCTATTAAAACTTGGCTGAATAGGAAAACTAGGGTGCTTGCTTTCTGAAGCTTAGTTGTCTAGTTGATATGGTGGAAAGTGGATACAGTCAAACAAAGGCTGCATATCTTGTAATGTGTAAGGTTTGACTTAGTTTTATGTACTTGCAGAGGAAGAGAAACGTACTCTATATCGTAGCTTCGGTACTGGTTTTGCTTTTGCTATCGCTCTTCTACGGCTTCCTGTACTTGTATCAGAGGTGGGTGGTTACTACTACTTATAGGGTAGCTGAATGATGTCAAATCTGTTTTGCCGGCAAATGCTTCATGGCTGTGAAAACTGTTAATGGTTTGCAGGGGACTGAAAAGGGGAAGCAAAGGTATGAAGCGCATTAAGAAAACTGGACCGAAGAAACAGAGTTGATTGCTTACTCAACACATTTGTTCATGATGTTTGGTTTGGTTGGCTTGGCTTTATGCCTGGAAAGCATTTCCTTGATTACCATGAATTGATTGTGTGACCAATTTCCATATACAGAAATACACATGTGCGGAGTTAGTTCAAGGACACAGAATTTCTCATTATCCTTGTACTTTTAGGAAAACAATTTGATCCCATGGGTAGACTGAAAAATGTTACAGACACTGCTGTTATGTTGGTGGCTACCACTGTAAAATCAATGTTTGTGAAATGAAAAGCGATCAGATATCCAACCTGTGAGATGCTAAATGTTTAGTATTTGATTGTATCTATATTCGGTTTGATGGTATCGATATTCGGTTCACAAACCAACTTGTGTTCTAGTTTGATTAGGGGATTGAGAGACAACATGAATACTAGCTTGACTGTAGGACTTGTAAATATGCATAATAATATGACTTCACTCGAATACTCTAGACTCTAAATCATATGTGACTTGATTAATGACTCATAAGTATGTTATGTTACTTGCAAAACGGGGCATATATTATGTCGATATACTAAGTGGGGTCGAGCTGAGTATGGCTTATCAAGAACTGTTAACGAACTGAGCTCGAGTATGCAAGCTCCAATGTTTTAATTGGATAAAAAAATTAAAGAATTGAGTTTTGAACATGGGTAAACTCAATTCAACTTGACCCCTATGCATCCCCTATCTATCTATTTAACTAGTACACTACAAAATTTATGTTGGAGTTTGGTGATCCAAATCTCTAATGGTGTTAAAAGGTACTCGTTTGAGCTTTCGTCGCAGCCGTACTCCAATCCAGTTATTTTTTTCCCCGCATTGATTTTCCATGTAAATAGTTCATCTGCTGTATCTTCCAATCTAATTTCCTTACCTTAATTATATTGCTTGTCAGATTTCTATCATTTATGATTTTACTTTACAATTAAGCCTGCCAGTGGCTAAGAATCTAAATCTTGCAGGATCCGGTGCTGTTTCATGTTTAAGCATGGGGGGCATGCATGTCCTAGTTAAGCAAGGATTAGACAGAACCAGTTTAGTTATGGGAGCACAGAACAATGAATCTAGTCTAGAACTAAGAGATGATGACTGTATATAATATAAAATTTGCAGAAGTATATTACAAAACCACCCTCATCATTAGATTGGCAACTACCGACTTTTATTTATATTGTATCAGAACGAAGTTGAACTGAAGTACTTAAGTTATATGATTGGAGGCAACCCTCTGTCTCTGCATCATACTTCATACAGAGAAGAATCATTTCACCAAATCACTTTGAGAAACAAACAAATTAAACCTCTCAGTCTTCCAACCACTAACTAAAACAAATATGACTTGAAACAAGCTTAGAGATCAAAGTTTTATACCCTTTTGAGATTATCCAAACGAAATCTCAAAAATCGAACTCATGTCATTATGGTTTAGTGATTGACGATACACTTGGTTAAAAAAAAACGACCGCGGTTTAGTTCCAATATAATATTCAATTCGATTATTCACAAATTTGAAATTGTTATTATTAGATACGGTGATCAGGTGCGAGGTGAGATATGTAATTTGTTCCAGTAGCGAAAGGAAATGATGTTGATGGTGACGATGGTTAGGATGGATGTCAGAAAAGCCAAAATGCCTCGACAATCTAATTGGAAAGGAACCACCTTTCCCCCTCACCTACTTGATGTTTTATTATTTTGTTAATTAAGTGCAACTTGGCTACTTAATTAATTAATTTATTATATGCTAATTATGATGATGGTGTCTCTATCCAATTTGATTTTATCAACACAATTATTTGGTATTGGTTTTGAGTGGGTTCACGCTTCAAATCCTCTTCAACTTGTTTTTTTTAATGATAGTCTTAGGTGTCATTTATGATTTTGTAGGTGGCTAAGAAATTGCTTCACACCCACTTAATAGCTAATTAAGGTGGCTTAATAGCTTTGACAATTGGTTTGGTCCAAAGTTAATGATTAATAGTTGAACCAACCGGATTATAAAAAAAAAGTTGAACCAACCGATGGAATATGATAAGAACTAATAATCTAGTTTACCATTAACGTCAAAATTTAAACTCTTTGAGCCATTATTTCATAATAGGAGCTCCTGAAAGAATATAACGTTTGCACATGTTCGATCAGTCTCGTGCAACGAATTGTGGACTACGTTTTTGAGTTTGAAACTCTGATATTAAGTTAAAGGTTGTTGCATTTTAGTAAATATTCGAATTTTAATTAGAAGATTAAACATTGATTTTATATTATTTATTAATATAGAGTATATATCTTAATGATTTTTCTATAAGGCCATCTCCATCAAAAAACGTTTAGCAATTTGTAATAGAAACTTTCTCGTCACATTGCCAACTTTGACAATTAACTCATTCAATAATTTCTAAACACCTCCATCCATATAATTCTTTACCAATTTTTATTCATAAAACCTACATTATAATTTACCTTTGAAAGTTTTTGTTTTAATTAATTTATTCATACAAAATTAACTTTACTTAAATATTTTGCTTAGAAAATTGATCTATATATGCTTATGTGGCATTGCTAACCAAATTTCTAAGTTAATAATTACACATATCCCTAACAATTGCTAAATGATTGCCACCTCATCCTCCATCTCACTTTAGCAATTATTAAAATTTTGGGATGGACATGCCCTAAATTCATTAAGTGCATTGGTTTGATCTCTAGCAACGGATCCTTCAAAATGGTGCAATACACCAGGCCGAATTGTATATGAGTTTAAATTAAACGGTATATAAAAAAAATTAACTGAACTGAAACTATAAAGAACATTCCATAATATCAAATTTTAATACAAAAAAGATTGGGTCGAAACCTCTTTGAGACCCCTGTATCCGGCGCTACCGAGCTAATCTCAATGTTTGACCATTGAATTTACCAAATTTACAGTAAGCCAATAATTACAAGAATAAATATAAATTACAATCGTCACCTCTTTCAGTTTTGGACCGTTGATGTAGTGTTGATAGAGGGAAGCGAGTTACTGGAAAGGCTATTTAATTTGGCAATAATGACAGCCTAATCAGAGTCAAAGTCAACTGAGATGAACGCGTGTTAATTATTTAGTTATTATAGTTAATAGGGATGAAATATATAATAATATATCTGAAATAAGTCCAAATCCGCCAGACGAATATTTGCAATATAATGTAATTCCATAATTTTATCATATAGGGGTTGTTTGGTATGGGGGAATGAAAATGAAGGAAATGTGGAAATTGGGAATTGAGGAATCAGAGATTGTGTAATTCCAATTACATTGTTTAGTAACGAGGTTTGTAATTCAAATGCAATTCTCAGTTTGTTAGAAATTTATTGTGCAATGACCATGATGTCCTTATTTGAAATCCAATTCAAGACTCGTCATCTTCTAGTTAGCAAAAATTCGTTTAATACTCGTATAATACACATATACATACTATATGCGTTTAGAACTTCCGTTCTCGTACTATTGTAGAGCCGTTTAATTTTAAAATTTTAATATTTTCTAATTGTTGCCGAAATTTTAAACGTATTGCTATGTTGAAACAATGTATGAAACTATGAACGTATTAATATTGTACCATACTCATACCATATCTTACTAAATATAAATGATAATAAATCCGACACCTACCACTCCTTTTATTTATCAGGGAAGAAGAATTAATATTTGTACATATCTACAACCATATATTATAATATGTCATGGCTAATCATATAGTTTTTCCAAATATGCATTACATAATTGCAATAATATATTACATGCTTTGGCTAATCAAACCAATATCTCACTTTTATTCCCCACCTCAATTGTTATAGTCGTTATAGCCGTAAAGAAAGTTGGAGGTAATAATGACAATATATATCCATTGTTTACGAAAACTCAGAGTTTTGAAGAAAACATCATCAACACCATGTATTGAAAAAGGCACATTTGAAAGGAAATGTGGGGTCAGAGGAAAAGTGTTTTCGTAAAACACTGGCCAATTAAAACTAAACAAACAAGGGTTTGTTTGTTACTCTGAGTTTTGACAAAATCCTCATAATTTCCTCTATACCAAACGAGACCATAATGTAATTCCATAATTCCATTGTATTTATTTCCATCATTTTATCATAAAATTTAATTCCATAATTGGAGTAATCAGAGAATTCAACCTCAGACTACTTAGGTATCCTTATACAATCATCTAACCATCTCAAATAGATGAACTTTTTAATCCTACTACGTAAATACGATATATTTAAATAATCAATCTATGTTAAAATTACTAAAAACGTTTAATTCCAAAACCAAAAATCTCTAATTTCATCGATTTTCATATAAAGAAAGACCCCTTTAGACAAGGTCCGAAATCAGCCCCCAGCCACAAGTCCGTAACGCATAATGCAACTTCAAGAAGGTGAGCCTCCCATAATAGATGAAATACGTTGCACATACATATACCCAGAATAATTCAATTATATTGAAGCTTGACTTTAATTAATCGTCACCAACTCGAATATATTACTAATCTTCATTTATTTTATTATATCGAGAATTAAAATGGAAAAATTAATTGCTTAAATGATTGCTTCACATCAGCCAAATCCAATTTACAAACACCACCCCCAACAACAATCACTACCCAATATACGCCTTCGATTTATTAAATAGTTTAAACAAGGGCATAATTTTTATGATATTATAACATATTAATAAAGTACAATTGGCATGATTTTCCTGCCTCGTTTGGAAATTGGAAGACAACTACATAGACAAAGGTAAAGTCTCACTAATCAAGTATTAACATCTCATAATCAACAAGCTTTATTAGCTGTATGTTTAGGTTGGTTGTCTTACATGATGACTCTTTTGATTTCTATATTTTGGTAGTTCTGACTGTTCGGGGTGCGTGTAATTGAAATTTTCGGTAGGGTTTTTAGTAGGTTGACATTGAATGGGATGTACAACTAATCCTTTTTAGCTTGGCGAACACGAACATCTAATGTGTCTCTTAATATCTAGGTGTGCGCGTGTTATCGAGATCCTCTGCTTCCTGTCTGCTTACATGTCCTTGGATTCATATTCAAATTGTTGGCCATAGTGCGAACAAAGCCGCTCAATGGCATAAAAGGCTCTTTCATATTTTCCAAATTGTATGGAAGCCGATCTTACAGTTTACTTTTTTTTTGTTCGTTTAGGAGCTATCTAAGGTAAAAAATAACATCACTATTATCTTAACATTTCACTACTGTTATGAAAATTTGATATTAAGAATTCGAGTTTTTTCCTCATGAATAAAAATGCATTAAGATTTATGTCATTGGACAACATCTATGAATGATAAAATATAATTCCGAGTATTGTATGAAGAGGAATAATCTCACTTTTAACTTATAAGACATCTTTTTAGAATATAATGGAAGAATTCTTGTAAAAATCTGAAAAGTTTATCGTTGTTCCGCAAAAAATAATACCGAAATATCGGTACATCTTTTCGGGAAGTCACTCCCTTGCAGGTTTGCACCCTTTTAGGTGACCACTGTGGGCAACACAACCATGAGAGTCTTTTTTTCCTGTTCATAAAGGGGCTGCAGAATATTCGATGAGAGGATTTTTTCCTTGACCTGTTACAATGTTTAGATAGATAGATGCATGCATGTCACTCAAAATAATACAAATTATTACATTATGCCACCAAGTGATTGATCATCTTCAATATCTTGTCAGTGGATTGCACGACTGCCTTTCTTTCTCCACTTTTATTTTCTTATTCAATCCCCTATTTATCCTTTTAGGATTATCCGCGCGATATTACGGAAAGTTAATTAGAATCCTCTTTCACTAATTTGAATTATTATGATGTAACGGTTCATGACATGGTATCAGAGCCTTTAAACCAAACAAATGAGTGTTCGAATTCTCACGACCCCCAATATTAACTGTTGATTTAACCACATGATTGCACGACTGTCTAATTCCCACTTATATTTTCCTAAGCTTCTGAGAAATAAAGGAAACCATATCGATCGGTTGCATAAATTTGGATGATTAAAATGATGTTTTCCGGTCAAAAATTTGGGCCGGATTAGGGTTGGAATTCCGGACGTGCGTTCCAAATGCAAAAAAATAGCGAAGTACAATTATGTCGGAATTGGGGTCCAATTTTAATCGATTATGACTCTTCAATTTCAACTAATTTCGACTTTACAATTTTGTTATAATCTTGACGGAATTACAATCAACTTCAACTTCAATGCAAATTCTCACAGAATTGATAATTGAAGAGGAATTTTTAGTAAAAAACTAAGCCTAAGTTGCAAAATGTACCTGGGACTCCAGTTTCCCTTGATTCTTGATTGATTTTTTCATGCAGGGAATCAAAGGAGTTGTGTGTGCTAGTTGAAAATTTGTCTCTTTGGTAAAAGTCTTTCTGCAGAAAATTCGTGAAGTACGTAGCATAAATAGAGAAGATTCTCAGTCATTTTCAAGACAAGAAAGTGAGGTTCGTTTATGATGAGATGATGAAAAGCATCAAAGGAATATATGTCATATATATAGAGTTTGTTAGGAGGAAACTTGATTAGAGAAGCGTGACGGATCTTCCTCCACGATCAAACGTTTCTATCATGTAAATCATAATGAAATTTAAATAGATCGATAACGGATAAAATTAAATGAAATTGTTGCATCGTTGCAGAGAGATGATGCTCTGCCTCAGTCTTCTCGGCATAAAAAAAAACAAACTGCACGATGGAAGTCAGCTTGCGCATATACTCTTTTTTGCACCCTCTTTGCGACATACCACAAAAACTCTTAACAACATAACGCTCATTTTATCTAAATGTGAAGAAGTGAAACTCTGTTTTTATTTTTATTGATTCGAGACGTCAATACAAAATTTGTGGTTTTAGAACAGTAAGGATACGAGGGATCGTCGGTTATGTGGTCACCGATATATAGCCTCAAACAACTCAATCACAATCAATCGTACAAATGATGTGCTTATCTCTGAATCAATCTTTGTGTTTTTAAATGTGGATGAAGAAATAAAAACAAACTGATTTGTTGTTATTACAGTAATGTCCATTTCCCATGAAGGAAAAAATCATCGTCTAGGTTACCATTCATGAAACCATCATCCCAAGAGAACATTGATGAGTCTACCCCATCAACCCATTGTTTCAAAGTATCATAATCGTCAAATTGAGTGTTCGAGACTACTACCGGTTCGTGATTGATACCTCGATGATAATTGTAGTTATTATTCGAATTCGATTCCTCAATCGATGATGATATTGTCGAACCCTGAGAAGTAGTACTTGTGTTACTACTTTTATTATGTCCCCCAAAGTACTCCAAGCTGCTTCCACCAAACACTTGATAGTCCCTCCTCAGTGGATCATCATTATCATCATTAATAGTTGTAATTTCGTCCAATTTTGTCGTCGTCGTCGATAACTCTAATTCCTCTTCTAGCTTCTGCTTCTTCTGATCATCCCGATCACCACCCTCTGTGTTAGTGTTATCGAGAATCGGTTGGTGGGTGACAGGGTCTACTCCAGCCAACTTAAGTTTCTTCTTTATCTTAGTGTTCCAATGATTTTTGATCTCGTTGTCCGTCCTTCCAGGTAAATGCGAGGCAATCTTTGACCACCTATATATGCAAACAATTAATATGAGTCATTATTAATGTTAATCTTCCTATTAATTAATTAATTGCTTAATCTCATTATTGTTCAAACTTCAAACGCCCTTAATTAGCTAGTTTGATGAGTTATTATATTAATGAATAATATAAATATCAATCCCAATTCTTTCTCAACAATTCTAATTATTGGGATGCAACGATTCATAGCAAGTGAATGGTAGGTACCTGTTTCCAAGGCGGCAATGGAGCTGAATCATCTGATTCTCCTCAGCTTCAGTGAAAGCACCTCTCTTAAGATCTGGCCTCAAGTAATTAATCCATCTCAACCTACAACTCTTCCCGCACCTTAGCAAACCTGCCATACATTACAAAAATTCGGATCAAATTAGTGAAACAATTACTAAATGCTTATAAAGAGAGAAGCTTTGTTTGTCGACGAGCAAGTAGAGGCAAACTACTTCGACTCTTTTAAATCGTCGTTGATTTAGAGCACACGACTGATGAGTTCGATGGATGCTAATTACCTGCAAGCTTAGGGACCATTCTCCAGCAATGGATGCCATTGTTGAGGATGAAGTTCATGAGCTTGTGGTCTTCTTCAATGGTCCATGGACCTCTCTTCAATCCCACCTTTTCACAACAGGGTTGTCTTCCCATGGCTTTAACTGTTTTCTGTAGCTAGAGAGAAAGAATGAAGGAGCTAGGAATCAAGAGGAAATGGCTCAACCAAGGGATTTGCAGCTTTTTATATACAGGGTACTGGGAACTTATAATGGGAGCAAAAGAGATGCTGCCAGTTCATGCAGACAAAATTATAACCAATGGAAGGATGCATCAGGGAGCACAAATGATTGGTTGGTTTAGAGCAAATTATAAATATTTATCTCGCCAATGGATATTGATTATATGCAATTAATCTAGTTTTTTTCCATTGTTTAAATTGGGGAGTTGTTTTGGTATATTTATTCAACATACGAGTTATATACAAGTTGTGGGAGACCATAAATCCGAGGAATGATTCAAGCTGCTATAAAATCGCGGTCAATATGAGACATGTTTTTACTATGAAAACAAAAACAACGGAAATTCACAATCGAAACGCCGGATTTAGATCGAAATATGTACGGAACATCACATATGATTACTGCCGTATTGGATACAATGAAAGGAGTCGAGTTTTATTATGAAACACACAGACGTGGATCTGTCTTGGTTGACAAATAATATTTGGGAAAGTCGTGGTTATAGAATTGAATATTATAAACGTAACACAGGCAAAAAGACGACAATTAATTAAGGACTTGGTAAAGATTCCTTCCAAAAGCTTAAGCTGGCCTTCTTTTTGTCGTTGGAACCTAATGAACTAACTCCCCTTATTATATAATATCTCCTCACCCTCGTCATCTTTTCTTCTCGACTCTCAACTCCGTCAGCAATCGGCTAATTTAAAACCAGTTGTAACTGGATTCAATATAGTCTGGGTGAAAAGTTATTCAAAAATGTCGGTACAACTCGACTCTCGTTATAAATGAAGGTTAGTTACAATAAGCCTAAAGTGAACCTGGCCATTCATTATTGCCACTGATCATTTTTTTTTTGTATATAATTAGGATGTTTAACATCAATAACAATAATAAATTATTTCGTCACGAATGCTCGCATAAAATGGCAAACAAATGATCATAAAGTGATGGCGCAAGAATCAAATCTCCTAATCTCATAGTCACTTCATCTTTGTTTGGGTTAAGGGAATCGTTGCTACAGAGGCCGCTGCCACAGCCCACGGGGATACGAAGGCAGGAATTGTTGGATCTAAAAAGTCTTACAAGATGGGCTTTAGGTTTAATTCTTTTGAGCCCATTTTCATTAATGGATTGTACCGAACAGCCCAGCCCAATGACTCTATTCAAGACGAGGTGGCAGACAGAAGAAGGTGGAGCCGAGGAAGAATTTGATAGGGTGGGAAGTGGCCCACGTTAGGTGCAAGTACGACACTTCTATTTATTAGATTATCCCTCTGTACCTAATCTGATTTGGCCGCTTATGGTATTGGGTTAGTCGGATTACGAACACAAATTTGATTTTTATTACGCTAATAATAATATGAGAGATCGAAATAAGAAATATTAAAGTATTTCACGGCCAAAGAGAAAGCGATTGTTAAAAATGTTGACAAGTGTGATGTTGTCTGAAAAGATAATCGCCGGTTCCAAACTTGTAATTTGCTACGTTTGTAGCTTCCATAATTGCTCTTACTTCCACACCAATTACCGAGGGCATAAACAGGTAAAAGACATACTCCAAAACTAAAAGGAGTGATCATGATGAGCAAAATAATCCGCTATACGATTTCCCTTACATAAAGTATGCAAGAGCGGCACATTTAATAATGTAAGTTAGGACCTCGTTCGGTACGAGATATCAAAAATTGAAACTGAAGTTGCCATAACTCACCGTAATTCCTGAATCAAATAATTCACCTTCCATTTAAATTAAGAAATAGTTTCCAATCTTGTACACGCACACAAAAAGTAACCCAATCGAATCTTCAATCAACTCAGCACATTTGTAGATACATGTCTTTTCCCACTCCCCCTATCATACAAATGGCAGGCCATTGTAAGTCGGATACAACGTCCCACACCCGATCGCTACCCGGCCGCCACCACCATTGGCCGACGACGCCATTCAATTTTTTTATACAATTTTTTTTATAAAAATAATACCGTCACCATTACACTACAATTAATGGTGACGATATTAAAAGACGACGGTGTTTTAATACCGCCGCCATTGAATGGTGACTATGTAGTGTACACCATCGCCATTGAATGGCGATAATATTAAAACAAAATTGAAAAATTTGTGTATTTTAATCCGTACATTAAGAATATTAATTATCAAAATTAAAATTTCGAACTATATAATATGTACATTATATTAAATATTAATCATAATATTTGTTATTTAAAATTTGTATTTATGTATTTCAATACCTTAAACCCTAACCGCTAAACTCTAAACCTTAAACTCTAAATACTATCTCTATATTTAACCACTAAACCCTAATTTCTAAACCCTAACTCCTAAATCTTAAACTTTAAACCCTATCACCAAACGATAATTTTTTATTTTTATTTTTAATTTCGTACCTCAACAGCAACAATATATAACAATAAATTTTAATTTTAGAAGGATTGAAGTTATTTCATACCCCAAATTTAAATATTAAAACGTTGAACCATCAAAAACATGTCGTTTTGTAGCAACCCCTTTTTCATTCTCCCCCCTTTCACTTTTCTCAGACACCGATCACCAAGCCATCTCTTCATTCTTTCACTCAACCCCCAATAATTAATTAATTCTCCACAGTATATTAGTTTCAATGACAATAAGCAATAGAATCTAGCAAAGCTATGAAGGATCACCGGCGGAGGCGTGACGTCATCTGCAGCAGGTTTTTCTGGTGCACTCTCTTCTTCGTCGTTTCCTGCGTCCTCTTGACCGGATTCAATTTCTCCTCCTCCTCCCGCTTCCTCTTCTCCCTTCCTACTGGTAAATTTAAAATTTCGATTCTACTACTGTTCGATTAATTCCCCTTTCAATTTGATTTTCAAATCGACTTTTCTACCTTTCTCTTCCAGCAGAAAGGCTGCACCCGGAGATATTGCCCAGATGGCGGACTATGGACGCCGTCTCCGCGGCCGATTTATCTAATCGGAAGTTGGACCCCAACAGCAAGATATCGATTCGGGACGCCGTTATCTTTCCTGACCAAGTTCTTATATTCCTAAACTACCCTCACTCCTCCACGTCAGCTCGATTGTCGTTGACTCGAGACGACGTCCTCGACTGCGTTTACTTGAACTCATCTTCCTCCTCGCGGAGAATACACCGCCAGCCGCCGTACCGCGTGGACGGCGATATCGTGCGGTGTCCGCTCGATCCACGTGGCGCGATCATGTCTTCCCTCTCTTTGAAATCATACGGCGGAAGTGGGGTTTTGCTGCCTGCGGTCCCCGCTCGTACGTGGCGCACGCTGGTTTATGAAGCTATAATCGACCGCGACAATACTACGGTGGTCTTCGTGAAGGGGCTCAATCTACGGCCCGATAAGCTCTACGATGGCAACAGGTTTGAGTGCGTGTTCGGCTGGGATTCCCGGCGGCCGCGGTTGAATTTACGATCCGAAGTCATCTCCATCGCTCAAGAGATCGTACGGTGCGAAACGCCTCTCAGCCTCCTCTCCTCCGTCACGTCATTCAACGGTTCGGTCAAGGTATCGATTCGGGTTAAAGGCAGGGGAACGTTCCGTTCAGTAGCCCGCCCCAAACCCCTACCAGAACCCGACTCGCAAAACACAACCAAACCGAATCAATTATGCATATGCACTATGATCAGGAATCAGGCGAGATTCATGAAAGAATGGGTGATGTACCACGGCGAAATGGGAGTTGAGAAATGGTTCATCTATGACAACAACAGTGACGACGATCTCAAATCAACGATCGGGTCGTTATCCGATTCCGGGTTCAACATTACCCGACACATCTGGCCGTGGGTGAAGAGCCAAGAAGCCGGGTTCGCTCACTGCGCGATTCGAGCACGGCCGTGGTGCGAATGGATTGGATTCATCGATGTGGATGAGTTCCTCAACGGCCCCTCGGGTCAATCATTATCGGAGGCTTTGAAGAACCAAACCGAAACTGTTTCTTATCGAGTAGGGGAAATTCGGGTTCCCTGCCACAGTTTCGGTCCATCCGGGTTGGCCCGGGTCCCGACCCAAGGCGTGATAGCCGGGTACACATGCCGGCTGGTATGGCCGGAGAGGCACAAGAGCATAGTGAGACCGGAGGCGTTGAACTCGTCGCTAATCAATGTGGTGCACCATTTCCATCTCCGGGAAGGATTCGGACACTTGGATGTGGATCGAGGGTGGATGGTCATCAATCACTACAAGTACCAAGTGTGGGAAGTGTTCAAGGAGAAGTTCTACAGGAGAGTGGCGACTTATGTGGCCGACTGGCAGGATGAATTGAATGTCGGGTCGAAAGATCGAGCCCCCGGATTGGGGACGAAGGCGGTGGAGCCGGCGGATTGGTCGAGTAGGTTCTGTGAGGTGAATGACACAGGGCTGAAGGATTTTGTTATGCGGAGGTTTTCGGACCCGTTGACACAGGTTCTGCCGTGGGAGGAGGATGGAGCTGAAAAGATGAGGCATGGAGGAGAGTTTTGGTAAAGAGTATTATTAGATAGATAGATTATATTTGATAAACATCAGTGGATAATTTTTGGCTAATCCCTTTGTGGGTTTGTACAGTATGGATAATTAATTTTTGGCTAATCTCCTAATAAACCAGTGATAATGATTATATTAATGGTTTTCTGTAACATCGGCCTCGGGATCGGGGACTGCACTTCCTTATAGTTATGAAGATAACTAGTCGCCCTGTCCACAATCTCACACTCTTGTAAACGGAAACCAAATGAGAATGACCCATTTTTCCAGAACCAAGTCTGCGGCAGAAACTCTTAACTGAATCAAACCAGTCAAGACAGTTTTCGATACGGCCAAAATCAAAGCAATCCTTGACCTCCGAAGAAAGCCAGATCCGCCTACTCCACTGACAATCACGAAAAATATGTATTTGAGATTCCGGAAGGCCATAAAAGGGCCAGAGATCTCCACAGCTCGGCAGTCGACGACACAATTCCCATTACAGGATCCTTACAATTTCCATTACAGTTCATCGAGGTAGCAGGTACAGTTGGCTGCACAATCACCTTTTCTTCTTGTAGTAAAGCATCAAATCTGTTTCCACCATTGTCTCGAGGGACTTGGCTTTGCGAGACCTTCCTAGAGGTAGTATTGTCATGACGATTCTTTATTCTTTGATAATATAGTTGCTTCATAGATTTTTCCTTCATCCATCCACCATATGCTTGTTTATCAGTAAGATCCCCCACCACCGCTAAGTCAACCATCTCTGTCTTCTCAGCCTTTGGTTCATCAGGGGTACTTCATTTGCAGCGGTGCGTTGGTAGCCCATATTTACCACAAGTAGTGCAGAGATTCTCCAAACCTTCATAGGAAACAAAATACTTCACACCCTCAATTTTATACTTGGATCCGAGAGGTTGAGTTAAATCCACCTCAACACACACTAGCAAACTTTCCACGTGCTGCCTCTTCCGTAGCCCTATCAAGCCTAACAGGTTGTCCAATGCATCAAGCCATTCTCTTACCAGCCACCGGATTATAAAATTCAATTGATAAGTTCGGCAATTGTACCCAAACCATAGCTTTCGTCACCTCGATTGTCCAAGGGTTAAAGCCGTTATACCACTGTTGAACAGTAAGATAAGTGTCTCCCAGCATCCATGGACCTCCTGTGATCGCCCATTCATAGTCTTGTTTGCTTTTGAATCTGACCAGGTAATACCCATTTTGGAGATCCGAGATTTGGAGAGGGCCGTCCCTTGCTCATGAGTAATGCAGACGCGGTGCCAAAGCTGAAAACGGGACACTTTGCCTTAGTCCCTTGACCACAAGGGCCAATCTCTAAGCACTCCGAAATGAAGCTTTTTCTGCAGCAGTAAACAGGATAGAAGGACATAGCGGGTCCTCAGAATCCGCATCAATTACATCATCTTCCTCTCGCATTGCCGAAGCTACGTCCTCAAAATCAGAATCAGCAACATACCATTCATCCGCCCTTCAGCCTTCCTCAAACAGTTTATCAAGACGTTGCGTTCACGCATTTGGTGGAGCAGTCGAATCCTTCATTTGTTCATCATTCATATCCTTATCATCAGAATCTATATGGGTGACGTCCTCAACAAGAACTTCCTCCATGTTCATAGATTGATTTAGATCCATCAGTTTCACTTTCTTCTTCACCTATTGGGCGTCCTAATCACCCTTCGCAGAAGGTGATGAGGAGGCCTGGGAAGGTCGTCGGATACCACTCACTGGATCCGGTTCCTTGGGTTCCGCCGCCGGCGTCATTCTTGCACCGATATTGAGCAAGAAACTCTGAACAAACCCTTCCTACAAAGTCGGAGCAGTTTTTTTCTTTTTAAGAATTACAATTTTAGAAATAATATAAATAGTACCAATCCTAAAACCCTAAACCTGTTAGTGTTTATGATTAAAAGCTTATGGTTCAGGGTAACATTTTTAGGAAATGTGTTCGGTATACAAATTCGGGTTTAAGGTTTAGAATTTATGATTTTTAGGAGTTAAGAGTTTAGAAACCGCGTAAACAATAATAACCGACAAGCCTAAAGGGTTTAGAGTTATAAGTTTAGGGTTAGGATTTTTAATGTTTAAGGTTATGATTTAAGGTGTATTTGAAATTTCGGAAAGCCATAAAAGAAGGTAAAAGAAGGAACACCCATTTCTTTCATAGTTTAGGGTTTACAGCTTGTTACACTAGCACTAGTTTGTACCCGAAACCATTCCGTATAAACAGAGTCCCAAAATAACATCTTTGTCAAATAAAATTTCCCATCAGATTAAAAACAAGAATTAAGGGCCAATGATTAAGGAGGGTACACCCAACACCACTGCTCCTGCAACCACCTGATTCCCACTCTCTTCCCGGCGGTTTCCGCAAAAGATAACACCAGCGAATGCCTATTCGGATTTCAAAATTTCGACCGTTGCGTTCACTTCGCAGAATCCAGACACCCTCGTTTCCTCTTCTCTGACCGGACCATAGAATCCGCAAAAATGCCGGGGGAGTACCCGACTCACAGTCCCCCAGATCCGGCCGAGAACGGCGGTGCCGACCAGAACTTGGAGACCATGTTCAGCCCGAGGTTCAAATCTGTAGCCGCCATGGCTGGGTGGGACGAAGAGTCCATCCTATTCGCCACCCTTATCGTGGAAGACACTCCCGATCGCGATTTAAACCTCAGCAAAAGACGTGATCCTCTTTTTAAGGCTCCTCCTCCTTCCTCCGATTCCAAGAGGTACATAAATTAAAGAAAACCTTCTCGATCTTTCTTTCTGGATTTGAGCAAAAAAATTCAATTAGGGTTCTTGTGGGTTGGTTGTCAGGAAACGGAATGGTCAGAGGAGGAATCCCATTTCAATTCATGTGCCTTTTCTTAATCTCGACGACGAAGAGGAACCACCGCCGCCCATAGAAGAAGGTAACTCTTTTGTTCTTGTGGTAATTTAGGGTTCTATCTTTTGAAAAATGTGTCTGATTGTGGGAAATGGTTCGGCAGAGAATGCCAAGAAGAAGAAGAATGAGGCAAAAGTGGTTGTGACGGAAGAAGAAGAAGAAAAGAAAGTGGACAAGGATGGAGTGATTGGAGAAAGTTCATGCTCAGATGCTGCTGTTATTCCTTGCTTGGACAAGCTTCGAGAAGAACTTTCTTGTGCTGTAAGGACCTCAATCTAATTTGATTGTTCATTGTCTTTGCTTTGAAAAAAATGGTTATTTGGAGAGTAATGCTGTTTGTTTTTGTGTTTTGGTAGATTTGTCTGGAGATTTGCTTTGAACCTAGCACCACATCTTGTGGACACAGGTAAAAATGTTATCCCATTGCCTGATATTCATCACACTTGCTGGTTACAATTTCTAAGCAGGTTTTGGTTTTGTGTTTTTTTCTGGTTTGTAGTTTCTGTAAGAAATGTTTGAGATCAGCTGCTGACAAATGCGGGAAGAAGTGTCCCAAATGCAGACAACTAATAAGGTGAACAGCTTGCAGAAACTTTACACCATTTACTAGAGCTTTTTCTTTCCAAATCTTGATAATCAAATCTTTTCCTTGGATGAAAAACTGCAGCAATGGGAGATCATGCACAGTGAACACAGTTCTATGGAACACAATACAGCTTCTATTTCCAAAAGAAGTGGAAGCAAGGAAGGTAGCCGAGGCCTCGGCCACTGTTGTCCGAAACAAAAGAGCCAACAATAATGAGATAAGGAAGTTTAGTCGAGGCGGTGTTAATCCTAGTGGACAAGGGATTTCAACTTGGGTGCAGAATCAGGATCCTTCTGCAGTATCCCAGAGGTTGCATGAGGATTCTGCATTAGTTAGCAGTAGGGTTCAGAGAGTAGAGGCGGCAGCGAGTGGGAGAAGAAGAAGTAGAACTTCAAGAGCTGGAGAAGGGCAGATGATACCAAGCCGAGATGGAGATTCTGCTTTAGCCTTACGCCTTCAAAGGCAAGAGTTCATTGAAGGGTTTAGCAGGGAAACTGATCAAGGGTCAGCTGGAAGAGGAGGATTGTCAAGGGCTAGAGCAAACTTGAGAGCCATGGCATCTAGAGCTGTAAGTGTTCGATCCAGGGGTCAACTGTATCTGTAAAAGTAAAAACTGCAACAGATTCATAGATCTGCAGCATCACTTCTGTAATATGTCGAATGCAATGTAGTCATAATCTCGATATTGATCTTAAAATTTTACAGTTTTATAATTTCATTGGTCTCTGAATGAACAGATCGTTACATTTAATATCGAAACACAGCTCGAAAAAAACGATGTACATCAACAGAAGTTCTATACAGAGGAGGTCTGAGAAAGTAGCAGCTGGAACTGAGGATCAGTGGTCTTGAGCAGAAGAGGAAGAGGCATCTTCATCATCCCTCTCTCCAGAACCTGCAAGTACCTCGGCTTGATCCGATTCTCCAAACTAAACCCAAAATAATGCGGAAACGCCTTAATCTCCTCCAATCCTCTCCCTTCCATCTCCCCAACAAAGAACTCATACTTAGGCTTCAAATTATTCTCCACACTAAACGTCAACAGCGACGGAAACCTCCTCACCATCCCGAAAATCTCGTCCTCCGTCAGTCCAATCCCTTCCTCCAAGTACTTGAGTTTAGGAACCAGAGTATTCTCCACGCTGGAGACTAACAGAACCGGATCGGTGTAAATTAGGGTTTCCAATTGCCGCTGTTGGAACCCGATCGTATCCCTCAGGTAGGTTGAGTTAGGTCTGAGTTGGCGGTCAACGTCGGAAGTCAAAATGCGGGGGCATTTGGTGATGATTTTCCGGAATTTGTAGTCGGGGACTTTGAGATCGTCGGAGAGGAAGGAGAAGACAGGGGCGAGGTGTGATGCGACGTCGGAAGTGAGGAGCTGAGGGCACATTCCGAAGATTCGAGGGAAGTCCTTGTGGTGGATGCCTTTTGAGTGGAGGAAGGAGATGATAACGTGGATTGAGTCGAGGGAAGCGGAGTGGAGGTCTGGGTTTTTGGAGAGGGCCTTGCCGGAGTCGACGCCCATGATTTCGAGGCAGAGGATTTTCTCCTTGATTTGGGTGGTGAGGTTTTTGTGGAGGAGTGGGTTGTTCAAGTGGAGGGTTTTGGTTTTGTTGTTGTTTGTTGGTTTGGCTGAGAGCTTTGTTGAAGAAATGGTGTATTGATGGTGGTGTGGATCTGCAGGAGCTTGTGATGATGCTGCAATGGAGAATGCAGAGTGTAACGACGACGACATGGTGGAATCGGAGATGGTGAAGTTCTGTGTGTGTGGGGAAGTGAAGTTTTTTTATGTGGTGGGAGGAAGGTGACACGTTGGCAGTAAGGTTGAAGATGATTGGGTGGTTGTGGATAGCGTTTGCTGGGGTTGGATCAATGAAATCACAGTTCACAGTTCATGTTCATCTTCGCTCTGCTCTGCAGCCACAGAACGAAAGCGAAATAAATATGGTTTTTGTTTTTATTCTGAGGTAACATGTTTTGTTATATAGAAAAAGAAAACGAGATACAAAGTAGGAGGGATGCACTACAAAAGGGAAGAGCTGAGTGGTGCTTGGATAACTAAGAGTTTCATGCGAAACTAAACGGGCCGGTGAAGTTTTTCGAGCGAGGAATGTGATGAGCGAGATTGCATCCACAATACGAAACAGGCTTCCGCACTCAAGCAACAGCCGATCAACCCTGATGTTGTTAGAAGATGAGGTGATATATAAGTGGAACGAACTCTACTGAGTCAGAGAGAATCGTGAAGGAATCCACGTACCAAACACTAACCACGTGTAACGCCTGTTTGATTTACGGGAAACTCTAGCACTAGTGGATGGACCAAATGTGGGAAAACCTATTCCGTAGCTGAGAGACAAGAGCTGCAAGCTCGATGAATGACCAGTCCAATAACCCCGTAGCCAGGCATGAAAAGACGTCTCACCGTTGCATCCACATAGATAGTCTAAGTAGCGTTTGGCGGAAGCGAAATAAATATGATTAATATACAAAAAAAAAGTTAAGAACGTTGATTAATCAGGATTTAGGTTAGTAATATGTTGATCATTCGAGTTTTAGATAGGTTACATTGTGATCAATCGAGTTGTAAATAGGTTTCATTGTTACGTCAAAAAAAAGTTTTAAGTAAGCAACAATTTGGTCACTCAAGTTTTAGGTGGGTGATATTTCAGTCACTCAAATTAAAATTTTAGGGAGGTATTTCGGCCACTTAAGTATTTAAGTAACTAACATTTTGGTCACCTAACTTTAGTTTTTAACAAATCTCTAACTCTAGTTCTGAATGGTAACAAATCAATGTTTCCATTCACTTCAGTTCGAAAAAGTCGGTTCAAAGTCTGACGTGGCTGATAATTTTAAATTGCCACCTCAATAAACTGCATAATTTCATTATCCCCCGATGAACCATCCAACTGAATTTACCGAGAGAAAAAATCAACCTCAATAAACCAAAAAGCTGAACCAACCCCCATAAATATAATTCCAACAAGGAATAGAATTATCAACCCTCCATGTACTGATAGTAGTACAGTGGATACTTAGCTTGTTCAAACATTGTGCTTCCCGTACTATGTTACCCCCAAAACACATAATTACATCATCAAATTAGCATGCATTTATACGATGATGTGCACCGGAGTCTCACCGGAAAGCTCGCCGGTTGGTCACAGGGAAGACGTCGTCCGGTACTAATTTGTCACATTAATTTGTCAGTACTAATCTTTTAACAGTAGTAATGTATGTTTGTTCAATAGATGACTTAAAATCTCCGGAGAAGATCAACGATCATCTCGTTGATGATGGACTTGATGTCAAGAGTGTGAAGATGGTTAAACCCAAGTTCCCTCGTAGCAGGATCTCCAATACTTGCGATGGTGTTCTTTAGTCATATGCAGAGGTATATATATATATGATTTGCTTAGCTTGTTGCTTTTGGTTTGCTACTACATTTTGTTTAGCTTCTAATGGTTCTTTTCACTTACATACGCATGCATGCAGAGTGTGGTGGAGGAGCGAGATAATAAAGGGAATCTCCTCAGGATGCTACGAGTGTATTGTGGAATTGTTATCAAGGATGGCGGAGTGGCTATCAAGGCATAACTTTTTATTACTTACTTGTTATTAAGGAATAATAGAATTTGTTAATCTTCTCATTGCAACAATCTTTTTGCTGAGATGGTACTATTTATATCTGTTAGTTACCATGAAGGTCTGCTAATCTGCTATCTCAATCTTTTTGCTGCAACATAAATTCCAACAATAAGGAATAGATTGGTCAACCCTCCATGTACTGATTGTACGATACTTGTTCAAACATTGTACTTCCCCTACTGTCTTAGACCAAAGCACAAAATTACATCATCAAATATTAACAAACCAAAAGGAAAGTCCAAATCTGACTTTTCTTAGCAGAAAGTATAAACTACTGAACAACCCGCCTGCTCCACGCCTCTTTTGAATAGAACAACTCTCTTGAGATTACAACACAGGAATATTATGACTTCATTCATCACTCATCACTCCTCCAAACCCTCTTTGAACCTTTCTATAAGAACATCTTTCTACCTCCATAATGAAGCAGAACCATCTCAATTATTAGTAATGGCAGCAACCAGATCATCAAGCCATCAGTTGCTTATTAAGCTGGCTATGGTTCTCGTGGCGGTTCTTCTTCTGTTAATAGAGATGTCTGATGCACATGAGGGTCATGATCATGAACATATGTCTCCATCTCCAAGTATGGTTGTTGGCCAATCTGCTGTTGGAATCGGCTCTTCTCCCAACATTCTTGCTGTCACATTGGTCTGTTCCTCAGCTTTGGCTTTCTTCTTTTCTGGGTTTCACTAACTTCTGTCTTATGATGTGATCATGCGTCTGTGTAATGAATAATAAGACCGGCAGGAGTTGTGTTGTGTTTTGTTGTTTGTCAGATGCTCTGTTGGTTAGGTTTCACCGTAACCTTGTGAATGTATTCCATCTAATAATGTGATATAAGAATCACTAGATCGTATCTTTTGACAATTCTGGATGAGTTCAACCAAAATCTACAGTGTACACACGCTACAATGATCGCTAATTAGACTAAAACCCACCATTCTCAACCAGAATACATACTACAGAAAACATAAAATTAGCAAAAGCAAAACGGGGATCTAGTCATACACCAGCAGAACACATAAAATTTCACGATACAAACCTCTCTAACTAGTATACACCAAAAATTGGGATTTCCACTGCACTCTGACTATTAATATCACAACAGCATCAAAAGCATCATCCCTTCCATTTGGGACTCTACTACTTCATCTCACGACCCGCCGGCATCGTCAAGTCACAGTTCTCAGCCGCAGGCAAATATATCACGAATAATGGGAAAGAACTTTCATAATCTTCATCTGAAGAGTGTTCAGTGTCTATGAGAATGCTTTTTCCGGCCAAGACGCGATGGCTCTCCATTATCCTTGCTCCTTTGATGTAACAGCTTCACAGCAAATGATAAGAGCCCTATGACTGCAATTGGGTAGAAGACCTTATAGGGAGCCAATCCCAACCCAGCTATATATGAATAGAGACCGGCGAGAAGATAGATTGAATCCAATTTAACTTCCTTCCATATCACAAACGAAAGCAAGGAATTGAAGTCGGGATTCGAGCAAAAGACACCATGGAGAACGACGCCGATGCACATGGTTGAATCTAGGAACCATGGGAAGCTATGACCTGTGCCTATTCTCTGCAACCACCAAACGTCAACAATCGAATCAGCAATCATTGTAACAAGTCGCTATATATATTCAGTTTGCGACCAAATGTAGGTAAGGGTAAATATAATGATATTGTTTAGCTGATGCATGGGATTGAATTATGGAAAACTGAAGGCAATTTGGTTCTTTGGCAACGGTGTGGCAGCATCAAACGGAAAACTGACAGCATCAGTTTCCGTAATTAACCGAACTGGTAAACAACCAGGTTTAGGAACCAAGGTTGGTTTCCATTTCCAAGAGAGTAACCGATAACAGTTAATCAATAGCAGCTAAAAATTGGTTTTGGTTTTACCTACTGCTAAGCCAAACTAGTTCACTATTTCTATTCAGGAATAATACTCAGTTGACCCTTCACAGTCTAAGAAAATGAAGATAGATGCAATATTTTACCTGCACCCAAGCCACGAAAGAAGGGACAAACATAAGAGCTGCCATGAGATGCAGAATCAGCAACCCATGTCGGTGATGGAAGATCTCTAATTGCGTGTCACTGAAACTCTTTGAACTGTTTGGACTGTTGGAGCTATTTTCTTCCAACAGTGCAGGATTCTGGTTGACCCCAATTTCATGCTTTGTTGAAGGTGGCCAAGAACTTTCTTTATCTTTGTCCTCATAGCCAAGGAAATCCTTCTTTCGTGTGTGGCTGCTGCGAAACGAAGCTGTCAAAAAACTGCTACAGAACACGATGTCTTAGATGGATTTTCTACATAATAGAGAATGAACATAATAAAACATATTCAAATGGAAGCAAGAGAAGCGGAGTAGTTTAATAATATAAAGTTGAAAAAAATTACCTGCATAAAGCATTGTGACTGCATAGGGCATGAGCTAAGAGGAGGGCGAGTAAACCCAATGATGGGTGAACAAAACATCCCAATGTAATTGCTGTTAACGCAGTGACCAAAGATGGGCTGGCTCTTATTACCCTCATGGCCTGTTTTAAAAGAAATTGAACTAGTATTAGCGTGGTGCCATTGGGAATTTCCAGCAAGAGTAATGGAACCGTCTAAGGCTAAGAATTGATTTGGTTAAACCGAACAGGGTCCAATTATCTATTAGTTGACAACTGCATCTCGCCCAAAAATCATAAATGATATCGAAACTGACTAAAACACGAATCAAGAACACGTTTAGAGTTTAAACATTGAGTCCACTTTCCCTCTTAGTTATCCCAGTTTCAGACTTTCAGTTGATTGAAGACCAACCTAATTCGGTTTCAATTTAACCAACAACCAAAATCGGTTTCAACCACTAGGAACTATATCACAGTCATATAGACAAGGAGGAAGGTTACTTAGCTCTGGTTTTATGGTCTCATTTAAGTAACTGTTGGATGAAGTAAGAGTAAAATTGCACAGGAAGGTTCTGAGAGAGATAGGAAGTTGACCTTAAATGAGAAGACCCTAGCAGAAAGAGTAATAAACCAGCGAAGATACACAAGCTGGAAGTTTTCTTCCCAGTGTTGCCACCTGTAAAGAATTAGTCCTTGTTAGTCATTTGTGCACTAAGTTAACGTATCCCTATATCAATCGACAGATCACCATCAGCAAAGTGCTCAGCAAGAAAAAAAACATACCTTGACTTGAGGAGCAAATGCATGAACGCAACTGCATAGAAGAGAGATTGGGACCCCAGTACCAGTAGGATTACAACCCCATTTGCGAATAGATAGCAAATTATGGACACAGCAACGAAGCTTGCAATTGAAGGAAGAGGCTGTGAATTTAGCATCGAGAGAAATAGTGAAACTAGAATGGGGGTGAAGCCCAAAATCATAAACGGTAGAGGCATCCTTAAGTTGGAAGCCATGGCCGTAAGCACTGAAGGTATAGGCAAATCTAGATCCCATGCATGCACTTGCTGCATTAACGCAAAGAAGATAGCTGCAAAGCAGAAAGCCACCATCTGCAAATAAGAATGTCCAGTTTATGAATTTGAGCATTTCCAACATTAATTTACAGGCATATGCCGAACCTTAAATGTATTCAAAAGAAAAAAAAAAGCAAACACAAAAGAACCATGAATAGTTTCAACTTGCAGGTCTCATCCACAATGGAATATTTTCAATTTTGATCTATGTGAACTTTCAACTCACCTGCGAGCTATACAGAAGCAAAAATCTGCCAGCAGCAGCTGTTTGAGAAGCAGCAAAGTTCAATTTATATGAACAATGAGGATCAACCTTCAAAGAGAAGCATAAATAAGGGCCTTTGCTGATAAACGGGCTAAATTCAGACCTTATCCAGAGAATGTTGCCACTTACCAGTAACAGTATAGAAGTTTTTTCTGATCCTGGAAAGGAACTCAAACTTGCTGGTGATGAGTCAACCGTAACAGTTTCACTATACAAACTAGGGAAGATATGAAGCCCAGATGTGGGATCCCAGGCCACAGCAACAGGTGGAAAACACCGCAATTTGCAAAGATCTGGACACATAAAAGTAAAGCCAGTTTAAGAGGAAACCAAGCAAAAGGAAACAAAAGACAGACTCCAGCACTTCTGTGTGGAGATGGACGTCAAAATAAGATTAGCTTGCGTACTGGTAGTTTCCATATCTCCAGACTCTTCGTCAGGAAGCCCAGACTTCTTTATTCCACATCCAGTAGTTTCTAGAGATAGTGAAGTTGGCAAAAGGCCTAGGCTGACATCAAAGGATAAATTAAAAGCTAGGGGATGATCCTCTTCCAGCACCATATCCTATAAACATGCAAAGTCATCAACCAGAGAAAGTCAGACCTCCAATGCAAGAATTAAATTGGATACTTGCATATTTGAAGTTTCATGGCTTAGAAAGTGGCTATACAATTTTCAGTTCTTCTATGATCACTAACCTTTGAAGAATAGGCAGATAGAAGCATCACGGGCACAGATAACTCTCTTTCTCCCTCCTTCGGATCATAGAACTGCCCAACTGCCATAGAAGCTGGTGGTGGAGGTCGGCCTGAAACAGTCTGAGGATCAGCAATCCATCAAATGTCAATCACTAGTGCAGTTATTTTCACTGTATATTAGGTAACTAAAATTCAGTGCAATTTAAAATGAGTACACAAACAAATTAAAGATCAACAAAGAGAATGTAATTTAAAATACATAGAGCCACATACAAAGCAAATAGGCGGATGCAGACTTGGATAATAGCAAACATACAAAGCAAATAAGCGTATGCAGACTTGGATAATAGCAAACATACAAAGTAAATAGGCGGATGCAGACTTCCCAATACGCTACACACAAGTTCAGAAGAAATCAACAAGAAAAAAGGAAATCGTACCGGACGAGGAGCAATTGAAATCGTCAGGAATCTGAAGCCTCGCATATCTTCGGGAGTTAGACAAAGTAAAGCAGAAGGAGGTGCTTGTTCGGTCTGTCTTCCAGGCTCAGCCTGATACAGATACCGCAAATTTAGTATGTTTATTCATGCAGCTTCAGACACATCATTACCATTATTGGGAGAGCCTTCATGCTTTTCAAGCCAAGATCACATAGTTGAGAAATTTATACAAACAAGGGCAACAGGAAGAACCAGAAAACTAGCAATAAGCTATAAGACATTCATTATTCAAATCAAGATGAATAAAGACCTGTACTGGAGCTGGTCCTGATGGAATCTGCACCAGCTTTGATGTAACCTCAACTATTTTGTCTGAATTTGACTTTCCCTTTTCAGACCACAGGTGAAGTCTCACCCCAGAACACGGAGCAAGATTAGTCACAAACACAAAATGACTCTTCCTGTTTGAGCCCTGCATGAAGTCGCAGGCAACTTCATTGTTCAGAAGGTTCATACATCAAAAAGTGGAACTTGACTAAAGTTTTAGTTAAGCCTCGACATAAACACTACAACCACAGCAACCTAAGTAAAGTTATAATAGCCTCGACATAAACACTACAACCGCAGCAACTTAAGTAAAGTTATAATAGCCTGGACATAAACGCTACAGCGCAGTGTATTCATAGATAAACAATCAGTTTTAAGCAGCTAAAGCTAAGCACTAAGTTCCCGTAATTCCTATAAATTAAGGTGAAAATTATATGATAGCGCCAATTAGTCAAATCTCGCCTCAGGAACGAGAGTTACAAGGAATGTTCTATATTTCATAAATAGATAACTAGACATTTTTTTGTGAGAAATAACAACTATCCAGCAACAAATTTCTTAAGATGACTCAAGATAGTTTCACAAAGCTAACCAATTTATGTATGTCCAACCATCGTCTTCTCCCGTCCATGGCCAAGACAGTCATAGTACTAGTTTGGATATATAGATCCTTCTCCAGACCATCATCATTCCAGACAAGATTGCTGGGGCAACCAGGTAAAGTAGCCACTTGAGAAACTGCACACAGGATAACCAAGGTATCATTGTTCAAATTAAACTTTCAGTTTTTTTAACAGAAATATGCACATGCTAATAGAAGGAATTCCAACTTAAGATTCCAGAAAAGTTTAGTTCCTTGGAGGAACTTCAGAAAAAACCAGACAGTTTTGATCCCTTTGTTTGGTCTCTTTCAAATTTCTTAATGCATTTTGAATTTTCACACTCTAGACTATCGCAATCATAGACAAAAGTAACTTATAAGCTTCAAACTAAGCAGTTGATTAAGTGGGTAGAAAAATACCAGCTTCAGCACTTAGATTTTTGCTTGGATCATGAAGATGTGGCTGACTTGTCCAATGGAGAGCATCAGGTATCCCACTACGAAGCATCCTTGCTAATATGGAAAGCCTTTTCCGAGTATCGGGAAATGGAAGACCTGTTCTTGCATCTATCAAACTGAGGAGTGTGTGTGATACCTAATACAACATGTACCATCAGCGTTGTGGAGGGTCTAAACTCTGAATTCAAGAAGCGTCACTCACTTGTACAACTAATTGGTTGCACCATAGAATAGCCTGATGCTCCATGGATAGCCACACATTTCTCATGCCGGTACTGCTAATCATAAATCCATGAGTCGGAGGCACAATTCCATCCAGGGTCTCTAACTTCGTTCGTACCTGACACAGAAGCAGAAAGATCAATGCCTACAGGAAATCTCCCAGACAAGGAAAAAGAAATGCCCTTTGGACTTGTAAGAAGAAAGAAACTAGAGGGAGAATGAAAAAAAAATATCATGCAATAGTTATGGCTAAAAAATCTCAACAAGAAGAATATGAATTACTCCCACTATAATATCCAAAACATGTCAGATAAGAGACATTTCTCGCCGAAGTAGCACCACGGAGAGCATTCTCATTCATAAATATATAATATGATAGACTAATTATAATCTCCACAGTCCCGTCAAAAAATAATTATCAACTCCACACTGGGAGGTGAAAAGAATAATAAGCCATTACCAACCAGCCATAAACTAATTATAAGTCCTTGCCTCACACAGAAAACCATGATAATATCACTCAACTACCACATATGAAAAGTTAATCATGGAACTGACCTTCTGCTCAAATACAGAAGTCCAAATGTGATAGCAATTTCAGATGCTAATTGCGAAATAAGATTGAGTGGAACTGCTAGTATATAACTCAGAAGCGAACCTGATAATCGTTATAAGCACCAGAGATTGAAACAACAATGACATGGGAGAGCAATGGATCAGACACAAATGGTGCAGTTTGAGTGGTTTGGACCTCATATCCTTTCCTCCATTCATTGTTCACACGAGTAAAGTAGTTGCCCAATGATGGCTGCAAAGCCACTGGAGGTAACCTGGATCAGGTGGTTTGTTCACTGTAAGTTAATAACCTTTGGCACGCATACAGCCAAAGCTATTGCATGAGCCATAAAACTCACTGATGTGGGGTTGAAAGTGTAAGAATAGTCTCAACAGCAGACTTCCTCAGCCGGGGATGGATTACAGCAGCTCTAGCAACAAAACCACCCATGGAATGACCAACTAATATCACACTCTTTGGCACAGTACCAGAAGTGGCAGCACCTTCTTTTTCTCGCACATCATGAGAATGCTTATACTGATCCAAAATCTGAAAATATGAAATTATAGTACGTTCAAAACCAATATTTCTTTGCTAAATAGCATGCATGTCTCAGTGAGATACCTGTTGGGATAAGTTCGAACGAAAAAGGAGAACATAAATGTTAACGACAAACATACAACTTAGCTTATCAGCAAAAAAACTATGGAGAACACATGCCCCCGAAGGTTTTATGTAAAATTTTGGCAGCATGGAATAAAACCCGCAACTATTTTCAAGACAAGATTCACAGAAGAAACACCTACTTCACCTCAAAATCATAATTTGCGGATTCCCTCAATAAAGTCACTCGGCAAAAAAAATCCAATTTTCAGATTCGTGTGCATACACCTCAATAATATTAAACAATCATGACAAAAGCTGCAATACCTTGTGAATGGCATACACAACATATTCAGTGTGTTCTTCAAGTATCTGGCCATCCATGGCAGAATGTTCACCTTCAAGATCCACTGCAAACCAATCTATCTTACTACTGTACTGGCCGGGCAATTGAAAGTCAGCCGAATGCATGTCCATGCCTCCCTCCTCGGGAGTTAAACTTGCCTCATGAAGAAATGTCCTTTCTAGCGGACCTCCTTGGTATGCCCTCTCACATTCAGCAGCCAAAGACCTTACCTACATGAAATAATCAGCCACATTGTAAACAGTGAGAAAGGTAAATCTCGTTCAATAAAGAACTTGAACTCAATGGAGAGAACCTCCAAAGTCAACTGAAATAACATAAAATAAAAAATCTGAAGGATCGCATTAATATAATTGCATCAGAATCCAACACCAAGCTTACTCAGCTAACACTCAGCTAATACAAGCCTTACTCTCTCCAAAAAACTGAAATGCTGCAAACTATCTTGACAGCAAACTGAGTTATTCGTACAAAAATTTCGGCTTTCTTAAGTTGGTAAACTTTCAAATTCGAGGGCTACTCATCCGAACTACAATGTCCAAAACGAATCCGCAAATTGTATCAGCTTCGTAACCACAGATCAATGTAGATTCTAACGAGATCACTGCAAGTGAGACAGGGAGAGGATAAGAAGAGAAAGGAAAGCATTGCCTGTTTGAAGCTGCCACCATTTCCAGGGATAAAAAGAACAGGAACGCCACTAAGCTGCTTGAGATGCTCCTCGAAATCGATCTTCTTCCAACCTTCATGGTAAAGGTGCAACCCATACTTACCACCGGAAGTAGCAGCAGCATCACCATTCACGGTGGTCGAAATCGGAATGTAAGTTGGATACATGTAAGTCATAGCACATCCATTGGAGATTGGCTTCAACAGCCCGTACAAACCAAGAAGAGAAATCGACAGAGCTAACACAACTGGAACCGCCACCCTAAGTTTGGCCTTGAATCCTTGCATGTTTGCTTTCGGATCAAAGCTCCAGATGAATTTTTCGAACCTAAACGATTTCGAAATGACCCACTAGCTTTAAGATCTGAATCTAGCTACCGGAGAGCCGACAATCAGCGAGGCCAGGTATGATGCCAATTTTGATGGCGTACTAGAAGAGTAACTAAAGAGTTGTAGAGACTGTGGACTGGGTGCAAATTCCCGGAGCGACACCGGCGAGTTGCTATGGAAGTGCCGGCGATGAAGACTAGAGAGAGATCGGGATGAGTACAGTGTGAGCTTGAGAAAAACTTGGTTCAGTGAAGACGAAGAAGCTTGGGAAAATGGCGCCCACAGTGTTTGGGCTCCAACTATAATTGGGCCGATAGTTTATGTTTGTAGCCCATGTTTATCGTCGCCGCCTAGGGTTTAAAAAGAGGCAGTGGGAGCCGCCGGCGGTTGCTCAGTCTTCACCTTCATCATCGCCGGCTACTCGAAATCAAATAGGAGATATGGCGGAGGCGGCGATTCTCAGCTACTTGGCGACGCACGAAGAAATCGCCGATTCTGGCCAGTTCGCTGCAGAGAGTGGGATCGACCATTCTGAGATGGTCAACGTGATCAAGAGTCTTCACGGTTTTCTCTATGTTGTTGCTAATGTACGTTACATTTCTCTGGTCGAATTTTACAGTGACAAGAAATTAATCCATCTAGTCTGTTGGTGTGCTTCTTTGAAGAGAATTGGAGGGTGTAGGAATTGAACTGAATTTTAATATTTTGCCCTCTTGGGGAAATGAAGTAGTCACATCTTCAAATGAGTGTAGACCAGGAAGTAATTCATCAAATGGCTACATGTTTCCAGTATTCCTGTACTCAATAGTTAATCTTAATGTGGTAAAGATGAGATTTTCCCTGGTATTTTCCTTCAATTGATATAGTTCAGTTCGATTGCATCAAAGTTTGGAGGTTCTTTGAGACACTGCTGAATTAGTTTTCATATCGATGCTTCAGGACATAAAAAAGGAGACCTGGGTTCTTACTGATGAAGGTAAGAAGTATGCTGCGGAAGGCGCGCCTGAAGTTCAACTGTTCTTGGCTGTACCCTCAGAAGGTAGCATCTCAAAAGATGAACTGCAGGTTATTAATCGTTTCTCTGGTCTTTTTCCTTTCACCTTTTGTCATAGTGCACTAAGTGAATTAACAGCTTTGATGAACCTGGATTTTTTGTATGCAATATAAATAAAATTGGTGACCTTTATTTTTTTAGCATGGGAGTTCAAATTGTTGATCGGTTGTCCACTTGTTCCTTATATTAGTATTCAGAGTAGGTTTCTTATTTCAAGCAATTCGCAAGCTTACTGACATTTTGTTGTAACAACTCGCCAGAAAAAGCTTGACCCTGCAGTTTTCAAAATTGGGTGCAACCAGGCTGGGAAGAACAAATGGGTGGAAATGGGAAAGCACGTTTCTAGAAAGGTATCTATTATCTAAAATTTTCTCAGCCACTCTTTTTTTTCAAAACCAAGAAACGAATGAATTACATGCTGAAAGATATGTTCCATGGTTTATTCATTTTATAATAATGGGAAAAGGCGGCAGAGGAAGAACTGTTCAGAATGGAATCACCTACTCAAAAGCTGACAGTGGATTACCTGAATAACCTAAGCAAGAGTTACTTGAAATTTAGTTGGTTGTTCCATATTTTCCCAATTCCGTTGTCTGTTTCACTTCGAGTCAGGTAGCACAAGTGGAAGACAAGGTGAAAGATCATCTTTTAAAGATACAAGAGGGACAGGTTTGCAGTTCTCTTTCATCTCAATACCCATCTTATCGATAATGATATATTGGTTTCAATTTATGTGACGTTTTCTGTATCCCTTAGAAAGGAGAAACTTGCTCATGATTGGTTGATATTAGCGAGTAGATTATAGAAGTATTGTGTTTCTTGTCCTATTACTTGGCCAATGCGTTCTACAATACTCTTTATGGGTCACATTTATACCCTGCCCTTTTTTCTGAAAAAACTGGGTACAATAATTAGAGTGCTTCTGCAACCATAGGGCTGCGGATCGATGTTGCTGTTGCATCGGAGTAAAATTAGTTAAATGAAAATGCTTATGTATTAGGTTAAGAATTAATAGCATTGTTGGGAACTGGGGTCATCCAATATCTCCATTTTGAACCTTGTTAGATCCAAAGTCATGGCTTTGTTGAACCTCATCTGGTTTTAGTTTCCTCATTAAAATTAGAGACCTCGCTTTGGTTTTCATTGTCTACCTGGTCCTGTGTATGCTGATCTATAATTGATTTTATAACTCTGGATTTTCAGGTCATTGGCAAAGATGATATCAACCCTCTGAAAGCAAGGAAGCTAATTGTTTTACAGTATCGCTCTCATCCTGTATTCTAGTTGAACTGTCTTATTTTTGGGGTTCCTTATGTGGTGCTGTAAAGCTCAAGTTTCGTTTAATTAGTGGTGCTTACTACAAAAAATGCTCTTGTTATAGAACATGGAAGGGCTACTCTGTCACTAAGGGTCCTAGTTATGCTCCTCAAAGAAAGAAAGCTGCAACTGATTTGACCCGAGAAAATCTGCAGAGGTATTCACTTCTCTATCTTTGGATAGACGTGGCAGTGACTTGGCTGCCATTTGCAACTGATTTAGGAAACTAAAGTTTCATAGATGTGTGAATTACACAGGTGTCATTTAGCTTTTCATGACTTCTTTCTGCGTACATGTTGAAATTGTTTTTCTTCCTCCTACCGCCTAATGTAGAGAATTATTCATCTGTCATCTTAAAAGCGTGTTCTTACACGAAGATCTTATCATTTGTGCCTGTAAAGAAATAACCATATTTTGACTGTAGTGTCTATGCATGATACTGTTTATGGCTTTTATTTTTCTCATTTCCTTGGCTCATCTCACTTGGATCAGAAAGCTGATTAAAATTGTGATTCTTTCCTATCAGAAAAGACAGATAGCATCTGATATGATTGATTTCATCTTCTTGCGCTTGAGTAGTTAAATCAATCACAAAGAAACATTAGCTAGTCATATATATTTTTCTTGTTATATCCCGGTAGCTAGTAATTCTTGTTCCTCTAATATCCATAGCTTGTTGCTTATGCGTCACAGCAACTTTAGGTTATTCATTGCAATTTTATTCAGCTGTTTATTTATTCTGGTTTAATGAGAAAATCAAAATATTTTAGGGGAGACTGGAAGGACTTGGAGTTCAAAGAGTACAACTTCAGTGCTAAAGGTCCGCCTTCTGATGGTGGCCATCTTCACCCACTTATGAAGGTAAGAATAGTTTGTTTCCAACAATTTTCTTAGTTTTTTCTTTGTTGTATTCTCAATCTTGTCAGATGCCTGCTTTTCCATGATCTCTGTAGTATATCTGACTAAGGACTTTTAAATACACTCAACCGTCTATCTGTCTGAACCCCGATAAACCTATACACACTTTTATTCTGAAGGTTTTTTCCTCTATCTCTAGGTCAAAGAACAAATAAAGGGTATTTTCCAAATGATGAAGTGAGTATTGTCCTTCTCGTGCTGTTGCTTGTCAATCTTGCCTTGTTCATCTCTCACTTCTACTGTCCTTCTCCTGTATGCAGCTTCGAGGAAATGCCAACAAATAGATTCGTTGAGAGCAGGTTCCTGCCCTTTCCATCCCTTCTCGTTAACTCTACACGTCACCATCTGTTAATTATTTTCTATTATTGGGTTTGAATTTCACTTGATCAAGTCTGCTGCCTATCTTGAGAGAGTGGAAGAACTTATAGCTAAGATCTTATTTACTAGTATTAACTGTGAGTCAAATCAATTAAGGAACGAATTCTTAGATTGTTCAGCTCATGAAGTTCTTTTAATTGTCGTGGTGCTATTTTCCTTCAGTCTACACGTTTTTTTGCAGCTTCTGGAACTTCGATGCCCTCTTCCAGCCACAGCAACATCCTGCCCGTGATTCTCATGATACATTCTTCCTGAAAGGTCCGTGGCTGTCTACTGTTGATTTTGCGTCATCTCTTCTCTTTTGACAGTCTGATATATTCTTCTATAGTTCCTGCGACAACAAGAGAGCTTCCTGAAGATTATGTTCAGCGAGTGAAGGATGTCCATGAGTCTGGTGGATATGGCTCACGAGGGTATGAATCTGATTTGGTTGCTTTTCCTAGTGTAAAATCAAATGTAACCTTAAGACGCTTCTTCTTATCTGCGGGCCAGATATACATATGAGTGGAAAAGAGAAGAAGCTAACAAGAACCTTTTGCGCACTCATACCACGGCAATCTCTTCCAGAATGCTTTATCAATTAGCACAGGTTCATTCATCTGGCTCCCTTTTGTGAGGTTTTACATTGCATAGTTATCATATTGTTTATTTACTTGTTTTATGTTCTATTCATATTTCCAGGAAGCTAAACAGAAAACCTTTACCCCTAAAAAGTTGTTCTCGATAGACCGTGTTTTCAGAAATGAAGCAGTAGACCGTACACATCTTGCCGAGTTCCACCAGATAGAAGGTACGTCGTCGCAATTTGTAATACGAAAGAGGTTATTTTTCACATAATTCTGTCCTACTCAATTTGTAATAATTGGTCCTATATTTATGTCCTTCCATGGTTCCAGATTACAACATCCAAACTGTTGAAAAATATTATATTTTCCTTATTAGTATAGGAATAAGTTTCAATATTTTTCCTTATTAGTATAGGAATAGTAATAAGAGTTTTCCTAGTTGAGGAAGGATTCTCCTATCCTAACTCTATATAAACCCATGTACCCCTTATGTAATCTCATATATCATAATACCATTGAAAACTTCCTCTCATAAATTCAATATGGTATCAGAGCCGCCGGCTATATCTTCCGCTGTCGTCGGTGTTAATCTCACCGTTGGTTCATCATGACCACGGACGACGAGATTGTTTCACCTTCTTCCTTTCCTAAACACTCGTCTTCTTCCACCATTCATCTTTCTTCCGTCGTCTCCGAAATTGAGATGGCAACCAACAACAACAACAACAATTTCGGATCGAACCGGGCTCGGAGGAGTTTCCATTAGGAAATTCAATGGTAACAACTACCTCCAATGGTCTCGCTCGATCGATGTTCATCACTGGGAAACAAAAAGGGGAATATCTTACTGGTATTGCAAGCAAACCAGAAGAATCCGACTCAGCTGCCTTCACCAAGTGGGACAATGATGACAATCAAGTTCGGTTCTGGCTTATCTCAACGATGGAACCAGATATCGGCGACAACTATCTTCTACATCAATCCGCAAAGGAGCTTTGGGATGATGTGAAAGAAACCTACTCCACGCAAGACAACTCATCCGCTTTTGTTCGAAATTGAGTCCGTACTCTACAATTTCAAGCAAGGTAACTTGAGTGCAACGGAGTACTACAATCGGCCGGTGCGAACCCGGCTTCAACTTGATTTGTATGAAGCTCGGACGTGGGATACTCCGAATGATGCAAAAACATTCCGACATTCATGGACAAGAAGAGGACAGCTTAACCGCTTCTTGGACTAAATCAAGACCTAGACGCCGTGAAAAGCAGGGTTATGGGAACGAAACCCTTTCCAAGTGTGAAGGAGGCGTTTGCTGAGGTTTTGAGAGAAGAAGGTCGGCGTCATCTGATGGTTACAGAGACGAAGACAACCTCTGAACCCAGCAGTTCAGCCCTGAAAACTGAGACCTCAACCACGGCTCTCTTTGTTAAGCACAACCATGATAAAGGGAAACAGAATCCTACTTCAGCTGCCTCTTCAAAATGGTGTGATCTCTGTCAACGACCCTTTCATACGAAAGAGGAGTGCTTTGGGAAATAGTTGGTGGACCACAAGGATGGAGACCCGATCGAACTTGAATAAGCGAAGTCTCGTGCGAACGCAACTCGCCACCAAAATCGATGATACGACACGGCTTTTCAGCCGGTCGGTTGGAGACTCGAAGAAAATGTTTGCACAAGTCATGAATACCGAGAAAGCCGACCCCAAGAAATCTTACATGTCTAGTATGTTCGACAAAAAAGGTACTTCGACCGTTTACACTTCTAGTCAAAATTCTCGAATATTTGGATCCTTGATTCCGAGCTACGTACAATATGACCGGTTGTAAGGAGTTGATAGAACACTTAAAACCTTACCCTAGAACCTCGGTGTCCGGATTGCCGATGGATCAATAGCACCGGTGGAAGGAATAGGCATTGTTAGGGTTACTAAGGATCTTACTCTATGTCCAAGACTTTATGTGCCTAAACTTGACCGCAATCTTCTCTCTATTCATCAAGTAACACATGATCTTCGGTGTGAAGCTAAGTTTCGCTCTCCCGATTGTGTGTTACGGAGGTGAAGACCGGGAAAATGCTTGGAAGTGGTGAAATGCGTAATGGTCTCTACTTGTTAAGGGAACTCGGGATGAGGCTAGTTCCAAGTAAAGCCCATAGTAGTATTAGTGCTAATGTTGTTTCTAGTATTGAACACATTGAGAATGAAGCCATGTTATGGCACTTCCGTCTTGGTCATCCCGCTTTACTTATCTTGAAAAGTTGCTACCCGCACTATTTCGAATAAAGGTTCAAAGGATTTGAGATGTGATGTGTGTCAACTTGCGAAGCATACGCGTTCTTCCTATCCTAGAATCGGCTATCGACCTACCACACCTCTTAGTGTAGTTCATAGCGATATCTGGGGACCTATGAAAGTCAAGAACATCAATGGGGCTCGTTGGTTCATAACATTTATTGATGATCACACAAGGATGACGTGGACTTTCTTAATGAAAGAAAAGTCCGAAACGGTCCGCATTTTTCAGCTATTTCACAAAATGGTAGCTACCCAATTTCGGACTCACATCAAGGTTCGAAACCGACAATGCCCACGATTACTTCAACAAAGATCTCGGCTCTTTTCTACACCTTCATGGCATCATTCATGCAAGTTCGTGCGTCGACACCCCTCAACAAAACGGCATTGCCGAACGCAAGAATAGACACTTACTCGATGTTGCTCGCTCACTCATGTTTACACACAATGTTCCGAAGCATTTGTGGGGAGAGGCTGTTCTAACAGCCACATACCTAATCAATCGCATGCCCAGTAGGGTCTTGGACTTCAAGATTCCTCGACATGTTCTTCTGCGCATTTTCCCCATCTTGCCGGTTTCTCGGTCGATCTTCCTCCTCGAGTATTTGGTTGCACGGTTTTCATTCACAACTCGGCACCCAACCGCTCCAAGTTAGATCCGCGCGCCTTGAAATGCGTGTTTATAGGCTACTCTTCAACCCAGAAGGGCTATAGGTGCTACCATCCTCCGACCAAACGAGTTTACACCACTCGGGATGCTACCTTTTTTGAATCACGGACCTACTTTCCTACCACCGTGATTCGGGGGGAGCAAACAAATAATGATGACAGTCATACCCTCGTGGATACGATTTGTTTAGAGGAAGAGGACACTCCATCCGAAGTTGTGAGTCGAGGGAGCTCCCAACCGATGTTGTAAGTCGGGGGAGTCTCAAATGTCATCGGCGAAATCATTAGAAAAACCTCTTCTTGTTTATCAAAGAAGAAAGAATATTGTGATTGAAGATGATACTCTTGAGACGAGAAAATAGTGGAGGGGGAGTTACGAATGCCGATCGAGAAGTGATAGTTGAAGAGATTGAAGAAGAGGGTGATGATTTGAGTGATCTAGAGGTTCCTATTGCTCTAAGGAAAGGTATAAGAAATTGCACAAAATATCCGATTGCTCGACAAATCAGCTATGATGGTCTTAGCAATTCTCACAGCATTTATTATATCCGCTTCGACGAGGAACAAATACCTAAGAATATTGAAGAAGCTATGAAACATCCAAAATGGAGAAGTGCCTGTCATGGAGGAGTTACGAGCTTTGGAGAAAAATAATACGTGGGACATTGTCTCCCTTCCGAATGGAAAGAACACGCTTGATTGTAAGTGGATCTTCACCATTAAATATAGAGCGGACGGATCGATTGAAAGATATAAAGCTAGCCGGGTGGCTAGAGGTTTCACCCAAGCATACGGCGTGGATTATGATGAAACCTTTGCACCGGTGGCAAAGCTCAACAAGATAAGGGTGTTGTTTTCTCCGGCGCAAGAAACCCGGATCGGCCGTTACATCAACTTGATGTGAAGAATGCCTTTCTTAACGGAGAACTTGAAGAAGAGGTCTATATGGTGTTTCCTCCGGAGTGAAAAATCCGAGAGAAGGGGAAGTTTGTAAGCTTCGCAAGGCCTTGTATGGGTTGAAACAATCTCCTCGAGCCCGGTTTGACGATTTACCAAGGCCGTGAAGCAAGGAGGATACTACCAATGTCGACCGATCACACCTTATTTGTGAAGCACTCACCTACGGGAAGATCTCCATCCTCATTGTGTACGTGGATGATATTATAATCACCGGAGACGATGTAGAAGAAATTAAGAGACTCAAGGATCAACTCGGCAAAAGAGTTCGAACTCAAAGACTTGGGAAACCTTAAATACTTTCTAGGAATGGAAGTTTCGAGATCTCGAAAGGTATCGTAATCTCTCAACGAAAATATGTTTTGGACTTACTAAAGGAAGTGGGAATGCTTGATCGTAAGCCTATCGACACTCCCATGGAGTCGAATAAAACTCTTAGCGAGGAGGAGGATATTCCTGCAGTTGAAAAAGGTCGGTATCAACGATTGGTTGGGAAACTGATTTATTTAGCTCACACTCGACCCGATATAGCTTTTGCAGTTGGGATTGTCAGCCATCACATGCACTGTCCTAATGAAGAACATATGGGAATGGTTTACGAGAATCCTAAGGTACTTGAAGAGTTCACTCCGGAAAGGGAATCTATTTCAAGAGAACTCGCTCAACGGGGAATTACCGTCTATACCGATGCAAGTTGGGCTGGTGAACTCACAGATCGAAGGTCTACAACTGGTTATTGTAGTTATGTCTGGGGAAATCTTGTGACATGGCGAAGTAAGAAACAAAAGGTTGTGGCTAGAAGCAGCGCAGAGGCCGAGTATCGAGCTCTCGCACTTGGAATATGTGAGAGTATCTGGTTGAAGCGCATCATGAATGAGCTGAAGATTGAGATCGATGGTCCTATCCAGTTTCTGTGATAGCCAAGCAAAGAATCAGCATAGTCCGCAACCCCGTTCATCATGATCGAACTAAACATGTGGAGGTAGATCGTCATTTTATAACTGAAAATGTTAGTTCGGTGTGGTTCGAGTGGAATATGTTCCTACGAAGCAACGGAGATCATGCGGATGTTTTTACGAAGCCTCTTTCAAGAGATGTGTTTGACCACTTACTGTCCAAGCTTGGGTTAATTAATATCTACACCAAGCTTGAGGGGGAGTGTTGAAAAATATTATATTTTCCTTATTAGTATAGGAATAAGTTTCAATATTTTTCCTTATTAGTATAGGAATAGTAATAAGAGTTTTCCTAGTTGAGGAAGGATTCTCCTATCCTAACTCTATATAAACCCATGTACCCCTTATGTAATCTCATATATCATAATACCATTGAAAACTTCCTCTCATAAATTCAATACAAACAAAGTATTTCAATGCCTTTTCTCTCACTTAAACAAGTCTTCGTATGATGGGGGTGGTTCTTTTAGTTAGAAAGTGACTTGTATGATGGATGTTGACTTTCTAGTTTATTATAACTGTCCAATTTATCTTATCATGTCTCCTCTTTTTATTTTTTTCAGGTCTAGTGTGCGATCGAGGGCTTACACTAAGCCATTTGATAGGAGTATTGGAAGACTTCTTTGCACGTCTAGGTAATAATGATTGGACTTGCTCAACCTTTTTCAGACACTCCCAGGACAAAATAACTGGTTATTATACCATTGATTAGGAGTAGGGGTGACGTGCATCTTGCTGATGTGTAGCTTGAGATGATATTATTTATAGCATGCAAGTTGATTAGCTATGAAGACATTGTTTGAGCAAATGGTGTATGATGCAATGCACAATTGTTGGCTTCTTATCGTATTCTTGTTTTGGTCCAGGAATGTCAAAACTACGCTTCAAGCCAGCTTACAACCCATATACTGAGCCAAGCATGGAGATATTCAGGTAAATAGATACTGCAGCGATCTCTTACTTTTCATACCAGGTGATAGATAAGAATTGTTCTAACAATGAATTGGACATTGAGCAGTTATCATGAAGGATTCAAGAAGTGGGTGGAGATTGGAAATTCAGGAATGTTCAGGCCGGAAATGCTTCGTCCGATGGGATTCCCAGAAGATATTAACGTCATTGCATGGGGGCTTTCACTTGAAAGGTAAATGCAGTGGCTTTCTCAATCTTGAAATTAACATTGATCTGGTGATCTGATCTAATATCTGTTTTGGATTTTGTTGGGGGGGAACAGGCCAACGATGATATTGTATGGTTACGATAACATCAGAGATCTGTTCGGGCACAAGGTGGATCTTGGTCTCATGAAGAAGAATCCTTTGTGTCTCATTGGAATTAAATAGAGAGATTTATCAAACTCTGCCTCATTTGTCTATTTGTTGTTCCTTCTATTATATTATACATTTGTCTCATAACTTCTGAATGAACGGGTTGGAATATTTTGGTTCAGTTTAATAGTTGTAACGGAAACAAACTTGTGGATATTTCTGTTCCGGTAAAAGATTGACTCCGCGGGTCAGGTTGTAGATGGTCAGGCTGGTGTTTTCAACTGGTATTCTGCTCTTGTTGTCGAATGTCGAACAATCCTGGAAGCTTACCTGATTTTCTGTTTGTGATCAATGACCGACCAGCATTCTATCCGATTCCAAAGTCGCGATCTCAGCTGTCTCGAACCCGCCTGTTTCTTGGCTTTGGGTCTGCTAAGTACGTACACCCATATTTCCCTGAAGTTCTCTCCTCGGTCCGTTATTCGTAATGCTGATTGGTTAGCTAGGGGAAGCTAGGAATGGCTCTCTAACCCCGGGTTGTCTCAACTTGCTTTTGGGAGTCAGGTAGCCGTTTACAGGTCTCGTAAAAAAACAGTAAGGAAATGAAAGAAAGACAATAACAGTGCTTATATGTTAGTAGTGTTGGTCTCGAACCGGAACCTCCAGATGGACTGCACTAATCAAAGGGGGTTACCATATCTTATCCGTCCAAAATCAGTCGATTTGCGAGTACCCTGATACCGGCTTAAGAAAAGTATGGTGAACTTGGATATTGTCTGTCAAACTTGGTGCAACTTCAGGCAGGTTTTCAGTTGCGAACCCAGCAGCCAATTGTTACAACTTAACCAAGAGACGAGATATCAAGTGAAATGAAAAATGACGGGGGAGGGGGGGCGAAAAGTTTGAACACAATTAATTAATAAGTGAAGACTACACCCTCAGTGATGTTTTCCGCTCATCCAACCCAGCTGCTTAGTCTGTTGTATAATCCTCAATAAGATAAACAAAACTCACTAAGGTGTAGAAAACATACAACAACACCACCTAACTTACGACAGTAACTTCCAATGCTAAAACAGAAATTGTTACTTAAAACTGGGATTAAATTTCTTCAACCCGGAGAAAGGCCATCGTCCATCAACTCCAGCATCCATCATCTTGAATACGGATGATACCTACCAGCACCGGCAGGAGGACCGCCACCATATCCACCACTCCCACCGTATCCACCTCTACTTCCATAACCTCCACCGGGACCACCAGCACCGCCTCCATAGCCACCAGCACCGCCACCACCATAGCCACCACCAAGGCCAGTTTCGTAGCTGCTTCCGTAGCCACCACCGGGGGCACCACCATATCCGCCACCATAGCTGTCAGCAGGGCCACCATAACCTCCACCCATGTCATACCCTCTGCTATAACCTCCGCCGCCTCCTCCTCCATAGCGTCCTGAATACCCAACAGATAGCTCTCCTCTATAAGGCCCTATACCACTTCCACCTGCACCACCACCGTATCCTCCATATCCTCCTCCTCCGCCTCCATATTCACCAGCGCCATATCCACCATACGAACTCATTCTACTGCTTCCATAAGCACCACCTGATCTGTATAAGCTGCCGCCACCACCGCCGCCATAGGTATACCCTCCTGGCCCGTCGTAAATATCATTGAATCCACCACGAGACGGTGGCCTTGAATCATTGTAACGTTTGAATGAAGGTGTTGGCGGATTAGGCTTCTTTGGTTCTGCCTTCTTGATCTCAACCTGCGGAATAATAAAACAAACAATAGGGTTACTTGATTGCAAAGCACCGCCTATACATATCATCCAACTTCACGTTCCAAGGAGGACTCAAAGGCCCATCTTCATTTATCACCATAACAGAAAGCAATTTGATAGACGTGCATCTTTGTAGTGCATAATTCATAAGGGTACTCATATCACACGTGTGGCAGTGGGGGAAGTTATTTGAGTCAGATGGTCTAAAGTTGTATACCCCTCATTTCAGTACAAAAGCAACACTAGTATGCAAATCATGATAAAAGATAAGACCGCAGCAATAACAAACATCAACTTCAAAGAACCACAAAATAAATTGAAGAGAAGTCATTACAGCTGCAATCTACCTTCTGGATTACAACAAACGAGAATAACATTATTGATGTTTTCCACAGAAAATAGCAGTAGCTTATAATCATTACTATTCAACAATCTGTAGAAGATAAGAGGACTCTTTTCAAGATTCAAACGTAGATTTATGAAACTACAGACAACAAATGTTATTATATCACCCACATGATTGATCAGTTCTTCAACTATGCGTCTAATATATATTCCAAGAACAGTTATAAAAGAAAAACTGGTACAAACGAGATATAAGCTCACCTGAGTTCCAGCAAATTCAATTCGATTTCCCTTTGTAAGTAGGTCATCAACTGCATCTTCTTCTTCAAAGGTAACAAACCCAAAGCCACGAGAGCGATTAGTTGAATGGTCCCTCAAGATCTGGTGCTCCATAACACTTCCAAATTGTGCAAAGAATTCTTTCAGCTCATCTGCCCATTGCAGTAGAAGGATTGTTAGTTAATCTTATAACTAATCAATTAAAGCAACTAGCTAAAAGGCTTCATTTCTAGCCACAAGATTTTTAACGAGTACAACTAGCTCAAACCCATTTGGTGCTAACTTAGCTAAACATTTCATTACCATCCTTAACTGATGAAGGAATTCCAACAGCAGCAAGATTCTAACTCTATATTACCACTAGGTGATAACCCATTGGTTCTAGATAACTAAAATAAATAAATTACCATCAGTGACTGCTGAAGGAATTCCACCAACAAAAATTTTCTTTGTCCTGAAATCCTTAGACCCAGCGGCTCCCCTAGGTATAGTTCGCTTAATTTCCACCTAAAGATCCGAAAAGGCAAAGGAGGATCAGCACGAAGAAGCAAAAAATGAAGGAGCTATGCTTAACTTATATGAAGAAGACTAAACAACATAATCTAACATTACACCAATAACTCAGCCCTACTTGTTTATCCTTAATAATATGTGTGTCCTGAATGACTTGATCAACAACAGAAGGGTCTGCATAGGTGATGAACCCAAATCCACGTGGTTGACCGGTTTTTCGGTCCTTCATAATGACAGAATCCGTAATTTCACCATATTTACCAAAATGCTCGATAAACTCAGCTACATTGACATGGAAAAAATCAGAGAAAGGGGGTTTAAGAGAACTAATCAGAAATAGGCTAAACACCACTAAAAAGGTGTGGACTTAATAATACTAATTCACCGAAGCAGATGAAACTAACTAACCAGTCGTAGTATCTCTTGATAAACCACCAATGAAAATCTTTCTGCAACCAATACGGAAAAAAAACCATCTGAGTCATAACTACGAACCCTAAATCTCAAGTACCGTCTAAAAGATACCTCGAAAAAGGCAAAATCCATCGACAACTCTTCTTCTACCGCATTCAGGGAAACGAATCAACTCCGAAAATTAAAATAAAATCGGAAGGGACAGAGAGATACCCGGGACTGGCTCCATCTCCAGTGTGAGAAAGAGACCTGTCGTCATCGTTGTTGTGGTGGTTGTTGGATTGACGGCCGCCGTCAGCTTCTCCGCCTGGGAGCTCCTCGTTGTTGACGTGAGGGTCCATGACAGAGCGGCAACAGGAAATTGGAGCTTAGAAGGAGGTGGCGACAGAAGGAGTCCGGTGACGGCGACGGATGTAAATAGGTGATAGGGGTATGGCGAGCCTATGGAGAAGAGAGAGAGAGTGCAAACCCTAGGCGGAGGGAGGAAATAACAGCAAGCAGCGGTCGAGGACTCGCAGATACTAAAGAGCTTCGAGCTTTCTGGGTGTTAGCTTCGTATTTAATAAAATGGACCGAACCAAAACAAGTTTCACTAATTTATACGTTTTATATTAATTAATTGGCTCTTCGATGAAAACTAATTTCTTTATAATCAGCAAAGATTTGGTTTAATTAAAAAATAATTAATTTTGTGTATTTTCAAATTATAATTTCTCTACATTATTATTATATTATTTCATATTATCTTTGTCTTTATGGATTTATAACTCCATTTTTAAGAAAGGATGCTAATCTAGTCTTTTAAGTGAATAAGAAATTTTATATTTTTACTCAAAATCCAACCAAATGAGTATTGTTTTAAATGCCTAACGATTTACCAAATAATTATATTTTGTACCAACGTATCCGAATAAACCAATTAAGATTTTTATGTGTTCAATGTGATACATATCTGCAACTTTGATGATTAAATTGGCATTTCACCTCTTTGTTCGGGCACGTGGTCGTCCATCGAGAGTCTCGCACTCGTCGCACTTCTCAGTTCTCACACCGGCGTCATATACCTTGAGCTCCCACTTGGAATCTAGTCGTCCATGGCTGCAGAGATCGGAGCCTAAGCTTTTCGTCGATTTGAGAAGTTCAAATAAAATTTACGGTAATGACAGACACGGAGAAGGAGGTTGCAGCTGCGACTCCTGAATGGAAGCCGAAGCCGAGACCGATTGTGCGCCTTGGGATCTTCCTTATCTCGCACAGCCTCCTTTTCAGGTACTACTCTCCGTTAAGTTCTTCCATTGCTCGGTGGATCGTATTTGCTGCTCTGTTGAACCGAATTTGAATGTTTGAATTATTAAATTTTGTTCGTTCTTGTTGGTTGAGGGATTTCAAGTGTTGTTTGCTGTACGGCTGGAGTTCTAGCGCTCTTTCTGCTTCCTATGCTTGCCAAGACCACTTACATTTCCGAAAATGCGCTCATGCCAGGTCTGGTCCAAAACTTAATTCTCTTAGTTTAACTTGGAACTTTGGTTGGTAGTAACATTCTGTTTCAATTGTGTAACAATTGGTTGTAAATTTCTCTTCCTGGTGATTATGAAGGTTCGGCGAGTAGCATGCTGTCTAATCATGATATTTCGGAAGCGAATCAATTGGCTATGGATTTAACTGGTTTAGATTCAGCTGCTGCGGATGCAGGCATGTATGTGAGAGACTTACTTTCATGTTATTGTTCATCAGTTTGAACCATTACAGAGAAGGGAAGTTTATAGTTTTCATTTTGACTTTAACATTTTTCTGCAGAGGAAGTAGAAGGGTACTTTCAAAATACTTATCAGACTTGGGAGTTGAAGTCGGTTATCATAAGTTCCAATCTCATCAGAATCAGTTACATCCTCTGCACTTCTTCTCCAGCCCTGATTCTGGGCTATTGCAAGAGAATGGAAGCTGTTCTTCATATGGCATGAATGTCGTTGGAATAGTAAGGGCACCACAAGGCGATGGTAAAGAGGCTATTGTGTTGGTGACTCCATACAATTTCGGAAAGAGCGATTCAACTGAAGCTTTATCTGTTAGCATTGGATATGCAGTATTTTCATTGCTCAGTCGAGTTACGTGGCTGGCCAAAGATATTATTTGGCTCGTTGCAGATTCGCAGTATGGAGAACATGCCCCTGTTGCTTCTTGGCTTAAGGACTATCACATACCCACGTTTTCTAGTTTAGCTGCTCAGAATGCTGGTTCATGTTCTAACGCAAGTATTCTTAATGTAGTAAATGAAGAATCTCTTGGTCTAACAGGGATATCTGCTGGGTTTAGACGTGCTGGGACTATGGCCGCTGCTCTGGTCATAAAAGTCACTGAGGGAAAAGATCAGTTTGAAGACACTCTCGGTGTCTATGCTGAGGCTTCCAATGGGCAGATGCCAAATCTAGATCTTATCAATATTGTGAATTATTTAGCTGTACACAGACAAGGGTTGCGTGTGAAAGTTCAGAAATTCCTGTCTCTTCTTGAATGGAAATTGCTTAGGGTGTTGGGAAATACTTTTAACGTCATTGGAAATGTTGCTGGAAGCTTAAATCCAGAATGGAAATTTGGTATTCCTACGACAGATTACATTGAGGGCGCAGCAACGCTTGCAAGTTCCTTATATCACCAGGTTATTTTTATTCATTGTACCATTCATTTTTAAAGGCATCACTTAGTATGACATTAAACTTGAATTACTTTGTCCTACAACAATTATGAGAAGCCAACCAAATAACCATCGAAGAGGGCTTCTTTTTGTAAATTTCTTGAAGATATGTGTGTTCACTTTTTTTATTTCTTCTATCCTTCTAGGCACTCGGTATTCCAACAGGTCCACATGGAGCTTTCCGTGATTTTCAGGTTGATGCCATTACTTTGGAGATTTCACCCAAAGTAGTCTATACAAATAAGGGCAGACGTAATGAATTTATTCTGCGAGGTGCAAGGTATGCTCTTCCGTTACGGCTATTGTAACTTATATCAAACACAGAACTGCTATCTTCCTACTGGAATTCTTGCTTCTTTTGTCAGATGACATACAGAAGTCATTGCTATTACCATGATGTAAATTTGCATAAGATGGTAACATGGATCTTTTATCTGTCCCTATGATCATATTTTCTCTAGAACAAGTTCTATGGGGGCAATGCCAGAAATCATTCCTCCAATCCTCATTGCTCTGGGGTAGTAGATCATGATTTAGAGCTGTTCCAACTCCCCTATTACAAACTTCAGTTCTAACTTCATGTTTTGTCACTATCGCTGAAGTTTCCTATCATTTTCTTTGTTGCAACAGGTTGATTGAAGGGGTTGTGCGTTCAGTTAACAATCTTCTTGAGAAGTTCCATCAATCATTTTTCCTGTACCTCTTAACTGCGCCGGCTAAATTTATCTCGGTTGGAGTGTACATGATTGCTTTTGCTCTCCTCGTGGCACCACTTCCCCTAGTTGCCGCTTCCCTGTATGTTGACGCCAATAAGCTGGAACCTAGTCCCCAAGACTCCAAAGACAACCAAACTGGTTCTTCTCCCGACAAGCTCTCGATCAACTTCAGACCATGGAAATGGCTCAAAGCAGCCAAAGAAGTATTCGCTGTCCACGCATGGGGTGTCGCTGTTGCACTGCTCCCTTATTTCATCTGCAAAATACCCGATTGCAGTCCAGCAGCCAGCTCTATCATCTGGTTCTCAACCTCAACAGTTGGACTCCTAATCTTATATCTCATCATGGGTTCTCCTCCGAAACCCGAATGGGAAATCTTGAAATCGGTGACAATCTCGGCTGCTTTCATTGGTTTGCTTCTCATGTCTGTTGTCAATTTCGCAACGGCACAAATCGGGGCGTTGCTGCTGGTTCCAGCTTGTTTGCTGGACCGGCCTTTGATGCCGGACATGAGAAACGCAAGTTTAAGGAGTTTCCTGAGGATCGCCTGCAATGTGGTGTTCTGTCTTGTAGCATTTCCGCCTGCTGCATTTTTTGTCTTGAAGGCTATTATTATGAATGAAGGCTTGAATAGCATGGAGGTGGGAGACTTTTGGGAGTGGGTTGAGTCTCTTTGGGCATGGAACAGTGCTACCTACATCTACTTAGGTATGGTACACCTCCCGTGTTGCGTATTATGCTTGCGCATTTTGTCCCACTCTTCTTGATACTTGGGTAGTGTACTGCTGAAATGTTGAACATGAGCCTCCATAGTTTGATGCTTGAAATGTGTTTGCAATATATCAACTGCACGTGGTTGTTCATGGTATTTTGACAAATTCCCAGAGCAGAGAACGACAGAATCATCCCTTTAGAGTTTCCTTATTGACTTTTCACATTTGGGTCATGATCTGGAGGCTAGCTCGCTCACATTGTCTAATGAGTCTCGAATTTGTGAAGGGACTTCAGAGCCATTTGGTGGTTACTTACCATAAGTTTGATGTCATGTTAGAAGAAAGATAGCTTGATGATATGGAAAGTCGAGCTAAAAATCGTTCATTTATGAGAAGACAAGTATGGCAGAATCAATTAGGATGGACAATTGGATTCTGCTTCAAGCTGCAAACGCAACAACTATAACTGAATGCATTTTATAACGAGAGTATTGTATGATAATAATGGTAGTTTTAGTTAGTAATAGCAACACTAATAAGTGAGGGCCGGAGCAGTAAGGTCAACTTCAATAGCAATTCTAGCGAACTTCCCACGAACTGAGTTCTGCGTGCGCAAATCAAAGCGAACAGTCTTCACAATCAGATTTCCCAGACCCTCGAGAACGTCACAGTGATAATACTGGTAGGAGAGATGAGGGAAACGAATCCAAACCATCATTTTCCGAAAAAGATCATCTGTCACACGAAATTGAGAGTCCCGAGCAAAAACGACAAGATAATGCTCGAAAATAGTCTAGAGGCCACCGGTTAAAGCATGAAAATAATCATAGGAGTCATCAAAGATAATCCAGGAAGACCTCTGGCTATACCGTATTCATACGTGGAATTTTTTTTTGTGTGTAAATTTTGGTATCCGATCAGGACGATGATCCTTGGGTTAAGGTTTTATTCTTCTCCCAACGTTGGTGCGGCGGATCGAACTTTGGTTCGCCATTCCAATGTAGCCCCTGATACCATTACACCAACAACTCGTGGGTATACGTGAAATCTTTTTTAAATACTTATTACTTAAAAAAATCCGCTTTAAAAAAGTCCGCTTTGATTTGCGCGCGTAAAGAAAAATTTATTTTCCTTTTTCCGTCAACTCTTTATAAGGGAAAAACAATCTGCCTATATGCACAGTTGACATCCACATAAGATGTTTACCAGTTAGGTTACTTGGAAACTTGCTAAAGGATATCTGATGCATTACGAAATAGACTATAATGACATTGGATGTAAAATCTTAACTACGATAGCATATGGTGCAGTTATTAAAGATTATAGTGGCATGAGCCATATTTTATTCCGAACCAGATCAGCTACATTCCAGGCCCACGTTAGACGAATTTGGGCCGAGGCCTAGTCACACTCCACGAGACTTCAACGGCACCGTTTCACTTGCTTAGTAGTTAGTATCGTCACTTAAATTTGACATGGAGAATCCAAAGCAAAGTCCGCGCACGAAAGAAATTCGAAAACTTCCCGCCTGCACTTGAAAAAAAGCTATGGCGGTAGCGCCAACTCTAGCTTCCCAAAAACATTTCCCACAGTAAAACCCCTATTTTCCAATAAGCTTCTTCAACACAGCTCCGCAATCCCTTAACACTCCTTCTCCCGCACTCTTCACTTCCTCCGCCATCACTGCTCCAATCAATGGAGGCTTCCAGCTCCACCTCAACGCACAAGTCCGGATCCTTCTTCCAAGATCTCAGGTCAAGGGAACTCAACGGATTCAGAGGTTTGACATTTTTTTTCTCCATTTCCATCTCTGTATTGTTCCAGCTCATCTCGATTGACCTAACCATTTCGTCATTTCCTCTACTTTTTTAGTTCGGAAGCGGCCGTATTCTGAGGATTCGCAGCTGCAATTCGACGTGGTCGGAGAGGTAGCAGTTGAGCATAACAACGAGGATACGCCTCCTTTGGCCGTTTCTTTCTGCAAGGTAATGTTTCAGATTCGCAGTATGCTTTCGATTCGATTTTTACTTCAGTTCATTTGAAGGATTTGAAATTGAAGCTCTGGATTCTGTGTAGACGGCTAAAAATGCTCACATTCTCGCGGTGTCTGATGAGGACGGCTACGTGAGCTTGTTCGATACACGACGGAAGTTGTCCTCTTCTTCTACTCGTCAAGAGAATGCAGAAAAATCGAGAATTATTGAGTGGGTAGCTCATCAGAATGCCATATTTGATGTTCAATGGATTAAGGTATCACGCGTTGAAAATCCCCTCCGTTCTTATAAGCTTGCTTTAGGCGAATGAATCAGGCTTATGGAGTTTGTTATTCTAAACTTTGTATTCAGGATGACACCAACATTCTCACAGCTTCAGGAGATCAAACAGTGAGTACATTAGACTATCCTTGAGAACACTTCATTTGAGTGCTTGTAGTTTCTGAAATTTCATGGCTTGTTGTCCAGTTGAAGTTTATTGCGTTTGCTCAATGTTTGTACTTTGTGGGAAGTACTTCGGAGACTGAGATGTAACATTTGTATTAAGAGATTTTTACCATGTTATGACTGAACCTGTGCGTTACACATATTTCTAGTAGAATATCTGAGCTTAAGAGGAAACAAAATACAATTGGTACAAAATTTGATCTAATCTTTGTGTTACAGATACAACTGTGGGATGTAGAACGGAGGAAATGCAAAGGCGTCTTAACGGGGCACGCTGGAAGTGTTAAATCTCTCTGCTCCCATCCAACAAATTCTGGTAATTACTTCACATGTTGTAATGTTGATCGCTAAACTTTCTATTGAGTTCACACGTCGAACACTTCTCACTATGATTCTTCTTCAGACCTTCTTGTGTCTGGTTCAAGAGATGGTTCGTTTGCATTGTGGGACTTGAGGTGCCAGAACACTTCCACGAGAAGATCTAGTGAAATTTGTATAAGGTAGCCTTCCCCTTTTATTCACTTCAGCAGAAGATAATATGTAATGTTCCTACTAGTTAAATTTGTACTAATATCTTTCTTGTGCTCCTCCTAGTTCAACTGCTCTGGTGAAGGGAGCTCATCTTTCAGCCCAAGCAAAACGGACTAGGCGTGGCAAGGTTTGTGGACGAAAAGGTTTTTGAAGTACATAGTTTCTTCTATTGCTAATCGCTTATACTATATGTTACTTTTGCAGGCGGCTTCCATGAGCATCACATCAGTTCTTTATCTTAAAGACGAGATGTCCATTGCGACTGCTGGTGCAGTAGACAGGTCAGTACATTAAACAGTAATATTTTTGGTTGATCATGCTAGGAAAATATTGATTTACCAAGACTTTGTTTCATCAATGTGTGTAATATATTAGCATTATCAAATTCTGGGATACGCGGAACCTGAAAGCTCAAGTTACTCAAGTGTGCCCTCAACCCAAGTCGTCAACCGAAAAGGTAACATTTGGTTGCTACGCTCCAGCAAAAGGCAATTACCTCGTCTTATTCTGTAAATGTCATACGTTAATCTGATTTATAGTCATCTTTTGCATCTTTTGCTACAGGTGAAGAGATTGCATGGTATATCTAGTCTATCTCAGGACTCCTATGGAACGTTCCTTACAGCTTCTTGCATGGATAATAGGTACTTTCTTCAACCAGTAAAAGAATCTATCAAATAGAATCATTATACAATGGCCGCAAGCCTGCAACTACTTAAACTTCAAAGTTAGAATCCCAGGCCTATATATATATCTAACCTTCAACCTTGTTCATTTCTCGCAGAATTTACTTGTATAATGTTCTTCAGCTTCAAAAGGGTCCCATACAGTCATTCCGTGGATGCCGCATAGAGTCATTCTTTGTAAAGGTATATCGTCGCGTTTAATGAATCACTCTATCTTCCATCAAAATTTTGCATGAAACTACTTTACAGTTCTAAATGTTCGATTTTGTTATGCATCGCAGTCTGCAATTAGTCCCGATGCTTCGTGCATACTCAGCGGGTCCAGCGATGGAAACGCGTACCTATGGCAGGTTTGTTACCTACACAAAAGCAGCCTCCTAAATTTCTATGTCCAAGTTCTATTGTTTCCTTAATAACAGGTTATAACACATGACAATAGGTGGGGAAGCCCCAGATGGATCCTACGATATTGAAAGGCCATGATGGAGAAGTAACAGCAGTAGATTGGTACCTCATCCTATCTCTTAGATGGATTTATAACAAGTTTCTTTGCAACCCTTAAGAGTCACATTTACTTACCACTATCATAAAACTTAACGGATACAGGTGTCAGTCTGAAGAAGGCAAGATATCAACTTCTGCGGACGATTTCACGGTGAGCACTATATTCATTTAGTTAGGGATTGATTCAGATCAATTCAAGTTAGGTTACTTCCAGGGGTTTATCAGATTGGAAACCAGTTGTGCTGTAGAACCATTTGTTTGTTGAACTTGACCAATTTGTTTAACGATTCTTGATGCCAGGTTCGAGTATGGAACGCTCAAAACTTCTATGGTCCAAGCACGAGATCACCAACTTCGATCCGGAGGAGAGTAATGGCGACCCCGGATCAGGAACAGAGACGGTTGAAGTTGAATCTTGCTAGAAGTGAAGCCGATGGTGATGATTCAGTTTCGTCAGAGAAAGAAGCAATGCCAGCACCACCTGGAACTCCTGAAACTCAAAGGAAAGTTTGGGAGGAAGAGGAAGTTTCAGGAGAGGTGTTTGTGGAGACAACACCTGAATCTGCAGAGAAGAGCCCTTCTTCTGTGTTGAATCCTCCCTCTTCCTTGAAAAGAAAAACCATTCGTGACTATTTTATTACTGCATAAACAAAGAACGTGCTTAGATAAATAACTATTTTTTCCCTATGCATTTGTACAGTAACAGAATTAGCTTTGGTTATCGATGTGACTAGTAAATGCGCTAATACACGGTTGCATAAAATTGTTCTTGCAAATTTGAAGTTCCCCTGTGTTTATTTTTTTACCAAACACGCCTTGTCTTAGGAAGCTTTAAGCATTCTGCTTAAATGTAGCTCATAGTTTATATGGAGTAAAAATAGATTTCGGAGCTAGCTCTATCCTTTAGTATCTTGTGATTTCCCTTGATTGTAGTTAAGATCAAGTAATTAAAACGGGCACTTTTTTTTGACGAGAATGGCAATAGCCAGATTAATTTATTAATGTTGACGCAATGATGATTACTATAGGCGTAAATTCACAAACGAAGATATATGGAGTAACGGTCGTTATTAGAAGTATAATAGGACCTTTTTCCTCACTCTCGTGACAAATTAATCCTAAAACCCATTAATTCTAGACATTTGACATAAACCGAATTCAAAGAACACAACATTGACTAACACCAAAAAGAAATAGAGTAGTGAAATTTGGAAGATTAAAAAATAGAAACAAACTGATTCTTAGAAAGAAGAGATGATTAGGTGCTTTCAGTTCGGTCTGTCAGGAAATCGAGATGTTCACTTATTTACATTGTCGATTCATCTCCCAATTGTCCTGGTTCCTTTACTGTCCGACGCTTTTTTGAATCCCAGTTAATTCCCATCAAGTCTTCCTTCAGCTGCATAGCACTGCTAGCTCCAACATGGAGCGTGGAGTCTACTCGTTCATGGGGCATCGCAAAGGTTTGCCTTCATGTTCTGCTACCAGCCAGCGCCCACCGCCTCTTGGTTGTGTGGACAATTGCGGTGAAGCGCGCAAGTTGACATCCCATAGTCTCGACACTTCACCATATGGATGTTTAAAACGTATATCACGAGTGCGATCTACATGTCCCATCACACCACATATAAAGCAATAGTTTGGGAGCTTTTCATATTTGAAACGGGCATTGACGACTTGCCCTCTCGATAATTTAATCTTTTTTTCTCTTCAGCTGATTGTGTGCATCCATTCGGGCTCAGAAGCACATCAAAGGGATCTCTCCATCGTAGTATTGGGTCGTGTCGTATGATACGAAGCAGTCGATGAAGTTTCCTAATGTGCGAGCTACAGGCTCCGCAAAGAACCCGCGAGGTAGATCGTATGCTAGTACCCAAAAATCAGTTTGTCGTAGCGGAATCAACACTAGAGACTCACCCTAATGCATCTCATGTGTGATGAACAGTTTATCATTTGTGAGTCTAGGGGTCATTGTCGATGACCCAATGCACATTGAGCTTATGATAGAATTTGAATAGGAAGCGTTTTCCACCCAGATCACGAATAGCTACTCCTTTTTCGGGCGCCAAATTTCCGACATCCTATCTTTCACCACAACTTAAAGATGCGATTGGTAAGGAACTCACCGACCACACACATGGAATAATCTTCGGTGACCGGTTCCTGTTGATCAAGTCCCTCAATTTCCTCAACCTAGTCTTCAATCGCCGCTAGCGTTATCCCCCGCATATGGACTTTCATAGCGCGGAGCGTAGCCGGAGACGACGAGCAAGAAGGATGAGCGGCGGCAGATTGCGGCTAAAGAAACGAGCTTCCTGCCTTGCTCTATGGAGGCAGATTTCTGAGTTGATGGTGATGGATTTGTGATGTGGACACTTCTAATTTAAGTTGATTTTTTAGCACTTCATTCACGTAATTAAATAAATAATTTCCAGTATTTTATATTTATTTCCTTACGTTATCTAATTTTTTGAAAGATTAAAACTTTGATATAGGCAAGATCATGACACGTCGAAGTTAAGTGAATGAGACTCCTAACAAGGTAATAACAAAGCAGTTCATAAACCGAATGACCTTGATCTTTACTAAGCTTGAGATCATTGAACATATAATTAAATACGTTAATGAAAGATAAAAACTTTAGTATAAAAATCATTCAGAACGAGAAACTGATAACAAAAACAAAGCAAACGGCCAACAAAATAATAGACGGTGGAAGGATGATGCAGAGCCATCCACCCTTTTTTCCCAGTTTCCTTACTGCTTACTTCTCTATGCATATCACAAGACGCCCTTGAAACTTGTTAGTCATGCAGAGCCCTTACTCGCCAGGTCACCGCACCACGTGTTACTCTATCACTTCTCCTCCCTTTCCTTTAAAGAACCACCACGCCACCTCCCTCTCACAAACACTCATAAAAAAACCACCTCTTGCATTTCTCCCAAGTTCAAATTAGTTCACAGCTAAGCAAGAACTCAACAACAATGGCGGATCGTACAACACAGCCACACCAAGTCCAGGTCCACACCCAGCACCACTATCCCACCGGCGGGGCTTTCGGCCGTTATGAAGGTGGACTCAAAGGCGGTCCACATCACCAGCAAGGATCAGGCAGCGGCCCATCAGCTTCCAAGGTGTTAGCAGTCATGACCGCGCTCCCCATCGGCGGGACCCTCCTTGCCTTGGCCGGGATAACCTTGGCTGGGACGATGATCGGGCTGGCGATCACCACCCCGATTTTTGTCATCTGCAGCCCTGTTCTAGTCCCGGCCGCTCTGCTCATCGGGTTTGCCGTGAGCGCGTTTCTGGCCTCGGGGATGGCCGGGCTGACAGGGCTGACCTCGCTGTCGTGGTTTGCGAGGTATCTGCAGCAGGCTGGGCAGGGAGTTGGAGTGGGGGTGCCGGATAGTTTCGAGCAGGCGAAGAGGCGCATGCAGGATGCTGCTGGGTATATGGGGCAGAAGACCAAGGAAGTTGGGCAGGAGATCCAGAGGAAGTCTCAGGATGTGAAAGCATCAGACAAATAAGGTGATAATAAGGGGTTTTGGGTTCGTGTGTAAACTGGTAAAATGGAAATTCTGGGTTTTACTGTACTTTTGCATGTAGTGGAATGAATGAGTTCTTGTTCTCTTTTGTCTTTTAATCATAAAGTAAGAAGCAGCATTTCATGTTCTGGTTGAATATTGTCAAGAATTCGCAACAAATTTAGCTAAACCAGTTCAATCTTACCGGTTAGACGACTTCCCAGTAAGAAACATTCCAGGTCCATCCCGGTATAAGAGTCTGGACTTCTGAAACCTTTAGACCTTGGATTTGGAAAAAAGATGAAACCTTTAGAATAAATTACAACGATGGCAGATTGTACAAAACTGGAGTCGAGATCATGTAAATTAGCCCATAACTAAGAACCGGCGATGACAACAATTACTAGGAATATGGTTGTTGGGCTGGTCGGCGGCTAGCGGTGATGATTTGGAAGAATCGGGGATCCAGAATGTGAGAACCGAATCATCGACGAACATTACCCGGCGAGGAGCCCATTTCAAGCAACTTTGGAACTCCTATATGGCTGTTCCAGCAGGCCACCTGCTCAAGAAAGAAAGAAGCCATGTCAGAAATCCTTACGAAATCTAACTGGATGCTGATATGAATCCGCCAGGTGTGCGGAGTTCTTTACAGGCAGGATCTATAAAGAAGAAACATGTTTTGTATTGGCATTGTTGATGTTCCAAGCACGCAGCGATCTATCTCCGGATCCTAACAACAAAAATACGGATTCTGTAAGAAACAAGCGCAGAAAACTTCTGCAACGAAACCACTCGTATATTTGGTTCTGAGTTGGAGAAAGATGACCATACTACTGTATTTGGTTGAACTTGGATTGGAACCGAAATTTTGAGTTGAAAAGCGAGTGATCGTATATAAATTTCAGATTCAGATTAGGATATCCTATGAGAGAAGGTAGAGTTACCTGATACTACATACTGCCCATCAGGGGTAAAAGTTGCCTCGATGGTTGTGTTTGGAGATGGTTCCAGGCTAAATCCACAACGCTGAACAAATTAAAAGATGAATGGATCAATCTTCAACCCTTACTTCTGCATTTATGAGGATTGGCTCAAGGCTCTCTAGAGATCATATTCTGGAAAACTAACCTTCTCCCCAGCATATGCATCAAGCACATATACGCTGTTACTGGTAGTTGTCAACAGCATTGATTTCCCATCGTTGCTGAATTTTATATCGCAGACCTTAGCATTGTCTCCCCCAACTAAAAAAGTGTCGAAAGGACCCTGCAATTTTGCACAAGAATGTCAATATGTCAGAATACACGCGCAATCCTACAGGTATAAAGGTGTAAAAAGAGGGTGTCTTTCTGATAAGAACCTTGTCGTAAGAACGAGAGTCGAACAATTTGATAGCACCCCCTTCCATTGCCACGGCAAAGACAAGCCCTTGTTGATCATACGCAACTGTTGGGCGGCCTCTTAGTCGTATGATCTCCTGCAAGACTATAGAAGTAAGCATGTATCACAATCATGAACCAGGGGAAAAACTAACATACACTTAATCTGCTAAGGATTCCAGTCAAGTGATTAATTCTGCGCTATTACGGAGGATGAAGATATTGTTGATTAACGATGAACGTCTATTCATGCTATATACCCTACTAGAGAGGGAACTCACCTGGCAGGCATTTACACGAAGATCCCATATTCTAACACTGTGATCAAGAGAACCAGACATGAAGCTATCATTGAGTGGAGACATGCAGAGGGAGACTACCCTGAAAAGAAGGCATCTTTTGTCATGCATGGATAGAGATACCTTAAGTACTCTAACCAAAACAAAAAAATATGTATGGTAAGATCCATCAATGGTTTGCCCTCTCATTCCCAGATGTCAACACTAAATTGCTATTTTTATAGCAATGAACTGAACTCTTACCACCAGTCGTCTCGAAATTGTACTTGGAGGAACAAATTACAGAACTTGGATGGTGAGTAAAGAAACTGCGGTCTGCTCCATGTTTCTTGTGAAATGTAGTCTTTAGCAGCCTGCAATTGATGCCACACCGATTAAACCAAATACATCTGCCAATGTTAGTGAAACCTTTCTACAGCAAAGCTAAGTCAATAAGTGTTTATGGTGAGTTATTAAGGTTTACTAATCTCGAACTATCAGCCACCCGATCAGCCATAGATTTCGACGTTGTTCATATACCTCCAGCCTTCTCAGTTCTAACGGCAACCAGAATCAAACCCGGCAATGTAGAAATCCAAACATCAACCAGAACAGTTGCTAACAAATGATCTACCTCAAGAATCTGTTACACAGAAGAAGGAAATGAATGCTCATCAGCAGGAGACTGATGAATCAGATGAAGAAGATGAACTAAGTGATCAAAAGAGGAAAGGAAAGAAGATTGAAGGCTATTTTATTAAAAAGTTGCGTTTGAATATTTCTGTCTGTTACCCCTTTGGATTGCTGCCACGTGTAGGCACTCGTCCTTTCTTTACCGTTGCTCGTTGATGTTAAACAGTGCAAACGGAGATCTACTATTTAGTCTGAATTCAATAATGAAAGAAGCTTAAGCTTTGAGCTAAGCTAATTTCTCTCCTCTATGATTTTCTTCTCCCAGTTTATTAGTTGCTCTCAAATTTAGACTCCCCAATTCAATCTCAAATGAACCTGGAAAAATAAAAATCCTTACTTGGCGCTAGCAATGTCGTAGAGCCGAACAGACAGAATCATCCTCGCTAGCCGTAACAAGCAAATCGTCTTTGCGATGGAAATCCACAGAGTTTATCTTTCCTCCCTGAAACTAAAACCAACCGAGTTCAATCCCTCAATTTAGTTGGCTATAACTCAAACGCCACTCGGATTGGAGTTGGAACTGTTTAGGTAGCTCTGCTTACGAAGTCGGTGAATGCAGCTCCGACCGCCATGCTCCACACAGTGTCTTCATTTAGCTCCGAAAGCGGCGCCGTTTCTGTCGCCGCCATTGATTGATTAACCGATGTATTGCCGATTATAATAGCGGCCGCCGTACCAAGGGGGGTTTAAGCGCCAGAAACCAAAACCGGAAGTCTGTCCCCGGGGAAACAGTCGCAGAGAAGAAAATAGGCTGTACTGACTACTGAGAGAGCAAACGGCACCGTTTCCATTCTATATGTTTTCTCGGGTTAAAAGCATCAATGGTCACCAACATTTTGCAAGCTCACAAAATGGTACTAAAGGTAAAAGGTTACAGCTGCTTGATCCCGAATTTTTTCATTTGGTTCAGATTATATAGCATTCGAAATGCACTAGCCGCGAACTTAAAAAAATTAAAATATAACAAAAGATATTTGGAGCTCTATACTTGGTGATGAATTGGGTTGTGGGCTTGTGGCCTATGAGATCTCCTATAGATTACCACTAGAATAACATATTCGTTGTAAACGATTAATTGTAATTTGGTTTTTTTGTTTGATTATTCTGATTCAGTCGAAACTTTTTGAATATGTCTGAAGTGAAATCGAAATGTGTACGTTAAGCTCCATTATAAGATTCAACATTGAACCAAACCAACCGTAAAGTTCAAACCATTGATTTCTCAACCGAATCATACAATTGAAACCTTAGCTGCAAAAGGAAGAAACTCTGGGGAGATGCATACAATTCTAGTAGGCAGAGTTGATGGATGATGAACTGTGTGGTAAGAAGACCTTAACACCCTTGGGTTGTTGTGAGAAGAGCCGGATGGTTTAATAGGGCGTTCGGGGTATAAAGGACAAAGGAGGGACTTCCACTTCAATTTGGTTGTGAAGGAAAATACAAAACATTTGGGGCATTCGGAGAATCGAACTCCGGACCTCTCGCACCCAAAGCGAGAATCATACCACTAGACCAAATGCCCTGCTTGTTGTATGCTAATCATATGAAGACTCACTCCAGTAACTACTGTTTGTAAATCATATGATCAAATAACGATACTCACTCTATATAGGCAAAAAGTAATACCAGATAACTAAAATTTGAACAAAACCAGGACCGAATAACAAAATCAAACAAATATGGAGGTCGCCCGCCTTCCTGGATAATGTGCACTGACACACAGTACATCTCATCACTCAATCTCCTATACTTCAGTTGCTCAGGCCATTGTTTTGTCACGATTGAGAGGTATAGAACAGAAGTTTCTTCCTATAGTGTTGCCTCGTATTCGGTACGACCATTGTTCGGTTCCAGTCGCATCGTGTGGACAGTAAGGGTACGGGGCTTTTTGGTCGCTCGGGCTTGGTCTGCTCACATTCGCCTGGTCCAATACTCGTACGAGTTCCCTCGGAATAAAAAATAACGTTCTTTGGTGAGATTAGGGGTGACACGAGAGCACAAGTATGTGTGAGAGAGAGAGTAAAAATGGAAACAAACAAAGAATACGTACCGAGGGTGGATATTCCCTTTACAATTATGACAATATGCGGTTTACCTTCTCTAGTGGTAACATGCCAGTATTTATATATATATATATATAAAGTACTTAAACTGGACGGTGTGATTTTATGATCATGATTGTCGATTTTATTCATTCAGGCTGTCTAATGATCCATCAAAGTGAGTCATTCCCTGAGATGATGTCATGTATACACTTGAGTGGATGAAACAGTTCCAGAGATCGATTGAAGCAAGAGTACATCAAGGATTGGAGACGGATCGAAGATACAAGACGGAGATTTTTCGACGAAAGATGTTTTCTTCCCGTGTTATTTTCCTTTCTTCTAGCTTTCTTGTTTCCCGAATCATGAGTAGCTAAACTCTCACGTTGTTTGGATTAGATGAAGCTTTACCTTAGCTTTTGCATGTCGTTCATCCATACATTGCTAGTTTTAGTGGATTCGAACCCGAACAACCTTCATTCCCATATTTGAAACTTAACCTCTCGCATTTGCTTACTTTTGATTTGCATTCTTAATTGATAATTGATTGTAAAAATAATGAAACAAATAATTATATACTGTTACTTGGTTTAAGCATATTCAAATTGAATAATAGTATTAAAAAGATCTTAGGAAAATATGATTCACATTAAAGTAATTTAGTAAATATTTAATTAACAGGGTAAAATTTGTTCATCACCTGATTGGTGTGAGCCAAATTGATCCTTCTAAGCTGGATCGGCTCAGGCAACTCATGTACTCTTCGAGCCCATTAGAACTTTAAAAAATCAATTCTTTATGTGATCAACTCAGACGATTGACTTTTATCTAAACTTTCGTTTAATGAGCCGTCAGAGTTGTTTTTTAATAGTGACAAAGATAATTAATTCTGTTGTAGGCTTCCCTTACATAAATAATATTGCACGTGCAGAGATGACAGTGAATTATAGGAAGACAGAGAAAAGACGACGTACGTTGGATGAGAAGAAGTGACTGATGATTGATGAACTACCGCCTTCAGCTTCTCCCAGCTGTAGCAACCAAGACCATGGAGTGGAAACGTGTCGAACAGTGGGTCAAGATCGAGGAGGAGAAACCTCGATCAAATTCCAGAGCAAACTCTGGCAATCTCAAGTCTCATGGCCAACCAATCACATGTTATTTCCCCTTACCTTCACATGCGTCATGCAAGGTGTGGACGCAAATTTTCTTAGGAATTTCAGCATATAAAACACGTGACTCAATTAATATGCGTTCGTCAATTTTATTTCGTGACCTCCCTCAGTTATTGTTTATTCTCCTGCTGTATTAATCAATGAACTACTATAAAAGAATCGTTTGTAAAAAATATTCGTTCCCCAAGGTACAATTACAAAGGTGATAAGAAGCGCGAGATAAACGTGTTAAATACTAACAAGTAACCACGTGGATAAAATTCCAAGGAGCACGTACGTAGTATCGTTTCCATCACGTTTCACTCCAACGAGGTGGCCGGGTTGCATCATTGCATGTGTTATTTCTATTCTTAGTAACGTTTCACAGTGGTGCTAGTCGATCGGCCTTACGTCAAAACCCCATAAATAAACTTGTACCGAGAGACCTCAAATTGTCCCACAAAAAAAGTAACGATCGATATCTCTACGCATGCACGTTTCAGTGTCCAAAACGTGTGACAATTAATGTACAGTTGGTCCAAACGTTAATTCTCGCGACGAAAGTATGAAACCTTGACCAAGAGCCGATATGTCTTCCCTCTTCCCCGATGACCATTCGGATATCATGATATATATTCACCATCATATCAACTGTGTAAACTTTGTACGCAATGCATTTATCATCAAAACCGCATAAAAAACCCTATCAAAGAGGTTCACCGGCTCGGTTTCAGACGGATTTGCGGTTTTTCAAATTTACTTACCCGGCAGTCGGGGTTGTGGTTAATTCAGGGTACACCATAGTAATTTGTTGTCATGGCCGACCCACGCACGTGGCTTTTTATCCGGGATGAATGAATTTTCACGTGCATGGTTGAAGAGAATGTTTGAGAGAATTTGTACACATTAAACATGTGGCTGAATTCGACATGATGACATGGAGGGCGGTTGCAAGCTTAGCCACGTAAAACTAAAAACCATGATCACTGTTTATTCCTTCCAAACTATATATACGTGTGGTTGGAACTGCAATATGTATATTTCCCCCCAAACTCTCTTCATTTTTTCTCTCTGGATCGGGGCATATTTCTGATCATATCACAAATACGACGTCATCTTGATCTTTCCTTTTCCTCTTTTTTTATTATTATTATCGTGGATTGGATGATCAACGTACAAAAATGGCTAAGAGGCATTCAAATCCTCTGCAATGAAGCTGATATAAAAGGTCCAGTTTCATGTAATAACGTGTTTAAAAATGCCATCACCATCATCATCATCATCATCGTTCTAGCTATCATTTGGTTAAAGAGAGTACATACGTAGTCATGCATGGCCATATAAGAAATTATATTAAAGTAATAATTTGTGAAGAAATAATACAAGTATTTTTATTATTAATTGTTTTGACAATTGATCATGCATGATTGTGGTGGACTCCTAAAAATAATAAAAACTAATTTGCATGTGAAACTAATTAGCATGTTTCCTGATACCGATTCCCTATTGGTCGAGTTTGGTTAAACTGATGAATCAATGGCCAAACCTATAAAAAAAAATTAAGCCACTAAAAAGGTGATATAATCACAGAATTCCCATTTCTATTAAAAAAAATAAGAATAGATAAGAGTCATATAAAAAAAATTAATAAAAAAACTATTTATTAATATTGGAAAAAAGGAGGATCATCAAATACATAAATTCACCACCTTTATTCCAACTACACACCAAATACCATTACTACAGAAAATATATTCTATTTTACAACCTCGACATAATAATTAATATATATAGGTGTAAAAATTATAACCATATATATATAAGAGAAGCTCTACCAAGCTTAAAATTTCATATAAACATCCCAAAACGACTTCGTTTAAGACCCTGCATTGAACAGCTCCATAGACCACAACTCCTCCATGCTCCAGTGACGTCCCTCAAAGGACGAGTGCTGGTCCGACTGCGTCGTGTTCGAACCGGAACACTCCGCAACCATCATGGCTTCCATGGGATCAGCTCCATGGTAGTAGTGGTTGTATCCCGAAACGAGCTGGCTTGTGTGACTTGTGTCTAGCTGGTGGTGGTGATCCACCCCTGAACTCGGAGGAGACGAGGACTGTAGTTTGGATGGCTTAAGATGCTTTTGGATCCTGGTTCGCCAATAGTTTTTTATCTCGTTGTCCGTTCTTCCTGGGAGATGCTTTGCAATTTTCGACCACCTATATAATCAATTAGTATATAATTAATAATGACAAATAAATTAAGGTGTATATATAAATTATGCATGCATGTAAAATAAGTACATATCTAATTTTATTTATTTTTGTCATAGATAGCTCTTGACAAAATCAGTAAATAGAGAAACAAAAGAAACACATTAATAACCATCGATTGGACTTTACATGACGTGTGAGATATGTAAGAGCCTGTCTTGTCACTGCATATAATCGTAAAATTTAACATGCAGATGAGAGTGGAGTGACTAATGAACTACTGCCTTCAGATGGATAAGCTGTAACAAAATATCTAAGATAAAAACATATGGGTTGTCTATGATGATTCATCAGCATCAAAATTAAAGCACTTACCTTTCAATCTAATCTATCTCTAGGGTTTGATAGTTTCATACTCATCACGATATCAGAAAAAAAAAAACCCTAAATTATAAAAACATCATTAAAAAAATACCTATTTCCCCACTTGGAATGGAGATCCATGATGAGGATCTGCTCCTCGAGAGTGATGTTGCCTCTCCTCACATCAGGACGCAAGTAATTCAACCATCTCAGCCTGCAACTCTTCCCGGTACGCTTCAGGCCTGCCGAGAGAGCCAGAGAGTTCCAGACACCTTCGCCGTGGTTGGCAATATAGTTGATCAGTATCAAGTCTTCCTCCATCGTCCACGGCCCTTTCCTTATACCTTCACCTCCGCCGCCGGTGGCTTCCTTAGACGGCTGCTTGGTTCTGCACTCCATTATATAGTATTGTAACTGGAGAATATTGGGTTTTGTTTTTGTTTTTGATGGGAGGAGAAAAAGAATAGAGATGTGATGAGATGTGTGAAATGTGGAAGATACCTAAAGGGTTCATATAGGTAGATAGTTTGTGCAGTTGGTGCAGTACTAGTACACACTAGAGGCTAGCTAAGCTAATAAAATATCTGCAGAGCCATGCATGTGTTACCAACTGAGATCTGATATGATATCTTCTGTTTACCTTAACGTGTTGATATTTTTCCTGGGTTATAATTGAACAGAAGATAGCATAAAACCTAGCTAGTTAGGCTATCATTACACAACTGCACTGTATACTCAAAGGCAACACTGAATTAATTAAGACATTATTTAACACAATTTGCTTAGATGTATTATTAATAACATGTAATAAAAATGAATAAAACAGGATTAGATAGATTTAACACTTTGCAAATGACTGACACGACTTGCATGCCTATGCCTTGTACTTTTGACTGAAACGAAGTGAGGTTGCTGCTGGTGGCCCATGGATACTTCGGCAGCTGCCTTTTTCATGGCCCAATAAAAGCCCAATTTATGAATTGTTAGAAGGCCAGTGTTAATGGCTCTGAAAATTCGAGGGTTCCATAAAAAGGAGAAATTGCGGTGAGCGTGGATCGAACACGCGACCTTCAGATCTTCAGTCTGACGCTCTCCCAACTGAGCTATCCCCGCTTGACGCTACGTGTTTAGTTTGCTTACCATTTTTTGTTGAAAGTACAAACTGAAGATGTCGTACGCAACTCACCCACATCAGTATGGATTGTGATGGCATCATTTAACTAGGACCTTGTGTTTCTTCGTTTTGTTTACCCTTTCCTTTGCTTCCTCATGTAATTAGTCACGACAAAACTGTATTGACTGATGTTCGGATATTGAGGATTAATCGACAAAATCAAACGATACGATGTTGTTTACAAATAATGTTACTGCTTTGGAGGGTTTCTGGAGCTGGATTTGCAGGTGTCTATACAAAATTTTGTGGACAGCAGATTTGCAGGATTTCAATTCCATATATCACCGCTTGGCTTTGTGGACCAAACTAAACATGTGGGGCGGTGTTGGGATTGGTACTATGTCAAACAGTGATAAGATCCCGGAAAGCATTTTGAGAAGACTTGATGCTTCACCTTCGCTATCAACACGTATATCCCATAGCATGTTACCGACAGTGATGCCATTAGCAGATACCTTCACACACAAGGCAACCCAAAACATTAGGGTTCTTTCACAGTTCAATCTTTGCTATGGATTCACGAGCAGTGGAGACGACTATCATGTACGATGGACACAGCAGTAGAGAGAAATTACCAGATGTTTTGAGAGCACTTACCACAAAGGAGCGTATGGTGAAGCCAAATCAAAGAATGGGTATGGCCACCTGAAGGACAGAGAACCAGGATTAGAGAAACCAATGTGCATGTAAAGTAAACTTCGTGAGTTTGAGTTGGAAAATGAGATTGATGGAAGTATGGCCGTACCAAATATTTTCACAGGCATGGACAACCCATTGGAAAAGGGCAAAAGTACCAGTCCACAGAATGAAGTAAGATATCCGGAACCAAGGGAACGGCTGGTGAAGAAACCAAGCAAAGATGTAACTCATATATTCTAATGAAGGGAAATTAATGCAAAGCACGAAAAGTTCAAAGACGACAATTTACCAAGCTATTCATAGCCATGTCGCCGATGAGCAGGATGGCATTGACCGAATGCATGTCTACTGTAATCTGAAATGAACGGAAATATTTAGATGTCTTGTCCAACACGGCATTAGAGACCACAGCATGAAAACACTGAAAATGAGTTTGTGTATTTCCATGCTGATATAGGTAATAACCATGAGAGTTGAAGATGATACTTACGAAGTTGAGAGTGTAATCTTGAATGGTCAGAAATGGAAATATAATGAACCAGTAAATGCAATCGGTGTACATAACTGATCCAGCACATATCTGATCGAAAGAGAAACCAGAAGAACCAGTCATTGTAACTGGTAACACAAATACAAAGGAAGCTTTACAGATGCAAACTTGTTTTATCTTTTGCAATTAGTATATACCTGGTATATGGTCTGAAATATGTAATACATAGTAGGAACTTGGTGAGCATAGACTTCCTCTCCATCATCTGGTCTTTTCCTGATCTCATGAACATCTGCAGTTTCATCAGCTATTAGAGGGGCATTAAACCCTTGCTCGGAATCTCTTATTTCATGATTGAGATAAGATCTTTGACGGCGCAACTTGTGAAACCGGTAACACCCATAAACCGAGAGCAGGGATCCAAGCTACAAGTAAAGGCCAAACTGCATTCAGGATAAAGCAGATACTTACAATGCTGCAAGTGCCCCACATGGCGATGATTCAAACGGACTGCTCAAATATGTTTATCTATATGGGGCTACTGAATGCCATTGAAATAAAAACTCGAAAAGCAATTGAATTATAAAATCTTGAGAACAATTGGAAAAGGATACCAAAACAATGTCGACATGCATTCCCAATAATTATTCTAAAGTAAGAAGTGACACTTCCATATTTCTTTTATATTTCTGGCTACTTTAAACACCAGAGCTTTCACCAGATGGAACCAAGACCACTTACCGCAAAATAGATAGTAACCAGAGTATAAGTCCACCTGCAGGCAGCCAAAAGAAATACGATAAAACTAGAATCTAATCAAAATTTCATGAGGAAGAATGGCATTGAATTGAATAAATCCAAACAAAAGGAACATTATCCCAAGGAAAAGGTAAAAATATAAGTTGAAGAGGTTAAAGACACTATGTAAAGCTTAACATCAGTGTCTCCAAGTGACAAAGAAGCCTTGAAACTATACCATAATAAAACAGTACGTTCAGATCAAAAGCAGAAAATAACAGGTAAACAAGAGTTGAGAAGTAGGACAGCAAAAATTCCCAGTACAAAAACGAAAATGATTGAAATCGAAATAAAAGCACATCTTGCATCATAACAGAAGAATTCATGGTAGAAGAGGGGGCTTACTGAGTATAATAGAAATACATTCGAGCTCCATTGGAGTCAAGCTTCAGAACCAGAGTAGCGAAAAGCACACAAAAGGCCAGAATTCGATAAACTAACAACCAAGCGGGATGGATTTGCTTAAAACAAGGCTTCCACACAGCGTCACTGTGCGATAAAGGCGATTTCCCTTGCTGAATTTTGCCACCGGAGGATCCCCCCAAATGATCCTGACCTTCGTACTTGCGGATAACAAACACTGCCACAACCATAGGCACCAAAACCCAAGTGGCGCATAGCAACACCCTCCAGTTGAGCCAATAGCTCAATCTGGTTGTATCATCATCAGCACCCAGTAGTTGCAGGAGCTGCATCATCATGCTACAGAGAGCAAAGAAATGAAATGAAACTTCAATCTTTTTTTTTATCAACTTAGGTGATTGATGGTCAGTCAAACAAGCAAATCGCCAAAAAACCTTCCACCGACTCAACCAAATGAGGCACAGCACATGGTTATTGCATTGAATTGGAATGCTGGACGAAAGCGACCGTGAGGTGAGACGAATTAAAGACTAGCAACCAACCAAATTCGAACGACTCATTTTGAGGAGAAGGAAGAAGATGAAGAAACTTACGATTAAGAGGAATGGATGATGCAACCGATCGGTGGGAGGTGGAAATGGAAGAGAGAATGAAAGGCCACCACTGCCAATTTTGGGTGGCGATAGGAGGAGAGAAAGTTTGAGGTGGGCCTGGGAAAAGTATCGTGACGGTTTATTATTTGATAATAATCGTTCACAAATAATTGTAAAAACGTAATATCACACATCAAAAGCTTACTTATTGACCAATTTATTTGGTATTTTTATCTTTGAGGTATTGATCGATCCCGTAAAAAGTAACGACGAGGGAGAACGTATAATTTGTGTATTTTTTTAAATGTATTTGTGAACGATTTAAATGTATATATTTTTATTTTAAGGTATGGATTGATTCTGTTTTAGATTTACTTTTATGTTGAAATGATGTGAGGAAAATATAATGATGACATGTTGTAACGTAGCAGGAATGGTTGATAGAGTGACACTTTATAATGTAGGAATGACATATTATATCTTATTGTAATAATTTTATCTCATAATGTGCTTATTAATTGAGGAAACGTATGAACAACTTTGAATTTGGAATTAGGAAGGGATATGATCATAATGAATGATATTCTCACTTTACCTTGCATCATTGTCTTGTATCTTGTTCTTGCTCGATGGCAATATCTTTCAACTCAAACGAATCCCAAAGAATACAAATATTTATTCTTGATTTCGAATAAGATTGTTACTAAATTTTATATTCGCGAACTGATCATTACTAAAAAAACATTCCCATGCCGATCATTACTAAAAAAAATATTCTCAAGCCGATATTCAAACAAACGAGTTGGAAACCAACATCGATAGCTTCGATTCAATTGTAAATTTGTTATCTTTCACCTGTCAGGATCCAGTTGAAGTTGGCTACTATTCGCCACAAATACGTGTTATTTGCGCATGCTATCCAAACAATGTGCAAAGTTATTTACTTTTGTTTTTCTTTTTTCTTAACCATTTTCCGTTAATAACAACAAATAATATGTTAACACCGAATTCGAATTCAATCCACTCAACAAATTTCTTTTTGAAATCAAGCTCACATCAAATTCTTATTAATATTGTGTCAAAAAACACATTACTTAAACAACATTAACAAGTCATTCAGGAGGTATATTCCTCACAAACGGGTCTAGCTCTACAAATTAAGAGTGCAATTTATATATAAAAAAGAAAACAAATTATGGACACATATCCAATTAGGGAGGAAGAAGAAAAATTGGATTTGGGTTACCACGCAAAATGGGACCCAAGTTTGCATGGTGGAACCCACCAAAATGGAAATTTGGTATAACCTAATTGAATCCTATTTGACACCCTAAGTTTCGAATTAAACGACGCCGTAACTTGAGTAAATTACAATATTATCCTTTCTTAAAATCGAAATCCATATAAGTTGTGTGTATTGACTAGCTCAAACACAATCAAACACTCACAAACACTCTCAAACGTTTGATCCGAAGAAGAAATGGAAGATCGGAAGCGAACGTTACACGTACGAAATCGAAAAAAAGGCCTTCGAAAGGCCCCGGCCGGGGCCTCTTGCGGCCGATATTTTCGATCAAGCCCGATTTGTGTTCACCGAATTGTAAGGAAAAACTAATAAATATATTGATAGTTTCGTCGGTACAAAGTTTCTCGAATTATACATTTTGATAGTTTTGTCGATACAAAATTTTTCGAATTAGTAAATTTGAATAGTTTCGTCTTTACGAAGTTTAGAACGTCATATAATTCGAAAATTAGGGCGTCAAATAATAGTCCTCCTTAATCTTTGGAAGCAATATAAAAGATTTAATTTTTTAACAAATTTTAAAAATGCTTTTGCTTGACTTGTGAGCCATACTATTTAACAGATCCAAAGATCTTCACTGGTAAGCCTGGAAACAAGACAGTTAGCAGAAGAAGACGAGTGGAAGATCATTAAAAAGGAAGGGCCTTTTCATATATTACAGCACTCCTACCTCATCTATGATCCTGAAACGATATTGGCAAGGGTGCTCTGAACTGATGCAATTGACTGGATAGCAGACTTGGTCAGCCAACTCAGCCCTACTTTAACCTTATGCTCATCCGTTGGTAGACGAATCAGGTATGCGATTTTCCTTGCTGCATCATTTACAACCAGCCACATCAGACGAGGAAGGAAGGAAAAAAAGCAAAGGGACATGAATGCTGCTGCTTTAGGCCAGAAAATGTTGTACCAGCATGGCCGACAGGACCTTCTAAGGTTAGTCCATCGATGAAACTTGGCGATACAGCAGCATCGTTCTGTCCCAGCGTCATCATTTCTCCAAGATTTTGGAACCTGCCGATGGCAATTCATACTTCAAAACCAAGCCAATCAAGCTAGTACGAACGAGATTTCCACTTCGACGTGTTTCGGTCAGCTGCTAAATGAGCTAACCACGGCTGAACTAACCATGACGCATGTTCAAGGGTATGACTCACTACTGTACGATAATGCCAACTGACAACTAGACAAATATAAGATAATAAGAATGTCAAGGATGTCGAAAAATCACAAATGTCAACACAACAGGTAAAAAGCCATGCACGGAACGTGACGTCTCTAGCCAATCACTTGTGTAAGTACCTAAACAATGCCAACTCTCGAGTTTGGCTTGATTTTGCAACAAGAATCAAGATTCCTGGGAAAGTTGAGTTAAGACAAGTAGAAGAAAGTTGAGTTGAGTTGGGTTCCTAAAAAAGTTTAATTTCTATCTGAGTAGGATTGGGAAACACAATTCTAATCCCTCCCAACTCTACGTCAATAAAAACCCCACCCAACTCCAGCTCAACTCCAGCTCAACTTACTTTCACTATTTGCAACTCAATTTTCAATTTTCCTGAGAATCATGATTCTTGTTGCCAAACTATGCCCTAATATATGGTAAGTTTGCAAAGTATGTGTTTGACCAACCTAAATGGCAGTAATGGACGGTCATTAATGGCAGCCCAAATGTTCCAACCAGTAAAATCCGCTTGCTGAAATGCAACCTGAAAAGAACGCATAACCAAGTACAGTGGGGATCAGGGTGGACTAACATAGATACAGATGGATGATTAACATTTACTTCTGAACAAAGACTGGAACAATACCTGAGCAGTTGGCGGAAGAAGCTTCCCTTTCAAATCCCTAAGAGAAGACGAGTCGCCAAGAGCGAATATCCGTGGATGACCCTTGACACGGAGGGTCTCATCTGTCTCGGCTTGGCCACGAGCATTTAGTGGGAGTTCTTGCGGCTGTTCGTTGGGTTCCAACTCAGGAAGCAGGGGCTTAGACCCCACAGTCCATAAAACCAAATCCGTTTCGATAATTTGACCTTGTGTTCCCCTCTCTGCAGGTTGGAGTTCCAAACTATATTTCTCATTGTCTGAGTCCGTTACTCTCTTTACAGAGCGGACAAAGTAACCCAACAGCAACTCAACTTTCCTGGAAGAAAGAACCTAGTCCGACCATAAAACTATGTTAGATACACAGGTTCAGTTGCAGGAACCAAGGTTAAGTAAGCTTATTGTTAAGAAATAGAAAGAACCTAGCCCGACCATACAACAATGTTTAGATACACAGGCTCAGTTGCAGGAACCAAGGTTAAGTAAGCTTATGGTAAAGAAAAGGAGTTAAAATGGTCTCACCATGATAACTTCATTTAAGAAAAGAAAAAAAAAATCATACACAATGAAGAAATACTTCATCGATTCTTGCAGTGGACTTCACCATTAAATACGAGAAGCACAGGCACTAGCATCCTAAAGAAAACTTTATGAACAACAACAGACAATGAATCTATCACTTAATGGCATAAAGTTATCTCATTCAAGCATAGTTAAGCTACAGCCATATACTGCTGAAAAGGAATGCGTCAACACCATAACACCACACAATCACATATCTAAATTGCTTTTAAATTATCTAGTCGTGAAATCTAACCTTAAGTGCAGCTTCCCTGTTCCCAGGTGGTGCAGTTGGGCAGATCATATTTTCCACATTAATAGCACGTACAACCCCCCTGTCCTGCAGTCTCTCAGAAACGGTGGCAGCCAACTCCACTCCAGCATAACCACAGCCAACAATGCATACACTTATTGGAGCTTTCTTAGCAAAGTTTCTCCTCTCCAGTTCTTTCAACTTATGATCCACTTTCTGCATCATCGTAAAGGTTGCAGAATATTAGTCAACCTTGAAGAAACTGGATGTCCACTCCCAGTAGTAAATAATGAACCTGAACCCTTACTAGAGCATCTTCCAAAGTAGAAAATGGTAATGCAAACTCTGCCGACCCTGGCACAACATCAAGTTTAGCTTCAGATCCCAGAGCAAGAACCAGCCTGACTGCCCAATAGAACATAGAGTATTATCAGCTGGGGCATCTAATATTGGATGAAAAACGAAGCAATCTTTTCAACCTGGGTATAGATTCCGTTAAGGGAATAACCTGCAAGTCCTTCAGGTAACAGGTACAGCTCAATAGTAGTAAAAATTTCGAATAAATTATCACGCAAACTACTTACCAGTCGTACTCTATCAGAAGTCCACTTTGTAGAAGCACTGTACCGGCAGGCTTAACTTTTCCTGACCCATCATTTCCCAAGTGATCACAGGGCTGCAGAACTTTCACCCTGTCTTGTACAAACTGGACAGCAGAGTTTGAAAGCAAGTCCGCAAAGCGTGGAGCAATTTCCCAAGAATCCACTTCTGTATTGATACTAGAATTTTCAGTCGACTACCGAGTGAAACGCAGTCCCAGAATCAATATGCTGAACAAAACCAAAAATGAATATGAAAGAGACGAAACCTATTACCTCCTGTAAGAATCTCATACAACATCGGCTTAAAGACAAAACGCTCAGCTTGATCAACAAGAAGCACCTGATTCACAAAATAAAAAAATTGAGGATGTTAGAGCATCAAATAAGAAGAGTCTTAAGCAGAAATTAACAGATACTGATACAAGACAATACCACCCAGCCCAGCCCCACAATGTCATCATCATATCAACCTAATCATGCACCAAACAAAGAGCTGAACTTAATACATCTCAAATGGTCAAATGTACAAAGATTTCGATAGCTGAACAGGGGTACATGGAAAGCAAAACAAGAGGTACGAGCAAGATCTTTGGTAAGCTTTGGATCATTTATTTAATGAGAATCATACAGCCTAAGCAGAATACAACAACTGCCGAACATAATACACTCAAAGTCTAGACATAACTCAATATGCATTATGCTCAAAGAACCAAACACATACTAAATTAGTTGTACATTATTATTTTCAACTCAAGATTGTATTTATAAGTGATTACCTGAGGTTTCTTATCATCTGGCCATACAAGAGATTCTAGTCTCAAAGCAGTATATAAGCCTCCAAATCCACCACCTAGTATGCACACCCTCGGATTCTGCAACATTACAAGCAAAAGTTTCCTGTTGCTAAAAATGGAACTTAATCCAGCCAAATAATCACACAACCATAAAACTAACATTGACATGATTTGTATCAATACAAAAAGAATTAATTCATTTTCAGACACAAAACCAAAAGGTAGATGAAATGTGACTAGAAACAATTCCGGTGGACACTGGACAGCCATCATAATTCATAAACAGAAGACTGCAAGTGATGATAGCTGCTTTTCTTGGGAGATTTGGAAAACTCACCTTCTTGTAAGGCCAAGTGTAGACCCGTGGAGGTTTCTCTTCTACAGGTGGATTGGGAGCATCTGCTGCACCATTCCCGAGTGCCTCTGCAGTCACGAATCGAACAGGCAAGTCTCTCCGTAAATAGGAACTCCTGAAGCCAGAAACGAAGGTCCTGAATGGAGTTGGCGCCGAGGAAAGTGGGAACATTTTTTCCCTTGACATGCCTGATCAACAAAAAATGATCACAGCACTCAAGACAGGCATCATCAGAAAGTAAAATAAGGCCATGGCAACAACCAAAACGAAGCTCAGCCACGAACAACAACGTCACTTGGAAACTTCATTAATCATCATATAATTCCCTCAACTCCTATCAACTAAATTTAACAAAAAGAACTGACTATCAGCAGCTTGAGTTAAGCTAAATTCTGTACATAGAAATGACAGGCACTAGCACGGAATCCGAATACGGATTCTTCCTCAATTCCAATTTTCTCAGTAACCAATAAGAATGAGCTAAATAATCAAACTATGAAGAAAGTATAAACAACCTGAAGAAGTAGACAAGCAATGAACGGATATACGACTAGTCGCGGAATTCGAATTGTCAAGGCGACGAGGATTAGAGGAAGATAGAGAGCGCGTGAACGATGAGGAGGAACTCCGGATACCGGCGCAGTGAGCCACTGCCGCCGGAGATGAGACGGCCTTCATGTTACAGTGATCACTCAGAGAGAGTAGGGTGTAATCAGAGCGACGAGAAATGAAGGATAGAAGAACAAGTGAAGTGAGCTGGCGGACTTCACGTTCTGGTGTACAGCAGGCTTCTTGGTTGAATTTCTGCCTCGTAATAAATTTGGAAAATTAAAAGAAATTAATAAATATAACCACTTTTCAGCCGGTACGGTTATTATTCAACCCCTTAAGACTTGATTAAACGACTTCATAAATTTTGAAAAAATATAATCGTTTTTAGTTCATCCATTTGAAAACTCCTCTCACAAATTTCGAGGTAACTAAATTTTAGAAATTTTGGTAACATGTAGCCGGTTCTGGTTTTGCTACTGTATTCGAAAATTCTTTCGACAATATTATGTTTCAGACACTATCGTTGCATAAACTACATACTTTTTTTGGCATAGATAGGATCTTTGAATAGATAAGAAGATAACACAAAGATAAAAAATACTTAATCAATCCAAATAGTGAGGATTACCGGCAACACTCCGGAGAAATATGTAAGGGCCATGCGAATCACGCAATGGACGACCCCGTTATCTATCTTCCTGATCAGCCGCAGATAGACGTCTGGGATCTCTTGAATGGTAGAACTTTTAATTGTCAAGTTGGAATGGCCAGTCCTAATGCAACTGTCGTTACGTCTCCTTTGATATCTACCCAACCGACAAAGAAAGAATACTCCAATTTTGGTTCTGTATAAACTATATACTATTAACGGTTCTCGTTTAGCTACTGTAAATATCTCATTATTCAATTTTGTACTAAATTTTTTGTCGAGCAACATAACTATCCCCGACTGAAAATACGGCCACCATAACTAACAGGCCGGATAAAAAATCCAGCCGATTAGTTATGGTGGTTGGATTTCTGATCCAGCCGGTTAGTTATGTTGGCCAGAATTTAATCCGTTTGAAATTTTTATTATTTGGGCTAGAAGAGGGTTAGTTTGGGCCTTGGGTTTTACCGCTGTTTCTTTGCTCTTCTCCTGCCCGAGAAATTTGATTAACTGCTACCGCTCTTCTCAATCTGCGAAACTAGTCGAGAAGTCTCCCTCCCAGTCTTTGATTTCACTCTCCCGGGAACTCCCTTGTTCTGCTACCGTCTCAAGGTCCGCCGCCGTTGTTTCACCTCACTTTTCAGCTGTTAAGGTTCTCGTCATTGAACTTCTAAAGTATTGCACCATTGCCTTCAAATTTCTCTCAACTTCATTTTCGGTTTCTGTATACCTTGATGGTTCCAATTCCTTACTGGTGCTTGTGATATAAAGCACTGTTATGATTGTTCAACTGCTTTATATTTGTGGAGCTTTTTCTTTCTGGGATTTGCTATTGTGGGACTGGGTTCTATTTTGGTCTTAGTTGTTGTATTAAATCTAATAATCTAATTCAGTATCGTTCTATTGCGGTTTTGTGCTAAACAATTTTATTGTTAGACTCACCAAGTTGGTTTAGTTGTATTACCACTGGTTGCTAATGCAACAATCTTTATAAAAAAACAATCTTTTGTTGTTAAATATTCAGTCTTGTTGTTGTAAGTGATAATGAAGTTTCTGATGTATAAACAACCATCATACGCCCTCGCAGGCTTTAAATTGAGAGCATACAAACTGGTATACACCAATGTTGCTTGTTGATCCCGAAAAGAAGTTGTCTTTCACGCGGTGCATTAGAGATGGAGATCTGGTCATTGTGTACGAGAAGCACGATGCAATGAAAGCTGTTCAAGTGAGTGAGAGCTCAGTGCTGCAGAACCGTTTCGGCATGTTTAAACATTCGGATTGGATTGGGAAGCCCTTTGGGTCGAAGGTGTTCAGCAACAAGGGAGGATTTGTTCATTTATTAGCTCCAACACCTGAACTGTGGACATTAGTGTTGAGCCACCGAACACAGATCCTCTATATAGCCGATATTTCCCTTGTTGTCATGTACTTGGAGATAGTTCCTGGATGTTTGGTGCTCGAGTCCGGAACAGGGAGTGGATCTTTGACAACTTCGCTTGCTAGGGCTGTAGCTCCTACTGGACAAGTGTACACATTTGATTTCCATGAACAAAGAGCTGCCTCAGCTAGGTGAGTCTATGTGTGTTCTCGCTTTTCTGATTGCATTGAGAAACAAACTTGTTCTTCGATTGGCGGATAGATTAGCTGTAAGACTGTTGAATTCACTTGATATTCTGTTCGTTTATAGTAGCTTACCTCATTGCACTAGACTGATGTCGAAATGACTGTAGAAATCAACAGAATGAGCTTTCGGTCTACTAAGATCTTCATGCCCTTTTGAAATGACACGCTGTGATTTTCTTGATCAGGGAAGATTTTGAGAAGACAGGAATCAGCAGCTTAGTGACAGTCGGTGTGAGGGACATTCAGGGACAAGGGTTCCCAGAAGAGCATACGGGATTAGCCGATGCGGTGTTTCTGGATCTACCGCAGCCGTGGCTAGCTGTTCCTTCAGCAGAGAAAATGCTGAAACAAGACGCTGTACTGTGCTCTTTCTCGCCATGCATTGAACAAGTACAACGCAGTTGCGAAACCCTTAGATCAAACTTTACTGGTAAATGTGGTTGGATCCATACTTTCTATGCCTGATTGTCAATTGACACTTCAATTTTTTAAGATTGCTAAAACGTGCCTTGGTTGTGTTGGAAGATATAAGGACATTTGAGATATTGGTGAGGATGTATGAAGTTCGAGAAGGCAAACTTGAGAGCTTCCAAAGAGAAGATGGAAACATGTCGACAGTCAGTCGTCCGGGGAAGAGGAAGCAGCCTTCGAGTGAAAGAGCCGGTTCACAAGATGATGGTATTACTCTTCCAGTTCTGGCGAAACCCTGTTCTGAGACTAGAGGCCATACTGGCTATCTCACATTTGCTAGACTCAAATGTTCGGCTTGAGGAAAGAAAAACAAAAGGAATCTTTATGTATCCATGATAGTAGAACTATTAGAAACTACCGTATTTTGCAATGTTGGATTATGCACTCTGCAGTTGGTTTACAGAAAATAATAGTACATTGTGAACAGAACTGTAAAAGAAATTTCATAGCGACGATTGATAATGATTCAGTTCAAGATCAGCACCGCCGACAAAAACAGCCAATATCTATATTACTTAATCATTCCTGTTTAGCCCCCTCTTCTGCCTCCCCAAAATAAGGTCATGTTGCCTCACCTACGATCCATCATTGCCCGGTGAAAATTGCGAGGGGAACTTCCTCGCGCTGGCCCAGGGCTGCGGCTGCGATGACGCTTCTCACTTTTGAAACGATCGCTCCAGCTAGAGCCGCCGCCGCCGCCGCCTCCTCCACCATATCCATCACTAGCACCGCCCCTATCATACCTGTAATCAAATTAGGAGTTTCTCACAATCAGTTTGGTCAACGTTCAGAATGAATTGAATTCTAACAGGAAATTTAAGCACATTGTGGGTACCTATCATTGCTGTCTTGGCCATAACCACGGCCACCACCCCAACTGCCTCCGCCCCTCCCGCCACCACTGGAACCAAAACTGCCGCCGCCATTGGAACCATAATTGCTGCCACCGGATCCGTAACGGCCACCACTGGAACCGAAACCACCACGACCTGCTCCGTCGCCATTACCCCATCGTCTACTTCTACCCATTCCGCCACCTCGAGAAGCCATGTCGCGAATTTCAGGAGGAACCTTCTGGCTTGCACCCTCTAAGAGTTTAACGAGCTCTGTAGCATGTTTGGCATCCTGCTCTCCAAAGAATGTATAAGCTACACCAGTAGCACCGGCTCTTCCAGTTCTGCCAATCCTATGAACGTAATCCTCCACACCATTAGGAAAATCGTAGTTGACTACAGCCCTGTCAGACGAAAAACAACCAAACTGCGTGGGTCACTTCCATTCAGAAAGAAAATGGATAAAATGGCACATCTGAATCATATACATCCAATTCCAGCTACAGTTTTTCCATAGACTAATGTTGCCTTCGGATCATATCAAAAAGTACCCTGCAGCAATAACTGGAAAAAACAGTTAACAAGTGGACTTCCACAAAAGAGTGTCTGCCCAATGTTTTCTCATCCCTCGGAGAACGAACCAGGAAAAGCATATCATCATTAACACTCGAATCAACTCGCCCAAAATAAACTATTGCTAACAGGCAAAGTTCAAGCAAAAACTTAGAACACAGTAAAACGAAAAAGCAACCTACATTATGTCCTTCACATCCAAACCACGGGCAGCAACATCAGTAGCTACAAGCAGAGGAGCCCTCCCAGACCGAAACTGATTCAAAACTTGATCCCTCTCACTCTGTGACTTGTCTCCATGAATAGCAGCAGCTCCAAACCGGCTGAGGTTACGAGCAAGTATGTCGCACATTTTTTTAGTTGAACAGAAGATTATAACCTTTGATCCTGGTTCTTGAGAGCGCAGTATCTGTTCCAGCCGTTTGTGTTTTTCCATAGGTGGAACGACCTCAACATACTGCAAGAGTTGGATAGTGATCCACACAGTATTTAAATATATCAGCATAAACAAAGTTTACAATGGATACGATGCACAAGTTAGAAGAAATGCACTGAATCTACAACAGAAATGACAGTTTTTATAGCTGGACTTACCTGGGTGATAGACTTGTTAGCCACAAGCTCATCAACATTTCCAATATTAACTTGAACAGGATTGACCAAAAGATCAGAAGCAATTTTCCGGACCTCCTTAGGCCAAGTTGCCGTGTACATGAGGGTTTGCCGACGAGTAGGCACCTCCTTCACAATCTTCCTTATCTGCGGCTCGAAACCCATATCCAGCATTCTATCAGCCTCGTCAAGAACAAGGTATGATATCTGCCTGAGGCTTACTCTTCTCATCTCGAGAATGTCATTTAAACGACCAGGAGTTGCAACAACAATGTCAGTCCCTCTATCTAGCTGGCCCAGTTGAGGACCCTTTGGTGCTCCTCCATATAAACACTACAATAAAAAGCATAGGCAAACAGTCATTTACATACACCTCTAACAAAAGTTATCCGCATGACAATTAAGAGAAATACCAATATCCTAATTCCTAAACGTCAGATACCATAAAATACAAAATAGTTTAACGAACAAGTCACACATATAAAGGTAGCCCCACCATATTGCATTAATAAACAAGAAGAGCTAAGCATATAAAACAAGTTAGAACATGTAACTTAAAAAACGAAGAAAAAACAATAGTGGCATACCGTGCATGTAATTCTTGATGACTTGCCAAACTTCAAAGCTTCATCTTTAATCTGTGTAGCCAATTCTCTTGTAGGCGACAATACCAGCACAGTTGGACCCATTCTAGGGTCATTACGAAGACGCTTGAGATGAAGAAAGGCAGGGATCAAGTAACCTAAGGTTTTACCAGAGCCTGTTTTGGCAACGGCCACAATATCTCTACTCTGCAGAACAACAGCCCATGATTGGGCCTGAATTGGGGTTGGAGCAGTGAAACCAGCACTGTATACCTTGAAAAGGGAAAAAAACCAAGCAATTTCATAAGCTCAGATCTGGCTTCCAGATTTTTTATTCAACTTCTTTGATATCTATAATGGAGTGGCTAATGACAGAAGAAGCACCATCCTCCATATGCAGTTGTCAACGCTTGCTAACGCAAGCTCTTGCAGGAGGAGGCATCTTCTTCCGTATGGACCGAGTGGCATGCTATATCATCACCAATGGCTGGACCAGCCACAAACTTTAGGTGCTCAGAAAGCCCTTCTCAAACATGGTCCAGCAAAATAAGGGCACTCCAAATTACAAGGCCCCCCAAAGAAAAGGCAACACAGCGTACGACATTAGCTCCACCAGGAGTAAATATCGCACCTGCGACAAAAGTACATTGCAAGATCAAGTAAATATCGCACCCTTAAGAAACCGCAACTTCATATTTTCATCAACTTACAAACTCCAGGCCAGTGTTTATTCTATCAAGGCAGAATGAAGAAGCTGAGCAGTAAAGTCATACCTCTCTCAGTAGCTCAGAAGGAAATCCGGTGTCTTCAAAAGACATGATTGGTGGTGGCACATCACCCCCCTAGAAAGAATCACAAGCTAAATTCAGCAGCTTAGACAGGACTCATGAATCATCTCATTTAAGATTGGGATCCTTAGCCACAAAAATAATGCCCATCCACAAAGATCAAGAAAAGCATTTACAAAAGAAACCCATATAGCAATAAACACGTTATACTGGCGGGAATAAGCATCACGAGTGCCTGCATATTTGTAAATATTCCAAACAAACGAAACTAAAATGTCGTAGCCTTGTTATTTATGTTATTCATGAACAGAACCTCAGATAATCTTGGAAAATGCTAAATCAGAAACATAAAGAATATGCAATGAGGTCATATCGGTATAAGACTATAAAAATCGGTTAGTAGATCAATGGATGAAATCATAAGCTGCAATGATCTTCAACTCACAGTTGCAGTTATTTCATGCCGGCGCCTGTAAGCATCAACTGATAAACTGCTTCCTCCAGCAGAATATGCAGGTCCTCTAGCCGCAACTACCCCAGCTACACCAATTGTTCCATTTTGGACACTTCTTTCATCCTGAGGTATCATATATGGCATAGTATCCACCAACAAGAAAGAAATAAATTAGCACAAATGGCTGATGGTCATCCCCGTGATGACAATGGATAGGACATCAAGCAAGTATGAGACAGCAGTCGTCGGAAGTTGAATTATGTATAACGAATTCCACACAATATTTTGCTTTAAATGAGTGACCTTACAGTAATTGCTAAGAAAAAAGCATATAAATTACAGATTCGTCAAACCTATCTTTTTAAAAGTCTAAAAGGGAAAATCATTCCTAGTAAAGGAAACCAAAACTTTTTAACAGCGTCCAGATCAATGCAAGTACATTCTCAGCACATGTCAGAGCAACAAATAATTTCTAAGGAAACAGGCAAACAGCTAATAAATAAACACAGACCTGGATACTCCTTGTTTCAGTGTCAGTTTTTGTTGATCCACCATTGCTACTTCTCCCATACCTATCATCTTCTTTGACAGGACTGTAGGCACGATGAGCAGGTTGCTCCACTTGAACTGAGGAGTTGATAGGCACAGTAGATGACTTGGATGGCAGAGACACCGCAGTAGGCCTCTCGTATTGAGTGATATTAGTTTCTGGGTTCCAAAAGTAAAGGTAACCAGTTTTACCATCAACCAAGCCTCTCCACGGCTTGGGAAGAGTAGGATCCTCTGGTGCAAATCTTGGAGCAGCGGTAGCAGCCATGTTAACTGAGGCAATTCGTTGATCCTACGCCCACAAGAATGCTACCACAAACTGATTATCAAACTTGCAAATTCATGAGGGATAAAAAAAGCAGCTAATCTAGAGATTGGCAGATAGTATGGCACATAATCTGCGAGCAGTGATATCCAAAAAAATAAGTTATCAAGACAACCAAAGGACTTTTTTCTAAAATTCTATTCTCATAAGAGAAACCCCAACCAACAAAAGCCAAGTCAAAACAAATTGGCACATCTATGGACACGACCTACACTGCAGCGTCTGATTTAATATATTTCTCGCTGAAACAAAACCTGCACCACCAAATTCACAATCGCGTTCGCAAGCCCAACAGGAAGATCGAAACCCTAAGTTTCCAAGCTCCACGGATGACTGAAGGTGCAGATCTAACGAAATGACATTTAGGGTTTTGGGAATGCGAAATAAGAAAAAATAGCGTATGAAAATGGAAGCAGACGGTCGTTGTACCTGAAGACGGCGACTGGTGGGAGATTCAGGGACAAGAGGCTATATAAGTGAGGTGGAGCGGGAATTGCTCTCGTTCGGTCGTTCTCCAACTCCCTCTTTCTACCTTTCTCCGCCGCTGATGCGCAGAGCGTAGGAGGAAAAGGAGCGTAGAGGAAGATGGAGGGTTAGGCCGCAGCTGCAAATTCTGATACTTATAAAACCGAGTTATCCACTTTAATAGTTCCATAAGTTTTGTCTGAAATACCCCAAGCCGTATTTTTAGTCATTTTGGACGGATTGAAAATTCCGTCCAACTCACCAATAACAATTTTCGTCCAATTTTAATGGTTTACGTCACCTACCACGTAACGCATAGACACAATCATTACTCGTTAAAATAAAAAATAAAAATAAAATAAAAAACCCTCTCCGGATGATGAAGTTAGAATCTGACTTCAGGGACTTGCGGATAATCACTCTACCGGTCAACAATGTATACTAGCTAGCGAAACAACAATCTTTTGAAGGAACCTCACAAATTTGGATTTAGACCCCGAATCGTGGATCATAAAATTGGATGATGACTTTGAGGATTGACGAGAAAAATTTAAGACTTTCAATTGCCCATGATGTCTTTGTTTCATTGTGGATAATGACATGTCATTAGAGATCTTATATTGATATATACAAAGTTTTTTCTTTTAAAATAGCAATTTATAAAGGGTACATGGATGTTAGGCATAACAACATATGCATTGTGTCGGGTTCCCAATCCGTATGAGAGAGAATACTAAAGTCGTCACTCTACTAACAAATATATTAATGTGGACTAAGCATAAGTAGATATGAACATGTTTTTTGAACTATTGTTGAAATTTACTTATTACTGATGACAAGAGCAATTCAATAGAACATGTCACACTATGAGTTATATCAGATTGATTTTGTCTGATAAATTAGGAATACGATTGCTAATGCGTTAGTTTGTCAGTCTCCTTTCGTTTTTGCTCCTGTTAAAAATAAATGTCATCATTAATTCAAAACCATGATCTACGACCAAAATATATGGATATTCAAGATCACCCAATAGCTAGCTATTCGAGATATCTCCGTGTTTTGGAGTTTGAATAGGTAGCTATTCGGTGATATTAAATATTGCAATATTGTGATATTAAATATCACCTATATATCTTTTCGATTGACATAATTGCCTCCAAGACAATTTAATAGTTACAAATAAATGAGAGCTACAATGCTAATTTTCTCTGTCCTCATTATTACAAACCAGGATCCACACCACATCTAATCATTCTTAAACCCTACCATCCAATATCCTACACCAAACAAGAATATTCGTACTTTTTGAATTTAATATTAATCTCACCCAATATCATGATATTTCAAATAGCTAGTTATTCGAAATATCACATACCAAAAGAGTCCTAAAAATGTTGGTTAACGATGTAGCTGACGGAAAATGACTGTAGGATGAACGTGTTTCATTTTTACAACATATGAGATGGTTTTGCTGATTTTCACAGTAATGAGATGTTTTGGTACAGAAGAAAAACATAGAGGACTACTAAGGCTAATCACCCTTCCTCTGTGAGATGCCAGCTGGAATCTGCTGAGTGAGATTCCATTCTGATTTCTGCGGCGACAAACTTTCGAACAATTCCTTTTCAGGTCCACACATCCAATTAGGGAGGAAGAAGAAAAATTGGGTTTGGCTTACCACGTTTGCATGCTGGAACCCCAACCAAAATGGGGAAATTTTGTAGGCAAAATGTAATCTGTGGGAAGATATATTCAACACAGGACCTTCTAAGGTTAGTCCATCGATGAAACTCAGGCGATACAGCAGCAGCATTGTTCTGCCCCAGCGTCATCATTCCTCCGAGATATTGGAACCTGCCAATGGCAATTTTCATACTTTAGAATTCTAGCATGAGATTTTTCCCCTTCGACGTGTTTCAGTCAGCTTCTGCATGACTCACTACTGTTCGATAATGTTAACTGACAACTAGAAAAGTATAAGAATGTCAAAGTTGTCGACAAATATAATGTCGATGCGAAAGCTAAACAGTCACGCAACGAACGTTACGTCTCTAGCTAAACAGTCACGCATGGAACGTGACGTCTCTAAGACGCCTAAACAATGTCAATTCTCGAGTTAATATATGGTAAGTTTGCAACGTATGTGTTTGACCAACCTAAATGGCAGTAATGGACGGTCATTAATGGCAGCCCAAATGTTACAACCAGTAAAATCCGCTTGCTGAAATGCAACCTGAAAGGACGCATAACCAAGTGCAGTATGGATCAGGGCGGACTAACGTAGATACAGATGGAAGAATAACATTTACATCTCAACAAAGACTGGAAAAATACCTGAGCAGTTGGCGGAAGAACCTTCCCTTTCAAATCACTCAGAGCAGAGGAGTCACCAAGAGCGAATATCCGAGGATGACCCTTGTTCCATAAAACCAAATCAGTTTCGATGATTTGAGCTTGTGTTCCCAGTTCCCCTCTCAGCAGGTTGGAGTTCCAAACTATATTTCTCATAATCTGAGTCCGTTACTCTCCTACAGAGCGGACAAAGTAACCCGAAAGCAACTCAACTTTCCTGGAAGAAAGAACCTAGTTCGACCACAAAACTATGTTAGATAAACAGGTTCAGTTTCAGGAACCAAGGTTAACAGGTACTAACGCTTGTGTATAACCTACGCTTATCAAAAATGAAAATGGTCTCACATGATAACTTCAACAAAAGAAAATGAAGAAGTAGTTCATCGTTTCATGCACTTGACTTTGCCATTAAATACGAAAAGCGCATACACTAGCATCCTAAAGAAAACTTTATCGCGATCAGATTCAACAATTGACAATGACACTATCACCTAATGGCATCCAGTTATCTCATTGCAGTCATACAATGCTGAAAAGGAGTGCGTCAACACCCTTAGACAACACAATCACAGAAATCTAACCTTAAGTGCAGCTTCCCTGTTGCCAGGTGGTGCAGTTGGGCAGATCATCATATTCTCCACATTAATAGCACGTACAACAATGCATACACTTATTTGAAAGCAAGTCCGCAAAGCATGGAGCAATTTCCCAAGAATCCACTTCTGCATTGATACTAGAATTTTCAGTCGACTGCCGAGTGAAACCCAATCCCGGAATCAATATGCTCAACAAAACCAAGAATGAATATGAAAGAGACGAAACCTATTACCTCCTGTAAGAATCTCATACAACATAGGCTTAAAGACAAAACGCTCAGCTTGATCAACAAGAAGCACCTGATTCACAAAATCAAAAAATTGAGGATGTCAGAGCATCAAACAACAAGAGTCTTAGGCAGAAATTTACAGATACTGATCCAAGACAATACCACTGTGCCCAGACCTACAATGCCAGCATAACATCATCCTAATCATGCACCACGAATTTTATTGCATTTTCTAATGCAACCGATAAACAAAGAGACGAACTTAATACATCTAAAATGGTCAAAGTACAAAGATTTTAATAGCTGAACTAGGGTACATGGAAAGCAAATCGTAAGGGACGAGCAAGATTGGTAATTTATTTAATGAGATACAGGCTATGCAGCATAGAAAAACAGCAAACACGATATAATCGAGGTCTAGACATAACTCGAAATGCATTATGCTTAAATAACCAAACACATACTAAATTAGTTCTACATTATTACTTCCAACTCAACATTGTATTTATAAGTGATTACCTGAGGTTTCTTATCATCTGGCCATACAAGCGATTCTAGTCTCAAAGCAATATATAAGCCTCCAAATCCACCACCTAATATGCACACCCTCAGATTCTGCAACATTACAAGCAAGAGTTTTCTGTTGCTAAAAGTGGAATGATCGCCGAGTAGCAAAGTTGAACTTAATTCATCCAAATAATCACCAACCATAGAACTAACATTGACATGATTTGTATCAATACGAAAAGTTTCAGACACAACCAAAAGCTATAGGAAATGTGATTACTAGAAACAGTTCTGGTGGAAAGCCATCAAAAACAGAAAACTGCAAGTGATAATAGCTGCTGCATCTTGGGAGATTTGAAAACCTCACCTTCTTGTAAGGCCAAGTGTAGACCCGTGGAGGCTTCTCTTCTACAGGTGGATTGGGAGTAGCTGCTGCATCGAACATGGGAACACGTGAAGCAATAATTGAAGGTCCTAAATGGAGTTGGAGCCGAGGAAAATGGGAACAATTTTCCCCTTCACATGCCTGATCAACGAAAAATGATTGCAATACTCAAGACATGCATCAGAAAGTAAAATAAAGGCCATGGAAGCAACCAAAACGGAAAAGAACCGACAATCAGCATCTTGAGTTAAGCTAAGCTCTGTACGTAGAAATGACGGCACACGCGGATTCTTAATTCCAATTTTCTCGGTAAGAAATTATAACCAACCTGAAGAAGTAGACAAGCAATGAACGGTTATACAACTACTAGTCGCCGAATTCGAATTGTCAAGGCGACGAGAATTAGAAGAAGATAGAGAGTGTGTGAACGACGACGAGGAACTCCGGATACTGGCACATTGAGCCACTGCCGCCGGAAATGAGACGGTCTTCATGTTACAGTGATAGCTCAGAGAGAGAGAGTAGGGTGTAATCAGAGCGACGATAAATGAAGGATAGAAGAACAAGTGAAGTGAGCTACTAACTTCTCCCGTTTGGCGGACTTCACGTTCTGGTGTACAGCGAGCTTCTTGGTTACTTGGAGCTGGTTCATTTATTAGCTCCGACACCCGAACTCTGGACATTAGTGCTGAGCCACCGAACGCATATCCTCTATATGCCGATATATCCCTTGTTGTCATGTACTTGGAGATTGTTCCTGGATGTTTAGTGCTCGAGTCCGGAACGGGGAGTGGATCCTTGACAACTTCGCTTGCTAGGGCTGTAGCTCCGACTGGACAAGTGTACACATTTGATTACCATGAACAAAGAGCTGCCTCAGCTAGGTGAGTCTATGTGTGTTCTTGCTTTTCTGATTGCATTGAGAAACAAACTTGTTCTTCGATTGGCGGATAGATTAGCTGTAAGGCTGTTGAATTCACTTGATATTCTGTTCGTTGAGTAGCTTACCTCATTGCACTAGACTGATGTCGAAATGACTGTAGAATTCAACAGAATGGTTGATGCTTAAGCTTTCGGTCTACTAAGATCTTCATGCCCTTTTGAAATGACACGCTGTGATTTTCTTGATCAGGGAAGATTTTGAGAAGACAGGAATCAGCAGCTTAGTGACAGTCGGAGTGAGGGACATTCAGGGACAAGGGTTCCCAGAAGAGCATGCGGGATTAGCCGATGCGGTGTTTCTGGATCTACCGCAGCCGTGGCTAGCTATTCCTTCAGCAGAGAAAATGCTGAAACAAGACGCTACACTGTGCTCTTTCTCGCCATGCATTGAACAAGTACACCGCAGTTGCGAAACCCTTAGATCAAACTTTACTGGTAAATGTGGTTGGCTCCATTCTTTCTATGCCTGATTGTCAATTGACACTTCAATTTTTTAAGATTGCTAAAACGTGCCTTGGTTGTGTTGGAAGATAAAAGGACATTTGAGATATAGGCGAGGATGTAATGTATGAAGTTCGAGAAGGCAAAGTGGAGAGCTTCCAAGGAGGAGATGGAAACATGTCGATGGGCAGTCGTCCGGGGAAGAGGAAGCAGCCTTCGAGTGAAAGAGCCAGTTCGCAAGACGATAGTAGTACCCTTCCAGTTCTGGCGAAACCCTGTTCTGAGACTAACTGTGAAGACATTTCATAGCAACGACAGACTATTATTCAATCTTAGAGCAGCGCCGCGGACATAAACAGTGATTATAAGTTACGACTAACATTGTCATATGTCCAAGGCAACACAACACAATTGTTAGAAAATAGAGATAACATAAAAGTTGGAAGTAAATACAGACAAAGAGTTATGATATTGATACCAACTACTCAGTACATGCACACCGATTTAGTTTTTATAACCTTGACAGAATTAACTATTTCCGTTTTTCTTACTATTGCACCCTTCCTACCAAAGTAAACACTTTAACAAAGGGAAGTAAGTGCCCTCCAAAAAATTGCATTTACCATAATGCTTTCAGGTTCTGGTTCCTCCTGGTTAGTTGCCATGCTATCTACTAATATATAGCCCCAAAAGACCATGCCTTTTCTATTACTTACTCCTTCCTGTTTAGCCCCCTCCTCTCTGCCTCCCCAAAATAAGGTCTTGTCATCCTCACCTACGATCCATCATTGCCCGGTGAAAACTGCGAGGAGGGGAACCTCCTCCTCCTCGAGCTGGCCCAGGGCTGCGGCTGCGATCACGCTTCTCGCTTTTGAAACGATCGCTCCAGCTAGACCCTCCGCCGCCACCTCCACCATATCCATCACTACCACCACCCCGATCATACCTGAGTAATCAAATTGGAGGAGTTAGTCACAGTCAGTTCAGTCAACGTTCAGAATGAATTAAATTCTAAAAGGAAATTTAAGCACATTGTGGGTACCTATCATTGCTGTCTTGGCCATAGCCACGGCCACCACCCCAACTGCCTACGCCCCTTCCGCCACCACTGGATCCGAAACTGCCGCCACCATTGGAACCGTAACTGCCACCACTGGAACCGAAACCACCACGACCTGCACCGTCGCCATTGCCCCATCGTCTACTTCTACCCATTCCACCACCTCGAGAAGCCATGTCGCGAATTTCAGGAGGAACCTTCTGGCTTGCACCCTCTAAGAGTTTAACGAGTTCTGTAGCATGTTTGGCATCCTGCTCTCCAAAGAATGTATAAGCTACACCAGTGGCACCGGCTCTTCCAGTTCTGCCAATCCTATGAACGTAATCCTCCACACCAGTAGGAAAGTCGTAGTTGACTACGGCCCTGTCAGAAGAAAAACAACAACCAAACTGCGTGGGTTACTTCCATTCAAAAAGAAGCAAGGTTAAATTTATGTCGGGGCTAAACAAAATGGATAACATGGCACATCTGAATCATATACATCCAATTACAGCTACAATTTTCCATAGACTCATGTCGCCTTCGGATCATATAAAAAAGTACCCTGCAGCAATGTCTGGTAAAAACAGTTAACAAGTAGACTTCCACAAAAAGGGTGTCTACCAAATGTTTTCTCATTCACACTCTAATCAACTCCCCCGAAATAAACCATTGTTAACAGGCAAAGTTAAAGCAAAAACTTAGCACACAGCAAAATGAAAAAGCAACCCACCTTATGTCCTTTACATCCAAACCACGGGCAGCAACATCAGTAGCTACTAGCAGAGGAGCCCTCCCAGACCGAAACTGACTCAGAACATGATCCCTCTCACTCTGTGACTTGTCTCCATGAATAGCAGCAGCTCCAAACCGGCTGAGGTTACGAGCAAGTATGTCACACATTTTTTTGGTTGAACAGAAGATTATAACCTTTGATCCTGGTTCCTGAGAGCGCAGTATCTGTTCCAGCCGTTTGTGTTTCTCCATAGGTGGAACGACCTCAACATACTGCAAGAGTTGGATAGTGATCCACACAAGATTTAAATATATCAGCATAAAGTTTACAACGGATACAATGCACAAGTTAGAAGAAATGCACTGAATCTACAACAGAAATGACAATTTTTTTAGCTTGACTTACCTGGGTGATAGACTTGTTAGCCACAAGCTCATCAACATTTCCAATATTAACTTGAACAGGATTGACCAAAAGATCAGAAGCAATTTTCCGGACCTCCTTTGGCCAAGTTGCCGTATACATGAGGGTTTGCCGACGAGTAGGCACCTCCTTCACAATCTTCCTTATCTGCGGCTCGAAACCCATATCCAGCATTCTATCAGCCTCGTCAAGAACAAGGTATGATATCTGCCCAAGGCTTACTCTTCTCATCTCGAGAATATCATTTAAACGACCAGGAGTTGCAACAACAATGTCAGTCCCTCTATCTAGCTGGCCCAGTTGAGGACCCTTTGGTGCTCCTCCATATAAACACTACAATAACAAGCATAGGCACACAGTCATTTACATACACCTCTAACCAAAGTTATCCGCATGACAATTAAGAGAAACACCAATATCCTAATTCCTACACGTCAGATACCACAAAATACAAAATAGTTTAACGAACAAGTCACACATATAAGGTAGCCCCACCATACTGCATTAATAAACAAGAGCTAAGCATATTAAACAAGTTAGAACATGGAACTTACAAAACGAAGAAAAAACAATAGTGGCATACCGTGCATGTAATTCTTGATGATTTGCCAAACTTCGAAGCTTCATCTTGAATCTGCGTAGCCAATTCTCTTGTAGGCGACAATACCAGCACAGTTGGACCCATTCTAGGGTCATTACGAAGACGCTTAAGATGAAGAAAGGCAGGGATCAAGTAACCTAAGGTTTTACCAGAGCCTGTTTTGGCAACGGCCACTATATCTCTACTCTGCAGAACAACAGCCCATGACTGAGCCTGAATTGGGGTTGGAGCAGTGAAACCAGCACTGTATACCTGGAAAAGGGGAAAAACCGAGCAATTTCATAAGCTCAGATCTGGCTTCCAGATTTTTTATTCAATTTCTTTGATATCTATAATGGAGTGGCTAATGACAGAAGAAGCACCATCCTCCATATGCAGTGGTCAACGCTTGATGGAGGAGGCATCTTCTTCCGTGTGGACCGAGTGGCATGCTATATCATCACCAATGGCTGGACCAGCCACAAACTTTAGGTGCTCAGAAAGCCCTTCTCAAACATGGTCCAGCAAAATAAGGGCACTCCAAATTACAATGCCCCAAAAGAAAGGGCAACACAGCGTACGACATTAGCTCCACCAGGAGCAAATATCGCACCTGCGACAAAAGTACATTGCAAGATGGATTAATGAGCTATGTGCTCCACCAATCAGAAGCTTAGCACAAGAAACCGCAACTTCATATTTTCATCAACATACAAACTCCTGGCGAGTGTTTATTCTATCAAAGCAGAATGAAGAAGCTGAGAAGTAGAGTCATACCTCTCTCAGTAGCTCAGAAGGAAATCCGGTGTCTTCAAAAGACATGAGTGGTGGTGGCACATCACCCCCCTAGAAAGAATCGCAATCTAAATTCAGCAGCCTAGACAGGACTCATGAATCATCTCATTTAAGATTGGGATCCTCAGCCAAAAAGATATATCCCATCCACAAAGATCAAGAAAAGCATTTACAAAAGAAATCCATATAGCAATAGACATGTTATGCTGGCGGTAATAATCATCACCAGTCTCTGCATATTTGTAAATATTCCAAACAAAAGAAACTAAAATCTCTTATTGTTATTTACGTTATTGATGAACAGAACCTCAGATAATATTGGAAAATACTAAATCAGAAACACACAGAATATGCAATGAGGACATATCCCTATAAGACTACAATAATCGGTTAGTAGATTAATGGATGAAATCATAAGCTGCAATGATCTTCAACTCACAGTTACGGTTATTTCATGCCGGCGCCTGTAAGCCTCAGCTGATAAACTGCTTCCTCCAGCTGAAGATCCAGGTCCTCTAGCCGCAACTACCCCAGCTACACCAATTGTTCCATTTTGAACACTTCTTTCATCCTGAGGTATCATATATGGCATAGTATCGACCAACAAGAACGAAATAAATTAGCAAAAATGGCTGATAGTCATCCCCGTGATGACAATGGATAGGACATCAAGCAAGTATGAGACAGCAGTCGTTGGAAGTTGAATTATGTATAACGAATTCCACACAATATTTTGCTTTAAATGAGTGACCTTACAGTAATTGCTAAGAAAAAAGCATATAAATTACAGATTCGTCAAACCTATCTTTTTAAAAGTCTAAAAGGAAAATCATTCCTAGTAAAGGAAACCAAAACTTTTTAACAGCGTCCAGATCAATGCAAGTACATTCTCAGCACATGTCAGTGCAACAAATAATTTCTAAGGAAACAGGCAAACAGCTAATAAATAAACACAGACCTGGATACTCCTTGTTTCAGTGTCAGTTTTTGTTGATCCACCATTGCTACTTCTCCCATACCTATCATCTTCTTTGACATGACTGTAGGCACGATGAGCAGGCTGCTCCACTTGAACTGAGGAGTTGATAGGCACGGGAGATGACTTGGATGGCAGAGACGGCGCAGTAGGCCTCTCATATTGAGTGATATTGGTTTCTGGGTTCCAAAAGTAAAGGTAACCAGTTTTACCATCAACCAAGCCTCTCCATGGCTTGGGAAGAGTAGGATCCTCTGGTGCAAATCTTGGAGCAGCGGCAGCAGCCATGTGAACTGAGGGAATTCGTTGATCCTACAGCCACAATAATGCAATCAAGTTACCACAAACTGAATATCAAACTTGCAAATTCATGAGGGATAAAGAAAGCCGCTAACTAGAGAATGGCAGATAGTATGGCACATCGTCTGCCAGCAGTGATATCTACAAAATAAGTTATCAAGACAACCAAAGGAGATGTTCCCAAAATTCTACTCTCATAAGAGAAATCCAAACCATCAGAAGCCAAGTCAAAAACAAATTGGCACAGCTATGGACACGACCTACACTGCAGCGTCTCAGTTTTATCAAAGATACAGGAAATGTCTCTCAAATAAGGTACATTTTCATATATATCTCGCTGAGACAAAACATGTAACACCAATAATAACAACCGCGTCGCAAACCCCTGCCGGACAATCGAAAACCTAAGTTTCGAAGCTTCGCAGACAGCTGAAGGTGCAGATCTAACAAAAATGACATCAGACGGACACGAGTCTCTCTACATCAAAATCGCATTTAGGTTTTGGGAATGCAAAAGAAGCAACGGTCGTGGTACCTGAAGACGGAGAATGGTGTTAGATTCCGCGGCAGGAGGCTATATAAGTGAGGTGGAGCGGGAAATGCTCTCGTTCAGTCGTTCTCCAACTCTCTCTTTCTACCTTTCTCCGCCGCTGATGCGCAGAGCGTAGGAGGAAAAGGAGCGTAGAGAAAGATGAAGGGTTAGGCCACAGCTGCAAATTCTGATACTTATAAAACCAGGAGATGACTGCACTTTGCCCACGTCACCGGCCAGATACATGCCAACCGGCGGCTCGTGGCAGACCGGGACACCCGGCTAAATATCCATTTTTGTACATCAGTCATTAGTGTTAACTTTTTTGTCTTTCCGATCATCGGAACGTACACGAACGATCAGAGTCTGAAAAATAAGGATGACATAAAGAAGTCGACTAAAAGTTTAAAATGGCGGTCTATTTTCGAAGCGATTGCTCGTTTCGAATGAATAATAATGATAACAAGAAAGAACATAACAAAAGAGCAGAAAGAGAAGAAAGGCATGAGCGAAGACAACCTCTTTCAGAGGCGATCATTCATTTCGAAAGAATATAACGATAATAAAAAAGAACGTAACAAATGAGTAAAAAGACAAAATGAAGAAAGACATTAAATTAACGAATCACTAAACAATGTTATTTATTTAGTTTTGTTTATATATAAGATAGATGATTGATATTATTTCCTATAAAGAAAGCTATTAAAGATTATCATATCATGTGAGAACGACGAAGAGTTAAGTGCTTTACCAGCATGACAATGTAATTAACATGGTGTCAGAAAAGCTATCGTTTTGTGTTCTTAACATTTCTGACGACAACGTCAGTGGCAGTTTTTAGTAGTTTCTTGAACGGCAACAACTTTTTCAGATTTTCAATTGACAGTTATGACACAACATAAAAGTAATGACTATTATCTTTTGTTGTTTATGAAATTAGGGTTTGAGTTAATTTTTTTATTGGCTAAAGTTTATACTTGGACTTATGATTTTATAACATTTTCTTTACTTTCTTTTCGTTTTTTTAGCCTTGACCTTTCTTTATAATTCTCCATTTCAATAAAATATTGATGATTTGTCCACACACACAAAAAAAAAAACAAATAGTGAGAGAAGTTATAAAGTATTGAAGCAAAGAACTATAATACCAATATTAACGAGATATAGAAGTCATGAAGAAGGAGAGTTGACTCCATAAATGAGACATTAATGCCATAATGGTTGAAATTCGACTTCATTTCAATTAATAATCATTAATTGACATGCTCAACTAAGAAAAAAATTAATCTAAATACAAGATTAATGAGAACCAATCACCTCCATAAAACTAAAAAAAAAATCCTTTTTCCTTAGCCAATTTCATAGAGATTGAAATATCAAACACCATTAATCATTTTCTTATTCATTATGGTTACAAATGACATCAATACACCAACAACCGACTATTTATAAAGCACAAATCAAATATCTCTAAAAAATAAGCCTCATCACTATAGCTAGAAATCTAAAATCATAATATACAATCAAGATCAACGACATATTCCACATCTACAAAACAAATAAGAATTTTAATAGGAATTTCGAACTCTCTTACGTAATTTTTATGACTCTTCCACTAGCTAAGAGTGGTAATGTACAATAGCATTTCATTTCTATCAAAATTATTGAAACCATCCCATACATTTTTAAATGAAACTCATCCATTTAAGATGAATTTTTCGTCAATTATTCTGTTAGTTTTACCTTATCATCGTGTTTATACTAAAAAAAAAATACATGTAGCTTGTTCTACGAAACTAAACTAAACCAACCCCAATTTGTATGCTTTCGAAGCCTCTTCTCCCTTCCTTCAGCATCCCTCGCCTGCCGTTGCTGGGAAGATTGGTTGGTTTATCTATTTAACCGGGTTTCAATAGTTTGGTTTGAAAAACTGACGTGGAACAAGTCATTTACATATGTTTTAATGAATAAGTATGTTGGTAAAACTAAATTAACGAAATAGCTGACGGAAAGTGACTGTAGGATGAATGTGTTCCATTTTCAAAACATATGAGATGGTTTTGGTTGGTTTTCATAGAAATGAGATGCTTTTGTACAAATGAAAAACATAGAGGACTACAAAGGCTAATTACCCTTCCCTTTTGTCGCGTTGCTGCTGAGTGAGATTGAGCGGCGACAAACTTTCGAGCGAATCCATTCTGATTTCTGCACTATCACTCTCTCACTCGCGGCTGAGCTCCTCCTCTACAGCCCTAATCGAATTCCCATTTCCTTCCAACCAACCACCGGCGACCCCTCAACTTCGGGTCGTAGTCAACATCACAACCACCGGCCGACGACCATTTTCTGGCCCTCCGACCTCTCCTTTTCCAATGTAAGCCTACCTCTCACCTGTGATTTGGTCGAAATTTCGAATTAATGAGCTGTTGCATGTCTGTTTTTGAGCGTCTTGTAACTCACGACCCTAGAACCCAGTAATTTTTTTTAGTCTATCCTTGCCGTTGTCACTTTTCCAGTAAACTAGCAACTGAGTCGGTGTGTCTGATGAGGGATTGTTTATTTCATTGTGCAGAGTTGAAACAACAATGTCGCAAGACGGTGACGATTTTACATGGGACAGTGATATTGATCGGCAGATTGACGAGTACGGTGAAACTGCCACCAGTTCAACGCTAATTGATAGGGGAGGACAGGTTTGCTTCTTTTTTTCTTGCTCATTCCCTCTTTTCAATAACAATAAGTTGGTGTTCTTGTTTTGCATGGCTGATTCGTTCTATAATTCGTCTTCCCTTCAGGGTGTCCCTTTGGTAGGTTCGTCCGGGACGAAAGTGATTGATCAGTTCATTGAAATGGGCTTCTCGGAGAAAGAAGTTGCTGAAGCAATTCGAGAGACAGGTAGATGATCTTAACCAACCTTGTCTCTGATTGTAATAGGGTTTCTAATATTGTTGAAATTTAATGAAAGTGTCTTTCTTTTTTGGCTTTTCAGGAGAGGAGAATGCTGATTCGATACTTTCAACTCTTCTCACGCTCAGGGTCAGTTTATTTTTGCTCTTGATCAATGCATTTTCAGATTTTCTACTGCTCTTAACCTTTTATTAGTTTTGTTCTTTCTTTCTCTCCATATACTTTCTTATCGTTAGTGGATAGTTTTCTAAGTCCCCCGCTAGTCAAACAACCTATTTAAGTGCTTGGTTTGTTTTCTCACAAAACATCAATTAGATCATCCATGATCTCATTTCCTTCACAATATAATAATTATTGTCTAATTTTCCACAGGCCATTCAAAATGATGTTCCGGAACAACCGGATGTTGGTTGTTCTGATCGTCTTTCAGACTTTGACGAAAGCTTTTTTGATGAGTTTTCAGATATAGAGGATGCTGGGAGCGAGGTACCATCTTTGTTATCTGTCTTAAATTGCATAATCATATTTGTGGCTGGAAGATAGTAGTCTCTGTAGTACTTGAATGCATCACTTATTCAATCTTAAATGCCATTTCTTCCTCAGGTAAATGTAAAAGTTGAGGCTGATGATGATGACATGTTAGCTTCCCTTGTATCTATGGGATACACAACACCTGAAGTAGCAATAGCTATGGAGAGATGTGGTATGTATTCCCGTGCTGTTAAATTCGTAGAACTATTTAGGTTTCAGAGTTAACATGTTTATGCAATGTAGCAGGGTGCAATACTGAAATTCAGCTCTTGCCATGTTTTTGTCAGAAAGCTTGAATTTCAAACTACTTGTGTCTCTTTTTTTGTTGATGAATGTCTGAATTATAATTAGTTGCATGAATAATATTCAAGTTTTATCATTGCTCTAAGCTATCTACCAACCCGTAAATTTACCATCCTTAACCTATAGCTATATGGTACTCGATTGGACTATATGGCTTACTAGTTACCCCAATTTTCTAATGTCGGTATATGCCACACTTTAGATAACAAGAATAATCATGTAATTGTGTGTCGTGTTGGAAAATAGATTAGGAGAACAACGTGAAATGACAGTTTTTTTCCGTTTTAAACATTTAGTTACTCGTAGAATGCATGCTACCATCATATTTTAAAATTGGGTCTTGGTGGTGTTTCCATCACATGTTTACATCTTAAGCCGGCTTGTATTACTGTTACAACATATCATCATCACTTGAATTCTTTCTCTGGCCATCATAATGTAGTATAAACAATTTTTGTGAGGTCCAACATGGCATACCTTACATGTTTAAGCATTGTATGATTGATGGAACAGGGCTAGGTGTAACAATAAAATTAGTACTATACAACTTCAATGTCTGGTAAGCCATGCTTTCTGTTCATGATTTATTGATCTAATTCTGACGTGTATTTTTTGATCATGGTATGTTCAATGGTACCATTGTTTATGGCATGTTTAAATGAGATATCATTGCTTTAATGAATTAATCACCATCAGATTTTCTATGCTTATGTCTTCTTTGTAAATTTGCAGGACCAGATGCTACAGCTTCAGAGCTTACAGATTTCATTTCTGCTGCTCAGATGGCAAAGGAAGCAGATGCTTTGTACCCAGTAGAGGAGGTAATGCTTTTCTCCTTGTTGGATATTATTCTTTATAACACACTGATGTTTTCTCTTACTTATCTACGCTATCTTAAATCATTTCAGAGAAAGCCAAGACCGTTGGCTTCTGAACTCAACAGGAGGAATTCAAACGGCGGTGTGCCGGCAAAGAAAAGGCCGAGGATGGACGGGTTGGAAGACGATGACATCATTCGGCTTCCGGTTCCGATGATCGGGTTCGGTACCCCGACAAGTCATCAAGTAACATCTAGGCGGCTTCCTGAAGCAGCCATCAGACCGCCCTACTTCTACTATGAGAATGTGGCGCTAGCACCCAAAGGAGTGTGGCAGGTAATATCTCGGTTCTTGTATGAGGTTGAGCCGGAGTTCGTCGACTCCAAGTATTTCTGTGCGGCTGCAAGGAAAAGAGGGTATGTCCACAATCTGCCTATTGAAGGAAGATACCCACTTCTGCCACTTCCTGCACAAACAATCCACGAAGCTTTGCCCATGACAAAGAAGTTTTGGCCCAAATGGGACACCCGGGACAAGCTCAACTGCTTGCAAACTGCAATGGCGAGTGCGAAGTTGACGGAGAGGATCCGTAAAGCGGTGGAGATATATGATGACGATTCACCTCCACCATCGGATGTTCAGAAGTATGTGATGCATGAGTGTAAGAAGTGGAACTTGGTCTGGGTAGGAAAGAACAAAGTAGCACCGCTGGAACCGGACGAAGTCGAGATGCTTTTGGGGTTCCCAAAGAACCACACTAGAGGAGGAGGAATCAGCAGGACTGATAGGTACAAGTCTCTCGGCAACTCGTTTCAGGTTAGCAACTCGTTTGTGACCTTATTCGTGATCTTCATATCTCTGTTCATTTTATCATTAGTTTGGAATATGATTTGTATGTGTGATATGGGAAATTCAGGTGGACACAGTTGCCTATCACTTGTCGGTGCTGAAGGCCAAGTTCCCAAACGGCATAAACGTGCTGTCCCTCTTCTCTGGAATCGGCGGAGCCGAAGTTGCGTTGTACAAGCTTGGGATTCGCATGAAGAATGTCGTTTCAGTGGAGATCTCGCAGGTGAACAGAGACATGCTGAAGTCTTGGTGGGACCAAACCAACCAGAGAGGAAACTTGATTGAGATACCCGACGTTCAACAAGTAACAGGTGAGAAACTGGAGGAGCTGATGTCGCTAGTTGGCGGATTCGATCTAGTAATAGGTGGTAGCCCGTGCAACAACTTGGCCGGCAGCAACCGACATCACCGAAATGGCCTCGAAGGGGAGCATTCTTCCCTGTTTTTTGACTACCATAGGATTCTGGAGGTGGTAAAAGGTTCGGCTGGTAGGTATATGCAGTAGAGGTGTAAAACATTCTAACCTGTGTCAATAATTTTTTGGAGACTTTCCATCAAAGCCCTTAGCTCATTGTAAACAGTAAGCAAATGTGAAAAGCCAGAAGGTACAGGAAAGGTCGAATGCTTATGTAGGTATGATTATATTCAGCTCTTAATTACTTCACCTTAATTACTTGCTTTATTTAGCTACCTATTTTGCTCAAGCGGGATATCCTTCATAAAGAGTAACCAAGCATTCCAAGTGGTGCTCTGGTTTCTTAGAGCATCGACCAGCACCATGCAATCCGAATGAATTCTAGTTCGACGGACTGAGTTTGTAACGAATCCCAAAGCTTTCAAGAGGGTTTTTGGTTCGGTAATGAATCAGTTACTTGGCCATAGGTATCAAACAGTCTAGTCGTTAGTGTATTTCAACAAATTACATGTAATACAAACATAACACATTTTGTTCAAGTCACTTAGCCCCACTAAAGTTCCTCCAAATCACCACCCAAATCCAAAATTAAAAATTCCATATATTGAATTTGTGCCACATTCGATCCAATTGCGTTATACATACTCGAGAAAATTGAATTACAAGCTAACGGATAATGAGTTTACATGTCAACAGAATGTTCGTTGAATCATACATCTGACGGATTTTACGTAATTAAATTTTGTTCGATTTAACCGCAAATCTGGTTGATCAAACCGGACCGGATGACTAATTAGCACGTAGCCGTTAGCCGTAGCTTCTTCCATCCGTTCTCCCCGCCTCGGTCACAAGTATAAATACGCCCCTTTCCCTCCCTCACTTCAACATCGACCATCAAGCATTCATTTCAACTCCCTTGAAACTCAGTAATTTGAACTTACATTGGAACGGCAATACCATTTCGTACCATGAGTTAGCTGAGAATACGAGTTCGTTGAGCACTTGACTTCCTTAGCCGGCTCTAGGTTTGCTCTCCTTCCTTCCGCCGGTGAGAGCATCGCAGGTTTGCTCTCAAGCGAGCTTCTCCGGCGATCTTTCCTCAGGTTTTCTCTGATTGTTCCATTCACATTTACCTTAGACTGAACTGGTATATCGATCTGTCTTTTTGTTTCTCCATTTTCATCTTTTGCGTTGAACATCGAGTATCAAAATAAAATCTCTGATGTGATTCGTTGGATCCTAGAGCTGAAATGTTAATCGATGTCTTCAATTTTGATGATGAAGCTCTCTAAGGATTTCATTTCAGATGTAGGTTTTCGTACTGTTTGTTCGATGTGATTTTCCTGTCTTTGAGTTCAGATTTTGACGTGCAAGGCTATGGAATTCCCTTCTTGTCGAATGCTTTTTCCAGCTCATCCTTATGAAAGTTGACTGGCGTTTGATTCTGTTTTCTTCTCATGTCTGTAGTTTTCTTTCTGGTTGACTGATTCCGGTTGGAAAAGCTGCTGTGTCATTCTCTCGGAGAATTATTTGAAATGGATGCGTATACGCTTAAGTCTGTGTCAGACTAGCCGACACAGTTCCATTTCACTTTTTTGTTTCAGGTAACATTCTTATAAGTTGTTGTTTGGCTGGTTTTGAAGGGATCATTGTGACTTGAGTTCTCCTTTCGGCTATTCATCGTATGTTTATCTCAATCATTATTTGTTTAGGAGCAATGGAACATATTGCTCTATTGGTGCCTGATATTCCCACATCAACGTGTTATATAGGTCAATGCTGAAGTTGTACGGAGATAACTTCATTGCTTGATTAGTATTTTGAACTTTATGTATGGGTGTTGGTCAAAATGCCTACAGGTACTGTTCGAAATTAGTCATAAATGATTATGTATACGTGCAGATACTTTAACCCGCTGCAGAGTGAATGCTTTCCGGTTTGTTTTCATTCTGATGTAAACATGGTCATCCCTGCACCGACTGGTAGTGGTAAAACAGTGCTCTTTGAACTATGTATACTGAGGCTTCTCTCGAGGTTCATCTCTGACCAAACTTTTGTCCATCTTAAGGGAACCCTCAAAACAGTAAGTGCTCACAACCTCAACGAACTGAGAAAACCCTTTAGTTCTAGTATTTCCAATTTATGTGCATTAAATATTTCGTGGACGAACAAGTGGTTCAATAGAAATGACAGCGATAGTTCATGTTCTTGTTTCTGGATTTGGAATTATCTGCATTTCCATTTGGCTAGTTGATAATTGTTTGTTTCTTCTACACTCATAACCTATGGGCTGGAAGGTCTATATTGCACCATCAAAGGCTCTTGTTCAGGAAAAGAACCGTGATTGGACTCAGAAGTTTGGAACAGTGGGAGTAACTTGCTTGGAGTTGACAGGCGATAATGAATTTTATGACACAAGGTCTATAAATGAAGCAGATATTATCCTTACCACTCCAGAGGTTCGTGTTTCTTATAATAGATAATCATTGACCTCAATCACATGCTCACGTGTGCATTTCACTATCTTTTGTCCATATACTTCACTAAATTTTTCCAGTAGTACATGTGTACTTCAGCTGCTGCTTTTGTCTAATACCTTAGTTTTTTGCATTGCCTTGAATAGAAATTTGATGCTGTGACTCGATACCGCATAAAGAATGGAGGATTAAGCTTTTTCAGTGACATAGCTCTTCTACTTATTGATGAGGTTCACCTATTGAATGATCCTCGTGGAGCAGCGTTGGAGGCAATTGTTAGTAGAATTAAAATGCTTGCTACAAATCCTGAACTGAAATCAAGTCCCCTGTCTTCTATCCGTCTGTTAGCTGTTTCCGCCACAGTTCCTAATATTTGTGACCTTGGTAAGTTGTGGAATAATATCTGCTGTAATTAATATCGGATACGATATGCTACATATGTATAATTTATGGCATCCAATTGATATTGACATCGTAAATATTCAAAATTCTAGCTGAATGGCTTAATGTTCCTGTTAAAGGAATCAAAAGGTACACTTCTTTCAAACAAATCAAGCTGTACTTACCATGATATTCTTGTATGTGTTTTCTTCATTGTAATCATAGTTTTCTTCATCTTACTTCCACTTTTGGTTGGCAGATTTGGAGAGGAGATGAGACCTGTGAAGCTGACAACCAAAGTTTTTGGTATACTTATTTGTTGCATGGATTAAGCATTCGTCTGTTAAATCGTAAAATTTGTACAAAGCGAAAGGAAGAACTATGACATTGATTTGTGCTTTCTCACATTAGACACGATATTAGATGTTAACTGCTAATTTTCTCTCGTACTTATCTAACCTGTTGCAGGATACACCGCAGCAAAGAATGATTTTCTCTTTGAAAAGGCAAGTGAATATGTGGATTAGTTCTGAAGAATTTGAAGTTTCTTTCCCCATTCAAATTGTGTGAAGAGTCCAAATTTATACGGAAAGGAACCAAATAGGCTTGTTATCAGCACATATGATCTAACTTCTATTTCTATTTCTTTGACAGCGCCTTCAAAACTATATTTTTGGTAAGTGAATCTATCTGATAAAGCTTGTACTAAGAATATTAACATGCTCATTATACTTCTGAATTCCATACGTTCTAAGAGATTCATTATACACGAATATGGTTGCTACTGATATTTGCAGATATTCTGATGCAATTTTCTAGAGGGAAGTCTGCACTAGTCTTCTGTTCTACTAGAAAGGGAGCACAGGAAACAGCACAGAAACTGTCTCAAACAGTGATGAAATTTGGTTATTCTAATCCATTCATTAAAGACCATGAACAGCAGGAAAGACTTAGGGAAGCTTCCATGGCATGCAGTGACAAACAAATGCAATCTTATATACTCTATGGAAGATTTTAAGGCTTCTGCTTATGCATTTTATATTTCCTTTTTGATTTCTTCCAAGTACTATTGTCTGATGTAATCTGCAGTTGGTTATCACAATGGGAGCCTTTGCATGAAGGATCGCAATCTCGTTGAAAATCTGTTTCTTAAGGGTGATGTTCAGATTCTGTGCACAACAAATACCCTTGCTCATGGAGTCAACTTACCAGCACATACAGTCATCATAAAGTCAACACAGCATTAGTATGTTAGTTAGTTGCTTCTTGTAGCTTTATAATATTTGAGGATGAAAAAGAACCATATTCACTTCTGATCTTCGAAAAATGATTATGTTGTGCAGTACCAAAGAAAGAGGTCTCTATATGGAGTATGATCGATCAACGATACTGCAAGTATGTTACTCTTTTTGACCATTACTTCCAAAACAATCCAATTTAATCCATTGAGAACGGGATATTGATGCAATAATTTGACAATTTGAATTACTATTTAGATGTGTGGAAGAGCAGGTCGGCCACCATTTAATGACACGGGGATGGTGTTAATCATGACAAAAAGAGAAACTGTAAGCAAATTTCTACTTCCCTCTACATGTTGTGTGTATGCTCGATATTTTCGTCATTTTGTTCTGTTAAATTTATACTTACAGCTATTGGATGGACTTTCATGTAGGTCCATTTGTATGAAAATCTCTTGAGTGGATGTGAAATGGTGGAATCACAGTATGTTCACAGCGAGATATTTGTTTATTTATATTTTCACAAGTGAATAGTCTCCATTTATGATGGAAATTTCATTATGTTATTCTTCCTTCAGGTTGATGTCATGTGTGACAGAGCATCTAACAGCTGAGATAGTTCAGCTGACGGTTTCTGATATTGCACGCGCAATTGAGTGGTTGAAATGCTCCTACCTGTATGTTAGGATGAAAATTGTAGGTACTTTCAGGAAACTTTTTGTCCATTTCACATGCATAGTCCTTCCCGCTTGCTCACTCAAGTCAATGTGTCCATAATCAGAATCCAGAAAATTATCCTGTTAGTAAGGGGATAAATAGAGAATCTATTGAGAAGCATGTAAAAGGTATTATCTTATCAGCTGAATTATTAAATACCTGCAATCACATCTCACCATTATAATGTTATTACAGATATCTGCATCCGCAAAGTTCAGGAGTTGTCACTCTATCAAATGATCTTGACAGATGATGACGGTTTCCTTCTAAAACCACTAGGTATGCATTAATCCATAGTTTTATATGTATGGTAATACATTATATATCTTAATAGTAACAGTTCTAAAGTTTTCAAATTGAGCGAGGGTTCTGATTTGCTTACAATATGCTGTGGCTAGAACCTGGGAGGTTAATGACCAAGTACTACTTGAAATTCGACATGATGAAGCACATTATGTTGACTCCGGAAAATTGCAGCTTGGAAGATGCATTGAAAGTCATATGCCATGCTGAGGAAATTTCTTGTATGTATACTGGCAGTATCCTAGTTCCGCTAGCAGGTTTAGCCGTACTTACAAAATATTTGGTTTCTGGCCATGAAGGGATACAACTCAGGCGGAACGAGAAGAAAATTCTAAATGATATCAATGCTGATAAAGGTGGTCGACTTCGATTCCACGTGAATGATGAAAAAGGGAAAAGAAAAAAACGTAGTCAATCCAAAGAAGAGAAGATATTCATTTTGGCAAATGACTGCTTGTCTGGAGATCCCTCAATCCGAGATATGTCCCTTTCTCACGTTCTTATTCAAATTTATCTTTGACATTATGCTTCAGATTTTCTGGTCTTAATGATTTATAAGAATGGTGTTTTATGTCTAGGATATGAATTCTGTCTGCACCAACGGTTGTAGAATTGCTAAGTGCATGAAAGAGTACTTCTTGTTTAAGAGAAATTATAAAGGAGCGGTGCATTCTATCCTTCTGGCCAAATCATTATATCAGAAACTTTGGGATGACAGCCCATACTTACTCAAGCAATTACCTGGCATTGGAATGGTCACTGCCAAGGTCTCATTTCCTTCCCTTACGCCTTAAACAACTTAATTTATTTTTCCTCTGTGATTTCTTAAGGCATCGTTCTTCTGTATCATGTCTTCAGGCTCTTGATTCCATGGGAGTTAAATCATTCAATGCACTTGCTGAAGCTGACCCGAGGAGAATAGAGATTATCACGGGCCGGAAATTCCCATTTGGGAATCATATCAAGGATTCATTACTGTCATTGCCTCCCAAGGTCGATATCAGTATTGAAGAAATTGACTGTCAGAGGCAAGGGAAGACTAGACTAAAAGTAACATTGACTAGGCTGTCACAGTCTTCAATATCGTCTAAGCGACATTATGCTGACATGGTAAATGCGCCAAAAGTTGTAAAACTGCTTTGTGAATGTTCAAAACCAGTTAAATTATAGAGAAATATCTTCTAGATCTTGAACTACTTTTGGTTGCAGATTGTTGGTGTAGAGGAGGAGAACCTCATCAACTTTCATGAGAAAATAAGGTGATGCTATTCTGCTTGCTTATGATTCTTTTCCAGAATCCACACTTGTGGTCATCCATGGATTCTGTTCTTTCCTGTTCGCAAACTATCTATTGTTTCTCACGGTCCTGTCTTCCTTCTTGCTCTTGATGCAACATTCTGCTTGGTTTGCTGTAGCAGAGTCGATGAATTCTCCAGGTATATGCTCCATCGCTATAGCTTTCCTGAAGCTTAGCTCAGGAAGTAGTTCAAAATCTTACAAATTGAATTGAATTACAAACTAGCCATTTCTCACATTGGATTCAATACTGAAATCTCCTAAGATTTTATGTTTGCTGGATTTGCTACCGGTTTCAGCCCTTACAGTGCCACAATCCTCGTGTCAGTCAACCAACAGCAGAAGTTGACCATCAAGGCTGATTTTATGTTTGAAGAATACCGTAAGTAACCTGTCATTACACTCTTTTCAATGAGTAATCCCCGCTTCCTTTTTCCACTTCGCTGATAAATCAGGGTAATGCAGTTGGTCTTGATTCACACCAGAAACTTATTCTGACGAAAGAAACCAAGTCGGACAAGAATAACAGACACGGGCGGAAACAACCTTCTTACGTTCCTCCATCTGAGAAAGTCTGTATCATTCAAGATGACGATGAAATCATGTCCAATGGTGCAACTGAAGACAGTTCACTGTGAGCATATGTTCTCTGCAGCTCGACTTCCATTTCGATCAGTTTAACTTCACACAAGATACTAAATCGATTTCCACAGTTTTACTCCTAAATCTTAAACTCGTTAAGCTTAATACTCTTTTCCCTGTTCCTCAGACCCAGTTTCAGGCTCATAGATAATGACTTTGAAGAAGTAGCTACAGTAGAAGGCGGACCTGCAGTTGTGGAAGCCCAGACTGACATGGGGAACAACAACTACGACTTATCAGAACGAACAATATTTGATCACATACGTGAAAAGGCTAAGAACTTCCCTTTCCTCAACACCTCCAACAGTATCTCTGCTGTATCCTCAGAAGCCTTCAGTTTTCCAAGTGAAGTAGGCTCGAACTGTAATCAACTTGACCAGAAACGAATGCTGGAAGCTGGAGAAGATGGCATCATCGATCTGACAGTGGATCGGAGCTGGATTGAACAAGACGAAGAGTTCCTCAACAGCCATGGTTCCACCAATGAAGGACATTTCATTCATCTCCTGGATGACGAAGGTAAGCCCTTTTAACTGTTTCAATTACGGGTTGTTTGGATGAGTTATTTTGACCCAAATAACTTCAAATACTTACTCCTCGCCTAAGTATTTTAAATACCGCTGTATTTCAAGTACAAAACATTTTCATTTATCAAGTACCTCATTGAAGTACCTAATTAACCAAACAAGATAATTCCAACACCAACTCTTTATACCTCATGAATCTTACATTCTCAAATAATACAAAATAACTCATCCAAACGAGCGCATGATCCCATCTATGAAGTAGTAATAGATTCATAAAAAGAAAGAAAGAAACTTTAATTAGCTTTCTTTTGCTGAAAACAAAACTAAGTATTTTCCCTCTTCCATCTGTGAATAAGGTGGGTGTCCTTCATCAGGACCTGAGAAAGCTCTAACCGGAGAAGCAATATTCGATCACATAAGGAGGAAAGCCGAGGAGTATCCAACTATACCTACAACTACAAGTTTTCAGCTCTGGGGAAATAATAATAACCCTTCTCCACCGCAACCTCTGCCGGAACCCTCATCAGTCCCTCCTCCGACCCGTTTACAGGGTGGTCAAATCTTTTCCCCAGATATGAATCCAAAGGTGAAACGAGAGGCTGCATGCTGTCCAAGTACTCCTGCCGGAACATTAACTGCTTTGAGTTGGGGTAGAAAGAAGACTTCACCGGTCTCTAAAGTTACAGCTGGTCCTGTAGAAATGTTATCGTTCGACATTTCGATGATGAAGGATAGTACTGCTACTACTGATAGCAGCAGGAGGGGGAAGGAGAAGGACGGGAGGGACGTGTTCCCGCCAAGTGCTAATGGATCAAAACGGCAGCGTTGCTTAGTCGCGGTGCCGGAGCAGACGAGAGAAGCAGATTCGTTCATGGGGTTCCAGAGTGTGTTCTCATTCCTTTGAAGTTGGGTACATTGTGTTGTGATCCAATAGATTAATAATGGATCAGAAATTGAGAAATCGCATGCACTTAAAAGTACTGCGTGTCGGGTCGTTTACTTTATTTTTTAATTATGAAGTCGAAAGTTTGATTATTGCCTATAAAAATGAAGCACACCTTGTGGCCAACTGTTTATTACTTAGTGCGAGCACATACGATGAAGGGAATACCCTAATTAAAAAAAAAGTATTACGTGCCTAACATTCGCAATTGTCTTCTCCTTAGAATAAATAAACTAGATCCTCTATGCTCTAAACATCAATCAATTCGGGTTACAAATTTACAATAACAAAGTGTTAGAGGACCCATCCTCCTCACAATGTATCCGGCTAACTATAATGAAATCACCATAACGTTACAATTTTTTTTATTCAAATGTATCAGTTCGTGATATACAACAATAGAAAATTATGATGAAAGAGGAATATAATAAGAAAGCGAAAATGAATGTCGAATCGAAGGATAACTTAGAGCTTCACATGCCACAAAATGGACGTGTTGTTATCCGTTCGAGAGACAAAACTAAGAGTAACGAGAGGAAGTGAGTTTTAGAGGGATCGACATTCTTGAAGAACCTGTCATATCTGAATGTCGGATGATGCAATTAAACGGATTGCTTCCATCAAATCTGAGAGAATAGTGGCAAGTTAAATTAGTGGCATATAAGTTAGATTGATGATCAGATGTCACAAACCTAATAGGTTGATGACCACATTGGATATTAAGTTGTCATTCACCTGGACGGTACGTTTTTCCTTTCTCCTATAATGATTTTAAAAAAAAAGACCACCCAAACTCAACAGCCCAACGAAGTACGGGTGACGATTGCCGAACCCTTCAGAAAGAGCCCATACTCTGATCTACATCTCTCTCTCTCTCTCTCTCTCTCTGACTCTTGCTTGACATTCCTTCCCACCTTCTTCATCGTAATTACCAGATGAATACGTCGCAGCTAGTTGATAAGCAGATAATGGATTTGACCTCATCATCCTCCCCTTCCTCCGTCTCCCAACCGCAAGCCTTATCTCCCAAGTCCAATTCCACAGGCGGCGGCGCTGGTAAGGACTTCATCAATTTTATGAATCACCCCAAGGACGACGACGATCAGCACGCCGATTACGGTGCTGGAACAGGTGAGAATGGAATTCGGAAGGAGGAGATCCTTCCTAGCTACGATTTCCACCTGATTCGTCCTGCTGTTGGTGGAGACTCCACCGGTGGTGCTAGGTCTTGGAATTCCGCCGACGGCAAGTCCAGCTCTGTCACGATGAGCGGCTCTCCTGTCAGAGTATGAACTGTCTCTAGACCTACTCTTCTGTGATTTTTGGTGATCATCTTTGTTTGAGCTGAGTTTGATTTATTAGCTTTATATTTGGAACTCTATGTAGTTTTTTTTTGGGATAGAGAACTCTATGTAGTTCGGTAATGCAATAGTTTGAAACAATAGCTAGGTTTACTGAAGGCACTTTGAAATTGATGTTTACGTCTGGTGGCGTGATCAAACTTCAGTCATTGAAGATCTGCTATATATTTCGTCGTTCAGAGTAAAAAATGGACAGTGTGGCTCTTGTTGATTCATTAAGCTAAAATTAACGCCTAAACGTGGAATCATAGGGAAGGAGGTTGTCATCTATTGCTGCCTTTTCTTTTCCTGTGTTCTCCTTGTGAATAATTAGCTTCTTATCACTTGTGAGGGCGCCAGTGTGGGTTAGTTAGCCATTTCAGTTCCTGATTTGAGTTAAATTTCTTATTCATTTTCAACTTGAGCTCCCTATTAACCTCTCTGTCAGCTGATGTGGAGAATTTTCCTGTAGACAGTCACAGTCCTAACAATTATGGGCGCATTCATTTTGCACCAGTTTGGTTACTTAGTTGTGCAGGAGATCTTGTTTTCCGTGTTGACTTAAGCTCTTTATGCAATTTTTTATGATGTGCCGTTGTTTGGTTTGCACATTTGATGCGGTAATGTGCCTTTACCACTTCCTACCTGATAACAATTTTTTTGTGGTGCTATTTTGTTCTCTCCAGCATTATGGTTCCCTTGACTCTATTGAACCATCCAAAGATGTTTTGGAGAAGGACCGGAGCGTTTCTGATTCAGCAATACTATCTGAGATTGACAAAACTATGAAGAGACATACTGATAACATGTTGATCGTTCTAGAAGGTGTCAGTTCCCGGCTAATACAGTTGGAGAGTAGAACCCGCCACCTCGAGAGTTCTGTAGATGATTTGAAGGTTTCTGTTGGGAACAATCATGGAAGTGCTGATGGAAAAATGAGACAGCTGGAGAATATCCTCCGAGAGGTAGCTTCTCACATAGAGCATAGTTCTTTTGGTTTTTGCTTTACGTCTTGGCTGGCTTTCACCCTTTCCATTGTAGCTCTAAACAGATGCTTGCATTCATGAGATCCTACGAACATACACACGGTAGTATGCAATATGCTGATCGTTCTCAAAGTTGTTAGTTCACACTTAATGCAGTTGGAGCATTAATAGTAGAACCTGCCATCTAATCTAGCTAATCCCTGTAGTTACTATTTGACCACTGTTTCATAAGCAAAGATTTATCGTTCTCTGTGTTTGACACAGAATCTCAAAACAAATTTCTCTTTCAGGTTGTGCAATTGCTGTCCTCAATATAAGCTTATTTGCATGAGTGATTTTTAGTGTTTCTTTCTGTCATACATCTCTCTGTCACTCTATCTCTGTAGTTTCGTGTATTGTTACTTTTCCTCCGTGTATCTTTTTTTTTTGTTTCCTGACCTGTTTATGTTGGGAGTTAGAATATCTAAATGTAGAGACTTCCTCACCTTACGGGTTCATCTTTATACATTACTGTATTGTGCCTGATACCGTTCAAAACCTATCCGGCACTGCAGGTTCGAACTGGAGTTCAGGCTGTGAAGGATAAGCAAGAACTTCTGGAGTCACAATTGCAACTTTCGAAGCTTCAGGTCTCTAAGGGAGACGAGCAGCAACCTGCAGCGGCACAGAACACTGCTTCTGCTTCTGCTCCGCCGCAGGCTCATCAACAGCAGCAGCAGCATGCTCCTGTGAATTTTCCGCAATCAATACCTTCGATACCGGTACAGGTTCCTCATCCTACCGTCCCTTCCTCACAGCAGCAGAGTTATCAACCAATAACTTCACATCCCAACCAATTTGCACCGGCTGCTCCTTCCCCTCCTTCCATCTCTCAGCGAGATCCATACTATACTCCTGCTGCTGCTGCTCAAACTCAAGAGCCTCCAAACCCACAGTACCAGGTCCCGCCATCACAGCAGCCACAAGTACAACCTTCTCCCGCAGCTCCTCCGCATCAACTGTATCAACCTATTCCTCAGTCTCCATATCAGCAAACCCAGATACCTCAACCTCCACCACAATCTCAACTGCAACAACTTTCAGCTAGTCACCACTCCGAGGAAGCATCTTATCTCGCCTCTCAAAGTTATCCGCCAAACCTACGCCATCCAACTTCTCAACCTCCACCAAATGGGCCCCACTCTCCCCGACTGTATTATGGTCCTTCCTCCCCGTTCGAGCCACCATCATCCATCAGGCCTAGTTCAGGATTATCTATTGGATACAATCCTCCGTCTGGAGCAGCCATGGAACTTTATCCTTATGGAGGACCAGCTTCTCAATACAGCGGCAGCAGCTCAACGATGAAACCTCCGCAACAAATCCAGTCTGGTTCTATGTCCCATAGCGGCGGATCTGGGTACCCTCAACTTCCAACTGCTCGTATGCTACCTCAGGCATCGCCGGCCGGAAGGCCGGCAGCTGGCGGTGGCGGTGGATCGGGTTCTTCTTCTGCAAACAGGGTTCCTGTTGATGATGTGATCGACAAGGTGGCAACCATGGGATTCCCGAGAGATCAAGTCCATGAAGCAGTCCGGAAACTTACTGAAAACGGGCAGTCGGTTGACCTGAACGTGGTTCTGGATAAGCTAATGAATGGCGGAGGCTACTATGGACGATAGGTGCCTTTTGTTCGATCATTGTATAGAATCGTTTGATCTGTTTCGGCCAGGAGAGCATCAATGGTTGCTCCTCGATATAGAGATGACTTGCTTCGTCTTCCCGTCCAGTTTCGGTTTCTTCGTCGAGATACCTCTGTTGTTTGAGGTCTCCCATTCCGTGGTTGTGTTGGCTGTATAACTTAGATGAACTGTTTTAACTTTTATGTGTCCATAAATTCTTGAAACGTACATTCCACTGTTCACGTTAGGTTGCTGGTTTACGAGGATACTTGGTGACTTGCATAATCTTTTATCTGAAGTGTGAGGTGGTAGTGATCTGAATTGGTGAAGTTTGAAATATATGCATTGCTTTCAAGCTTTTTATCTGTGTTCAGTGTTGTGTGTGACGTATATTGTTCAAAACTGGCTATAGGGCTGGAAACTCTGAAGGTACACCGAGCAATCACAACGTATGCGGAAGGGTTACCGAGTAATAGCCGCACCGAAGTATCTTGTGGTTACCCATTGCAGTGCGGTTAATGGTTAACAGGTATGACGTTTGCTTGGATCTTTATGTCCTGGAGCTCCTGATCGCCCGTGGTGCGTTTGTTTGGTTCTTTCGGTATGACGTTTGATAGGTTTACATTGAAGGGGACGCGGAGAGGGTCCTTTTCAAGTTATTCAGGAAAAGCTATCAGTGTGTGCAGAGATTCATGTCTTTTTGCATCGTGTCCGCACTTGCAGGTGATCAGATGTGCCGTCAACAGAGCTACCCATAAAGTGGCCCATCATGCTCCTATATATCTTGCAGGTCGTGTGGAGTCCGATCTCACGACTTGGGCTGATGCTTAATCGTGTTTGTTTGATTGCTATCTTGTTCCTCCTCTCCAAGAGCTACATACGACAAAAAAAATTATATTTAAACTTACGTTGCAATGTCTACATGACAAAATCGCCAAAAAATCGATCTGTCATTGTACACAGTACCACGTCGTAACGGACAATGACATAGGAGAATGCCCCTGTATCATTTTAGAGTTACGAAACTGACCTCTAATCCGCCCAAACTTACGGGACGTTTTGGTCATACCCAATAGTAATTTGTACAGTGCCATGGAAAATAAACCTTCCCGTTTCAGTCCTCGTATTATAGTTTTCTCCTCTTTTTAGCCCAAACTTTTGTTTCTAATTTCTTGAACGCTCAAGTAACGTGTAATTGTGTCCATCTCTTCTCTGGCGCTCTCTCTTTCCTCCCAATCAAACCGGGAAGAGCCAAAGCCTCCATCCGTCCAAGTCTCACTGCTCTCCCTCCCTACACAAAACCCCCCATTCACTCCCGCCCTCGATTCACCTACTAATTCACGATCCTGCCATCTCTCTCTTTCACCGCCGCATTTACTCTGTCGTTTCCTCAGCGACGGACTGAACCGTGGAGGAAACGCCTCAAAGCTGGTTTCCTGCTCCTCTGTAAGATATCCTTGCTTTTCTCTTTACCTCGCTAGCTTAATTCTTGTCTCTTCGCGGGAGATATGCGATTTCCCGATGAATTGGATTCTAGGTGCTTTGTGATAATCGAATTCCTTGGCGATGGATTGATTGCCATTCGTGACCATTCCCGTCGGGGTGTTTAGGGTTTTTTATTGCTGAATTTGCTTTACGATGGTGTTTTTTACTTTTTTCTCCTTTTGCTGCTGCTGCAGCGAATCATTTGTATTCTCCGTTTGGATTTTGGAACAGTAATTAAGTTATCGTTAGACTCCTCGATGCTGGGAATCCTATTTTGTCCTGGTGAATTACAGGCAGGTATTAGATAGATTGTCGTACTTTCGGTGGCACTTAGGGAAGTATAGCGTCACAGATTGTCATTTCCGTCAGCATCGCCAATGTAGAGTCTAGTTGGCTGAAGATCTCTTTGTCCAACTTGGAGTTCGTTACGTATGAAGTGGCCACGTTCAGTTATCGACTCAAGGCACATTGCTCATGTTTGCAACCTTCCTACTAAAACTGTGATCAAATTTATTCAGTTGGTGTACTAGCTGCATTTACAGCCTTGAACTGGTATAGCAACTCCTTTCTCCCCAAGTTATCCACAAGATCCTAACTAGGTATATGTTATGGTTTTCTACTTGCAGATTCCCTCTATTGTCGTAGCTCATCTGGACATCAGAGTACTTAGATTACCAACTCTTGAGACGCTTGAATTTTTTTTCTGCCAAGCTGCACTCAGGAATTATAAATGGAACGCAGGGTTTCAGCACTGAAAAGAGTTGGTCTTTCTACTTCTGAATGTGTTGGTGACCCGGAGGAGAAGGAAGTCAGTGATGACGATGATGATGACCGAAACCACAAGCATCGTAGGAAGGAGACACATTCAGGATCCATGGAGAGAGATTCCTCTGACCCTGTTTCCACTGGACCATACAGGAAGAAAATTAGACAATTTGAAAATGGCCATTCCTACAGGGAAAATGAATCTGAAGATTGCACCACAAAGTTTGAAAAGAGGCGCCCTGGACCAGGACATTTCCCCCAAAGAGCCAGAATGAACCAGCCATTTTCTGGGAATTCCGGTCCCTTTCGCGGGAGAGGAAGGGGCCCTGGTCCATGGGGTCAACGTGATTCCAGATTCAACCAAGCTAATCAGGCTGCTGGTCTCTTTCCAGGGAGGGGATTGCCCAATGTTTCAAATCTACAAAGTGCATCCTGGAATGCGTTTGGATTGAATCCAGCAATTCCTAATGGTGGCTTCGATACACTTCACACCATGGGATTGCAAGGTACATTGGCACCAGCAGTAAACGCTTCATTGAATATGGACATCAGGCGACAGCGTTGTAGGGATTTTGAGGAGCGTGGATTTTGCCTTAGAGGGGACATGTGTCCAATGGAGCATGGTGTTAATCGTATTGTCGTTGAAGATGTCCAGGTATGCTTCATATGTTAAACTTATAAAATGCTTCAGCTTTTGTTACTTTGCTTTCTGCCCATTGTTGTGCTTGTGTACAGCTTGCTACATTCCATGCTGTTAAAAGAATGACATTGCTGTGTACCTTGATTCCTTTGTTTTGTTGTGGTCTGCTGAATTTGAGCACATGGGAAATGTTGTTTGTCAATTGACTGGTACATCATTCCCGAGGCTGTATTCTGCTGGTTATCCACAATGAGTAGTGGGACTTTGTTCCTGAAATTTCAAATCTATTTATATTCTGTCTGAAGTTAATTTTATGCATTTGAATGAGTCGGGTTATTCTTAATTCTTTAATTTAAGAGGAGCTTGTGTTTGCTGCTGTCCATATCTCTTAGTCAAGAAAATTAAATAATTGGAACATATGTTTCCAATCCATGTTGACACAACATTATACTTTCTTACCTTTTGCAGGGCCTTTCTCAGTTTAATCTCCCTGTTTCACTCCCTAATGCACAACTGGTGGGAAATCCTCCTGTTCCAGCAGGCTTGCAACCGATGGGTGCTCCTTCATCCATCTCGATGAGTAAAGCTGGAAATGGAAACAGCAGCAAATCTGGACTGTATGATGATAGTATCGGATTGAATAATGGATATCCTAGCTCTGCTACAGCAAGTGAAGCAGACTTTTATGATCCTGATCAACCCTTGTGGAATACCAATGATCCCGGAACATCAAATATACCCTTACATTCATCCAGAAATAATGAAAGTGAATCTGTGATTGATGATCCTTCTGATTGGACCCGCTCTAGGTTCCATGACAGTACTGATAATGCTGGGATGCATGCTGGTTCTGTCACAGGTTCATCTATTTGGGGCAGGGTTGGTAGTAGTACGCGAAATAGATTAGATGGAATAGATTCAACTGCAGGCACTATGGGTCATTTGGAACATGAAGCAAAGGAGAGCCAGGAGGCGGCAGGCAATATTCGAGGTACGTTTCGTCAAGGAAAACATGTTTCTGCCGAGGATACTGGCCCAACCTCTGCCAAAGCTCAGGGTGAGCCCATGCGTGTTATGCGAAAGCCATCACAAAAGGCATTGCGTACATTATTTGTCAACGGTATTCCACACATAAACAACAAAAGAGAGGCTCTTCTTTCTCATTTCCAAAAGTTTGGTGAGGTAATTGATATTTATATACCCTCCAATAGTGAACGGGCATTTGTTCAGTTCTTGAAGACAGAAGCAGCAGAAGCTGCTCTACGGGCTCCTGATGCTGTAATGGGCAATCGATTTATCAAGTTGTTCTGGGCCAATCGTGATAGCGTACTTGATGATGGAGCAAGCAGTAGTAGTGGTGTATCTTTACCTCCAGGTGGTGTGGCATCAAACTCAGGTCCATTGAATCCTCCTGTTGCTAACAGGGGAAAAGATAGCAATCAGTACACCGGAACAAAGGTTCCTGTTAGTGCCTCTCACACTGATTCTTCCATGTCTTCCAATGAGTTCAAAAAGGTACCCAGTACAAATGGTTCCAAATGCCCTCCCCCTTTCCAGAAAAAGCTAGAACAATTGAAGGAAGAGCTTCGGAAAAAACAGGAGATGCTTGACCAGAAAAAAAATGACTTCCGGCGCCAATTGGACAAACTTCAAAAACAAGTAAGTCAAATTTGCTAGTGGTCACAGTGGTGCCCTGAATCAATGTTGTTTTCTTAACCATGAAAGGCTTAATTACTGCGTCCCATGCTCCATTTGTATGGTGTTCTATCTAGAGAAATTTAAGTGTAGAAACTTGTCACTTACTGCTTTCCTGATTGTGCAGGCCACAGTAACCAAAAATGAGGTAGTGAGTGAAACTATCAACAAACCAAAAGTAGCTGGCGATGCTGCCAACCTTGCTGGTCATACCCTGTCTGATCCTCCCTCACCCCATGGTGAGAGAAGGGTTGATAAGAATAGATCTGCTGAAACTGTGTCATCCATTACAAAGGCGAGTGCACGGACAGCACCGTTGGAATCTTCAGGGTCAAAGCCATCAGTAGAGACAATAGTACCTGTTGTTGGCTCTCCTTATCTGGCCAATAGATACAAATTGGATAATCGCCCGACAACCTTCAGAATCATCCCTCCACTGCCGGCTGCTTTAGCCAATGTATGTCTTCTCACTCCAATCTTGTTTTATGCTTCAAAACAAGCAATCACCTAATTCTGGTTCACTCAAGTCTTTAGGACTTGTCCTCTTTGAGCTGTTCTAAGTAATTGTTGAACTCTGATGTTGTATCATACTCTAGGTTGCCGTTTTGAAGGAGCACTTCTCTACTTTTGCTGATGTTACTTCCGTGGAAATAGAGGATACTGGACCGTGTAATAGTGATGGTAATACATCAGAGATGGCTAAGCTGTTCTCAGCTAATGTAACTTTTGCAACTCGCCGTTCAGCCGAGAAAGCATTTCTCAATGGTAAAACCTGGCAAGAGAACGATTTACAGTTTGTGTGGGTGGCATCGAGTACATCCATCAGCGAACCTAGGAGTAGAACAAAAACATTAGCTGTTCCAGCTGAGAAGGTGAAAAATGTTGATTCTGAGGATGCTTCTTTATCTGGAAATGGAGAAACTCAGAAATCAGAAACAAATGACGGTGTAGAAGAGAAAAGGGAATTGCATGAAGCTTCTGAATGCTATTTAAATGACGAATCACTGCAGGTAAAGCTTGCTGGAACTGACATGCGTGAATCTGTCGAAGGTGATCATGGGTGCTGATGCCAGTTGGAAATTGTACAGTGAAAGGTAAGATGCTGGAAATCTTATTCTGAACTAATTTGCAGCAAGTCTTTGGTTAAGCAATTTACTTGAACTAGAATTATGCCAATACCCTGTTCCTTGTTTCTCGAGTGTGGGATATGTAAAGAAAGGGGGAATTTTTGTGATTTTAGACAACCCACCATATGAGGAAATGTTGTGTCTTCTGACTGGTGAGCATAGATTTGAGGTGTAGTATTCTTATGAAAATGGTCTGGAAAAACAATCTCTTTAGAATAGAAAAAGATAACAAGAAAAGATAATGAAATTAGTTTTACAAACTGTAGTAGTAGCAGCAGTAGAGGAATGAAGTATGGGATAGCATTATTTTAGTCCCAGCTCAATTTTTTGTTTACAGTGAGGTTGCTTGTATTTCCTACTATGGTAGGAGTTGTTGATCACTTTGTATCACCACCTTGAAAGTTTTGGTCATTGAGATGTTTATGACGTGATTAAGGGTCTACCGAAGGTTTTCGTCAAGTTTCGGGTCAATCGGAATCCGTTTTGAGGGATGAACGATCAAAAGAAGGTATTGAGTTGTTGTTGGCTTAAAGGCTAGGTGTGCAACGATAACAAAACATATGAAGGGCACTGCAGTATGAAGTTGTAGAAGGACAATGGGGCGAAAGGGATGCCCACATTCGTTGTGTGGCTGCTCACCACGATTGAGGTGGCTTCGCTCGAGGTTAAACATCGTGGAAAATGTTCGAAGGAGTGGGTTCACGAAAACCCTGAACATTCATAATACAAAATTCGAAAACTCGGTGTTTCTTCAACTCCAGGATCATTAGAGGTCTACTGAAAGTGTAAATTTTGGAGCGAGTCTTCGTCACAAATGGAAACAGCTTTTGTTTTGGGTTTCAGCCTAATGGATGCCATTTTGAATTACAAGGTTCTTTAGAAAAGAAATTCGTACTGGTCCGACGTGATGTTGATAGAGTTGTCTGTAACCATACAACTTTCTTCTCTCTCGGACACTAATCTCATTAACTCGATTCTTGTTTAGATGCTTAACTTTTCTTAATGTCTGTTGGAAGAAAAAAATTAACACAGCCCAATTGATATTATTACAGATTTGTACTTAAATTTTAGATAGAGTTTAAATATCATTGCAAAATTGAATATTCGAATTAGGTTTTTAGCTTAAAAGTTGGTAGGAGCTTATTTTAAATCATGTATTTAATTAAATTGTTTATTTTATTATTATTTAAATATCATGCATTTCGATCTCCAAGTAAGGATGGCAACGAGTGGGTTTGGGTACGGATTGGTATATCCATCACCCGTCTATTTAGTCGTCGGATTTTATCCGTATCCACCCGTTTACATAAACGGGTATAATTTGGAAACCGTCTCCGCCCATTTACAGGTTTCGGATTTACCCGTTTAGTCGGGTATACCCACTTACTTTTCTATTATTGAATATAACAAAAAAATATGTAAATATAATAAGAGAAACTTAAAACTCATAAATATTGAATAGTATTTTAAACAGCAGTAGTGCAAATATTCATCTGAACTCCCAAATTGCAAACCGAATTTCAAAGATATATATCATGGCATGATTCTAGAAACAGAAAATTTCGAGTCAACCATTTATGAACAAACAAATTTCAAGAATAATGAATTCATTTTTGGGTTTATAATGTTATATAATTATAGCACAACTACATCGTATATGTTCGGTGCCCATCGGTGGGGACCGGGGCGGATATTGCTAAATCCATCCCCGCCAACCACCTCATTTTCGTAAATTTCGGATTAACCCATCCCCATTAACAGATCTTTTTGATCAGGTAATTTAAACCCATAACACGGGTGTATCTTAGATGGGTACCCGATGGTTGGGTTATACTTGCCAACTCCAAATACACATAAATATCCTTGTAATATCAATGATTTGAAATCTTAACTAAGCTCTAAAATTTCAAATACATGCGATTTAAATCAAATCCTTCTACCAAACAAGGCCAAAAACGTTGGTTTTGGGCTTGACTAATGTGTTCAACGCCACGTGTATATATGAGGCCCAAGTTATCTGCTGAGAGTATATAACAGAACTTTGGACGGAAGTTATTTTCCGTTTATTTGCTACCAGATCAAATGTTACCCGTTAGTATAATGCCAGGTTAAATAGGTAATTTTACGCCCGTAAATCGCTGTCGAGCATTTTTCTTCTGCATTGTATTGTAGATGCTGCTGCTGTTGTTGTTGTTGGTTGCTGTTCTCTTCTCCACGGGAAAGCCTTCGTCCACCGAACCCAACAGAGCTCTCTCTGCTCTCCCTCTCTAACCCAAAAACCCTTCACTCCCGTCCTTGATTCATATATTTATCCACGATCCTGCATTCTCTCTTTCGCCGCCGTATTTCCGGCACTGTGAAACCAATTCGGCACTCGGGAGGAAACCTCTCTGTTTTCCTGCTCCTCTGTAAGGTACCCGAGGTTTGCTCTGAATCCCGTTAGCTTAAAGTGTTGTTTCATCGCGAGATACATATATGTGATCGGGGCTATAGGTGCTTTGTGATTATTGAATTCCTTCAGATTGCCTGTGAATAAATTCTCCGACTGCTTACTATGTCTTAATTTTCAATTTATGTCCATTTATTTTGGTTGATTAGGATTTTCGCCGGCTGAATTTACTTTCTAGTGGTGTTTTCTTGCTTTTTTTTGGTGCGGTGAATCAACCAAAAGGAACGGGCGCGTGTTTTTGTATATGTTTATTCTCTGTTTGGCTGTTGGAATTAGTGGTTCGAGTATCGTTAGACTACTCCCCACTGGATGCCGATGATCCTATTTGTCGTGGTGATTTAAGTGGTACAGAGTAATTACTTAGATAATTGTAATTTTTGTAGTTAAAGAAGGTTTTATGAATGTGCTTCAGTGCTTGCCTTGAATCTCACATGGAGATTTGCGTGAGCACTGTCAATGTAGAGTTCAGTTAGTCACATCTCTAAATTCTTTCCGTCACATCTCTAAATTCGTTCCGTCACCCTCTTAATGCACATTTCTCATGTCGACATTGCAAATGATGTTATGTTTATGGACTTCATACTTGCTTTTTTTCAAGCAGATAATGTTGGATATGAAATCTTTTTGTTCCGAGCCTAGGTTGGAGTGCTGGTAAAGAGCTTGTTGCTGAGACTTGTATGGTATTGATTGGGTTTCTTGTGTTATGGTTTCCTGCGTGTAGATTCCGTCAGTTGTTGAAGATCCCCACTCTTTGATTGCCCAAATATTTAGAAGCTTGAAATTTTATCTCCAAAGCTGCAATTGGAACTTGCTTGGGCTGTAAATGGAACGCAGAGTTTCTGCCCTAAAGAGAATTGGTCTTTCTACTTCTGATTGTGTTAGTGACCCAGAGGAAAAGGAAATCAGTGACGAGGATGATGATGACCGCAATCACAAGCATCGTAGGAAGGATGAACGTTCAGAGTCTATGGAGAGAGATTCCACTGATCCTGTTTCCACTAGGCCGTACAGGAAGAGAAATAGACAGTTTGAAAATGGTAATTCTTCTAGGGAAAATGAATCTGAAGCATACACCACAAAGTTTGAAAAGAGACGCCCTGGCCCAGGGCATTTCTCCCAAAGGATCAGAACGAACCAACCATTTTCGGGGGATCCTGGTGCTTTTCAGGGGAAAGGAAGGGACCCTGGTCCTTGGAGTCAACGTGATTCTAGATTCAACCAAGTCGATCCTGCTGCTGGTCTCTTTACAGGGAGGGGGTTGCCCAATGTTTCAAACCCGCAAAGTGCATCCTGGAATGCTTTTGGATTGAATTCAGGAATTCCAAATGGCAGCTTGGATACACTTCATACCATGGGATTGCAAGGACCATTGGCACCGGCAGTAAACGTTTCATTGAATATTGGCATTAGGCGACAGCGTTGCAGAGATTTTGAGGAACGTGGATTTTGTCTTAGAGGAGACATGTGTCCAATGGAGCATGGTGTTAATCGTATTGTTGTTGAAGATGTCCAGGTATGTTTTTGTTTTGCTTTATATGTTAAACTCATGATCTGCTTTTCGGGCCTGGCCTTATGCCTGCTGTTCTGCTGGAGTATTGCTTGCTATTGTATATGCTATTAAAAAATAGGACACTGCTGTGCACTGGATTTTTTTTCTACACTGTAGTCTGACGAATGTTGACACTTTTGTAACTTTTTTTGTGTGTGGATAAATTCTGTTTTTGTTGATAGTCTAGGATTATGGAAAGACGATTAAAACAAAATATGGAGATGTGTTTTCATTCTGACACGATATTATGCCTCTTGCTATATTGCAGAGCCTTTCTCAGTTTAATCTCCCTGTTTCACTCCCAAATGCGCAACTGTCGGGAACTCCTGCTGTTCCAGGGGGCTTACAACCAATGGGTGCTTCTTCAGCCATGTTGATTAGTCAAGCTGTAAATGCCAAAAGCAGCAAATCTGGCCTCTACAGTGACAATAGCGAGCTGAATAGTGGATATCCTAGCTCTGTTACCAATGGTGAAGCAGACTTCTATGATCCAGATCAACCTCTGTGGAATAACAATGTTCCTGAAACATCAAATACACTCTTACCCCTGCATTCTTCCAATAATAATGGAAGTGGATTTTTTATGAATGTTGATCCCTCTGATCGGACCCGTGCCAGGTTACATGACAGTACTGATATACATTCTGGTTCTGGCACAGGCTCATCTATTTGGGGCAGGGTTGGTAGTATGAGAAATAAATTAGATGGGAAAGAGAGAATTGATTCAACTGCTGGTACCATGAGGTATTTGGAAGATGAAGCTAAGGAGGATGAAGTGTCAGCAAGTCTTCGAGATTCGTTTCGTCAAGGAAAACATGTTTCTAGCGGGGATACTGGCCCAACCTCTGCCAAAGGTCAGGGTGAGCCCATGCGTTTTATGCGAAAGCGAAAGCCGTCTCAGAAGGCATTGCGTACACTATTTGTCAATGGTATTCCTCACATGAACAACAAAAGGGAGGCTCTTCTTTCTCATTTCCAAAAGTTCGGTGGGGTAATTGATATTTATATACCCTCCAATAGTGAACGGGCGTTTGTTCAGTTTTCGAAGACAGAAGCAGCAGAAGCTGCTCTAAGGGCTCCTGATGCTGTCATGGGCAATCGATTTATCAAGTTGTTCTGGGCTAATCGTGATAGCATACCTGATGATGGTGTAAGCAGTAGTAGTGGTGTATCTTTACCTCCAGGTGGTGTGGCATCAAACTCAGGTCCGTCCCATCCTCCTGTTGCTAACAGGGGGAAAGATAGTAATCAGTACCGTGGAACAAAGGTTCCTGTTGGTCCCTCTCACACTGATTCTTACATGTCATCCAATGAGCACAAAAAGGCACCCGATACAAATGGTACCAAATGCCCTCCTCCTTTGCAGAAAAAGCTAGAACAGTTGAAGGAAGAACTTCGCAAAAAACAGGAGATGCTTGACCAGAAGAAGAATGATTTCCGGCGCCAATTGGACCAACTCCAGAAACAAGTGAGTGAACTCTGCTAGTGATCACAGTAGTACCTCACGAAATTGATCTCAAGGACCTGAATCGATGTTCTTTTTTAACTGCAATATAGTTAAATACTTAGTCTGAGGCTCTGTATTTATGTTGTCGATAGAATCTTAGGTGTAATAACCATTAACTTAAAGGTTTCCTGTTTGCAGGCTACAGTAACCAAGAGTGAGGTAGTGAGTGAAACATTGAAGAGACCTAAAGTAGCCGGTGATGCCACCTCAACCTGTGGTGAGATGATGACTGATAAGAACAAATCAGCAGAAACTGTGTCATCCACTTCAAAGATGAATGCAGGGGCAGCGAAAGTGGAATCTTCAGGGTCAAAGCCATCAGGAAAGACACTATTACCTGATGCTCGCTCTCCTTATCCGGCAAATAGATACAAGTTGGACAATCGACCTTCAACCTTCAGAATAGTTCCCCCCTTGCCAGTTGGTTTAGCAAATGTACGTCTCTTCACACCAGTCTTCCATGCATATCTGGCTTTGCAGCGTGCATTATAGTTTATTGCCTTGCATAAATGAAACGTTCTTCATCGTGTTAGACCAACAAAAATTTCTTTGCTTAAGCTTCGAAATGAGCAGTTATCTTCCTGTATTATCATCTAATTCTGGTTCCCTTAAGATCTTGAGCATTTTAAAGTAATTGTTGTTCACTGAGATTGTGTCATAACCTAGGTTGCTACTTTAAAGGAGCATTTCTCCACTTTTGGTGATGTTACTTCCGTGGAGATAGAAGATGCTAAACCATGTGACAGTGACGATAATACATCAAAGACGGCGAAACCGTGCTCGGGTAATGTGACTTTTGCAACTCGCAGTTCAGCCGTCAAAGCATTTCTGAATGGTAAAAGCTGGCAAGACCACAGGTTACAGTTTGTGTGGGTGGCATCTAGTACATCCACCAACCAACCTAGGGGTAAAACAAACACATTAGCTGTTCCGACAGAGAAGGTAATAAACGTTGTTGATTCTGAGGATGCTTCTGCATGTGGAAACGGGGGAACTCAGAACTCAAAAGCAGATAATGGTGTAGTAGAAGGAAAAAGGGAACTGCATGATGCTGATCAAGCCTATTCAACTGAAGAATCACCCCAGGGAAAGCCTGCAGCAATCGAAATTTCCTGCGACGAAGAGGCAATAAGATGGGGATCCGGTGAAGGTGACGACGGGTGCTGACGACTGGTGGAATTTGTACAGCAGCAACGGTAAGATGTTGAAGATCCTTGTTCTAAACTAACAGTCTTTGGTTTTAGCAGTTCACTGGAAAGCTGAATTATGTACCCTGTCCATGTTCCTCCTTTTTTGTAAAGAAAGAAAATTTTGTGATTCTAGGCAGCCACCAGTTTCTTTTTTTTTTTTTACTGTTGACCACAGATGAGCAGTTGACTGTAGCTTTACAAAACGGTAGTTTCTTTCTTTGTCATTCTCTGTAACCTGTTTCACTAAACGGTAAAAATGAATTACAGATTTACAGTGTTGGATCCACTGATGCATCCCTGATTCCAACAGCTGGAAGATCAAACACGTGGCGCCGTATTACAGCGCGCGCTGATGAAAATATCAGACAAAACCCCGCCATTTAATTTTCATTTCACCGCCGAAGCAAATCTGATATTTCGTGAGAAATAAAATATTGAGATGATATTTTGGGAACATCTCCTTCTGCTTATCCGGAGAAGTTAAAATCCGTAGATCGACTCTTCGCGTTCCCCCAAATTCAATACTGCATTTTTCTTTTCTCCTTTCTGAAATGGTCTCTTCTCAGTTGCTCTAGCATACTCAAGAGCTTCATAAACCCTAATTTCTCTAATCTTCATCTACTTCTTCATCCTCTGCTAAATTCAAAGGTACCACCCACTTCCTCATGTTGCTATCCTGATTATTTTCATCTCCATGTTGTTTGTTGCTACTCTTTTACATGGCGGGTTTGCGTTTCCATTTCTTGACAAATTTTGTGCGTTTTCAGTCCTTTTTTATTTCGTCTTTTAGGGTTAGATTAGTCTTACGTCTCAGAAGGAGCCAAATTTTTTTTGCTTCTTGCTGGTATAATTTGTTCTTGTTTGCGTTTTCCCTTTCTTTGTTACTTTTGGTCTGGTGTGTTGCGATTTTTCAGCACGAAGTGGCTTTCTTGCAGAGTCGTTACCTTGGAAGATGAATGTTATTCGAACGACTATAGCTGGAAGTTCCTCTCTTACGGAAAAGGAACCGAAAGATTCAGATGGGGAAGGCTTTAAGGATGCTACTACGACGAACAATCGGGTGGGGAATGGAGTTTGGGTTCGGCCATGTGACAAAGCCGGGTTTGGGGATGATGTTTCTGCTACGAGTAAGAGTTTGAGTGAGAAAGGTTTGGGTAGCGGGAAATTTGGTCCCATGGTTGATGGTAATGGAGAAAGTCTGGAGGACTCTGAGATTAATGGGGTTTCTTCTCTGCTTGAGATGCAGCAAAGTGGGAGATACCCTGGATTGGACTCTGTGTTGAATGTGATTGATAAGAATGAGAACAGTGGATATGGTAATGATGCAGGATTAGATGAAAAAGTTAAGGGAGGAAATAAGGGCAAGAAAGATATGGAGTGTGAGGGGAATTCGGAGGACGAAATGTATGGGAATGAGTTTGACGTGGGTGATTTCATTTGGGGGAAGATTAAGAGCCATCCATGGTGGCCAGGGAGGGTTTATGATCCGTTGGATGCATCCGAGTATGCAAAGAAAGTCAAGCATGGAGAAGACAAGATACTTGTAGCTTACTTTGGCGATGAAACTTTTGCCTGGTGTAATCCGTCCCAGCTGAAGCCCTTCCATGAGAATTTTGTGATGATGTCAAGTCAGAGTACCTCCAAGAACTTTGTCAACGCTGTTGAAAAGGCTCTGGAAGAGGTTGGTAGATCAGTTGACTTGAGGTTGACTTGTCCTTGTGTTCCCAGGGACAATTTGTTTGGTTTCGGTAGGTATTTGGCAGTAAATGCGGGAGTTAAGGATGGACTCCTTGTTCCAGAAGACGGGGTTGAGAAGTTCATGAATGATCTGTTTGACCCACAACATGTTTATGCTTCCGTTAAAGGTCTGGCTCAGGTTGGCAGAATTGATAATGTGTTTGATCATGCTGTGTTGAAAAGTTCCTTGTCAGCTTTCTACAGAGCAAAAGGGGGAATCCAGTTGCCGGTTTATTACGAGGCACAGCCAATTCCAGGGCTTGAAGATGAGGCACAGAAAGGGACGACTGATCGTGCCGCTCATAATAATTTAGTTGAAGGTGGTACATTTCCAGGGCCAGTGGAAGAAGACTGGTTTTCTTCTTCGCCAAGAGACTCTCAATTCAGCCGAGATTCGCAGAACTCGTTGCAGAAATCACAGTTACACCGTAGGAGGAAGCGGAAGAGCATTGCTAAAATCATTAGTGACAGTCCTAATGCCGAGGACCAGCCTGCGATGAAAGATGGTGCAACTAAAGTAGAAAAAAGTGCCGGCAAAACAGTATCTAGAAAGAAAAAGAGAAGCAGCCAGAGTGATCTTACAGGAGAAGAGGCAATTGGTGTTATTGGGAAACCAGCTCCATCTGGAATTAGAAAGAGGAAAGGAAGAGACAAAGCTACTGATAAAGTCTTAGATTTGGCCGATGTGGAAGCAAGCTCTGTCAGACCTTCCGCTTTGTCTGTGATAACAAAGAGTAAAGCCAGCAAAGATTTTGCTTCCTCGGGTGTCAAAAAGCGTAAAGGTGGAAATGAAGTTTCTTCCTCTGGGATAAGAAAGAATGGCGGCAAAGATGCTGATACCAAAGGTTCAGGAACTAAGGGAGCTGCACAAGTTTCATCTGATTCGGTTTCTAGGCGAAGGAAGAGAATGAAAGATGGGGAAGTATCTGATTGCCCTCCAGTTACAGCAGATGATGGAATTTCTAATCCAGAAGGTGATGTCAGTGGCCTGAAGAAGAGAAGCATAATGAGCCCCTCGGTGTGGAAAAGTTGGAAACAGGAAGATATCGCTGTCAAAAAAGATGCAAACCAAGGGAATACAGAAGAAGCAGCAGAAGGCACCATGGTGTCCGTGGAAGATAAAATGGATGATTCAAGTATTCCAAGTGATGACGCAAAGGGCAAAGGAACAAGTGACAGCCTCACTTTGTCTAGGGAACGGAAGAAGAGCCGATATTTGTCCCCTCCCTTCACAAATCTTTCTATTGGACAAAAGACAAAGATGATCGAAACAAAAGGCGAGGCTGAAGCAACTGCTAGTCATGGTAGTCATGATTATGATGTGAACTCTGGAGAATTCTCTAAAGGGCAAGCTTCTGTGCAGGAGATGCATAATGATTTGGCTAATCAGACACCAAAAGGTTACAACTTTACCACAGATGAAGCTGCGAAAGCTCGGGAGGCTGCTAGTGAAGTGCTGTGTAATATCCGGGCAGCCGCTTGCGATCCACTTCACAGTGGGGGAATCAATCATCTGGATGAATTTCTGGGTTTTGTTTCTGAATTGAGAAGTCCGGGGCCTGGCGATGGGACCAACCTCGAGTTGAATATCAAGCCTCGGCGGGGAAGAAAGAAGAAAATTCCTCAAGAATCTGAATCCACCCCCACTTCGGAAGTTAAATCTCAGAAGAACGAAGAAACAAAAAAGTCAGCCAAGGATGGTATCAAGCAGGGTGATGATGTTTCGGCGAATGAGAAGCAATCTGAGAGTAAGAAAGCTGTAGTTGCTGCTACCCTTTTGGTAACATTTGGGCCAGGATGTTATTTGCCTACCAAGAACGATTTACTCAGAATATATGGACCATACGGTGCTCTGAACGAGGAAACTGATATGCTCTACAACAACCGCTGCGCCAGAGTTGCATTCTTGACGACATCTGAAGCAGAAGAAGCACTGAAGCACAGCCAGCAATCCAACCCTTTTGAAGCAACGCATGTGAACTTTCGACTACGCTACCCGTCATCAGCAACTGGAACTGGAAGTAACAGCGTGAAGAAGACTGCAGCTCCCGATTCGCATTCTTCCTTAGTGAATCGGTCGGAGCTGAACGAGATGGTGCTGAAGCTTGAGGTGGCGAGCACCATGCTTAAGAGTTCAGAGGAGAGCGTGTCGGTGGTGGACTTGAAATCGAGAGTGGAAGGTGAGATAAGAGGTGTGATTGAGAAGTTGACCGCAATGGTTGGGTCGGGGGATTGAGATCTCGAAACGCTTAGTAGTTGTTGGAAGGTTTGTGGTTGTCTTGATGTTGTTTGTGTCTTGTGGTTTGTTATAGAGGATCAGATTTTCTTTTGATAATTGGTTACATTTGATGTTATGTTACGTGCACAGCAAGTAAGGGGTAGGTCTTGTTGGGAGCTTTTTTTTGCTAGGGTCGTTGATGTTAGCCTAGATGGTAAGAATCGGACTACCATTTGACATTTCTTATGTTGTGCGTTTTTCGGATGGTAAAGGGTAAATTCAATGTATGAAGTTTAAGTGAACACTGGGATAACAAAAGTCAACGTTTTCCTGAGGAAAAGTCTATGGTTGTTAATATAGTTCTTCTACCCGCATTTTCGAAAATTCTAGTTAATTTAATCAACGTAATAGCTAGATCCAATACAGGAACTGTGAGAACAAGAACATTGCAAATGCGAGTTATTGTTCTACATGAAAAGAACCAAGGATAGCAACCCTCCGAAATCTTTCCCGGTTTCACTTTGGTTCTCGAATATGTTCAAAACCTTCAACTCACAACTCAAATAGCTATTACATGTACGAATAGTAGTTATTGTAATCAACCAAGCTCAGTCATCGACTGGATCCTGCGGGGTTTCGCCAGCATCGCGTTTGATTATGACCACGGGACACTCTGCATGTTTCAGCGCAAATTCACTCACTGTCCCAACAAACACCCTGCACAGAGTACATATATACCGGTCAGCAAGAACGATTTTATCAGTAAATACAAGTTGCAAAAGGTAGCAACTATGAAGTTTTTGCTTAATGGAGATCACTGGTTCTCATGTTCTTTGGCTTGTCCATGGGAGAATTCTATATGCAGGAAGAAGAGTAAACATTTACCTTTGGAAAGGACCAAGACCCCTGCTTCCAACAATGAGGAGATCCGGTTTCACTCGCTTCACTTCGTGACAGATTACTTCTTTTGGGTCACCCTTCTTAATCCAGGACTCACAAGCAATCTGACAAGCAATCAAACATGTAAGGTCGATACTTGAATCCAGGGACTGCAACCTTTTTTTTGCCATGAACAAAGCACATTACCCCAATTTCGTGGCATCTATCAACGAAATACTCCAGCAGGTGCAGACCTCTAGCCTCGTCCCTACGAGCCATCTGCTTGAAATCATCAGGAGATGCATATATGCTATCCATGTCATCAAAACCTAGCACAGGAGAGAGCACATCTTAGACTGATAAACTTGAGAATCTAACACCCTTTCACTGGACCATGAAAGCTGATCTATCATATCTTCTTCAGTCATCACAAAGCCGGCTATGTCAGACAACAAGGCCATATGACATCACCACGGATATTTACACATCCCGCACAAATCATACCAAAGAGAGGTTGAGGTTTCAAACAGGATATATGGGAAATGAAGTAACAAACAAAGGCATGGATACTATACAAGGTGGAATGCGATTGAAAATAGGGAACATATAGTCATAGGTGGTCATCTTCCCGTATCTGTCACCAGGACCTCTGATCCTGTGAAACATCACAATGATGGTCAATCGAGTCCCTTAGCTTTCTACTGCAGTATTTTACAGGTTTTATAACGATGTTATCATTTATGTATAGGCTACCTGCATCAATTCAATATCTATAGTCTCACAAACGATAGTGCTGCGCTCAGACGATACAGGATCCATATTCTCACAGGTGCTGTCAAGTTTACCAAATGAAGTTCTCTCCTGAGTATTCCCTGAGCTAAATTTAGATGAGGAAATCGAGTGTCTATACAACCAAATGGTGCGCAAAACTCAAGTTATCAACAAAAGAGTAAAGAAACAACCAGCAGAAAAAACAAGTTCAACGCTACACCGCAGCAACCCTAACCACAACCTTGAAGCGAAATCATCGCATACGGTGGGGCGCGACGCGATCAACCAAGCAAAACGAACATAGCACAGAGAGCAGGAGCAAGAAAGAAAGCAATCAAACAAACAGACGAATATTCCATTTCATTCTTGAAGGAAAAGAGAGAGAGATCACCATCTTCGTCGGGGACTTGAACATGGAGGAAGAGGAGCTTGAATCCTGAAGTGTTGGAGCGAACAATCTTCTCAAGAGTCCAGTCAAAAGCGCCTCTGCTACTGATGGAAGGGTGCGGATACTTCTTGATCGACGACTCATTCACTGCGACCATGACCCTCGTCGGCGGACCTTCCATCTTTTCGCTTATTTTGCTTCTCCAACTGCGCTCGGTAGCTGCTGCTAACTGTTCCAGAAGAAGCTCAAAACTCTCTCACTACAACAGCGGGGGCCTTTCTCTCTCCTCAATTCATACGAATGAGTCGGAAATTTTTGCTTCCGGAAGAGGGTACAGGTGTTCACTCTACAGGCAGCGTTGCTTAAGTGTAATCTTTTGATCACTCAAACATGGGTCAAGTGATATATTAGTCACTCAAGTTTTGTAACGAATTCACAACTCAACGATATCTTGGTAATCAACTAATAATAACTAATAAATTCGTTTTCTGTCCACTTTCATCTGACGTGGCTAACTGACGTCAAAACTAATTGAAACTATCAACTTATTAATCGGTGACACGGATCTAATTCATTAGGACACCTCTTAAGTGTACTAACGATTAAAATACTATTTATAACCATTAAATTATAAACATTTAATTCAATGAATCGAATTGTGAAATGATACGTGGGACGATTTGTACCTAAACCAGTTAATTTTTTGAAGAAAAATAATTCAAAATTTCCAAAACATGTTCTAAAAAAATAGATAATTTCTAATCACAAAAAAATAACAACAACCGATTTGTGAAAAAAGGAAAAGAGGTTTAATTCAAATTAAATATAAAAAGAGAAGGATATAATCTCCTTTTTAATCAAATTAAGATCATAAATAAATAATAATTTGAATCATTTAATAAAATTTAATAATCATAAAGCATCCTACACATTAAAATAAAAAGAGGTATCTTAACGTTAGATTTTTTATGTCCGTTCTACTATCAGAATAACTCGAGTCCATCCAAAAAAAAATATTCTTTCAGGTTTGGATCAAAAGGTCTGGGCTTTAACCGGAAGTCTGTCCAATACTTATTAAGGAACCCAAACTCGGCCCTTAATATACATTAACCGGGCTTAAGGTTGAAGATTATATAAAAAAGACTTTCCGATCGTGAAAAGTTTTTTTTTTACAAAATATGATTTCATTTATAGAGGTAAGATATAATATTGAATACAAGTGGTATAATGGGGATGTATTTCCTAAAAGGTTGTAAGAGAAAAGTAGGTAACTAAATATTTTGTTTTGCAGTCTTAATTTCCTCAACCAACAACGGCTCTAAACGCGACAAAAAAAAATGACTTAACTATAATACTACACTATCATGATTAAGTACGGATTTGGATTCACATATTTAAGTTTAGTAAAAATGTTTTGGGTAACCATTTGGATTCACATATTTAAGTACGGATTCGGTGATGGTTTGTATATTACAACTTCGTCAATAATTTTCATATTGCAAGCACATATTTATACTTTGGCCATCAACCGATTATATATTAATTATGGATTCGGTGATAGTTTGTATGTATGCCAAGTCCATAAAAGTTAATTCGGTTCATACCAATAATCTAATATGCACAAATGGACTTCAACTGTGAGAGGATCTTCGACTACTAATTTGTTTTTTTCGCAAATGGCAAAGGAATATCAACTCGTATTTGTTGCAGCCGTCTAAACTCTATGTTTGTGTTTTTTTAACCCAACGTTTTTGTAACTTTACAACCTATAAAAATGTATGTTGTATAGGTTGTTGCTACCGTCCTATACCTTAGTTGATAAACAATTGAGGATGTTGAATAATCATTATTTTGTTTTATAGAGTAATGTTTCTAATAAATCGGTTCATAAAGTAGTAAAAACAGCTAAAGACAATCATGAGAAGTAAAAATTGATTGACGTAGAAAATTAATTGGTATATATCGTTCAATCGATTATATATGTAATTACGAATTCGTGCGATGGTTTATATGCATGTCAAGTTCATTAATGTCAATTCGTTCCATACCAATAGTCCAGATATGTATAAATGGATTCAAATAACTTCAATTATATGTAAAAAAAACAACCAAAAAATTGTTAAGCAAAAGAATCAAAAGACTAACAAAAAAGAAAAACGAGCGAAAAAACACTTATGTAATTTGAGTTGTCGGACAAAGGATCAAAATTCTTGTTTTTGCGTTCATCGGTGTGGGGATATTCGATCAGTTTGTAAATTTTTGTTACAAATAATGGAGAAGTGATTACGATGACCCCATTGTAGTAAAGCTTTGCATGACTACTCTTTGCTTGTTGGAGAAAATGAAGAAGGAGAAAAAGGAGGAGAAGAAAAAAAAAATTGGGTGACATACTGTTACAATGTGTTTCCATTTTGGAATTTGAAAACTTTTAAAAAATATTCACAGTATAGTATATTCAAAAAATATTAAAAAACATTAATCAAAACATTGACTCTACCTTTACAAAGTAAGATAGTGAGGAGGATTGTTGCCGTCGCCGACAATGACAACCACGACGTATAATTTGGCAGCCATATATTCATATAAGTTCCACAATTACTATATTGAAGATAATTTCTAGTTTTTTTTCTAAAAAAATGACGTTTCTCCATTGGGTGGGTGAATCCAACATTCCCCCTTACTTCTTCTCCTCCACTAATCACTAATATATACAAATCGATCAAAGATCCTCCAACTCAAGTAAATGTGAATCAATTTGTATAATTTGATTTAGTACCATGGTTACTTCTCTACCATTATTTGTGACCAAGTTATACAAGATTCTCGAATTTTTTCACACCAATGATATTCTGTCATGGAAATAGAGTTATTCAAGCATTATTGTACGGTCTTCAGATCTATTTGTTAACTAGATCCTCACACCAATAATATTCTATTATAAGATGAGAATCATTTGAGTATTGTTGTGCGGTCTTCAAATTTACAAGCAACTACTCAATTTATGTAAGTATTTTTCTTTCTTTATATATATTTTTGTTAGTCTTTATATTGTTTTTTTAACAAATTTTATGGTTGGGCTTAATATATAATTGAAGTGATTTGAATCCATTTATGCATATTGGACTATTGATATGGATCGAATTGACAGTTATTAACTTGATATGCATATAAACAATCGCATGAACCCTTAATTACATATATATATAATCATTTGAACAACATATAGAAGTTAATTTTCTCACGTCAATTGGTTCTTATTTTTTATGATCGTTTTTAATTGTTTGTACTACTCTATAAATTGATTTATTATAAACATTACCCTATGAAACAAAATAATGATTATTCAACATTTCTAGTTGTTTATCAATTGAGGTGTAGGCATGTAGCAACAACCTATACAACATACATTTCTATTTACAACCCCTACAAATTATAAAGTCACAAAAGAGACATGGTAAAAAAACACAATCATAGAGTTCACTCCGCTATGATAAATACGAGCTGACACTCCTCCGTTATCTGTGACAAATACAAATTAGTAGCCGAAGATCCTCACACCGTTGAAGTCCATTTGTATATATTTGACTATTGGTATGGATCGAATTGACATTTATGGACTTGACATGCACACAAACCATCACCGAATCCGTAATTATATATACAATTAATTGATGACCAAAGTATAAATATGTGCTTGCAATATGAAATTTTTTGACGGAGTTGCAATATACAAACCATCATTTAATCCGTATTTAGATATGTGAATCCAAATGATTACCCGAAACATCTTTATTTGACTTACCGGATCACAACTACACACCACTCTGGATCAGTAGTTCTCCTCCACTAATCACCAATCTATACAAATTGATCCAAGCTCCCTGAATCCCAAGTAAACGCCAGTTTTTATAATTTATTTCTTTTTCCTTTGTTTTTTTTTTGTATAAGTGCTTTTGCTAAGTTGATCCACGTGTTTATTTTTAATTAGTGATCTTCATCGAGGATGAAAGGCGTGAAGTAGAGCTTCTAAGGGTATATTTATTGACCAAGACCATGTAGAGCTTATTATGTTGTATCTGGTCAATCGAGCGTAGCTAAACAACTACACTAATATACATAGAATATATATGTAGCTAAGTTTAAATCCAAATTAAGGTTCCAAATTTATAGCATTTATATGCATCAGTTGAAAAGTTCAACATTATTATTATAAAGGAATTAAATAATTTTGGCTGAAAATTAAGATAAAAATAAGTGAATAAATAATTAAAGAAGACTGTTAATATTTCCCTATTCACAAATTAAAAGATGTAAGCATCTCCATCTTTATTATTTTAGCAATCGCTAACTGATGTGAAGAGTGACGTGATATTTTTTTAGCAATTGTTAGGGATGTACATATACTTCTAAATTAGTAAGTTTGCTAATTTAACAAGTCATTTAGCAATACCACATAGACAATTTGTTACAATTTTCAAGTAATACATGTATGTATAAAAAATAAAAAATATTTAATAATTTTGATTGTGTTTGTTTGTAGAAATGATGATTTGAAATTGATAATCAATTATTGGGATAAAGAAAATTAAAAATTACAAAACTAAAGTTACTTATACGACGATAAAATTTTAATCAGAAATTGTTAATTAATTTTTAAGATAAAAATTCAAGAGCCCCAGAAATTAATACGCTGACTCCTAAATCACCATCATCTATATATGTTCACGAGTTCATCGTCCTACTTTGTAATTAACTCATTATAATTACTGATTGGCATTCATACCAAAAAGAGAAAACCATTGATCATCCATTTGTCTTTGTATGCATTCATCTGGTTGAATGATCTATTCAATCATCTTTTCCTGTAGGATGAGTGAGATCGAGAGATTGTGGGAATTATAAGATGTACGAAATTGGGAAAATGTGAAAATTGTATTTATTATAATTTATTGTATATATATATTTAGTAAATAAAAGAGTTGCGAATCACAACAAGACATTCACTAATAACAATCAAAATTCTAACAAAATAGAAGAATTATTATGTTTTAATATTGCAACTTGAACAATGTGTGAAATTGGGAACGATCAGAATTTAGATGGTTGAAGGGGAAGAAAACAGTTAATTAATTACTTATTTTTTTTTACCAAAAAGTAAATAATATTAAATCACCCCATGAACACTTACTTGCACAAGGTAATTAATTAATCTAAATTAAGCTAATAGCCATGTTATAAACAACAGAGGTAACTAAATTAAAATTAAAAAATTAAGAGTTATAATGGGCCGGTACGCCGGTAAAAGATACCCTACCAAACCCCAAATGACCAACCTGGTAAAGCTCCAACCAAACTTTCTCCGCCTCAAACTTCGCACTCATCCTCCGTCCACCACCGCCGCCCCCACCGTCCTCCTCTGCCTCATCATCTCCGGTCACCCTCAAACTCCGACTACCATCCGATCTCTCCACCACATATATCACATCCTCATCAGCACCTTCCTCCTCCTCTAATTCCCTCGTCCGCCGTCCTCCGCCGCCGCCGGCGACCACCTCCAACATCACCGTACCAGCATTAATCTTCGCCTTCTTCTTCTTCCGCCGCCGCATAATCTCCCCGACGCACCTCCGCCCCACCGACCAAGGGATCTTGACGAATGCGAGCGTGAGGAAGTTGAAAAGCGCGCACGGGCAGCAGCAGAGCGCCACGCAGTCGGCTATTGCGCCAGCTGTGCATGCCGGGCTACAGCAGCACTCTTCTTTCGAAGACGATGACGTGGACGGTCGGACTGCCACTACGTCGTCGTATTCGTATTCTTCGCTGCTAGTACTGCACGCCGTTGTCGACCGTCTCTTTCTTCTGATGATCTCTGGACGCCGTTGTTCCTGCATGATGATGAAAGAGTGATTTTGCTTCCTTCTTCTTCTTCTTCTTCTTCGTCTGGTGGTGATGCTGAAAGAAGTGAGAGAGATAATGTAATGGTCAGGATTTGTACACTAATTTCTCAGCTTTCATATTATATTATATGATTTGTTTTTGAATAATGTATGATGTAATGGTCATGATTTGTACACTTCTCTCAACTTTATTATAAAATAAATATACTGAATGATATATGAATGGTTGATTTTTTTAGATTGGCAGTGAATTGTTATTTTCTTTTATTTTCACCTTTTTTATTTTTATAATGCTAACTCGTTATTTTAATTCATCTTAGTCTGTATGTTAATATAAATTGATTAATATACTCTTTAAGAATAAAAATATTTACAGTTTTGCTAGAATAATTCTTAAACTTTATCGTATTAGTCATCAATATGATAAGAATTTGGTGATGATTAAATAGCCATTAGAGTTCGTAGATTGTATAAAAAGAGAGAGAATTTCGAAATTTCCATTAATGATTAATACGAATTAATTTAGCAAAATAATAAATAAATATTTTATTAAGGTTATAATTGTCATTTTACCGATTGCGCGAAGTAAAATACGTACAACATATATAACCATTGTTTTTTTTATGCAATGGTAAGATTAGAGATGGGTTGAATTTTAATTTAATTAATTAAACAGGGTCTATATATATATCTAAGTTTTCTGCATGACAGTGCTATAAATTAATTAGATCTCGAATTTCACAGGTTCAAATGGTGTTGGGACTTGCGTTTTCCCACCTTTAATTAATTGACCCTTGATCTAGGTACTTGCTACTTACTTAAATATAATTAATTAAAGGCTGGTAAAAACAAAAGTTTACTCCAGCTTTGGAATTCGGATTTGCACCACTTACAAATGTCCAACATATATTTTGATCCTGCCCGGCTATATGTATAGTATTAACCATCATACACAGTCCCAAAACTTCTAATGGTTGCATACTGGTCTGAATCATACAAACACGACGAGTTAGAGCAGTCCCAAAACGTCATTTTTCGAGACCGATATGTAACATTTGAAAGTTTTGAAACAAAAAAAGTAACAAGTGGGTGTGAAGAGACTAGTCAGTGACAGAAAAATGAAATGGGATAATGAAAGGGAAAGAAGAGTTGGGTGTTAATGAAAGGGAAATAAGCTGAGAAAGGGAATTGCCCAGAAAAGGGGGTTAGCGTGGAAATGAAGCACAAGTACTATAAACTTCATGTATAATGCCTAATTTGGCTTTGGAACAAAAGTATCCCATGAAACAAAAGAACTGTTCAGGTTAGGAGAGTCACAGTAGCAGAAGTAGTACTAGAAATGCTTAACCCAGCTTTGTGTGCACATGTGCCCCCACGTACGCTAGCTAGCTAGCTCGGTTGTTGTACGTGATAAGACTGTGTGCCATTATTGAAAAAGTATACATACTATTGGGTGTTTTGTATTATGTTTGATTGTTAACCCTGTTGTTTTCTCCTTTACACACTTGTGTGCAAGAAACAGAGCCATTGCCCCACTTGCCTATGATGGCAAGTTAGAGAGGTTGCTTCATAACATCTATCAACTGATCAATCTAGTTACTCAGCGTGTTATTGGAATGAGTAGTCTCTCCTTAATTACCTTGCCATTTGTAAACTAAAACTAGGCGATTATTCGTGTTGAGAGCGAGACTCGAACCTCCGGACCTTTTCAACAGAGTATGTACTATGTCTCGTTACAGCGATTAACTTGAGCAATAAAATGTTAACTGTTAGCAAGATTGGATCTAGGTTTCTTGTATGTTATTATTTAAGTGAAAAAAGGCATATGGTTGAATACAATGTATAGTATCTTTTAGGCAATAAAATAAACAACACAGAACTGTTGTTTTCCCTCCTTCCTCTTGGAGCTAAGAATATTTCTGGAAAAAAGTTGACTGGTTTTCTTTCTTCAACATAACAACATTACTACTTTCAATCTACAACGCAGCTATATATAATTAGCTTCTAAGCATATAAATGAAACTGAGAAGCAGTTAAGTTACTTACCAGTTAATAAATGATCAGGAGCTTAGTAGACATGGCGATGACGATCTCCGTCTGAATCAGCATAGGGATCCTCTGCATCTATCTGCTGCTCCCAGCCATTGATTTCATCTATCTCTGTTTCTGATCTTTATATAGAATCCACCCACATTGCCACAACTCTACTCCAAATTTAATACGATGCAGCCCCCCAGAAGAAAAAATAAAAGAAAAAGAAGCCAACTTTGCAAGCTACCGAATCTCAGTGGTGGTCTAGAGCTATAGGGTTCGTTGTGGGCATTACGTAATGCTATAGGAGATTGAAGAGTGCAAGCACGTAGCTAGCTACCTAAAGCTTATGCAGCTAATTGACTGGATCTCTCTTTACTGATCTGAAACGTGAGACTTTGATTTATATATACAGAGATAAGAGAGAGAGAGAGAGAGCTGAAGAAGAAGAATCTTTTACCCATGTCATTACTACTCTGTCTCACGACGATCTGCCTTTTAATTTATAATATTGGTTTTCTAATGTTGCTAGACTCTGTTTTTTTGTTGTTATATTGCTTTCAAATTCTGCCACCGGTGGTTCACCATTTTCGTTTACAGTTCATACCAAGATTATTTGAAATTTGGATGCCATATGGTTAAGTGAGGATTAATTAATTAATTAGGATTAAAAATGGTAACATGTGGAGGGGGGGAGACGAGTTCCGAGGAAAAGGAATATAGAGGAAAATCTGTCGTCTATAAGCTTCGAGCCTCCGACTTCTCGGTTCAAAATCAAAGCTCTTCTTTGTTGCACGTGAGGGATGGCACGTGCTTCCACATAATCCACCTTTCAGTTTTAGTTTAGGCCTTTTAATTACTTTCTGTTCGCAAGGATTAACAAGTGGTCGGAGGATGGATACTCGATGGTGAAGTCCTTGATCCCACGTCGGGAGAAAAAGTAAGGTGAAATCATAATGGTAGAATTTGACGATTTCGCGATTTTTTTATAATAAAAAAATGAAATTGATGAGTAATTATTTTATTTCATCCAAAATAATCGTTTCGATCTTCATCATAACAACTCACGTTACATCAAATCAGCATAATCAACATTAACATCTCGATCTTCATCGTATTCCTTTCTTCCATATTCTCCTTCTTACATCTTCATCGCTTAAGATCATCTCGAAATCATTAGTTTTCGTCTTGAAATCAACTAATCGCAATACTTGGGGAACGAAGCATCGCACGATTGTGAGCGAGCTACTAATTGCATCACCAAAAAAACCCCGTAATACGAACTTAATTACCCTTTAGTGATTCGAGGACATCATTACGGTCAGAGGTGCTCGTTGGTTGTTTATTAATTAAATCACTCGGAATCTAGAAATCGAGACTCCCCATGCAATCCCAACATTACTTTAAGGTTTGATACTGCCTACCATGATAAAAATCTCGTCGCCGACAAAAAGTTGAAAAAGTATCAGTAACTTTCGGTAAAGCTAGGCTTGGGCATTCTTGAATGGTAAAAGCAGAGAAGCAGATTTTTACAGAGCAAAGGGACTGAGAGCCATAGGAATGCCAAAGCTAACCCTACAAGCAAAGCAGAACACTTTGATATTGTGCATAGTTGCCAAATTACTCTATTTTTTGTTGGTGCTTTGGAAATCTCGGAACAGAGTAGTTTTGGACTGCATCCAGTTGTCCATCACCCTCTTCTACTCAGCTATCACTGCATGAGCCGGCCCTGTCCACACCTTGTGCGCCCCTGTTGGTGGTCACTTGGCAGCCTCGCGTACTTTTCTCGATGCACTTGTCCGAGGAACAAGCGATGGTGTTGTGGCCTACGACGACATCGAGTTCTTAGCAATACGAGAAGCACTGCTAGCGGCAACATAACGTCACATTGTGTCGCTCTTCGTCGATTTGTTGGAGGCTGCAAGGCTACTAAATTCATCTTTTCCTGTGATTCAGGTGGGGGCTTGCTGCATGAATGTCGTTTAATTTGCTCCAATCCACCTTGCCATTAGTCTCCATTTATTAAAGTTTCCGTCGGAATAATAACACCATCCATTATATGAGACTCTCAATTAACTCGATACATCTACACGTTTGTTAGATTTTCACGATTGGGTAATCCCAACTGCGGGACCTAAGAAAAATCATTGTACATCCATAACATGCCATGTATTAGTGGGCCTATCTGGCGTTTTTGCAAACACTGGAAGCCCAATACGATATTTTCCAGTCTGGCTCAAAATACAACTGCTTGCCTTAGGGTTTTTGCAGCGATGAAGTCTCTCGTCTCCGGCAAAAGCCCAATTTCAGAATCTATAAATACGACAGGCGGAGTTTGAACCAACCATCTCATCTCCATCCTTCTCTACTGAACCCTAATTACACAGTAGCAGCTGGGCTCCGCCGCACTCTGCCGCCTCTAGTTCTTTTTCTTCTGTTGATCTGGTTTTATAATGGTTTTCTTTAGTTTGATTTCCCTTTTGTTTTGATGGCTGCGGTCATAAGTTGGGTGGTCGTATGGCAAAGATGATGAATGCTATAATTTCTGACACCTCTTGTATGAGGGGAGCTTCTTTCGGGAAGCTCTTCGTTGAGCACAGTTAGCAACTCTCTGAGCCTCCTCCTTTCGCCCCCCTTACTAATTTCTTGTTTTCAATCTGTAAACGTTAAAACTCTTTAACCCAGCTATCGATTTTTCACTTTGTCTAATGGGATAATTAGGTCTTGCTTTGTAGTAGGATTCGCAGAGAGGGATTTGCTTCAAATGTCGTGTATTTGGCAATTTCCAAACATGGCTTTTGAATCAAATTTATCTCTCAGCGTCCCATTAACTACCAAGTCCCGTTGTTCTAATTGGTACTTTTCTGGGTATGTTGGAAGATGCTCAATTTGATTCGCTTTTATATGATCCAATTACCAGATGGCCGATCTCATTTGACGGTGAGAATTTATGTAAACTTCTGTGAATTTAGCAGTTTCAGACTAAATTGCTGTTGGAATTGCTTTGTAAGTAGCAGTTGACGACGACGGCAGTAGAAATGTATTTAGATACCTTGTACATGTTCAGTTTCAATGGACTGATGAAGCGATCATATCCAGTAACTTGGTGGTGACGGCGGACCAAAATGCGATGAAGACAACATTGAAGCCTGGTTCTATCATGTAGTTTTGATTCTTAACAATGGTGTACGAAATACTTGGATCTTCACGAATTCAACAACATATAAGCGAATGAACAAATGATATGAACTAGCTGGAAAATTTATCAAAACTAGTAAAGCTAGAGGAGCAAAGAATTTAAACACAACCCAATCTAGATAATGTCTCAATAATGTACGTTGGTTGTCCCATTGAACAAGCATGTACGTTGGTTGTTCCAAAGTAATCATATTCTGAACAACAAAACCCACGATGTATACTATCATGTTTTACCAGGCTTGGCCCGGCATTTATATCTTTTTAAAATTTAATTATAAAGTTCAATTTAATAAATTAAAAAAATATAAATATTTATAATCAATCATCTAATTTAATGTTATATATATAATAATGTATTGAGTAAATCATATTGTTGATGTGTTATTTTTTATTTTTTAAATTATTATAATATATGATAAAATATTATATATAAATTTTGATAAATTTTATTTAATTTTCGATAGAGCATTTCTATCATTAAAAATAAAAATAGTAAGTTTATGAAAATACTAAATTTTTAGTTGATATATATCTAGTATCATAATGTTAAGCGTTCAATTATTTAGCACTTAGAGTCTTAGACCCGATAAGCATATATATGTAACACATAGATTCGATAAGCATATATATGTAGAAAAAAATAAAGGTGATTCGACATAATTGATAGTAAATCTTGTATATATTATTGATTGTTGATTTTGATATTAGATGACTTTTTAAAAAATTGAAATTTATCAAGATTGATGTCATTCTACTTGAAAAATTATAACGAATAACATTTGTGAAGGTAATAATATGTTTTGAGTAAAATATAAAAAAATTATGACGGAAAAACTAATTAAAAGGGAAAAGAAAAATGTGAATATGAAAGAGAATTTAAAAATTAAAACAAAATATAGATTTTAAAGGTTGAAAAGAGAAAATCATGAAGAAAATTTTATTTTTTAAATATGCTGATGTGGCTGAATTTAAATTTTAAAAATACATATAACCATTTCAAACGTACTTATCAAATAAAAGTAATTCAATTCAAATATTTTTATATTTTGAAGGTATTCACTTCTTATTCTATGTTTAAATTAAAATTATGTGCATGGATACAAAGCTCTCAATGAGAGTCAAACTTTAGTCATCTCAGTCGTCTTCAATTTCTTCGATCTTTTTCGTTTTTGTGTTAAACTGTTATCTCTCGTAAGAGAGTTTGTCAGAGCCGACTATGACCTCTTCAAAAAGCCCTAACTCCAACCTTACTTCCAAATCACAACCTACCATCGGCAACAGAAAAACAAATCCTCCAACAGCATCTATCAACAAGGCTGCCTTCACCCAACCCGACATCACCACAACCTCCATCCTCACCATGAACAGGCCACCATCGAAATCACCCGCGGGATATCCACAACACCTCCGGCGATGATTATTGATCTCTCAGCCGCACTGCAAGCGGCCTTCGCGACATCAGTAGGGAACGCATCAACAGCAGCACCATTGATCGCTGCTGCACCCAACCCGCTCCGTAAGCAACCAACACATCCAGAATCGGAGCAAGCGGATTAACGAATGATCGGCCAGTCGTGCTCATTCCCGAACTAGGGCTCTCTCCTTAGCTGAGGTTGTCAATCTATCACCAACAGCTTCGCTTAGCCCACAAGGATGGGCGGATCGGTCACATTGAATTTCCAAGTACACGACCAACGCTTAGCTTTCCTTAGTCGTGCAATCTTAAAGGAATACCTCTGTTGTTGTTGGCTATTTTCAGTTTTTCCAGACTATTGTGTTTCTTGTTTTTTTATAGTTTTACTTCATTGAATTGTGGTATTTCTAGTTCGTCCGGGTGAACTCTGGTTGGATGTCCGTTTGTTGGAGAGAAATGATTGATGTGTTTGTATTTGCAAGGATCCGCGATCCATGTTAGCCTTATTAGTGAGGACTACAGCTCTGATTAAAATCCATATATACTTTATATTTGCTACAATTTCATCATAATGAGATGTTTTTGATTTGATAAAAAAAAAATTATGTGCGTGAAGATATAAAAATGATATATCGCAATAATCAACCTGAAAAATGTATTCACGAACTAAACAACGAGTGGCTCTCAAAATATATGGATCGGATTTTTAATTTTTTTTACCACCAAGATTGGTTTTACTACCAGTTATCTTTTGGTAAAGAATGTCTACTTTCTGAGAAAAAATAGTTTGCTATGTATTTACTGTGAGACTGCGTGAAAGTCTAGTCTCTTCTATTTAAGGGTGAAAGATTTATCATCGAAATAAAAAATAAACACGAGAAAAACATAGTGAAATGTAGTAATTATAAAGCATGATAAAACAGTTAGCAACTTAGAGATATTAAGACCTGTCGAGCAGGGACAATGTGAAAAAATATACATTAAGGAGTGCAAAACGAATCTCGTCATCTAAATTCGATCCAACTTCACCTCGCAAACCAAGACTAGATTTTTTTTCATTGGTGATTTACCGAAAAACACCGTCCAATTACGCGTAAAGGCCGAATCCCAGGCCTGAACGGTTTGCAATTGGGCTTTCTGTCTACTGTTTGTTGGTAGGCCGGTTCCACCCACGGCCCGGACCAATCGTCATCAATAGTAACTATTAAGCAGTTTAATGACGATCATTATTTTCAATTATCATCATCTTCTGACTTTTATTCCGACTGCCGAAGCCACCAAAGATCCGCCGGAAGCAAACGGAAATGGGCAGCAGCGTCGAGAAACACTTTCCAGTTCCTCATCAAAGTTTCTCTGTTGAAATTAAAGTAGCCCCCTAACTTCCGGCTTTCTTGTTTAGTCTACTATTTCCTGCTGCCTCCATGTAGTCAATCCTCTTTTTTCTTTAGTTTAACCTCAGATATTCTTTTCTTTAGCTCGCTTCCAATCCTTGATTGATATGTTAGAAACAAAGCAGCTCTCTTTCACTTGATTTACAGAGATTATTCCTCTCCGCTCTTTGAGTAATTGGATGATATATAGTAAAAGGTTTAAGCACTGTGACTAGTGAGAGTGTTGCAGCTTCTGTTCTTAGGGTTTGGAAGATGATGCTTCTTTTTGTGCTGGGAAATACAGGGCCTCTCCCAACAAGTATTTCAATGCTCAAGTCCGATTTTTTGGTATTTTTTTAATTCGTAGGAGTCTTTTCTTGCGTGGAAACACTCCTTTAGTTAGCTTCTTTTGATTAAGATACTCAGGCTTATGGAAATGTGCTTGGTTTGATGCTAAGCTACCTTTATTTTCTGGCTAGGCAATGTGATCTTTCCCCATTTCTTATGGTAGTTGGAAACTTATGATCCTTAGACGTTCTGGTTTGGCAGGGGAACAAGACCGATGTAGTCATTTGCGGTTATGACGACCACATTCTTGTGAGTCTATGGTGTTTAGTTCTGTTCTGCTCGTTGGTTTTTGAGACCTTTTCCATGGTGGACTTTATATCTGAGGTTTATAGCTTTTCCATACCAGGTGATTGCAACTCAAATAGGAACTATGGGAACAATACTACATGCCAGGTATTCAGCTTTGTGTAGTGAGATGAGATCATCTTCTGTCCATCTTAGAGAATGACTTTCACTACGAATCTTGGAGTGTTTCTCTCCTGCGTAGTTGAATTGCAAGTCATGGTAAATGGGAATACATAATGTTATCCATAAATTTTGGAAACGAAATTCAGACAAGATATGTGTTGTATTATACCATAAGGTTATGGAGTTTATTCTAGTTATAAGGGAAATCCACTGGAAGTGGAGGATTCACTCATTAGAGAGTGGCTGGGAAGTTCTGGTAATATTTTAAAGTAGACACAAACCTTATTTTATTGTTTCCCTTTGTTTGGAAGCTTATAAAAGATATATCAATTTACTCAGGAAGGAGGAAGGAATGTCAAGTGAGCCAACTTTCAACGTGTCCGTAATATTCGGGAAACGAGATGAGGTAAACCAGCTAGGATCATGAATCTTTTGCTCAGGTGTTGAAATGAATACATTTTATCACACTGACTAGAGTTGTTGTTTATAATGCAGCCAATGCTAGTAGCCTGTGCTCGGCAACTAATCGAACAAATGAGGTCTCCAAATCTAACTCGGTCACAAAATCTATGTTCTTAACTACCTCTATTCTTCTCCTACTGATCACAGATGCTAACTGTGAATTTAACTCCACTGGCTGTGTGTGCAGTAGCTCTGGATCATCTAGGCCATTGGTTCTCTCTCTTGGTCTTAAGGATCACTCCATGGTAAGATCCAGCATTGTTGTTGTTGTTTCTTCACAAGGCTCTCTATGAGACAAGGCGGTTGATGTTTGTGAGTCATGTTGTGCAGGAGACGATGAAAGGAGTCGTAGCTTCTGTTCTAGAACATCGAACAAGGTAGCCAGCATGGGGATTGTCATGCACCAGTCATTGTAGTTCTTCTCTCCGATTGTCATTGTTGAACCACATATACAGTAAGGTGTACATTTGACTTGTTTCTTGTAGTTGAGATAGTTCCGACGGTCTGGTCTTTTCCCCTCGAGAAACATATGTACCTTTCATCATCAATTCGTTCAAAGTTGCAAGTCAAATTATGTTGGCCATATATGAACCCCAAATTGTTAGTTTCAAATGATGTTTGCCTTGCTGGAGTTTAACTCAAAAGTAGTAGGAAGTTTGATGGACAATCGCCAAATGGTGGCTAGCGGTAGCGGAGACTCGGCTATAACATGTCATTAACCCGATGGAGATACAAGTTTGTGCGACCCGACTCATAATTCAAACGGTTGGGAGAATTGAAGTAATTGCCTTTTGCTGAAAATGACATGAACAAGCTTGGTTTGTATCTTTCATTGGATGATGAAAATGACATAATTATTCATGTTGCTGAATGTTGCACATATATTAAACATTTGAAGAGGCCTACTATGTCGTTCAAACTTGTGAACTCACAATAACAAACATGTCTAGTTTCAAGTATTTTGCATAACATGATCTGTTTGCCACTTTGCATCGAGACAAAAGTGGACCAACCTGTTCTTGGCTGGCTGGCGCTTTCGATTAGAAAGATGGATTCCCCCGACAAGAGTTGCCACCAACATGCATGTTTGGGGAGACGGACTGATCTAACATCTAAACAACCAAACCCAACTCAGCAAACACAAGCATTGACAAGACAAGACAAGACAAGGAAGTCACATGGATTTTATTATATTACAGTAGAAAAAAATTAATATGATGTAACAGATTTATATAACATCGAACAGAAATTACAACAACTTCGTACTTATTGATAGTGAACGTATCGCGTAGTGTAGTGTAGTGTAGGGTTCAGGAACTATGTACTTGATTGAAAGCAGAAAACTGTATACCATGGGGTTTGGAAACGCAGCAGGGCGTAGTGTAGGTTGTATGATTGTCCGTTTTTGTAATTTTGGGTACTATATGTTGCATCATATGATGTAACAGATTTATACAAGATCGAACGGGAAATTACAAAAACTACATACTGATTGATAGTGAACGTGTCGCGCAGTGTAGTGTAGGGTTCAAGAACTATGTACTTGATTGAAACCAGAAAGCTACATACCAATGGATTTCGAAACGCAGCAGGGCGTAGTGTAGGTTGTATGATTGTTCGGTTTTGTAATTTCACGTAGTATATGCTGCATCATTGTCCGTTTTTGTAATTTCTGTTTGAACTCGTCTAAATTCGTTATTTCTTCTTAATTCGAGTCCACTAGTATCGGAAACCCGTTAAAGACAAGTGAGGAAGGAACCAAGCAGGCAAATGAACATCATTACTTCAATAAGTTTCAGACATACAAGATAAAGTTACAACATGGAAGTGAGACCAGCAAAAATAATGGCATCTCAAAATTTCTGGGGGTGTTAGTCCACCTTGATAACACATTGTTTTTTTTTCATTTCGAAATCTTACTACTATATTCATATACATATTTGTATATGGTACACTACAAATACACTTGTGATACATACCCCTTCCAAGAGAACAGACTTTAGCAGAGCTCAGTACCTTCTCTTACAAAGAGTAAAGGATTGCTTCCATGTCAATTGATCAACATAAACTCCGCTACTGGTTCCACTTTCATTCTCTTAAACTCAACTGTCGTTCTAGCTGCAAAAAGACGATTTTTTTTACGATAACAGGAATTAGACCATGTATTGATAGTGAAAGCAAATGGTCAGGAACTCGTTGATGTCAGGTCTCGAACACTGCCGGAGACACTACACGAGCGGGAAAGAATCATATACCTGAGCGTTTATCATCTTTTGTTTCTGCCATTCGTCAAAGAGGATTGCAATCCTGATGATAGAGATGAGTTAGAGTAGCGGAGAAATAAATCAATCAACTCAAAAACAGAAAGAGGTTAAGTTCTCCATTCCATACCTCTGTTGCAGACCAAACACCTGAGCCTGCAGCTCCTTCTCCTTGGGAGATACCTGCACACTTCACATACTTAATATCATTCCATCCAACATACAGAAGAGTTATCGTGTTTATGATAGTTAGAGAGAGAAGTACGACTGAACCTGCAAAACTTCATTGAAGGAAGACTCAACTGTCTCGGTCTGCTTGCCTGCAAGTAAAGTGGGATCCAGATAATTAAGACATACATAGATGACAAAGGACAAAGGACAAAGGACAACGACAGACATAAAAGAGGAAAAGTCATTACCAGATTGATCCACATACTTGATCAATTTAATGATTTCCTCCTGTTGCAAAAACATTAGACAAGTTATTGGGGACGTTGTATGAACATAAATCAAGGAAATATTTAACGGAGTGTACCCTTTGCATGGTGTTCTGCTGTAAGATGCACTGTAGTGATGGGAGAACCGCAGCAGTTGTGACGAATGATGATGTCGGACTAGTTGAACCCTGAAAGGGTAGATAATGTAAATGGTTACAAAATGAATCTCTGTGTTGCTTAACTCTACGAATTAGATGCAGCTACATATATGAACACCACAGCTAAATATTATTGGAGAGGGTAGAAACAAAAAGCATCAGATGCCAATAAAAGAAAAACATGGACCGCCACATTATTTTCAACAGTGTTTATGATATCGGAAACATTCTTTTCAATTGGGAATATGTTGGAGTTTAAAACTGAGGAAGACAGGACAGTAGACATTTCTAAGATTAATGCAAGAGCTAACAAGGAAAATTGGTTAGCGGAAAGAGAAGCATCATAAGAGTTCACGTGACATTGAAAGAGAATCGAAATGAGCTAAGCCATGAACAAATTGCCAATGGAGATAGAACTGGCAACTTAGTGACCACGTGTACTGAAAATTACAGTTATATAACAGTGCCATAATACCTTAGGACTAAGGTCAGCAGAGGTAACCTTAAACCGTCCCTTACGTTGAACAATGGCTCCATCTGCAGTATCCTCTGCTGAATATGTTAGAAAAGTTAGCAAATTCATCATGCAATACAACTAAGTAAAGGATTGGTACTACTGAAACATTAAAAATACAGTGTCATACCAGATGAGTGGTTGTTGGTATCTCTCTTCTGCCGATATAACATAGGACCACTATAGTTTCGGTCAGATTGGTACCGTGTCTTTACAAAATCCCTACAAAACACAAGCTTTTGCTTAGTAGTTACACGTAGCTTGGCACATACTTCTGCTAGAACGATCCGTACCTGTTGTCCTCACTGGAAAACTTTGGCTGAGAAAGACTGATATCTGCTATCATTGGGCCACTCGAAAATCTTCTGTTCTCGTTACTAATTTGGCGCTGTAAAGTGCTAGTACGTCCAATATTCTGAACTCCATTTGTTTCAATCTCTTGTTCTGTTGTATTTGGCCCCATAATTACCTGCTGCTCCAGTTCTACTTCACTATTACCTTTCAAATCCGGAGTAGTTGCACCCTCATCATCCTCACCGACATCAAAACAACCTCTGCATCAGATAACATTGTTGATGATTCCAAGTATCAACACAAAACGCAGAGGATAGTAGAATGCAAAAGATTGAGCACACTGAAATATGAACTAGGGGGAATACCTTAGTGCTTGAAGAGGTTTAATAGGAAATGAAGCCAGTGAACTTTCCAAATCAGGAACATCAGGGTACTCATCCTGCAACAAATAATACATTCATTTGACAAAGGTTAATGAAAAAATTGTGGGACGGGGATTGGTAGGGATGCAACTTGGGTGGACTAATGAATGAATGTACCTCGTTAATAGTAGGTGTAGTGTGGTTAGCTGCTTTACCGGATATCTTATCGTCAAGAAGCTCACTGTCTTGCTGGTCTATTAGCTTTTCAGAGATACCTTGCTCTTCCATGCTACAATCATCCTGAATCTATAGGTACCAGAATGGAACACGTAACGCTACCAATATTTATCCCATGTATCTAGTTACAATCATGTGCGACAAAGCACTAGTTTAAGCCAAAAAATTTACTCACAAGAGCAGCCTGGTTTTTCAAATCCTCCAGATTGAAATTCCAAGCACTGATCCCTCTTATGTACTCTTGCTGCAAACCAAACAGAGATATCATACTACCAAATTCTTATATCTAATGTAGCAGTTCATAACGTATAAAAAGAAAAAACGTGACCATAAATATCACGACCATATGTGACAGTCTAGTCTTAACCTGAGATAATTGCTCTTTATCCTCATATTGCGGCTTGTTTTGCATCAGAAGATCCGCTTCTTTTGCCTGAAACAGGCAAGAGTTGTGTGAGGGATAACGATCTAGATAGTTCATTAAACTCTCTTTGAGAATAAAATTATTACAAGAGACCTTCAGTATCCTAAAACGTTCCCCTAAAGGTGAAAGTCCATCAATTATCGAGCGAGCAACATAATCAGTAGAGCGTGCATGTTTGAAAAAATGGTGCTTCAAAAGCTTTTCTGAGGAGGGTCGTTTCTTTGGATCCTTCACCAAGCAAGCGGCTACCAACTCTTTAAATGACTGCAAAGATGAAAAATTTCAACACATGAATATATGAGAGAAAAATTGGCATCTTTGACCAAACAACACAAACCTTTGAAAATCTTTTATCTCTTTCATAATCCAGACCTGGAGGAGCATTCTGTAAGGTCATCAGCAAAACCTGCAAGAAGAAAATGGTAGAATAACAATAAGGAAAAGTGGAAATGTTCCTACTTCTAGTCCAATTAATTGGTATAGGGAACTGAGAAGTTTACTTTCATTGGTGGGTACTTGGAGAAAGGTGCATGGCCATGAGCAAGTTCCAGGGCTGTTATTCCAAGTGACCAAATGTCTGCTCTGTCATTGCAACCAGCATTTCAGAAGTTTCAGCACATCAATGGTAAACTTAAGGAAGAAAACTTGAAGATACAAAACTGCCAATTGGGAACAGCAACTCACTTAAAGTCATAACCATGCAACTGCTGCATAACTTCAGGAGCCATCCTGAATTCATTAGAAAAGGGATTGTTGTGAGAACTAAAACAGACAAAGCTAAATTTGTCAAGTGGAGAAAAGGGAAAATGCATCTTTACCAGCATGGAGTTCCCACAAAAGTATTTCTTGACCGTTGCCTATCTCCGGTATCAAACATACATGCTGACACTCCAAAATCAGCTAGCTTGACCGCACCATTAGAATCAATCAAAATGTTTCCAGCCTAGAAATGTAGGTTGAGGAATCTCAGTAGAGAATTAGCATAAAGTGCTAACCGATGAGAGCCAGGAAGAGAAGCAGACACTTACAGCAGATTATGCAAATATGAAACAGCTGAAACAGGGACATATCCACATACCACAATTTTCAGACAAATGAAAATCGAAACACCACCAAAATCTACTGAACTAATACTATTGTCCCCTCCCAGGGCTAACTTTCCCTATTCAACTATGAGATGACAAATTTGATATAAATCTTTCAGGCCTTTCCTGAGGAATGAACAATCACCATTAGAGTATACTAAAGAAAGCACACCTTAACATCTCGATGTATGTGACCATGGAAATGAAGATAGACAAGAGCTTTAAGAGTTTCGCGCAATAACGTGGCAATAACAGGCTCTTCAAAACCTTCCGGATAAGAAGATTTCATAATATGAAGGCACGAACCCCCAGCCATGTACGGCATTACAACCCAAAGGCAGTGGCCAGCAGTGAATGAGCAATGTGCACGTAGCAAATTGGGGTGATCGATCAAACTCATTGTCTGTACCTCCCGCCGGACACCATCCTGTGTCAACATACAGAAAATTATAAGTTTCTAACACTCAGTGATCAGTGTTCACAAGATTCAGTGAAGTAGCTTAGAAACTAGAGTTAGAAAAGAGAGATTGGATTGATGGTTGACATGTTTTCGAAGATGTTATTAGACAACAGATCGATGCGCAAACTCAAAGGACGAAAAACGAAAAATGAACTGGCTTCTGATGTTCAGTGAATTGGAATTCAATGGAGATGAGAAAAAGATGGAACAAAAACCATCGAAATCACAAATAAACCACACACGAGGTATCTGAGGCTAAAAGCGTAGCTTAGGGTATAAAACAACCAGATGATAGTAAAAATTTCCCTTTCATAATTTAAAATAACAATGAACTTCAGTCTATCATAGATAATGCAGTATGCTTACGAGGTCATTGTTGCACTTCTCCAAATCCAGAACCTTAATTGCAACAACCTCATTGAGTGGAACACAGAGAGCCCTATATACAGAGGCACTGACACCTTCCCCAACCTCTTCATACAATTCATAATCGCTAGCACTTAAAGGATATTTTTTCTCCAAAACGCTCTCCATAGCTGCCTTTTACAGCAAACCATCAACACCTTCCAATCTTTAGATGCCCCGAAAATGGTAAAAGAAATTCAGATCGATAAGGGGTTTTTTCCAATTTATCCTGAGCATTTTCCTCCACGAGACTAGATACACCATCCACCAACAGGATTCATGAAGAGTGTGTTACAAAGACAATCACATAAGGGGAAGGTCACCGAACAGGTTTCAAACAGCAGAACATCAAACGTGTCTTGACTTTCCTTGCACGACAACTAAGCCACAACTCACAAAAGCCAACCTAGCAATAGCCGGCGTAACAGTTGCACCTGGGTGAAAAAAAAACCAACTTAATCATCCATGAATGAGGGCAGTAGAGAACGAAACAACATATACACTCAATTAGTATGATAGTAAAGCTAAAAGTTTTGAAGTCTCACAAGATCATCAGCAGAAGGGAAAAGAAACAATGTAATCATAATTAACCTTGAGCCGTAAACATCTCTCGACCCCAAATAGGTGGAAAGAAAGCTGTGAAAAGTTCTAAAATTTGAAAAACAAAATGGCAGATACAGGGAGGGAATCAGCATCTGATAACTGGAAAATCTAGCTTAGAGCATTTTCCTATGTGTTGAAGATGAAAAATTACTCCAGCTCTTAAAACATGGAAGGAAAGATCAACCAAAGATCTGATGCAAGTTCCAGGAAGTGGTAAGTATAAGTAACTCAGTTGGGAAGAAGAACTACACATGCATAAAGCTGGAAGAGGAAATCATCAGCAGAAAGGAAGTAGTTACCACTAGATATCTCTTTCAGAAGTTAGAAGTAAACAAATTAAATCACAGACAAGCGATAAGGAATTTGAATTTCCCCAATTCAGACTACACTGCTCCAAATTTTTTTACTTTGAGGAATCAAAAGAAACTCAAATCACTATCGAATCACCGGGAGGTAAAAAAAACGGCAGAAATGAAGATCTCCAGCCGCTCAAAACTCATAACAGGGGTAGATTCGCGAGCTAAGAGACTCCGTTCGATTACTGATAAGAGAAAGAATAAGACCTGCTGGCCTATGAACTCGGAAATGTTCGGAGCTGAAGAAGAAAGAAGCAAAAGGAACTCGCGAAATTGACAATCCGATTCAGCTGACAGCCGGAAAGCAGCGAATTCCTCCGCCGAACTTCGATTCAGGAGGGTGGGGGAGATCGAATCTCGAACGCTTCCGTCGTCGCCTCCGTTAGGACTCCGGCGAGTTGTGGTCGGATTTGATGACAGGAAAATTGAGAAGGAAGGAGACGCAACGGAGCGAATATAACGATGGGAAGGAAGAAAAACAGTAATAATAAGAGGATAAAAGAACGGCGATTGCTAGAGAGAAAGTCCGGTGAGGTGGGGCCCGCCAACGAGATTTTAAGATTCCAGTTCAACTTGTGTCGAAACTTACTACTAGGTGAAAATATCACATCTCGCGGGTTTTCTGGTGGATTCCGCGTCGCCTAAATTATCGGGGGATGCCTTGGCTGGCAAACGAGACGGGGGCATTTTCGGGAAGTACTAATTCATATTTTCTTGACGTACTAGTTAGCGCTGTGATGGTTCTATAATAATACTCGTTAAACATAATAAGAATAACCTAATCGAGGTATTGATTCCACATACGAAATTATATTAATTATATATCATCGAGAGTAAGTTGGCAACCATAATCTTTAACTCTGCTAACATGCTTACATATATCTCAGACCATTAAGATAATCTGATCATTAATTCATTATCTCTAATTTATCCTCCGCTACAGACTATTTAAAGGGTAAAATTGTAATTAAAGTATATTAACTTTTTCTGATGTTGTATACTTGTATTATATTGGAGGAGAAAAAACATATATGGTCACAAGAAAGCTGTAGGGCTGGTGTTTAACTGAGGGAGAACTGGGCTGCTCTGCTGGAGGGAAATGAGCCCAAGGAATTGATGGGCTCTATTAGATTTAAAGAGGCGTTTGGGCTAGGGAGAAGACCAGAAAAAGCCCACTGATTACTGCCAATCCAGCTTGCTAATGCTATCCACTCTCCTTGGCATTTGAGGAGGGTGGGTCTAATTAGTAATTCCAGTATCCATGCATGGGTGATGCCTTCCACTGTAGTCACCAATACTTTGACATGGTACCTTGCAAATTAAACTTTGAAGCCTCACCCCTAATCGAAAGAGGGAGTTGGGACCGGAAGACGAACGAGACCGGGTCAATTTCCCCCCTAACCTCATCCATTTCCATCATCGGTCTTCGATCACCAAAAAATCCCTATAATTCGATCCAAAAATTGACGAATATATATATATAAGAGATTGTGTAATCTTATCTGCTAAAGCTTTCCTCTTTGGATTAACCGATGGGGTGCATCATCCTTCCTACAAATGGATCTTAGTTTGACGTATCTCCAGCATGTGCAAATACCATACATATGGAGCTACCAGTGGCAAATATCATCTAGAAGACTCATTATTATTATTATTATATGTATATATCCAAGTTGGAACAAGAGACAAGACTGCAGAAGCATCCTTTGTTTGACTGACATGCATGATCTCTGCCTAATAAGTAATAACCTTTCCAGATGCCAATTATCTTGTTTTCCCTAACTGTAAATAATTCTGGTTTGTCCTAACTCTTAACTGTTTTCTTATATTGCCAAGTTGTCCCAACTGAATGCCATGAAAATATCCAACTCATTTGTTTTTATTTTTCTTTTCAGACAGAACCCATTTATCCCATATTTGTTTTTTTTTATATAATCTAATCTAATGTTATTAAGTTATTTCTTTTATTCCCATGCCCTTCTTAACTTTCTGCCGATCCACAACCAAACCGGAGTCTTTCTAATCGAGTTGGTAATACATTTATTCTATGATTAATGCCTTATGGTTTAACTACTTTAATTTATCGGTACGATGCGTTTTGGTTTTATTTTCGTTGTCGATATTTTTTAGGTGACAAATTAATGATGGATATTAGTGTACAAGAAAAACATGGTTGAGCTCGTTTATAACAAATATGTATGAGTTAACGATGATTTTAAAATTATATTAGGTGTGCCTTTAAAAAAAGTCACCTTATATAATTTCAAAATAGCCCTTAAATCATGTTGCACTTTATTTAGTTAGTATCGGACACGACATGCCATTAGGTATGGATGTTCATTTATCTGAATTATTGATATTGATTGATTGGTAACAATCAGGTAGTACCTAATTAATGTCTTCCTTAATTATTTTGATTGTAAATAAAAATTAAACAGATCAAATTATCCTTATTCAAATTTCTTTTCCCCTCCCCCCTTACCTTATAATATCGTAAGAACTAAATGAATAGGGAATTTATTTCCTGGGAAGGTGAAATCATGATTGAAGCATACATATGAATCATGAAAGTGTGTACTTCTGGAAACAAAAATGATGGGATTTAAGTAAAAATTAAATTGAGGATTTGAAGTAGGCCGATGGACAAGCTAGCTAGCCCACGATGCATCGAAATCAGCATCTTTCCATTTATTTTTATGCACGAGAATCCCGGGAGAAGTTTGATCATCGGGGTTTTTAATTACGACACAAAAGAATTTTATTCGGTTTAGCAGGTTACGTTTACTTAAAGGCAAAATTAGGAATCTGTTCAAGTGAGTGTCTTTCCTTGTATAAAAAAATAGATGAAATTAGGGATTTGATTTTGGAAGGAAACTCTTTCCCGTATGACTATTGTGTTTGCATAATCGAATCAGAAAGTTCATATGTCTGAGATGGTTAGACAGTTGTCCATCTTTCAATAAGCATAGGGTTCGATTTTCTTATTAAGTTCCGCTCTGGAATTAATTTTCAAGACAAATCAATTGGTTAAATAGAAATGTACACATGCCTGTGCATATCAAATAACAACTTCACTGGCGATGGTTTGTATGCTAGTTGCCATTGTGAACGGCCTAGGATCCAATACTTGTTGACCACCACATATCTTTGGATTTTTTCGCAATTATTTTGGAAATATCGGTCGATCATAATTCTCATTTACGATCCTAATAAATCCTATAGTCCGCTCAAGAGGCTCAATCGAACGGGACGGAACACAATACCCATGATGATATCTTTTGTTTTACTGCAAGTAGGAAAAACGTCCGCCCACGAGGGCCAACTCGATCGCCCTGAGCAGCCCCTTTGATTAATGTCAACTCCATTATCGTCTTCGTTGACATTTGACAAGATGTACACCATTAATTAAGTTTTGTTTTCGTAGAAGATAAGACGAATACAGTTAGATTTACTGTTGTTTCACAGTAGGTCGATGATAATAACATGTGTATTCTCCAAGTCATATGGAAATGACAGATTGTCCAGTAGCTACAAGGGAAAGCAAACCAAACCAGTGGTGGTGTTGCATGTTTTGAAAGTTGAATATGAATTATTTTATCGAGAAAGCAATTCAAAAATAAAAAAAAAATTATAATTAACTAAGATTGGGTTGGTGGTTTGGGTGGAGTCATTGAGACAAATTAAAAACTCCACTACCTACATCATTGCATGCGTTTGCTCCATGCATGTTCCCGTTTCATCTCGTCACATAGATCATGGACATTGGACTAACATATATTTATTATTTATACACATAAATATTTGCTTAGTACACAAAAAGTTCTCGAGTTAAATACATCGACATTCACTACGGTTTAAGGGTTCGAATAGACTAGTCACTCAACTTTTAAATCTAACGGCGTTGTGATAGCATTTCAATCCCTTCTTACCCTTCCCTCTTGCTCCGACCCCCCTTACGCCTAGGACGTTGTCTGGCCAAGAACCATAGTTAGTTGTTGTTTTCATTTGGTTGTTTGTTTCTCTCGTTATTGATATCGGCAGGATCCAGTCGGATGATTGTTAGGAATACAAATGTGGTTACTCATTTAACAAGATTACAAATTTTATTAATTTTTATTAGGTTAATAATGTCACATAAGCACATTATTTATCAAAACAAGTCACATAAATACATTGGAACACTTTTAAAGAAATTATTAAAGGATTTTAGGACGAAAGAGGTCCTAAGACTATATATGATCCTATGAGCTTGGTTATCAATGACACTTTCCGCTCCCTTGTTATAGTAGGGGCGTTTTGGCTTCCACATAATAGAGTGTCGTCGACTTCTTTTTAGTTCCCCATTTTTTCGTTGTGTATGATCTTAAAAAGGATTATAGCGCCGCCCATTATATGACAAGAGAGGCTCTATATTTATCTATTTACGGAACGTATAATTGACTTGCGCTATTGTATATAATTCCTAGTTCATAGGTCTTATAACTCTTGTGTATGGAATTTTGATACATCATCCTCAAAAAAAGTCGATAAAATTTATAAGAATGTGTTAATTACTTAAAAATTATTAATATGACAATGTAACCAGAATTTAAAAGTAGTAAATAATAACAGTCTAACTTTTTTAATTACATCAATTTCCCCCATAATTTTTTGGCACATTTCGGTTGAAATGCCACATCAGATTAACATTATTGAAAAATATTATATAGTTTGAGATTAAAATACGGCTGTATTCGTACGTCTAGTAATTGGGAGCGAAATGAAAAAGTCAAATCTATAAAAGTGAAGACAAATGTGAAGATTCCCGCCGGCTGCCAGTAAAGGGAAACGGAGTTGAACGACAAGTCCGGTCGGAGACAAAACAAAGAAAAAACCCGCCGGCCGTATTGGTCAAATGACTCGAACGAGTGTGCACTGCTGGGGTTGGCTGGTGGCGGCTGCATCTGATAATAAATAGACTTGTAATTTAATCTGTTTCTGTTTCAGATGGCAGCGTGTAACAGGTTACTATGCAATGCAGAGAAATAAATGATTGCGAAAATGACACCACCATTATTAATGACCAAGCTCATTTCAATGTGATGTCCCAACCAAATCAAAATCATAACCAAACTAACCGTTGCTAATTATATTCGGTTTGCTTAGTCGATTAATTAATATAATCATTAATTTTGTGTGATAAAATTATACGTGTAATCAATTATAAATTATGATTTAGCGATGGTTCTCCAAAATTAGCATGATAATCGGAGGCGAAAATTCTTAACTTTCTTAAATTCACGAGAGTAATTACTATTTTTAACATGAAATGTTCAATGGAAAATGCCAAAATTGTACCTATTATTTTCCATTCCTATTAGAAAAAACGTTGAAGAAGAAAAAGGAAAATCATCTCATCGACACGTGTGACCTTATTATCGAGAAGGACACGTGTGACCTGAAGTAATAATCCTAATAATTCAAGCGCGTGAAATCTGTTCACTTTATCAAATATCTCAGTGGTGATGCAAATAGAGAGAGAGCCTCTAGAAGATACATTAAACTCGGACTCCTGATCATTTTTTTCCTAATTAAAAAACTTCATTTTTACTTGCGCATTAAGTTCCGCTCCCCTTCTTTGTATCACACGCGCCACCAGTCTCCTATTTTTCCGGCCCACCTCTTCATTTCCCAGCTGTATATATATAAACAACAAAGCGTCACGCCAAAACGCCTCAAAAATCTTTTCAGTATCTCAACCACTGCAAAAGAAAAACAAATATTTACTCTCTCTACTCGACAATCAATATGCAGGAGGAAACCTCCGCCGCCGCCGCCGTCTCATTCTGCCCAAGCTTTAGTAGCTATTCCTGCGACCACCGTCTCGCTGATGTCGCCGCCGCCGTGGCGGCTGAAGACGACGGATTTGAATTCGAGACTGAGCAAGGGCGCCTGCACTTGTCTCCTGTTTTTCCGGTATTCAATCGAGATCTTCTCCACGGCGACGATCTGTCGGCGGCGGAAACTGAGCTACGGCCTCTGAGCGAGCTATTCCTGGACGATCGAGATCCGGAGACGTCCTTCTCTTCTTCTTCATCCGAGGCGGGCGATCTGGAAGGGGCGCCGGAAGGAAGCTACTGCGTCTGGACGCCGAAATCGATTACGGAATCGTCGGTGATCGGGGCGTCTCCTTCTCCCGGGAGATGCGTGAAGAGCAATTCGACGGGATCGTCGTCGTCGAAGCCGCGGTGGCGGCTGCGGGATTTGCTCCGTAGATCCAGCAGCGACGGTAAAGCGGTGTCGCATTTGTTAGTCAATCCAAACTCTAGTAGTAGTTGTGGTAAAATGGACGAGGTTAAATCGGGGAAAAAGATAGACGAGAAGTCTCAGGCGAGAAAACCACCGCCGGCGGGGAAATCGACGAGGAAGAAATTGTCGGCGCATGAGGTGTTCTACACGAAGAGCAAGGCGTTGAAGGAGGAGGATAAGAGGAGGTCGTATTTGCCGTACCGGCAAGATCTCGTCGGGCTTTTCTCAACGGCGAACGGTTTCACGAGGACGTTCACTCCATTTTAGTTCAAATTTCCCCTTTCCTGTTAGCTAATTAGAGTGGGGAAAAAAAAACAAAAAATCCGGAACTGAATCGGGTTCTGGACGGCTGTGATTTAACCTTTTTCCTTTTTTAATTCAACATGTAAAGTTTTGTACTTTTGTTTTAATTGTGCTACATGAAAATTGAAATATACATACACAAGGGGACGGGAGCTCATCATCCAGAAACCCAAAGTATTTGTTTTCTTTCTGAATGATTTGTCTCATCATCTTCAACATGATTTGGTTTAATTTTTCAATCCTTAACTTAATTAGCAATTAATTTTTATCCATCCTCGTAAAATAGTGCTGTTGATTACGTATTAGATTGTCAAATATATAAAAATATTAAATTCGAATTCAATCACACTTTATATATAAATATCTATGTTATATTTATTTGATAGACCGTAATTTATTATTATTTCACCCACATATGAATATTTATTTTTATTTTTATAAAAAGAATGATGTTACAATATTCATTCTGCAAGGTCAGGATCTTATATTTGTAGAATTTGTTTATTCATATAAATATCCCATGCACTTACAATTTACAAACCACAATGAGTCTAAACTTGTTTTTTTTAATGAATATAGTACTTGAATGAGAAATTATAACCATGTTATAAATCTATATTGGAGTTTCGAATTTACGAGAGTTTAAAATGATATATAGTATGGGCGGTTATGTAAGTTGTATATAAATTATGTTTGAATTGTTTTGATGGGAGGTTCAATTATATTGGATTAGTCGAATCAACCATATCAGTATGTTATCTTAAAAATATTGATCAATATTTTTTTAAAAATAGTTAATTTTTGTAAATTGTATGATTGAAATTCCACGATTAAAATTGAGTATGTTTACAATGAAAAGGACAACCACCAGTACTAAGCTAATTTTCAAATATTGTTCCATTGTGCATGAAAGACGTATGGGATACTTTAATATATAGAAAATGATTGTGTAATACATATAAGTGCGGGAAAATGTAAGAATAAATGTGATAGAAAATGACGAAGAATTCAAGAGTAGAGACGAACACAAGAAACGGACATTGTTAAGGTAGATTAGATTACAATATATGATCAAACAAATAAAACAACTTGATCGATACTGACAAAATCTCCAATCGTGCTTCAACTTCCGATGAGCTTCTACAACCGGATATAAATGCATCAATTGGGGCTTCATTTCACACTCTTCCGCCCACTCATCCTGCCATTCCGGCGTCTCTGTAGTATAATGATATTATCAATCTCATTGAGTTGATGAACGATAATAATATTAAATATTGTCTTTGTTGAAATTTTTTAAAGGAGGAAATTTTCGGTGTGTCCAGTTTTTGGTAACGTAAATTCATTATTAACGTTTATTTTTAGTTTGTGATTTCGATGATTCATAATTATCTGAATATTAAATTTTTATTTCACATTTTATTTTTTATTTTAGTTTGCGATCTGAAATTGGATTGTAATTGATCCAAAATTTTATGTGATTTCAAGTAAAAAATTTCATGTGGTTTAATTGAAATTGTTGCTGCTGTTTTTTACTGTCACTTTGGGGTGACATACATGGTGTTTTGTTTGGTTTTTCAATTGCAGAATGTCCCAAATCTTGTTTTGAAGCACCGGGATTTTGTTATCTTGCTGCATTTTTTCGGAGTTGTGTTTCCTTCCTCTCCTTCTCTTGCTCTCTGAGCTGCTGCCTTAGTTTACTAAATCTCCTTTGTCAAATTGAGAAAATAAGATCTTTTGTCAAATTGAGAAAACATATGAGATCAAAAATAAAATGTGAAATAGAAATTTAATATTCGAATAATTATGAACCATCGAGATCGCAAACTAAAAATGAACGGTGATGATAGATTTACATTACCAAAAAAAATTGGACACACCGAAAATTTCGGTAGACCAAATATAGCAAAGAATTCGCCGTAAAAACAAGGCTAGTTTGTTTTGTGATAAATGATATGACAATTGCAAGGCTAGTTAGGACTGTGTAGGGGGAGGCATTTCCTCGAATTCATTGTCGTGTGTGGGTGTATTGTCACCATCATTTCATGTGACTGTGCATCCATCCATCAACTATACAAGTAAAAACACATTAATTAAAAGCAAGGTTGAAATGAAGGGTGGTTGGTGGTGGTGGTGGTGGTGGTGGTGATGGTCATCAACGGGGAGTTGGGGGGAAAGAGTTGTTGGATTGAGGTGTTTAGTAATTTGAAGCTGTCGTTTTTTCAGCGAGAGTGACAAATAATTGACATCCAACATCCCCCGCGGCTGAATCATTGTTTTGTTTCTCTGCACTTGAAGTAATTTGACCATCCCTCAACCATGATTGTTAATACCGAAAAGACTCCGGTGTATTAGTGCACCGGATACACATACACATGGTAACGCGTGATTGGTTATTATTAATTTAATATTTTAAATATTGAGATTGAACAATTTAATAATGAGTAATTGTTTTTTAAGAAATTTAAACACTACATTGTGCCGCATAACATAGACTGTTGAATACGCTATTTTGAAATAAAATTTCGTTACAACAAAAATAATCTATTTAATTTTTTTTTTGATATTGAATCCATTGAACAAATTTATTTGTTGATATCGAAACCATTTAACAATTGTTAAGAATGTATAAACAAATATTTTTTTTGGTAAGTTAAAGAGTGTATAAATACTTGCTAAATTAACAATTATACATGGCCACAGCCCACATGCTAATTTTATTTTCTGTTTACATTTATTTTTCTTCTTCTTTTTCTCCCACAAATTACAAATGAAGGATTGTAAAGAATGGAAATGACTTGAAATTCGCCAAAATAACTAACGTAAGTATGTAACTACTATATTAAAATTTGCTAAAGATGGAGATTGATTAAAATTAAAATTTTATTTTAATTAAGACTCCAACAAAGAAAATAATTAAGGACAAAACTTAAGGGAAAATAGAAAATAAAAAATGTGAGGGGGCAGCAAACAGGGAAGAAGTGTTGGCGGCATTAATTAGGGGTTCAGTGTTGGGATTAGATGCATTTTAGTTTTGTCCTTTCCTGAACCAAAGCTAACCACTTTGATTTACTTGAAAAGCTATCAATTAATTAATTAATTAATTAAACATGCATTTACAACACAATCAAGTCTTCCTGGGTTATTGTTTTCTCCTCCTTACTTTGTAAACTTCTACAAAGTCATAAGTGTTAATTGTGTTTATCTTGACGATATTTATCTTTCACATCATTCAAAAGGTGTAACTTTGAGAACTTCTTTGGATGGACCTCTCAATTCGTCTAGATACGGATTGGTTCATACAAACATACCAAGACGTACACTTAAAACTTAAGACTTAATCTAACCGTTACAATGTTATTGTTTAAGGGCTCCTTAGGCCACTTCGTCGAGAGCATCCATCCGATACTTTTCTATACCCTCATGCTGAGGTCTCTACATGCCTTGCTAGGGAAGGCCGTGGACTCCAAGCAGGCGGCCCATCAAGAGACATTGTCTCAACCTATTCTCCATCAACGAACTATTCCTTTGTTGAACCGAAGATAACGTAGTTTGGAATGATCACATCTTAATACTTGTTATATTACAACCCATTGGGTAGAACTAATTTCCAAAAGGTAGATTATAAGGAGAGGTTTTCCAAAATGTTATAAACTCACTCACTAATTTCATATTCAACGCTAGCTATAATCTGCAATTAGACACGTAACATATTCTCACCCAATATATATACTTGACATTCTGATGAAAGATGGTATATTAATCGTGATATGATCACACCTCGACATCCTACCATATCAATCATACCCGATTCAACCCTTAGGGTTCTGGTTGTGCTGCTCATTTTTCGGCTTCTAATGTACTGCAGTTGTTATTGGGTGCTACTGCAGTTTTCTCCTTTGTTTTTTGCGATAGATTTTGATGATTTTTGAGCTGTTCTATTTTGGATTTTTATCTTTGTTTGAATGAGATTTATTTTATGTTGTTGCTGCTGTGTACAAAATTTGTTGAAAACACTTTTTCTTTTTATGAATATATATATAACATCGACTTTATCAAAATCATATCCGATTCAATAATATATATTGGAATTAAATTAACATAAATATATGTTACTAATACTTACTTCAAAATTTTTTATCAATTCTTTTGTTGTGAGAAAAAGTGTGAATCTAACATTACCGATTAAATTCTATATGTCTGTAATTCTGGGGATCACGGAGGATTCGGAGATTGCGTAACAATCAGTGTACCAATCTCCGGGTGCGTGCGTGCGTGCGTTTAAACCGAACACTTGTTGCAAAATATCTCAACCTTTGTCTCTGGGCTTCTAGAGGACTGAAACACAAATAAACAAGTGATGATGGTGATGATGATGTTGTCGTAATCTTAGACACGTGGCATATTAAGCTCAATCTGCACCAAACCCCCTGTGTGTGTTGAAACTTGAAAGTGATACTATACATCTAATTTGTGGTCAAGATAATGACTACGTGTGCAGATTACGGTTTCCAGATAGTTACATTGGTTTCATTTCCTTTTAAAACCTGTCAATTTGATACAAGCAACCTTCATCATCATCATCATCGTCGGCTGGTGCTTGGAGCTGCTGGCCGACGCTTCTGCCACTTCCGCTGGATTTGGGCTTTGTTTCTGATCAATGATTTGTGGGCCTTTGTGTTTGTTGTTGGACTGTTCTTTCGGCTTTCTGGATATGTTCTATACAAAATAAACATGAATTTATCAGAAAAAATGGATGGCCGAGATTTTGTTTTAAACTCTGAAAGAAACTGGATTCTTCAACTCTCAGTGAATCCGAAAACAAAAGAAGAGAGGAAGAGTGACAAAACTATGTTGACACGATGGACAAATACCATGTTGACGGCGTAGATTCATCATTTCATGACACAAGTATGTCGACACTTGGCCATCTTTTCTCTTTCAAGATTCCATTTCAAAACCATATAATATACAGGTGCCCCATACACACCAGTACCAATCCATCAAACAAGCAGCATGAGTTGTTTCCCGTCAACTCCGAACGACTCGCATTATTTGAGAACAAAAATGCGAGTCGTTCGGCGGGAGCCGCTTCACCTATCGTGTCTAGGTAAGCTTTTATTTATGTACTCTTCGTTTAGAATATCGAGGTGGTTGGTTTGGTATTGAATGTATGTTATTCATGTTTTCGTTCTCAAAACGAAAACCTCATAGTCCAACGTCTATACAATTTCGATAAGTCTTGTGTTTGTGTAATTGGTATTCAAAATCCTAACATTTTTTTGTTCGTGATCAAATGCTCTGATATCATGCGTAAACAAACACCCTGTTTATGGATTAGATAAAATAGTAGTCAACTTGACTAGTAGTATACTGTAAACTGTACCGCTTGTAATATCACAACAAACTTAATAACTAATTCTTTTCGTTCTTCGTTTCCTCAGTGTTGGATACCTGATAACATGTTACGAATCGTTCATACTAATAACTCGAATATTTAAGAGAAGAATATTTATTCATTTAACAAACAAAATTCATCTTAGTTTCATGCAGAGTGCAAGGTGAAAGGTGGAAGCGAGATCTCATTGTTTCATGAATGCCGGCAAGTTGGGATATATTGAGTGGGAGTTCATATCCCTCCATATCCCCAGACCTTCTTTAACGTTTCCCCAGCTTACATACATAATATTCAGTCTTCCTATGCTTTTTTTTTCATCTTACCAGTGAAACCGTAGTAAAATTGACATGGAGAGTGAAACACACGTCACCGTCTTGTAATCCTGCGTAGCCTCCAGGACCTCCTCTGCCGCCACAGTCACTGCCACTGTATATACATGTATCCAATTCACCATCACCACCTTAGCCGCCTCCGCCGTATCCCAACGCTATTTTACCCTCCTCTCCCACTCTTAGGTGCCCGCTAGACAAATAACTAGTTATAACCAGTTGTGTAACTGGTTATAATTGCTTGTAACTAGTTACACGCCCTATTATAACTGGTTGTAAAGTTGGATAGCGTTGGGTATGACGGATGCAGCTAAGGCGGTGATGTGTGAATACAGTGGCAGTGACTGTGCCGGCAGAGGAGGTGGTGGAGACTATGGAGGATTAGGAGGCGCTGACGGGTGCTTCAACTGTAGTCAAGCGGGATTACATTTACTTGGGGGGTTTGTCTGTCCTTTCAAGGTGCCAAAAGATTTCACATTTTGTAATATGCTATCTCCAGTTTTGTTTTCCGGATTCGGGTTTCGTATCTGTTATATTCATTAACTTCCACCGAAATCGACCGTACACACTGGTTAACTGTATGCGTATAACAATCGATTACGGTTTATCCGAATAACCGACTGGCCACCGAATCCAAAACGTTTCGAGTATGAACTTACTATTATCTGCCTTACTAAACGGTTACAAATCTTCCGACAGCATCCGATAAGTTTTTTGTGATTAAATTTTCCATTGTAAGCTCATGTCCTAGGGGATTATAGTAAACAAAGGTTGCAATCTTGAGTTCGATTAGTTTCGGTTAACTGAAGACAAACCCTTGGGCCGGCCCACTATTCCTATTAAACCTTAGCCGCCTCCTGGAGGGATGCGGCCCAATGCATGGACTCTGATTCTTGATGAACGAGGCCCAATCACATCCTCTTACTCTTACCCCAACTTTATAGAGATGTTTATATGATTTATCTAATGGTTATTTTCTTTCTTTCATCTTATATTAAACGAGAATTTCGATTTATTTCGAAAAAACTGTATAATTGTTGATCATGTGGAAGTAAAAACGAATATGCTTAGCATCGTTAAATTGTTTGCAGAAGGAAACAAAGTTGAAGTAGTGGGTCAACTTTGAACTTTCGCTTTCATGGTTTATGCTAAAAATGTAATTGGTGGGACCTTTGGGGAATCCAAGCCATGCACTAAAGTTTCAGTTGACCCCAAAAGTATCCACAAGACCTTATCAGAATTATATATATTTTGTTCTGCTAAGTTGATTCGGTGGTCCAATGATAATAACCGTGACCGACTGTTGTAGTATATTCAATATGTATTCGATGGCGCTAGATACAGGAGATTACAGGCTTTGTAACAAGCATAGCTAAATGTCGTGTGCCAAACGAGCCCTTAATAATAAAAACGAGGGAAAGAAATTAATGGCGCGAATTTCTACGGGGTTTCCTTCTTGAAGTATAAAGCAGCCAAAAAGGGGAAGCCAACCACAAACCACCTCTCCGATTTCACTTTTCTCTCTCTGTGTCTTCTGCTGCTTGTGGCGCCTCGAAATTCTTCTTCTTCTTCTTCTTCTTCTTCGTCGTCGTCCCTTGGGATTTTGGCCAGAAAGGAAAATTCACCCTTGGATTTCTCCTTTTGCCTCTAGAAGCATTCGACATTCCAGATTCCGGGTCGGCGCTAAACCAGAGGACCCTCGTCAAGGCCTAAGATTGCCGATCGTCTTCCGGCCACGTTTTCGCTTCTGGGTCCATTTGTTTTGCTGATGATGATGATTGGGAATTAGAATCAAACCCAGATTCTGGATTGGAGGTGAGTGAAGAACCAATCCTCTCGATAAAGTTAGTTTCTTTTCTGCTTTACTCCATAGATTCGCATTTCTTGCTCCTGAATTCGCGTTGGGTTTATTTCAACCTAAGTTTTTGGATCGATCGTAAGCGTTAATCTCTCCCTATTTGAAATTTCATAGCCCTCTTTCTGTCAAGCGAATTGCGTAATTGCATTTTTTTAAAAGATTCAGTATTGGAGAAGTTTTGTGATGTGGGTTCATCTTGGTGGCGATTTTTTTAGAAAATTGCATGCTAGATGTATGGAAATGACTGTTCTTTCAGCTTTCATTTTTACTCGGAGATTAAGTAAACAATTTGGGATTGGTTGTAATTGCATAGTTAGGTGATTCGGTCTCAGCTCTCATGTTTAGCATATTTGACAGGAGAATTTGTCTCATTTGAGAAACAGAGTTCTCTGCTCCGTCACTTACGGCTATGAGTTTAACAGCTGGAAACAGCAACCTCCACTCCAGATTCAACATCGGCAGGCGGCTTCAGGGTTGTAGACAATCCTCAAACTTGACTGCTACTGAATTCTCCACACTTTCCTTCAATGGATGCTTCCACAACTCATGGTAATGCCTGATGTTTCATAAACTTAGCATTGTGGTATTGCACTTTTGAGTTATGTTCATCAACACGTGGTGGATATTTGGTTTAGGAACTTGGTTTAGCAGTCCTTGGAACTCGTTATGGTTGTATATATATCTGGTGTAGTTTGGATCTGAAAGATATTGTGGAACTGTTTCTCGAGTTCTTTGCGAAGGCATTGGTCATGATTACTGTTATTGCAGGTCACAAGGATTGTACAAGGTCTTGCAGACACCAAAACTCAATGCGTCGAAATCTATCTGCGGCATAGAGAATTGTAAATCAGTTGGAACAAGGAGGCTCACTGTGACATCTTGCTTAAGAGATGGTTCATCGACAAAGTACTTTGATTTCGCGGTCATCGGAAGTGGAGTGGCAGGCCTACGGTACGCTCTTGAAGTCGCAAAGTATGGAACGGTTGCAGTTATCACGAAGGCTGAGCCTCACGAGAGCAACACAAATTATGCCCAAGGCGGTGTTAGTGCCGTCTTGTGTCCAAAAGACTCTGTCGAGAGTCACATGCAGGACACAATTGTAGCCGGTGCGTATCTATGCGATGAGGAGACTGTTAGGGTAAGGTAGTTTCAGCTTGAGCAATTATGTTTTTTTTTAGGTTTGAGTTGCTAGTTGTTTCAACCTTTATTACCTTTATTAGGTTGTTTGTACCGAAGGGCCCGAGAGAATTAGAGAGCTTGTAGCTATGGGTGCAATGTTTGACCATGGGGAAGATGGGAATTTGCATCTAGCAAGGGAAGGAGGACACTCTCATCACAGGATTGTTCATGCTGCCGATATGACCGGAAGGGAGATCGAGCGAGCGTTGCTGCAAGCAGTCATCAATGATCCTAATATCTCGGTATTCCAACACCACTTCGCGATCGATCTGCTAACTTCACAGGTTAGTATATTCATAACCATGGAAATGATTATTATAGAATTCGTCGAGTCCTGTGAAGGTCTAACTGCTGATAAACTTGTGTTACTGGACTTGTAGGATGGTCCTGACACAGTTTGCCATGGTATTGATACTTTGAACACTGAAACACAAGAGGTAACTGTGGAGGGGCTTTGGTTTTTTAAACTTGTTCTCCTGGAATCTTATTGATTTTAATTATGTTCAATTTACGTACTTCAGGTGGTTCGATTTATTTCCAGGGTCACGTTACTTGCATCAGGCGGAGCTGGTCATATCTATCCTTGCACAACAAATCCTTTGGTACTGCTCTTTCTTATGGATACTCTAGCAGTTACCAAATCGGGAAAACTATATGAACATTTCAGTCTCTTCTGCATGTTGATGATAAGTTCTATTGGTCGATGCAGGTGGCTACTGGAGATGGAATGGCTATGGCTCATAGAGCTCAAGCTGTGATTTCAAATATGGAGTACGCAGCCAATTATCTGTTTTGTATTCCGAGTCGATTCCCTTTGAGTATAACTCCTAATTGGCTCTGCTGCTTTTTCCCAACACTTTAGGTTTGTTCAGTTTCATCCAACTGCTTTGGCCGACGAGGGACTCCCAATCAAACCTAGCAAAACTCGCAAAAATGCGTTTCTTATCACCGAAGCCGTCAGAGGCGATGGAGGCATCCTCTATAATCTCAGTATGGAAAGGTTCATGCCACTGTATGACGAGAGAGCTGAGCTGGCGCCCCGGGATGTTGTAGCAAGAGGAATAGACGATCAGCTGAAACAACGAAACGAAAAGTATGTCCTGCTCGACATAAGCCACAGGCCAAGAGAAAAGATCTTATCACACTTCCCCAACATAGCAGCGGAGTGCCTCAAGCACGACATCGATATAACCCGGCACCCTATCCCCGTGGTTCCGGCTGCACATTACATGTGCGGTGGAGTACGTGCCGGGCTCGAGGGAGAGACGAACGTTAGAGGTCTTTACGTGGCGGGAGAGGTTGCTTGCACCGGGCTACATGGGGCAAACAGACTCGCCAGTAATTCATTGCTTGAGGCGCTGGTTTTCGCTCGGAGGGCCGTCCAACCCTCGATCGATCACATGAAAAGTTCAAGACTTGATGTAAGTGCTTCGAGTCGGTGGACTCGCCCAGTGGTTCCCCGTTCTCTTGGAAGCGAAACGATGGAGATTGTATTGGGGGAAACCAGGGCAGTGAGGAAAGAACTGCAATCGATCATGTGGAGATACGTGGGGATCGTTCGGTCAACGACGATGCTGGAAACAGCGGAGGAAAGGGTGAGTGAGTTGGAAGCACATTGGGAGAAGTTGCTATTCAAGCTGGGGTGGGAACAGACTATGGTGGCACTTGAGGCTTGCGAAATGAGGAACCTCTTCTGTTGTGCTAAGCTTGTGGTGAGCAGTGCCTTGTCAAGGCAGGAAAGCCGCGGCCTTCACTACACCATTGATTTCCCGGATCTCGAGGAGAGCAAGAGGCTGCCGTCGGTTATCTTCCCTTCCCCTGTTAATGGTGGTACGTGGAGCTCGAGGCAATTACATACAGACAAAGAGGTTGTCTGTTAGAAAGGTCTCGGGTTCTGTTCTTGATTTTTTCCGGAACCCAGAAAGCAGATTTCTTTCCTTCTGAATGATGCAAGTTGATCATTCACTGAACCATTGTTAACAAATAAATGAAATGCGATTTCAGTTTTAAGCGATGGAATAAGAGAAGTAGGGGATGGTTTATTATAGAAAAGATGAGATGAGTTTGAAACTATTAGTCGATTAAATTTTAGCACTACATTCTGAATCTCTGAGAAGTAGACTACATTGTGATGATGCACAAATCCCTAATGTTATTGGATGTCGTTTTACGAGGGAGAAGCATGAAGTACTTTGGTTCTGTATTCTCCCAATGCCCAAATTGGAAATATGTCTCTGTAAGCTGCATAAGTTATCATACAGTTCCTATTGAAAACTCCCATGATATCCTGCATCATTTCGGGCACAAGCACAAGGTGAGAAAACTGCAAGCAGTACCATTAGTCATTAGAATGGCATCAGTCTTTACCTGCTGAGGAAAATCTCCGTTCTCCATTTGAGAATTTATTAGAAACCGGGCTGCACGGTGTAATGGAGCTGGGTCTCTCTCAGCCTGCCCAACCAACCGAGAAAGGAAAATAAGCAGAGGAAAATGAGGCAGACAACGATAGGTAAGGCAATCGATCGATTCTGATCGACGAGATACTTAAGAATTTGATAAGATGCTAAGGGTTGTTCAAAGACTTGAGAGATCCTAGAGAGTTTAGGGACATAAGAGATTGAAATCCATCAACTGAAAGAGAAAACAGAGTTCACCTGGCCAGCAGCAATGAGTGCCAGCATCACCCATCCAGTATTTACCACGTGCCCGTTATCACCTTCAAGATTGTGATATACCTGTATTTCAAAAGACCATAGACATCATCTTACAAATTCCTCAAGAACCAGTCAATCGTTAGTGTGGAATTATTAATAAGTACAGTGTAGTGGTACAAAAGGCACTAACCTTAGTTTGACATGAAAGATAGCTCTCTCCCCAGCCACCTGAAGGACACTGCTTGGACAACAGAAAGTTGCATGCTTTTCGAATGCTAGAGCTGTTATCGAAGTTCTTTCCACTAGCGACCAATCCTTTTATACCAAACCATGTAGCGTACGTGAAGCAAACGGCCCATGAGCCATACCTGTCAAACAGTCTGGTTTTCAGAATAATAATCCAGTAATCTCAAGTAAGCGCGAACCAACCCGATTATTAAACCGATAATTCAGAAACATAACAAGGTGTAATCAGTACAGATGTTTCGGGACAAGGTTACAAACCATGAGCCATCTGCAGCCTGTATCGATTCAATGAATGCAACAGCCTTTTTGATACAAGTGTCCACTTCTGCTGTCCGATGTCCGGGATAAATTTTCTTGAATGGTATTAAAGCTTGAATTGCAGCCGAAGTACATTCAACATAACTACAGACACGTGACAGCTATTTACTATAGTGACAAGTTTAACAGCATTGAAAAGATGAAGCTGATTAAACTCTGATCATTTCTTACGGGTAGTCGATAACAATGTCACCGAAGGTTTCAGCTGGGTTGATCAGCTAACATGGCCAAGAGGAAATACGTCAAATACAAGAAACAGTATGGCAAAATACTGAAAGTAAAAAGCTCTACCACGAGTGACTCGAGGTTTCACCAAAATGGTACATTATATTTTGTACAACCATACAATCACAATTGACTCAAGGTTTGAAACCTATAAATGGAACCCTTAAATTGTCCTTGAAGATATCAAAATCAAGCCTCAAAAAAGATATGCTAAACACTTCACTCCGGAGTCCGGATGATAAGCATGAAGTAGAGAGCATCAACCATCAATTTTCCAATGTGAGACAATAACTTGTTGACAACTATTTTCTCATCCGGCTAAAAGAACCTTGTTCGTTTATAAGTAGTGTATGTATGTCAATGCATGCACCATGTGCACGGTATCACATGAAATTAAGCATCAAATCAAGCATTGCATTAAGTCAGTGACTAAACATTTAAAGGATGAACCTTGTGCAATTTCCTAGTTCTAGAAACAACTTTTTTCATTGAAAATTACAGCAGCATGAAAACCGTAGAAACCTATATCGAAACAAGAAGTATACCAGAAAGACACAAAAATTGAAGACAGGTTTAGTGAAGAAAGAAGATGGTAATGTAGCACAAGCCTAAAAGAATGAGAAGAGACCACTGCCTTCTTCCGGTATGAATCTCACACAAATCCTAAGTAAGGCAGCAAAATAAAGGTAGCAGATCATCAAAGTAAATTAAGATAAATCAAATGATTCCCAGTAACTTTCAGAGGAGACTACCTCCATCCAGCTATAGGATCTTGTGAGCTCATACGTTGCGAAGCTACCATCAGCATTCTACACAAAGAACAGGGATAATATACAGTTATGAAGGGAACGTACACATGAGAATATGATATCATGCCACAAAAAAGTTATGGTAAGGAGATTATGATATGTGTGCACATAAGTGGCTACCAGTTCCATTGTTGACTGTTTGAGTTTGTTACTTCATTCAACAGTGTTATACATCAATGAAATCAGCAGTACACAAGAAACCTTTGGAAGAAGAATCTTGTTATTCCAGCTCTAACTAGAAAATGAACACTATCAATTATCTCTAATAGCAAACAATGTGTTATGTATTTATGAAGGACAAGTTGAAGAAGGGTGCAAATGGTTCTAAGTCTATGAAGTTTTATTATCTTTCTTTCCCCCTTGTTTCTCTTGTTCCGGATACGGAAAAACAAGCTATAATAGCACCAATTCAAGGGCCAATTGAAGTTCCCTGACAGGCAAAGCGCACACAGACCCATATTTGCTATGAAGTTGAATCCGTTATGCAAGGGTTAGAATAAACTTGGCAGCAAAAGATTACAAGGCACTCAATTCAAACGTTACCTGTAATGAAAAAAGCACATTCACAGCATTGTAGTATCGCTGTGCTTCAAGTGGTTCTCCAACAAGCTCTGAGGGACTTTGTGATAATAAAAGAGCTGCCTGGACCGGGAGGCAGCATATTAGCCATTGCAATAAGAAAAGGGATACCTTCAAATGTTTTAAACATTACCTTCAATCCCTCAGCTGTGCAGTCTGAGATAGGCCATCCATGGTCAGCAGTTGAGAAAGGCCATGCACCCTTGGAAATGTGTCTATACCAATAATCAAGGTCTCCAGGGCAGTCTTCCAAGACCTTGAAGCCAGAAGATACCGAAAATAAGATGGAAATCCAATATTATAGGATGCCATAGAAAATTGTCGCCTTTAGTTGGCAGAGGATAACCTGGGAGTTCTTGACGTATGTGTGTGCCTTTTTTAGAGTTGAAGCATATTCCTCAACAAGGTTGGTTGAAAGAATTGCTTGAACAGCAAAAGAGGTGTCCCACAATTGACTTCCATTATACCCCTGCAATGTATAATCATCCCGCCATCAAACAATTTGTGTACAAATTAACTCTAATATTACCATTGATCATAGGCAGTCTCTGTTGGTAACTAGTGCCAACAGAATCTAGATGGCTATGCCTTTAACAAAACGACAACACACCTTCACTGAAACTCTACAAATTAGCCATTAAATTTCACACAGGAGTGACTACAAAGATAAACTAATTATTTGCTAAGAAAATGACTTCTTACTCGTGGCAACTGTCGACTATCAAATATCAATTATACACACACGGTGAAAAGAAGTTGAGACAAAATAGTCCAAGGCAAACACCTGCATTTTCATTCCATCCTCAGCAACCCAAAGGTAATCAGGAATCCTTGGAAGATGCAACTTAAAAGCTTCCGAATTTGGGTCCTCCACCCAACAACAGAGCATATTTAACACCTACATGTAAAGATCTCAAAGTCAAATAAGGAACTGATAATATTTCTATGCATCAACCAAACACTAGTTCTACCTACTGCAGATGAATCATCTGAGAAACATAATGAATCTAAAAATGATAGCATAGTCTTAAGGGAAGAAACAACTAGAGCTAAATTGAAGTGTGTTTCAACAATCTCTTCATAGTTTCCGTGTAAGTAAATGTACAGCTATCTTAAGGAGAAAAGGACTTTAAAATTGCACACCTTATTTACAGGGCCTATGCAAATATAACGGGTGTTTTCATCTTCATAGTGTATATGCTCGAGTGTAGTCCGAAGTGCTTTTTCTCTCAACTTCTTTCCAGGCCAAGCCATTAGAATAGGTTCAACAAAGTTATGAAGGGATCCCCATAGCAGATCTTGAATCAGAGGGTGTGGGTAGTATAGATCCTCCTGCTCGCCATGCCAAAACAATCAGAACTAGCAAGTCAAAAGGTGGATACATCCATTCAAATAATCCTAATACATAGTGAAAACAATAATCAAATAAGTCACATAAATTGTGAGCAAAAGCTCCTCAATGTACCATAACTGCATCAAACGATAGGAACTTTATGAAGGAAAAAAGCATGTCTCCGCATGAACTTGTATTATAATCAGCCTTCCTTCAAGGAGGCAGCCGTGAGTGGATTCCCATGGCAAAATGAAATTCTTTTCATATGATGACTGGCTAAAGTTAACTTACAATGTGGAACAAACTCTATTTGTCAACAAATATCTGAGTGAAGTATCTCAATCTGTTTCCCAAAATTACTTTGGATGTTAGGAATGAAGCCACCACAATTATAAATTTATAAGAAATGAAGAAGAATGCTAAGTAACTACATAAACAGGCAAAACTTGATATAAATTCTGAAGAACGAATTGGGTATCATCTCACCTACTTACCGCAAGGAATTACAAGTAAAAGTTCGTATAAAAAGTGTTTAGCTGGAAAAAATACAAAACTTCATACAAAATTGACTGACCTTTGCACATTCATTTCGTGCTCGATTCCAGTCAATTTCATGATATGGGGTACTGAAAAGCTCCTTTCTCAATGATAATACTGTTGGGGTGATGGGGCCAACGAACCTCTTCCCATATAAATAGGACATAGGCAAGTAGACCATTCGGCAATGACACCACATCCTTCCTGCACCAATGTGTGAAATATTTTTCATCATTTATACGTGACAGAAGGCAAGATGATATTAAACCTATCAGTTATGCTCTAAGCTAAATGAAATTCAAACAAACGTGCTCCTACCCTTTCAAACACATGTTCCTCCTAAAAAGAATCAACTGTCAATAAAGCAAAGCCTCTGGCATACCAAATATTGTGTATTTTAAGAATATGAAATATTGGTAGCTTTCGACCAGTAAATCCTTTTGTTACAAGTTTAATTGTTTTAACAGAAACCAGTTGTCATAATTCAACAGGATCTTTGCACAACACGCGTCTGTGTATTTTTTGGATTGAAAATCATGGTAGGCGCCCATTTTATAGACAAAATGACTGTACTTTTGGGATGATTGCACAGGGATAGTTTACTTACAATTACAAAAGTTTAATTTACAGCACACTGGAGAAACGTCTACACGGTGGCATCATACAGGCACAAAAGTAGAAAATACCTGGATGGATTGGGAGCATATAAGGAAGGAGCCAAATCTCAGGGGGTAGGGGATTATTGCCAGACCACTCAAATACTCCAAGTACCTGTCCAAACAGCAACAAAACATCACAAACCAAATTTACAGAAAATGCTGACTTAATGCACCATTCAAATGAAAAATGCTCAAGTTTGTTACAGAACTGAAAGCCACAATTTCCCCCATGAGGTAATTGCAGTAGCTCCACCATGGTTCAAGATCCAGTCACGCCCTTTTCCCATCGCTCCTTCTCCATCATTAGGTCCCTCACCAAGCAACCGTAACGTGACATAACTTAATACACTTCCAAACATAGTGCTAGGCCCTTCAATATGTAAGCCCCAGCCACCATCTTCATTCTGCAACAAAGCATCCATCCAATACACAGGAATTGAGTCAAAGAAACTAAGAAGGAGGAAATGAGATGCATAAACTGCAATGTCGAAATTTTTCTGCAGAAATTTCATACCTGGTGATTGTAGAGGTAACGGCACATCTCACTCTTGTGTTGTTCCGACAGAACTGCATTCATTGCACCAGTGACAGACAGAGCAATAACCTGATCCATTGCAGAAAGCAGAATTCAGCTCAGTGGACTACATCGCTAACTTATAACTAGATGGTCAGAAGTAGATATCCACATGAACAAGAACAGCACCATACCAAACCAGGCATGAGGAACATAGGACCTCCATAATCTCCCGGCCAGTGTCCATCATGAGCCTGTATAGTTGAATAGTAATCCAAAGCCCTTCTTAAAGTTGTGGTCACAGCCTCCTCCGTAACATCTTCTTTCTCTCTTAGCTTAACTTGAGGTAACACACGTTCCAGTGGATTCTCCTTGGAAAACTGCAGCGAGCAAACCAAAGTCAAAACTGAACACAATTTGGCACAAGAGTTAACAATTCAAACACATCCGTCTCAATAATTAGAAACACTGAAATCAATCAGACGGACGATCTACAGTAAACAGGGAAGGAAGAAGAAGGAAACCTGAATGCGCATAAGGAGATCGGCACTGTGTTTCTGCTCAAATCGATTCTTGGTGAAATCTCGACGAGCTAGCTCAATCGCCGAGAGCTCCTCGGGAGATCCGAGCTCTGGATCGAACTCCCAGACTTGCCTTCCTACATGATTGTTGGTGGTCCTCAGCCATGGATTCCCTCCCTCCGATATCTTCAGCTTCCACATTACTCCCAACCACAAAGATTCGCCAGTAACTGACGGAAATCAAACTCGCCGATCGCCGGCGGATGGAGTCTAGACAAAATCAGAAACGGAGAAGGAAAGCAGAAGAAGAATGTTGAGAGGATGAAATGCTGGTTTGCTGCGTCAGTTACTAGAGAGAAGAGATGAGCTGGAGTAACAGTCAGGAGTCCCTCCCGACGACCAATTTATTTATGGTGAACGACTCGCATGACCCGTGACCGTGACTGCCGTAATGGCGCGTGTGGATGTGATCACGTGGGAAAAATTTGGAATCATGGATGCATTTTTCAAGGATTTCAAGGACGGGGTAGTTTAGCAGTTAAAAATAATAAATTTGTTTTATTTTTTCAGCGGAGGAAAATCCCCGTTCTTCTGTAATCGAGAGTTTGGAGGAACTCGGAACCCTCTGGGTCTTGTCGACGAATAGCTCCACCAGTCTCCCGCCGTTTGGGTCGATCAATACGGTGACGCCGGCCGGAAAAGGTTGTTCTTCGGCGGCTGGAAGGGATAGAGATATAAGAGATATGCAGAAGAGATGACTTCTACTGAATAAATGAGGACTGTTTACAATTTCAATTATTATAATGGATTATAAGTAAAAACTGGTCAATTTACAGTTTTGCCACTTAATTTTTTCCGAATCTGACTGAATTTTATCACTGAATATCAAAGTAAATATTGTTCAATAAAGTAAGCATCAAATTTGCAAATATAACATCCACAATAGGTGACACTTGCGTAACGAATCGCATCATAAATTCTCCTAATTGAATTATAACTTTTCTTTGCAAACGAAACGGAAAACAACATATAATCAACTAAAATTTCGGGACGTCTTCACATAACCTCTCCAAACTCTAAAATATCCATGATTTTCTCTTATAATTGCCTCGCCACCACCTGAGCATCACATTCAAATTGCATTTCAGAGTAACACGCCACTACAAAGCATCGTATAACGCTTTTCCTTCACATTCCTTCACATCGGTCATCGGACATGCCCTTTTTGTCCGAATATTATATGCAATCACCTCGTCATTCCCAACAAAAGTCGACCCGACCCTACCACTCTCATAATGCACAATTATATTGCATCGACATTGCATTTGAAGGGAGCCTTTATGGGTACATGTCACTTTGGACATACGTTTAGTCGATGGTTGTGATTGCATCCTCCTTACACCTGCTCCAATTAAAATGTAGCATAACCAAGTCTCAAAATACTCTGGCCTCTGTTTTATCTTTTTTGTTTCATATAGAGTCACCAAAAAAATTGTCGGAGACTCGGGGGCCGTCACTGAAGAGGCGCGGAAAAAGGTGTCATGGGCTATTTCTTAATAATTTAGGTAAAAATACTTAAATAACCTTTCGATTAGACCCTTAGTTCAGTCAAACCGATCAAACCCTTTAATTTAATGGTCTGAAATCATCCTTGGAATCCTTGACAGTGATGCAATCTTGAAACTAAATGCACCCAATGTGATGATAGTATTTGTTAGCTTCCGGCTCTTACCTTCCCCAATTTATAGCGATGAATTAAAGGAAAACTGGGCAAGTATCTGATCAAAAATTGATTTCTTAAATCCCCACAGAGGGGACACGGTACAAGCAGGCTATAGTTATACTAGGGGTACATTGCTATTCAGAATTGAAATCCAGTTTGTTGGGATCTAAGCGAGCCGTTTCGAACAATCTAGTCAAACATACGAGCAATGCACACACCCAATTCTACGACCATGACTCAGGACGACCATTAACGATACTAACCAGGATCAAACTCTCAAAAGAGAAGCGAATGAGAGAGGTTTGGACTGGCCGACATGAAGGACTTTTCCCTCGATCGGCAGCCACAAAAGAAGTAACAAAAGTCGGTTCAGCTCTCTGTCGTCGCACACTAGTCCATGGACGGTGGATATAACAACCATGTCACTACAACATAGGTATCCCCAAGTGGCAGAGGTTTTGGTGGTAGGATAACATGGGTTCAAACTCCTACCAATCTGATTAACAATGTTTCTGGATCCATTGTCAAACTAACCAATGTTAAATGGATTGATATCGATTTTGTCCGGTCAAACGAGACTCATTTAGTAAGGGTTTCAAACCTCTGTTACCCCGTTGGGCATGGATTGTTAACCGCTGCAAAACATGCCTCGTTTGATAGGGGTTACCAACCGTTGTTAGCTAGCTTTTGTTTGACAAGGGTTGGCGAACCGCTGTTAAACGAGTCTCATTTGTGAGTCATGGAGAAATGAACCATTACACTGAGTTTTCACAAAGAAATCGTTTGAGAGTTTTGAGTATAGTGAGGTAACTAGATGGTATATGGGGGGTAACTTTCGAAGTATCAACCTCACTGAAGATCAACGCCGAGTTGGAGGGCGCATTTGCGCGAACCTCGTTGAAAGCAAAGACATTAGCTCGATCCAAATGTTATGGCACCCTACTGTAATGTTGTATATGACCTATGAAATCAGGGTGGCATTATTAATCATAATATTATCGTGTGAACAATTCTTCAAGCAGTATGAATTCCAGAACATACATACATATTGCTTGAATCCTTCTACGACCAATTGTACACGAGAACATCATAAAATCGAACTTATCAGCAACGATGCTTATGTAGATACCGTCCTCTTTCGCATTCCAACAAATATTATCATGAACCTCTAAGGTGGGTAGTGTAGCACTAAAAGCATCGAATCGAGCATGCCGATTGTTGGGGGCGGCCAAATTGCACCAAAACAGTGTACTCCCCTCCGAATTGCGTTTGAAACTCCACGCAGTTTCGCTATTAACTGGTACGTACTGCACACCAAGATCGTCGTCTATGGATTGACAGTGAACAAATCAACACTTCCTTGGGATCATTCAGTTGATCAAACAAGCAACTAGTCTTCTTGCCCAATGCACTAAACCAGTTAAAATATGAGCTCAATCCGTATTTGGGCTAAACTCGGGTTAAATGTAACATAATTTAACTTGAACCAATTGCGGATATTAAGTTTGCGTTACACTGATATAATAACAACATAACACAAGGAAAATTATGCCATTGAATTATTCTGTAGCCGGAAGATTTATCAATTTTGTTTCTCAATACACGCCAACCTCCCAAAATAGCGTTCTTGGCAATCTTTGCACATCAGATTGTATATTACATAGCAATCTTGCCACTGAGGTGGGTTCAGGTGCAATAGTGAGCCGATCGAATTACTTCTCTGATATCAGGAATGCCTTTATTAAATTTTGACCTTATTGGTGGGTAAGACTCACTCTTCTCGTTACAACAAAGTAATCGGTTACAAGCACGAGCATTTACGAAGAATCGCAGACCGGCACCTTAACATTTTGAGATCTTCTCGAGTGTACGTATTTGATGAGCCAGTCCCGCGAGGAGTTGATAACACCACGCCCATGCACGCATTGCTAAGGCCAACCGTGCTTTGGGCCGTAGATGGCATTGCCCTTGAACAGGGTATGTAACAGCTCCGTAAAATGGCACAGGCTTTCCGGCCCTAGCTAGCTAGCTTAACTACTAGAATGAGTTAGAAGTGAAGAGAGAGTAACCAGAAAGAAGGGAGGTGAATGCAAAGGCAAGAAATGCTAAGAAGGAGAGCGACAGAGATGCTCTTGCCATTGTTGGAAATTGGTCTTTTCCCCAGTTTGATTCCCACTCTTCCACTCTGTACGCCGCTGTTGTTGATGCTGATAACAGCAGATACGCCATTACCTGCAAATTATATATATTCACCAACAAAGCATTAATCTTTCATCTCTGTTTCATATAGAAGCAACTGCTAGTTTGATTATGCATTATAATTCATTAACTAGCTAGTAGATTCTTCCAACTGAAAGCAACCAAAAAAGGGTACAAATTCCCATCCAGACCAAAAGTTTCCTCTGTGTTTTAATCAGAAGCATATAAAAAGGAGGCATCTTTCTAGAAAACTTGATTCTGACTGGTCCCAAATTCCCAGAGTGAGTGACGATTCTGTAACCCACTTTCAACCCATCAAGGAAAATTTGGATCCAATCATCATTAGTTTGTAAACTATACTTGAACCAAAATGAAGCAGATCCTTTGTATGGATTACGTGTACCCAACGTCACTTGAACAAATATGATTCGATCCCCAACATTGTGTTTGTATAACAGGCAGAAATGTTTAACGCGCTCTCAACGATCGAGTTACTACGACGCAATGATTCATGGCAAGATATCAGAGTTTTCGATAGACAAAAGAAATTAATTGAATCTCTTTTTGTTGCAAAAGACTTACGAAAGCTATGTAATTATTCCCAGCAACGAACGACAATGAGAAAAGAAAAGAGAATAGAATTGTAAGTACATGGCCCAAAATATTCCAACGCCAGCAACGACCTTCCATGGAAAAGGACATTGACCCACCATTTCAACTGTGACCAGTATTATACTATTCAGTCTCAATTAATTAAGGCTAAACAAACAATCATACAAATGTGCTATTTACTCCCTCGACATTTACATTTTACACTATTAAGTGCTTCGACTTTAGATTGTGTCAAGTAAGTTAATGAACCTGTGGATTTAACCCTAGTAAGGACATGGTAGGAGGTCTATTTGGTATGGCCGACCGGGCTAAACCTTCAGCCAGAAGTGTTTTTTCATAAAGGAAATTACGTCTTGTCAATAATTGGCCGTTCACGATGTCCGGGCTCAAAAAAACTATGAAAAATCTCGTTCGGAACTCGAATCGACTAGTATTATACTATTCAGTTTCAATTAAGGCTAAACAATGATGCAAAAGTCCTATTTAGTCCCTCGGCTTTCACATTTTACACTATTAAGTGCTTCGAGACATTTGTGTCAAATAAGTTTATCGATATGTAATTTTCGAAAAAAAAAAGTTTATTGATATGTATGTGGATTTAAGCCTAGTAAGGACATGGTTGGAGGTTGACTTGGTATGGCTGGGCTACACCTTCAACCATAAGTGGTTTTTGACAAAGCAAGTTACATCTTATTCACTAGTCATGCGGTTTGTGAGTGGTTCGGTACTCGATTAAAAAAATCTACTAAAGATATCCTTCAGAACTCGGCTCGATTAGATAGCCACGAGTTGGGTGTGTTGATAAGGGCTCTATTAATGAGTGATTCTGCTCAATTATAAGTTTTAACTTTTAAGACTAAATTAGTCCATCGTAAGCTTGTTCAATACGAGCTGAAATTCAAGTTCGGCTAATGAAAGATAGTTTTTTTTTTTAATGCTATGGTCATCGAGCTAATCTCATTATGGTTATTGAGCCAGCTTATCAATGATGATTAAGAGTCGAACCGAACCCAAGCTTCAGATTTCAGAGTCGAGCAGAGCCTGAGCTCGATTCCACCAAAAAACTCAACTCGACTTGCGAGGAGCTCTTTGAGCCGCTATAATGTAGAACTGACTTGAAGTATCAAAATGCAAAACTAGAGTGACTAGAAATAAATAATTTGGGTTTTGATCACTAATATTATTATATAATAATTCCTAAAAGAACAACAAAACAAGTCGGTGAAGACAGAGCAGGGAGTGTCTCTGGTTTTGGAAGCTAGTACAATTCTCCACCGCCCCCCATTCATCCATTGGTAGGGACGGCCGACCGCCGACCTCACAGTAATAGACAACAACACCACCAACCAATTATGCTTGCTAATGCTAATGCTATGGTGGCCTAGGTTAGGTAAGCATCATAACTATTTCATTGACTTGACTACTCAACCGACTCAATTCGTAATTCAAGTAACAGCGAACGTTAAAAGAGAGAAAGATTTGAGCTTGCCTGATCGACAGAGAAATCAAAGCAATCCCGGCGGCGGTTCCTCGCCGGATTCACATCTCCTTTTAACAACGTGTAGGCAACATCAGCTAATTGCAGGCTTGAGTACATAAACCCTATCACATTCACCGTCAAGCAATACCTGCAAGCAGGGGCACCGAAATTGAACTCAAATTCTAAAATCAACAAATCCAAGATATGATTTTGATCAAAATTCATGGATTCAAGAGATGACCTGAATTCTCTGTAACGGTAGAAAGAGTCGAGAGCCCAGCCTTGATCCTTATCGGCAGCCAAAACAGAGAGGGAAACCAAGCACAACGCCAATCCACAGCTCCTGCAACCAATCAGACTCCTCCTCCTAATCTTCTCAGACTTCACTTTTCTCAGTATTGACAAATTAGGTCTCGGTACTTTCCTCCTCCTCCCGCCACCGCCGTCGCCGCTGAATTCCTCTTCTCTGCCGACGGCGGAAGTGGCGGCATCGTGTGTAGGCGCCCGGGATTCAGGGGACGAGGATTCATCTAGCGCTTTCCGGATTCGATAAGAAGAATCTTTCTGCGGCGGAGGTAGAAGACGAGGAGGAGAAGAGTATTGGACTGTGACGGAGGGCGGCGGCGGATGAGCGATGTTGTGGTTATTGTTGTGTGCTATTTCTTCTGATTCCGGCGGCTGTTGTTGATGACGATGCGGAAGCTGGATGAATTCGGGCTCTGGAGATGATTCGAATTCGTAGTGACCTTCGTCGTCCCTTTTCTCAGGCGGCGGCTGCGGCGGAGGTGAAGTGGAGATGTTGTGTTCTTCTTCAAGTTGCTGAATCGAATCTGGTTTGTAATCTGGAGATGATTCGGGAGAAGAAGAATCGAAGTCATAGTGACCGGCTGCCTCTGCTTCCTTTTGCTTCTCCTCCTCCACCGGCGGGAGATGGTGGGGTTTCTGTTCATGGGGTTCCATTTCTGTAAAAAGAGAGAAATGGCGGTTTTTGAAATTTGCGGTAAAGGTTGGTTTTTTCTGTAAAATTCGTGAAACAAATTGGAGATTTGGAGTATGGTCAGGTGTATATAACTGACACTCTGACGCCCATGGCATCTGGAGTTTCTTAACGTTTATCTTTCACTTAATTATTATATAATATTACAAATGTCGATTTTTATTAATTTTTTAGTTAGTTCATATTTCTTATTTCTATTCCACCGTTGGTTGGTGGGAATGGGTCATGAGATATTGGTTGGATCGACGGGTTGGGTTTGTGAGTTCGGTCTGATTAGCTAATGGGTCGAAATAATTCGTTTGGCATCAAAAATAAAATATGTGGTATTTGGGGTCGAGTTATCTCAAATACCTCATTGAAATGTGGTATTAGTTTTAACTCATTTTATTGATGTGTTGCGGTAGTGTTTGTTGTTAACTTTTGCAGAAGCAAATATGAACGTGTGAATATTATTTTATTAGTTGTTGAGTGAATGTAAATTGGTCTATGTTTTGTTACGCGGCATCTACGAAACAAATACTTGTGCCTTTTTTTATTTTATGAATGTAGATGTAGTCTCAATTCCATGCATTTTATCCGCCACAAATATTTGAAACAATCATTTTTTATCCAGCCTCAATATTTAGTCGGTAGGGTATATGATATGAAATAACCATTTTTTATCCGACCCGTTATAAAATAAACTTAACATATGTTCATACATATAATATACCAGCATTGACAATAACGTTATTCGTCCAAAGTATGGGCATGCAAGAGATACTTTTTGACGTTAAGTGACCTACAAATTAACATATTGAACTTCAGTGACCTGTAGTGTAATCAACCCAAAATATTATCCAGAGATGGGTTCTTCATTAATGATAAATGGAATGGTAATCGATCCAATAATCTCTATAAGTGAATCCTGTAAAAGAAAATGAAACAGAACTGTTAATTGTGAAGATAACCACTGCCACACACTGGTAAGAGTACAACAACATTATATAATAGCCCCGAAGTCGGGAGGCTTTAAGAATTTGAGAAGAAGTCTCGAGCTTCATGGTACTGCCTCATGACTACATTGTAGACGGGATGCGTAGGCTCCAAGAGGTTAGAATAAGGTCCCAACACAGAGCTCGGCAATGGTGGAGAGTTCTCGTCTTTTGACCGGCTGTACTGACATACAGACAGCCCGCTTAGACAGTAGCAAGTATGATAGTAGTCGCACCCCTTCCCTGGTTTGTCTCTCAACCCTCCTTCCTCATTCTCCAGCATCTAGTACCGCCACGTCAAATGCATAGCATCAAATCACGAATCAGCGTGTTATACGTAATGTCGCAATTCGACACGATGCTACGTACAATATTTGTTTACCTGTGCGCATAGGAGTATGTACTGCTGCAAACCTATACTGTTGAAGAGAGGTTCTGCCATATCATCATATGTCGAATGCTGACGTGGAACACTTCTGCTGCTCTCGCCTGCAAGTATTTCTCGAGAATTAGATTCTCAAGATGTAAGCTCATGAAAGAAAGGAAAGAAAGGAGCTGCCTTCCTGACCTTTTTCCTCGGGATGGAAAGTTTCGTGATCTTCCGACGAATCCCCATCTTCATCTTCTTCTTCTTCCTCCTCTGAACTACCATCGGTGACCCATTCTACTTCTACGTCTGAGGATGGATTTCCTTCCCCAGTAAATGACTGTACTCTTTGCAATAGTGCAAATAAACCTCCCTGATCAAGTTCCTTCATGAGTTCTCCACAATGAAGTGTAAGGTTCACTACTATACACTGACAGAAAGGGAATCAGAATTGTTACCTGCCAAAAGGAGTAACAACCATCAACCAATTTATTTGTTCTGCCTTGAAATCCACATTCTATTCCTTGTCGAAATGTCGCCCAATCCTAATGCAATAACAACAGGTTAGTCATGGGATAGTTGCGAAACTGATCATCACAAGAAAAAAAAGCATATCCACATCATTGCTATAAGTAACAAAATAAAAGAGAACTAAACAGGAGATAAAATGTCTTACAATCAAACGAGCAAAGTCCAAACGATTAGCCTCATTGATGAGAATCATAGCAGCCAATCCACAGAATGTATACCTGAATATCAGCACTCGTGCGAATTGAGAAGGGCTTTATTCAACATTAAGGTAAAATTCTAATGGTAACAGATCGGGAAGAAGAGAGTGATTATAATTGTAAACTATTCAGTGAGGGATGGATAGAGAGAGTCAAGTAGAGTGAAGCATACCCTCCGTGAGCTTCAGAGCCAGGTTCTCCACCAATACCACCTTCATAAGTCTGAGAACTGTCACAGAACAGCAAAATTATTGTTTCAGATCTTCTGTCCTAAGAAAGCACCTAAGGAATAGATGATACTATTGCAGTGAAATGTTATGGCGAAGTAGATGAGACGCTTTCTGGTTAATGATTGCTTCACACCATCATTTGAACTAGAATGATCCAATATGATATGATTCGAAGCTCTTTAACTTTTGTGTTTAGATACCTCTGACAGAAAGGCTATATGGTTTACCAAGTTTAAGATGTCCAAACTGAAAGAATTCAAGAATCTGCTGACCAAGTACTGACCTTAAGATGTAATCTCCAACACCGTTGATCAGTTCATCATCCAGGATGTTCAGAATACTCGCAACCTAGACAAATTAGGAAACAATAAAAAGTTCATGAACCGACAGAGTTTACATGCGGAATTGAGAAAGCCACAAAGAACCATAACATTTACAAATATCAGAAATGTTTTTCATCCAATGATTGCTTATGATTACTATGTTTAATAATTTCTTTACATGCTTTACACATAATACCATCAGAGGCAGAGTTTCTGTACCGATATTGCACCATAGCAAGCCCTCACATCAATTTCCCCACCATCATGCATCCTGTACATAACAGTTCATAAGATACATTCCAGCCACGCAAAGAAAGACTAACAGCATAATTCAGTTTCTTAACATTGACATGCTTCTACTATATCATGCAAGGAAAGAGATTAACAAGCAAGAACAGCATATCACAATAAAGAATTGAGAAATAAAGCCACACCTGAAGGCACCACTCGAGTCTTTCATTTTCTTTAAGAACCGATAGACTTTATCTCTGAGAAAGATGTAGCATGATCATGTTAAAAATTGGTGCCACGGATCAGTTACACTATCAAAAGGAGTATTATTCTAAACCGTAAAGACTGGCCACCTATTAATTGACGACAAGGCTTTATGTCCACCCAAAGTGACAAGCGCATTGACTGCAGCATAAGTTGTTAGTAGATGAGGCATCTGATGAGTAGAAAAAAAGTGAGTAAGATTAAGAGAAACATAAAATTGCAATACTCTCCTTATGGCTTTGTAAAGAGATGTACTAATGTATACTCAAGAACTATGAAGCTGAAGTTAGGACATGTAATAGAGAAGGTGTTTGATACTCTGCCACAAAAATGTGTTTTCATGGACATGAAGAAAGTTTTGTACGCTTGTAGCTGTTACTTAACATGAACTTGTTCTAATACAATGGCCACAGATAGATAGACCAGTAAAAGAAAATGTGTTAGCAACTTGCCTGCCCCGGTCCACCGCAGTACCCTCCATCTGGGTCCTATCAACCGAAACACAAGAGAGTACACAAAACAACAAGCTGATTAGAATCAAATCTGAAGCCAAAGGCAAGATAAGTTGAAAGCAAGCATCTCATATGAGTTGCAGGCACTGAATGTGTAAAGTTCTAATACCATTTCAAGGGAACAGCTCATAACCGATAGAGTAAAAACTTGCGCACCACATTCAATCGTGAACAGAATAGTTCATGAGCTATGGAAGGTTTGTTACCTGACAGCGGCTAAGGAAGTCGATGGCGTTATCCTCTAGTTCATCATCAATTGACTCTCCAAGTAAAGCAAGTGAGTGCAAGATCCAATAGCAAAGCCACGGTCGACTGCATTCATAATTATTACCCAAATTCGATAACCGCGTAAAAAAACTTCCAACCATGAAGTCCCAAATTGAGGTAAAAACAAAAAGGAAAGGGAAAAAAAGGATTATCAACCTTGCGTCCAAGACAGCGAAGGTAGGGTTGAGCTGCTGGAGACCTTTGGTGAGATACTCGACGTGTTTATCGCGTCGAAGTTTGAAGCTGTGGATATGAATCGAGTGAGGAGTGTCAGGAGTTGGTGAAGAAGAATCATTAGAATAGAAGAAGCAAATTGGTCTTACTGGGCAATTCGATCTCTAGGAGGAACTCTGTAAGCGAACTGGTCGTAAATCTTAAAGACGACTTCTTCAACACGCCACTGGTCAATCTGGCTCTTCGTCGGCATCGCCATGTTCATGTAAACTAAGTTGCTTAGCTTGCTCTGTGAGACTGTGACTGTGAGTCGACTATATCATCCCGCCGGTTACCGTTTACAGAGACAGCCGGCAAAGGAACCGACTTTCTCTCTTTCTCGATTTTTTATTTTTGTTTTTCACTTAAATTTCGAATTTTTTAGTATATGGCCTATCGGCTGCTTCTTAGATGGATGGAGCCCATTGGGCTATTGTAACATGATTTCTAGCCCAATATAATTCTTAGGCTTTCTGAACCATTTGAGTTATTGAGAGAGGATCTAGATAGGGTTTATATTACTGATCATTAACACGCTTTTAAAACAAAAACTCTCAAAAGAATTGAGGTTTTCAAAGATTTACGAAAAAAACATTGCATATAAAAAGGTAAATGGTGGAGAAAGTGTTTGAATAATTTCTATGAATCCAATCATCAAAGTTATTTGCACAACTATGATGGCTGAGCTTGATGTTTAGCCGTCATGGCCATTTCCTCTCAACTCCCTAATCCGGTGAAATACTACTTATTAATACTACATCTTTTGCAGAGTACCTTATTGTCATTACGAATAATCATGTTTTGTATTATTTACATTTCACAATTAACGCTATCGTGAGTCGTGGCCGGAGTTCTAGCATTAGTCACAGTTTGATCCACGATCTTAATGTGATCATAGCCCAAATTGTAATGTTATATATACTTTGCTAACCATAATTTTATTGTATCAATTGGCCAACAAATAGACAATTATCTAAAATTATTTAACGAGATGAGATATGAAGTGTAATCCAATATATTTTCGATAAATTATTAACTATGTCTAAACTCAAAGGTTTCGAACATCTTTCTACAAATTAGGGTTGCTCTCTCCCCTAGCTTAGGGTTTTTTTCACCGATGTCGTAGTCTCTACAGTACAACCCATCGCTCTACTCAATCCTTCGACCTACCTCACCACATCATGTCACCTAAAGCCAACCATCAATGTACCACAACCTTTAACCAGATGTCCTCTCCGATGACTCCATCCACACTCCTTTTGAACACCGACACAACCCTGCATCTACCTCCTCCGCCACCCGGAGCAATTACCGTGCCAACAATCTACACAGAAGATCTGATGTTGTCATTCCTCTGAGCTGGTGACGATTGAGGTCCAAGACACTAGCCAAAAGCCCTCAAAAGTCTCCGAGGAAAGAAGGCTCGGTTACAACAACAATAGTCTAGGTGGGTCATCAAGCAAGCTTGACCCACCCAACTGCATAATCACATGTGGGGTTTCGGTAGATGACGACTCCGGCAAAGCATTCCAGCCGTCGATGTTATCGATGCCACTCGATGGTTTGTTTGATTTTTTCGTGGTTTTGTTTGCTTTGAACTCGTTTCAGTTTCGATTTGTTTGGTTTTGTTTCTTCTAGTTTTTGTCAGAATAATGATGGCTTGTTTTGTTAGAGTCGAGTCTAGTCATGATGAGATTAATGTCTATGGCCATCGACCCAGTTGGGTGGAATGTAAAGATGCAATGTAGATTAACCAGTATGTGGTTAAAATATATTTCCCGATGTAACTCGCTTGTAAGTTACAACTCCCCAAAAACGTTCAATCAGTCTGTGATTAAGATATATTTCTCGATGTACCTTGCTTGTGAGTTACAACTCCCCAAAAACGTTGATTGTTGTTCAATAATGAAATGAAAGTTAACTAAAAAAACTATGTCTAAACTCTTAGATGTAGAAGAGAAAATTGTAATTACACCACATCATTAAGACATTTATTTGTAGTAAGCGTCATTAAGACATTGTTATCCAAAACAATCCATAAAAAGTCCAACTGATTCGTCTGTTCAGTAATGGTGGCAAACTCACAAGTGGCGAACTCACATTTGGATTCATCCTCTCCTCTCCTTACCTTCAAATACGTTTCCATACCCAAACCCTCTTATTTAATCCCCACCCCCGTCTCTGCCTGCTTCACTCAGAATTACCAACACCAAAATTACCACCAACAATGGCGATGATCGCTACCCTGAAGCGAGCTGCTACTTCTGCCACCCGCGCTTTTGCTTCCTCCCCCTCTGGATCTCTCTCCAGACACCTCCACGTAAGCATCTTCCTCTTTCTCTCCTTTTTTTTTCCTCCACCTCGTTTCTCCGGCAGGAAGTTCCGATCGCCGGCCAAGATAGCAGACCACCCTTTCTCCGCCCACGGTTTTCATCTCCGATAGTCCCCCCTCCGCCACCACCAGTTTCCTACACGTTGCAGTTGAGCTTGTCGTTTAGCCTTTAATCGGAAAAAAAGTAAAAAAGAAAGTGCATTAATTGATCACGGGACTGTTCAACTGTTACTCCGTTCCGCCGCGCCCTTTTGGTTTTTTTTGCTACTCAACTGATTTCATTACTTCTTACTTGAATTTTGATTTTTGAAAATTTCCCAGATTATGATTCTCCTTTTTGTTCCTCTGGTTACTCCAGGCTTCTGCTGGGAGCAAGAAGATCGTCGGAGTGTTCTACAAGGCCAATGAGTACGCTGAGAAGAACCCCAATTTCCTCGGTTGCGCCGAGCACGCTTTGGGCATTCGCGACTGGCTTGAATCTCAAGGCCACCACTACATCGTCACCGACGACAAAGACGGTCCTAACTCCGGTAACCATGCAACTTCACTTTCCCCCTAATTTTTTCTCTCCGATGATGTATGGATTTTCGTGAAATGGTGTTTAATTTGGCAGAGCTGGAGAAGCACATCCCCGATCTTCACGTTCTCATATCCACACCATTCCATCCCGCCTACGTCACCGCCGAGCGGATAAAAAAGGCCAAGAATTTGCAGCTCCTTCTCACCGCCGGAATCGGATCCGATCACATCGATCTGCCGGCGGCGGCTGCAGCCGGGTTAACCGTTGCGGAGGTCACCGGAAGCAATGTGGTTTCGGTGGCTGAGGATGAGCTCATGAGGATTCTTATCCTGATGAGGAACTTCTTGCCTGGCCATCACCAGGTGATCAAGGGAGAGTGGGATGTTGCTGGTATAGCTTACAGGGCTTATGATCTTGAAGGGAAGACTATTGGTACCGTTGGCTGTGGAAGGATTGGGAAGCTTTTGCTCCAGAGGCTCAAACCTTTTGGCTGCAATCTGCTTTATCATGACCGGCTGAAAATGGAGCCGGAGCTCGAGACTCAGATTGGAGCTAAGTTTGAGGAGGATGTTGATGCCATGCTTCCCAAGTGTGATGTGGTTGTCATCAACACTCCGCTAACTGAGAAGACCAAGTAAATGATTCTTTCTTATTGTTGACTGATGAATTCTCTGTTTTCTAATCATCATGGCCTGATTGAACATAATTTCTGTTATACAGGGGAATGTTTGACAAAGAAAGGATTTCCAAGATGAAGAAAGGAGTACTGATCGTGAACAATGCTCGAGGGGCGATTATGGATACAAAAGCAGTTGTTGATGCTTGCTCCAGTGGACATATTGGAGGTTCTCTCTTTTACATTCCTGGAACTCATTTAGTAACTGATAATCGTTACGATACGAATTAACATGATTGGTATGGTGCAGGTTATAGTGGGGATGTTTGGTATCCGCAGCCGGCACCAAAGGACCATCCATGGCGATACATGCCGAACCAGGCGATGACTCCACATATATCTGGCACCACTATTGATGCACAAGTAACGTTCTTGAGCTCCAAAAGTTGTTGTTACTTATATACTCTTGAACGTGGCAAGTAAATTTAACTCTGGTTGTTAATTTACAGCTGAGGTATGCTGCTGGAGTGAAGGACATGCTGGATAGATACTTCAAGGGAGAAGATTTCCCACCGCAGCATTACATCGTCAAGGAAGGCAAGTTGGCAAGCCAGTACCAGTGATGATCTCTGGTCTTCTGCAACTATGATAATAACCCGAATAGCAATGTGTGTCGGTCTAGAAGAGTCGTTTCGTGTCATGTAGCCGGTGATGAGTGTCCATGGACCTGCAATCTTTTGCAACTTTCATTCATGGTCAATGAGAAATAATCAGAACCGTCAAAAAGACTAAATCTTTAAGAAGAAAAAGAAGTTTATTATTATTCCTCTGCCAATTTGATGCTTGATCAGCCCTCTTCTGAAATCGCAATAGTTTGATCTGAATTCCATCGTCAAGGTGAACCTATCCACTTTAACCCACCGAGTCGCCCAAATTTCATGCTATTTCAATTTACCTTCGACAAATCTCAATGTGGCCGAATAAAATGAGTTTATTCCACCTAGTCGGCCATGGCTCATCTCGAACCGAGCGACCGACAGGGAGTTCCAATTTCATAAGAAAAATGGTCTATACAGGATCACAGATACACAACGAGTTCATAGCTAGGACCTAGCAACAGTTACAACTCACATGTTACAGCTTGAAGGTACAAAAGTAATCAGTACTCTATAGACTTGAAGGATCAAAATGCAATCAACAGGGCATTTGTGTAGGGGAAGTCGGTCATCAAGCTCTCTTTGAAGCTGCTGAACATAACAATGGAGCTCTAGCCAGCGATTTTGTAGCTAGGGTTGGCTAAATTTTCAAGGCCAGCAACGACTTGCATTGATTCTATAACATCTCCAACTTTGAGATCTGCTAAGAGGTCCTCGTTCTGTGTGATGTAACCAAACACAGAATACCGGCCGTCCAATATGTTTGCATTGCTAGGAGTGAGTTCACTTTCTTTCAGCAGCCAGAAGATTTGGCTTGAAGCTGAGTTATCTTCAAACTCCTGCCATGGAGATAAAAGAATTGAGACTTTTAGGCTAATGTGAACCCATTCACTTTAATGAAAAAAGAGTCTCAGACTTCCTCACATCTCTGGCCATTGCCATCGTCCCAAATGCATTGAATGGAAGCTTCGTTTGGGCCTTGTATAGACCAAGCTCCTGGAGGCAATACAGAATTAGCCTATGATCATCTAGTAAAGAGCAGACTCTGCAAAAAAAGACTTAAATGATGGTATTAAGAACCATACTTCAAGAGTTGCACCGTAGAAAGGCTCTTTCTCTCCATCCGCCATGATTTCCAATGGAATGGTTCGAGTCTTCTCCGTGCTAGGATCAATGAATCCCTCAGCTGGACCTTCTGGATCGCCAGTTTGAACAACAAAGCCATCGGCTGGATCATTGCAGAATCTGTCAGCAAAGAATCTGAAACTGGAAGGAAGTGACAGTTTAGGTTTTTTTATGCATTACCTCTTTGAATCTGCATGCCATCATAGAAGTGCCTCTGGACCAAGTCCACGAAGTTTCCAGCGGTTACCGGAGCATTGTAGCCGTCGAGGACAATGCGGAAGACACAGTCCTCGAGATTGGGATTGTCTTTTACCTTGACCTTCATGTCCACAGTTGCTCTACCTTTCAAGAGAGGCATGGTTCTGTATTCTTCAGGGACTTCGTAAGGGAATCCATTCACCATGTCCTCTTCAACACTGCAGAAATCCAATGCCCCAGGAACATCTCAGCTGCAGTCATTGCACAAAGCATATCTATGAGTTCCTTCCTTAGGAGGAATCTATTAGGTCTTTTTTTCTCAGTTCTAATAATCTCACTCGTTTGCAACCTAGAAGCATAGGACAAATTGCTGATACCTTCTACCTTGATGCCTATGTTTTATGTTTGTTCATTGAGAAACAACTACCAAAAAACTCTCTTTTACAATATCCATGAACTAATTGACGAGCCAAGCCGTTCGAAGCAGCTCGGCGTTCGGCTTGAAAAACGTGATTCGGCTCGATTCTAAACGGGTAAAACTTTCTAGCTCGAGCTCACCTAAAAAGTAGCGAGCACAGTAAAGTTCAGTTTGGCTTCATAAACAACAATGATCAATGATTGAGACAAGAACTCTGACCTTCCGACATAATCAAGCAGCTCCCTTTGTTTCGGAGCAACAGCATCTCTGTTCCTGCTCTCCACAATCATCTGAAGCTCACTCAGTCCAGTTTCCAGCTTGTCAAGTAACTCTACTCCTCCGGGCCTCTTTGGCTCAGCCAAGCCAGCAAGAATCAAACTTTTTCCTTGCTGTAGAGCTCGAGATGCCTGCCTCACATTCTACATGAAAAGAAGATTAAAACAATCGATCAAAAAATGAAAAAGGAAGAAGAGATTGAAAGAGTTAGGCCAAAAGAACAAAACTTACTCTTTCAACGGAATCAAGAGCTTTGAGTCCAGCAATCTTGAGACTATCAGTAATATCCTCAAGTGGCTTCTGGACTTCCCTTATGGCTTTATTGTCTATCGGCAGTGCATACCTTAGCAAAGCTCCAGGGTCTTTGATCGGAGGTCCCGATATCAACACAGCATTCGCATTGGGAGGACCCAAATTCTCCAGCGATGGCATTCCGGTAACTAACCCGACTGCCAACGCAACCGAAATCGCACACTCCTTGAACGAAAACGACTTCTTCTCTGTTCTCCCCTGAAATCCAAATTTCTAAAAATCCATCAAATCAAACCCCTTTTCCGACAAACTGAAGTTTTCCAATTCTGACTTACCTGGGTTGGACGACTATTCAGTGAACAGGAGACTCGAGCTAGACGTTTAGGAATGGCAATGTGAGTTGTGGGCGATTTGGTGTTTAGACTGTAATGGGAGGAAGATGAAGTGGTGGAATAGTGCCAACGGATTGAAGCTCCTGCTGCTGCTGCTGCCGCCGCCATGGGAAGTGAGGTGGACTGGAAACAGAAACTGTCCAAAAAGGAAGAAATGGAGCTAAAGAAGGATCGGAAGGATGGAGCTAAAGGTTAGGACAAAAGTGGGAAGGGAGGAGATAAGGATTTTGGCCAGTAGGATCCATCGTCCTCACAGTTGGGATAAGGGGTAGATATTGTTATTTATGACCGCTAGTCGGCCGTCTGTTGATCCGCCGTTGCCGACTTTGTCGCCGCCGGCGGTTTCTTTATGGGCTGGGCTCCTAGCTACAAGTTAGATGGACTGGGCTCTTTTACAGAAACAGTTCCTGGGCTTTTTTACGGCCGGCATCCAGAAAACCGAAATCTGTATAAATCAGTTGGTTAACGTCGGAGGGCTTGGAGCGTCAATTCAAACTCCAAGATGTAACGGAAACTCGGTGGCAATATCGACATTAACCACAGATCGGAGCATCGATTGGGAAGAAAATGCAATGAAATTGAAATAAAAGGGGCTAAACTATAAATATTGCCAGGCGGTCAAATCACGTGTGATATGACTCTCGCCGGCCTTGCTCTGCCATTTTCTACCGTCTTTCTTTCTTTCTTTAAACATTTCTTTCTCTCTCCCTTGACGACGTCTTCGTCTTTTTCTGACCCCTCACTGAACTCCTTCTCTCTTCCACCGTCCACCGCCATTACTCGCTCTCTCCCTCTCGGACTCTCCGCCGTAGCCTTTTTTCTCACAAGTTTCTCTCTACTGCAGTAGTTGTCCTCCGTCCGTATACGCCGACAGAGTGGACCTGAGTGTACGTCTGCTCGATCACTGCCGCGTTCTCTCGCTCTGGTTCTTTGGTACTCTCACTCTCAACTTAATGTTGTGGAATTCAGTTCCGGATTGTTGTTCGTTTGTGAATTGCTAGCAAATGTGGAGTTTGAGTTTGTATTGAAGTAGCATCAGCGGTTGGCGTTTTTCCCCGTTGAGATCTTGCTGTTTGTGTGCTGCTTTGTTCCGTATTGTTGGTTCGTGAAGTCTGATTGGAGGAGATTCGGATCTCTGTTTCGCTAGGGATTCTTGTGCATTATGAATTAGTTCATTTTGGCTTAAAGCGATTTCTTAGTTCCACTTCGTCCTTATTTGGTTTCACTCTTTGTTAGTAAGTGTTGTTCGACTAGTTTTGCGGAGATTCAGATCCTAATGTGTTAAATCCATCACGAGGCTCAGTCAAGATCAGATAAACTGACAAAATCATCGTCTTCTGATTTCAGAGATGCGAGACTTGGTGTTCTGAACTTTTTTCTATGTGAACGGGGTAGTTGCAAGGATTGAAATACTTAGCGTAGCATTTCAATGATGTACAGATGTCAGTGTAGTCAACACATATAGTCCTAATAAGTAGATTTCCTGACTAAATGATTTGAACTGTCAAATTTCCTTTTGTTTTGTACTGCTACTTGGATGTCTGAATCATTGCTCAACTTGAAAGGAAGTATTGCATTGGCTTTGGAAGAAGTGAATTCATAGTCAGTGTCTCCATTTAGTGCTCTGGTATGGTTATTTGTGACACACCGGTTTAGAGTCATATTATTGGATCAGGTTTAGTTCAGTATGTTGTTGAGCTTTTGGAGCTTGTTTAGTCACTGATACATGATTTTTCTCTCTTTACAAGATTTTAGACTCATCGGTTATGTCAGAGGCGGGCTGCATGGATATCAAGATATTGCCTGAAAATGGCAGTAGTGGGTGCTCCAGTATAGGAGCCATCGACAAAAATTGCAATGGGAATGCTGTTAGTAATGTCGAAGAGCACCCCAAAAATACCATTTCCTCTAAGGTTTCGGCTGTTAATGGGACTTCGAGTGTCAATTCTGAATCAGAGACTGTAAGTTCAGAGGTTACGGAGGTGGAGTACATTGAATCTGAGAATTTGTCTGATGTGGAGGATGTTGATGTTTGCGTGAAGGTTAGTACAAGCTTTGTACATGGAGTTCTCGGCTTTTGTATATTGGTGCGTTCTTTCCGAAAACATGAAACATTTGTTTCCCCGTGTATCAGGATCTTTTTGTCGGACTTCAATCAAAAGATTGGGTTCTGGTTTGTGAATCACTTAACAATACACGCCGGTTATCAATTTTTCACAAGGAGAAATTGCTGGATATGCTGTAAGTGAAAATTATTTCGTTGGTCTTCTTATGTCAAGATTGTTGTTTCTAAATAGTATATACTATATGTTTGCTAACATGTTATCAACAGGGATGATGTGATTCCTCTGCTAGTCAAGTGCTTGAAGAATCCAAGGAGTGCTGTTTGCAAAACCACGATTATGACTTGCGGAGACATATTCATCACGTACAATGATCACATAGTCGATTCTCTGGATCCTTTGGTACTTGTTTTCACCGACTTCAGTCCTCAAATGTTTCCTGTTGTCCTTTTGCATTCTATTTTGGCTTTAAGCCTAAACTAATTTATGTATTCAATTGATGTGCAGCTGTTACAACTTCTCCTCAAGTCTTCACAAGATAAAAGATTTGTTTGCGAGGCAGCTGAAAAAGCACTGATGGCATTGACAACTTTAGTTTCTCCAACGCTGCTGCTGCCAAAGCTGCAGCCTCATCTCTACAGCAAAAACCCTCGAATTCGAGCCAAGGCATCTATCTTCTTCTGCAGGAGTGTTCCAAGATTGGTAAGAGATGATGCTCCCTTCATTTGGTCATTGATTCTTCACTGTCCGAAGGCTACGATATTTTGTAGTTGATATTTATACCTCCTGTTTCTTGATTCCGGGTTTTTTTAATAAAGGAATCCGGGTTGCATATGATAGGTTTTTTAGCCAATCTAATCTTGAGTTCTATCTTGCCGCATAAATGCCAAACTGGCTTTGTTGTTTCTTACGTTTCAATAACTTGCTTGGAACTTTGTTGCTGTCAAAGATGTTCTATTTTCTGGCTAACAAATATGAATTACTTAGTTGGGTTTGTATAAATGGTATCATTTTGTTGTAGGAGCTTCTTTAAGCCTGCTTCTCTGTTTCTAATCCTCGCAGTAAGTAAAAGTTTGGGCTATCATTTGCTTCCTTCCATTTTCTCATTGATCTACCATCCTTGTCAACAGGGTACCGAAGGAATTTCAGTGTACGGAATTGACAAGTTGGTCGAAATTGCTGCTCGTCAACTCAGTGACAAACTTCCAGAGTCAAGAGAAGCTGCTCGAATCCTGCTTACGGAGCTTAAAACTGCATACGAGAAGTCATTAGTACCTGAAGATCCGGAACCAATCTCTTGGGAGCAGTTCTGTTCTTCGAAATTTCCTCCAACAACCACACAAGCGGTGCTCCGTGTCACAGGTACTGGTCGAGGCAGTCTCGTCCAGAGTTCTTGACAGAAACCCGAAATTCGGAAAGAGCTTGGGAGGTATATGAATATGAGCCGTATATGTTTACTTTCTACTTTTGACCTTTGTTGATGTAAATACCACTGGGCGCTTTTTGGAACTGTGTTTCTGCACGTACCTAAGTAGAGAGGTGGAATTTATTCTTTGAGGATATGGGTTTTGGTGGTTGTTGCCTATCACTATATCAGTATTGGTTTGGTTGTCAGAGTCGGTTGTATTTTGTCCAAGATTCTACTGTCGATTTTTGAATCCAGATTTAGTTAAGTTGATGAGAAAATTGTTTTTCATTTTCGTACCAGTTTGGTTGGATTGCTTCTATTTTTGCTTGGGGTTTTGTTCATTTGCTGTTAACAGAAACAAGTTTGTAACTTGTCTTGTCTTATTGATGGGGCAAGAATGCCTTTAACAGTTCGTTTGGTCGAGTGATTTGGCCTTGGTAACTCGTCGGCATTCAACATAAATATGTAGCAATTCCCGTTGTGGTATTTTTTAAATTGGCTGCTGAAATATTATTAATATCGTCTACAAAAGTATCACACCACGGAGGGGGTGTCACCCTATGAAAGGTAGACACAAGATAATGATGAGAGCGGCGATCTAACTCGTGTGCAATCTCATTCATGTTTTTCATAATCTAGAATACCTTGTAAAGAGTGTTATCATGCCGCAAACGTTTGCAAGTTGCAATAGTAGTACCAAATTATGACCTATTTTTGTCGTATCTATATACAACCAACGATACGGATTGATTATCAATATAGAAGATGCATCGCTTGTATACCATGTCTCGAACCCACTCGATGGCCGTCAAGAGCGCCTCTCCTTCTTCCTCCTTCACTGGGACGCTACCCATCCTCCGTTGCAGCAGATACCGGAGAAGAACATCTTGTGAGTCACGAACAGCCAACTCCATCTCAAAGCACCCGGCTGCAATTTATAACTCAGTTTTGAGGTATTTCAAATACCTCCCTCCTCTAGGTGTTGGAATATTGTTGTTGTATTTTCATTATAAAAAATCACATTAAATAAATTATAGCTAAACAAAATAATTCCGATATCATAAGGTAGTAATTACTATATCTGCTCCTCTTTGCCTCTCCAAATCAACTTTCTTCTCGAGAAACCTACATCTACAGTCATAGTAATAAACAGTACAAACAACCCAATTCATCATTTCCCCAAACCAAGCCAATGCACCTTCTCCAACAAGCACTATATAATATCCAGATGATTCCAGGAAAAATCCATAGTTCCAGAAACCCACCTTCAGAACAACTCTCCAAACAAGGAAACCCAGCATCAGAAGAAACCCTCTGTTCCCACATCCTCTACTGATACATTCTCCTTCTGGCTTCTTCCCTGCGTATATCGTTAATGCTGGATGAGCTATGGCTATGGTGTTGATGACATTGAGAAAATGGCCTAATGTGGGGTATGAGGAGGATAAGAGGATGAATGTTGGGGAGAAGTGTTGGATGAAAGTGATTGTGTAGTCTGAAGCGAACCATGGATCGAATGCGAGCTCGGGATCTGCAGCTAAATCGGCTGCTCCGTGGAAGAGTTGTTGGAGGAGAAGTTGTTGCCAGAGGGAGAAGAGAAATGCAGGGAAGGAAGTTAGCAAGGAGAGGGAAATGAAGAGTGGGGTTTGGGATGTTAAGTTCCGAGATTCCTTGATTATGTCGAGGAATTCTAGCTTGTCTTTTGAAGTGATTTGGGTGTTCTCCATCGTTTCTCCTTTTTTTTTCCTTAAAATCTCTAATATTCTCCCATAATTAATTATAATCCAAATAATTTATTTGGTGAAATCTCTAACTTAAAAAATTTAGAGACCAAATCACACAAAATCTCATATTATTTTCACCTACACAAACAAGCTCTTAGAGATTTTAAATTTATATTGAAATCACTAATTTAAATCCCAATAATTACCTAAAATGTCACATCCAAATATTATACTTATTAAAATAACATAAATTTTATATTCTTTATCTATATAAATTCTCTAACTATTTGAATTTTTTCTTACAAATTAATCCGAATAAACAACTTATATTCTTGTTCTATTGATTCCTTCGTCTCTATTTGTGCCACAAAACTTAGGGGTAAAAAGAAAGTATATATTCTGATTTAAAAAACATATCCTTGCACTCAAATCATAACTATAATTGAGTTGGGAGAATATAAAAAAATGAAGAAAATTGGAAAATATAACACAATCGGAGAACAAAACGGACGAAACCGGCCGCCGACAAACAATAATGGCGGACGGAAACTCCAATGTGCTCACCTCACAAACATATGATTCCGAAATACTTAATTTTAACAATTATCACCGTTTAACCGTTTAACCAATCGTAACTTTACTAAGTTTAATGGTTATTGATTGTGTTGACTAGATATTTTAAATTTATGGTGATAATCGTTAACCGCTAAAAATGGGTAAAGCTTATGAGTTTTGTAGTAGCTTTCATCTTACAATCACCATAACCATCCCCAACCCGTTATATAACCATCATTTACTCGTTAAAATATGAGCCCAATAAATTCACTACCTAACCAAATATACATGAAACCAATCCAAAAACGGAACATAATCCATTTATTCATTCCTTTTTCGAAAATTTCACATTCCTCATCTTCGACTTTTTGACGATATCTCTCTGTCTTTTGTTTTCTTTAAAACTCAACCATTATTTTTTGATTGAAAATATCTCATTCATCCACTAGAGACGAATTAATATAAGTACATTATGGTTTAAATTTTGGATTTTTTATTTTTATCTTATATTTTCTTCTATAACGAATAATGTTTATAATCATTGAGAGTGATTATAATCGTTAACCATATATTTTTTCCATAATTTTGTCATCAAATTATAAATGATGATAGTTATGATTAATAATCATCACAAAAATAAATACATAATAAATATTATTATGACCAACCCTAAATCTCCAAATTACAAAACTCCGACCAAACCTAAAAACACCCCCAAATCGAATTATAAATTAAAAAGAAGGTCAAACAAAAGTCCAAATCCCAAATAAATGAAAGTCTAATCGAGTCATCATCCGACGTCATAATCCACCCAAAATTCCATTTCCTTTTTGTCACTTTCTTCACTCTCTGTTTTCTAGTTTTTGGGAGCAAAGTCGGATAACCACTTGTTATCTCTGTACACCACCAACTTCAACTTTAACCACACACCCACACTTGTACAACACCCCCACGCCCCGCTACTCCTCTTCACAAATCGCCATTATATTCTCCCTTCCACCAGAACCCCAACACCAAGAACACAACTGCTGTCTGCAGCTCCAATTTCAACACCCTCGACTATGGATTAATTTTCCTCTGTTCCATTCCCCCCAACCACAATGGACCTCGAAAGCATCGAACTTTCCCGTAACCCAATCAAGGTACGTTATACCTACTTTCTCCCCAATTCTTCATCTCCCCTTTTCTTCTAATTTCTGGTTGCTTCTGTACAGAGAGAGTCATGGAGGGCAGTTCTGACGCTAGCGTACCAGAGCTTGGGAGTGGTCTACGGAGATTTGAGCACTTCACCTTTGTACGTTTACAAGAGCACATTCGCGGAGGACATCAAGCATTCCGACACCAACGAGGAAATCTTCGGGGTGCTTTCTTTCGTTGTCTGGACGCTTACTTTAATCCCGCTTCTTAAATATGTGTTCATTGTTCTTAGAGCTGATGATAATGGGGAAGGTGGTACTTTTGCTCTGTATTCCCTGCTCTGCCGTCATGCTCGTGTCACTACTCTGCCCAATTGCCAGCTGGCGGATGAACAGTTGTCTGAGTATAATCGAGATGATGGCAGTAGGAATGGACGACGAATTGGGTCTGGATTGAAATCTGCTTTGGAGAAGAGTAGATTGTTGCAGAAAGGGTTGCTGGTTTTGGCTTTGATTGGGACTTCTATGGTCATTGGCGATGGAGTTCTTACACCTGCAATTTCTGGTAAAGACTCGGTCTTTTTTTACTGTGCTTCAGTTTCCTTTGGTATACACTGTTTGTTTGTTTGTTGTGATTGATTTCCAAATGTTTCCGTAATCAAATGCAGTGTTTCGGCATCGGTTTGTCCAAATACACAATATATTACCGTTCTGGTTTGTCACGTGGAAAAATTGGATGAAATTTCAAATATTTTTTTGAAGGTCAAAGTTAGATTCTCATGAATTTGTTTTGAAATGAACTTTTTCATTATCATCCAATTTTCCATCTATCAAATCAAACCCAGTATTTTCACACTTTAGACTAATTTTGGTTGTTAGATTAAATTTGGTTTAACAGTAGAGTAGAAAGTTAGATGAAACTCAAATGTTTAGAAAATATTTGCCATCTTCAAAATCACTTTATTAAGATCTATTCTTCTTATACCAACTAAAACATATTCAAACTTTTACCCATCAAACCAAACCTATCAAATTACCAAATATAAAGCTAAAAAATTTGAACCAAATACTAAAAATACACACGTTCTTTAACCATCTAAATTCTGATATACATGATTGTGGGTTGATGTGAAATAAAGGTGAGTATCGATGACTCAGAAAGCTTTGTGTTCTTTTCGTATTATTAAATATTCTATGCATTCTTATCCACTTTGTCTTGTAGTTTCTTCGGCTGTTTCTGGGATGGAGCTTTCAATGGCCAAAGAGCAGCACCAGTGTAAGTATATCCTTCAAAGTGATCCAAATGTTGGAGATTTGGTTTGTCCCTACTTTCAATCAAGTCCAACTCAGCGGTCGCATAATTCCTCCGGGTTGATTTTAAGAGCATGGAGTTAAGGAAGTTCCTTACAGTCTTTGGTTAAGAATCTTAAGGAAAAGATTGTTTTCCATTGGACCATTCTAGAAAAAAGGTCTGAAACGCCAAAAGTTTTGATCTTTGTCTGTCTGCAATTCTTTTTTTTTTTTGCGGGGAGATGAAAGTTAGGAGAAAAGTGAAAAAAGGGTCACTGATTTTGGATTAGCAGCATGCATCATTAGTTTATTACTGGTTAATGTGTGGTCCAGGATATTATCTTATGTACCAACCTAATCATCCCACGTCATTAATTAAGTGTTAAACTAGGCAACGTGTAGCCTAGAGAAATGTAAAAGTTGTGGTCTTTAGTGAGGTAAGCGGTCATTATCAAGTGGAGACATGAAAAGAAAAGATGGTGCTTATGACAATCGTGTCAAATTTGGTGTCATCTTACTGTTGAAGTCCTTTTGGAAAAGAATAGTTGCAGGTCTCCACTGGTGATCATACAGTTTCATAGCTGCATCGCTTTCATTTCACTGCTATAGTTAACTATGTAACTACCTACAATGGTGAATTGCAATAGGAACTTAAACATAATTGGTTGCTGAGTCCGTATTGTGGGTATCTGCAGATATCAAGCTGCCAGTTACTTGTGCAATACTTGTATCTTTGTTTGCCCTCCAGCACTTTGGAACTCACAAAGTCGGGTTCCTATTCGCACCTATTGTCATCGTGTGGCTGCTATGCATCAGTAGCATCGGCGTGTACAATATTTTCTACTGGAATCCACTTGTTTACCAAGCTCTCTCCCCATACTACATGTACAAGTTTTTGAAGAAAACGAAGAAGGGAGGGTGGATGTCATTAGGAGGAATTCTGCTCTGCATGACTGGTATGATATTACACACACAAGAGCACTTGGATTCATTTCGAGATAGTCGTCGTGTTCTACTTTCGTTACTCACCTTTTCCTTTTTTCTGACGAAAAATTTTCAGGCTCAGAAGCAATGTTTGCTGATTTGGGACACTTCTCTCAATTATCCATCCAGGTGGCTTAACCAACCCATAATGGATTAATGGTTACGTTTCTTATGCATTCTTTCCATATTCAAGATGGAATCTATGGTATTTATTTTTCCCATAATAGCAACTTGTATTCTGCAGATTGCTTTCACTTTCGTTGTTTACCCATCACTGATCCTTGCATACATGGGACAAGCTGCTTACCTTTCCAAGCATCACATTCTCGAAACTGATTACCGAATTGGGTTTTATGTATCTGTTCCAGGTAGGCTACTATAATGAGTAGTAATTTCTAGAATAAGCCTTTCTTAAATGATGTTTACTGCAAATAAGTTCCCTTTTATAAAAGATTGCTGCTTTGTGTTGCAGAGAAGTTAAGGTTTCCTGTGTTGGCAATAGCTATACTTGCAGCAGTTGTGGGAAGCCAAGCTGTGATCACTGGAACTTTCTCAATCATAAAACAGTGCTCGGCTTTGGGTTGCTTTCCCAAGGTCAAAATCGTTCACACTTCATCGAAAGTACATGGACAGATTTACATCCCCGAGATCAACTGGACGTTGATGCTCTTATGTTTGGCTGTTACAGTCGGTTTTAGGAACACAAAGCACATGGCTAATGCAGCCGGTACGTACGCAGACTCGAAATCCTCACGACTACGATCATTTCGCACATGTCTAATGTTGTTGTTTTCTCACTGCTCTATATCTGTTTTGCTGATCTCTCTTCTCACAGGTTTGGCAGTTATAACTGTAATGCTCGTGACGACGTGTCTAATGTCATTGGTTATAGTCTTGTGCTGGCGCAAGAACACCATTTTAGCTCTTTGCTTCATCTTCTTCTTCGGCTCCTTTGAACTTCTATACTTCTCAGCCTCCCTCATCAAGTTCCTTGATGGAGCTTGGGTTCCCATTGCCCTCTCACTCATCTTCCTGGCCATAATGTACATCTGGCACTATGGAACCTTGAAGAGGTATGAATCGGATGTTCAAAACAAGGTCTCGATCAACTGGCTCCTCAGCCTAGGTCCGACATTAGGCATAGTTCGGGTTCGAGGCATAGGGCTAATACACACAGAACTCGTCTCTGGCATCCCGGCCATGTTCTCTCACTTTGTCACCAACCTCCCTGCTTTCCACCAAGTCGTAGTCTTCTTATGCGTAAAATCGGTTCCCGTGCCTCATGTGGGACCCCAGGAACGATTCCTTGTGGGAAGAGTTGGACCGAAGGAATACCGCATCTACAGATGCATAGCACGGTATGGATACCACGACGTTCACAAGGATGACGTGGAGTTCGAGAGGGACCTTGTTTGTAGCATTGCAGAGTTCATCAGGTCCGAAAAGCAGAAGACAAGCTTAAGCTTAGATGACACGGAGGAATTCGAGGATTACGATGAGAGAATGGCTGTGATTGGTACGACATCATCGAACCTAGAAGGGATACAGTTGCATGTGGAAGAAGAAGAAAAAGAAGAAGATGAAGAAGAAGCAACATGTTCGAATGTGGTGGCAGTGAAGTCTCCGGAGAGGATGCCGAGAAGGAGGAGAGTGAGGTTTATTGTGCCGGAGACCGTTGGAATCGACAGAGAGGCACAAGAGGAGCTTGATGAGCTGATGGAAGCCAGGGAATCTGGGTTGGCGTTCATACTGGGGCATTCATACGTGAGGGCGAAGAGCGGTTCGAGTTTGATTAGGAAGTTCGTGATAAACTATGGGTATGATTGTTTGAGGAGGAATTCCAGGGGACCAAGTTATGGATTGTCCATTCCTTATGCATCTACATTAGAGGTGGGAATGGTGTATCATGTGTAGAAGCTTCTTCTTACTGCATTTCTTGGTGTACAATACATATAGACACCTTTGTATATGATAGGAGAGGAGAACATGGGATGGTGAATGGATCAAGTTTTGTAGTTGATAAAGAGTTGTAATAGTTCAAACAAAACTTGACTCTTGAGATTAGTTGTGTTGTGTACAGTCTAATTAATAATACAAAAATATGTTTAGCAAAGTCTCAAAGTATAATAGTATATTTTGGCTTAAAACTTGAAAGATATTTGGTGTGAGTACGTTGGATTATTCCGAACACGTCAACATTCTGTCTAAAACATAAACGGAGTAATAATTAAGGAAACATAATTATAATTTAGTGATATCCGGTATATTGTAATTAGTCTGATGGTCAATGTAAGTGTAACTGTAAACTAAAATTTAGTGATTATGGTGAGTATTTAACTCAAGCTTAGAGGACTTATTGAAAAAACAAGTTCATCCTTTCTCTTCTGGCTCCATTTCAATGATAAAAATTCTATCGTTTTAGGTATTCAAACATAAATCTGAATTGATCTAATCTACACTAGTATCTTACGCTATGTCGGATACATATAAATTTTATCAGATTAAAATCAAATTATCAAATTCAATCTTAATAAATTAAAAAAACATAAACGTTTATAATCAATTATCTAATTTAATGTTACAATAATATATTTTAATTTATTTAGTTTAGTATGGCAACACCAGATTATAGTAAAAGTTGATATATCACTTTTGATTTTTCATGCGCTTACTATTGCTAACATGATGTATCTTTATTGTTCATAAATGGATCTCGATGAGCTATAATTTTCGATAGGGCATTACTATCATTAAAAATATAAATAGTAAGTTTATGAAAATACTAAACCTTTAGTTGATATATATCCAGTATCATAATATTAAGCGTTCAATTATTTAGCACTTATACCCGATAAGCATATATGTAACACTTAGACCCGATAAGAATATATATATAACACTTAAACCCGAGAAGCATATATATGTATAAAAATAAAGGTGATTTGACATAGTTAATAGTAAATTCTCATTACTTTGTTATTCTTATGTCAATCTATACTTTTTAATTGTCTCACGTGTTTGACATAAAAAAAAGTTCGTCGAAACTATATCATAATTGTGTTTGATTTAATCTTTTTGAAAAACTAAATTTTTTACGCAAAAATGATTCAAATTGAAGTTCGTATGTAAAATAGATTAATTAAATAAAAAGTTAGGAGAATATTAATTAATATATAAATTAAGTAAATTAAAATAAGAGGGATATTAAAATAAAATTTGATTGGCTGGAATTCTAAAAATATGAGTTAAAAGTTTAAATGTCAATTACGCTGAGATAATAAAATCTGAAATTTGCAAATTAAATGGCAATATTCTTTTTAAAAAATCTTTTTAGATATTTTTCCACCTCCGCCGCCATCGCCGCTGTCGAGAAGACAACCACCAACCTCCGCCGGTCGCCAACAAGGTTTCAGTCTCTGCTGTCGGTTGTCAATACTTCGACAAAACTTCGATGAGGTTTTTGGTCAAATTGAATATTATAAGTTATAATCACCATTTTACGACTCAACAATAGTTATAACCATGTAACTAGTTATACATAGAAATTGGAAATAACAAGTTATTCATCATATAAATTAGTTACGATAACACGATTCCATTTTTTTCAAAATACCCATAATATCCTTCCATTTTTTACAAAATGCCCATAATATCCTTCCATTTTTTGTTTGAAAATCTCAAGTGTTTTAATCTAATCGAAGCACTCTCCCTCCGCGGCTATTTGGTTTGGGAAACCTTTCATTTCTTCATCGTGAAATTTTAGACGGAGAGAGTCGCTGTTTGGAACCGACTCGTGTCATCCCTGTCTCCGCGAAATCGGAATACAATGGCTATGATCACCAGAAACACCGCCTCTCGCCTCCCTCTCCTCCTCGCCAACCACCGTGCTGGCCTCGCAGCTGCTCTCCACACCACCGTCCCCTCACCATCCCCTGATAACGCAACCAAACCGACTTCCTACGCCCCGCCACCGCCTCCGGCTACCTCTTCCCCCGTTGGCCTCTCCAAGACGGCCGAGTTCGTGATCTCCAAGGTCGATGATGTCATCAACTATGTCCGCCGAGGATCCATCTGGCCAATGACTTTCGGGCTCGCTTGCTGCGCTGTCGAGATGATGCACACGGGTGCGGCTCGCTACGATCTGGATCGGTTTGGTGTCATTTTCAGGCCTAGCCCTCGCCAGTCTGATTGTATGATTGTCGCCGGTACCTTAACTAACAAGATGGCTCCTGCTCTCCGCAAGTAAGTCGATTCCCTGATTTCTAGGGTTCCGTTTCCTGAGCTGATATTGCGATGGTGATTAATTGATGATCTGCATTTTGGTTTTGAAGGATTTATGATACGGTGAAATTGTTCAATTCAATATGTTTGGTTTTACTTTAGGATGAGTTTTCTGTTGTGATGAATGAATGCACTTATAATGCTTGAATTGGATGGTCCATTTACTGGGGAGAGTGAAGAGAGATTGCATTGCTGGACTATTGATCAAAGTAATGTTCTTGTTGCTTTCAGACTCAACTTGGTTCAAAGCATTTACTTTATGGTTTGAGACTTGGAGGTTTCGATAATCTTGCTCGGTTGAACTTAGGCATAAGCACAAAGTAGAGATCACTAAGGCTGTGATGTGGAATGGCTCTATTTTTGTTTGAGTTTTCGTTTCATTAGTTACTACTGGAAGTTTAGAGTAGAGTATGGTGTTCATCAGGCTTTTTAAACTGCAAAGGAACTGTTAGCTGATTTACACTGTTATTACCAAAAGCCCAGTGGAGGGATCTCTCCTCCACTATGCTGCTAAAGTTGTGTTGCTATTTGTCAATAACTAATAGAATTTGGCTGTCTATGGTTTGATTGCGTAAAGCTGTTATCTTGCATCACCATTTCATATATGTAATGATATTTGTTTCCCCAGCAGCTTCCCTAGACTAGTTCTGGATCGGTAAGGTTATATCACCCCTGTAACATGCTTTATCATCATTAGGAGAAACGTTAGCAGTATCTTAGGATGAGAGGGTTTTGCGTGGCGTCAGCTGCAAGGTGGCTTATAGATTTAAGTACTCACTCTGAACCGAGTTGCTCCCTCTTGAGTGCCTGCATTAGTTGAATATCCAGACTTTGGTATATAAAGCCCAAAGGAGGGAGCTCCTATATGGTGTCACTGACTAATATTACTCGAAGCACTTTGCTGGTTTGTGGCGTGAATATGAGCTGACGATGTAATGTGTGTGTACACAGGGTGTACGACCAAATGCCGGAGCCGAGATGGGTAATCTCCATGGGGAGCTGTGCAAATGGTGGCGGTTACTATCACTACTCGTACTCTGTTGTACGCGGTTGCGACAGGATTGTCCCTGTCGACATATATGTTCCAGGGTGCCCTCCCACTGCCGAGGCACTACTCTATGGGATCCTCCAGCTGCAGAAAAAGATCAACAGACGCAAAGATCTCATGCATTGGTGGACAAAATAAGACTTCATTCTCAAAGACACTGCTCGGGGAAGGAGCTTTGGCAGCAGCAGCAGCATCAGCAGATACTATGCTCTAATAATACAGTTCTGTTACCCTTGTTGTCTGTTAATTAAGTAGGTGTGCGAAGATATAAAAGTCTTTTCCGGCGCCTGTTCATGTAATCTGGGAATGCCTCGAGTATCCAGTTCTCGTTCTTCAAAGCGCATCGACTTGTTTGCATATTTGATTTGTGAACTTGAAGTTTGAAAAGGAGGTTGTGGATTGTGATGGTTATTAAGTGGAGAAAATAAAGAGCTTGTAAAGACTTTGTTCACTTCTTGTGCTTCAATTGTGATTGGTAGATCTTGTTTATTCTGGTTTTTTCTGGGCGAAAGAGTTTTAATTACTGTCATGATTCAACCCTACAAAAAAAACTGGGAAGAATATGCAAATAATAATATGACTGCAGGTAAAAAGTGAATTAGGCTAAACTCTCAATTGCTAAAAGTAATTAACATCTTCAAAATCAGTCGTTAACTTTAGATTGCTTTAAGGTCGAATCATGAACAACCCTTCTGTCTCCTTCACTCTCTTTGACTCACTTGTTCATTCAGAAAAGGAAATTCCTGGGTTTTGGTTTTTAGTTTGCTAAACATCTCAAGTAAGCTGATTGATGAATCTCACATTCAACATTCGTTTCAATTTAGTTATGTTAGACTATGTTAATGGCTATTGCATTTGATTCTATTCTTGCAACGAAAAGGAAAAAGAACGTTCATATTGACTTTGGTAATGTTATAGATGGTAGACCTTTTCCTCTCTTTTTTGACTAAACTCTGCCTAAGGAAGTATCTCTGTGCATGGCTTGTCACTTGCGTTGGTGCTCTTGACACCACTATATTCCTTGATATGCTCCTCCAATCTCACTTCCCGTATTTACTCAATTTGATCAGAAACAACATGCATATATTTAATTTTTTCCTATTTAAATATACCTTTAAGTATGAGCAAGCCATAATAAGCCCTATCTGTAGTTTGATGACGATAATGATCATATGGAAAGTTTTTTCTTAATGATGAACTGAACACCGAGTTGTTATCTGACGTTCGTAATAGACATGATAGACATGAAATGTGTGTCGCCTTTTCATTTGAATTTGAATTATAGTGCATTTGCCCATATGTTGTTAATTTATTAATCAACTTATTTTGCAAACTATATCACTTCTCTTGCCTGCCTTTGCATGTATTTTAAATAAATTTAAACACGGGTTGTGCATCCTCCGCTCCCACAGCAACGGAGCACATGCCCCACAACCTAGTTTAAATTAGGGCTGCATACAAGCCGAGTCGAGTCGAACTTCTACTCGGCTCGTTAAATATTTTTCAATTCGAGCTCGGTTTGTTTAAATGTATTGGCGAGCTTACAATCGAGCTCGAGCTTGGCTCGTTTAAAAAATTCGAGATTGATTCGTTTAAATGTATTAACGAACTCGAGATTATAAGCTCATTAGCTTGAGCTCGGATGTACGTTAATCAGTAGAGTTCATTTGCTTACATCCAATATAAGAAACGAACATAAAACTTAATATATATTATCAATAAACTCTAGATCTTAATATATATCATACTTTATGATCTCGCAACAACTTCTAAATCCTATTTTAAATTATTATAAAGTTTAGTTTATATATTAGGGGTAATGGTTTATTAAGAAAATATATGTTTGGGTTACGATTTTTTGATAGAGTTTAAGTTACGATTTGAGATTTAGGAATTACGTATAGGATTTACGGTGTATATTATGTGTTTCACCCTCTATATATGTTTCAACAAACCTTAAGTCTTAACGTAAATCGTATGAAATTGAAAAACTGTACACTTCATAATTGCCACAGGTGTCTCTTTACACAAGTGATATAACATATAACTATATAAAAAATATGTTCAACTGATCAAGTAAGCGTGTTGAGCTAAACTTCGCAATCCTGGCCGCTAAATCGCTTAACTGATCGTAATCTGACCAAGTTTCACGGTTATTAACCGTGTTGACTAGGTATTTTGAGGTTAGTGTTATAACCGTTAACCGCTAAGAATGGATAAAGTTAGGTTATGAGTTTCATAGTAACCGGACCATCACCATAACCAAACTCATAACCATTATCGATCCGCAACTTAACCTATATTTACCCACATTACTGAATAGCTGAAACTCAATAACTTTTAGCATCCAACCCAATAACACTGGAGAAATCTAATGCCCACTAACATTTGGCGAAGTCCACTCATTAACCCATAATGCTACTATTGATTTTCGTAAATGCCTTTTCAAGGTTTGAATTGGACTTCAAAATTTTCATATTAATGGCTGGCTGTGTATGTATATTTTAAATAAATGGATGTATATGCATTTTTTTTTGTTTTATAATTTTTTTGGCATAACGGTAAATAATCGTTAGAAGCGATTATAACCGTAATCGGATGGGTATGGAGATTGAACTAAATCTGTCATCAAAATAGAAACAGATATGGTTATGGTTAATAATCGCCACAAAGGTGAATGGGTAATGGGTATACCATAATCATCCCCAAACCTCTCTGTTGTCAAGCTGATTGAGCCATATATAATAACTAGTGTAGTCATCTTTAACCATAAACAAACATGTTCGCGAACCTAGTGCGACCAGCCAACGATCCATACCGGCTCATTAACCATAAACGAACATGTTTAAACCTGGTTTGACGTGACACGAGCTGAGTCGGCTCGCGAATCATCTGAGCCGAATACCTTGCGGCTCATGCTCGATTCATCAAACTTTCAAACCGGCTCGCAAACTGATTTATTTTGAATCATTTCGAATTACAAACTAAAATTTACCAAACCGAACGCCGAACGAATCATGCGGCCCTAATCTACATTAAAGGACAGTATTCTTTACAAACATTTTTTAAATATTTCTGTGCTGGTGGCTGGCGAGGTTTCAGTCTCTGCTGGCCCTCGTCAACACTTCGACCGAACTTATAATCATCTATAAACTATTATACGACCTAACAACTAGTTATACCATGTAACTAAGTATACATAAAAAATGAAAATAACAAGTTATTCAGTTACGATAACGCAACCAAATAAATAACTAGTTCGTTGTGTAACATTGTAACTAGTTATTCCATTGTTTTTACAAAATACCCATAATATCCTTCGACTTTTTGTTTGAAAATCTCAAGTGTTTTAATCTAATCTCTCCCTCCTGTGGCTATTTGGCAAACCTTCATTTCTTCCTCCTCAAAATGTTTGGAACCGACTCGTGTCATCCCTGTCTCCGCGAAATCGGAATACAATGGCTATGATCACCAGAAACACCGCCTCTCGCCTCCCTCTCCTCCTCGCCAACCACCGTGCTGGCCTCGCAGCTGCTCTCCACACCACCGTCCCCTCGCCATCCCCTGATAACGCAACCAAACCGACTTCCTACGCCCCGCCACCGCCTCCGGCTACCTCTTCCCCCGTTGGCCTCTCCAAGACGGCCGAGTTCGTGATCTCCAAGGTCGATGATGTCATCAACTATGTCCGCCGAGGATCCATCTGGCCAATGACTTTCGGGCTCGCATGCTGCGCTGTCGAGATGATGCACACGGGTGCGGCACGCTACGATCTGGATCGGTTTGGTGTCATTTTCAGGCCCAGCCCTCGCCAGTCTGATTGTATGATTGTCGCCGGTACCTTAACTAACAAGATGGCTCCTGCTCTTCGCAAGTAAGTCGATTCCCTGATTTCTAGGGTTCCGTTTCCTGAGCTAAAATTACGATGAAGATTAATTGGTGATCTGCATTTTGGTTTTGAAAGATTTATGATACGGTGAAATTGTTCAATTCAATATGTTTTGTTATACTTTAGGATGAGTTTTCTGTTGTGATGAATGTACTTATAATGCTTGAGTTGGATGGTCCATTAACCGGGGAGATTGAAGAGAGATTGCATTGCTGGACTATTGGTCAAAGTAATGTTCTTGTTGCTTTCAGACTCAACTTGGTTCAAAGCATTTACTTTATGGTTTGGGACTTAGAAGTTTTGATAATCTTGCTCGGGTGACCTTAGGCATAAGCACAAAGTAGAGATGACTTAGGCTGTGATGTGGAATGGCTCTATTTTTGTGTGAGCTTTCGTTTCATTAGTTACTACTGGCAGTTTCATCAAATCAGATCCACCTTCAACTGTAGAGGAGAATATGGTGTTCATCAGGATTTTTAAGCTGGACTATGGCTGGTAGAAATTAGAGAAGAAGCAACAGAATGGCTGGAGCTTATAGGGATGCAGGATAGAGGATTGATGCAGAGAGGCAAAAACTTAGCACTGAGGTGTTAAGGTTTCCCTTCTGTTTTTCTGACAACATGCAGTGATTTCGTTTAGATACGTTTTTGGCACTGTAGGAAGCTAAGATTTTGAGTGGTATTTCCGATGTAGTTGGAGACTTCAGTTGTTGTGTGCGCGATACTGCTTCACAAGTGCGTGCAAAGGAACTGGCAGCTGATTTACGCTCTTGTTATAGAAAGCCAGTGGAGGGATCTCTCCTTAACTATGCTGCTTAAGTTATGTTGCTATTTGTCAAAAACTTATAGAATTTGGCTGTTTATCGTTGAATACGTAAAACTATTATCTTGCATCACTATTTCATATATCAAATGATATTTTTTTCCCAGCAGCCTCCCAAGACTAGTTCCAGATAGTTAAGGTTATATTCACATCTGAAAGGTTGAGTTCGTACTAGCTGTCAATGATAACGAATATTACTCGAAGTACTTTGCTAGTTTTTGGGCAGACTGTTATCCATTTCCATGAATATGAGCTGATGATGTAATGTGTGTACACAGGGTGTACGACCAAATGCCAGAGCCGAGATGGGTCATCTCCATGGGAAGCTGTGCAAATGGTGGCGGTTACTATCACTACTCGTACTCTGTTGTACGTGGTTGCGACAGGATTGTCCCCGTTGACATATACGTCCCAGGGTGCCCTCCCACTGCCGAGGCACTACTCTATGGGATCCTCCAGCTGCAGAAGAAGATCAACAGACGCAAAGATCTCATGCATTGGTGGACCAAATAAGACTATTCATTCTCAAAGACACTACCAGGGGGAAAGGAGCTTTGGCTGCAGCTGCAGCTGCATCAGATACTATTATGATGTAATAATACAGTGTCTGTAAAAATCTTTTCCGTTGCCTGTTCCCAGAATCTGGGAATGCCTTGAGTATCCAATCTCGTACTTAAAAGCGCATGGACTTGTTTGCAAATGTTTGTAGCTGTTTATTACTGATGTAAACTTGGAGCTTGAAAAGGAGGTTGTGATGGTTATTATGTTGAGAAAATAAAGAGCTTGTAAAGACTTTGTTCACGTCTTGTGCTTCAATTGTCATTGGTAGATATTTGTTCTTCTGGTTTTTTTTGGGCGAAAGAGTTTTAAATGCTGTCATGATTCAGCCTACAGTACACACTGGTAAGCATCTGCCAATAATTTCACTGCTGGTGAAAAGTGAATTAGGCTAAACTGTCAATTGATGATAGTGATAAGGGATAACATCTCAAGAAACAGTCTTCAACTTTAGATTGTTTTAAGGGACGAATCTCGAACAACCCTTTTGTCTCCTTCACTCTCTTTGACTCACTTGTTCATTCAGAAAAGGAAATTCCTGGGTTTTGATTTTCAGTTTGCTAATTATGATGTGGAGACAAAAAGGTCAGTTTCAGTTTCTTTTCCAAAAAGAAACAAAAGAGAGCGAGGGGAAACGTGGCAAACAAACATAAAGAACAAGCGGGGTCTGCAGCTAGCTCAGCAAACTACTTTTGGTTCTCTCCCCTTCTGTATAAACTGCAAAAAGCTCAAATCTTTGGCACATTTCGCCATCCATGTCAATCCTCTCCTTTATTTAACTTGAGCTGGTAGTAGAACCAACACCCCAGAAACAACAATGTGCAGACAATGGGTGGCTTCTGCTTTCATTTTCACTCTTCTCTTCAATGGGTTTTCTTCTGTTTCAGCTGCTACTCCTGCAAGTAAGCAACTTGTATAGTTTTTTTCCCAAATTTAGTTATCTTCTGATTGTTATCTACGCTATGCAGAAATTGTACTTGGGGTTGTCTCCAATGTGGCTTCTGCACTTGCAAAATGGCTATGGTCCCTCAACAACTCCAACCCCAACCCCAAAACAGGTTCAAGGCTGAAAGGGCTTATGGGTGGAGATGTCAATCCACCCGTTCCTGAGCGTTCTATGGTGAAATTTGAAGATGGCTACTCCGTGGAGACGGTGTTCGATGGAAGTGAGCTAGGGATCGAACCTTTCTCCGTCGTGGTTTCTCCAACCAGTGAGCTCATGGTTCTCGATTCGGAGAACAGTAACGTTTACAAGATCCTTACTCCACTCTCCAAATGTAAGTTATTTAGCCACCTTTTTTTTGAAAGTTCAGTTTCTCAGATTGGTTGTTACTGCTTTTTAAGAATGTGCTTAGCTTCAGGATTGGGAAATCAGATGGGGATACCTTCCCTTTCTGTCCTCTCAATTCGTTGGACAAACAAGATGACAAACTTGGAATCTGAGCAATGTCCCTGTTGATTTCGTTAAGTGCAAGTCATCAACTTTTTAAAAGTACATCGAGACTTTTTCTCAGTTTCGAGACTGAAATCGGTGTTTAATCCTTGATATTGGAAGCTTTTGTGTCTTACAAGATTAGTGTATATTATGTTTCTTTTCAAAACTAGAGGATTTCTAGTCAGTATGGATTTCAAAGCTCAAGATTCCTTTTCTACTATCTTTACTTCATACTGAATGAATTTAAGGGGTGGATGCAGATAGCAGGCCGAAGCTGGTTGCTGGATCACTTGAAGGAGATAGAGGACACATTGACGGGAAGTTAAGGGAATCGAGAATGAACCAACCGAAAGGTTTAGCTGTCGACGAAAGGGGGAACATATACATTGCTGACACCAAGAACATGGCAATAAGGAAGATCAGCGAGGGAGGTAAAAAATGATGATGGAATTGGCTGCTAAGCTTTTGTGTCTCATAAGATTAGGATATTGAATGCTATTTTTGTTCCAGGAGTGACAACTATTGCAGGGGGGAAATGGGGTCGAGGAGGTGGTCCGGTCGATGATGGGACGAGTGAAGACGCCAATCTCTCGAACGATTTCGATGTGCGTTATGTTGGAAGTAGCTGCTCGCTTTTGGTTGTAGATAGAGGGAACCGTGCAGTTAGAGAGATTCAACTCCATGATGAGGACTGCAACTATCAAGATGATAGTACTACTTCCCTTTTCGGTGTGTGAATGGTGTAATCATTTCTTTCAGTGCCCTGAACTTTTTTCCTTCAGATGCAAAGTATAACTGGTTTCTGTTGAAACTATTGTTGCTTACAGGAATAGCAATGCTTGTGCTTGCTGGGTTCTTTGGATATTTGTTGGCACTCTTCAAGTGGAAGGTCCAATCGTACTTTTCTCCTCGTGATGTAAGTAAGCCATTTTCTCCATATGGGTTTTGCTTCAGCTTTTTACACTCACTAATCACATGTGCAGACAATTATAATTAACATGTTACAGACGGTTATAACTAGTTACAGCATTATAACGAGTTACACACGATTATAACTAGTTACAGATGATTATAAATTTCTACTCACCTGTGGTAATCCGAGTTAATCGTCTGTTTTGTGTCTTCTAAAAATCTCAAGTTCTACTTTTGCTTATTTCGTGTCACCTTACTAGAGTTTGAACTGTTCTTTAACGTCAGCCAGGAACAAAGAACTTACCCAGTGCCACCATATCGAAGGCCTCCTCAGTCAGTGATACCACCACTAATCTCAAACGAAGACGAACATGGTAAACCAGAACAAGACATTTCATGTTCGAATTGGTAGACTCATGAACACCACTGCGGGTGTTGTAATGTTCTATTGATTATGTTCAGGGTCCGGAACGGAACAGCCCCTTCACTGTCAATTCCAGGAGAAATACCAGCAGCAAGAACACAACAACCATTTGAAATCATGGCCAACGCAGGATGTGATTCTTGATCAAGATGTTCCACCACCAGTTGATTCCAGATACTCTACACCAGAGAAAACATATCCACTAGTGACCAAGGAGTTGCCAAAGAATGAGTGTGTTAAGTCAAACGAGCATCACTATAGAGGCAGGGAGCAGCACCATAGGAAATATGTTCCGAGTTCGAAGATGCACTATGATGAGGGTTGCTGTGAGACGAATGGGATTGTGTTCGGAGCAGTCCACGAACAGGATGGCCGTCGAGAAGCAGTGATGATAAAGGCTGTTGACTACGCGGATAGAAGGTATAATCAGCGTAATATTCGACCTCGGTATAACTATGTTGGCTATTCTCACCATGCTTACTTGCCATGAGTTGGTATCTGAAAGACTGAAAACATATTGTAGGAAGGCAAGAGGCTTTTGAAGGTGGGTTCACATGCATTTCCCCATTTGTGCACCCCCTTGCCTTTTGTACTGCATTTGCCATTGTAGGGCAGCTGTATTTGAGTTTTTATTTTTCCCCATTGAAATGGAAAATGCGTACGTTGTTTTATAGTTGATGAGACATGGCTGGAGCCTGGACATCTTATCGTAGCACTTTAGTGTCAGAAGAAATACAGTATGTTTTATAATTAACTGTGGTGCCTTGTAAACAACAAGCTGGAATAGCTCAGTTGGTTAGAGCGTGTGGCTGTTAACCACAAGGTCGGAGGTTCGAACCCTCCTTCTAGCGTTTTTCCGTTCCTTTTAATTTTTTCCCATTGTCAGCTTCTGAAATTATGAGTTGCAGAAGCCCAATCGGAATCGGAGGAATCGCCGATATCCATCGTGACTGTGAAGTATGAGTTGAAGACACAGAAGATAGCTAGGATTGATTACTGGAAGGAACCGAGAGTGACAAGATGAAGGATCGAATAAGGATTTGAGAATCACATAGAAATCATTCATAACATCCAAAACAGAGGAGTTAACAATACAAACATGGCCTTAAAACACAAACCACGATCCAAACGACCTCCGGTGAACCTCAACCGCAACCAGCATGGAATTTGCGAACGCTGAAAACTTTAGTCTGGGGCTTGACAAGCTCGAACAAACACACGTCTCCATTTACCAACCTATGGTCCTTGCAGAACGATATCCACCCGCATATATACTTCTTCCCCCCATATTGTTTCCCCTTCCTCTCGAACAGATTAACCTCCCTCTCGTCCACCATAATCTCCTCCACTCCATCGAACACATGCATCGTCATCTTCCGTAAATCTTCCCTCATGTAGCCATCAGCTGTGATCCTTATCGGCAAGTTCTGCAATACGGAAAAAAAAAAAAAAAATTAGCACCGAAAAAATTAGAGAAACAGAGAGACTGATCATCATCTCACCATGTTTCCTGAGTTTGCTTGGGATGTCGTGATGTCGACCAGAAACGAAGGGTTCTTGGGATTGCTAATATCAAAGGCTCTACTGATTGCTCTCTGGCTTGCTTCAGGGAGCTTCATCAGCCTGGAGTGGAACCCCTTAGTTTTGATTATAGTTGATTTCTCGAGTCGGCTCCATAACTCCTCTGCACACACACACACACACACAAAAAGGAGTCTCCTTTGAAATTTGTTCTCAAATCTTTTCTTAGTTCTTGAAATATTTTCGAAGTTACCTGCATTAGTGAAGGATGCTCCGGCGGCATTGGGAGGTCGTGAGCTTGATGCATTGCCGCCGTTGTTCTTGGCGGGGACAACTTGCTTTCCTCTGTTTCTGCCCCTGAAATCAGGGCTGCAGAAGTCCGGATCGGAGTCGGAGGAATCTGAGTCGGAATCATCGATATCAAGGTGCGGAAAATGCTGCCGAGGTTGTTCCTGTTTCTGTTTCTTCTGTGAGCTTGATGCATTGCCGCCATTTTTCCCGGCGGCAGCGGCAACAGCTCCTTTTCCTCTGTTTCCGTGCCTGAAACAAGGCTCGTCGAAGTCGAAATCGGAATCGGAATCCGAATCTGAATCGGAATCAGGGGAGGAGGAGATTGGGTAGACGATCTCGCAGGCGGTGAAGTCGAAAACCAAGGCCTGAAACCTGGACGAGCCTCCGAACTCGAATGTGAGAAGATAACCAGCATCAATGGAGTAGTACTCAAGGAAACGACAGAATCCAGCTTTGAGCCAGATTCTCTCTTTACGGCAGCCAATTTGCTTTGCCAGCCCGATCTTCCAAACTTTCCCGTCCGGTACTTTCAGCATCACCTCGTCGGAGAGGAGGTGGCCGTACTCCTTCACAAACTCCTCCGAAATCCTCTGCATAAAAAAAAACAAAAATCAGAGCATTAAAAACCAAAGAGAAAAAATAAACCAACTTTGAGAAAAAATAAGATTTACCAATCTGCCTTGCTTGAGGTCTTCAGGGTAGATAATCTGCCAGAAATGCTTGGATAGATCGTTCACAGCCATTGTTGTGTTTCGTTGGGAAGTTTCTCCTGGGGAAGGAGCTTGTGAAAAAGTTTGATGCTTTCCTCTGTTTCTCGACTTCTTCAACTAGTAGCAACTCAATCTGATGCGAGTATTGACTATATATGGCCTTTTGGGAGTTTCTTTCTTTCAGCTTCAAGAGTTGAAAAGGGTGATTCTGTAATTTTTCAGATGCCAGATAAGGGGGTTGTTTGCAGGGATCAAAGCTCTGCTGCAGCAGGCTTCAAAACGATGATAGTTCGGTTTTCCAGCTTTCTTAAGAGAACAAAAGGAGAGGTGAAATCAAGTTGCTTTATGGGATATCTTGGTCACAGGTAGCAGAGGAAGGCTATTTACTCTGGAGTGACTGGTGGTCGTTCAAGCATTGATGCTTTGTCTGTTGGTTCTTGGTGGGGAAAAAATGGTGGTCAAAGAAAATTTCAGCAGTCAAAACCACAGCTATGGTGCAGAATGCTGATATACAGCAGAAGAACAATGGGACTTATCGTGGTATTTGGCCGACACTACTATTTTGTTGATCGAAAAGTAAACTGTCGATAAGATCGCGATAAACATTCGAAAAGTGTACTAGTTTTGACAGTCGATGTATAACGACATACTTGTTATTACGAGTTCGGTACACTAATAAGTAACTGGTAATAACCGTTATAAGATCTGCGATAAATAACCGAAAAATGCAGTGGTTTGTGACAATCGAGAAGTAATGATAGACTTTATTACAAGTTCGAAACACTAATAAGTAGCTAACCACGACCAACTGTTGAGATGTGTCTATTTTCCAAAATGTAACCACGAGAACAATACGTTGTACTATCAAACGTCAACTGCGCCGGAACTGCATTTGTTCGAGGAATTTTTTGGTTTTGTGATGGATTGCCCATTTGCTTTTGTTCGGTTTTTGATTCGTAAGTTAAAAAATAGTCGATTATTGTCAGAAACCTGGCTCAAATCGAGTTTTACCCCTCCTTACATGTCGATAGTAATCTATTTTCACTCGATTTGTTTACGACGTATATTAAAACCAATATTATCGAGATACTTGAGATATGATTTCTCCATTCATTCAGTAGCCTCCCGCCATTTCTCGTTATTTTATTTTCCAACTAAATCTGCTCCGTTATACCAAATTACCCATAAAATTGTAGCCATGGTGCTACTAGTTTTACTAACTGCAATTGTTAACAGTTATCAAATAAACTTGAACGCCATAGCCGAGCCATTCATAAAGCAGCCAGAAAGTTGGTCGTTTTCGTTGTTATCCCTAACCGCCGCCGGAAGAAACCAAATCGTCTGTCCCTGTCAAGTCATCGTTAACCATTATCCAAACTCTCAGATGAAAAGATGCCAGATAGGAAGAACCAGAAAAAAAAACCCTGCAACAATTACATCTCCAGCCGCCATTAATAGAGAGCTCCCCCACAAAATTCATAACTGGAAGAGAAAAAAAAGCAACAAAATTTGAAAATTCCGTTACCTTTCATTTCCTATAACTCCAATTCCCCTCCTTTCTCCATCTCTGTCCAAACAAATCTAGAGAGAGAACGGAACGGAGGAAGACAGAGGGAGAGAAAAAAAAACAGAGCCTCTCTCTTCCTCTTCCTCCTCCAATTCCTCTCTCTCTAACCGCTCTTCTCTTCCTCTAGAAAATCAGCCATGTCCCAACCTCCACGCGCCGTCCCTTTCTACGACGACGACGACATTCACGATCCCGCCTTCGCCAGGCGCGGCTGCTGCTGCTTCTTCTTCCCCAACCTCCTGGGCAAGAAACACCCAAGAGGAGGAGGGGCGGCGGGGTCATCCGCCGCGTTCTGGCAGCGGATCAGGCCTAGAACCCCCGATCAGTCACTGCCGTGGTGGCGGAGGGGGTGGAAGAAGGTCAGCGGTCTGTCGGAGGTCGGGGATGGTCCGAGGTGGAAGAGGCTGATTCGGAGGTTTAATATCAGGAGGAAGAGGAGAGGATATGGGAAATTCCACTACGACGCTACCAGCTACGCTCTCAATTTCGACGATGGCCGCTTGGACGGCCGCGATTCCTACTACCACGATGAGGATCTCCACGGCAGGGGATTCTCCGACCACTATTCTCTCCCGCCGTCGGCGAAATGTTCCATGGATTTCGATCATGATATAAATTTCAGCTCGTGATGTTGGGAGGGCAGCTGGGCAAGCTTGGGCCCAATTTGTTTTGGGCCTGTATGGGGATTGGGCTGGGCTTCAAAGGCTTGAGACAAGAGAAGAGGGGCAAAAGATTTGGTTCAGGATGCTGTGTATGTATTCTTCTTTCCCTATTGTTCATTTATTATTCAATCTCAAACGTTTGTAAGAAATTACATTTTTAATTTAATCCCAGAATGTTTGTTTCCTTTGTATATTCTTCTTTTACAGTTTTTGTTTTATTTTTCACTATGTTGTGTTTAATACTTTTGATTCTGAGGTTTACAAAGTTGTTTTTTTTACTAGACAAATTTGTTTTTTATTTGGTGATGCTTGTGAAATTACTTAAACAGTATAAAGATTAGAAGAAAAATGTGTGTTGATATACTTGTTTTGAAAACCATAATGTTTCATCCAGCGAGATTGATGGCATAATGCATGGTTTGGTTTGATTGAGAGAGTCTAAATGATTGTTGAGTTGTTGATCCAAGGTGCTTTGAAGTTTTTATTGGCGGTTTAACATAAGGCGTGCGGGAGGAGTTAATAAATGGTTGTGTAAGAGGGGGTTAAGGTATATAAGAGAGAGTGTGAGAGATAGAGAAAATATCGGAGGATGCTCGTATGGGCCCTAAGGCGAATTAGGTTAGCAGAGCGTTCAGACCTTAGGCGTATACTATGAATAATAAATAGTGTATGTCTTTAACGAGGGAGTCCCTTATATATAGTCTCTTGGGATTCAGGTTGGATCGCCACATGTTTTCGGTTGATTGGTGATCCTATTGAGATTAGATCTTGGTCCTTGATGCTGAAGACCTGAGATTGCCTATAAAGTTTGAACTTGAACTTGGGCGCCCTATGATTGGCAATTGCACTTTTGTTGAATTTGGATTTCTCTGTACAACATATACTGGTTGCTTGATGTTTTGAGCCTTGTCTAAATTGATAATGGATTAACATTTCAACGTATGGTGCAGATTATTCGAAATTCATAGAATGGTTCTGTTGAGTTTTAATTCGTATCAAATTTTTAGTTAAAAAATATATCCTTATTTTCCATTTTCCCTAATCAATGTGATTAAAGTAATGGTTTGTGACCCTTATAGTCTAAGCATGGCTAATGAGTACATACTTTTATGATTGTTTGTTACTCTACCTTAAACGTATTCTAAACTATACTTTGATAATTAGATAACAAGACTTCAACTTGACTTAACTTCAAGGGTGCTGCCTTTTGATCTCAACCTAATATTCTCTTGTTATAGGCGCCACTTTGATTGGCTTGACATCCATTGTGGCCATCAATTATTGTGTTTGTAACAAGATGGTCATCCGTTTTTTAAAAGTAGCCTATACACGACAAATCTATTTCATGTTTTTAAAAATAACTAACCTATTTCAATTATAACAACATGAGCATTGCATCAATTTTCATTCCAATCTTTTTGTTAAGTCGACGTGTTATTATGAAAACTGATCATTTCTGTTCACATTGTCCCATGCTCTATCATAGACTCAACCCATTTAGTCAATCCAACTTAACCCCATTCATAGTCTAGCTCAGTCAAACTGATTGAAACAAGTTGGGTCATAGAATGGTTGTCGTCACAAGGGGTGATGTGTACTTATATGGTGTGTTGACATGGTGATCCATCAAACATAGTTTTCGAATGAATAGTTGATAGAATAACCATAGTGTTACAATCAATGGCGGATCCAATATCAAAATATAAACTGAGGCGAATTTGAATTGATTTTTGTGTATGATTATTGAGTAACCACTTTGATTATTAAATAATCATACACAATGGTCATTAAACCCACTCAGTGGTTATTAAGCCCACTTGAACCTAAATACTAAATAGGGTTTGACAAAGTTGAAGCAATTGTAGCTTAAAGCCACTCAGATAGTGTGAACATGAATGCCCCTATGTTAGGAAGCATCAACTTGTTTAATTAAGGCATTGGTTGATGTTTAATTAAGCAAGGGTTAAGGAGGTAGGGATTGAAATAATTTCAACAAACCCACATGGGGATGAGCAAACAATAGCCCCACAATAATGGCAATACAGCCAAAAAGATTTGAATTAAAGGCCCCTGATTGTACTGATTGATTGAGTGATCTCTCCTCAAAACAAACAATAAATTTCTGTCAATGAACTTGTTTGCTAGCTTTGACAAAAGAAAAGAAGTCTGCTTTTGATCCATTCATTGATGCCACAACTGCCTCCCCCCCACCCCCCACCACACTCACACAAAACAAAAACAGGTCACCTGTTCTCAAGACTTGAGAGTACACTTCTTTTTCAAAAACAACAAGGAGGGTTCCTCCATCTAACTCACAAGGAATTCTGCAGAAGAAACAAAAGTTCATAGCAAAGCTCAAAAGATGATGACACGTGTGCTTGGCAGAAGTTAACCAGCATATGATTTTCATGCAGAGTGGTCAGTCAATCTAAAATGTTCCAGATACTGAGGCTTGGTGAAAGAAAGACTCATCATTGTTATGTCAAGCTCTGCGATGGTTAAAGCTCAAAACTTCACCAGTGAAAATTGAAATGATGCAGATAACTCTCTGAAACTAGACCAAGTGATTCAGAATTGGATAAACTTCATAGTTTCAAACAAGCTTAAAAGGATAAGAAAAGGCAATGGAGTACATACTTTTGCTTATACAACAGAGGACAACATGATCCAGAATGAATCTTCATAACAGGATCATCAGACAGAAAAAAAGAAGAAGAAACATATCTCATCTACTGCAGGGCTCCTAAATTTATGTTAGTTAATCAGCATGATCTATGAATATTCATCACAATCACTTAAAAGACCTGAACAACACAAGCATTGTGGCTGACAGAACAATATATGCCACAACCAATCATCACAACATTTTACTTATCACCCCGTTCCCAGAAAACTATTCAGTATGAGAAATGCAAGGTCAAACTTTGATAAATTGGATCAACGGGCAACGACCTCAAAAAATATACCTCGCAGTTCATTTCTCTTGCGCTTTGTTCATCCATGGCAAATCCGCGCTAAGTGAAGATGGCATACCCATATTAACATCTGAAGACTTACCCTTCTTGGACCAAAGCCAAATCTTGGAGACAGAGTAGCTCTCACCTTTAGAAACCTTCTTACCTTCAGAGTCCTTGTCAATTGAGGACTTCTCACCATCTTCTCTCTCAATAGCGAGCTTTATTTCACGGCCGCCTTGCCTGTCATTGCTCAAAGGAACCCTGAGATCCGACTTGGCTAGCACATATTGATACGAACCCATCGAGAAACATCTCCGGGCATCTAAATTACTGCTACTAGTTTCTCCACCTGCCTCACCACCACCACCATCTAATCTCCTGAATTTGCCAAGCCGAACAGGCACCACTCCCTTTTTCACAACAACTTCCTCAATCTCCACAGTTTTCTGTGAAGAAGGGACCTTGTTCTCCACATTACTCCCCGGACAACATTCCTCATCCTCTCCAAAATCGTCATAATCAAACATGGGGTTTCCAAACCCGGGATTGAATAGAGTTGCCCTGCACAGCGGGCAAGTAGAGTTCGACAGCAGCCATGTGTCAATACAAGAGATATGGAAAGCATGACTGCAAATAGGAAGCAATCTCAGCTTATCCTTCTCCGAGAACTCACACAAACAAACAGCACAATCAAAAGGCTCCTTCAGGCCTCCTACAATCTCCTTGTACTGGAAAACAGGCAGCGCATCTATAAAGGCTTGATCCAGACCAGAATCATGGAGGTTAAAAAGCTGATGGAGCTGTCTTTGAAGAGCATCCGAGCTTGACAATTCCAGGTTGTCCCTATTCGAGTGATTAGAACCACCACCGGAGGAAGACGGGTGCTTTACTAGGAATCTAACAAGCAAGTGAAGCAAGCCGGATACGAAAAATAGTACAGCGAGAATTACTATGATGAACAGTACAGCAGGGCTGATTCTAGCTCCAGAAGATGACGGAGACGAAGTGGAAGTAGATGGAATTGCTGAATCTTTATGGAAAGCATCTGTATATGGATAAATGGAAGGAGGGGGAGGTGTGTATGTCAAATACCCATCTTTTTGCTGGATTTGATAATGAATCCAAGCCATCTTCAAATGGGTATGCTCCATCAAACCATCTATTCTTCTCTGACATCAAGCAGATCACATAGAACCGCCATAGATTGTTCTTTCCCCACAAAAGAAGCAACCTTTCCTCTCCCCCTTAATACCAAGCCAAACCCAGAAAAAGCGAAAGAAGACAAAGCTTTTACCTAACTTTTCTGGGTTCTTCCTCTCTGGGACACTTCATCGAACAGGTAGCAAGTATAACCACCTCCGTCAAAATTTGAAAGCTCAAGAAGCTGATTTGTATACTGTAACCGACAAGTGCAGAATGAACTCAGTAAATCTGGCAGAGAGGAATATCAAAAAGGAAAAAGGTGAAAAGGGGGGCGAGGGTTCCTCAACCACAACCAGATTCAGGGAAGAGAACCCTAAAGATAGAAAAGTGAGGAGGGGATCTCAGGATGATGAACAGATTAATTTTCTGTTAATCTGGGGAAGTTCGGCGACCTTCCATTTCAGTAATCCGCCATTGGGTTGTGACGGAAAGAAGGAAATGGGGACAAACGAAGGTGGCAGAGTGTGGGGGGACTAGATTTTCAAAGGAAAGATGGAGAGTAAGCACCAGTTAGGAAAGTAAGTAAAAAGCATCCTTCAGAAGAAAACGTACGGTGAGGGATATTCACGCGCAGTGGAAGCGAGTGATTTGCTAGGTTGGTCAACCATCTAAAGACAAAAGTTTGTTGTGCTTCGATGTCCGGCTGTGTGGGCTTCCTCATGTGGGCCTCCGTTGTTTTCTTTTTGGTTTATTGGACCGAATATCAGTTTCCTTTATCATTAATTATGCTTAAAAAATATGTTTAAATGACAAACTCATAGCAAAGCAAAAGATTATTTGATTAATTTCTTTTTGGAACTAGGGGAAATATGTAAGTAGAGTGTAGAAACGATATTAAAAACTAAGAAAAGTTAATATTAATACATATAATATTGTTGTATGTGTTTTACTGACATGAATTTTTCGAATTCTTACTCGTATACTTACAGTTCAAAATTTACGGCTCAATGTATTCATACGAATTCTACAAAATTACTAACATTTAAATATCATTCATTTTTCATGAATTTATAATTCCTTTTTTATTCACCCCATCAACTTGTATTCGTGCTCAAAATTTGTACTACAAGCCACATCCGCAGGAGCATTACCCACACAACTTGTCATGAAACACAAACATAATCGTCTAGTCAAGATATGGACAACTTTGTTTCTATTCCTCCTGACAAAACCAAACACAGAATCCTAAATACGAAATCAACATCCTCTTAACGAATCCTCCCAATCAACGAACTCACGGGCTGAACGCGCCGTTGGATAGCTTCCGACAAAGCTCGCAGCCTCCGTTGGACATCGGGACCACTTGAAGCTTGAAACAAGGAACACAAATGTATGTGAAAACAAATACTGGCGGCGCTGGTTACTGCATGCATTGCTTGAGTGGTTCCCTCCTGGGCAGGGAATCGTAATTATCATACCGATGAATGTCTCTTATCCAACTGATCTATCGATGTGGTCAAACATACAGAGTCATCCCTCTCCTTCAGAGAAATTTGTCTGTAATAAAGACGACAAGAGACAATTATGAAGTTCACAAACAAAGAATTCAGAAAGGGAAGGAAGAGTAGGCAACCGGAAATTGGTGAAAGTTTTGGACCATCTAACTACAAAGCTAGTAGGGAAGTAATTTGAATGGGCCTGTGTCTTGACTTGAGCAAGTGCATAGGCATATCTCCTCCCAATCTACTTGTTTTGTCATTTGTTTCAAATCACCACTTGTTCGATGCAATATACTACTTGTGTTAGAACCAGAATGGTTAGAGATTCTGAACAAAATTTCAAATTTGAAATAAATGTTAAAGCATATTGTATAAAATATGGTACAAATTTTCAATTTTGATAATTTTACATAAATTTTTTTAACCTAAAACCAAAAAATGATGGTCGGTTGCCTGGGTTGACCTATTGTTGGTCCCGTCATTAGTGATGTACTTTTTTCTTACCACTCTCAGCAATAGTTGGATTATTATAATTTGAAATGCACTAAGTCATATATAGAAAATATCATATTCAATATCTAAAATAAAAAATAATTATACATTTTTTACAGTTATAAATCTTTGGACAGGGTGAATCGTGGCCTGGAAGAATCTCTCCAATATTTGTTACTGGCTACTTTATATGTATTTTACAAACATATTGTAGAGAGACTTCTATATTAATCTCGTCATATCCTTTGAATCTTCTAAAAATCTGATAAGATATCGTAGTTTAATCGTGTTATGCGTTAGTATTCTAGTAAATTCGAAGAAAAAAAACCTCTGCATCCTCCGGGGAAAAACCCTTCAATTCAATTTGCAATCACCAATCCCATTTGAAATGCTTGGTTTTATTTATTGATTCAAGAATTGCAACCAGTTTAGCCAAAGCCCTTGACTTGGTCAACCGAGTGACTCAGAAATGAACTAATATAAGCAATAACCAACAACTAGACTCCCAAACAAGCTTGGCCCACTAATCCTAACACCAAACTGTTGCAAAGGAGCTTTCGAATTTATAGTACACAGTTCGACCGACCATTCGTAACTCGAATTGTTAGGAGAGAGTTCAGATTGATTTTTATCTTGAATAACTAGTTGTTATCGACCTCTCTTCTTCATCTCGAATAGCATTAATCATGACCGCGGTCTGCTTGATGGTAGGCCGATCACCAGCACTCTGACTCGTACACTTGATAGCAACCTGAAGCACATTCACCATCCTTTCCTCACTCGCGCCTTCCGATATCAGATGCTTATCGAAAACCTCGACCGTCCATTCTTCTCGAACCACGGCCTGGACCCACGTCGGCAAGCTCATACCGCCGTTGTTCTGCACCGTCTTCCCAGTCAGCAGCTCGAGAAGTATGACTCCGAACCCGTAAACATCTGCTTTGAACGCTGCATCTGAAGCCAGGAGGGAGGATTTCTTCTTATTGATCTTGGGGTTCTTCACTTCACTGAAGCTGAAGCTGTTGTTGCCTTCTGAAGAAGAGGAGGAAGAGGATTCAGTAGCGTCGGCGGTGATATTGGTAGAAGGCATCAGACCGTACTCGCTGACGCAGGGTTCGAGGTTTTGGTTGAGGAGTATGTTGGAGGATTTCAGGTTTCCGTGGCTGATCGAATCGTCGTAAAGGTTCTTGTGCATGAAGGATAGAGCTTCGGCGATTGTTGCTGCGACGGTCAGCCTGCTTCCCCAGTCGAATGCTTGTCCCATCTTTGTTCCTGAAACACACAATAAAAGAAGATGAGATTTGATCACTTATGGTTATGATTATAGGGCTGTTTAGGCTAAATCGAGCCAATCCAAATGTCACTATGCTTAAATTTGGCTTGTTAGGCTATTTTGAGTTCGAGTTTAGCTCGTATTTCGCTCATTAATCTATATGTTAAATCCAATTTAATATGAATCTGAAGGTTATATACTGAAAAGCATAGACATATGTCAAGATAATAATAAAACAACCTATCTAAAATTTCCATGTTTTAAATTTTCGCATTATTTGAAATAGCTATACCTAAACAATTTACCATCGGCCATCTTTATTTTCATTAGCACGATCTCAAGTTACATAAGATGTATTGTTTATGATATTTGAGACACAGTATGTGTTGCATTATTGAATTTAATAACGAGCCATATACTTGAGCTTGTATTCGAGTTAGCTCATTTAAAATCGAGCCGAGTCAAGAACGCGTTTTTTTCGAACTACTCTCGAACGCTTAGCTTGTTAGTGAGCTTGAGCTAGAAAATTTTAACTCGTGCGAGCTCGAGCCTAACTCAAGAACTACCATTGATGAGCCAAACTTGATCTTAACTCGAACTTACCTCATTAAAACCCCTTATCAATTAAATTTGAGCTGAATTTGAATATTATACACTAAGAAAACATCGACGAATTAAGCGAAAAAAAATAAAAAAACAACTTAATCGAAATTTTTAAGTTTCTACTTTTCTGATTCAAAAAAGTTACACCTAAACAATGTATTACTTGCATTTTCATTAGCCCATTGATAAGTTATATAAGATGTATTATATATAGTCTTCAAGGCAAAATACATGTATGTTACATTATTGAGTCAATTAATGAGCTATCTACTCGAATTAGTATTCAAGTTGACTCTCGGGCTATCAAATCAAATATACTCTTACTCATTTAAAATCGTACCGAGTCAAATTGAACAATACTTTTACTTATTTAAAATCAAATCGAGTCAAAAACGAATTTTTTCGATCCAATCATGCAGCTCGGCTCATCAACAACACTAATTATGAACCGCGGTGAAGTTAGAATAAATCAAAGCTTATATACTTACCATGGAGATATCTGAAGAGACTTCCATTCTCCTGATACCCATAAACCAGGAGCTTCTCATGTCCAGAACAGTAAAACGCAAGCGTAGGCAACACGTTAGGATGGCTAACTTGATGAACTCTCTGCATCCTCTGCTTGAAATCGCCAGAAGAAATCGGCCAATCTTTAACCCTCTTCACAACCACAGTCATCCCACTGTTCAAATTCACCTTATACAGACTTCCATGCTTCCCTCTCCCCAGCAACTCCGCAGGAGCCTTCAACAACTCCTCGAAATCCAGCCCGCTCACCAAAGGGCTCGTCAGCACCACGAGCGAACTCGAAACTAACCCTCCACTTTCACCAGTCATCTCCGAGTACTCGGATCTGCTTTCTTTCACATGGCTTGAGCTTTCCTTGCTCAGGAAGCTATCGTCCACGGAAGCAACTCTGCTTTCAAAATCACCTTTCTTGTTCCGCATGCCACCACTGCGCTTTCTCTTGCACATCCAAAACATGAAAAAGCTGACTACCACTCCGAATCCGACGATTGTGTATCCGGAGTACATCAAGATCTGATCTCTCTCATCGCTTTTCGTCTTCTTTTCATCGACCTGATGATGATCGCTTTCGGAGCTGACGATGTTCGAGGACAGACATGGCTTTGGTAAAGGCGGGCCGCAAAGTTCAGGATTATCCTGAAAGCAGTTCTGAGAGAATTTCCTCTTCACGTCAGGAATCTGGCCGCTGAAGTTGTTGTGTGAGATGTCGAATTTTTCGAGCTTCGAGAAGTTGAACGAAGGTACTTGACCGGTGAAATGATTCCCCTGAGCAGTGAAAACCGTCAGCTCCGGAAGTCTGGTCAAATCCGGTAAGTTTCCGGAGAATACGTTGTGGGAGAGATCTAGTTTGTTGAGATTCTTCATCTCAACGATGGAGTCAGGAATTCGACCTGAAAAATTGTTCTTACCGATGAGCAAGTGAGTCAGGTTTGTACAGTTTGAAATCTCTTCCGGGATTTCGCCAGCAAGTTGATTCTTCTGCAGGTTGATGAGGTTCAGAGACGAAACCGAATTGCAGACGGAAGAAGGGTCGAACGAACCGGACAGATCGAGTCCTGAAACATCAATCCTGGTGATAGACTTGTTGGAGAAGTCGCAGGAGATTCCCAGCCAGGAATTCAGGCAAGGATCGGTCGATTCGACCCAACCAAAACTCACATCAGGTTTCCCTGTTGTGCTTCCGTTCAGCTTCGCCAGGAAGCCGATGAGCGAGTGTTTCACTCCATCCTCCACCACCGCGGAAATTCCATTTCCACAGTGGAGGAGGAGAAGAAAGGAAAGGAGGAGCTGCAGGTAGATCGGAAGTCGATTCATTTCTGCATATGCGGAGGAGGATGAAGAAGAAGTAAGAGTGCTGGCTCAATATAGCTTTGTTGAACAGATGCATCCATGGGAAAGAAAAGAAGGGAAGCAACAAGGAGGAGCCGGCTGCACAGTAGGGATGTCGTTTTCTGATGAGTGAATGTTGTGCCAAGAAAGCTACAACTTCCTTTTACTAGTTAGGTTCACCATCATTGACGTTGGGAAGAGTTTTAATCCGTTGATATAATAATACAGACAGTAAACAAACTGAAAGGAGCTGACTGGTTTTTTTTGGGAAAGAATAATGGAGATATGTCGATGCAGACAAAACAACGAACACATACGAACTGCGCTTCGCCGGCAGCATCAACTTATCAAGGGTTTGTTGACATTCCACGTGTCTTACCACCATCCTCTTCCGCGTCTTCAGAGTTCGGACTTCAATGATTAAGTCTTAACATTCTGGGTTGTGATGATTAGTTAGTTTATGAAACTAATGAGTTCATTTTGTTACTAATCCCATATTTAGTGACAGCTTCGTTACAAGCTTCAAGTTCAGTGACCTTTTTGTGCATTAATGTCTCAAGAGACGATATAACACATGTGATGGTTGGATACTTGAATTAGCGACTCAACTCTCAAGGGTAACAATTAGGCGTCTGTGGGAGGAAGCATTATACAAGCTTTTGCTTCTTGACTAACTAAGTCGTTTGCGAGCAGTTCGTTCGTGATCGTTTCAAACAAAAATCGATTTGATTCTAAATGATTAAACTCGAGCCAATTTTGGTTCGGCTCGACTGGCTCACGGCCTCAATGAGTTTTGCTCGCGGGCCAACTCATTTGAGACTCGATTAGCAATTTGACTATTGACTAACACTTGAGAGTTGGCTCGACTAATATTCATTAGTTAACTTAATTACTGTAGCTTACGTGTTGGTCTACGATTTTAATAGTTCGAATGTCCTTAGTCAATATCTTTTATATCATATTTTTTTAGACAAAACTATTCATTTTAGAATATTATAATTTTTTATAAGCTTATCTGTATTAAGCTCAAAATTTCTTATTGTACGTAGAGAGAGATCTTGGTAACACATCGCCCTATCTAATCCGTTTTGTAGTCATATAGCTCATCGACATCTTAAAGCTTCCCTTCTTCATCTCGTCACAGATCAATTGCGGCGACATAAACCAGAAGGGAAGGGTGATTGATAATAGGCAAATGAAGTTAAAATATATTTTTTAACACGCTAAAACAATATCGAGTAACATTGATTTTTAAATTCATTTGACCATTATTTACAGGGGTTACCATGATAAAAATTGATTTTTTAGTCATTTCCAACATGCATATCAAATATTAGCCGATTTGAAACTTTTGAAATTTTCATGTCAAAATAGCTCATTTCCATAGGTTAACCCCTTTGAAAATTGAGAAATTTTGAGATAAAATTTTTTTTTTTTTAAAAAGCTAATATTTGACATGTATGTTGGGAACGAATAAAAATTAAGGTTTTACCACGTTAAACTCTTCAAATAATAGGGAAATGAAGTTAAAATATATGTCTTAACTCGTTAAAATAATATAAAATAAAATTGATTTTAAAATTCATTCGACCATTATTTACAAGGGTAACTATGATGAAACTTGACTTTTTAGCCATTTCTAACATGCATGTCAAATATTATCCAATTTGAAACTTTTGAAATTTTCATGTCAAAATAGCTCATTTCCATAGGTTAACCCTTTTGGAAATCGACAAATTTTGAGGCGAAAATTGAAATTTTTAATGGGCTAATATTTGACGTGTCGTTTTGAACGTATAAATATTAAGGTTTCACCATGTTAAATCCTTCAAATAATAGGCAAATGAAGTTAAAATATATTTCTGAACACGCTAAACAATATCGAGTACAATAGATTTTTTAAATTATTTGACCATGATTTACATGGGTTACCATGTTGAAACTTGACATTTTAGCCATTTCCAACATCCATGTCAAATATTAGCCGATTGGAAATATTTTGAAATTTTTGTGTCAAAATGGCTCATTTCCATAGGTTAACCTCTTTGGAAATCGACAAATTTTGAGGTGAAAATTAAAATTATTTAAAAAGGTGTTATGAATATAATTACTATAGTGAATGCACCATTGTGTAACTCCTTATTCCATTCTTCAATGTATTTCATTGTATTTATTTTCCCACCTTTATGTGTAATAAATTAGAGAGTATAGGTTATCATCTATGAGCCTATAAATAGAGCTCTCATTTGTAGCATTCCATACACCTCAATAAGAAACTCTCTCCCTCTCCATATTTCTCTTGTTCTTGTCTTTCTTTGAGTTTAGTTTTATAATACGTTATCAGCACGAAGTTACGCCGTCGAGCAACTTCTTGTAATCATGAGCGAAGTGCATACAAACAATACATATGGCCAGTGAGTTCATGCTTATGCTCCTGATGCCCGTTTTTGCAATTTTATTATTGCGCACGAGTGCTCGATTCTCAAAAGTTTACAAAGATTGATATTTGATTGCTATTTACTCGATTCTCTTATTCTTCTACCTACTTTCTTTTTGTTTCAAAACTAGATTTAGTTTGCGATTTCAAATGTTATTACATTGATTTACTCGATTCCTTACATTTTAGCTTATTATATCATCACATCAATTTTTTTTTCTCCTATAATATAATTGGTTCTGCAAGTTGTTCCTGCTATTGACAATTCTCAGATTTATTATATCTGCTACGTGTTTTTTTTCTTTGAGTATATGTATATTGCCATATTTTAAATTAAGTATTTACCCATTTGAATATTACGTACTTTTTCTTTTATCTTATGTTTTGAATACATATACTAAGAAAAATTTGTGATTCTCATTTTCATTTCTTACTTTTCCATAACGCTATTGTTACTATTTAAAAATAGGTCATTAAGGTGGGCTATTAGCTAATTCATATGTTTACTTCTTCAATCTTCATTTTTGTTTGTTTTCTACTAATACCCCACCGAAGATACATAGTAACAAATTGTTTATATGAATATTCACCGAGTGACAATATTATTTATTTATTTTGTGTTCATATATGTCTATGACTTAATTCTAATATTTGATAGCTTATCTTTACTTGCTCAATTATTATTGATCACGCAAACGGTAATAGACATCTTATGCATATACATATGTATTTTTTTCCTTTGTTTTTATCGATTTTACTTAATATTAAAGCATATTTGTCAAAAGGAAACAGATCGGTGGTTATCTAATTATTATCATAACCATTATTTTTGTAACGTTGGTCATCACATTATTACATTACGTTTACATTAATATTTTTCAATCATCATCAACGATTTTCATTAAATATTTAAATGGCTAATGATCATGTCATTATTAATGGAATCGAAAGTTATGTTTACGGATTAAATAAATGTATTATATATGTTGTTAATTACAGTTTTAATAGTATATTCATGTCATTATTAATTCATTCATAATGTGATCTAATTTATTTATTTTGATAATTACGTCAATTTTTTTTTTAAATTTGAGTATGTGGTTTTTGATGTTTCGGGCAAGAATTACTCTTCATGGGCATTCGAGGCTAAAATCCATATATAATAGTATTGGTGAAACGAGACGATAATGCACGTCTTATCATGACAAAGCTAAAGCTTTGCTATTTACTCGCCATCATCCGAATGATAGGCCGAAAGATGAGTACCAAGAGACACAACATATCGAAAGAACAAAGCTATACATATATTTTATATGTCTCGAATATTGAAGGTCAAATGACAAAATATCAATCTTTTTAGTGATTGATTATACTCATAAAAGCTCGATATGATTGAATGTCCCACGAGACACATATCTTGAGAAACGGGTTATCTTATATTTCCAATGTTGATGGTCCAATGAGACAAAATATCGATCCATGAAGTGAGTGGATATAATCATATGTCCACAAAGTGATTAGACAATATATATTCCCACAAAGTCAATACACTATCGTGGAAGAGAAAGACCTAATCTTTCAAAGGTCATAGTCCATCCAAATTTATTGTGATGAGAAAATCTCATATGACACTATCATATTTCTCGAAGTGCATACACTTATATCATATTAATTTCCTATGAAAATGTCACAATACATGATTACTATTTCATATACGGAATTCAATGTGGATTTGATGGGCATATAGTACCAATGAAAGTATTTTTCAACCAATAGTTGAACAAAATCTCGAATAATTATATGATGAAATTCACACAACTTCTCGAGTTTGACGGGAAATTGGTCATCTCGTTGGTGATAGAGATGTGAAAAGATTAAGTTGATAATCATGTTGAAAAATTCTAGTGACATGAAAGGTGATACAACCATCAATTTTATTTTGATGATCATATCAAAATGATGTTAATTTAGCACTCAAAGTGATTGTGCAAAGACACATTTAATTTGTTACATTGTTCCCGAAAGCATAAGTGACAACATATTATCATTGTTCACATAAGGAACCGTTTTATTCGGATGGACATAACAATTGTGGTTATACGAGAATTATTGATCTATTAATTGGTGACATAGATGATTGAGAAATATATCTATTTATCATTTAAACTATGTACCAATTCTCATGACAAAAATGAGTATTTTATGATGAGAATCACCATAATTAATTGTGATATATATCACATCGATAGTGCACCAAGATATATGGTGTAGTACAACTTTTCTCTCAAGCTCTAGATCGAGCTATTATATTGTTCACGAAGGAACAAAATCCTTATTCCAATTTGTTTAGGATCAAGAGAGGAACAATAATATGGTCTATGGCTATATAATTATTGAATCAATAATATTATCCTCCAATTTGTTCACTCGTCCTGACAACTATTATTTGGCATAACCGGTGAGACCATCCCGGTTCAATCATGATGCGAATCGATAAGTACCTCTATGGTCAATTCGATGATTCCATAATCTAAAGTGTATGTTCTGTTGAAGATTGTTGTGCATGATGGTCTCAACTTGGGTATTCTAAAGAAATGATTCCTAAGGTTATAGGGATTTAAGTAGTCCTTGTGACTCCCCTACTTCCCCGGGAACACAAACGATTTTCTCGTTCGTCAACAAGGTTTCGTTTCTAGGAAAGCATTTTCACCTTTCCGTTACCCATTGTTGGGTAAATCTCCAACACAACATAATTCATTTTTGGATTGCTTTTCCTCAAATAGAGTTGATTGTTGGATAATCATCAACTAAAGTAAGATCATTTATCTTACACACAACAAAACAAGGGTGATATTTATGGATCCATACGCCCAACATGTGAGCCAATTATTTTAATTGATGTATCAACTAGAAGGTCACATGTGTATATGAAAGAAAACTAAAATTTGTGAGATTACTAGCTCAACCATTTTGGTTATGAGCATATTTTCATGATTATCCAATAACGAAAATGTGTCATTGAAAACCAATATATTATTGTGAACATGTCATTTACATGCACAACACAAATTCGCATTACGCCAAGAAATTATCATGAATTCCTCCATTATGTTTGGTTTTTGGGTCAAAACCTTATACTTCCCATCTATGGATATATGAATGTGATATACACATCTGAATTGCTCCACCACCATTTATTAGGATGGGTTCTCAATGAAGATTGAGAAATTATTTTGATTACGAGTTCATCGATGGTAAAGTATCACATCGTTGTCGGGAGTATTTTGATGACTCGTTTGGAGGTTTATATTTAAACTTCCCAACATTAGGGGGAGAAAACAAAAGTTGGCCAAGAGATTAGATGAATGATCATATTATTTTGATCCTTGCACTAAGCAATATGAGCTTGAAGTTCAAAAATATATAATTCATTATGCGGACACTTTACCGACCCAACGAGAGTAAAGTTTTCATGTGCCAACTCAAAATGCTCCAATAACAATAATGCCAATATTGGGCAATCGACATCACAAATGAGTCTAAAACCCGCAAAGGCGTGATAGACCACTCGGTTCCAAAGAAAAAATCCTCAAAAGTGGAATGGAGCTATATATCAAGATGGTCAAATTGAGGTTAAGATTATTTAAACAAAGCCACCAAGAGAAACAAATAATGTGCTCAAGAAGAGTATCGAATACACGAAAGATATGAATATATATCTCAATTATCTATATCTTGGATGGAAAATATTGGAACCCCAATGAAGTCAACATCGACGAAATATTTACGTATAGTGCAACGCTAAATATGATAGTTGAAAATGAGGATCATTAGCCAAAATGCATGCACAGATAGAAATGATTGGCTAAAAAAAATTTCAATTTGAGGCAAATTCAAATTCCCAAGAGAAATGAAAAGTTTTAAGACATCAAGTCTTTATACATTGAGATGTAAAGTATGAGTATGAGAAGTTATGAAACATCTCATTTTTGAAAGGTTTTGTACAACAAACCTATAACATTTTGATTATGAGAAAACATATTCTCATGTGGTGGATGCAACTACTTTTTATTATTCGATTAGTCTGGCAATATGTGAAGGGAAAGAGTTTGCCCCTAATGGATGTCCTTGCAACCTATATGTATGGTTTTCATAATTAGAATACACATGTGTATATGAAATTCCCTTGAGGATTTATTTTGCTATAAGCAAACAATTCAAGTTCACGTGAACAAGTTATATCTAATTGACGTCATATGGATTGAATAATTGAGAGAAGTGGTCCATTTAGCATATCATACATTTCTCTATGCATAAAACTATGATTTCTTTTTCATATTGAGTTGAATTTTGAATGATGAAAAATCATCTTTGTCATATTTTATGATTTTGAAATTCTTATAAAAATTTCTATACTTTATTTTATATTTAAAATGTATTTTTTTGTTTATAAGAGTTTAAGTGTCATCATCATCTTTTGTTATATAGATGACATACACTTTATTGAGACTCCTAAAGAGTTTCTCAAAGCAATCAAATATTGATTAGCTAGAGTTCGAGATGGAAGATGTGGAAGATTACCACTAACTTGCCAAGCGTGCATCTCTCTCGAACATGATTTTCGTATATCATCAATGATATACTAATTATATCCAACAAAAAGTTATATGGATATGACATGGCTATCAGTGCCTGGATGGTAGTCAGATCACTATGTGACTCTATGTCGAGTTTAATCGACCTTTATTAAGACACAAGATGTACTCGATTTTGAAGTAGTAATCTTGGTCATATTTGTGTTGGTTGACCATAAATTGGTCTCATGTGATAATTTTACCACTTAGTGGGCTGTGAAACCAACTTATAAAGCTACACCACCATTTCAAGATCTGATCCTATAAATCATGCATGATATTTATTTTGCATATATCCTTGAGTTGCAAGAAAATGTTGCAACGTGATGTGATGATTATGTACTCTTTTTCCTTCACTAGGTTTTTATCCCATAGGGTTTTCCTAGTAAGGTTTTAATGAGACATATTCTCATCTAATGGTCATCTAAGGTGAAGTGTCATGTGAATTATGGATGACCATCGATCATGTGATGCATACATTTTATGCACAAACTTCAATGAGTTGAAATATTTATCAACTAAGTGCACCTAAGTGATAACTTGGTTGATTTATTCACCAAAGATCTCTCTCGCATCAACTCGTTGGAAAGCAAATTTGGAATTGGTGAGTGAATGATCTCAACCGATATAATGATGAGTGAGAGTTGATATCCTCATCGGGGGAGTCAATATGAAGGATCTCAACCGATATCATCATCGGGGAGTCAATACGCAACAGTACTCTTTTCCCTTAACCATGGTTTTTCCCACTTTGGTTTTCCCGGTAAGGTTTTTAATGAGGCGATATCAAAAGCGTATTCGAAGAACGATGTATAACCAATGGTCATTCAAGGGGGAGTGTTATGAATATAATTACTATAGTGAATGCACCATTGTGTAACTCCTTATTCCATTCTTCAATGTATTTCATTGTATTTATTTTCCCACCTTTATGTGTAATAATATTAGAGAGTATAGGTTATGATCTATGAGCCTATAAATAGAGCTCTCATTTGTAGCATTCCATACACCTCAATAAGAAACTCTCTCCCTCTCCATATTTCTCTTGTTCTTGTCTTTCTTTGAGTTTAGTTTTATAATAAAAGGCTAATATTTGACCTGTTTGTTGGGAACGGCTAAAAATTCAGATTGCACCATGGTAAGCCCTTCAAATAATAGGCAAAAGAAGTTAAAATATGTTTCTTAACACGCTAAAACAATATCGAGTAAAATTGATTTTATAATTCATTCGATCATTATTTACAGGGTTACCATGATGAAACTTGACTTTTTAGCCATTTCTAACATACATGTCAAATATTAGTCAATTTGAAACTTTTAAAATTTTCATATCAAAATAGCTCATTTCAATAGGTTAACCCCTTTGGAAATCGACAAATTTTGAGGGGAAAATTGAAATTATTTTAAAGGGCTAATATTTGACGTGTTCGTTGGGAACGTATAAATATTAAGGTTTCACCATGTTAAACCCATCAAATAATAGGCAAATGAAGTTAAAATATATTTCTTAACACGCTAAACAATATCGAGTAAAATTAATTTTAAAATTATTTGACTATGATTTACAGGGCTTACCATGTTGAAACTTGACATTTTACCAATTTCCAACATACATGTCAAATATTAGCTGATTGGAAATATTTTAAAATTTTTGTGTCCAAATGGCTCATTTTCATAGGTTAACCCCTTTGAAAATTGACAAATTTTGAGGTGAAAATTAAAATTATTTAAAAAGGCTAATATTTGACTTGTTTGTTGGAACGGCTAAAAATTCAGATTTCACCATGGTAAGCCCTTCAAATAATAGGCAAATGAAGTTAAAATATATTTCTTAACACGCTAAAACAATATCGAGTAAAATTGATTTTAAAATTCATTCGACCATTATTTACAGGGGTTACCATGATGAAACTTGAATTTTTAGTCATTTCCAACATGTATGTCAAATATGACCTGATTTGAAACTTTTGAAATTTTCATGTCAAAATAGCTCATTTCTATAGGTTAACCCCTTTGGAAATCGACAAATTTTAAGGCGAAATTTGAATTTTTTTTAATGGGCTGATATTTGACGTGTTCGTTGGGAACATATAAATAATAAGGTTTCACCATGTTAAGAGTTTTTAAATAATAGGGAAATGAAGTTAAAATATATTTCCTAACACGCTAAACAATATCGAGTAGAATTGATTTTTAAAATTATTTGACCATAATTTATAGGGGTTACGATGCTGAAACTTGACTTTTAAGCCATTTCCAACATCCATGTCAAATATTAGCTGCTAGGAAATATTTTGAAATTTTTGTGTCAAAATAGCTCATTTCCATAGGTTAACCCGTTTGAAAATCGACAAATTTTGAGGTGAAAATTCAAAAAAATTTAAAAAGTTAATATTTGACTTGTATGTTGGGAACGGCTAAAAATTCAAGTTTTACTATGGTAAGTCCTTCAAATAATAGACAAATGAAGTGAAAATATATTTCTTAACATACTAAAATAATATATAGTAAAATTGATTTATAAATTTAATTGACCATTATTTATAATGATTTCCATGATAAAACTTGACTTTTTAGCCATTTTTAACATACATGTCAATATTAACCGATTTTGAAACTTTTGAAATTTTCATGTAAAAATAGCTCATTTTCATAGGTTAACCCTTTAGAAATTGATAAATTTTGAGGTGAAGATTAAAAAAGTTTTAATAGATTAATATTTAACGTATATGTTAGGAACAAATAAAAATTAAGATTTCACCACATTTATCCCTTTAAATAATAAACAAATAAAGTTAAAATATATTTCTTAATTGCAAACGAGTCAAACTTGAATTGCCACTATAAACCAACAAGCCGGGCCCAAGCTTGGCAAAACTCAGCTCTTCAATAGCCCTATTATTTTGTGCAGACTCCACCCTACACTTTTCAGTTCACAATAGTTGATACTAGCTCAAACTCATTCCTCGAAAACTGACGATTCATAAAGATAGAAAAATCATTGTTAAAATTCATTTCTTATTGTACGTAGAGATCTTGATAACACATCACCCTATCTAATCCGTTTTGTAGTCATGTAGCTCATCGGCATCCTAAAGCTTCCCCTCTTCATCTCATCGCAGATCAACTGCGGCGAAATAAATAAGAAGGGAAGAGTGATTGATAATACCTAATATATGAAGAAGTCCAAGCAAAGGCTCAAAACTTGGGAACCACCGGGAGCCAATAATGATTTTCTTCACAATACTACACTGTTTCTCTCTCACGGCCTGAGATCGTCAGACATTGCAGATGGTATGCAATGCATTGCAAGGATATCTAACGTTGCTGCCTTTGCCGTCTCATTTTTCAGAACCACCACCTGCCAAAATCAGATCCATTATTTAGTCAAAGAATGCAAGCCTGTGAACGAGGGAGAGGAAGTAAAGTAAGAGGAGAAGAGAGCAAATACCTGCTGGTATTCTAACTCGAACTTCAAATATTCATCCTCACAGCTTTCGACCATGAGAGCTAAGCTCTTCAAATTCTTCACAGGTTTCCCATTGAACGTCAGAACCTATTAAAACCCATGGAAGCAATAAAGCTCAATGCTTTACCTTGAAAGCTTCTCCGCAAAGCAAAGACTTACCAAGCAAGAAATATGTTACATATGAAATTACCTGGGTGTTGACGATTTCCTCGTATCCGATGTTAATATCAGCGACAAGTACCTATCACGATTTCACAAGAGAAATAGAGCTCTAATGAGACCGGGTTTTCTTTTGAGCTGGTTGGGGAGAAAGAATAGGAGAGAGTAGTACCTGTGAGACGACAACAAGTTGTGCATCTGCATGTTCAGCCATTGCATGAAGATGCATGTTCAATAGCTTAACTGGAGCTTCGAACTCGTAGTCTTTTCCATACTAGAGAAGCACAGAAAAGAATGTAGCCAAAATAACAAATAAGATTCTTGCAATTAGGATAAACTAAAAAAGACAAGCATTTTCTATTAAAAAAAGATCTTGGTTGAGAATGCACCTCTGAGCGCAGATACGGTACTGATACGGCAGCGAAAACAAAGCCCGCGACGATGTAATATGAAGGAGGTTTCCCGTTTATGTGTGCAGGAATGAGTCTCTTTTGAGTTGCAAGTTTTATCTTGAACTCAAGTACTTTAGAATTGCGAAGAACTTTCACCGAAGCTTCATCACCAGTGTATTTATGAGAAACTAGGTAGCTGAATCCTATGCGTTCTCCATGTCTGAAAGGAACTGTAAATTGCCGACATTATAAGCAAACATAAGATGGAAGGTAGTCTTATTCAGTCCACGTAAGGCGGGGCCTCGTGTTATAACATAAAAAGTTCCATAAACAGGTTTAGGAGATGCAAAATTCTTACCTGTTCCGTCGTTTGCTATGCTTACTTCATCAAAACTTAAGAGCACATCAGACGGCTTCAAGACTTGACATTCCGGAGCAGTTGGCTCGATTCTTCTAATACGGACGCCCTTCTGGTCAGGTCTCATCCCCATTGATGTCCGCAAATCAGGATTTTCCATCTTCTGCCACTCAATTCCAAGAATAGGGAATCCTAAACCATCAAAGTTACAGATGAACCATCAGAAACCAATCAAAAAGATATTGTATTCATCTTGTCTGCCAAGTTCCACCATCTAAAGATAACCATCTTAATCAAGATTCAGGCTTTACATTGTAGAAATGCTATAGAGAGATTACCTGTATAAACACCGTTCTTCTCGTAATCGGAGATAAAATGCTTTATAACTGGTGTTGGTATTACATATCCAATATTTTCTGCATCGTCATGTTTCAAAGACTGAAATGCAATGCCAACACACTTTCCCTTGTCGTTGAAAGCAGGCCCACCAGAATTTCCCGAGTTTATAGCTGCATCTATCTACGATTGCATTGGGGCAAACAGTTACTTAATCATGCTACAGGTTGAAAACCAAGAAAATACATTGTAGATCCACACAAGGCAGGAATAAGAACCTGGAGGCCCAGAAGCTCAGTTGTCCCGTGGACATAAGACAGGACCTCTATCCGCGATACAACACCACTCGTCACAGAGATAGTGTCACCCCCTATGGGGTAGCCAACAACAGTCACAGCATCTTGAAGCGCAGGCAAATTCCCAAACTCAACCGGTTTAATGTCCTCCCAAAACTCATCATCATCAACAGTCAGCAATGCTGTAAGATCGAGAAAAAAAGGAAGAGAAACTTCACTGTCATGAAACTAACTACAGCCACTTAGCCACGCAAAAGAAACTCAAATTCCAACAGTAATAAACAGCAAATATTAATATTTAATAGCAATCAGAACAAATCGCAAATTTCCAGCAATCGACCAATCGTCAAATGTTACCACGCTCCTAGTACTTCGATAACTATTTGATCGACCTAAACCTGACAAATTGACACAGTAGCTAGATAGCCAAATGTAACATGAAATTCTTTGTAAATCCAAAAATTTAGATAGCTGCAGTAGGAATTCCTGCCGATACTAGACTAGTGACTGAATGAAAATAGAAGAGGATTGTGATTTCAAACACGTCCCCATGCACACAAAATTATCAAGTTTGTATATCTTCAAGTATAAAACTAAGAGTAAGCCATCACAGTGATACATATCAATCCAATTAGTCAACTCTTGAACTGCTATCTCCTCTCACGAAAGCTGGGACATCCAAATAAGACAGCATAACAAATCAAGCTCAAAGCTCGGGCAGAACATACCAATGTCGCATTCGGTTCCAATGGCCAAAACCGTAGCCAAGTACTTGGTGTCTGAGCCCCTCTTCTTGAGTTTCACCTGAGTGTGATGCTCGACGGAGTGGGCATTGGTCAGAACTCTCCTCCCTTCAACGATAAACCCGCTACTGCTGGAACTATACTGCCGCTTCCGTTGCCAAGGAAGCGAGAAATTAGGGTCCGTGTGGACGCAGAAAACCTTCACTACAGCGTCCATGGACGGACCCACGCGAACAACAGTGTCCCACTCAACCACAGGGCTCACCAAGCCGTTGGTGGCGTGTCCATTGAGGTCGCTGGCCTTCTGGTTCCTTGTTAGCCGCCGTTCTGGTGGGGACGTAGTAGGTTCAGACGGCCTTTCTTTCCGTTTTTTACCGGAGTGTCTGGGCCTCCCTCTGCCGCGGCGGGGAGATAGTTCGCCGTCGGAGGCGGGGGCGACGGCGGGTGACTCTGGCGGTGAAGAGGATAGAGGAACGGCGTCGATTGAGGAGGTGGGTTGTGTGGCGGGGGGATTATCGGGAGTTAGGGTTCGTTTCCTGGTCCTCCGCTTGTTCACCATTTTCAGGATTTTCCGGGGAGGTTTGCGGGGAAAAGAGAGACTAGGTTAGGAATGAAGAAGTTTGGAGAATAGTAGTTGCGGGAATTTATACTCAATTTCAGCCCTTGAATTTTTTCAAAAGGTTACGATTTAAGGATTCGCAAAATAATTAGGGTTTGCAATATTATTATACTGGTTAGAAGGCGTTATATTTGAAAAATTCGACATTAAATTACGAATATTACGAGCAAGTTTATGCATTATGTTTGTTGGATGATCCGCTTATTCCTTTCCCGCCAAATATCTCAAATAATAATTAACGATTTTTGTGTGAGATACTCCGTTTCAAACTCGATAATATAAAAACAGACAATGTTTGATATTATGGTCGAATTATAGCAAACTTTATACCCGTAAACTCACCCTATTCACCGCCCACACATCTACCTGGCACCGAGCACGTGAGTAAAAGATGATGCAAGTCCTCGCCCAACAATCTCCAACCCACATTGTCTGAAATTTATCCTTGTTGGAATCATTTCCTTCATAAATGCCATACCATGTACTTGACTTTTGGTTGCACAATGAAAACTCGATTTGTTGGACTGTTCTTTTATTGTTGCCTTCTCTACTTTTAACAGAGGACGCTCGAAAAAAAAGTTGCTCTAAAGTTTTTGGAGCGAAAAAATATATATAACATATATCGAAAGAGATAATTCCGCAAAGATCAAACTTGATCATTAAAGGAAGCATCGAATGGGGGTAAACATCATAGAAGGAGCGGAGTTTAGGGAGCACCAAACGGGAACATCTATAAGGATCACGCGCTTGAATGTTGAAGGTGCCAGGGTAAAAGAAAGGCAAATAAGGTCAAAAATTTTACCTATAACAGAAAAGCGTTGGATAGGCGTTCAAGTTGAGTCTTGATAATATGGGCTTCAAGGCCCTGAACAGAAGATGGTATTGTAAGGGCTCAAATTGAGTCTTGATTATATGGGCTTCCAGGCCCATGATAACGAGCCGGCCTTTCTGTCCATCCCTTAACCCAAGCACAATTTTTCTTTCTATTCAGGAAAAAAGAGATGCAAGCGAGTGCCATAAAAAATATTACAGGCGACAACAGCGCCGGCAAGTGCCGACAACGGTAGCTGACCGGAAAGAGCTATCGACGTTAATCACCAAGTCAACACACCACTGGTATTTCATTTCTTGTTTCTATCCAAACCACTCTCTCTTTCTTGCTAGCTCTTCCAATTCTCATCCTCTTAAAGCTCTTTTTACTTACCATTTCTCAGTCCTCACGTAAAGATCTCTCTCCACCCTCCATTCTTTCTTGCTAGCTTATTCCCTCTTGTTCTTCTGTCACTTTCAATCCACTGCTTTACGAAACCCAATCCTCCTTCCTTCAATCACTGTTTCCACATGCTCCCTTTCTACCCCTTAATTTCCCTTCTTTGATTCACCCATTTATCCTTTCTGAATTAGGGTTCTTTCAATTTCCCCCAAAATCTGCAGTCAACATGTCACAGGGCTACGCAATCGAGCTCTACTTAGACCCAGCGCTGGAGAACCAGGTTTTGAAAGCCTGGAACGTGCTAGCTCGCCGCCAAATCAGCACCCAACTCATCGAAATCGAGTCTCGTCCTCACATAACCCTCTATTCAACCCCTTACAACATCATCGAACCCAGCATGAATAAGCTGGAATCCGTGCTGAGAACCTTTGCTTCCAAGCAGGAACCTCTGCCCTTGTCTCTATCAACGATCGGCACTTTCCCAAGCGACGGCAATGTCCTCTTCCTATCCCCGACGCCTTCCCTCTCTTTGCTTCAGTTCCATTCCCAGCTATGCGACGCGATGAAGAAGGAAGGGATCGAGATGGGCGATGAGTATCGGCCTGACAGCTGGATTCCTTACTGTGCTGTGGCTCAGGACGTTCCAAGGGCGAGAATGGGGGAGGCCTTTTGTGTTGTTAGAGACTTGAAGCTGCCTGTTTCTGGGTATGCAATGGATATTGGAGTTGTGGAGTTCTCTCCAGTCCGCGAGTTGTGCTCATTTGTGCTTGGTAACGCTTTTGAATGACTGGCTTCCTAGTTTGGCTTACTTGAATGAAAGTATGAAACTTTATGTACTAGTGAGAGTTCTGCTTTAGAAACAAGCCTACTGTTTCCTCTCCATCTTGTTATTCATAAGCTATCATAGATGTTGATATTTACTGGGTTTCTTCTTCTAGCTGGTTGCTCAAATCACATTTGCTTGGTAGCCTTGATCATATTTCTGTTACTAATAAGAAACGTTGTCATGTGAGAATTGCCCTAGTCCCACTTAGATGCAAAAACTGTTCTGAAAATTACAATGCTTGAATCTGTCAATAGTAGACTTCATTTTGTAATTATGGGAAGATTTCAAAGAAGCTGTGCAAACTTTGTGTAGCTTTATGGAGTTCTTGAATCAGTATATGGCTCCTCTTCTTTCCTCATTGTACTTGAAGTCCACTTGCTTTGTATTCATGCTTCATTGAACAGCTGTCTAGTTTTGAATAGCAGAAACCCTCGACTGCAGAACCTTGATGAACATGAATTTAAATGTGCTTCCCTTTTGGGTTCGTAATTGATTGGTGTACTGGATTTGGTTTAGTTGGGTATTGAGGCTTGAAATGTCAGCTTCTTAACCGCAGTGATAGCGATGTCACCTCTTGGACAGCTACTGAACACTTACTTGTTAGGGCGGTACCAGTACTTCACAATTTGCTTTTTTCTCTCTATGGATCATAAATACGATTCTAATTTTCACTCGCGTGTAGTAAATAGTAATCTCCACATGCAAGCAGGACCAACCAGCCATGGTCACTCAACCGGTTGAACCAGCTACCTTTATCAGGTTCATGCCACCTTGGGTCCTTCATTTGCACTTTGCAGCCCCGCTTCACGAGTGCAGCAACCCACTCCCAGAATGTGATGGCAAACTTGATTTGTTACTTCTGAAGAGATTTTTTACTTCTTAGGCGAATTCAAGGTAGCTCGTGTTGAGTTCGAGTTTGATTTGTTAATTATTTTTGAAGAGGTAAATTTGAGTTAAATTTAAATTTTGCTCATTAATGGCTCGTGATAAGTCCATTTTAAAACTTGTACACTAAAAAACATCAAGGAGTTAAACTCAAAGACAACATATCTTACAATGTATGTGTTTACACTTTTCTTTTAAAATAATTGCACCTGGATAATTCACCGTTGCCGATTTCATTAGCACAATCGCAAGTTACATCGATATAATATATGTGATTTTGTAGACAAAATACATGCATATGATTAAGTTTACTAACGAGTCATATATTCGAACAGTCAAACTAATATTCAATTTGGCTTTCGAATTAGAGCGGAGCCAGCTCACCCTAATTCAAGTTTGACTCATTTAAAATTGAATCGCATAATGAACGAGTTGTTTTGAGCCGAACGCTGAAACTGCTCCCTAACCACTTGGCTCGTCAGCCCCTAATGCCAATAACAACTATAAAATTGCTATACGTCGCCCTAAGTTACGTACTAGAACATGTGAAATTACACTATTACCCTTTGATCACAAAATCCCGAAACGAAAAATATCAAAGCTGAAAAAACCAATTCAATTTCTTTCTGACGATCGAAGGTGTAAAGATCATCCTCGATCACCTCTGCCGAGCTTCAATGGATCGGCAACCTGTATGGGTCTCACCGGAAACGGGACCGTCGCCTGTTTGCCGACGGCAATTAGGTGGCCTTAATGAACAGGTGTTCGATTTTTTTGGGATCTGCGATGATCGTTGGAAACTTGAATAAAAATGATGATCGGTGATTGGTGGATAATCTTTGGATGCATTCAGAAAATAGAGTGTAGGAGTTATGTGTTTGATAAAAAAGACACTTACGCCATTTATTAGTTAGAGCGTTTTTTTTAATAACACTCCTAAAAGAATATAGCGGACTGCGGACGACCCCAACAAACAGCGGGTAGGAAACCCACTGACCGCACTGGAGCTTTGTATCAATTTCTAGCCCAAATATCGACAAAACGCAGCCCACTAACCAGCACCAAATTTCACTCAGCTCACCATTTTCAGTTTCACTACGCAATCAAATGCTGGCTCACTGGCCACTGCAACTTCCTCTGCTCCCGCTGCCCAAGCCCGCGCTCCGTGTACGTTCGCTCTTTCTCTTTCTATCCTTTTCCTCTCGTCCTTGGATAAACCCCCATAGCTTGAAATGATAAACCCCCATAGCCTGAAAATTTATTCCGCTTCGGCGAATATCCATAAGTTTCGCTTTGTGCTAGCTTCTAACCGAGTAGTAATTACTGGAACTTATTGGAGGCGAGACTTCTCCTTGGTGCTCTGCTAGGAGTTCCCAAACCGGAATCTAATTTGGGTGGTCCAGGCTTTTCCCTTTGAACTGAGTTGTTACTAACTGAAGTCTTGAATTCCTGTTTCGACTAGGAGTAGTCTGTCTCCTCGCATTCGTTAAGTGATAAGGGTTTTAACTGTACTAATTCTAGACCGCTGCTCTGTCATTTTGTTTTCTTTAATTTTGGGAATTTTGGGTTCCTGCAATTGGGTTTCATGATTTCAGTTTTAGGATACGGCTGGGAGAAAACGGGAACATGGTGCTGACAGGAGTTAAAATTGCTTCCACTGCTCTGCTTGGATATCATGGGGTGCTTTGTTCTTCTCCAGTTCTAAGACTGACTCATCGGATCAATCTCCATCAATTTTCTCGAAATGGGAGATTCGCGTTTCATCTAGAGCAGAAATGGCCAGCTACGTTGACAACTGGTGTGGCTGACTCAAATGAGGCATTTCCCTTTGAGACACACTATGGAGTTTGGGAAGATCCTTGTGATGAAACTGATAACAATTATGATGATGATGATGGTGAAGATGAAGAAAATGAACAAGTGGACTCTGAATCCGATGACGAGGGTGATTCAGGAGGCAAATCTGATGCTCTAATCACTAGTACTACTGCTTCAGACACCTATGACGAAGATCTTGTGAAAGGTGGTGCCTTCTATTTTTATTCCTGAATGTCACTTTGACAACTGCTCTTATTAATTCAGGATGTATTATTTCATTGTCACAAACAGCTTTTAACACCTGGAGAAAGAGCCATTCTAGAGCACCATCCAACTCCTAATCTTGCCAAGATATCAACTGTAAGCTGTGCAAACATTGAGTAACTTCTTTCCTGGGATTCAAAGACCATTTGGTTTCCTGATTGTTTAATTCATGTCATCAAATTGTTTAATCAGGGAAAATGGCAGCCATTACAGACGCTTGCACTGTCAGGTCAGATAAAGCATATGGACAAACTGGTTAATGGCGGACTCGACATCGATAGCGTAGACAAGGTAAACTTAGCTTACACAGGCAAATACTCCTTTCAGAACTGAACATATGCTTGTGGTACTAAAATGCAGGATGGCCGAACTGCTCTCCATACTGCCGTTATCGGTAAGAAAGAGGCTGTAATCAGTCATCTCCTCCGAAAAGGTGCCAATCCACATATTAGAGACAAGGATGGAGCCAGCCCTCTGCATTATGCTGCCCAAGTTGGAGCTTTGCAAACTGTGAAATTGTTGGTCAAATACAAAGTTGACGTCAATGTGACAGATGAAGTAAGGTTTCCATTTATTGGATCTGTTTAGTTTTTTGATGCATTTCATTCACAAAGTTGTCTTCTTTGCAGGAAGGGTGGACGCCACTGCACATAGCTGTGCAGAGTAGGAACCGGGATATAACGAAAGTGCTGCTGGTGAATGGTGCAGACGATACAAGAAGAAACAAGGTATTCAAATGTATAGCCTGTTTGTTCAAGATTAGATAGTACTTGGCCAAAGCCCGGGTTGCTAAGTTGTCATTGTTTTCTTCAGAATGGAACCACAGCAATGGATATTGCGTTACGATATGGAAGAGACTTCAAGTCTTATGACCTTGCCAAGCTCCTTAAGGTTGTACCTGCGAACAGAAGTCCGTAACGAAGGATATGGTTCGAACTCGGGGAATCCTATGGTGCCTTGCTTACTTGAGGAGTTCGGTGTAAGTCATTGAATGATGTAATTAGATAGTGGAAGATTGTAATTAGATCGTGTAGTGGAGGATTGTAATTAGATCAGATAATCATTAGATCAAGAATTAAGGTGTTTAAAGTTCGAACGGATAACGTACCCGTCCGGTCCGATCATCGCTGGCAACGGGTTGCGAACCCGCCAATTTGCATTCTAGAACATTAATGAATGTGTGTCATTTCATGCAAAATCCTTTCTTTACCGAAATAGATTCTCGGTTAACATAAAATAGAAATAAAATAAACATTACAATAATATTTATTTGTAATGTGTATTAAATTTAAATTTAAAATTTTCAAATCATAAATACACAACTTTAAATGATTCATTATGAGTTATTTTAAATATCTTATCAAAATAATTCGTTTGGTAACCAATTGAGGTGCAAATATATAAGATGTAGAAATTATTTTATTTGTATTAACACAAAATAATAAGTTATGGGTTTTGAATCAAACAGTTTAAATGAAATTATTTAAAATACTGTATTATATTAAAGTATTATATAGTTTGAAATATAACGATTTTTGTTTTAGATGACGGACGAAATATTTTGGGCTAAAGTTAGGTTACGGGGATTTTAGTTTGAATTATGGTCGAGTTTGGATTATAATAGAAACTAGGCGGAAACGGGAATGTTTAGAGCGTAAACTCTACTGGACTTGGAGGTATTACTAGACTGGACTTGGAGGTATTTATGGTGCAAGAGGAGTAAGTTGACGGAGAAACAAGCGAAGGGAAAAACCGCCATATTCATCATTACCACTTGCTCCCGCAGTTGAGTTCTTCAGGCATCCAAAACCTAGAAAAAAGATGGAGCGGGAGAGGGACGCTTTCTACGTTGTACGGAAAGGCGATATGATCGGCGTCTACAAGAGCTACCCTGACTGTCTATCTCAAGTAGGTCATTCTGTAAAAGCTTTACTATCTTCATGTTTTCTTGGGCGATGCCGGATTATTCACCATCATTCCATTCCCCTGCCTAGGTTTCGGATCCTTCAGTAAGTGTGTTCAAAGGGTATGGCTTAACCAGGGCGGCCGAGCAATTCCTTGTCTCTCATGGGATTGCAAATGCCGCTTACTCCCTCAGTGTTTCCAATGTTCACAACAATCTGTTTGGGAAACTTGAGCCTTGCCGCGTTCAGGTGACTTCTTAAAGCTTTTCTTCATTGTTGTAGGGAAGTTCAGGTCCATTAGGTTTTCTTGACGTCTGTTTTGTTCAATTCTTGACTCTTTCTTATGCTCATAGTTTCCTAAGAGATTTTGATGCTACTTTCCGGTGATGAAATCTCTGATTTCTTTGTAATATGTCCTCATTATGTATTTTCTTCTGGCAGCCACCAGCTGCAAACCATCGGTCTTCCTCAAACAGACCTCAGGAGACACAGACTGTGCATGTAATTTTCTAACTCTATATAAGTCTTAACATTGCCGGTAATATTAGTTGTATTGGATCACTTTATGGGAAGCCTATTGAAAAGTTGACATTTTATTTCAAGTGAGAAGCAATGGAGAATTATTCCATAACTATGATGGTCAATTGATATTTCTATGTAGCTGTCATTTACATATAGCTTAGTTTGTTGTTATTAACTTTCTGTTGGACCCTTAAATTGCTCTTGCCTTCTTGTGTTGCAGACGTGTGGAATTGCGATTGTGGAGAACTCCCAAAACAAGTATCCGAGGTTAGAGAACAGTAAAAGCCGCGAAGAACCTCCAATCATGGCAGTGAGTTTGTTTAGTAAATATTGCATTGCAGGTTTTCTGTTTCTCAAATTTGAGATATTCTATATCCTATTACAGTCTTATTGCTAATATTTAAGATAATCAACGTCTAAGTCCTGAAATCTTAGTGTCTAACCTGTTAACAAGCACGTATGGAGAAACTTCATCACACTTTTGGTAAGGGGACTGATGCACTCTGTTACCAGCAATATGAGACTGCATGATTTAGTTTTTTCAAACATGTTAGTGCTTGTAGCCATGAACCAAGAGTTGAAGGTGGTTCTACTGATTGTTTTAATGGTCGTAGGGAACTTCATGAATGGCACTTTTCCTCTTGAGTTGCAGATGACTGGATATGCGGTTGTGGAGTTGGACCCCCAAAGCAAATACCCGAGGTCAGAGTACAGTGAAACCAGTAAAGCAGTTGCAATCAACACAGTGAGTTGCTTTCGTAACCTATCAATAATTATGTAAGGACTAGGACAAACTCCTTCTATATTCTCGCTAAGGGGATTCATCTATATACTGTCACCAGTAATACACTTGCAGGATTTTGTATCTTAAGTATGGTTGTGTTTGTCGGGGGGGGGGGGGGGGGGGGTGGGGAATGAGTTAGTTGCAGTGTTTGTTCTGATTATTTTAGTGGTCAACTTGTCTAACCTTCAATTAAAGCTCATGGTGAAGGCTATGATGCGCTTATGAGATCTACCTTTGAATGTGATTCTATCAGCAGTACTAGATCTTTCTATCTGAAAGCACCTGGAGCCTAATTTTTATATAATATTACCGAGGTGGAAATGTCGACGAATGTTATATAGAACCCATCGATGGACTGCATTGCTTCTGATTTTTACTCCGCATCCTTCATTTGCGTTGTCTTTTCTGTCGCCTGAGTTCAAGTTGTTATGCTTAACCAGATGCCAGCAAGTCTTTATTTTGACGGCGCTTCAAAAGGAAATCCAGGACCAGCTGGTGCAGGCGCTGCTCTGTACTCTCCTGATGGAAGAATGGTAACAGTCTCCCTGATCTTCCAAATATATCACTTCTATGTACATGCAGATTAACATGTGTATTGTGGCAGGTGTGGCGATTATGTGAAGGCGTAGGGATAGCAACAAATAATGTTGCTGAATATCGAGGACTGCTTCTGGGATTGAAGCAAGCGTTAAAAAAAGGGTTCATAGATATTAGTGTCCAAGGGGATTCTAATCTTGTCTGTATGCAGGTCTGTGATTTCATCCTTTGGTTATGAATGATAAATCAATTACCTGACTGTAACTTCAGCGGAGTTCTTCACATAATTTTACTCATCATGTCTCCCCTACTGTTTTAATTACCTTCCTTCTGTTCCTTGTGCTCATAGGTTTTTTTTACAGGAATGCATCCATTGGTTTTAACGTCTGTTTGTGTGGACAGATTCAGGGCATCTGGAAGGTAAAAAACAAGAACCTGGCGAACGTGGGTCAGGAAGCCAGAGATCTCAAGGACAGGTTTCGTACTTTCCAGATCAGCCATATTCCTAGGGTAAGCATGCTGATTGGAGAATTACTTGTTCATTTAAATTTGTGGTCTGAAGTTGAACATGAAAAGAAGATATGCATGCTTTGTTCTCTATTCTGTGTTTTTATGAGATTGCTCCTAGATTGCCTATTCCTGGAATTGACATACAGTTTGCATTTCGTACGCCAGGAATATAACTCTGAAGCCGATGCACTAGCGAACCAGGCTGTTCTACTTAGGGGTTAGTCAATAGTCATACGACCCTCAAATTCTACACCTCCATTGTTACTATTGTTATCTTTCAGCTCCAGTGATTTCCTTGTTTATGGTTCACGTCAAGATACTTGGCTATGGCTCACGAATTCTGGTATTGACAATTTATGCAGATGGCGAAGTGCAAGAGAAATTAATCACAAAGTAGTCGAGACCATTGACGTCTTGGAAGGCCAGGACGTGGTGGATACTGGGGAGAACTGACTCTTTTTGGCCAAGCTTGGACATCGCTTCTTAATTTTAAAAATGTTGGTAAATCAACCTGTTTGTAAATATTGCAGATTGACGTCCCTTTTTGGGTCCTTTTGGATCTCTGCTCTGTAAGTAAGACTCCGGCCGTAGGAAGTAATGAATTGATTGAAATGGAGAGTTCTTATGTACGCATGTTGCGAGTATTGGTCCTTGCTAAGTTTCCAGAATGTAAGCAAGCTGAAGTAAGTGAAGTGTCACAAGGCAAAAAAACAGTGTAGGTTGCAGCTTCATTTTCAGCTCTGTACTCCACCCCCTCTCAATTCTCACTGGGTCTCATCATATGCCGTTCCGCTGATTTGTGTTTCATCAAAGCCATGGATTGGCACTTTCATCGTGGTCGAAATAGTGACATTGAAAACGAACTAGGTTAGCTGAGGAAACAGTTACCATACCAGTGGGAAATGAACAAATACCAACCCTAGGTAGACTGTTCCCGACTCTCCTTCCGACGCTCTTACCGTGTAGTTCGATCGAGCTACGCTTCCTTCTTACTGACATTGAAAATTTCGGCTTTGAGGATGAGGAACTTCAAATTGAATTAGATCTCGCTCTTCTTCTTTTATTAAGGCCAGAAAAGAGGGAAGAAATATATGTTTAAAAGGATGTATCTTGTGCAGGGAAAGAAATGCTACTACTATCTCATTGTATTTGATCCACACAGCCATTAACAATGTGTAAGAGGACAAAGCCTCTGCTGCAAAATCCCAACTAACTTCCATCCGTAGATATAACTGCTTATGTATTGTTAGACAACAAATCAGAGTGGCGCAGCGGAAGCGTGGTGGGCCCATAACCCACAGGTCCCTGGATCGAAACCAGGCTCTGATATTTGTATTTTTTTTTCATACTGCCAAACTAAACCCAGTTTGCAGCAGACATCCGAGCACAACGCATGTTAAGATGCTTTCCTTTTGCTTAACAATTATGCCCAACTATTTGAACACAACTTAGTTAATTTGAACATAAACAAGGAAATCACTGGAGCTCAAAGATAACAATGGTAACAAAGGAGTGTAGGATTCGAGGGTCGTATAATTATTGAATGGGGTGGATAGCAGATATATCTTGAATGTTTGAATGTTCATATTTAAGATGGTTTTTTGCAGTATGCATTGCCTGTAGTGTTTGGAAAGGGTAGAGGGTTGCTGTTCTGTGATTTTTGATGAAATGAAATCAATGCATGCACGAGGGAGCCATCAGAGCATCATCTAATGCCAATCCAGGGCATCTGCGAAATTGATCAAAATGGACGGCTTGGATGTACCAGAGGTTATGATACATTATGAGACTGAACAACTCCATCAAAACCAAAGCAAATCCGTTTGGATTTTTCTGATTTCAATTTGCAGGGGATGATGTATAAGATAAAGCAGCGAGTGAAGCGTCAAGAGGAGAAAAACCACTGAAAACTAAGCTTTTATCACTCTACAAAAATGGCGTCACTGGGATTGGTAGCTTCATCTTCAACCCTACACTCCATTGCCGCACCCAATTCTCACTGCCTTCAATCAAAGCATTACCTCCATCTGCGCGCTACAGACCTCCAAGTCCGAAGCCATCGATTGCCCCTTTCTTTCAGCACCAACAAGTGTAGCAGCAATTCCAGCGGAAGGCGGTTTAGATTGAGGTCAGCTGAACAGGAAACGCTTATCCCAGAAGGAGATGAACCAGCAGCTTCTCAGGAATCTGTGTCTGTCCCTGTATCTCCTTCCGACACTCTCACCATGTACTTTGAGGTACCACTTGGCATGATGAATAATTGAAGTTTTTTCTCTTACATTCGTCAAAGAGGGGATGGAATTTTAAGCATTTCATCATCTGGGGTTGTTGCCATTTCTTCAAATTGTAGTTGGTTTCTTTCAATTCAGAACAGTTTGTATGGTTCGGGTTTGTTTCCTGCTCTTATCCTTGGTTCTTGCTCCCACTAAAGACAGATTCTGATTGTGCTGTGAATATTTGCTTATATCATCAAGTGGAAAACAGATGCTGGTTACAAATTGTGCTAAGTCTCTTGATTTTTGCCTACATTTGGCTGCAATTATCTCCATGAACAGTCCATCTCACTGATGGTTGATGTTTTGTATAAATGCAGGCAGAGGGTACTATGAATGACTCGGCTATTCCCACGGTCAAGAAGCGTTTAGAGGTACATCCTGATATCGTCATTAGCTCTTTCACGTTTGAATGTTCCTGAACTTGAATGCCATTCTTTAGTGAGCTTTCTTCATGCATTTTATTTGAACTTATTAGAACAACCATTTTTGTCATTCTGTGCATGAGCCGAACTACACTTCTGTATTGTTCAACTCGGAAGCATTCAAGTAGTGAAGGGATTGTGCTTCTGTAAAATGGAAACAATATAATGAAAATTAGGTTGGCATGTCCGAACCTCAGTGGGTCGAGATTCGAGAGGCGATTTGGCTCTCGGGTTTAAACTCATTGTGAGTTGGATATTTGTGCTCTTTGATTGAGTTCATCCGAAGAGCGTTATTTTTTATGTGCGGTTGATTGATCATGGCAGTTTGTGATGGCGTTAGCTTCCTTATTCTATGATTCATCGTAACAATTGTAATAACGATAGTTTATTTCGTTGATATAGGGGACTGAAGGAATTTCAGATTTGAAGGTTCAAGTCCTTGAGGGCATTGCTACCGTCCAGGTATCATTTCTCATGCAGTTATATTAGCACAAGTTATTTAGTGTTTCGGTTGGACGCTGTGCCAAGTTTTCAACTTCACATAGTCAGTAGACAGAAGAGAAGGTGTAGAGAGATGTGTCATTGACATGGATTATGTCGAGTCGTTGCCTGTTTTCTCATTTCGCTATCGGCAGGAACGGAAAGTTCACATCTTTCAAGTTTGGTGATCTCAGTCTATTGTTTTTATGATCTATGAACGTAGCAACACAGTGATTCAGTGAATGGCTAATTGTGTTTCAGTATCATGACTGAGTAACACCTTTGGGTTTGTGCTTGTTGTTCAGTTGAAAAAGCAAACAACAGTGCAGGCAACAGGCGTAGCCTCTGGTCTGGTGGAACTCATACAAGGTTTAGGGTTCAAGTTACAGACATTGAATTTGAGCTTCGAGGATGAAGAGGATCTCGTCGTGGAAACGTTGGAATCTAATTAGAGCTCGCTGTTTCTAAGTTAGGAGGAATGGAAAAAGCATTTCAGAGGATGTATTCTTGTGGAGAGGAACTTTTTTTAATTTGTGTTACTGTAACTGCATTTGATTAACATCTCCATTGATGTTATGAAAATGATTTGATGATTATAATGCCACAATTGAAAAGGAGTTAATGATATTCTTTCAGCTGGACTGTAAGCCATTTATCAAAGCGGTTTAACAGAAATATGTGCTAGGAAATCCATGATTTAAATCAACATAGACTAGTACTGAAGCAGATATACCTTAGTTAAGAAAATCCTTATCCCTATAAGAAATGTCTATTGTTCAACATGATAAATGAATCAGAGTGGCGCAGCGGAAGCGTGATGGGCCCATAACCCACAGGTCCATGGATCGAAACCAGGCTCTGATATTTTGTTTCTGATCATAGTTTCGATCCATAGACATGTAGATTATAGGTCTACCACAGACATGTAGATTATAGGTCTACCACGCTTCCGTAGCACATATGTTCTTCACCTAGCATTAGCATTACTTGCATGCCGCCCGATTCCTGCATTTTCAGTGTTAGCCCACTATGAGCAACTCCTGCAGTAAATAGGTTCTGCTTCAGGACTCCCAACACCTCCTTAGCTTCTCGGATCTCATAATCCTCCTCGCTCGTAACTAATTCTGATCATCTACGAATGTTAAGCTAGCGCGTTCGCTTAATCACACATATAAATGGTTTTTATGGCATCAAGTACAAGGCCGACGCGGAACCTTGGAATGGAGTGGTACAACCAATTACCAAAATGAAGTTTATGGATCGCCAAGAGCCACTTTGCTTCAAAATTGCAAACTATACAACTTTTAACTTCATAGTTCATACCAGTTAGTCCATTCATTTTATGGTGTGATTTTCATTAAGACATGTCTGTAAACTATGTCTAAGTCATACCAGTAATCAAGCTTCCAGCCATTATTCGTTCTCCGAGAAATAGTCTAAGTCAGTGGCTAGACAGTCAAGTGGTGCTGGAAACTAGAGAAGAAGGAATCAAGAATTATGTTGAGTAGTGCTGGAAACGTACAAGTGGTGAATTTCCATGTGCTATAATTGACTAGCTGCTGCTGCTGCTACAGTAGATGAACTGTGAAGTCAATACACAACTGGGTTATTAATTTGTGCCTTGTAATCTGAGCGAAGACTTATTAACACACACAGAGGTAACTTCAGAAACAAGCAATGCTTGAAATCTAGCTGCTTCACACCTTCGTAGTTCTTAATGATGGTCAAGTTCATATTAAATATCCTTCTTCTGCAGTAGTGGAATAACATCGAACCAGGCGACTAATTATAATAAACAAGTAGCAAAAACTAAGCCTTGGATCACCAAATTACCAGGCCACCTGGATTCAAGCATCCACTGCAAAGTCATCAAGTCAATTATAAAGTATTATAAACTAATCCCATTTATGGAATTCACGTTAATCCACTACATGCATTCAATTTTGGGCTACCTATGCCAACTTGCATGGTCTAAGTGTATCAGTCGCTCTGGTGTCGAGTTGTGTACTAGTGGTCTGAAGTTTTCGGATTCGAATCCAGCATACCTTTTCGAAATGAATATCCTTTGTAATGTTTACTTTTACTTTCTTTCTATCTTGTACTGACCGAAAACCAATAAAGGGTATAGGTTGAAAATTTTAATTTAATTCAATTTTAAAATATATTCTAGTTATAGTATGTGAATTTAATTTAATTTATTTCAGATATATGAATATGTCATTCCAAATATGAAAATTCATTTGACATTAAATTTTACACAATAATTCATTTTCAAATGAAACATATTCCGGACTTATTTGGCACCAAACAGAGTCGTAAAACACTAGAACACTATTTTTATTTTCTTATCTTATATATATAAGAAAATATAGAAAACAATTTTATAAATTTATTGTAAGTCCTAACTGATTTGATGATATTAATTGCCTAATTTACTCACACATGCAATGAACCAAATCTATTATTAATTATATCAATAAATGCATTGTCATATTCTTCTTCAACATGCCTTTCATTACACCTACCAACATGCTAATCCACAGTATATTAATCAACCAAACCTAATCCTTGCATTACACATCTCAAACGCTTGCAAATTATCAGCAGTACAAACTCTAAAGAGCAGAAGAGATATCAGAAAAAAAGATATGAATAAAGCATCTGTAAAGCTGGTTTTTTTGGTTGTCTTCTTCATTTTCATTGCAGGTATTTAGTTTCTTTTCTGGGTATTATTATTAGAAAAAATGCGGGTATGATTTAAAAATATTCTACTAATATTATCGGATAACGCGATTGTAGGTGGAACTTCAAACAATGGAGTAGAAGGAAGAGTTAATCCATTGGTGTGCTCATTATGTGATCCCGCATGCATTTGCAGCTTTTTCGGAAGCTGCATTTGCGGCGAGAAATCACCGGTAACTTCTCATATCTCGAACATCGGGTCAACAATTACGAGATAAAATGTTTGGCTTCATGTGAAGAGCAAGGGCGTTGCTTGGATGGTACTTGCATATGCCCCTAGTGATAATAGTTGAATAATAAAATAAGCATTAATCATGTAGTTTTGGTTCGGGGAGGAACTTGTAACTTTTTTATCTAAAGTTATCAATTCACTCTACTAATTTCTCTTTTTTATTTTTAGTCGAAGAACATTTTTTCAACATAAACTTCAATTTCGAACGCATAATATGTAGTGGTAGCTATCGTAATCTCGAATCGATGAAGTCAACAATCACGTCTCAGCAATTAAACTATTCATCAGTGGCGAGCGTACCTGATCGATCAATGTGAGTACTAAAGAAAGTTTATGGAACTACTCAATCGTCGAACGATAATGATGATTAAAAACATGAACTGAAAAAGATTTGATTGGTCTAAAATAGACACTATCCTCGTCTTTTATACTATTGCACAATTTGGGTTGGTTAACATATTATAGTTTGACACATGATCATTAGGCTGAATTACTACCGAAGAACTGTTGATGCAGTGGTGTCAGGGACTGTATTTAGAAGGGCGAATTAAGGTTCGATCTTTCACAACAACGTTGAAAAATGAGTAAAACCTTAACCTCGGGACCATTCTCAACTAAATTAATCGACTAATGAGTCGGATACCAAGGTTCACACCAAAAAAACTTGGACTGAATTACTATTGAATCAAAGCATTATTGTATATTTCATTATTGAATTTGATTTGTTTAATTTACACCCCAATAAAGTATTAAAAGAATTTGACCCACTGATATATTCATTTTTCAATACTCTCATGTAGGTTACTTGGAAAATAATCTTCCTCAACCCCCTATAAATTGAATCCTCCTTGCACACAAATCCATCACTCAGTTACTTATACTACAGAGTGATATCAGTAGTATTACAGATATGGCTCTCATCAAAGCTGCCTGCATCCTCTTCTTCCTAGCCTACCTCACCTCCAATGTAACGAATTTCACATTTTTTCGCCGACAAACTCGATATGTCCGACTCTAGTTTCTCACTGTTTAATTGAAATCATGTGCAGGTTTATTCAGCTGAAGTAGATTCTGAGAAATCTCCAGCTGCTGTCGTCGCTGCTGCTGATGCTCCGGTGTACGTAGCGCAGTCACCAATGTCGAATTTCCGGGGAGAATACTGCCTCGACAGGTGCGAGGATCGGTGCAAGACGCACCCGAACAGGAAGAGGATGTGCCAGAAGCTATGCACAAGGTGTTGCATGAGCTGCAAGTGTGTGCCGCCTGGCCCTGTTGGTACCAATGCTGATAAGTGCAAGAACTGGACCGCCACTGTTTACAAAGGCCTCCCTTACATTTGCCCTTAAGTACTTTAGTTCCCACTACGTACAACATGAATCTCTGATGCTTTTGTGTGCACCATTTCAAGTCTCTAATCAATAGTTTTAATCTAAGTGTCGTTTTTTAGTTTGTCTACTTTGGATTTCACTTTCACCTTTTGAGTAATCATAATCATGATAATAATGAAGTACTGTTGTTCTTGTTTCACTTCCCCTGTTTTGGTGATGTTTTGAAATTAATAGTTGATCATTCATTATGGAATTAGCCATATAAATTTTTTTTGCAAGTTGTTAAGCCCCTTTTTTGCTTAAAGTGAACAAAGAGTGACTGGTCCGAGAATTGTTGGGCTGCGGTTGTGATTGTTTGGTCCATACTCGATTCGTATCCCTCATCCCTCGCAATCACATGTGGAATATGGTAGTAAGTTCAAGGATACAACGGTGGAGAGATAAATTTGAAGGGAAAAAATGAGGATGAAGAACGTACTTGGGGATTGGGGGAATGTTTCCCCTTCATTCATTGCGAAATTAGCCCTGTTTTTGTGCAGGTTTGGCAATTAGTTTATGAAAAATTACACTATTTTAGCGTATGGAATTCAGTCTAACATGATATCGGATCGAGAACCTCACGCGGGCAGGAATGAACTCTTGAACCTACTCTACAGAGTCTTAGTGAGGGGAAGATTCAACCTAGAACATGCACTAAAACCAAGAACTAAGTACCGATTACAAGCAAAGAATCCGAGGATGGTATCCTTACAGCACCAGCACAAGAACAACTTCCAAAGATTAACCAAAGACCAAACATCCAAGTACTCTACCGTGGTCGAACCGAATCGTGGATTATCACAAGAAAACACCTTTGATGCATGGATGTGTGAAGGAGAAGGCCAATGAATCCATGCGTTACACATTTTGATCCAATATTCCTTCCAAACTCCATGCTCCCTTTCTTTAACCAAGTCACAAAAGTTCATTATTATTCCATGACAATACATACCTTCAATCTTGCCCAAAGGAACATTCATGTATCCATGCGGTCCTCCATCCAACTCTTATATATTCATCATCAGAATGCTATTCTTTTTCCACCCTCAATCAGCTTCAATCCTAAGCAAACTTATTCCTTTACAGAAACAATGAACCAGCAGCCTCAAATGTATGTCAATTACCAACAAATCCTTCTGATCATCCGCTTGTTACAGACAATAATGTTACCTTTACTTGGGTTTTTGTTCTCTGCAGATTCGACAGTGGGCTGGAACTGGCGAGCTCTGTGGTGAATTCAGACTTGCTGCAGGTGTCATGGAGCTCCATCACCAGTCTCTACTCAGAAACCAAGGCAAACCCACAAAGACCATCTGCATCTAATCTGTCTCCAAGGTTTCGAATTTACCAGCAGCAGGACAACAAGTGTACGGTCGTGGCGTTTGTGACTTCACCAATCTACTCCCCAGCTGGCGGCCAAGGTGGAGGAGACTCAGAGTTGCTGGTTTCATCGGAGGATCTGAGGAAGCAGAGCTCCCCGCACTTGGATTTCCTCTGTTCCAAAGCTAACCCTTCTTTCTCCGTCAACAACGCTGCTGTCACCTGTTTCGCCTCTCTTTTCAACGATCTGCAAGCTCTCCCTTCTCAAGTACTCGTTCTTTAATTCTGTTGACGAATCAAGCTGCTCGCGATTGATTTGGTGTTCTGCTCGATAAAAAAACTAAATTCAAATATTGCTTGATTTTAAACGAGTTGGATCGATAACAAACAAGCCGAGCTGGAGCCAACCTTGCTCTGCTCGGATGGCTTATGAGCTTGATGAGTTTGGCTCTCAAGCTAGCTCGTTTGAAGCTCGATTCCAGCTTGACTAAGGCTCTAGTTAAAGATCGTTAATTAGTTGGCTTGATTAATTCGTGTAGTTCGAAAGTTGATTTTGGAATTTTTAATTGTTTGAATATTCTTATTTTATCTAAAAGTATAATAATAGGATGATGTCTTAATGATTTTTAACTTAATTAAACTATACCAATCAAATCTATTTTAGAATATTGTGAAAATTATAAATTTGTATCTAAACTGAACTCGAAATTTAACTCGATTCATTAATAATTATAAACAACCCAAACAGAGCTCGTTAAGAATTACAAATAAGGCAAACTTGTACTCGACCTCGTTAAAATTTGCGAAGAAGTAGAGCTTGAGCTAACAATTATTTCCCAAACTGCCACTACAAACAAATATAACCGCACTCGAACTGACCAAAACTCGACTCGGCTCTTCAACACCCCTATTAATAGGATCCTATTAAAAGTTGGTAAACAATTTTTGTGTGGAGTGGGCCTGATTGTTTTGGGCCAACAATATTCTTTTTTTACTTGTTTGGCCCAGTTGATTGTTTCGAAACCAAACGAGGCGTCCCTACGATTTCTATAACGTTCTTTTTTTAGCAGTTCAAAATTTGAGTACGTAAAATTATACCCTATGATTTCTCCATAATTTATACTCTGCCTCAACCTCGGTGACTCGGTGTGAAGTGTCTCTTTTGATCCATCTTTGTTTCGTTTATTGTTTATCGATTTCTAACTGTTTGCTTGTTCGATGGGCAGCTGATTGTTTCGAAACCAAACGAGACGTCCCTGAAATCGAGACTAATAGTGACAGGACACGCGCTAGGAGGATCAATCGCATCACTCTTCACGCTATGGCTGCTAGACAAGATGAGCTCCAAGAAGCCATCGAAGAACCTCCCACTCTGCATCACCTTCGGGTCGCCTCTCATGGGAGACAGAGGACTCCAACGAGCCATTTCGCAACGGTCAACGTGGAACTCTTGCTTCCTCCACGTTGCTGCTGCAGTTACTCACGACCCTCTCCCCGCCCGCTTCCTGCAAACTAACAACAACAACAATGGTGGTCACACTTACAAGCCGTTCGGCACGTTTCTCTTCTGTTCCGATGATGGCCGAAGCTGTGGCTGGGTTGAGGACCCTGAAATCGTTTCGATTTTGCTTTCACACAAGGGTAGTGGATTGGGAGCGTCGTCTGGCGATTCGGGTTCTGGATCATCGGTTGATGGGTATGGGAAATTGGTTGAAAGTCTAAAGCTTAGAGTAATTTGTCAAGGGAGTTGTGAACTTGGTGGATCAGTTGGGGATTCCCTCCAGGCTGGGATTGCTTTGCAGCTTCGATCCATCGGCATTTCGGATAAGGTAACTAGTTATAATCATTTATAAAAAGAATAATTAGTTATAATCAGTTATAATCATATGTTTGTAACTAGTTACATGAATTAATAATTAATTATAATCATATGTAACTAATCACGTCATTTAATAATTAGTTATAATCATTTATAAAAAGAATAACTAGTTATAATCCTAATTTTATTAACTTAATTGAAATATCTCAACAGTTAATTGAGCCTGTCAATACAAGTTGATTAATTTTTTTCTATACAAATAGAGAACATATATAGATGCAAATTTGGACACATTATGATTGAACTATAATTATTTCAAAATTGTATTAGACTTGTTTTAATAATGGTTCATGTTCTAACTAGCCAAACCATCTTTACTGATACGATATTGAAAAATTTGTAAAAATGTGATAAATTAGTTATAATTATATATTTATAAATAATTATCCGACTTAATAATTAGTTATAAATATTTTTAACTGATTACGGCAACAACAGAACCAGAGCATCAAAAGCTTGGCAGAGTCGGTGGAGAAGAAGGCGAGGTTCACAGCACTAAGGAAAAGGAGCGCCACAGAGCAAAGCAGGAAAGTCCAGGAAACCAAGGTCAAAATGGCCTACTTCGAATGGTACAAAAAGGACTCCAAGCTGAACAGAAGAGCATGCTACTACGACACTTACAAATCCCAGACCACAATAGCCGACATGGAAATCGCCAAGTACAAGAAATTCCTCACAAACTACTGGAGAGACGTCGTGGAAGACGCCGAGAGCCGGCCCCAAAAAGAAGGCTCATTCTTCCGTACGACGTTCCTCTACGGAGGAACGAACTACAGAAGAATGGTGGAGCCCCTAGACATCGCGGAGTTCTACCGAGAAGGGAAAACCAATTACAAGAGCCAGGGGAGGGCCAAGCATTACGTTCTGTTGGAGAAATGGCTCGAGGATGACGCGAAGGAGAAGGTGGGTAAGAAGAAGAAGCACGGTCCGGGGGATAATTTGAACGAGGATTCGTGTTTCTGGGCGAATGTCGAGGAGGCGTTGGTTCGGGTTAGGTTGCTGAAGAAGGTTGGGGGTGGTGGTTCTTATTCAGGGGAGGCGAAGAAATGTTTGGTGGAGTTTTTGGGGTACGTAATGGGGCAGATTGAGAATTATGGGGTGGATCCTGAAATTTTCCTGGGGGAGAGTTCTTTCATGATTTGGTGGAAGGAGTTTCAGGAGGTTTTGGGGATTGTTGGCAGTGGTGATGATCCATTGGTTCAATATATGAAGAGTGGTAAGTATCGTTACTATGGTTCTTCCAAGTGATTTATTTATTGATATGGTCGAAATAAAGTACAAATCGATGTACTTATCGAATGTGTTATTTTTGATTTAGCTATTTGTATATGTTGTTTTTATTTCGAAACTAGATTTATGTCCATATTATTCCGTAATTGTAAGTACTAGAATGGGAATATGAGAAAAGGGTATAGAATTAAAAAGTGATATGGATTATGCTTGATAATAAGTCACAAATTGTCCTAATTTTTTTTAATTATAAGAATAATTATCCCCTTACCTATAAATATTCATAGGGTATATTGAAAACACCCACTAATGGTGGTGTTGTGTCACGTACATTTTTATAATTATGTGGGGATGGGTTAATTGTATACGTCCACACGGCATCAAATCGAGTCTAAAGAGAGAAGATGACAATTGATTTTTAAGTAGCCGTCCATCCAGCTAGCAATATGCATGCAGGAACATGCCCCATTTCCACTTTTGATGATCATTTTTCTTTTGTGACTCGACACTTCTGAGTTGCGAGCTAGCCAGCCAAACTCCTCCAAAATTGAACCAAAATTAAATTTCTAGTTTTTTCCGAAGGTGATTGCTAGAAGTTAAGCTAATTTAAAAAACCTTCATTATTAAATATAATATCATTATCATATAAATTTTAAAAAATTATTTATTTTTAATTTTATTTAACTATTATTTTAAAGAGGTTAACATGGTAAAATTTAAATTTTTAATCATTTTCAATATGTATATTAAATATTAATCAATTTGAAAATTTTCATGTCAAAATTATCAATTTTCGTGTGTTATAACTCATAAAAATGAAAATTTTTAAATTAGCTAATATTTAACATGCATGTTAGAAATTGCTAAAAAATTAAGTTTCACTATAATAACTCCACAAAATAATAGTTAAAATCATTTTTTAATATTAAGTTAGTATTGAAAATTTTTAAATTGATTTATTTTTTATATGTACTGGTGAGAAATAGTTAGAAATTCAAGTTAAAATATTTTATGGTCAAACTTAAAAGTCTATTGGATGTGTGTTCATATTCCTCTGACTCTCATGAATTTAATTATGTGGTCGAATGAGATATTTTTGATAAAATGAATGACTTTAACTGAATTGTTCATATCAAATAGTTAGTGTTCATACATACTTCCATAGTTTCACTAACTGAATTAATACTAGACTACGTTATATACTTCCAAAGTTTCAGTGACTGAATTTGTTCATATGAAATATTAATGATGAGAAGGGAAATTTTACTGATTACTGATTAGTGGAGCTTTATTCACTTTTAAATATATAAAAATAGCGCGTGTATTTCAAACTCAGAAGATGCTCTCGTATGCTTTTTCCTCTTTGTCCCCGGGCTCCCCCACCTCTTTCTTTCCCTCTCTTATCTTTTCTTCTTCATTCCCCTTTTCATTTCATCTCAGATTCTCACCTCCGCCCGCTCCCCAACACTTTCTCCTCCTCCACATTGTCCCACCTTTCTCCGGCCAACCCTCCGGCTGCTATGGCTACACAACCACCACCACACCGGCCGCTGATTCTCCTCCTCCTCTCCACTCTCCTCCTCAGTCTATCCACAACCTCCGAGTCCAGCCTCTCCTACAACTACTACTCCAAATCCTGCCCCAGATTCACCCAAATCATCCAGGAAACAGTCACAAACAAGCAAATCACCAGCCCCACCACCGCCGCCGGCACCCTCCGCCTCTTCTTCCACGACTGTTTCCTCAACGGCTGCGACGCCTCCACTCTAATCTCCTCCACCTCCTTCAACAGAGCCGAGCGCGACGCCGAAATCAACCTCTCACTCCCAGGGGACGCCTTCGACTTAATCGTCCGTGCCAAGACCGCCCTCGAGCTTGCCTGCCCCAACACGGTCTCCTGCTCCGACATCCTCGCCGTCGCCACACGAGATCTCGTCACCATGGTCGGCGGCCCCTTCTACGACGTCCCGCTCGGCCGCCTCGACTACCGCGTCTCCAAATCCTCCGCCGTCCCCGGAAACCTCCCGCTGCCGTCGACCCCGATGTCGCAGATGATCGACATGTTCGCCGCCAGGGGATTCTCCGTCCAAGAGATGGTCGCTCTTAGCGGGGCCCACACCATCGGATTCTCCCACTGTGAAGAGTTCAGCGGAGATCTGTACAACACCACCGCCACGGCGGGAGGAAGTAACTACAATCCGCGATTCGCAGCGGCGTTGCAGAAGGCGTGCGCGAATTACAAGAAGGACCCGTCGATCTCGGTGTTCAACGATATAATGACACCGAACAAATTCGACAATGTGTACTACCAGAACTTGCCCAAGGGGCTGGGACTGCTGAAGTCGGACCATGGATTGGTGAAAGACGATCGCACCCGGCCGTTTGTGGAGATTTATGCGAAAGATCAGAACAAGTTTTTCAAGGATTTCGCCACTGCGATGCAGAAGCTGAGCGTGTATGGTATCAAGACTGGGAGACGAGGCGAGATTAGGCACAGGTGCGATGCTGCCAACTGATTGAATTCAGAAGATCCAGTTCATCATCGATCTGGGTTGTGCTGGGGAATGTAGCGATTCATTATTTATTTTAATCTTTTTTTCCTGAAAGTTTTGGTTGATGTTGTAAGGATTATCGTTGTATACCATAAAGAAAAGTTTCATACTTGAGTGGAAGTAAACAGTTGAGGTTTGTGAAAGCTGGCATTTTGATCAGTTGTTGATGTTGCTAAAGTGTGGTTTGGATGTGATGGAGAATTGTTAATGTTGCTACAATCAGAGAAGGGTTTTGGCAGAATTTCAAGTTCAAATGTCATGTATTGATCGATTTGATTTTGACAGTGCATTTTTGAGGTAGAAAATATCGAGATAACATTCTAACTTTAACTAGACTCAAACAAAGGGAAAATGAACATAATAGGAGATATGAAGTTTGATTTCGTCAATTTTACATAGAATTTTATAATTCGAAATAAAAAATTATGAACAATGGTTTGAATTGGCCCGCTCCTAGTAACATCTACATCAAATTCATGAAAATTTTAAATGGAGCCACATTCCGTTTAAAACTTTCATGAATAAAAGTTATTAATCACGGCAATTTTAACCGATATTGAATGAATATTAGCGGTAGGAGATCAAAAGTTTATGTTTGACAATAAGTTACTACACAAATTTATACATATTCAAAATAATTCAAAATAACAAACCAAATTATATAGGACTTGAAATACACTGCCCGAAATAATTTACATAATTTTTGTAAACCGGCTACCATATGGACATGGCAGGAAATCCATAAAATATTAAAATGGTTAATTTTATAGTTTAATATTTAACACACATAGTCAACAGTCAACTGCGAGGGAAAAGAAACGGCAAATAAAACTGAGAAAGAATTCATAACTGGGGACGGTGCTGGATTAATTTAAAGGGAAGCAACACCATTAACTAGAGATAATACCGAGGTAGAGGTGCAATTAAGTGTCTTGGAGCTGATGATTTAATTAGAGATTTTTAATTAAAAATAATTGGACAGTGTGATTCTGGTTTTTGTGCTGTACTGGGGTTTCATTTGCCGGCTTCGTTACAGCTAAGCTGAACAATTCCTCATGGTAACGTGACATGTCTTGTCGGTGACTTGGTGTTTCAAACTTATAAACTACTGAATATACAGATCCGGAGCTTTAAGTCGCTAGTTTTCTGCACGTCGATGCTTGTCGTCGTGGCAATCATTTGAATCATTCATAGTCTGTGAAGGCCACTGCAGTTATTTTCTGTCTCGAATAAGAATGGTAACGGGTCAGGATCGGGGCGAGTACGTTAACCACTAGGGCCGGTAAGGTCCGGTTAGGGTATAGTATCATTTATCATATCACAGTGAGATAGGATAATTGCACGTGTAGCCTAAATCGCGATCAAGCGAAAGTAACAGGAGGAAACAAGAAGATATGATAATTGCATTGGCAGAAAGAAGCCAGGAGGTTACCTTGCCGGAGCGGCCAAGGGTGATAGTGACCTTAGTGTTGGAGGACATGATTTTAGGTCTCCTCCAGGAGAAGGGGAAGAGGGGGGGGGGGGGGATCAAATCAAAGAGCTGATACGAAATCAAAGACTGCAGAATCTGTAGTGGTATGCTGAATTCATACAGTGTTTGGCAGTAGAACTGCTGGAGAAAAGCTCTGATGGCGCGCGGTTTTGTTGAGGACGAACCCAAAGGCGCCGAGGGAAGGAATTGAAGATCGCGACCTGAGTAGAATACACTACAGTCTGCCGTGCTCATCTCATTGGGCTCCAGTTCCGGCCATACAGTGTTCCTATTCGGCCCAACTAGTTCGATTCTTCCGAAAAAAATGCAACACATACTACTTTAATTTTAAGTTATTGCATTGTATGTCATTATAGTCCGTTTATCGCTGCATTCGAAGCTCGTTAGCTGGTTTCTAGTAGTCCATTCGGTAAACATCTGATGTGGGCGTCCACGTGAATCTCACCCGTGTTAGAGATGGCAATGGTAACGTTGCTATAGTTATTTGTCGGACCCTCAACAAATCAAACATTAGAAAATTTGAGTTGACCGAAAATAGGGGTACTTTTGTCTTTTCAAATTTATTATCTGGCGGGGTGGTTTGGTCATTTAAAAAAGAATTATTTCGCTTACCAGTAGTTATCCCTTACCAGAATGAATGGAAAACGGCTGTCGTGCATGGAGAGCTTGAACATTTATCCAATGGAAAGGATAATGTCTCCTCCTGCGCTTGACAAATGACAAACTAGGTTGAGAAATTGACAAAACTATGTTGACAAATGTCGGCTACCCGTGAAAAAAGGGATTAACCCAAAAAAAAGATCATGTTATAAATACCTGGAGAAGAGCTAGAGCTGTACTTCAGTAAACAGTAGTAGCAGTCTACCACCATATATAGCTAGAGAAGACCAACCTTAAGTTTGATTATGATGGCTTCCTCTCTGGCTGTGTCTGCCACTAGCCTAGTTGTTACCGCTGCTGTAATGTCTTCCCATCAAGGAACACACCCAACTTTTTCCTTGCTAATAACAAATCCACATCGCCACTGAAACCCATCATCTCATGCCATGCCGGTGTTGGTTCCTTGCGAAGCAAGGCTCATCAGGATGGTTCTTTGTTCGGCAAGGCTCATCGGGATGGTTCCTTGTTTGGCGGCCAGGGTGCCATGTTCGGCAAGGCTCATCAGGATGGTTCCGTGTTTGTCGGTCAGAGTTCATTGTTCGGGAAGGCTCATCAGGATGGTTCCGTGTTTGTCGGCCAGAGTTCATTGTTCGGCAAGGCTCATCAGGATGGTTCCTTGTTCGGCGGCCAGGGTGCCATGTTCGGCAAGGCTCATCAGGATGGTTCCGTGTTTGTCGGCCAGAGTTCATTGTTCGGCAAGGCTCATCAGGATGGTTCCTTGTTCGGCGGCCAGGGTGCCATGTTCGGCAAGGCTCATCAGGACGGTTCCGTGTTCGTCGGCCAGGGTTCATTGTTCGGCAAGGCTCATCAGGATGGTTCCTTGTTCGGCGGCCAGGGTGCCATGTTCGGCAAGGCTCATCAGGATGGTTCCGTGTTTGTCGGCCAGAGTTCATTGTTGGGCAAGGCTCATCAAGATGGTTCCTTGTTCGGCGGCCAGGGTGCCATGTTCGGCAAGGCTCATCAGGATGGTTCCGTGTTTGTCGGCCAGAGTTCATTGTTTGGCAAGGCTCATCAAGATGGTTCCTTGTTCGGCGACCAGGGTGCCATGTTCTGCAAGGCTCATCAGGATGGTTCCGTGTTTGTCGGCCAGAGTTCATTGTTTGGCAAGACTCATCAAGATGGTTCCTTGTTCGGCGGCCAGGGTGCCATGTTCGGCAAGGCTCATCAGGACGGTTCCGTGTTCGTCGGTCAGAGTTCATTGTTTGGCAAGGCTCATCAAGATGGTTCCTTGTTCGGCGGCCAGGATGCCAGGTTCGGCAAGGCTCATCAAGATGTCCATCAGGATGGTCATCATGATGGTTCCTTGTTCGGCGGCCAAGGTGCCATGTTCGGCAAGGCTCATCAGGATGCCCATCAGGATGGTACCTTGTTTGGAAAGGCTCGTGTCGAAGGCGATTTAGGCGATGGTTCCTTGTTCGGCAAAGGTCAAGATGTCAAGAGGGGTGACAACTTTGTTGCAGCACCAATTCTTAAAGAATGAGAATCCCATTATCGAGGAGGGCGAAAATGCAGGCCTTGTTCCCTTCCCTCTTTCAACTTCAGACTTCTGTTACAAAAATTCTGGAACGTGTAAGATCTCGTTTATCAAGTGTTAAAAGGTAAGCATCGTGTGTAACAAGTCAACAGTAAGACTTTGTTAAAAATAAGTCTCCAATGATAATCGGTGTGTATTTCGATCGTCCAATGAACTATATCTTATATATCAATTAGGTTTCAAACCAGCGGGATGATAATTAACAACATGTCAGATCTACCCTGCAAAATCTATCACAAGAACACACAGACCCAACTAACCTCAACTTGGAAAATTTTCAGCAAGCAATAAGACCAGCGGAAAAGAAAAGTGCCAACCTGACTGCTGAATAAATGCCTTCATCGGCTGCCCCAAACTGCTCATCCGCAAAATCCAGCCATTCACTTCTGGGATCTTTAGCGGCTAATGGCCTCCAGTTTTCTTAATCAGAAGCGGATTTTCAATTTCCATTGCATTTCTCGAGTAAATATGAATGCAAGAACACATAAGTAGACAAGGAAAGCCTGTCATAATCTATTCAATCCACATTGCCAATGATTCCATCTGGTGTCTTCTTTGAAGGATATAAACTGCCAATTTTCTGTATGTGAAGATTAACGATGATCAAGAATAGGAACTCATTGAATTACAAGAATTGAGCACTCTACGGCCGCTAAGAGCAACAAACTTATCATTGAGTGACAGTAACGGGCACTTTGTGATCAAATTAGTGCCATCATATGCTTCCTTTAAGAAGACTGTACTTCTTGCACCTTTATTTGTGATGTAAAAAAGACCATGATGCTTTATCAAACAAAGCAGCAACCTTGACGGCAACAAATACTCACAATGAAACGCATCCAACTGTGATGATGTCAATCTTTTCTCCATGGTCAAACTGAGAAGCTCGTGGAGCACTGACACGACACGTTTCCTTGCCTTAGGATCAGCAGCCTCGAATGTCCTGGGATTCAAGTATGGAGAAGGAAAATCCAGTCTCTGCCACCTTTCAAGCTCCTCTAAGAAGCTGTTATTCGGCCTGAAACCAGCAGCAAAGTGCATCTTGAAAGCAAATGGTCCCAAGTAGTTGCCATCTCTTGAGATTCTAACTAGCTTTCGAGATGGGTTCGAGAGTGGAACTCCATCAAGACCCAATCTTTCCTCACGAACAGTCATTGCCAGTGATGAATCCCAGTGCTCTAAACGCAGGCAAGGTTTCCCCTTAACATCTTCCTTCACCGAAAAGAAATGCGGATATTTGGGAATCAAAGACTCCCTGAAATCTAGAGGCAAGCCTAACTCATTTCCAATGAGCTCAACCTTTTCTAATGGCACCCTGCAATCAACTGACATCATTAACAACTTCCTCAAGTTTCTGACCAAAGTTGGCTCCATCAACGCTCTAGCTTCAGATTCTTCACCCGCAATCTTTGCAGCTCTTTCCGTCAGTGTGACGAAAGGTGGGGCTTTATCTGAACCGCCACCAACGTAGAAAATAGAAGGATACTTCTCAATGACAGCCATGAAGTTCCACTTCTGGACGAACCCAACTTCCTTCTCGAGGTCTCGCAGAAGAATGCGATGGAGCTTGTGGGATTGAATTATCGATTTAAGCTGCAGGATGACAGACGGTTTCTTCTGCAAGTCCATGACTTTGTCGAGGTCATTGTCTCTGTTGTATATCTTCTTCTTCGGCCTCCTCCCTCCGCTTGCAATTTGCCTCTTCGAAACCAAGATTGAACCAGAGTTCTGAAATGGGAACGGCGACTCATAAGTCTTGCTACACAGATAGAACCGAAGTGACGATTGTCTTCTATGCATAGTCAGTTTTTAGCTGAAAACTCTGCTCTAAACAATTTCTCGAACAGTTGGTGTGCATACACTTTCAGCTGGAACGACAAATACTACATTTCTCCATTGACCATTACCCACAGCAGCGTTTGGTCTAAAACACGGAAGGCTATCATCTGTTCAATTCGAGCGGACCTGCACCATCGACAGGAATATCAATTGAGTTAAAACACTCATCAAGGAATGACACAAGATAGCATCGTCTTTCTGCAATGAACTGGCAGGTGACGAGCATGCATAAACAAAGAGGAACTACGAATTTACAGGCTTTGTAGTTACACAGAGTCGACTGATGTAGTTGGTAGTTGGTACAATAAGCTTAATGTCGGAGCTTCATTGAGCGAAGAAAAGGAGAAAGAAGGGAACGGAGCTCCGGTCAAACAAAGTTTGAAAATGCCGGCTTGGTTATTCAATTTAACCGAATCCATAATCAGTTAAAAAAACGTTGGCATAGTGGTCAGTGGATCATAATTCGAATTCGGTTGCGGTTCTAAGAATTTAACTCTTAAGTTGGTTATCAATCGATTTTATTAATTAACCGAACTTGACAATCAACCAAATTTGGTTAAATTCGAGAAGCCTTTAGTGTTGAATTTTTCAATTCCTGGAGGTTGCATCAACTGGTAGTGCAGCCAAAATCGGTTAAAATTTGGAAAAAATGGTCAAAACAAGGCACTCCGGTTCTTATGTCAATTCGGTTGTTCGATTTCGTATGGATACCATGCAAACCAAGCTCAAATTGGTCCCTTGATTGGTTAGGACTGTTATCTGCCCAATTGAATTGAATTACAGCTGCAGCCATGGTTATGATTTTGAACTGAAATTGTATGAACTCAAGTTTAGCTGTCCATTGGATAAAGAACATATCTTTCTACAATTAACAGAGTCACCATAACTTTCAAATTGATTTCTTCTACGGTTCATTGCCCTGCTGGACACGTCACAACCACCACTCATCAGTCATCATCCCCCAGCAATGCCAGACCTGTCCAAAACAACAAGTTCATCATATCCATCAAGGAAAGCAGAGATCATTATGGCTATTGGTTTACCTGGTAATCTTGCTAAGCAAATTCTGCGGCGGACAGGATCAGGCTCGAACAGAGCAACATCAAGGTTTCCAGATGTTCCAACAGGATTCCTGGCAGTGTATGTTGGAGAGAACAGGAATAAGCGATTTGTAGTTCCGGTATCCTACTTAAGCCAGCCTTCATTTCAGGATTTGCTGAGCATGGCTGAAGAGGAGTTTGGCTTTGATCATTCAATGGGTGGCTTGACGATTCCCTGCAGTGAAGAGACATTTACTTGTGTAACCTCCATCTTGAGAAGATCATGAGAATAGAGAAATTAACCATAATTTTGTATAGAAATTCAGAAGTTTTGAGGAGTTGGTGCTCCGTGTAGATTGCATCTTTCTTCTCTTCAAAGCTGACAAAGCTTTTTAACTAGATTGAATAGTGGTATTTTACCTGTATCTATTGCATAGAGAGCCTTTGCCTTAGCCATCGTACTATCAGTTTCCTCTTCTTCTGCTCCCCTATAGAGAACAGTGTTTCAGATGAGCTCTGATTAGCAATTTTATAACTGAACGTTGGCTCAAGTATGATATTATAAAATGTTTAGAAAAATGACAAGGAATAAGAAAAGTTACCTTAACATGGAGCTTGAAGCGAGGGGTGGAAAACTATGGCCGTTACAAGTTACAACATCACCTTCTGAGAATGAACTCATTGCTGAAGACCACTCAGTATGCTCTTCGACATTAGGCGCCTGTCAGCCAGATGACTCCAGAAGAGATATAAGATCTTGTCGTCACCAGCATAAGAAGCACTGAAGCTCCTATATATTTTCAGAGTAGCCATCAGCCTGTTCTTGTACATTTCATCCATCAGATCTGACGCAGCACTCACGTTCCCTGATTTCCATTGTGCATATGCCAAACTTACGTATACCACACTATCCCCTGATATGCCTTTTTCTTTCATAAGACCAAATATTTTCTTAGCACTATCGATCTTCCCCTTTCTACAAAGCCTCCTTATTAGACACCTGTACAACGAAACATCCACACAGAGACCTCTACTGATGAATTCATCAGGAAATTCGATAATAGCCTCTTCCTTTTGCTGGTCACAGTGAACATCTACAAGCCACGAATATGTACAAAAGCTGGGAGAAAAACCAGCATTAAGCATACTGAATAAGTACTCTTTGGCACATTTCATATCACGTGCCTTGCAAAAGCCATGGATTAATGCCTTGTAGGTAAACACGTCTAGCTTCAGACCAGCTTCCATCATCTTATCTTTCACTTTCAAAGCTGATGCCATATCTCCTATTTTACAATAGGCATTAATCAAAGTGTTGCATGTGATGTTATCTGGTTCAACGTTCCTTTCACCCATCTCACTCAAGAGTTTATTCGCATCTCTTATCCTGCCTCCCTCGCACAACTTGCGAAGAATCGAATTGTAAGTGACTACTGTCGGGTAGAGCCCTTTATCAGCCATGGAAGCTTTCAAATTCAAGGCTGCTTCAAAGTCATTGACCCTGCAGTAACCATCTATCAAAGTAGTGTAAGTCACATGGTTGGGGATCGCATCTTTAATTTCCTTAAAAAGCCTCATAGCTTCCCTCATTCTACCTTCTCTGCTGAATGCATAAATCAGAGAATTATGAGTAACAATATCAGGAACAATCCCTGCCATATCCATCCTACCTTGAACAGAGAGAGCTTCATAGTGCATCCCCTTTTTGCAATACAAAGAAATAAGCGTATTGTAAGTGAAAAGATCAGGAGAAACACCTTTCAATTCCATTTCAGTCAACAAATTCTCTGCCTTCTCCACATCTCCAGACTTGCAGCAAGCATGAATCAAGACATTAAACACATGGACATTAGCAACTACACCAAGTTTAACCATCTTCTTATGCACTTTCCAAACCGTATCAGTCAACCTATCTTTGACCAAAGTATTTAACAACGCGGTGCAGGCATGCAAATGCGGCTTGAAGCCATTGGCCCTCATGTGTTCAAAAACCTGCATTGCCTCATGAGTCATCCTGGAATTCCCATACACTATCACAAGCCAGCTCAAAACGTGGGAATTAGCCTCTGGGTCATCATGAGTCTTCACTAAAGCAGTTAAAACGGAAGGGCTGGACAAGAAATCCTTGCAAGCAATTTTCTCGAGCAGTTGGTGTGCAGTCTTGAAGTTTTTATGCTTGGTTAAAATGTGAATCATGGTCCAGGATGATTGAACAGAATGCTTATAGTTGGGAAAGGACGACTCGATCCACTTAAACAACGCCCATGGAAGAGAAGGAGTACTGTAGCTATAGTCATGGAGTTGCAGGAGTACCTGTTGAACCGTATTTGGAGTGAGATTAAAGTCGATCTTCGGTTTCAGGAGATTCGGCCAGCATCCCTTTATCACTACCGCACATATACTATGAACTAACCGTGATTCACAACTAGGAGAAACTGAAGTTGCCATCGTAATTCTTCAAGCTGAGGTTCTATAAATCTCTCCCCCGGTGACACTCCGGCCGAACGAGAAAGAAAGATAAGCGGCCGGACCTTTCTCCTGTTAATAGTGTTATATTGCTCCAAAACGGCGATTAAATTTGTGGAAATGATCGGTCGGACCTAAGCTCTATGGTTTATTCAGTCAACCGAACCGGTAAATAAAATTTGGATACAAACACACTTTCACCAGCGATATGGACTCCAATTAGGAAAAGGGCCCAATTCGGCCCTTTTCTTTTTGCGTCCGGCCCATATTGCTTTAGAAGCTGATTCGGGGACGGCAGCTGCAAAAGTCTTGATACAAAATTGTGTCGGCTGTGTTTTATTGGCTTACGACATGTGTTTGCGAGTGTTTTTGAACACTCGAACAGAGTTAAGCGCAGTTTTAACTAATCAAAATAGTTTGGAAGAAATGTTATCATCATGTATAACTCGATTTTTATTATGTAGTTGATTTGCTAGCTGTGAAGAGGATGGGTTTACCATCATTTTGTTGTTGTGAACGAGATACAATTATTTTTGTAGTGGGCATATTTATCGTGAAAGCAATCACGCGACACATTATTTTGCTAACGTTGGATACGAGATGCCCTTAGGTCTTTATGATTTTCCTATTTTTATCATTTATTTGTTATTGGTTACACTATAATGTACTTGGTACTTCTAAAACTAGACTGATTGTGAATGAAAGTTAAGTATGTTGCGAAATTTGATATTGATGATAAAATTTGTTATCAATGATCAATTTGTGAAAACATCATAAAAATGGTGATTAAAAATTAGAAATAAACTATATGCTCTCTGATATCAGATTCAGATATTATACAAAGCCCTGATGCCGTGAAGATCATCCTTGCTCAACCTCTTCGTCACACCATCGCCGATCTCCGGATACATAATCGCCGACGGGACAGAGCTATGCATCAGCCCCAAAATATGCCCGATCTCATGCAACGCCACCGTTTCAACGTCAAACGCCTTCTTAACCGGGCCCACGGCCCACGTCTCCTCCGCATCGAAATGCAGCAGACCAGTCCCTGGCTGACTCGAATGGGCCAAAGCCCCACCGGGCCCATCAAACGACCCGCCATCCCCATGGTTCCCGCTGTAGAACCCGATCTTGATATCCGCCGACCCGTAATCCTCCGTCCCGGCGAACGAGAATCTCGACCGGAACTTTGACTCCCACTTCTTGAACGCGCTCGCCACAGGCTTCTTCGCCATCTCCGGAGTCCCGGCGAGGAACGCGTATGTAAAATTCCGTTTATCCTCCGGCCATTTGGGGTTCCCGGGGAAGAGATTGTACCGGGATGTGGTCCGGAAACGGCGGTTATTCGGCGGCGACCGCGAGTTGAACATCCAGTTGGTGCCGTTAACGATGTCGGGGACCCCACAGCGCGGGGCTTTCATCATTTTTGCGGTGGCGGAGTCGAGTTCGCCGGTGGGTATCAGCTTGAAGTTGGATTGGTATGCCTTGAGGGCGGATTCGAGTGAGGAGTCGAATTGGTCGTCGGCGGTGGTGAAGTCGTCGGTGGCGGGCATGTAACCGTACCGGCGGAGGTAGGACTTTACTGCGGCGACGGCGGGTTCGTGGTCGCCGAGTTTGGTGCCGACGGCGGTGTCCAGGTGTGAAATAGAGTAATGGGTATGGTGTGAGTGTGGGAATACGACCAGGGGGGAAAAGGAAATGAACTGGAGGAGAAGGAAAAGGAAAGATTTGGAAGCCATTGGTGATGACTGATGAACAGTGGAGGATGATTGGTTGGTTGATTATAAAATTATAAATTGATGGGTTATATAATGAGGGAGGGGATTTCATTTGGGGATGGTGATAATTTTTGGAATGTTTTTATTTTGTAATGAAAATAATTTATGGAATGTTTTGCATGAAATGGATCAATGAGGAGGATCCATTCCGTTGATTGGCATGTTGGAAACGTGGTACCACCAAGAATAAATGTAATGTATGTAGTTTTGGACTTCTGGCATATGTGAAATTTTAGTTTAGGTTGATGGCGTAGTGGGTTGGTGATTTAAAAATATTGAGTATGAATTTAGTCTTATTTCAAAAATAAATACCTAATTTTTCTTTTGTTTCATTGCGGCATCTAATTTTCATAAAATTTGTTGAAGAAAAGAAGGGCAATTAAAAGTTGTAATTTGGTGCAAGCATATATACATTATTTCATTATTAAACATAAAATTTACAATTTCAAGATAATATCAAATCACAACATTTTCAATCTTAATTTATAATTTTCAAGATAATATCAGATCACGATGTTTTTATTGGGTCCACCAATTTTCATTAGTCGGTCAAGATTTCGTAAGTTTAAGTGAAGTTATTCTAGTTGTGGAGTTCAAATCCAATATACCCCACAAAACGAACACTAATATAATACTTATTTATTTTTTACTATCTTGTATTAGTCAAAAATCTCCATTTATTCCGATAATAAAAAAAGCAGGGGTTTTGCAGTATAGTTAATAGTATGTGGTGCTAGTCTTATTGTATGAACTTAATAAGATTTCTTCTTTTACGAAATAAATGCTTAATTCTTAAAAAAACACATTTGTGGAAGAAATGGCTGATACCCAAATGACAGATATGCACAAACTCCACAACTAACAGACTTGAATCCAGAAAACTCAGGAAGTATTCCACCTTCAATTCCTGCTTCTGAAAACACACACAGGCGCACAAAAGCGCGAGCAAATACCAAAATATGAACCAACTAAACTGTCAGCACCCGACACGGAAATGTATCGATACAAAACTCGGGGAGTTCATAAGAGCCAACCAGACATACACGAAAAAGTGCAGGGAGATGATAAGTATTCTACAAACCGTCAAGTGAATAATAAGCTGTCCCTAAGCTTGCTTGTTAGAAGCCAACAAGTTTGCCCACACCTCCTCGAGGGAACGTGACAGAAGAGACGTCAGCCATCTTCTACATTCTATCCTCTCTTCTTCGCGGTGCACAAGTGATGATCTCATCGACTCGGAGGATCATTTCAGCAGCTTCAGTTGCAGAAAGCAACACAGCTTGTTTTACCTTGAATGCTTCCGAAATTCCAAGCTCTGCCATGTCTCCCACCTGCAAGGCATCGAACAAATAAAAGTCAGATGGTGAACCAGCATAAACAGGTTGCAGTCAACAGAACCAATTCGTAGCAGCTTAGACTATGACTACTTTAAATGTTCATCTATGAGCTCAATCGAATAGCCAGCAGACAGTACTCACAGATCCAGTGATGACATCGATCCCAATAGTGCATCCCTCCTTGTGGTGCTCTGCTCGAAGCTGTGCAACCAGCTCAGCACTGTCTAAACCAGCATTATCTGCGATGGTGGTTGGGATTGCAATGAGAGCCCTTGAGAAAGCATCGATAGCATGCGACCTTTTCCCAGGGGTTGCTCGAGCAAGCTCATCTACTGCCTTGGCCATCACCATTTCAGGCCATCCACCTCCAAACAAGACCCTGCTGTCATTGACGGTCTGGGATAACACACAGAGTGCATCGTGCAGAGACCTCTCTGCCTCGTCAAGCACGTGATGACTGCAAATAGTTAAGAGAGGAACTGCTTAATATTACTTTAGGAATACAAGGGTTGAGCAGTGGCATAATGTAAGCCTCGGAAGAATGTGTAAAAACATCCAACAATTCCTCCAAAATATAAAAAATTTAGATAGTATTATAGATAATGATGGTAAGGGATTACCTGGCACCCCTTAGTACAATTGTGCATGCCTGACCCATTGCAACACCAGAAAAATGGATCAGCTTATCCTCTCCAATCATAATTTCCTCAATAAGTTTGCAGTGACCAAGCTTGACAGATTCAGGATTGTCAAAGGTTGATGCAATCTCGCCTCCAGTAACTAAACCTAGCCTTTCAATCCCATCGAAATCTGCATGCTCAATTGCAAGCACTCCAGCATTTGCAAAGAGTTCCTCTGGGAAATTGTAGATTAATTGTCTGTTTACAAAGCAATTAATCCCATGGGCTATTATCTTATCCACCTTTTCTCTCATCTTCTGCTTCTCGGCTGCTTCAATATCAGCAACCTTAGCCATTGAATCAACACGAACACGTGCACCATAAATCTTTACTTTGTCTGTGTCCATTGCAGTGTTGGCTACCAAAATCTTAGCATTTTCTATCCGTTTTGGCTGCCCAATTCCAATTTTCTTGTCAAGAATAAACCTGGCACAAGCATGATTTTGTAAATTGGAAAAGAAAATGCTGAAGCCAACATGTTACTAACATGACACACAAATGAATAGTTGAATACAGCATCATATACTCACCCTTCATCCAAGAAAGAATCCGTTAGTGATCCACCAGGCTTCTTGATGATTTGGATCGATTCTAGGTTTGTGCTACCCTATTAGTTCCACAAAAAATGGGAAACAGCTTAGAAGGAATGTGAGGGAAGACAAATCCATAGCAAGTAAATTGCAAAAAATATACACCTTTAGCCTCAAAACTGCATCAACAGCAAGCTTTCCAAAGTGTTCCTTATCCTGGGACAATATTTTTGAGCTCAAAGTTGTCATCGCAATTTTCATGAGATCTGACTTGAACTTCTCTGCAAATAGATAATTGAAAACAGTAGGCAAATAGGATCAGCAAGGCTGAATTACAGCACGTCAATTAGCTTGAAAGCAATAGCACAGCTTAAAAACAGAAGTAATACAAAGTAGTCCTACTAATACATTTAGTACGTTATCAATGAAGGAATACACTATACAGTCAAAAGAGTGGACAACTAGAAACCAAGGCCTGAGACTTACCTTCATCTGCCTTATTATCCACAACCCTTTCAAGCAAAGCCTTTCGTGCACACTCTGCAGCCATCCGATATCCTGAAAAGCAAATATATGATATATAAAAAACAAGTTCCTTTTTAGACAGCTGTCACTACAGCACGCAAGAGTTTAGTAAATTTTTTGTATGCATAACAATATATGCTGTTAAAATAACATTTAAATATCTCTACAAACTCATACACACGATTCAAGAAATCAATGGACAATCATTTCCTATTTCCCGAATCACATCGGACATGATTTGACATATAAATAAAGTGAGAAGAGAAGCCAGACACATAACAGGAAGACATGCTAACCTGCTATGATGGTCATTGGGTGGATTTTTGCTGCAACAAGTTTCTCTGCCTCCCTCAGTAGTTCACCAGCCAAGACAACTACAGATGTTGTCCCATCACCAACTTCATCATCTTGGACTTTTGAAATATCTAGTACAAAAATCAAAGATTGGCATTAAGTTGTGTATGCATCGGCGATGTCACAATCAAGCAAATCCATGAATAGCAATGAACAACTGATTCAACAGCAAGTAAATCCAGAGGACTGCAAAATTTTATTAGATAACAAAAGAAAAGGCGAAGATACCAATAAGGACTTTAGCAGCTGGATTGTCGATGTGAAGTGACTTCAAAATGGTAGCTCCATCATTGGTAACGGTGACCTCATGACCACGTCCAGTGGACTGCAAAATTTTATCCTGAGAAGAGAATTGATGTAAACGAGTTAGAGTAGACTAGCCAGCCAACGCAGGGAGAGACCTTGATCTATGTCGCAAAATAGAACTTACCATCCCTTTCGGGCCCAGAGTTGTCTTCACCAGATCGGCAATAGCCATAGCACCAACAAAAGATGCCTATGACGAAATAATCACTACGTTAGTTGCATGATGCAGTTGTAAGGTAACAAAATCCATGGCAACTTCCATAAGGTTGGGCAGTTCTGAACTTAGTCGATATACGTAACATTGCTAAGAACAGGAAGGTGATAACAACTTAAAATATAACAAATCCACAGAACTCACCATTCTGGCGCGCTCTCCTTTCTCTTCACTAGCTTCATCCTTAAAAATTCCTTCAATCTACAACACTCGCCAAAACAAGATAAAGTTAACAAACTAATGAACTGACGGAAGCTTAATAACGTATAATGACGGAACAGAAAACACAGTCTAGCTGTCTCGCAGCAGCTTACCGCCATTGAAAGATGGAGATGACTTTACACTGATCACCCCAGCTCGAATCTGGAAAAAAACACCAGCATAAGTTAAATTAACACATGAAAACAAGTAAACTTTTATGCAGAAACTGAATCCTAAAGCTTCATTCCGGTACTATTGTCAAAACATGAAGAGATAGAGAGCTGGACGTTGTTCTTGGTTAAGATGCCGATTGATTCAGGACGAAAGGGAGGCTACGGTACGGTTAGAGATCGAGGGGTATATGAAAGATGGTTGAAGGAAAACAGGATCTAGGGTTTATGAAAGATGAATAAAGACATTGGGGGCTAGCTTAGGACCCCCAACAAACATTGGGGGTGCTAGCTTGACGTAAGGTGTTGCATTTCCATTACCTGAGACCGAGCAGATCACGAGGCTTCCCGGTGAAGTTAGACGGCGGAGACCAATACACAGCCCGATCGGTGGCAACGATTCGGGTTGAGAGCGTAGCTGCAACAGTTGAGTAGCGGCGATGGAAGTAGTGAGTGAAGACTAGGTTTCGGCACTCCTGGTCCTCGATGGTGCGTAGAGGAAATGATAAAATAGAATAAAATGAGCGGGCTAGTCGGGGGTCCCTTTAAATTAACTATACGGCTACGTTTTCGGCTCCCAACCTCAAATTCCGACCGGAATATGAAATCCGGCAATCTGGTAGAATTTCAACTCAAGGCCAAATTCGTTAGATTTGGTGATTTTGGATGCGTTTTTCATATAATTGGGTCAAATTTTATCAAAATTTAATTTGTCATCGGAATTTAATTACACCGGTAATTCAGTTTTTCCTCCAAAATTTGTCTAGATTTCTGCCTTAAACGTGTCCTAATATTTCTGTTGGAATTATGCTTTTCCGGCCTGTTCATATCAGAAATTAAAAGCCTTATAAGTCGGAATTGGAGCCCGATAATTTTTAAGTTGCCAACAGATTTAAATTCGGATTTTTGTTCCAAAAAACCAAGAAATAGAATTTTCCGTCGGAATTCACCAAAACCTGCAAATATGGAAAACGCACTCTTTATATCCCTCAAACCAAAACTTGATGATTAGAACTAGACATGAATTAAGCTCCTGAATCCGATGAAATTTAAGATATCATTTTGTGATTGTAATTACTGAAGGAATTGATTTGGTGTTCGAAATTTGCATTCAAATTCGGTCAATTCCGTCAACATGACATAAATAAGCATAGAATGTAACTTCATGACTTCTTCGTCAAATTATTAAAACGTAACTTCATGGTCCCTCCGTCAAGTTTCCGTCCATTTTCTTGGTTAAGTGATAATTTAAACAACCAAAAGTGTTTCGTTATTATGTAAGCAACTGTTGAAGTTTCCACAAGCTGCAAGAAACTCAGCCTTCACACGGTATTTAATAATGATTACTCTACCATTTACAGTTACGCTACTAATTTGAAGCCTTTAGGTCCCAAGCACCAGAAAGAAGAACTCAGAAAAGAACACATTAAACTCCCAATCAGTCAAACTAAGCACAATTCTCAGCTCCACCACCACCATTACGATCATCCTTCTGCTTCTCAACCTGACAGTCACTATCATCACCATCACAAGCATCATCCTCGTCATTCTTACTCCCCTTGTAAAACCTACACAGAATCACATATAAGACCAAGCTGCCTGTGCTCAATATCGCCAGAAGCCAGTAGTACTTATCCAGCCTAGCCTCCCTCATGTCGTCGCTAAACCAGCTCTCCTCGTTCCTCAACCGCGCAAACCACTCAACCAAACATATCAGAATCGCGCTCATGAAGCTCCCGACACCGAACACGCTAGTGTACAGGGCGATCCCCAAAGTCCGCATCTTCACCGGAACTTCCCCGTAGAAGAACTCCTGCATCCCCACCACCGTAAATATGTCTGAAATCCCCAGCAGGACGTATTGTGGTAACAGCCAGTATATCTTCATCGGTACCTGTTTGGAGAAATGTAGATAGTTTGTAAAAAACACTAAAAAAGTCTCAAATAAGTGAATAACACATCAAAAAAGGAAATATTTCGCTATAATAAATTAGCGAGATTAGAGACTTTTGTTGAGTCATATTTTTTTCGGCACCACATTTTAGTAGTGTCGTTGTTATGTACACTCCAGGATATCTGCTGTCATCCTAGGTGAGATCGCCAATATCATTACATGAGCACCGTAATGATTGAGCATTTTGGATTCCGAATCGAGGACTTCTAGGAACAACGACATGGGTTACTACAACCTAGTTATTTGACTATTATTGTGCTACGACAACTGTTTTATCATGATTTATTGTAATGAGACACTCCTATTTATCTTGCAGTGAAACATAGACCCCTTTCTTGTAAAAAAATATTTTTCTTTCGATTTCTAACAGAACCACGTACCGTATGATTTGACAAAGACATTCCCATCTCTCTCACCACTCCTTTACTGATCTGCAACCTCTTTGTTTCGACCAAGGCGGCGATGACCATGGCGACGATAGACAGGAACATTCCGATTCCCATCCTCTGCATCACGGTGATCCCTCTCTCGTCACGGGTCAAGATTCGCGACAAGGGGATCAGCGTGCGGTCATAGAGGGGCATGAGGAGGAGGATCGAGATCGTGATCGAGCTCTGGAGCGTGGCGGGAGGGATGGCGAATTTGGTTATGTTTCTCTCCATCGTCATCCCTTGCTTGGTGAAAAACGTGGCTGGCTGTTGGAATATGACCGCGAAGGTTAGCAGCATTGCCCAAATTGGGAGCAGTCTCAGCACTGTTCTGAAATTTTTCACTAAATTGCTTGTTTTCGTCTTCTTGTTTTTGTTTGTCTTGATTGGTTGTTGTATCTCTGCTGCGGGTTTTGGATTGCATAGCTTGCCGGTGCAGAGTGGCTTCTCTTGTAGCCTGCAGCATAAACCCCACTTTGTAATTCAAAAATTTGCTCATGAACCCTAACACAAACATAAAATAGGATGAAATCCAATTAGAAACTCCAATATTTACATCTAAAGTAAACACTCATCGTCTGTAATGTGTATTAATCACTAGTTTTTCGGTTACTAGTTATTTTATTCGAGTAATTATTGTTTTAACATGTAACAAGTTATTAAGTCGTGTAATTAGTTATTAACTTTTGTAAATAGTTGTAGACACATATGACTGTAGCTAGTTACAGATGATCATAACTAGTTAAAAAAAGTGACCAGACTCTTGTCGGGATCGCTGGAAATTATAACTAGTTATTATGTTGTATAACCCTTGCAACTAGTTACAGGAGATAATAACTTGTTATGAAAGGTGGTTGGACCTTCGTCGAAGGAGTCTTGCTGGTGGCTATAACTAGTTACAAATTTCACATGATTATAACTAGTTATGTAAAGATTTTCAGTGTTTTGTTGGATTTTTACGGGAGATTATAACTAGTTTTTAAGTTGTGTAAGTCAAATTCAATTGCTTTATTGAATTACCTAATTATCCATTAAAATTTAGAGCATGACATCAGTTAAAATCAAAGTTAAATCTAATGATTGAGATTGAATTTGGTACAAGATTTTATTTAAATGGGAGTCCCCTTGCTGCCATAGCCCATACGAATTAACATTATTCCGACTAACCGGATAATCCGTATCCCTGTTAAACGGACCGTTTCTAACTTTCTATCATGGTACAGCTAGTCACGTGGAAATGCTGATTCAGGATTGAGAAAAGCAGGGATAGGAATAATAAAATACCGGAACTTACTCGATTTCAGCAGCCTCAGAATCGTGACGAGCGGACAACGTGATCCTGCAAACCTTAATCTTGTTAGCAGCATCCTTAAAAAGTCGAATGAGGAATGGGAGGCTATCGGATAGGGTATCCTCGTCCTGATTGTACCGGTAAATGGAGCCCCCGAAGCAGAACAGCGCCATGGAAGCCACCATGGCCAAAGTCGGGATAGCGAATCCCAGCACCCAGCCAACGTTATCCTGGATGTAGGACATCACCATCACCCCCATCAGGCTTCCGGCGCACACGCCGTAATACCACCACTGGAAGAACTTGCTCTTCAGGCTCGGTTTGTTTGTCGTAGGGAGTTCGTTGTCATCTTCGTCGTCGTCCTCTGTTTCGGGTAGCTGCTCTGCTCCGAAGGCTTGGAGAGATGGGTTGTATCCTCCTTGGCCGAGGGAGATGAGGCATAGCGAGCCGAATAGGAAGGAGTAGCTCATGCTGGCTGATGTGTAGCTTCCCCACGCCATTGCTGTTGATGTCAGTGCCACCAGTCCCTTCATCACAATCAAACAATAACTCCACATTAGTTGAATCCTATTTGAGATTTTTTTAATCAAAATAAATTTTAACCGACTTTTTTCATATTTATATTTATTTTAACCTAAACCAATATTAAACTAATTTGCATCTGTTGGTTATTTGAAGGTTAATTAATCAATTATTATTATGTTCGGAGATTAAAAGATTTAACTTTTATACAATCATAATTAAACAATGAATATGATTAATTATTAATCACCCTGATCAAATCTCACCTTTACACCACCATCTAACTAGCTAAGTAGTCTACGCCAAAAATGAAACTTCAAGACTTTAAACTTTTTTTATAGCGGCAAATCTTTTCGATGGGCAATATATTTGATGATGCCGTTATCAGGTTGCTTTCGAAGCTACCGGCTGTCAGTCTAAGTAAAATTAGTAAAACCACTCTCAACCATTACAGAGTGCCGAAATAATTGCACATTTTACCTTCAAACCCAAAATTTTTAAAAACAAAATTAGGTGTTACAACTAAACTATAACCGTAAATTCAAACTTAATGATAATTGGCCTACCTCAGATACCATAAAGTAGTAACATTTGGAACTCAACATGAAAAGAAAACAGTGATCATATTCTAGATTTTGGTTAAGTAGAAGAAAAGACGGATGAACTTACTAGAATGTAGAGGAAACAACAGGCCAAGATAGTGGAGCAACGTCCCCAATAGGATTCAGAAAGGGAAGCAACGAGGAGAGGAAGCATGGAGGTCAGTCCACACCAGTTGTTCACAGTCTTCGCTGCTGCAGAATTGCTCATCTTCACCACATCTGTCAGGTACGTCACCAGGTTCGACGCCACTCCTTTGAATGCAAACCTCTCCATCCCAGATATCACTGTATGTTTCAACCACCTCAAACCCATTAGACATCACAAGAAAACTCCGGAACTGCCAACCTTCAACCTGAGTACTTATCTAACCAGGCCGGAGGTGCTACGAGAAGGCAGTGAGGAGTGCACTCTCTAGGTTGAAAACCGGCAGAACTACCACCTCAGTTGTACCTCGTTCGCAAAGTTCATATGATTCACAGAGATATAGCAGAGTCTTACCGATTAGAAGGCAACATGCTCTATTGAGGCCTGGCTTAGCTCTCTTCTCCCCTGCCATGGGACAGAGAGACAGAGAGGGGGGGGGGGGGGGGTAATGATCAAATTGCTGGCTTTACGTTGAGAGAACTTGAGAGAAGGGGGGAGTGGGATATTCAGTTGATTTCAGGGTGAGGGAGTTGGGAGCTACAAAAATAGCAATATAGGACAAAAGAAATACTCTCTCCCACCATTAGTTTTGGGGAAAAAGTTGGAGGCCACTTTACAAAAATAGCATTGTGGGAAGGTCTTTGAGTGTTGTTTGAAACTATCAGGATTTCTTCTTCTTGTTGGTTTTATAAGTGGGGGGAATTTAAAGAGGTTATATATGGAGTGTGACTATGTCATCAATCATATGTGAGAAAGACAAACTCTTAATTCTTTTCATAATGATTCAATTCAAATGGAGAGGCAAAATACATTGGTTAATAATTTCGAATGAGAATTAGGTGTTATATATGGAATATTAGGAGAGAGTTGTTATAATCTTATCTACTATATATCTTGTTAAAGATACAATTAAAACATTGTTAATATCCGTTATGATTGCTTGATTACGCGACACTGACAAATAAAATTGACTAATTTGAGTATGCATATTATACTTGAGTAAAGTGGTTTCACATGCATGATTCTTCAAGTATCCATGACGATTAAAATTCATAAGTTATATAATGAATCATCGTTGGATGACTTAATCAATTGAGTCAATAAACTGTAAATACCTTTTTGAAAAAACTCAATATTTGGAAAGGGGAAATATATTGGTTAATAATTTCGAACGAGAATTAGATATTATATCATGTATGTTGAAAGAGAATGGTTACAATCTAACGTACCTTATTTAATCTATTTGAATTATGATAGGAAAACCTATACAAAGTTGTTTCTATATGAAACATGGATACAAGTAAAACATTGCCAGTAATGTTCATCATGATTGATAGCTTGATCACACGGCTCATATTATACTTGAGTCATTTAACATGCATTACTCTTCAAATATTCGTGAAAAATAACATTAAAGTCATACAACGAATTACAGTTTTATGATTTGATCAATTGAGTCAACGAATTGCAAAGATAACGGGTCGTTTGAGTAAGTAATTTGAATGGTTTGATAGACAGTACATTTGGCCTATACACATATAATGAAAGGGAGGAAAGCATGACAGGGATAACGTACGTTAATATGGAAAGAAAGAAAAGGAAACGTTAAAGATGGATGGATGGATGGAGACACACTCAGAAACACAGTCACACAGCAAAGCTACTTAAGATCACACACAAGAGACCCATCTATCTTTTTGACCACCACTCAGCAGCTGGCTAACGTTACACACCAGACATTAATGCTGTAGAAATTAACAAGCAAGCTAGGACCATACTAATCGAATTAAAAAGGAAGAGGAAAAGCAAAACCCACCACTGAATGGAATTAGGGAAATGGCAGGAGAGTAAGACTTTGAATTCTGTCCATGACTCATCCTCCATCCACTTGCTTTCTGCCATCCACTGCCTCCTCCTCTTGTCTTCCATATGTATCATCCCTAACTCTCCTTTGCAAACATTATTTGAATGAAAACAAGATGGAACTTATGGTCGTTGAGATGGATGATTTGAAATAGAAAAATATTTAGAGATTTGAAATGAAATAGAATTAGACGGAATTTATGATTTTTTGAAATAAATTATTTGGATAGGTGGTTTGTATGTGTTTATTATAAAAAGAGCAAAATTAAAGAGAACAAAAAATATTAAAATGTCACTAATTTATTTATAACTATATTAGTTACCAAAAGACAATAAAAAATAATTTTAACTTAAATTCTCAAATTTTCGTTCTCTTCAGAAATTTTACCGTCCAAATATGAAGATTTTATTTATGAAATTCTCTCTAAATTTACGAGATAATTTCAAATTTTTTCAAATTACTTTTATTTTTAGGGTTCAAATTGTAATTTGAGACAAAAAAAATTCGGAGTTTCAAACGACTCCTAATCACCCGTCTATTTTCTTCTATGTTTTTCTGATCTAGTTACGTGGAGAAGTGCATGTAACGCGTGGCAGTTTTAGCTGTATACGTGGCAATTCTGGTTCTGTATTTGACCAAATACTCTTACAGGTTGAACGTAACAGATAAGGGGAAATGGATATTTGTATGCAATTTATTTTTTAAATAAAATTTTACTTCATCCATTTTCAAACACCTTCAGTTCGGGTCAAGGTTTAACCATAGTTTTCTGGTTTACCGGTTTGAGCTGATTAATTCAGAAGGCGGAAAATGGAATAAGGATTAGTAATTGGGCCGAAGCGTTATAAAATCCAAGTATTATTCTTAATTAGTTTTGTTTTGGGCCATTCTGTCCAGCCCGGCCCAACCTTTATCCAACGATGCTCGCGAGAATTGATCCAATATCTCGGTCCTAATAGGTTTGACAACGGGAGGTTCTGAGATGGTTATGGCATACTTATTGTCTAACTGTTTTTGTAGCAGTTATTTATCATGACCATCCCGTTTTTATTTTGGTGACATAATTAGTTTCATCACTATACACACACGGTTAACCGTTATAATCGCTTTCCGTTAGGAAAAAAATAAAAAATGAAACCCAAAATGCATCCATTATCTAAAAAGCGGTAGGTGAGATACTTCCAATCGAAAAATAACGGCTGAGTTTTGTAGAAGACAACGCGACGAAGTGATATCGTCGAAGTCAAAGACGACGGATGAGATATTTTCAAGGAATAGTGAATGGATTAGGTTTAATTTTCTAGGTAGGTTTCATATACATTTGGGTTAGGTAGTTGGCTTATTGGGCTCATGTATTGACGGGTAAATGTTGGTTATATAAGTCGGGAATGCCTATGACTATATAGACGATCCAATTACTACAAAATTCAGAACCTAACCTTACCCATTCATAGCGGTTAACAATTATCGTTGTATGTAATCTCAAAATATCCAATAATATGATTAATAACTATCTAATTGAATAAAGTTATTATTAGTTAAGGGTTAACCAGTCAGGATTATCAAGCTTAATATCAGAAATCGGTCGAGTAATTGGGCATTGATGGTTTTGGACATGTTCAACGACTTTAGTTACTTGCGGTCAAACAAAATGATGTGACATGTTGAATAAAAGACTACATGTACATACATTGGTCTCACATTTCAACTTTGGCATGCAAACAAAAACCTATTACAGTCAAGAATTCTAGATGCCATACAAGATTATTACGGTCACTTTCAACAATGTGGGGCGATTCAAATCTCAGCATTTGCTATATTATTACCCCAAATGCTATAAATATCACTCCAACGAACGACGTCGAGCACAACTTGAACTTGTTTCATTCTCTTCTCAAGTACAAGAATCCCCTCAGACCCCTATCATCCTACCTATTCTCTCTCAAAACAAACATCATGGGTGTGACCACGGCAACCCACGAGTTCAAGTCGTCGATCCCGGCCGAGAGGATGTACAAAGCCTTGGTCCTCGAGAACTCGACCCTCTTCCCTAAGATCATCCCTCAGTACAAGACCGAGTTCGTCCAAGGCGAAGGAGGTGTCGGTAGCATCAGCAAGACCTCCTTCCCCAACGAAGGTATGTGTATGGAAGAAACTCGTCTAGTTAGCCTCTTATAGTGAAAGATACGTTTCACGATATGATTTATATTCGTCATTTTTTGTACATATTTACTAGCTACTTTATGTCACTAATGCACAAAATATAATTTACTTATGCATATGCCGAATCAAGTGATAAGAAAGATCGTTCTTACGAGGATTAATGATTATTGTCGATTTCCCAAATTATTTCTGAAATTGCACTTGAATCAATGATCATGATATCTTTCATTTTTGAAAGGCAACTACTGTTGATGTTTATTTCTGTAGCGCTGTTAGATTTTCCATCCATTTTTACTAACATACATAATGACCTTTTTCAATCAAATTCCGTATATGTATAGCAAATGAAGTGAAGACAGTGAAGCACCGGGTGGATGCTCATGACCCGGCTAACTACTACGGAAAGTACACTCTGATCGAAGGCGGTCCATTGAGCGAGAATAAGAACGTGGAATCGGTGGTGAACGAGGTCAAGATCGAGGCTGCGGGTGATGCTGGATGCGTTGTCAAGGCGATCAACCATTATCATGCTAAGGAAGGTGAAGCTGACAAGGCAATGATTGAGAGCACTGGACAACAGACCATCGGTCTCTACAAGGCTGTCCAAGATTACCTCTTGGCTAACCCAACCATCTGCGCCTAATTACTTAAACCTTAACATCATCGACTTTCCCAGAATAAATGTGTGTGTTTTTGTTTGTGTTTCCAGTGATTGTGTTCTGTAATAAAAGGTTCCACCCAGTCCAGCATCATCAGCTTTCGATGGGTGAACAAGTGTTATTTATAAGGTATCGTTTTCCGTCATGAAATTGAGAGACGGAATTGATCGACTTTGCTGGAATTGGTAAATTTCTTGTTTTCGTCACAAAAATGGACGGGGTTGAGGTCCAATTACGACTCCGAACCGGAATTGATGTCCTTCTCAAATAGGAAGGACGTGCAATTCTCTTGCAAAGTGGTTCAGGTTCGGAATAGAATTCCATTTGAAACCCAATAAGTTTGTCGAAGAAGCCAGAAAACAGAAATTTAATTACAGTGTCGGAATTGTCACACGGAATTCCAATTACATGGTGAAAAAACATGTCTTAGTCTTGTTGAGTTTTGTTTTTCTTTTAATGAAAACTGTCACGCTCGTATTCAAATAAGTGCACGATCGAACCAAACAGGACAAACATGTCCAACAAATAATTATGTTAAAGAAAACGAAGGCTGAGCAAAGTTCATGCGCAACCAGATTCCTATTTCTCGTAACAATCTGAACCTGAAACTGCGGATGAGACTGCAAGATGTCTTGTTGAGTTAAATGACGTTTTATGAAGTGGATTCTTATAGGCTCAAAAGTCAAAATTGTCTCCAGATTACAAAGGTAGGCAAAACATGAGGGTGAAAAACACAAACCCAGAAACCATATCCTTCTCAGTTTACTTACCCACCAAGCTCCACAAACCCATCTTCATTTCCGGAAGAACCCAGGATCCAGATTCATCGACATTCCAGCTACTTTCATCCCTACAATGGTGAATTACGACAGAACAAAGCAAGACTCTGCGGCTCTGGTCAAAATTCGACATCACATACAACAAACACACTACTGTCATTACTCACAAGGGATATCCTCCTTTTATATTCTTACCGGTTGGGCAGTAACTCCAACCTGTACGCTTGAATCTCCATCGGCGAGATGGAAATGCGCCCATCCAGAGATACATCCCCGACATGCTCACAGTACCCCAGCATCTCATAGTCGTCATGAAGCAGATTCAAAGAGGTCGCTTCAGCTTTCGATATCAAAAACCCATGGAACATTTCGAAAATGTTAAGGGACCCATCATCCTCGAATCTTGTGCACTCTTGCGACCGGCCCTTTCGGCAGTACGAAGCATCCGAATGCCATCTCTGTAATATCAGAACAAACCTAGCATCGCTAACAAACCTAGAATCTCCAACAAGGTCTCGGGTGAACAATGCTGGCCAAGCAACTTTGAAGTTCACAATGTGCAGGTCACAGGGTAGTGAAGCATTTAGAGGAGAGGACGATCTGCCGTGTGTCTGAAGAGATAACTCCTCAGATTCCTTTGAAATGAAAGCATGTAAAGGATAGTTCAAGTGTTCCCCTATACGATGAGAGAGCAGAGATGGGGTTAAGGGAAGATGATTGCTGACCGGTTTCGATTCGGACGAAATGTTGGATTCGAGGAGCAAGTGAAAGACCACGTTCATCGGCCGATTATCCGTCACTCCTTGCCCGAGTCCACGACCATCGTCAGTTGGCAAACGACGGTCAACCATAATCTCTAACCATCCATCTTCAGGACTTGCCACACCAAGAGACTGTCTGGAATGAACAGAGAATCTCTGACAGTTGGATCCTTGTAGAAAAGCCAGTGAAGGCATGTGATAGTAGTTTCCTTGTAATGGAATCTTATCATACGTTTCTCTGCGGCTAATCTGAAAGCCGTTCAAATCAGTATAGAATATCCTCCTGCTATCAATATCTGTCTTGTATCGAACTATCAATTCACAGTCGTCGAATTCTTTGCCAATAAGCTCGACATGATATTCCGTCTCGACAACTAACTCTTATATAGTGTTACCTCCGTTGTAAAGGCGAGTACTATGGGAGACAGGATTTTTCTTGTATGGTGTCTTCGGATATGAGAAGAGCTCTTCCATTAGCGGACCTTCGGTGATAACAGTAAGCCCATTGGTTTGAATGATCGATTGAGCATCTCCAAGTGGTCTAAACAAGTATGCACCACTACCGTTACTGGCATACATACCGATTTCTTCTGCCACAACATAGGTGGAGCCATTGCTGTGTCTAATTTTCTGCAATAAACCTTCCTTAAGGTCAAAGCTGAGAATCTGCTGGTGGTTGTGGATTTCTGCCGAATCACCTTTCAATTTAGAACATGCATACGGTTTGGGGCAAGAGAATGAAGCTGAAGAGAAGTACTTTAGTTTGGCAGGTTTGGCCTTTTCACATCCTACAAAGCCATTGGCAATGTAGTAAGTTTCCAGTCCCATTGGTGGAACCGAAGCTTTCCAGTGGAGCCGATGCCGGCCACTGAAGTCATTGCTACTATCATGCCTCGGCTCAGGAGAAACCTGGCTTTGAACGCAAGTCCAGTTCGAGTCCAACACGGTTATAAATGGTCTATTAACAACGACCATTACCACCTCTTCTCTAATTTGCTCTGTAGGGTTAAAGAGAACCACTAATTGTGCAGTTCCTTCACGAGGACTCAAAGCCTTGTGAACTGGTTGTGTAATGTTTTCGGCCCGCCCTTGGTCTACCTCGAACTTAGCAGGGTTCAGATCAAGTTTCTCAAAGTGCATGCCGAGAAGTACTTCAATAGCTCTAGACATGAAAATCTGGAGGTCTTCCAAAGAGGTATGCATCCGAATTCCATAGTCCTGAACAACATGATCCTTAGCTGTCCCAGTTACCCCATCGTGATGCTGAAAGAGTGCTAAATTCCTCCTCGCAGCTGTCAACTTATAGCTGAATCCTGTGACAAGCTTCTCACACTTGATTCTTTGGCAATGGCCAACAAATAGAGCCAGCATCATTTCTGTAGCACGTAATGTTCGCTCTAGAACCCTATCAACAGCCTTGAAAAAGGGCCTAGAAACATAGTAGCCACTCCAATAGTCCTTTTCCCTATCAGCATAAGTAAAGAAGTCCCCTGATAGAGAAGGAAATCCTCCTATCTGACTAGATCCAACTTCCCCAGGAAGTGAGTAGTTTATTCTATCAGACTCCTCACGTAGTGCTTGGAAGTAATCATCCAGAGTGCCGAACTTTGCTTCGGCATTTAGGCTAGGGTTCGAATTGATATGGTCGAACAACAATTGGTAATTATGAAATTGGGCCTCTGCTTCATCAACACTGACATATCTGAAATCATCCCCAAGAGGAATAAGCAGAGTATTTGTACGGTATAAGACTGACTTCTTCCTGAATTGATCTAGCAAGAGTTGAGACCTCTCTTGCACATTTTCTGGAGTAATATCTTCTGGGTTCTGGCGCCAAGGGCATAGCTCATAGAAAAATCCAGGCACTGGAGCAAAATCAAACTGACAACAAATGGCAGGTTCTGGCCCACAAGTATGGGGAATATCATAAGAATAGAAAGGCATCATATGCACAAAAATATCAGTTGTTTCACCTGCATCCCAGCTCTGTCGCCATACAAACTCAAGTTTTTTATGCAGAGCAAGTTCCTTCTTAAGCTCATAATGAGTCCTCTGAATTAGCATATTCTCAATCCCCATACGACGAAGAAGATATGCCATCGTAGATGAATAACCAAAGGGATCTATTGCCCAAGAATTCTTCGGAATAACACCAATGTTGTCATTCAACCACATGTTCCCTTCGGTAATCTGTCACATGAATTCAAAGGATTCACATTTCAAAAATTTCTATGTTGTAAGCGATGTATTTGAAACATTGCATCATACCCATATCATTCAAGCATAGAAATATCTTGAAGAAGGACAAGATTTGGATACAGACCTGCTCAATTATTGAGAAGAAATGAGAATTCGCCTACATTACAAAAAAAGGAAACGAGATTAGCAACATCAATAAAGATCATGACTTCTCAGTTTCTGGTTCATAGTATCTAGTTAATCAAATGAAAATGACATATACCTCGTCATTCATCACCCAACCACCACCAACAACTTCTACTTGGCCATTCTTAACCAGTTTGGTAAAGATGCTCTATTCTCCTCGGATGCATCTCTCCACCATTTCTCCAGATAAGATATCTCTTCCCATATGAACTTCCACCGAGCATCCTACAGATAGCCAGATCAATCCTACCACAAAAGGTTTCAGAAATATTCAATGAAACAAACTCTCTCCTCAGGTTCATTCGCAACTAGCTAAGAGTTCAACCCATTGAATATGACACATGACACAAGCATATACACGTTTCCATCCTCAAGCATTCTGAAAATTTAAAAATAATGGAAACGAACTTCATCGTTTTCATAAGAATAAAACGAATACATCAAATAGATAGGGTTTCAAAATGACAGAGAAGTTGACAAGTCCACCTTAAAGGAGCTAAGGACTGGTCATTGTTCATTACTGTGCAGAAGTCTCGTAACGATTTCAGAATCATCCATGGTCCGATTTTAACAATAACTCATTTTTAAAAAAATATTCAAGGCTAATTAGGACTTGATATCTATATACAACTTAATTTTAAAATTTCATAGGTCATTCAATCATCAAATCGTGAATTGGTACATGCGTTTGATCGTCAATAATTTATATATCGTTTAAGAAAATAAACGCTTGTAATAACTAAGTGTACTTTAAGTGCTTTACAAATACTTCTTATAGGTTAAATATGTACTTCAAGTACTTTATAAATACTTTTTATAACTTTTTATTTTATGAATATTTTATATTTTATTCACCGAATTATGCAGAGTGCTCAAATTGGGCAAACTTCACCCATAAAGTGCTAGTACAAAATATTTCCAACCTCACTATAGTCTATAGACACAGAAACAGACCCAAAACAGAAGACCTATCAAAAACATTTTATCTATTGCTTTATAGACAAGTATCTTTGCAGTTTTTTTAGCAATGTTAAGAGTAGAGTTGGATTCTTCATTAGCATTCCTTCCACACCATTCATACCAGACTGAGCTGAAACTGGCTTTCCATAAAAGTCGCAGGAGGTTCGAGAGGGACCCGAGTAACTCTCCACAATGGTTGCAATCTCATCCTGCCAATTCTTATACTTCAGATAGCTTCCTCCCAAACAAAACCGCTTAATTTCTTGAATAAAATGGCAGTCAACAAACATGTGATTAATGTCATCAATCCCATTATCACAGAGAAGGCAAGAGATATCCATCGTCAAACCCCAAGTAGCAATCTTCGATCGAGTAGTAAGACGATCTTTAATTACCAGCCAGGTTATGAAAGGGTGTTTGTTAATCTTGGGGGCTCACCATACAATCTGAAACCAATCAACATACAGAGACTTCTTTCTAATCGAGTCCTACACAGTAGATATAAAAAACTTCAACATAGGCTTATCACATCATATACGGGTCTGATCCTGAGAAAAAAAGATTGAAGGAAAAACGTCTCCACGCCTCAAAGCCATCTTAAACATTTCTAAACCATGCATAAACACACTCAAAGCCTATTATGTGAGTGATTGCATCCGGAGCACTCCAAGCCTTTTCAACACAATCCTTATAACCATACCAATCCGTCTAGAAGTTAAAAAACTTAAAGGCTTTTGGTAACAAGTGAATAATAGGATCAGTCTCCAAGAAAATGCAACAATGATCAGAAACTTCAGGTTCCAACAATTCAATCCTACTATAGTTAAAATTCAAAATTAAGTGAAGGTTGATAAAACAATGATCCAGTCTCTTCGTAATCGAGTCATCAATTTTATTATTATGCCAGGTAAAAAAGGGGCCAACTGCATGGTCCTCCAACTCAATACAAGTGATCCAATTCTGAAAATCAATCATACCTAATGTAATGTCAACTGCATTTGAAGTTTCATCAAGGACGATAATTGCATTAATGCCATACATATTCTTCCTTTCTTCACTCTTATTAGCCTCATAAACAACACAAACATAAAAAAAACGAATCTTCATCAAAACAAACTGCTAAGAATATCTAATTACACTGAACTGCGTGGTTAAATATGTATTTTAAGTGCTTTATAAATACTTTTATTAAATGTGTTCAATTAGTAAGAGTTAACTGATAAAGACTAAAATCTTTTTAGGTGAATTGAGTTTTGTGGTTAATTACAATTAATCAAATCAATTTTGTGATTAAATAATAACCACATCTTCTTTGAAAATGATAACTATTAATCACATTTTACAAATAATAAATTTTAATACGGTTTGATTATAATCACTAAGCACTAATCAATTTTCATGGCTCGTCGAAAATCAACCTAAAAGACCGAAAAAAACCGAAAATCGGAGGCGAGAACCAGAAGAGCCACGGAAGCCATTCAGATTTCAGACAGAAGATTCTTCCACATCGACCACTAAAAGTCTAAAACGCAACGCCAGAGCGACTGAGATCCACAACCAAGATAAGCCGTCCCTCAAAGGCCAGGCTCTCTGAGCCAAAAAAAACGAGAGATACAGAGAGCCGTGAAAGCTTTTGGTTGGACTTCCATGGCGGCCACCACTGCTCGAGCTTTCCTCCTCTCTCGCCGCGTCACTGACCTCTCACCCAAACGCCACCAACCACCACAACCTCATCCTCCTTCGTCAACGGCCTCCTCTTCCGTCTTCCCTCGCTACGGCTTCCTCCTGCAGCGCCAGAATTCTCCCCACGCCGCCTTCGCCGTGACGACGGTCAGCTGTCTGAGCAGCGGCGGAGGGATCTCCGATGACTTTGTTGTCTCCACTCGGAAGTCTAGCTTGGACCGCGGTTTCTCCGTCATCGCCAACATGCTCCGGAAGATCGAGCCCCTCGATAACTCGGTCATTTCGAAAGGAGTTTCCGATTCCGCTAAGGATTCGATGAAGCAGACGATCTCGACGATGCTTGGCCTTCTGCCGTCTGATGATTTCTCCGTCGTGATTCGTTTCGGGAAGCATCCTCTCGACAGCCTCCTGATTTCCTCCATCATTACAGGGTGAGAATTTCGCCTTAATTTCATTGTTATGTTAAGCAAGTGTTGTAAAATTTATGATCCATTGGTGGCTTTCTAGATACACGCTGTGGAATGCGGAGTACAGGATGGCTTTGACGCGGAACTTGAATATTTCTATGGAGAACTGGAGAAAATTTGATTCTCAAGAACAGGAAGAAGAAACGCAGGAGGAAAGATACGTGAACGAGGGCCGAGGTGGTGAAGCTGGTCTCCAGGATGTCGAAATCAGTCCACAAGTGTTTGGGGATTTGCCGCCGGAGGCGTTGAGCTACATTCAACGCTTGCAATCTGAGTTATCTAACGTTAAAGAGGTGACACTCTATTCTCTTTTTCTCGTGGTTTTGGATTTCTTTGACTGCAAAACATGTGCGGAGTCCTTAATACTTCAGGATTGAAGCCAATCGTAGAATGTTAAACTCAATTGGATGGAGAAAGGAAAGCAAGATGTAAAAGACAAGGCTTTACATTCTAGATTCTAGCTCTTGACCACAATTCAGTACTAACAAGATATTGAATTTGTATCAAGTACCGAGCAACAACAATCATAAACCTGGAACTAGAACAGATGTGATCGTGATTCAGTGGACATCTCCCTCCTGTTTGCTGCAATCATGGTGTTCATAGTTGTACAAGCTTGTTACTTGCACTTCTGGTTTTCGAGTTGCAATCCCTGGGTTGGCTTTATTATTCTACGGTACAATTGAATCATATCCATTGTACCTAACTACGCATTCTTGGATGTGTGCTGGTCCTAGTTATAGTGTATGCAAGTGTAAATTAGTGGCTAAAGATTATGAATCACACTGTTGGTGATCCTCTATAGCTCCAACTGAGAAGTGAATAGGAAAGTTGCTTACTTGTTGCTGTTGTTTATTTCATTTGAATGTGAACAGATGAGGCAGACTCTGTTACTCATTTTGTCTGTCTCGTCTATTCACATTCAAATGATATAAACAACAGCAACAACTTATAGATTCTCGAGTAACTTAAACGTGATAACTTTTGCTCGAATTCCTACTCTATAAGTTTGGTACCGGTCCCTTTGACATGGTTTTGGTGATTTTTGTCAGGAACTTAAGTCATGGGAACAGCACATAACGGAAATGGGAAACGGCAAGGGAAATAAGAACGATTTATTAGAGTACCTGCGGTCACTTGATCCCCACATGGTAACAGCATTTGGAATTCAAACTCGAAGTTCCTTCTATGCTGGTGTAAAATGTAACGGGGTTCTGATATCTTATGCAAACTTTGACATGCAGGTAAAGGAGTTATCTCAACCATCTTCAAACGAGGTGGAGGACATCATTCACCAGCTTGTCCAAAACACAGTGCAAAAATTCTTGAAAGATGAATCAGCCTCAAGTTTCAATGGAGACCCGATCATCCCAAAAACAGGAAATAGTAAAAAAACTAGCGCCGATGAACTCAACACCACCATCGGCACTTCTCGTGATTACCTAGCAAAGCTTCTCTTCTGGTAGGTATTTTTTCTTTTGTGTCTCAACTGCTAGCTTCTGCTGCTGGAGTTCGGAATCTGAGACACGGTGAATGCAGGTGTATGCTGCTGGGGCATCATTTGAGAGGCTTGGAGAACAGATTGCAGTTAAGTTGTGTTGTAGGATTGTTGTAACAGACCTTGCGGGATCACTCTAATGGCGATGGATAAAGCTGGCAATACAGAACTGGAGGGGGGCACTGTGTATATCCCTTTTGTTGTCTTTATAATTTATTTTCTTTCACTTCTGTTGAAGGACAGCTTCAGTTTTGTTTGGTATTGGTAGCTGAATATAACAAGACATTTCGACTTGTAAACTCTAGACATTTCAACCAAAGTGTAATTCAGACGAATTTCAAACGAGCCGCAAACAAACCTCATCTCTGCTTTTTAGTTCTGTACCTAGAACCACTTTTGCTACGAAACGGTCGAAGCCATGGTACAAGTAAATACGAGAACGAGGGGGACAACATCTATCTGTCGAGGTGACACACAAGCCGTGCTTATGGCGGCCACTGTATATTTTCTTTCCTACAAAAAATATTACACATTCATATGTATGCCCTCAAAATGGACACTATGTACATAAATAGTTACCCACAGAGATCAGATCACAATACCTAACCCTCTTTCAGATACATTACACTGTCATCTTCGAACTCGAGATTGTACAAACTGCCTTGCCATGGATCGATTTTCTACACAGGAAGGAACAGAGTTTTCCTGACTTCGAAACAAAATCCTCATATGTTCTTAACAAGAATGCCGACCAGCCCAGCTAAACCACCCTTCCGGCTTGTGCTCGATACAGAGATAGTTAATGTTATGTTGAAGACTGCAAGAGTCTGTGAAACCAATCACGACGATGTGAAGATCGGCCACCACTTGAGGTTTTCCTTCGTCTAGTAGACCGGTAGAAAAAATCTTCCGTGTCCAGAACGTAGTGGATCTGCCAAATTTAATGAGAAGTCAGATATTAGAAGGATTCTTCATACAGAGTCCAGTACCTATTGACAGAAGAGGGAAACTAACCTTGTAGTAACTGCTAGCAACCTTGCACTCCAAACCGTTGACCATGCTGACACCTTCCATTGCATCACAATGCGCAGAGAGTGCGTCCATCTTATCATACATGTGTTTGTTTCTGCAAATTCCGACTAGAAAAGGTTATCGAAAACCGCAAACCGAGAGACACATAACGTTCCATCACTCAAATTTCCATTTATTAATTTTTCAACTGTTTCGAATTACACCAAAACCGCCCATCTAACAACAGCATTGCCATTTAGCCATGGAAACTAGTGATATAATATAACTCTCCCATCACACTCAGGCTGTGAACTTTTTTAAACGGAAGGCGGATACCTATGAAGTATAACGCCCTGCGGCTCCCTTTTGCCTTGAGAAACAGACAGATAGTCCTTCTGCAGATATGCTGCGAAATTAGGATCCATGGAGACCGGCAGCATATCCGGCTTCTCCATAACATTGTCCATAAGCTGGATCGACATTAGATATGGAGAAGATGTCTGCACGAAACATTACACACCTCGCTAAGTACCCACCAGGAAACACAGATAAGAAAGTCAACACGGGAAAGAAGGGCCACTTACGAACACTAAACGATATACATTCTCCTCGTGCAGAAAATAACGCACGTTAGCATAATAAACAGAGTCGATGGACTTCCGAGTTTTTCTCGAGCTCTCGTACTCGTATAATTGAAGAAGCTTATTGTCCATCTCATCGGCAGCAACCACCTGTAGCTGAAAGCAGACAGAGTAGTTGGAATTTGTCTGTGACCAATGGAACATAAAAAAGTGCCAGTGAGACGGACAAAAACCTGCTTGACAATTTTGTATATCAACTTGTCCAGAGTAAATAACTGATATGATTGGTTTCCGAAAACGGCTCTGCATTCATCTTCAAATTTCGCATTGTCGGCAGATCCATCAAGCAGGTTGTACAAAGCCGTTATAAACCTGCAAACGACACAGAAAAATCAATAACTCAGTAGGAAAGGCATTCCACACAGGTTGCAATCTAAAAAAGAATGTTAAGTCACCTGGCATATGGATCCACAGCAGTATCATTGTTGGAACTTCTCCATTTCATGTCATTGCTGGTGGAATTTATTTTCGCCGATAAGATTCTTTCATAAAGGATCTGCAAAATTCAAGAAGTGGCAGTGCAGGAAAAACAAACAACTAGTCAACTACTAACAGAATCATGAATGCTGAGAGAAGAAAAGAAGAAAAAAAGAGATTTTCTGTAGACTAAATGTAACCATACTTGATGAAGCCTGAAAAGCAGATAGAAATCATCATTCCCGTAGAAAACCCGTGAATCTTTCCTTTCCATGTCCAGCAATTTTGCTGGAACATACTTAGCAAGAGGCTTCACAGACAAAAACAATCTCTCCGATAGGGGCAGACCTCCAGTATGGACATTGGTGGTCATACCCTCTGCTTCACCGTCACTCTCGATCTTACCACCAACTTCATCATGCTCCAGATCTTCATCCTCGTCATGCTCTTCCCTGGAGCACTCGTCCCCTGCAGATTCACTGCTCGATACATCATCTGCAGCTTCGGAAGCATTTTCACTGTCCTCGTCATCTACATCTGCCTCACCATCAATTTCTACTTCTCCATCTGGACAAAGCAATTCTTCTGCATTTTCAGATACTTTATCCACTGGATCAACACTCTTCGGTACATAGGCAACAAAGTTGTCTTCAAATTCACCATTAGGTGATAACTCTCCCTCTTCCTTCTCAATTTTAGAAGGAGAAGTGGATTTGACCTGGTTCTGATTAACTTTCATGTCATCGTTAAATGACCCGCTGTTTGCTGTCCCAACCTGGAGGGCAATAATAAATGTAATGATTCTGAAAGCAACTACCGTCTAGTAATATGAGAAGGATAAAATATCATGGAGAGCACTGCAACCAGATATCTAAGTCTAAAAGACAAGGGAATGCCAAGTAAAGCATTACTTACCTCTTCAGACGGCCCAGCATCAGCACCGGCTTTGTATTCTATGTTAGCAACCGTACTGGACACGGCCATCACAGAACCACTACCGTGACCTGAAATATGATAGTATTCCACAAACGAAAAAAGAATAGTATCATTGAATCAGATGACAAGACAACGAAAGATAAAATAATACGTTAAAGCTGATGACGAACCTGGTGTTCCATCATTGTTGCTTTTAACATTAATCTGTTCTGATCCAATCATAAGTGATACCCTGGTATCAGCTACTCCGACGCGACAGGCGCTCTGTATGTCAAGTACAGACATTTTCTCACTCAAGTCTAAATTTTTCTGCTCTCTCTCTACTCTCCTGGTGTTAGAAGTTACATTAAGTTTAGAAACAAGATCCAGGTCACCGCAGCTCAGTTCTTTAGGAAACTCATCTCCAGTAGCTAGGGTGGCCGAAAGTTGAGGCGAAGGTTTTTCATCAACACTAGCATCGGGTTGCAGTACTGGGGATTTGGAATTTGTTACAGCAACATTGCCAGCAGGATCTCCACCATTTTCTGTCACGGCTGTGGTTGTGCAACTTGAAAGAAGATGCTCATCTTTTCCGCAACCTCCAGGATATTCTTTGGAATTTGAATGAACCCCCAGCATTAGCTCTAAAAATGTAGTCCAAAGCCGCATAACTCTATTAAGTTGTTCTTTTGTCGAGCAAACTTCTTCACAAGAATACTGTACAATTTTACGCAAGTCTTCATGAATGTTGACATCAGAATACTCATATTCCAAGTTTGAAGCTATGGATTGTCTTCTTCCAGCGGCAAAGGAAAGAAGAACATCATCCTCCTTTGGTTGCTTGTCTTTCAATTCCTTAATCTCAGCAATCAAAGCTGTAAATTGAAGTAACGAAACAATAAACATATAATTTTTTTGATATAATAAGCAAGAAATGTAACACACATAGCACCATAATCTAAAAGACTCATTCAGATGCACCCATCCACTTCTTAGGACTTAGCAATGGATCATCATGATCATGGTATTCTCATACAAACCAATTATAGCTCACAACTTGACATTATAATTCAAAATTTTCATGGAGAAAATAATGACAATGGGAAGTGGTAAAGTACGGAAGGAAGAATTAAACAATGTTTCATGTAAATAAGGAAATGCAGATTCACTTACATCTTGAACTCAAATTCTTTGAATCCTGTTGTTTGAAATAGAAGCTACGGTGATCCAGTGATTTGTAGTGATTTTTTGTGTATATTTCAGCCCAAACCTTGTTGAAATCTGTGCGACAGTGAGTCCACTCTTCTTGTTTCTGCTTCAACCGAGTTAGTATGACGGGAAAAGCAATAGCAGGATTTTTGCGCAATATATCCAGCACATCTAGACCATGGTCTCCATACAAACGCTCAATGCACCTCAAATTCAGGGCTGCATAATAAAAAGTAATTATGAAACCATAAAATAAAACGTGAAACCTAAATTCAGGGCTGCATATGCATCGTAAAAACATTTCGGGGCTGCATATCCATAGTAAAAAAATAATTATGAAACCATAAAATAAAATAACGTGAGACCTCAAGCAGCTGGAAGGAAGCAAAACTGGATTTATAAAAGAATGGACAACCCAACTTCAAAACTATGCAACTTGAACCAGCCACCTAATACAAACCAGTAAGAAGTGCGTCAATTTGAATTGGCGACTCGATTTTATTTTCATTGAAGTTATTCACCAACTCCTCCACGCGCTTAGCCGTTGAGCTAACAGCTTCTAACAGCATATCCAGCTCAAACCTAGAAAGCACAAACAAACAGGCAACAATCAATATCCACAGTAAACTGATAATTTGAAATTATTTTAAAAAGGCGCGAAGATAAAAGAAACAAGAAGAGCAACGCATCATGCTACCGATCATCTTCACATCTGAATAAGCTTTCTTCATAGTGGTTCCGACGCATATGCTTAAAAGAGTAATCTTCACTTCCTGAAGTTACAGAAACCCAGTGGTCATTGAGCACTTGAGAACCAAGATCAGATTTCTGGCTTGCTAAAGGTATTGGATACTGCAAGGGAAACAAGTAGCAACGGGGTGAAAAACTGAAAATAGAATATTGAGAAATCGTGATAAGCTTGAACTTTGATTTCAAACTAAATACATCATCTGGAAGAAGCCGATAGCTGGGGGTACAACGTTGACAGTTAGACAGGTCGAGCTCTTGAATAGATTTGTCCATATACTTCTCATTGCATTTCTCCTGGTCTTTAGCTGCATCAAGTTCATGCTTTGGTTCATTGTCGCGTTCCTCCACTTTTAATGATCTTACTGCGAGTCCACCACTAACTAGTGATTCTGTGATCAAGAGCCAAAACATCAGGGAATGATATACCATACAAGACAAAAAAATCACCCGGAAACCATCTAAGCAATAGATGCCACTCAAAGTTACAGAAAACAATAAGAGAGTTATGTTTTACATACTTTTACTCATAACACCAGCAAGGAACCCATCTGCAAAATAAACAAACAGTAAGGATAGAGAAGATTAAGACTGACGGAAACCCAAAGCACAAACCCAACTGGCTATAGTTTAAGCATTTACCAATATTCTCACAACGTTGTAGGAAATCATTGAATTCCTCCATGAGGTCGGGGTATTTTCCAAGCAAGTCAGTAATCTGAATGCAGGAAAGGGAAGTTAAATGAGTATCTCAGGCAATCGAACCCCAAACTCTCACCCAGCTTAGGAGATAATTTGTTCAGATACAAATGCGAGTCGAGCATGTTGATATGAGTAGTGGTAAAGTATAGTCATTTTTAAGAAAATGCTCAAAAAATAATGTTCAGTATTTCTGATCATGAATGAACTATGTATTAAAAATAATGACTTTAAACAGCTGACAGCAGCACAGGAAACCAGGCAATAGGAGAAAATACATACCAGATTTTGTAAATCATTCTTCTTAATTATTCCATTATTGAATATATTGAGGCACTTCAAGAATGCCTGGTAGTCATCAGAACTGCCCAACTTCTCCTTCACTTTCTCACAGAAGACAACCCCCTCGTGATACATGCCTGGGTTGATAGATTAAATAAGAAGTTCAGACATGACTCAGCACATTGGTCGGGGTACACTGTGTTAATGAAATTATATCGTCAGCAGCACATGCTGCTTCAGGACTAATAATACAAATGGTAGACGAGCATAATCTGGGTCATTAGTACAAATAAATGACCTACTAAGTCTAGTCCCTCGCTCCAAATAGCAAACAAAGATTGGCAAGAGGATATGTGTCAATAACAAGATACAAACTGATGGCATGATCACAAAAGTGAAACCAACCTCTGGCAGACTGGCACTGATTATAACTAACGTGTACACTTCAGAGGAACTCGTATCCAGAGACTGCCTGATACCGTGACGTTTAAACTTCATTATCGGCTCATTTATAAACTTGACATGAGATGGGTATATTTATTACACATACAGGTGACAATAGGTGGGGTCATTTCCCGAAAATTATATATTAGTACTTTAGAATATAAAACTGGATAGTATTATGTAAAAAGGTTTTAGGAAAGACGGTTGGTTGATAGTATAAACAAAAAATACATGGAAAACCATAGCTGCTTTTTTACCCCCAAATTGTTAATGCATAAGCAGAGTAAGAAGTTTTATATAGCAATGACGCATTGAAAACTCACTCTTTATGCCATCCTTCTCATCATGAGAAGCTGCGTTCGAACTGATTCCAGAACCCTCAACTTTCCGGGAAAGCTTCCGCCTGTTGCTGTCATTATCAAGTTCCCTCTCAGATTGATCATGGCTTCGCTTGTCTCTGCTATCTTTCTCAGCTCGCTTCTTTTGTTCCTTCTGTGTTTTTAACACCAGTTTTTCCTCATCCATTCCAGGCTGCTCCACACTGCGATTGCTTTCAATGTGAGAAGTAGCAACGTTGTCCCGCCGATGTTGCTGATCATAGATTTATTAAAACGTTGTTAACACTCCAGTAAAAATACAAGATATTTCCCAACTCATTGACTGTTCAACCATTAATGTCAACAGTCAGAAACTCAAAAAACATGCCTTATTGCCACTAAAGAACATAAATACACACTTAACCACAATACGGCTGGCAAATTACCTTATCTATGTGTACTGGACGCAAAGTGGATGTAGGAGGGGTATGCTGTGCAGAACGCTGGTCAGTGTCTGGACCATTAGCAGCATGCTGGGACACAGCAGTTCCTGAAGTATCGGGTAAGAACCTAGTGAACTCATCAAGCAAATCTGGATGGTCCTTGAACAGAACAGCAACCTGCAGTTCATACAGCAACATGCAAGAATCTTCTGAAAACATTCACTTCCGTAGCAGCATGCACTTAGCACCAGATATCAATGTGTGTATTCTTGTTCAAGGGGCCTACCTCTCTGTAGACCTCATTTATGTCCTTGTGCTCCTTCCGATAAAGCTTGAGTGTATCTAGGAAGGACTTATAAACATGTTCATCACTTTGGAAACGTTTCTGTAAGATCCAAATCCAATGGTCAAAAATGGAAGTGTAGGCTCTGGAATACCGCACCCTTCTTGTATTATCAGAGCACCAACGATAAAACTTATAAAGGGGGGAAAACCTTAACCTTGATTTTATTGACAAAGCTCATAGCTTCTTCAAATTCAACTGTCTTCTTTGGGGGAGCCTCATCTTCATCCAGGACTATTTCATAACCTTTTGGAATGAAGGTATTAAAACCATATATTAGACTATTATGGCCTTTGAACAACTCTTTCACCCGTGCAATTACACCAGCAGTGTCAGTTCTGTGAGAACACGGCAAAAATATTACTAATCAGAAGCAACAATATCAACTACCAATGCAGAAGGAAGAGTATAAGACTCACCTCTGAGCCTTAAAATCTTTCATGACTTCAAGGAACGTATCATATTTTTCCTTCTGGTCCTGAAACTTATCTTTCACTTCCTTAAGGTAGGCCAAGGCATCACTTGTTGTAAGTTTATGAGAGGTTCCACCACTAGCTGCAGCGGCAACTCCATTTCCGGCTGCACCAACAACTGCTCCCCCCATCCCACCACCACCTCCTCCAGCTGGCCCTACTCCTCCAACTGCTGCAACTGTTGGCCCTCCTAATCCGCCGCCTCCTCCAACTCCTCGAATCGGGGGTTGTGCGTATCTTCAAACAGGAAACATGGAAAAATTAGATGCATCTAACAAGCACACAGATGAGCCAATTTGAAAGAAGCCTTAGCATCTCAAGGTAGTATCCACCACCTGGTCATTCTTAAACTTTGTGGAATCTTAATGACTTCAGTCATTTCCAAAGTTCATACAAAGAATTTGATGAATCGAAACTGTAATTAGCTATTAACCTAGCCATATTACCTGTGATCACTAAATTCCATGACTAACCCCAGATCATGGTAACATAACCCTAACCCATAGAGAGCCATGCAAAACGGAAACAAAATGAAAACAGGCCAGACTACACGCTCGATCCCTAAAGTGAAACGTAGTTACAATCGAAGTAAATACAAACACGATAGCCTCAACTACTCACGAAAACAGCCAGCTAAGTTCAGGTGAAAAAAACACGCCGCCACCAAAAAAAGGCTCGGTTAACGGAGAGGTAAGAACCACAAGTCACCGCATCACCGATCGAGCAGGGTCTCACATCAGAAATCAGTAAATCACTAATGCAACAAGGCGAGCTGAATGCTCGTCTGTAACAAAGCGAAAAATTATACAAAACAAAAAACAAATAGCAACACCACCAGAAACAAAAGTGAAAGGGCTTACGAGGAGGAGCCATGAGTTCGTTTGAATTGAGAGCCGCCGCCTCCGCCGCCGTAGAACTCCTCCCTTACTCTCTTCATCCCTGTGGGAGGAAAACCGAATCCGGAAATGTTAACGCAGAGTATATAATAAGTAACTTACAGCGAGAGGAAACAACTATTCTTTTTTTGTAGAGAGAGAGGAGGAAACTCACTCAGTTGACGGCAGATCTCGGGAAATAGCGGAAGGGGAAAGGCGGAAGGGAGAAGGTTTCAGACTACTTGTGATGATAACTGATCACAGCACGGCACACGCGCACATGGAGTGGCGAGAGGAGGGGTAGCAGAAGAAGGCAGATGAAGAAGAAGAAGAAGAAGAGGAACAACAGTCTTATATCTCCCCCCCACCCGGCTGCCTGCCTTGCGGCTTGTGAGTTGTGGTTTTTTTTTGTCGTCGCGTTTTCTTTTTCCCCCTTTCAAAATTTCCGACGGGGAGGAAATGAATAGATGCAACGAGACTTATAAAGGTCTCACTTCAACAATGTGTTGGAATCGGACCGGCCATCGAACCGGATGAGTAAGATGGTCTGAATTCAGAAATTCGGGTGGACTTAAATTATCTTTAAAAAAAGGACATATTAATAATACATAGTAGTGATACCGTATGTACCACTACTAATGGTTTGGTGGACAAGAGTGATTGTATCGTCTGGTACAGCACACAATTATTCAGTGAGTTTAAATTCTTTATTTGTATTTAATTAAATTCGTTCTGATCAATTGACTTCTCTAAATACGTAGTTTCAAAACCTATTGTTTTAAAAAAAATTATTGAATCTTAAAACACAAAATCTAATCGTAGTAAAATGCTTTTGTAGCTACCGACTTTTTTTGAAACAAATCCATTTCATTTATGTATCATTAAATATGTCAAATGACATGCCGCAAATCACGCACCACCTTAAAAAAAATTTCACTATATACGGAATGTTCATAACATATCCTCTTAATTAATGGTTTGCACATGAAACTTCAAAAAGCTGTGTTTCTACAAATTTAAAGATAGAAATTTAACAGTGGGACATTATTTGAAAGTCATTTATTAGGCAGTGACGTTAATTATATTACTAATAGATCATGTATAAGTTTGTAATAAACCAATGATATTTTATTATTTTATTAGTATAAATGGTCCTTTATGTATCCAACAAGTTTATTTTCGTCTCTTACGAATCAATTGTAACTTGGAAGTCCATTTTGTATTTGAAAGTAAAAATTGAGTCTCTTGAGTATTACATCCAAACTTTCTGTTAATTTGGTCAGCACAACTTATTAACAAGATGTGAGCCACGTGGCACTTTATACCTCAACAAAATTGAACCCTTAAATAAACCTAATCAACCCGGTTCGATTTTAATTTAATCTTCTTCGTATCTTCTAAATTTGCTCAATCGTCCTTCACCTAAAAAGTTACCTTCAATTTTTCACCATCTGCGTCGATTCTGCTTTACAAACTGTCTAAAACTTCGATTTTTGAAACTTCTATTGAAACAATTGCAATTGACAGACTGCACTATTTGTTTGTAAGGAAATCAATTGCTTGCTAACTAAAGGAATTGATTTACAATTTTAAATTGTAAAGAAATTGCTTGTAAAGCTTTTGATTTGAAAGTTGAATTTCAACTGACAGGCTAAAGAGATCAATATTTAAGAGATTCGGATTTAAGAGGTTGACATGCTAAAGATTCAAAAAAAAGCTTACGATTTTTTCATCGGCGTATAGGCTTTTAGCTCGTTGGTAATGTCGGCGGCAGCGATTCACGTTATGTGTCTGCGGTTTGGCTCTCGGGTCCTGGAAATGGATTGGAAGCAGCCCGACATTTTCGGGATGGGGTCGGTGTTTGCAGATATCTCGTCAGTGCTGCAGAATCGACGTCGACAGAAAAACTGAAGTTAGCCTTTTGGTGGAAGGAGAAGATCGAGCAGATTCAGAAGATGAAAAGAAGATTAAATAAAAAATAAAATCGAGATGATTCGGTTTATTTAAGGGTTCAAGTTGTTGAGGTGTAAAGTTCCACATCATTCATATCTTGCTGACAAGTTACGTGATTTGGTCGAATTAACGGAAGTTTGGAAGGAATACTCAAATCAAACTTATTTAAATAAAAGTTACAATTAATTTATAAAGAACGAAAATAAACTGGTTAAATACATAAGAGACCATCTATATTAACTAGCCCATGGTTCATTTCCATAGGTGTTCCCTTTGGAAATTTACAAATTTTGAGGTGCAAATTAGAACTTTTTAAATGGGCTAATATTTCTCGTGTAGGTAATGGATAAAATTTGAGGTTTCACCATGTTTTGCCCATCAAATAATAGGTACATGAAGTTAGATAATATTTCTTCACACAGGATATGATTATGAGGGTAATGGGATAGGGCTTGTTGGACCGACGCTCCAGCGCCAAGCCCATGGATTCAAGTTTCACCTGCTGTTTCGAAAAGCTGATTAAGCCCAAATCTACGGCCATCCGCAACTTGCAGGTTTAAAAAGTAGTGACTCAGCAAACAGAACAGCATTCAGCAACTCTCTGGAATTCAAAACTCAAAAGTGAGGGGAAGAAGCTCGTCTCAACTCTTTGGTACAGCAATGGCGGGAACTGAGCAGAAGCAACTTCTTGCGCTCATTCGCGACTTCGCCTCTGAGAAATCGCAAGGAGGTACTATCAATGAATTCCGTTCTGTTTCCTCTTTAGTTTCTTCAATTAGTTCTGGTGGAAAAAGGATCGAGGAAAATGATGTGTTCCATTTCTATCTGTTAAACTTGCTCTAGTTTCGAGTGTTTGGAGTAGTTACGAGGCATGATAGGCGTTTCTTCTCTGTTTATGCTTATTTTCGTAACAAATTTCTCGCAAGCTGAAATCAGGAAGGTTCCGCTCATTTGGAGATTTTTTTCAAATTGAGCTACAACAGCCAACATGCTGTTATTGTCCTTATGCGATGCCTGAAATTCTATTGCGATCGGCGAGTTCATGCAGAGAGAAGAGTGTCTGGCTTGAAGAAGCGAATTCAAGAACTTCAGTCTGAGATTAATAATGAGAATTCGGAGCTGGACAAGACTAAACAGTCGAAGGAGACTGCTGAAAATAAGCTCAAAGGCTATGAAGTTGAATTAGCTATGCTTGACGGATCCTTTCAAACGCTCGAGGTTCGCTTCGTATGTTCAATTTGTGGAGTGATACTAGCTTTGGTTTTGAATTTAATCTCCACAATATGGTGATGCTGCTTGATAAATGATTTGCAGTCGAGAAATTGTCTGATCCAAACTGAGATTTCCAGAGCTAGCTCTGAAGTAGAGAAGCTTAAGGTAAATGCACACCAAAAGTTATGCTTCTTGTTGTTTATCGGTGGAATTGGATTCAATTAGTTTACCGTGCCACTGTTTTGTAACACTTCATTTTTTGCGGTTTGTCCATTTGAATTGTGCTTGGATTTCGTAAAGAACGAAGGGGAAGCTTTACGGTAAAGAATCCTTATTCATTTTATTTCACATTTTGGAACATCTGATACTGGTCATTTATTTAGGTGATTGAGTATGATACTTACATAGTACTCCTTGAATGTTTTCTGATTCTCTAGGGACAATTTCATTGCTCAGATGTTTGAGGTCAACTGTAAGATAAGGTTAGCCTGTATAACATGGAATATGATTGTTTCTGAAGTTTCAATGTAGATATGATTGCTCATTGTTGTAGATAAGTATGCTTTATATTCATGAATCGTGTAGGAAATTCCATCAGACCGTATCAAGCAACTTTGCTAAACAAATTAGCGGAAACACTGCTGCAGGTGATCATCTGCACATTATCAGTCTATTGGCTGATCATGAACTCCGAAAACACTTTTTTCAACCAAGCATTTTCTCTCTCCTCGTTCATACCATAGTCATTGTTGCTCCTATAACTTACGCCTTCTCTGACCACCTTTCATTCTTCTCACCATCTGGTTACTCTCGCTCTCTTCTATTATAACTTGACACAACACTTCCGGTGCAGAAAACAAACGTGATATGCTTGCACAAATCAATTCTGAGATACGAAAGGAGGAACAAGCGCATATAGCTGAGAAGAATGTTCGAAAGCAAGTAAGAAGTTAAAACTCTGGCTTAAAGATAGACACCAATTCATGTAGTTTTGAAAACTATCTAGACCTTGAAAAGGTTCTCGTTTACTAACGTATGTGTGCTTAAAAAATCTTGAATGTGTAATATAATGTTATTGTTTGTTTCCCTCTCAGCTCAAGCAGGAGTATGCTGACCTTCAGAAGAAGGTTTCTTTGATGGAAATGATAACGAAAGAGAGGGAAGCTTTGCAGGATATGGGAAGATATCCTTTGGTGCATTTGCAATCGTTTCATCTATAATTTCCAGTTGATGAAATCAAACTATTCTTAGAACAAAGTTTCTAACAAAACAAGTCTCTGAGTTCCATTCTATGAATCCAAGTATGAGAAGGTGCATATCCTTGTGAATTGTTTCTTCGCAAGTTAAGTCTCCGAATATGTTTCTTTGACCTGTTACACGCCGACTTCTGAACTGGAACAAACATGCGCTGTTCTTGGTGAGGAGCTGCAGAAGAGATGTGCATGTCCAAACTGTCACAAGGAGAACACAGAGGAGCTCAGCATTCTCATGGAAAATTAACCTGTCACGCTGTTAAAGCTTTACGTATCTAGGGATGTAGCTGTGAGCGAACATTTGCTATGCCTGGGAGGAGAATCAAGTAATCTTAGTGCCCTTGTATAGCTTTTATTGCTTCTGGTTATGCGTAACAATACTTTCTGCAGTGAAAATAACAGGGGAAATTTCGAAAATATTGCTTCTCCTGGAACTGGAACGCGGAATCCAAGATTGTTATTCTTCCTTTTAGCTTCGACGAGTAAGAGTTGGAATACATATACGATGGAGCCTCAATTTGCAGGATGGTTTATAAATTGGGTTTTCAAGTCGGGTCTGCACTAAGCAGGATGGGATACACATGTATTTATCCATCCATTCATTCATTCTGTATAACATTAACAAGCAGGTCGATACTGGCCAGCCAGCACGAACAAAGGCGGTAACGAGAGGCAAGGCACCAGTAAAAATTTCAATGATATCTACAACTACAAGATACTATATCCAGCCTCATCTCATTATTGTTTCGCAGAAGTTGGGATATAGATGATGATGATGATCTCTCTCCCTTTCCTAAGATGAGCAAACCTGGCAACTCTTCCTACAGTATCCCGAAAATTGATCAGAACCAACCATATACTGCGGGTTCTTCTCGCACTCACCTGCCTTGGCCCATTTCGCGCAGTTCTCGTTCTCGTCGCTGCAACCTCCTTCTCTTGGTTGCGATATGGATTCCTCGAATGACCTGACGTGGATCCACTTTGTTGCAGACCACTTCTCTCCCTCTATAACGGGGCAACTCCCGTGCAGACTGGTTGGATCAGTGGTTGCATCAGGGTGGAGACTGAAGAACATTAGAGCATCACCCTTCTCAGGCTTCACTGTAAATGATAATAGGAGGTATGTTTCATCAGATTCTATCCAAGTCTCTGCTTTACTAAATGGGATCCTACATTACAGAAGAAACAGCAAGCATATAGAAACTGAACTTACAAGGGATACTGAATCAGATCATGCGCATAGATATATAAAATCACAAAGTCAGAAAACGGAAGACATCAAAGTAAGTACCTGCATAACCATCTTTTGCACAATCAGACCAGTCATCGGCCTTTGGTTGAGAATCCTTCCCCTACAAGAAAAGATTCCCACAACAAAGCTATATATAAGAAGGAAGTGAAATAAGGAATACGTGAAAAAAACAGAAACAAAACTTACCTCTGCATTGGGAAACACGGTTTCCCCACCCTTGGCTACATCTGATAGATACATCAACACAGTGGCAATCCGGTGTCCACCGAGCTGTTGATTAGCCTTGTCATGGAAATAGTCAAAATGTGGCTCATACTTCTGACCAAGCTCATAGCGTAGGATTTGAATCGCCTCTCCATTTTCTGAAGCAACCGCAGGTCAGCAGAGGATATGAAAAAACAATACTTTTTTCGCACATCATAGGCTGCGAAAGAATAACGATATGATGCATATACCTACAGGAAGGAAAGTCCAGGCAGCAATCCTCTGTTCGATCGCAGCTACCACTTCATCCTTCACAAATGAAACCCCGGATCAATCATCTACATGAATTAGAAGTGGCAAAGAACAATATTGCTAACAAAGACCAGAGAGTAACGATACGAAAAATCAAGAATAAGCATAAACCAATCAGAAATAGGTAGGAAAAGCGATGCACATATCTAAAGGTTATAAGCATTGGTTGCCAATTGAAGGCTCGGCCAAAAGTTGGGATTAGATAAGAACTCAGCTGCTCGAAAAAATCTTACGAACTAGCACGAGAAAAGCTAAACAAAGACCGAAGTATTAAGTTTCTGTTGATGTATGTGGATGGATGCAACATTGACAAAGTACCAAAACTCCCAAACGACAATGAGGCTCAATATGAAAGATGAGCATGAACATTGAGAAGAGCACCTGTGCTTTACTAAGAAAAGTTCCAGAGCTTGTTCTGACTTCACTCTCTATACTCTTCCCCGATTCATTGTCCGCCACCATTGATTTCTCAAGCGAGTCCCTCGCCTATTCACCACACATCGATTTACACATAAACAGCTAAAAATTCAGTTACATTAAATTTCAATTGATAATCACAATTCAAAACGAAGGTTTAACACTACATTGTTAGTGGAATCAAAATTAGATATAGCATAGAAGGGGAAATTCAATTACCAGGTCCTTAAGGTGCTCGCATTCCGCATCTGACAGAAATCCTTTGTACAGAAAGGCCCTGTTGAAAAGATAACCATAGCATAGCAGGCACATTACTTTCAGTAAATTGAAGAAGGAACAAATAAGATATGATGAGTATTACCTTGGATGCCAGGAGAGTTGAATGACGCGGGTGGGATCAAAGGATTTTGAGAACAAGCCTCTGTTCAACCTCAGCACTGACTTGTCTCTGCAGAGAAAGAAAACCCACAATCAAACAGATTATTAGACATCGCTATGCAGAGGCGATCGAATAAACTAATCCCAAATCGAAGGGCAAGGGGTACATTTTTTCCGAGAGGGCAAGGCGGGGGGAAATCAAGAGGAAACAGAGGGAAAGCCCTAGGTAATGAAGGCCGGACAGGAACTCCATTGACGATGAGTTTTTTGTTCTTCTTCTTCTTCTTCTTCTTCTTCTTCTTCTTCAGTCGGAGCTGCGATTTGAGTTTGGGGTCTGGGTAGTTTCTGGTAAGTAGTGTATTTTCTTTTTTCCTTCTTTGACAATTCGTCTGTGCTAAGCTGTTTGGGAACTGAAGAAATGGGAAAACAAAAATGCATTACCAGCTAAGAACACGGAAAGAGGAAATTGGGGGAAACGGAGACAACTGTGGGTTTCTGGATCAGATCACGTCAATGAAAACAGTGGGCCGGCAGGAGTGAGCCGAACCGATTAAGTCCAGTTTCAACCCAATTCAATTTGGTCAACATTCAAAAACTTTAAAACTCACCCGATTTAAATGTCTAAAAACCCTACAAGTTAAAAGTCAAATTTTAACCGATGAACCTGTAATCCATTCCATTTACGAAATATAAAATTTGTAAATTGTAGATCATAATCCGATTAATCTATTGGGAATTTTACTATTTCTTTTAAATGTTTTATTAATTTTGATCCCTCCTGAACCCATTACCTAACTAAAAAATAAAAAATTGAATTACAATCAAATCAGAAAATAATCTAAGTTCAAATTAGAAAAAACTCAGCAATCAATCTTAATAACCTCAATTACAATTAAAAGGTTACAAACTCATCATCATCCACATACAATCGAGTGTAAAAGTTTCTCTAATTTAGGTATAAAATAAAATGTTAGCTATTCGTGATTTTGAAAATAAAAAACTAAAAGAAAGAGAAATAATAGATGCATATAACATCATTTTTAGTAGAATCTCCAATTTCGCACCATTTTTTTATCTATAACCAGTCGTAGATGAATTTCATGTTTCAATCATCTTTCTCAAACTCTAGATCTCTAAGAAAATCGCCTCTCAATGGATGTTGCTTTGTCAAAAAGCTATCTAATAGTTAAATGATTAAATGGTGTCTCTTTCAAATTTAAAAGGATTAAAAATCTATTCAAAGTTAAGAACATATTGATTCGATGATAACTTTGACACTTGCATTTTGTAGTTACCTTTATAATTAACATGTTGGTTGAGTAATTGCTAATTCCATAAATCTTTTCACCAAATGAATAATAATAATGTTTTTTCTCTTGAAAACTAATAAAGGTATAGGTTGAATTTTTTTATTTAATTTAATTTTAAAATATATTCTAGTTATAATATGTGAATTTAATTTAAGGGAAACACTTTAGTGGAAACATGCACCGAGTATAAACGTTATAAACGTTACGTGGTGGATTCAAATCCTATGCTACGAGATTGGTCAGAAGTACGAGCCACATTATGACTATTTCAACGACGAGGTTAATCAACAGCTTGGTGGACACCGGAGTGCCACTGTGTTGATGTATCTATCAGATGTAGCCAAGGGTGGGGAAACCGTGTTTCCCCATGCAGAGGTGAGTTTTTGTTCCTCTTTATTTGATGTATGATTGCATTCCTTATTTTGCTTCCTTCTTATATACATTGCTTGTGGCAATCTTTTGTTATAAGGGGAAGGATTCTCAACTAAAGGCAGATGACTGGTCTGATTGTGCAAAAGATGGTTATTCGGGTACTTAATTTATTATCTCTTCAGCTTTCTGACTTTGTGATTTTGATATATGTTTCCGGGCATGAGTTGATTCAGCATTCGTTGTAAGTTTACAGTGAATCCTGAGAAGGGTGATGCCCTACTGTTCTTCAATCTCCACCCTGATGCAACCACTGATCCCACCAGTCTGCACGGGAGTTGCCCCGTTATAAAGGGGGAGAAGTGGTCAGCAACAAAGTGGATCCACGTCAGGTCATTCGATGAATCCATATCGCAACTGCAAGAAGGAGGTTGCAGCGACGAGAGCGAGAAGTGCGAGAAATGGGCGAAGGAAGGTGAGTGCGAGAAGAACCCGCAGTATATGGTTGGTACTGATAAAATATTGGGATACTGTAGGAAGAGTTGCAAGGTATGAATCAAATCGAATAAAGAGGGGAAAGAGGTCATCATCATCGAGTCTGCGAAACGATAACGAGATGAGGCGGATATAGCCTCGAGTCGAGTCCCGATCTGCTTGTTAATGTTTTACAGAGAATGAATCAATGAATCCATTTGATGTATCAGAAAAACAAGGCATATGCTATATATTTTGTTCAGTCTTGTATAGATCCCAGCAGTGGTCTCAGTCAGCTTCCAATAATATAGGGTTTCATTCCATATTATCCAACCGAATATCCAAATAGGATCCAACTATTGTACCTCATCAACGTAATGGACCGCTACGATTGATTCCCATTTGCGTACAAAACGGTACACGTCAGCAGTCCTCTCCACGGTCAGTGACCAACTGCAAAGCAATTCAAGTGTAACGGTATTGCCAATTGGGCCGAAAATATGGTAATATTTTTTGTCCTGGAGCGCTCTCACTCATCTCTCTTACTTGGGAAAAAGTTTGAATTGGGGGCAGTGTTTTATATAGGAGAGTGTCCATTTGTGAAGCCCCGCTTAACCTTTGACTGCCTCGGTTCACAAACCCCGCAATTTGACCGCCACCCACCATCTTCGCCTCGCTTTCTCCCCCCCCCCCCCGCCCTGCAAAACCCACCTCCCATTTCCTTAAAATCCTCCCCCCCTTACATCAAACAAACACCTTCTCTGCATTCTCCATTCCCCATCAACAGACAAAAAAAAATGACTGAACAAACGTTAAAGGCCGAGACTTGCGCCGCCGACGCCGAATCCGCCAGCTTTCGAGATCTCAGCTTGAGCACCACCAACAGTGTCAGTATCAGCTTATGTAGCACCAACAGCAATTTGAGCAATGTGAGCAGCGAGTTCAAGGACAGCAGTGGTAGCCCGCTCAGCAGCACCGTCGAATCAATCAACGAGCTGCCGGCGGGGAGTTTCAGGAGCGTCTGCAATTCCAAGCCTCACAGAGGGAATAATGACGTCAGGTGGGATGCGATACAGAGTGTTGTTTTTGTAGATGGCGAGACGACGTTGGGTTTGGGGCATTTTAGGCTGCTGAGGAAACTGGGTTGTGGAGATATTGGGAGTGTGTACTTGGCTGAATTGAGAGACACTGGATGCCTTTTTGCAATGAAGGTTATGGATAAAGGGATGTTGGCTGGGAGGAAGAAGCTGCTGAGAGCTCAAACTGAGAAGGAGATTTTGGGGTTGCTGGATCATCCCTTTTTGCCTACTCTGTATTCTCATTTTGAGACTGATAAGTTCTCTTGCCTCTTGATGGAGTTCTGCAGTGGTGGGGATCTTCACATGCTCCGCCAGCGCCAGCCTGGCAAGCATTTCACTGAGCACGCTGCAAGGTTTGCCAAACTCAACTCAAAATCACATTTGATTCACAGTTGACCTGAATAGTACCATCAATTAACTCTTTTTGACTGAGCTTGTGAATAAAATGCTTCCCAAGTTTTGTTCATTGGTGACCTGAATTGAATACTGTCCAGAACCAATAACTCGAGAGTTGTTGGGACTTGGGAGATGACCAAGATTGGTTCTTTACTAATTACTAACACTCTCTCTCTCTCTCTCTCTCTCTCGCACTAAAGGCTCTCACAAGAGCTGAGATTTGTACCGGGATTCGGAATGGGGACATCTCGAGTTATCACATGCTTTGATACCATGTTGAGAACCATTAGAGGTCCAAGATTCTAAGCATTGAGAAACCTAGGTAGCTAGATATGTAGTAGTTGAGTTCATGAGCACCTACCTAAATGGCAGGCTAGCAAATTCATCTGATGGTTATTTTTCGTACCAGGTTCTATGCTTCACAAGTGCTTCTTGCAATGGAGTATCTCCACATGATGGGAGTTGTTTACAGAGATTTAAAGCCAGAAAATGTACTAGTAAGAGAAGATGGCCATATCATGCTTTCGGATTTCGATCTATCATTAAGATGCTGTGTCAACCCAACTCTAGTTCAGTCCAGCGTCGATCCATCATCTCGAATCTCATCGTACTGCATCCAGCCATCCTGCATCGATCCGGCCTGTAGGTTACCCGTCTGTGTGGAACCCTCGTGTTTAGTACAGCCATCTTGCTTCAAGCCACGCCTCAAAAAGAGCAGCTCCAAAAGTGTGAAGAAGACGAAAAGTGATAACAAAAAGCTCCATCACTTGTCAAGCTCATCAGATTCCCTCCCTGTACTTGTTGTTGAGCCAACCACTGCACGGTCCATGTCGTTCGTGGGGACCCACGAGTATTTAGCTCCCGAGATAATAAGAGGGGACGGACATGGCAGCGCTGTGGACTGGTGGACATTCGGTATCTTCTTGTACGAGTTGTTATTCAGCAAGACACCATTCAAAGGAAACGGTAATGGTGAAACTCTATGCAATGTGGTTGGCCAACCTCTGAAGTTTCCTGAAGGAACATCTGTCAGTTTCGCAGCTAAGGATCTGATCCGAGGTCTCCTTGTTAAGGATCCTCAGAAGAGATTAGGTTTCAAGAAAGGAGCTACGGAAATTAAGCAGCATCCGTTTTTCGAAACTGTGAATTGGGCTCTGATTCGTAGCACTCAGCCTCCTGAAGTTCCTAAACCAGTCGATATGTTGATTTTGAATCATCCAAGTCCTCCTCCAACCAAGCAGCAGCCATTAGTACCAACAAACTTGGAGGGTTGTAATAATAAGGTTAATAACAACAACAACAACAACAACAACAACAACAAGGGAGGTTCTGCTTCTGCTGATTCAGACAGAAGCTCTGGGCCTTACTTGGATTTTGAGTTCTTCTGAACCAATTTTGGTAGTTTTTAAGGTTTTAGATTATTTGTAAGAAACTAGGAACTGATGCTTGTGTCTAATTCATCTGCTAAATGAAGAAAGAAGCTCCCTTTTTCTTCTCTCTATCTGCATCAGAATGTTTTTTCCCCAACCAATTGCATGGATAAACGTGCTTTGGAGCCCCCGCCTTCAAAGTTGAAACATGCTTCCCGGTTTCCCATACCTGACAAAAGCAAAAGGCACACCAAAATGTCACCAACTTTTCCTTGGATTTTTCTTGTCTTTGATCCTACTCGCTTTCTCAGAGTTGTCCATTGATTGATGATAGCACTAACTCATTGTAAAGTGCATATCTGCTCCTTTTCTGAAGTCTGATTTCCTGCAAAATATTCTTCTGTGTGATACCATTTTTCCAGGATCCGGACAGCTCCTATAGAAGAGAAAGGAAAAGGTTCCAAATCCAAACATAATCACATGGTGGTTGATATGAATTGGCAATGTCAAGCTTGGATCTTTATCTATGATTTGCTAAAAGAGGGCAAGTGGCACTCTTCCATAGAAAAGACTGTTCCTTTTTCGTTGCATTAAAAAGAGAGGGGGGAGCTTGCAAATGTGCCCTTTACTGAGTTATATTCTCTACTGTTGCAGACACTTTGTAGTTGGTTTTTTTTTTAACCCAAGTGTGGCACCTCTTCACTTTAAATCATTAGTTTGTTTCTCATTTTGAAGCTATTTTTTTTGAAACTGAAGCGTTGTAGGGATGAAAATGATTCCTGACACTAAAGTAGAAAAATTTCAACCAGTGAAAAGAAATATTTAATCGGATGGAATACAATACAGATGCCCTTTTGTCAGCTTGTAGTCGCATTCTAAACGGTAGCTAGTTTTCTGAATGATTCCTCCTACAATGTAGTTTTTGAAAAAAAGAGGATGTTATATCTGACATTATAGATCATGATCCTCTCAACTTGTGATTGAAATTGTATCACTTTTAGTGAAGAAATTATTTCAAAAATGTTTAGTATTGGGGCTCAAAATATTGATGTACATGATCTCAGACAAATTTTAAGTATCACTAAAAGCTTGATTTTTGTATAAGAATGAAACGTCGAGTTGAATGGATAAAGTCTTTAATATCTCTATTTGAAAAGATATTAAATTTTGATCCACAAATTTATAGAACGAAGGAAAGTTCATTTTAAGTTTGAAAAAAGGTAGAGATAGATTGAAGGTGAAATTAATCTAAATAGGATTGAACTATTTAATTTTTGGAATTCATAACAATCGTTGTGAGAGGCATCGCCATGATCAGTGACTGATACAAAGGTGCCTTCCACGAGTTACGACTCAATCTATTGCTATGCATAGAACTCAGAGAAATGTATAGTTTTCTTAATATAATTCTTATACGTATTTCGTCCTTTACTTTGTGAAGTTCGTATTTTAACAATTGACTAATACACCCCTAATAAACACACAATAATATACAAGTTTTAAAACAAAAATAGAATAATAGAAAATAATGCTTTGTTAAAAAACATAACAAACAATGTAATCAAACATCCTTCGTTAACAAACAATTTCCCACTATTTTCCTACATCAACATCGTATAATTTGCAATCTTCTTTACCAAACAACCCCTAGTGATGTTGGATGATCATCTAAGCCTATGAGTCGGCCCACGTATTCAAATTGGCCCATATTTTACAGTGCCCAAAGTCCAAAGATAATCCTTAGCTGCGGGAGCCCAAATGCTGAGTGCTACCAGAACGGCCCGCGTTTCAGCTGATGGCCCATGACGGCTGGGAGAATGAAACCCTAGCCGAATAAGTAGCAATCTTCGCCATATAAATTCATATCTCCTGTGACTGTGAACCATATGGCCGAATTGAGCTGCTTCTACTCTTATTAGGTCATCGGATTTCTTCTTCTTTGTTGTTTCTGTGTTTTCTAGCCAATATTTTCTGGGCGCTGGTTCTGTTCTCCAGTTATATTTCCTATTCTGCTATGGTTGTCAGGTGATGAAGAAAAAATACTGCAACAATATGAACCCCTGTGATTCTTATGTATTTAAGTCTCTGATGATAACCAATCGTCTTCCTCATATCTATATTTGTTTCTGCATTGCTCTGTGTTTTCAAAATCTGTTTTTGAATTGCTGAATTCAGTTTTGAGTTTTTGTTGTTTGATGGAGGGAAGTGATGAAGAAAAAATTGGTCCGTGTTTCTGATTAACCGTGACCGAGAACACAATTTTATAGCACACTTATCTGATCTCTCCAAATTTTCAACCTTTTTGAACTTTCTGATTGTTTTGTGTTTAGAAAATGCTTGTTTATCGTTGTTTTCGTAGTGGGAGCTCGGTGATTTCTTGCTCCTTGTGGGCGATATACGCTATTCTGATCAATACATGAACAGACATACTTGAAAAAGTAGCTGAGAGCTTTCCAGTTTCTTTAGTTGTTTAGTGATATATCTGTCTGTGTTTACTGCGGGGATGAATTGAATCAAATTAACACATGTCAGACTTCAGAGGCTTTCCCAGAAAGTCTATGAGAAGACACATTCATTTTCTGAGCAGTATATCTACCACTTTCTACTAGTTTGGCTTCCTAATTTTGAATTGATTAGGGTAGCGATCTATCGCTGAATAGCTGGAGTAATGCAGAAAACGACAACTAAAACTATGGAATCAGTATCATCTGAATCCGTCATGAACTGTTTCGGTGAAACAGAGCGGCCTGTGCTGGAAATTTGGACTTTGAATTCCAACCCGATGCAGAAACTGGATGCTGCTGGTCTACAATTCCAACTCTATTTGGTCACTGGGTTAATCAACTGAAATTGAAATTAACTATAGCTACTGCTGAATTGAGTTACGAACCTCTGTGATTTCTCTACTTAAGTTTGTCAGGTGATGAAGAGAAAATACTGCAACAATATGAACCTCTATGATTCCTATGTATTTAAGTCTCTGATGATAACCAACTCTATCTAACCTCTCGATTTTTGTTTCTATTTTTGCTGTAGTTTTCAAGATATTACTGTGCATTTGGTGTTTAGTGGGGGAGAAGTGATGAAAGAAAAATTGGTCCGTGTTTCTGATTAACCGTGATCGAGAACACAATTTTAAAGCACACTTGTCTGATCTCCCCCAGTTTTAAACCGTTGGTTTTATTTCAACTCTCAGTTTGGTTTGTTAGTAGTTTGTTTGTTCTATTGCTATAATGAATTGAATCAAATAATTAACACATGCCTTCAGAGGCATTGACGACTTTCATACTGCCCTTAACTGGTCGAATACGACATGCATGTCTTTTGGACATGGCGAACGCCATCTTGAATCATGCCTAATACGGCTGCTTGACCAGGATTTGCATCAGTTGAACCAGTTAAGGGACACGCATAAGGAGCTGGTTTTCAGCAGATACTCTCCTCCTTACGCGAGTGTTCACTTGGTTTAGTCCCTTCGACGAGGCTTTCGGTCAGTCGGAGGAAACAATCATATAGTGTTAAGCTGACCGGCCAGTTCGAGAAGAGAATCATTTCAGAGCATTCATAAATTCCCATCTCACATTACCATTCATATGAGCCTTCAAGTTGAAAGTTAGAGAAGAGAAAAAAACACAGATCAAGAAGATTGGATCAGGGAGTTTGATGAGAGTACTTATACATTCTGGTCGTTGTACCTCTATTTGTTCACTTGATGTGCTTTTGCTGTCAGGTTTCCTCTTCTGAAATTCTGTTAAGTAATGAAACCGAATGTTTAGCTTTGCTCGAGTTCAAGTCCATGGTTTTTCCAGCAGATCCTTTGGGGGTTCTGAGCTCGTGGAATGATTTTACTCATTTCTGCGAGTGGTATGGTGTCTCTTGTTCCAAAAGAAATTATGGTAGTCACTGCCTTAAACTTGTCATCCCAGGGACTATATGGCCCTATCTCACCGCATGTTGGCAATCTCAGCTTCCTGAAAGTGTTGAATCTTTACAACAGGGAAATACCTCCTGAAATCGGCTGCCTGGGCAGATTGCAACAGTTGGTGCTTTATAACAACTCGCTCAGTGGCAAGATCCCATCCAACATCTTAGGGTTCTCTGCTCTTATTGTATTTGATGTATATAATAATAAATTGGTGGGAGGACTGCCATGGCAGTTTGGCTTATTGAACAAACTCTGAGTTTGTTGGTTATCGTTAAACAATCTTCACGGAAGCATCCCTCCTATTGTTGGCAACTTGTCTTCTCTTGAAGTATTCGTCGCTGCTAAAACCAAATTTAGTGGGAGAATTCCTGAATAAATCAACTATTAGTGTTTTGGCCGATTTAATTTTTTTTTCTTACAATACTACTAATAACATAAATAAAAAAATTGAATCATAAATAATTATCAATAAATATCATTTACTATGAAGTAAACATTTTCTATAATTAATTAACAAGTTTGTCAATCAGTTTATGTTAATATTAATTTTTAAATGTATCTTTATGTACCCAAAATTTCGATGACCATTGTCATGTTTTTTCAAAATGTGTGCATCCCATTTTTTTACCAAATTAATCAATGACTCGATTAATATTGGTGTCTTTAAAATAGCAGTAATGAGTATACCTATAATTTTATTTCTCTGGTATTTTCCGTTATTATTTCATATTATTTTTCAATTATCTGAAATAAAATGCTATTTTAATAGGTATATTCAAAATTAAGTGGTCACAATTAATATGTAAAAATAGAACCTCAATCAGCCCGTTAAAAAAATATTAAAAGAAGATCATGTTGTGTTATGCTTGATGAGTTCAATTGATATGTTGAGTTAGTCTAAATTATTACTATTAAAAATATTGAAAGAACGGTTGTGTTATATGGACTATGTTTAAATTTTGATAGATATGTCCAATTCAAACTGACTAAACCTGATTAAGATTCTAAATAGGTCAAAAACCCTAAGCTTTATGAAAATGTAACATCAATGTCTTATTAAAACAATCTTGAAAGAATGATCATATTATGACATATGCTTAGGCCCGTTAAAATGTAACATAATATGCCTATAATTGAACTGTTTAAGGTTGATTTAATGTGATTTTATATAGTTTACAAATGAACCACATATTAGCCTCATTTTATGTGATGTCGGTGGACAATATGATTTTATATATTCAATAATGTTGAGTGTGATGTATATGTTGGTCATCCTTCGCATAACGACATATAACCTTCAATATCAAATGAATTTTTTCCTAAAAAAATCAGTAAAAACATATCAAAATTAATGTCACTAAACTCACAAAAATATAAACATATTGGATGTTATTAGATTCGAAAAATGATAATGAACAAGATTTATGAAAAGAACCATATAAGGACCCATAAAATACAATGAAAAACAATAATGAAAAGAAAACATATACGGGTGAGAGCGATTAAAAAATGGAATAAAATTCATTTGCTTTGTTTATTTCTCATTTATGGAAAGGAAGTAATTGGAAAAAAGAACAAAATATCCGATGTTAGAGGAAAGGAAAAGGGAGCTTGGAGAAATAGACATAGAAGAAGGATGTTAATTGAGGTTTAAAAAAAATATAGAAGAAGGATGTTAATTGAGATTTAAAAAAAATAGATAACGGTAGGAAGTTTATGTTATATTCGTTTATATAGTTGTTTAGATTTTATTGAATATGAAATAGGAAATGAAATTTCAAAATAAGGTGATATTTATAATTATGGTATCTTCTTGTTTAGATTTTATGGTGATAATTTTCATAAACGGCTTAAGTCTTTATAATATCGTTAGTTCAAAAAATTACATGTTCAATGTTGTGGATCCAATTCTACTCAATGAACTACTTTATAACCATCCCATTAACAGCTTAGAGAAAGCAAGCGAAGATCTAGAGCAACTAATGAGCTCTATCTTCAAAATCGACATTACTTGTTCTTTAGACATCTCAAAAAAGAGAGTCCATATGAGGGAAATTGTATCAAAACTTATCGCTATAAAAGAAGGTTCTATCTGGTCCAAAAGAAGGTAACTGAATTGTAACCGGACCGGCTCGGTCGACATGGACATGATTGATTGAAGAATGGAGATTTCAAGTCGGCTGTCATAAAGAGTAGAGTTGGTGATTTGAAAATTATGCAGTACTATGCATTTGTAGCTACAGTTGGTGATTTGATTTCCTGTGTGCTTGGTTTACAGGTTTAGCCTGCTGTTTTCTGCTTGTTCGTAGTGTTATATATTACAGATGCTATTGTACTATTGTCTAAGCCTTGGTTTCAATGAAATAAGAATTATGGAGATCCAGAGGTGATCCACCACCGATCCATGATTTTCTGGATAAATTTGTTGTGATGAGAAAAAAAGCTTTACCAGTGAAACCGTTTGCTGCTGCTATGTTATTTTCTTCCGTATAATTTGGAAAAAAAGCACAATGCTGGTGATTGTCGTGTTCTTCACTCTCTTCACATGAACAGAGCTGCGCCGGAAAAAGAAAAACAACCGCCGCCGTTCACAAAAGGTGCAGCTTTACTACTTTAGAAAGTTAAAAAAGAATATCTGAGAATTCATATCGCCTCCTGCAAACTGTACCCACCGCCACTAACAATTCCATTAAATACTCCATTAGATTTCCCTAGGTTTCTTTAACTGGCGACTGCCATTAATTCCATTAACTTAATAACAGTACTAATCAGAAGTCAACAATCCATGTGCTCGAGGACCCGATCCACCATCAATGGCGCATATACAGAAGTCCAAAAAGAATGAACAAAAGCCAAAGCAAGCTTGCCAAACTTGCACTCTCCACCCCACCAACATTTTCACCGTCAAAACCTCTCCGGTATTGAATTTCATCTCCGCCCAATAAACCAGAGCCATGGGATGGAAACTCAAAAACCACAATTCTTCCAGACCCAATTACCCAATTCATCTAACAAATTACTCCACAATCCTCACTTTCGTAGCCTTTCTCTTCACTTCCCTTTTCCTACTCATCCGATTCCTAAACCTCTCCCAAGAACAACAACCGTTCGCCGGAGACCTCCGAGACGCCGATTTCCCCTGGAACAAGCTCTGCTTCGGCAACAGCGGCTCCTCCGAGAAGCTAAAAATCGCCGTATTCTCAAAATCATGGCCGATCGGAGCTTCACCGGGAGGAATGGAACGCCATGCGGCGACTCTCTACACCGCGTTAGCAAAAAAGGGACACGAGATCCACGTCTTCACCGTTCCCTCAGACCGTAGGCCCCACCGCGAAATCCACGGGGCCAACCTCCATGTGTACTTCGCGGCCAACGAGCACGGCTCGGTCAACAACTCGCGGGCGTACGAGATTTTCAAATCGGTCGACGCCGTGTCGCCGCCGTTTGACTACGTGCACAGCGAGAGCGTGTCCCTGCCGCACTGGAGGGCGAAGGCGGTGCCGAATCTGGCGGTGACGTGGCACGGGATATGGTACGAGATCATGCACTCGAAGCTGTTCGAGGAGCTGTTCACGAACCCAAACGGAGGAGGAGAAGGAGGAGGAGAAGAGATACCGTTGACGGCGGAGTTGCAGGAGGCGATGCCGAGGCTGTTGGATGAGATTAGGTTTTTCAGGAGCTATAAGCAGCATATTTGTATCAGTAACAGCGCCGGAGAGGCTTTGGTGAAGGTTTATCAGATGGATCGGAGGAATGTTCATGTGATTCTGAACGGAGTTGATGATTCTCAGTTCGTTCATGATCCCAAAGCAGGGGAAGTTTTCCGGGAGCGATACGGAATTCCAGGTTGGCATGTGAAATTGGATTCTTTTTGTAACTATTTTTTTTAAATACTTGGCATGGTAAAATCGGTTTGGCTTGAGCTTCGCCCGGAACGATCATATAAGATTTTAGGCACATAAGAGCCGAGTCAAGAGAATAGAGTCGTCCCTTCGGGAATATTCGATAAAATTGGAACTATACGAAAAAAGAATAGAGTCGGTGTGGGTTGGTTAAATGTGATGTTTCAAGTATAATATTGAGGAACTCGAGCATAGTACATGACTGCTACAATGATGCATGATATGGAGGTTTAGGCCATAGGTTATTGAGTCGACTAAAGGTATTTTTGAGCTTCCGTTCATGTGGGGTTGTGCAATGATGGAGCTATTAAGGAAGGAGGGGGTTCGATCTAGCTTACAAACAAAAATCATTTATTACAAATAAAAACCCTTTAAAAACCTTCATGGACTAATCATATCACTAAATGTAAAGGAGTTTAATTAGTATAATTATTAATAGCCTTTTTTATGCGATCAGTAGTTAACAATTATAACCATAATTATTTTATCAATCATATTCATACATTAAATAAAATAAGTCAGTTTGACAATTTCCAACACTAACATGAAACCAAGTAAAATTGAGTTTTAACTTTATTTTAACATTATTTACTTGGATTACCATAGTGAAACTTGAACTTTTTAGTCATTTCAAATATACATGTCAAATATTTATCAATTTAAAAATTTTGAAATTTTCATATCAAAATGGCTTATTTTCATAAGTTAACCCCTTTGGAAATTGACCAATTTTGACATGAAAATTTTTAAATTTTTAAATTGACTAATATTTTATATGTATGTTGGGAATGACTAAAAACTAAGATTTTATCATGTTATATCCTTCAAATAATAGATAAATAAACTTAAAATATATTTCTTTAAAATTTTTTATTGTTGTGGTTAATGAGAACAAAAATCTTTGACTTAAATTTTTAACAATTTCTTACCACATGTTATTAAGTAGGAATTAAAAACCTTTACCCCTAAACTTAGCCTGACCCGACCTGTTTCCTAGTAGTCTACGTAAGACCAAGTTTGCTTCTAAGTTTTTGTTACCTTTTTAAAAAAAAAGTGGACGGAAACATTGATTTGTTACGTAGAGAAAGTTGAGCTATGAATTGGTTAAATTATAAGATCGGGTAATCGAAATGTTACCTATGTAAATTTTGAGTGACCGCCAATATTTTTAACCCTTATGCCCAAATGTGTGGTTTCAGGAAATGCGACAATTGTAATGGGAGTGGCAGGGCGGCTAGTTAGGGACAAAGGCCATCCAATCCTCTATGAGGCACTCTCCTCGATGCTCGCGCGACATTCACGAGTGTGCCTCGTGGTCGCAGGATCAGGCCCTTGGGGGCGTCGCTACGCTGAATTAGGTCCAAACGTGAAGGTATTAGGCCCCCTGGAACCGTCTCAGCTTTCACAATTCTACAACGCGATCGACGTGTTTGTGAACCCTACGATGAGGCCTCAGGGGCTTGATTTGACATTGATCGAAGCCATGCATTGCGGGAAGCCCGTTTTAACTCCCAACTACCCCAGCATTGTGGGGACGGTGGTGGTTGACCAGCGGTACGGCTACACTTTCTCGCCGAATGTGAAGTCGTTGGTTCGGGCTTTGGAGGAGGTGATCGCGGACGGGTCTCGGGTGCTGCAGAGGAAAGGCATGGCGTGCAAGAGTTATGTGAGTTCGATGTTTACTGCTGCGAAAATGGCGTCGGCTTACGAAAGGTTCTTCCTTTGTATGAAGAATAATAGATACTGTCACTACCCTCTTCCCACAGATCACTGCTGAAAATACCCTTACGAAAGGTTCTTCTTTTGCCTATCTGAAGTTTAGAGTTTAAGATTGATAAGCTTATTTGGGCTCATAGATATAAGTCTGTATACTGTATTACTGTTGCTTGCCCAGACAAATTGGCTAACTGGAAAACGGACTGAAAAATGTCCCCTGAATCAAAATTCATTATAGCAATGCCCAAATCAGCGGTAGTTGTTCAGGGCAAAACTTTACTGTCGTGTTTGTTGAGGGCTGTTGAGTTCTTGATTCTTGACGAGAGGAGTCGAGTTGAATTTTATTGTGCTCAAGTCAAATTTCGTATTTCTTAAACTAGTTCGAGCTCGAAATTGAGGTGGAATATTTTAACTTGCGTGGAACTTGAGTCTATTCTAGTATGACTCGTTAACTACCCTTGGCGATCTAAAATTCGAGTTCAACTTGAACTCCGCTTGTTAAAAAACACCAATTTGAGCTGAATTTTGAATTATGTACACTAAAAAACATCGATGAGTCAAACTTTAAAACAACATATTCTAAAATTTATTTATTTTTACTTTTCTTATTTAAAATAGTTATACCTAAACAACATGTCAGTTGTATTTTTACTAGCACACCACTAAAATAAAATTATATTGTATGAGATATTTGAGGTAAGATACATGTTGTATTATGGAGTGAGCTAACGATTCATATACTTGAGTTAGTATTCAAGTTAACTTTTGAACTCGAGGTCAAACCAACTCACGAGTGAAACGAGTCGAGCATACCCCGACTCAAACCTGACTCATTTAAAATCGAATCGAGATAGTGACAAATTTTTGTGAGGCGAACGATGAACATCTCACAGGCAGCTTGGCTCAGTAGCAGCTACATTAGATCAAGTCGGTTGAACATTACACGACCAATGCAGTTCAACCGGTACAGATTGACTCATATGATACCGAAGCTTCTGCGTAAGCATGTCGTTGTCGATGATGCCAATATGTTATCAGTAAATAGTAAGTTGGTACTGTAGTTTATACCTCAAATAATAATAATTGTCTGAAATCAAACACAACAGTGTTAACTCCTGTTGCTTAAATGAAATTTCTTTCAATCCTAAATGTTTGCCTGAGTATAAGAAATCTTTAGTTTCCAAGTGACTATAACTTCATTCTAAGGAGTGGCCAACTGCTGGCAAATGATGGCGATCCTTTGCAACAACCAGCAGCCATATCAGCCCATAGTTAATTACTGACAAGGGAGACAAACGTCTTGTGATCAATCCAATCAATGGCCAAAAAGGGTTACTATCAAGGTTCTTATCATCGATTATTAAAAGGCTAAAAGGGTTCATGCTACTTACAGTAACAGAAGACAGCTTGTCCTCCAATAATTGTCTGATTCTGGGACATCTCACCCACCCAAATAAAACAAGCATGCTTAATGCCGCAGGTGCATGTCCTAGGTACCCAAATTTCAGCGTCGTTTCCTCAATCAGCTAGATAAGAAAGAATGAAATCTGAATTGAATATTAGGTAGATAAATCAAATACTATTAAACAAAGACCATTAGACCATTCTATTTGTCCTCATGTCAAAAGAGAGACACTTCGTCCTTACGTTAAAAGAGAAAAAGAGAAAAGCGACTTGTTCTAACTTTGTGAGGGCTATGAAAGTAAGCAATAGCCGACATAGCGGCTTACTTGTACTTTTATACTTGTCAAACACCGCACACGTATATACGGTATAGCCAAAATCATTCTCCACTGTCTTTATATAGCCAACAACTTGTCAATAGATAACCCACAAAACAAATATACCACAAACCGATGATTAATTCAGCAAGTTTGAAGCAAGGACTGGAAGAGAGCATAGGAAGCGGAAGAGGGTTTACCAGGATGAAGGCAGGGGATGCTTTTGCTCAGCTGGGATCGATAATCGCCAGTCTGATGTTCGTCTGGGCAATGTTTCAGCAGTACTTCCCTTACCAACTCCGCCACAACATAGAGAAGTACTCTCAGAGGGTCTTCTCCTTCGTCTACCCTTACATTCAGATCACTTTCAATGAATTCACAGGCGAGCGGTTGATGCGCAGCGAGCTCCACTCCGCCATCGAGAACTACCTCAGCTCCAATTCGTCCATGCAAGCCAAGCGGCTCAAGGCTGACATACTGAAGAACAACCAGTCTCTGGTGTTAAGCATGGATGACCATGAAGAGGTTGCTGATGAATTCCAAGGAATCAAGATGTGGTGGGCTTCTGGGAAGAACATATCCAAAGCGCAGACGCTGTCTTTCTATCCAACTACTGATGAGAAAAGGTATTACAAGCTGACTTTTCACAAGCAGCATAGAAATCTAGTCATTGGACCGTATTTGAGCCATGTCCTGAAAGAAGGTAGAGCAATTAAGGTTAAGAATCGGCAGCGGAAGCTGTATACCAACAACGGATCACACTGGAGCCATGTAATGTTTGAGCATCCGGCGACGTTTGAAACATTGGGGATGGAGGCAGAGAAGAAGAAGGAGATTCTTGAAGACTTGATCACGTTTAGCCAAGCGGAAGAGTTTTATGCGAGAATTGGAAGAGCTTGGAAGAGAGGTTACCTTCTCTATGGCCCTCCCGGTACCGGGAAGTCAACGATGATCGCAGCCATAGCGAATCTTCTGAACTACGATATCTACGACCTTGAATTAACCGCCGTGAAGGATAACACTGAGCTGAGGAAGCTTCTGATCGAGACGTCCAGCAAATCCGTGGTTGTGATTGAGGACATCGATTGCTCTCTTGACCTTACCGGCCAGCGAAGGAAGACGAACGAGAAGGATGAAGCAACAGACGACAAAGATCAGAAGCCGAAGCAGCCGAAGGAAGATAGAGAGGCCAAACCAAGCCAGGTGACTCTTTCTGGACTGTTGAACTTCATCGACGGGCTATGGTCGGCTTGCGGCGGGGAGAGATTGATCGTCTTCACCACGAATCACGTGGAGAAGCTGGATCCGGCTCTGATCAGGAAAGGGAGGATGGATAAACACATCGAACTGTCGTACTGCAGCTTTGAAGCGTTCAGAGTGTTGGCGAAGAACTACCTCCTGCTGCACGACCACCAACTGTTCGACAAAATTCGCCAGTTACTGCTTGAGACGAAGATGTCTCCAGCTGACGTTGCAGAGCATTTGATGCCCAAGACCGTGCCGCCGAACCCTGAGGTTTGCTTGAATAGTCTGGTGGAGAGCCTTGAAGCTGCTCAAGAGGAAGCGAGGGAAAAGAACAGCGAGAAAGAAATCTCTGCCATTGAAGAAAGGAAAGAAGAAAACAAGGAAGCACCTGGGAAAGACGAAAGCAAATACAAGCAGCAGTAGCTGTTGAGAATTGTAGGAAGCAAATGATTCGGATCTTCATTTGTACGATTGCGTAATGAGAAATGTAATATGTAAAAACAATCAAATATACAGTACTATGATTCCCAGATTGATTGCATTCCATGCTGCTTCATTGGATTTCTTTGAATTTCTTGACTCTCACAGTTTCCACAGATGATTCAGAAAAGAAGACCAGGCAAAGGGTTGGAACTTCCGATGAGTGAATGTTGCTCGTAACTTGTTCGAGGAAATGCGTAACTTTCGATAATTTACAGTTGAAAACGAGAGTGTGATTTAAAATCGAAGATCGGCGACAATTTACAGGCCGGCGGTATCACAAATAGAGAGACAATTGACTATGAAATTCAACAGTCCTTTCTCCCAGCTTTCACAATGACCATCGTGTATATATATCATGCTATGATTGCTTACCAAGTAATGAAGTAACGTGGCCACTACATGATAAATCTTTCGTTGTTCTCATCACTAAACCACAGATGTTACAAGAAGATGAGGGATGAAGATCTTGATCATCGAGAGATATATATAAGTGACTACACTGTGAAAAAATAAAAGTTGTGGGGTGACTCTGGTAATAAGGTATGGGTTTTACCATGATACGAATATGCAGAGATTCTGTGTGCATCCCAAATCCTTCCACCAGATAACACAAACACCCCACCATGTAAATCCCTATAAGACAGACTCGAGTATACTTCAAGCTTTCACCTTGCTCCTACCGGTATGTAGCCATATTTCTCCGATCATTTTCGTCTCCCTTTCAACGTGAATAAGCCTGCCTATCCCGAATTTCTAAAAATCATTTCTTCACTTGCACTGTCGTGGCCGGAACTTTTCAGCAGACATAAGAGAGCTTATCAGAGTCTCCAGTCTCTTAGCTCCAGGGCCAGGTCTGACAACCGTGGTGTTACCGATGCTAGAGCAGGGATCGGTTCCGTTTTCCCGACTTCCTATGCACCAACCACCGGGGGTAAACATGTCAGGACCCCTGGACAAGAGTTCAGTGTCCACTCTATCGAGAACGGGATCGTTTGCCCTGAACTTCCTAGCAAATGGGGCGTTGCTGTCCACCATTTTTTGCATGTCTTCTACGGTTAAGTGGTGAGGATGCTGCTTTGGAGGGTTGTCCCATGAGATGAAGTGGAGATCACTGTTCACGGTGGTGTTACGAAACTCTTGAGCATTGCAAATGACTGTGTGGAAGTAGCCTTCTGGAGAAGATATGAAGTTTGAATAGTACATTAACGCTGTCCGAGGTAAATTGTCCCAACCCCATATTGTATAGTCTACGAAAGGCCGGGATAGCACCATCCAAGCAGAACCTGTATCGGAAATGATAAAACACATCATAATCTTGTAACAGTCCCAGAACGAACACTTTCCAAGATAAACAACCCCAGAAAGATCTGCAAGTAGGCCATTATAGTTTTCTAGGGAAAACTAATTGGAAAAATGAAGATCGACAAGGATAAGATTCGTTACATTCTATCAAGCACTCAAGAACGGCTCCAACCATTTAGTTGAAACCGACACAAAAGGCGATAAACACTACTATTGGCAACAAGTCAATCTCGACATATGTCTTATGTTGGCTTGAGACAATCCCGGAGCATTAACTTAAATATTGAGCCTTCCGTGTTTACTTAGTTAAGAATAAGGATTTCCGGGGGACAAGCACTTCAATTTCATCTTCTCTTCCAACCTATCAACTTAAGATTATCGAAGAAAATGATTTCTAACGAGATGTAATCTACCAGCTTTGGTCTATGGAAGCTCCTGAACATCCAGACGCCACAGTAGAGAAGAAAGCTTTGTAGGGCTAACAATTAGTTAACATCCCAAAGGCTAGTACAGAAAAGAACACAATCCTATACCAAGGTCAACTCACACATGTTGGATCTCAATAAACCTTAAGCAGATTCTAGGAATCCATCCTAATATGGAGGCAAGTAAACAGCTAGACAGCCAATGTACAACCATGGTTCCAGAGAATGTACCTGTGAAGAGCTTGAAAGCTGTTGGCACACTCCTCCTCTGAGTGATCCAGAAAACATCAGACTTCTTGGTCATATACAAACCAGGATCTACAATTATAGGCTTTGCCCTCTGAAACCTGCACATTACAAGAAAATTCATCAACTTCATGCTAAATCATTTACATATATGGAAACAAAATTCCAGCTGATCGATCAAAATATCGAACTCCACTCACTCTTTCCACCCAATGTCGCTGGTATGATCGATGAAATTCAGATCCCGCGGCAGATAAGAGAACACGTGCAGCAGATCTATCAAAGCCAAACAGAAACAAAAACCGTCAATCAACAGGAACACGAAGTTCACCAAGCTGATCAGTAGTGTTTAAAAAATCTCACCGTCCTGAGTCACGAGCGGGTAGTCGGAAGCACTGAGGTTAATGAACCAATCCCAATCGGATCCTTCCCTCAGCAAGATCGCCGCAGCGTGAAGCGTATTGGCAACCATGGTGGGACCTCTGTAAGTGACGAGGTTAGCCTTGGCAATCATCTTCACATTCCCGAACTTGACAAAAACCCTATGGTCCCTCACGAAATCGGCCAGATCCGTCCGCTCGTCAGGGGAGGACTCGGCGTCCAAATGCACCACGTAGCGGTTATTAGGGTGGTAGAGAGCAAGTAGGGTTCGCTTGAGCATGTCGCCGTCGCCCTTGGAGCCGGAGATCAAGTAGGCGAATCGCGGCGGCGGAGGGAGATCGGAGAGCGGGATGGGCTGCAGCTTGGTCTCGACGAATTTGGAGCTGAAGGATGAGTACATTGTGCGGTAGAAGGGGAAGATTGGGACACCGGCAGGGGAATAGACGGTAGTAGTTAGGAAGAGGAGAAAGAGAGAGAATATTGAGCCAATTGCAAGAGGGAAGATCCAGCGCCGCCTATCCGCCGCCTGGTGGTGGTGCCGGAAATGCATGTAGTAGTTCTTCAGCCGCTTCATATTTTCTTCCTTTTTCTGGTGTGGGGGTTCCGATTTTCCTGGAGGTGTGAAGATGGTTGTGTGACTGGTTTGGTCTGGGATTGGGGAGGGGTATATAAATTAGATGGTGGAGGAGGAGGGAAAATGTCACGGTGGCGGTGGCGGGCCGGCGGAGGAGATTCGTGGGAGAGGTAAACGGGGAGGAGAAGAAGAGCGAGCAGTGAGAAGAGGAGGTGGGTAGCTGGATTTCAGATGAGTGACAACGACATTGCGTTTTGAAAATTAGTTTTTTATTTCTGGTATTTTATTTTGGGTTGTTGTGGAATGAGATTTCCGTAAAATAAATTCCTACCAATTTATTATTATATTTATAATTTGGAAGATCGGATACAGAGTGACGGAGGAAGGCAAAGTAGCATTCGTTGTTTCGTACAGTATGTTAGTTTTATTAATTGAAAATAAAGGGGAATGTATATAAAACGTCGTTGTTTTTACCTTTTTTACTGTCTATGTTCAACTGTTCATTGCTGGAGATATGAATATTCATATTACTACTAGAGTAGTGAAATCAACGATTTTTCATGTATTTCACGATTATACCTTTTAAGTAAAAATTGTCCATTTGTCATTTTGTCTCACTCGGTTTGGTTTAGAAGAAAAAATCTAATTGTTATAAGTAATTTATATTATTTTATTGATAGATTTCGATTATTTTAATAATAAATACTGAATATTATGAATATTGTAAAATTAATGTATTTTCTTTTTACAATGTAACGATTGGAGTATATAATTATGCTTTCACGTTATTTTTCGATCTCAAGTTGAATCAACAATTTCACTCATATGATTACTACTCTAATGAACTTATGGACAATGGTAGCTAGTAAATTGGGGGTATAATGTTAATTCCAACATCAATGAATGTCGTTGTTTTCCATTGAATTAACCTTCGTCTTTTTTATTAGAGACAAATAAAAGTACATAAGTTATTAGATTGTGTAACGTTTTGATTATAGATTTATCTATAAAGTAATTCATGCGAGAGTTATATTTTTGTAGGTACATAATGCATTAACTTTAGACTAATGGATCGGATCAAGTTAGTTCAATGGATAAAATAAGATATGAATTTTACAAAATAACAAGTAGGATGGTTATTGATTAATTATGAATTAGAGTTAATTTAAATTCAAAATTAAGTTATTGAGTGCGACCTTGATAGCTAATGGATAGATAAACGAAAACGAGGAAAACGAGATAATGACATTCGTCCATTTTAATTTTGGTGTAAAATTGTGAATTTATTATTATTATCGTTATAATTTTCTATTTTTCTATTTTTCTATTTTCTCTCTTTCCATGGATTTATATCCTGGCTGCTTATGACACATGAGTTATGAAGCAACGTACACGTACAGGGTGGTTTAATTTATGGAAATGGAAAGTGGAAGATTTTGAATTAATGACTTCTTTCACGGCTTAATTCAATGAGTTAAACTAACGGTGGATTTATGTTCTTCTCAAGTTTACTACACGTTATGTTCTGCTGATACATATCATTATATTATATAATGGATACCAATTTTTGTTTAAAGGCTGATTAGAGTAAACTGAAATTATCGATCAATATAATATATAAAATATGAAATATAAATTATATTAGTGTTTATTTATTTGAGTAAACAAATGAACAAAAATTCGAGATAAACTTATAAATGGCCACCTCTCGAGGGAGGGGTGAATAAAATGGACCCCTAAACTTGCCTAAATGAGCAAGATCAATGTGGTTGTCTTTGCTAAAGGTGTGAGTAATATTTATATTTCAATATGTTTTGTAAGTAATGTGGAATTATTAAAGAAAGAGGGGTTCGGTCGAACTCTCTTAGCTTATTAACAAAAATTATCTATTACAAACAAAAAAATTTCAAAACTTTCATAGACTAATCCTACCACTAATCATAAAGGAGTTTAATTACTAACAGCTTTTTTATACGGCCAGTAGTTAACAATTTAATAATAATTTTATCAACCATATTCACATATTAAATAAGATAAGCCAATTTGACAATTTCTAACACTAACATTAAATCAAATAAAATTGAGTTTTAACTTTATTTGAACATTATTTATTACCATAGTGAAATTTAAATTTTTAATCATTTTCAATATACATGTCAAATATTAGCTGATTTAAAAATTTTGAAATTTTTATGTCAAAATGGCTTATTTTCATAGGTTGACCTTTTTGAAAATTGACCAATTTTGACATGAAATTTTTTCAAATTGGCTAACAGTTTACATGTATGTTGAGAAAGATTAAAGATTGAGATTTTACCATGTTAATTTCTTCAAATAATAGACAAATGAAATTAAAAGATATTTTTTTAAAGATTTTGATTGTTGTTGTTAATGGGGATGTATGTGCTTTCGATTACAAAAATTTTAACTTGGATTTTTAGCAATTTTTCACCACATATCGTTAGGTACGAATTTGGAACCACTTGGTCAATTTTCTAACTCCGTCAATGTTTGTAAACAAGCTTCGAGCTTCCGTAACACATGTGCGATGACGCGAATTGATCTCCAAAGGGTCTTGGAGACGAAAGTTTGCGGTCATAGAGTTAAGTTGAAGATTAACCAACCGATAGCCAAGATTCTAAGCAATGGGAAGGCCATAAACGGCTTCGATGATCTCAACTATTTGCCCCTGTACATTGCGAATAACCCCCAGAACATAGTCGGTCTAACTAATACGTGCTCACAAAGATTTGTCCATGAAAAAACAAACTTTACTAATCTTCACTGAGCCAGTGGCTTGATGAATTTCCATTATAAATCAAGTTGAACCTTGAAAAAACTGGAGGTATATATTAACAGAATATTAAAGTCATATGAATGACAAATTTAGAGGTTATTTTAAATGAGTTGGGTTGCGAGTCAACTTGGCTCGCGAGATCATTAATTTAGCTAACTAAACCTCAATTTTAATTATTTGATTATTATTTGAAAGGTTTAACGTAGTGAAATCTCAATTTTTAGATATTCTTAACATGCATATCAAATATTAACCGATTTGAAAATTTGAAAATTTTCATATCAAAATTGGACAATTTCCAAAGGGTTAACCTATAGAAATTTGAGCATTTTCACAATAAAATTTCAAAATTTTGAAATCGGTTAATATTTGACATCCATGTTGAAAATGACTAAAAAATCATGTTTCGCTATGATAACACCTGTAAATAATGGACAATGAAGTTAAAAATCAATTTTACTTGGTGTGTCGATTTTAAAAATCTTCAAATTGGTTTATTTTTTGCGTGTTGAGCCGTCGTTATATGAATCGCGTTTTGTTAACTTAAACCATACACAATTATATAGAAACCAAATCATTTTACCATACATTTTCACACATATAAATAATAATAAAACACACAAATCAGTACGTTCAATCAGCTCCAAAACGGAACGTGCGCAAGCAACTAGTATGTTATTAAAACTTATACAGTCATACTTGCCATGGGCCCTTCCCCAACTCCTTTTAGCCAAACCATTTGCAATCGACTGAATGCAAAGAAACCAAAGGTGGCCAGCAAACAAGCCAGAAAAGAACACAAAATAGACAATGCAAGAACCTGAAGAAAAGCATGACGTGATGTTACGATGGAAAAGAAAGGCATGTACAAAATCCCCTTTCCATCTCATCTTTCCAGTACCATTCCAATTCCATCTCTACTACTCCTGCAACTTGGCATATTCCTGAATCCTAAATAAAAAAATATTATTCGTTTTATTATTTAAAAAACCAATTAAGGTAGGCCCATGAAAAAGTTTCAAATATAATAACGCATCTACTGCTCTCTGTCTCGTGAGCCAGGACTTGGGCTTCACAGTGTTCTCCTGTCCTCCTTACTTATTTCTCTGTATCCACTCGATCACTCTCCATTCCCAAACTCTTTGATCGTCTCTCTCTGCTACAGATCACGCTGAACGTTCTCTAAAGCGAGCAGTATTGTTCGGCAGTTCAGCCTCGCTGGTTAACGAGAGGTGGTGGAATGAGTGATACGGCGGTGGAAGGAGGAGGAGGAGATGGTGGTGGCGGAGGAGTGGCGATGACTAAGATTAAGATTGGAGTCTGTGTGATGGAAAAGAAGGTGAAATGCGGATTCGAGGTTCTGTTTCCCTTTTCGTACACTTGAATCATTTCATTTGCCTCTTTCATCACATTTGTTACCGGAATGAAATGTCATCATGTTCTCGTGAGAGTGGCGTATATAGAGTCTCGACGATCTCAATGCGCTTCCGTGTATTCTCGATTCGTTTGTTTAGATTAATGTGTTTTCGTTAGATTGTGTTTTTTCTGAGGTGGATTCCGGTGTTCATCTGACTCCTTAATTGCACCTTTCTATAGGTGTCTTCTGCTCCGATGCGACAGATTCTCGAGAGACTACAAGCGTTTGGCGAATTTGAGGTAGATGCGTGGCGTTTCTTTTCATTATGATTTCTCACGTTTTGAATCCCGTTTTAAGTGCGGGTTTGGCTTCATTAGGACCGAGTTTAGTGGATTTGGAAGTTTGTATGTTGCTAAGCTGACTGTTGGTGAATTGATGCGTTCCTTATTCGCGGATATTCTGAGTAGCTTTTTGTGTGTGGCTCTGCAGGTTATACAGTTTGGAGATAAAGTTATTCTTGAAGATCCAGTTGAGAGGTACCTTTTGTTTCCGATCACCTTTATTATGGCTGCCATGGCCGGCGAAAGTAGGTTTCAACGTCACTTTCTGTTAAAATACTTAAAAATGAGAGGATATACTCGGGATATATCCAGAATCCATTCAGTCGTCACACTCTTGTACTGAAATCGTATTGGAGTATGGTTTTTGTTGGATTTAGTTATACTTTCTTTAACTGATAGTGCTCAAGTTTGCATGCCATCTATCATTAATGATGTAGCAAGAAGCAAAAAGAGAAAGAAAGAAGGAATCAGTTCCGTCCAAATTAATTTTCTTCACTGTTATCGTACACACATGCTGTTTTTGGTCCCTAAGAAAGTTATGTCTGCACCTAGTAAAAAAGCCATTTGGTTTTGTTTGCTGATAAATTAAGTACTCACTTCATTTTGTCCGTTTGTCAACTATTGCCCTGGTAAGAATACTTGAAATCTTTTCATGTGTAATAAGGTTGTGCTTCCAATCAACTTCGTCGTCTGACTAATATCTGGGCATCCTGCAACCCATAACGTGATATGTTGCTGAATTTCGCATTTCAGGTGGCCTATATGTGACTGTTTGATTGCCTTCTACTCCAGTGGTTATCCTCTTGAAAAGGCAGAGGCGTATGCTGCTTTAAGAAAGTAAGTTCTTGATCCATTTCGACCATCCATCAACATCTGATGAAAAATTGTGTATTTGATTTGTAGTGAGCAATGAGCTAGGATGTTGCTTGAAATTTCATCCCAAACATGTATCATTATACAGTTTCCTGTTTGGCGTGCATTGCAAAATAATTAACGTAGCCTGAAATGAATTTTGGATTTTTCTTAGACAATTACTATCGGCAGACATTCCTTTTTTTTTCTCCATAGGTAGCCGTAGAAGTTCTTATGCATCGGACTTGCTGAAAGCATCTACTTTCTATGGGCTTTTTCGTAGGAATTTAAGCAGCTGACTTCTCTAGTTGCGTCTATTCATGATTTGTCGTCCTGATTCAGGCCTTTCCTTATAAATGAATTGGACCCTCAACATTTACTTCTTGATCGAAGGAAGGTATATGAGGTATGCTGTCCAATAACTTAAACCACGACATAGATCAGTGTCAATTTTATAATGTTTTCAAGTAAATGCTTGTTTAGTTAGTAGGCTCTATAGGAAGCAACAATCTTAAGGAAAGAACCTTTTTAGTAGATCGCACGCCTTGGCTTCTTATTGAGTTTACTTCTGTTTTACTATATAATTATTCTGCAAGTAGATTACAAATAATTAGTGACTTTCCAATATATTTTCTGTCTTACTTCCGTTTTGTTGTGGATTCCTGGCATACAATTGTAGTGTCTTGAAAGGTTTGGAATCCCTGTCCCGAGATATGCCCTTGTGAATAGAGAATTCCCTTATCAAGAGCTTGAATATTTTATTGAGGAAGAAGATACTGTTGAGGTTCATGGTGAGCGCTTCTGGAAACCTTTTGTAGAGAAACCAGTTGATGGTAAGTTTGTTTCCTTATGCTGCCATTAAGTTATCTAGGACTGTTACAACCTATAAATAATGCAAAATGCTCCTCATAGCATGTACTGATGTGTGAAATTCATCTGCATACTTTTTCCAATATGCTATGATCAATAACTTCAGAATTTTGCACCCTTCCTCAGACTTTACTATGCCATCTTTTTCTATAATTCACTTGCACGTATATGTCAGCCCTTCTAATTTTGTATGCGATGGCTGGATTTCATTAACCAGGGGATGACCATAGTATCATGATATATTATCCAAGTTCCGCTGGTGGAGGCATGAAGGAATTATTCAGAAAGGTATGCTTGTTGGTCAGCAACTCTGGTTCCTATCTTTGAAAAAAAAATCTCGTGTGCGTATTAATTCACGAAGAGCTTATACCTGTCTGTGGAATATTGTTACATGAAGTTACTTCCTCGTGATAGCACAAAATAGTATGTCATTTTAGAGGAGTACATACCAATGGTGTCTACGTGCTTAAAAGAACTTCTAAAAACAACTACCACTTAATCACAATGATTTTATTGGTATCTTTGCGTATGCTAAGTCAGCAAAGTCTGTTGTAGTTGTACCTCTTTGTTCAATTTCTTTGGGGTAGTTTAAATAGGGGAACTGGAAATGGTAAAAATGGGTGGAATTTTAAATTGGCAGTATCTTAAATCATACTGACAAAAAGGTAAGTTGCACTAGGGTTTATATGTGAAAGTATGTTAGCGACCTAGCAGTTGAATGATTGCAATTAACTCTTCCAACTTAAAGCAGGGTCAAGCTACTTTTGTACCATCTGATTGCATTATATTACCCATTTCAGGTTGGAAACCGCTCCAGTGAGTTCCATCCAGAGACAAGAAGAGTAAGGCGTGAAGGATCTTACATATATGAAGAATTCATGCCAACTGGTGGAACAGATGTCAAGGTTTGTGTCTTGAGGACCCCTTATGTTAAGCTGAAAAATCTCTCTTCGGTAGGAATTATTGAAAAAAAAATATAAGAGCCATTTTGAACCCTGTCCCAACAACTTGAATTATATATTTATATGTAATAGTTGCTGAAGTTTTCCTTTTAGACTTATTGGACCAATTTGTGTATGATATCATTAGCTTCTCACAAGCCACACAATGGTCATTAGACACGCGGGGATAGCACATTTGTTCTTGTCCCGACGTTTATTGTTTGGCTTCGATTACTCATCTGGCTGTGCATGCTAAGTGCTCTCCATTGAGGGAATGCTAGAATGTATTTTATTTACTAATTCTTCTTGCCTGTTTCTGCATATCCTGCAACTTATCGTAAAATTTGCAGGTTTATACAGTGGGCCCTGAATATGCACATGCTGAGGCAAGGAAGTCTCCAGTTGTTGATGGTGTTGTCATGAGAAACCCAGACGGCAAGGAGGTTTTTATTGAGTGATCTGTATATTTTACCTTCATGTTTTGTCCTGTCTTTCAATAACATATCTTTGAGATCCACATCCACATGGCTGTGTGAAATATCATAGTTTGTGCGGAAGTAATTATACGTCTAGGGATTGACCACTTAATATTTTCAGTATTAACCCCCTAAAATCATGACATTAACTGTTGCGATCTAATTTAGTGGTGACAGCTATGTTGACTATCATATTTTCCAACAGGCTCAGCCATTTAGAGCTACCTCACACTCCTAAACCGTCATTTCTCTAATGGTTTTGGGTGAAGACATGGAAATTTATACTTGAATTTTGTAGCTTTAGCCTTATGATTGATGAACTTCCGGCTGCAATTTTTTACAGGTGAGATATCCGGTATTGTTGACACCTAATGAGAAGCAAATATCTCGAGACGTTTGTCATGCTTTTAGGCAAGCGGTATGATTATCATTGAGACATCTTATTCTGGCTTGATTTTAGTCTCCTATGTACTTGCAAAATGCCCTTGCTTCCAGTTTTTAGTGCATGATTGAGATCCAACTCATGAGTGTTTGCAGTTGAACAACTTTATCCCAGTCATTAAAGTCTTGTAGGCTCTTAATGTTACTATTTCCTAATGCTTATTTTGGTAAAATGATCCGTAGTATTGAGCAAGGACATATTGTTACTACTTCATTATATAATCTTGAATTTTGTCAAATTTCATCTTCTGAAAGGATGAACAATAGACTAGCAGGGATGGGGTGGTGACTTTAGAAGTCACTTTCGCTCTCGTCTCTAGTTCTTTAGTACTCATGGCTGTTCTATTTTCAAAACTTTGATTTCTGTGTTCACTAATTTTTGTACGAAGAGGCCTTTAAAAAATCTTAACTAGTCTAATGGTTTTGCTGCAGGTGTGTGGATTTGATCTTCTGCGTTGTGAAGGACGCTCATATGTTTGTGATGTTAATGGGTGGAGTTTTGTGAAGAATTCTTACAAGTAATACTTGTTATACAAGTTAATTTCAAGTTCTTTGTGTATCTAAACTTAAAGATATGAACTGCTCACATGCCCTCCTTTTCTTTCATTATTGTTTCCTGTCCACTTCAGTTTCTCCTTGTTTTATTCAATTCCGTTGATACTGCAGTCAGGGTATTCTTGTATATGTAAATGGACTGTTTTAATACGTGGGCCTTAAAGCCATATATTAGTTATTTGGCAGCCAAATTTCTCATCAGTTCCAAATCTTACTGAAAAATAAACTGGAAATGCTTGTGTTTGGAGGAAAATCTAATTCTCTCATAAAATCCAGGTACTATGATGATGCTGCTTGTGTTTTGAGGAAGCTTTTTCTAGATGCTAAAGCCCCTCATTTATCAACGGCAATTCCACCTACCTTACCATGGAAAGTAAATGAACCAGCTCAACCTACTGAAGGACTTACTCGGCAAGGAAGTGGAATTATTGGCTCATTTGAGCAGTCTGAGGAGCTACGCTGTGTCATTGCTATTGTCCGGCAGTATGTTGCATTATATTCAAGGTTTTATTTATTGATAAATTGATGTTTACATTTTCCATGTCTTATTTTTGTGTGCATTTTGTCAGCGGTGACAGAACTCCCAAGCAAAAGGTGAAGTTGAAGGTCACTGAGGAAAATCTGTTGAATTTGATGTTAAAGTATAATGGGGGAAGACCAAGAGCTGAGGTAAATTCTTTCAGTATTACTTCTCAATTTCCTTCCTCCTTTGAGTCTTTAATCTGATTGGATTGCTGACTGCCATCGTTTTCATTCTCTTTTCTTTGTCTTGGCCTATCCATTTATACTTCCTTCTCTCTGAAGACAAAACTGAAAAGTGCTATTCAGTTACAAGACTTGTTGGATGCCACACGGATGCTGGTTCCTCGTAGTAGGTATATCCTTCCACTATACTAGTAATTCACTGACCAAAAATTAGTGACACTGTTTTCGCATGTTATCTAATTTGCTGTTATGGGATAAACCAATTTGTCTAGAGGTTGTTCAAACCATGGTTTGATGCGTGATGGAGTTAAAATGGTGATCTAGCCAAATCTATATCCAATTACACTTGAACGCTGTTCAATGCATGGGGCTAAATTTGAGTTAAACAGAGCTTTCACTTTCATGAACTGACCAACCAATACTTTCTCCAAGTGTTCTCTTACCCTTATTCTTTGCTTGTCAACTGCACCTGGTCTAAATTAAGTCTGACTTGGATCTTTTTGTGCCCTATTGATAGTTCCCACCAGGAATGAAACATTAATCTATATGGACAGTCAATCCACAGTTCTAACTGTGAGTGATATTTCATTTTTATCTAGACCAGGTCGAGAAAGCGACAATGAGGCAGAAGATGTCGAGCATGCTGAAAAACTACGCCAAGTTAAAGCAGTGCTTGAGGAGGTAACCTCTTCTATCTTAATATATTGTTATGTTGTGTGCCGTCCCCTCTCTATTTTAGCGAAGTCTATCTAAACTTTCTGGTTTAATAGTTTCCCCTTCATATGTTTCTGTATTTGCAACTTCTTTGTTACAATGTTCAACATTCTCCATTTTTGGAAAGAAAAAATTCATGGTTCTGCTGGTTAATCTGCAACGTGCAACCGTTCCTTTCATACATACGAATTCCACAAATGAATTTCTATGATGCTGGAGTGATCTTGTTAATATATATTTTAACAAGAGGAACATTATCTTTGCTGTCAATGATCACTTAACCTTGTTATTACGTTTTCCCCTGCAAAGGTAACTCTGTTATGATATTGCAAATTTGTTTTTATGCAGAAAGGGCATTTCTCTGGTATTTACAGGAAAGTCCAATTGAAGCCTCTGAAGTGGATCAAAGTTCCAAAGAGTAATGGTGAAGGAGAGGAGGATCGACCAGTTGAAGCCTTGATGGTTCTCAAGTATGGGGGTGTGCTTACCCATGCTGGCAGAAAGCAGGTAGTGCCTAATTTTTGCATAAAGATCATTTCTGTAATTCGCTTCCTAGTTTTTGTCAATTGCACTGTAAACATAGGAGGTCAAGTACAGAAAGTCTGCTGTTCGTTTTTAGTGCACCCTTTTTTTTCTTGGTAAATATCTTTGTTCTAATTGTTGTTATCACTTTCCTTCGGCAGGCAGAAGAATTGGGTAGATATTTCCGAAATAACATGTATCCGGGTAAAGATTTGATACCATTAGTTGCTCTTTTATGAGATCTATTCATCATTCTCATTACGTCTTTAGTTTTTAATTTGGCTTACTTCTTCCATTTCATGACAGATTTAGTATTATCCACTATGTTGGTTAGTTTCCTATCCGTGCGGCGAAATATGGGGTCTTCATATTTGTTCGATATGGAGGTCTTCAAATGTTCACATCTAGAATTTCAATTCGATGGTTCTTGTTCTGGCTTGCAGGGACCTTCACACTCATGACATGTCATATCTGCACAGTTTGATAAATTACATAAAGACTGTAGTCACTGACAATATTTAATTTCTGAGATAGCATACTTGAAGGGTTGTAATGTTAGCTGTATGTATGTCTGAAAGGCTTAGAATTACAACAGAGTATGAAAAACACTGTTCCTTCTCATGATACAATTATGAAACTGCAGGGGAAGGTACAGGGCTCCTCCGTCTACACAGTACATATCGTCATGATCTTAAGATTTACAGCTCTGATGAGGGTCGTGTACAGGTATGACTGCAATATTCATAAATTGTAGTTGGGAATGTACATCACTAATCATCCGTTTTGTTAACAGATGTCTGCTGCCGCTTTTGCAAAAGGGCTTCTTGATTTGGAAGGCCAGCTAACTCCAATTCTGGTCTGAAACTTACCTCTGAATCTTTATTGAAGTGCTGGTAGCTTTTCGGAATTTACCTTAACAAAGAAATTCTCTCAAGGTTTCCCTGGTTAGCAAGGATTCCTCCATGTTGGATGGACTTGATCATGCTAGCATTGAGATGGAAGAAGCTAAGGTAAAGTTGTTGCTTGAAACTAATTGTGCATGTCCCATCTTGTCCAATCTTATTATTATCTTGGAGTGATTCTTTCTCAAGCACTTGCTTAATAGGCTCACTGCTCAAGCTAGTTGAGAACTTTGAAATATTTGAAACTGTTCTTTTCATCAACTTTCCAGGCTAGGCTGAATGAGATAATCACTTCAAGTGTAAGGACTACTACTAGCAATGTATCATCGGACTGTCCGTGGATGATAGATGGAGCTGGACTTCCCTCAAATGCATCTGAACTTCTCCAAAATCTGGTAATAATATAATTCAGCTACAATACTATAAAGCCTATTTGCATGATTATGTTTGTACACATTTATCACTACCTTATGTTTCTTACCTACTTGAATTTTTTCGTGAGAAACATACATAATATATCAACACTGAAATGTACGGTATGATACTTGATAAAGCTTTTAGTTGACTGTTCACCACATCTCAATCTTTTCGGGGTCCCGAATTCCCCATCTGTAATATCGTGACACAATGAAGTGAGGTTTATTGGTCTCAGATGGTTGACACATTTTCAAGCATGTCATCGCCTCTTTCTTAAAACTTTTCTCGTTCTTTTGTTTACTGCTTAGGAAAAACTGACTAAGAAAGTCACCGAACAAGTCAGATTGCTAGCTAAAGATGAAGATGAAGAACTTACTGAGACAAGCACACACGATGTTGTTCTCCCATATGACCAAGCAAAGGCCCTTGGTAAAACAAACATTGATGTTGATCGAATTGCTGCTGGTTTACCCTGTGGTAGTGAAGGATTCTTGTTGATGTATGCACGCTGGAGGAAACTTGAGAAGGATTTGTTTAATGAGCGCAAAGAGTAAGCTCTACATTAATTAGTGTTGATCATAGATTGCATTCTTAATATATTACACAAGAGAGTGGTTGCAGCCACTGTACCATAGAGACCGAGGAATGCAGGGGTAACCATTTCATGCATAATTTTGCTGTTTAGCCACTGCCGTTGTTAATGCCATTACCTCTATACTCATTTCCTTGCAGGCGGTTTGACACTACTCAAATTCCTGATATTTATGACTCCTGCAAGTAAGTTACTTGTTTCAATTTTGTTAATCAACAAGGATTGACATATTGGTAAACACTATTTTCCTTGCAGAAGAGGTTTTGTGGTACATTGTAGAAATTTCATGCTTACAATAGCGCCATTCTGTTTACCTCAAACCATCCTACTGGCTATGCAGATATGATCTCTTGCACAATGCTCATCTTAATCTAGAAGGACTGGATGAACTCTTTAAAGTTGCTCAGGTAAATATGGAATCCGATTCTACAGTATGCCCATCTTGATTTTTCCAAGGATGTCGGTTTCACACTCTGTATGAGAAATTGCAATGACCATATTGCATACCCTGGGTAGTCGTAGAAATGCATATAGTATAGCCATTTATGTAGAATCACCGACTTTGTGAATTTACTATCAGTAACATATGCCTCACTTGAGTTGACCCGTAAATGCATGAACTCGATGGTTAATGGAGGCAGTATAGATTTCTGTTTAGGCATGGTACCTAGATATCTGTATATGTGATGTTGGTTGGACGCCGTTGTAGTTTCTGTAACTGATTTACGTTGTTGCAGTTGCTTGCAGATGGAGTGATCCCAAATGAGTATGGAATCAATCCAAAGCAGAAACTGAAGATTGGTTCAAAGGTGAGCTCTTTTTCTCGTTACACCCTAGAAAATGGGACCATTAGTTTAGTGAAGATCTAGATATCTTAAATATTATTTTTTTATTGGTAAAAGATATCTTAATTTTTTTCGCTCCCTTTCCGGTTGCCTAGATCCATTGTACCCTGAAGCTCCACCAGGGACATATTTGGTTAAGTTGCTTATATGTGTTTTGGTAAAACGTAGATTGCACGTCGATTACTGGGGAAGATCTTGATTGACCTGAGGAATACTCGCGAGGAAGCCATTAATGTGGCTGAACTAAAGAGTAGTCAAGACCAAGAGTCGAATTCTACAGAGACTGAAAAGGCGAATACGGATTATCAACCAAAGCTTCATAACAGAAGTGAAGACACTAGACGAACTAGCACGGCAAGTGAAATTTCAATTGACCAGGATGACGATGACGACACACAATACCGTTTGGATCCAAAGTAAGTAGTTTTGGGGCTTAGACATACCTGAGATGTTTTTCGTCGTCGTCCATTTCCCAGTAACATTTTCTTTCACTTCTTCTCAGGTACGCAAATGTGAAAACACCCGAACGCCATGTCAGAACAAGGCTATACTTCACTTCTGTAAGTAAATAATTCTGCCCAAATTTTTTTCCCCATTCTCGTCGGGGTTTCCATGACGTTGAATAGCTTTCTTCTGTCTGCATCAGGAGTCGCATATACATTCACTTATGAACGTTCTCCGTTACTGCAACCTTGACGAGTCTCTCCAAGGTGAAGATAGTCTGCTCTGCTATAGCGCCTTGGAGAGGATGCACAATACCAAGGAGCTCGACTACATGAGCCACATTGTGTTACGAATGTTTGAGAATACCGAGGCAAGTAGCTTCCTGTCTTTTCTGTAACCTTTATTCCCATTTAACTCCATACCCTTGGAGCATGTCCTAACTAATAAAACGTATCCTTAGTCATCTCCAGTTTTCAAATCATCTTCAATTCGTTGTGGTTTTCGAATCATCCCTGTTCACTATCCTATTATTATCGATACATTCACGTGCATTTCCTCGGCGGTCTGTGTATCTGTTTCTTATCCACAATCTGGTTGAAACATTATATAGCAGGTTGAGTTAGAAGACCCAAAGAGGTTCCGTATAGAAATGACATTTAGCCGCGGTGCAGATTTATCGCCATTGGAAGTTGTAAGTGGTTTTTCTTCATACACTCTGGTTTGGTTAATTAGCTACTTGTTGCATTGATGAGATGGAAAATATTCGTTGACTATCATATCATGATCAGGGAAATGACGTGGAGGCGACCTCCTTACATCGGGAGCATACACTGCCGATAATGGGACCGGAACGGCTGCAGGAGGTGGGATCGTACCTGACATTGGAGAAGATGGAGAAGTTGGTTCGTCCGTTTGCAATGCCGGCAGAAGATTTCCCGCCGCCGGCTACTCCAGCTGGTTTCTCAGGCTACTTCTCCAAAAGCGCCGCTGTGCTGGAGCGCCTGGTTAATCTCTGGCGGTCCAACAACAAAGAGAAACACGGCGCTTCTAACGGCAAGTAACTGATTCCTCCACGGTTATTGGTTAATCACTTGCTTATTGCTTGTGTTATTTATTTGATTTATTCGTTTGGGTAGACATTTCTGATTGGCCAGACTTGAATAAATAAAGGTTGCAGCGTTTTCATAGCATATCTTCACAGTGGAAAAACGCTGTTTTGACTGTTTAACTACAGTCGAGTTAGTGCCAGAGAACTATAGGAATGTGGTTAGTCATATTCTGGCCGAATAGGGAAGTTAGATCCTAATAAAGTGATTTTGGAAAGCTAATTATTTTCGTTGTCATCTAAATTTCATCCAATTTTTTACTGACCAAACCAAGCCGTACAATTCTTCTTCAGCAAATAATGTGACATCTTGGTTTTAAAATACGTCGGGTTCTCTTGTTCAACGAAATGCACATATCCATATTTCATAATTGGTTCTTCAGTGCAAACCATTTGTGAGCCTTAGTTGTAGTTAATTGCAGTGTTCCTTCTAACATCATCTTTGTTGCCGTAATACACGTATGCTTGTGCTTGTCGCTGAGAATAGTATCGCCGGTAATCGAAACAAGGGGACAATGTTTGAATGCTTCGACATAGCGATGTCATATCTAAAACACATGGCAAAACTTAAGCATTCCAACATGTGGTCAGTGGTGGAGTCAGGAAATTGTTTAGTTATCGCTGCTCAACTTGGACTGCATATAAGAGTAGGTTAGCCACTCCGTATCCAATATGACATTTTTCGACTCATGTACAAATTACAGATAATTAGAAATACAATTTTATTACTTCGAGATTATTACATGAATGTACTCTGATTCAACGAGTTAAGAAAGAAATATCAGTTACAATTAAGCCGACGTGCCAAAAAGTGGATGATTATGGTTGTGACCTCCATCCACAATCAAATTCAGACCACTCACGTACTTAGCATCGTCACTAGCCAAATAAAGCGCCGCCTTAGCAACATCCTCAGGTTCCAACACTGCACCTTTCAAATTCCCCGCCGCCGACATAAATTCCTCCGCAGCCTTCTTATCCATCTGCATTCCACTCGTCACCATCGGAGTCGCCACTCCGTATGGCGAAATCGTGTTCACCCGAATCCCATACTTCCCCAACTCCACGGTCAAGTTATTGTTGAGCCCAAGAATCGCATGCTTCGAAGCCTTGTATGCATACGACAAGTCCCCGCTGATCGACGCCGCCACACTCCCCGTGAACAGTATGCAACCTCTCCTCGCCGGGATCATCACCCTGGCGGCATGTTTCGCTCCTAAGAAGGATCCGAACAGGTTGATTTCCAACACCCTCTTGAAGTCGGCGTTGTCCGAGTTTAGGATCGTTGTGTCCAAGTTGCCTCCGATTCCGGCGTTGTTGTACATGATGTCTAGCTGGCCGTACCTGGACACCGCTGTATCGACCGCGTTCTTCACATCGAAATCGATCGTTATGTTGCAGTGGACGAAGGAGACCGTCTCCGGTAGGCCGAGTTCCAGGGCAAGCGACTCGCCGAGTTTGTCCTGGACGTCGGCGATCAAGACTTTGGCTCCGTGTTGGACAAACAGCCTCACCGTGCTCTCGCCTATACCGCTTGCTCCACCCGTTACGAGAGCCACTTTGCCTCCAAGCCTTCGAGAGCGGACAACACTGGACGATGAATTAAATGCATCTGATACCATTTTCGATGAGAAACTTGATAAAATTGGATTAAGTGGTGTGTTTATTTTTGTTGATAGGATGATGAATGTAATGTAGGTTTTGTGTGTTTGTGAATGTCTAAGAATGCTGGATTTGGTGTGCTTATATACATATGCATGAGCGTGTTGATTGACCATTTGGATGAATTATAGCATGCAAAAGTTGAAATAAGACGAAGAATGAATGAAGAATACCTTGACGAGGAAATGAAACTTCATTTTAATTTTGATTTTGTCAACCACGTAACATTTGCCTTGAAAACTCTCGTAGTAAATTATTAATACGTAGTCAAGAAGCTACGACATCTCATGGACTTTTAAAAGTTTTCCAGGTGGGCTTCCCGATCATGCTGTCATGAACAAATAAGCAAACAAGCTGAGTACGTGTATGCATATGTCAGGTTGTTCCTTTGAGATAGGAATATTAGCGAAAATAAATAGTACATTGGTGGGTGCAATAACGAAGCAAGAAAATTGGTCAAGAGGATTTTTTTTTATACCATGAACAAATCAACTATCGGTAGAAGTCGAATATATATATTTCTGAATTTTTTTGAGTTCAGATCGAGTTAGTTCTACACGCGATTCAGATGTTGTAATTAAATGAAGCCAGTAAGAATTTCAACTCTTATTCTCTAAATTATTTATAATTCGGCAATAATGAAATTTGAAGTTATGCTCTTTTACTATTTGTATAGACCGAATAATCCATCAAATTCAACGAAAAAATCGCAAGCAATAGCAGACGGTGATCTGAGTCGATCATGAAAACCATGAATATGCTAAAATCAAAATCAATCCACCGTATAACGCATAAATACCGGCTGGCTTTCTTTTAACTCCGGTGACACAATCACCGGTTCCTGGGTGGGAAATATAAATATATAATATAGTACGGAAAACACACGTTAAAACTGCAATCTGTTCTTAACACACTACATCAAATTTGTGGAGTTCACTCAGTCCAACTATGGAAACAAACAAAGTACTCTCTTTCATCTTAATCTTCAATTACTTCTTACTTTTGCGGTTCTTGTACAGCTTTTCAAGAACTCGCTTGGCTTCGCACTGCGGGAAGTTCTCCAGATCATAATAGTGAGATGCTATGTCCACAAGCCTGCACATCAACAACATATATCCATAAGAGTCCCATTTCATCATGTTCGGGATTTACAGCACTGCCAAAGTTGGAAGAAGCATGTAAGCACAAACTGAAGTATAGACGCACCATTCACCGCGGATATCTATCACTGTACGGATGAAATTCCTAGTGGTCAAAACGTATTCGTTGTATACAACCCACTCGGGCTTGTGATCCAGACAATTAGATGGATGCAGGTGCACGACCTGCAACATACATACGGAATCGCTTTGAATCACCTTCATTTCCAACCAAAATTTCATAAAAGGAAAGAGCAGAAAGATCTAAGTACATACTTGGTTATCTTTGACAGTCAAATAATGTCCGGTACGTTCGAGATGAGCAACCTGCATAAAGTAGCCTGCTAGTATGGCCTTCCGAATGTTAACGTAATAATCCCTGCTCTCGAATGGAGTGCTGCACATCTTCAGGCTAAACCTCGACATGATGCGGACAAGCTGTTGTCTCACATTATCAGCAGACTTCAGTGCTCGGAAATTGATGAAATTCTCATAGCACCATGAAGGATCCTCGTCTGTCAAAATAATTCAATAGAAAGTTCAGAGTTATCAGATGGGTGAAGACAATAGACGTATATATACATTGATTGGCTAAACATGAGTAGGAAGAAAGAAAATACTCACCATTTTGCTTGAATGCATGGTACACATTCAACAGTGTGAGGTGATCGCCATCGATGTGTGCAAACCGGGCTTTGGCTTCATCGGCTGCCTTTTGGGCCTCCCTAGGGCGGACAAAGCAATTCGGTACTAAAGACAGAATTTGGTTACCACGGAATATGCCGATGGTATGGTCAGCAGGATTCATAGAGGCGAGAAGACACCATTTGCTTCAAGAGATAATACTGATAAACTGCAAACTATATGCACCATTTGCTTAGATTCCTACGGTACCATTACAAGACAGTCTCACCACAACCTAAATGGATATGCACTATTTTCGCCTAAATGCTAGGGATATGAACAGATTCCTTTGTAAAGCCCTATAGAGACTACAGTGAATGTGACCCGACTAATAAAAAGGAAAGAGATTTAACATAACAAATGTTAGAATACCGTACCTGAGAGCATAGCTGAAACTGAGAGGATCTCATTTGAACAATTGAACTCGGGACTGATAACCAGCATCTTCGACAGCTGAGGATCCAACGGGAACTCGCTCATAATCTCCCCTAGCTTTGTCAAGTTACCTTCATCATCCAAAGCTCCCAAATAGTTCAATACTTCTAAAGCTCGCATCAACGTCTCAGGAGCAGGGGGGTCCATGAAATCAAAATGTACCAAGTCATCAATCCCTAGCTTCTTCAGTGTAAGAACAGTGTTTGCAAGATTTGACCGCAATATCTCAGGAAACGTTTGTGGCTGCAGGTCCTGATTGAAACTTCTTTCCGTATAGAGCCTAAAACATTTTCCAGGCGCTGTTCGACCAGCACGACCAGCTCTTTGGTGTGCACTAGCCTTTGAGATCGGGGAGACCAGCAAGGACTCGACACGAACACGTGGATTGTAAACTTTTTGCTTCGAGAAACCGGGATCGATAACATATACAATGCCATCAATTGTAAGTGATGTTTCTGCAATGTTTGTTGATACCACGATTTTCCTACCACAGGGACCACCCTCTTTCAAAGGAGGTGGAGCGGACTCGAATATCTTCTGCTGCATAGCTGGTGGAAGAGTCGAATACAGAGGTACCGTTTTCACCGGCCCTACCGTGTCTCCCAGATTCCCAATTTCTTTCGCAATTTTGCGACAAGCATCCTCTATCTCTTCCTCTCCAGTCAAGAAAACTAGTATATCGCCAGGGCCTTCACTCATGTGTATCTGAACGACAGTACGAATCGCAGCCTCCAGGTAATCCCTTTCGGGCTCCTGGGTGTAGAAAATCTCCACAGGATGAAGCCTACCAGGAACTTTCATAAGAGGCGCGCCATTGAAATACCCCTGAAACTTTTCAGCCTCTAGTGTTGCACTCATCACAACTAGCTTCAAGTCCGGTCTATTCCTCAAAACTTCTTTAAGAAGCCCAAAAAGCACATCTGTTGCCAAAGTTCTCTCGTGAGCTTCATCGAGGATTATCACCTTGTATCGTTCCAAAAGTGGATCGGTCATTGCTTCTCTTAAAAGCATACCATCCGTTAAGTACCTGCAAACAAAGATGAAAACATCAGTTGTGAAACCTTTAGCAACATAACAACAGTAACTAACAGAGATGAGAAAACTCATCAACTCACTTCAACACTGTTCTGGCACTGCTACGATCTTCGAAACGGATGCTGTAACCAACTTCTTCGCCGATAGCAACATCCATTTCTTCAGCAACACGCTGAGAAACAGACATTGCAGCCACCCTACGAGGCTGAGTGCACCCTACCATCATTTTGCGCCTCTTGTCCGGAGTTTCCAACTCAACGGCTTCTAAGACGAATTGCGGAATCTGCATAAGTATCTCTCTATCAGCTGACTCATTCATAAATCATAATGACAGGAACATTCAATCACTTGCCCTAAAACTATTAATTCAAACTAAAAGCTAACAAAACCCAAGCTGATTGAAAAGTTGAGGAAACAAAGAGAGCAGAGAAAAGAACAAACAAAACCTGAGTAGTTTTGCCACTTCCGGTCTCGCCAACAAGGACGAGAACCTGATTTTTCCTCAAGACGTCTAAAAACTCCTCCTTTTGGTGCCAAACGGGCAAAGTCCTCCTCTTTTCCAATATATCATAGTACCTCTGGGAATACGGTTTCCCGTTCCACCCATTAACAGAGCTGTTGATTCCATTGAGGGCACCGTTCGCCCTGGTGAGTTTAGCAGATGGGTCGTCGACCACGTCGAAAAGGCTCACTTTTCTCTTCCTCTCCGTGCCCATTGTAAGATTGAAATAAATATCCCACAACTAGCCGAAAGAACCCTAATTTATCCCTGAGGCGCCTAGGACCAAATCCAGAGAAATTAAGGGGGAAGAAGGATTCGGTATATGGGGTTCTAAGTGGGGTGGGGGGTTAAAATTACTAGTACCGGCGGCCAAGCACGGTGGAGAAAACTCAGAGAAGGACGGCGGAAACAGACCGAGAAAGGCAGTCGATTAACGGCGAGGGCTGGGTTTGCTTCTTTTGCCCTTTCTGCAGCGTTTGTCTTTGTTGCGCTTTTATATCAGGTTTGGGAAAAGAGCAAACGAGTGTACACAAGTAGTCGCTAACTGGAGCAACGGGACCGATCTCGCTTCTATTGCCAGCGATTTTAGCTAGGGTTACGAGCTCCAAACCGGATTGGGTAGTTCATTCGGCCCAAAGCTCCTTCACCCTTTGCCGGTCCAATTAAAACATAAAAGCCCAAAGCTCCTTCACCCTATCCCGATCCACTTGAACATAAAATATACCATGCTTGAGGTGGAATTGAGATGTTATTGTAATAACTCTAAATTTAAACGTGCTTAAATTAGAATAATATAAAAATGAATAACTTTATAAAAATATCACCATAATGCATCTCATAGAATATCTCATCATAATCATAGAATATTCCCCATGTTGATAAACTCCATAATTAAACCCATATTCCCATGTTGATCGATATTGGTTGAACCTTGATGGCTAATAATTGGGGTTCATATGGTAATTAACTAATTAAGCCCAAAATAACTCATTAAATTTGAATTGTTTGACTAATCCGTTTTTGAACGCTGACCTATATATACCTGGTCCCGTTGGAAAATTGAAAAAGAAAGTATGTTGCCGCTTCTTCCCCCGCCTAAATCACACTTCTCTGGTAACTGCTGAAGAAGACGGCGATCAAGCCAGCGCTCAAGCTCCACCTCAGGTTAGAGCTCCGTCGCTTGTTTGTTTCTGTTTTCCCGCTCTCGATCCGCTGATTCATTCTCTGCTACTACAAGAGGGATACAGATATTGCTGTACGACATCTATGAAACTTGCGTTGTTTCATGAGATACTCTTGATTAACTCTTTGAACGTTCGTCGTTATGCCGCAGTTTCTGCATATTTCCTCAGTTCTCGTGTGTTCTCGCTCAACTTTCCAGGAAATCGATTCTCGCTCAACTTGTCAGGAGATCGGATCGAAGATATTGACGACTGTAGCAGTTTTCCGTTCGATCTGCTGGGGAGAAGATTCCGCGTGTCAGCAAACGCAATGTGCATTTCTGGTTTCTTATCAGGTTAGCCTACCAGTTTCTCTCGTTTTCTTAGAGGATATTGCTCTCTCTTTTTCTCAGAGACTATCGCTGTTTGGTGCACGAGAAAATTGTCAGTTTCGGTGGAAGTAAGTATACAGTGTTGCTTCAAAATCTGAATCTCCAAACAGAGCGACTTATTTTCTGCACTTCCTTATATCGCATGTTGACTGGTTAGATATGAATCGTGGAAGCTCAACAGTTAGCTCATGTTCCTTTAAATTTTCCACCAGATTGAGAACCATTGTCAACTGCGATAGAGCGTCTATGTAGAACTTCGTTCTGATATCATTGAAAATATTTGGTGAATTACGGAAATCAATCTTCCTGTATATAGAAAGTTTCTTCCGCTCGTTTGTCCATTATGTTCTTGCTCTCATTTCTGGATTGACCTAATTTGTTTTGCTAAGTGATTTGCGCCTAAGTTGATGGGAGCTTTCTGAAGTGTATCGTTGATTTCAAGTAGGACCTAAGTCAACTAATCGTGAGTATTACATCCTTACAGATAGATGAGTGTGCTACATGTCTGCGATTCTATGCGGATCTTGTTATATATTTTATTGTTGTTGTCCTTCGTTTAACCTGGAACTAGCAGTTGTCTTTTTCTTTTGCCGTTAGGACTCAGTTTAAATGCTCTTATATCTGTAAATGGAACTAACTTGTCTCAGGTTAACCAAATACATCTTGGAGTGCCGTATCCGTTAAACAAAGCTGAGATGAGATGCAATGCATGCTGGCGAGAATTGGACGGGCGTGCTGTCGCGACTACTTGTGGTCACATCCTCTGTATCCTACAACAGAGCGCTTTGCCTTCCGTATCTGCTTAGTTTATGAATAGCCTTTTCTACTTTACTTGCCGTGTGAGCACAACGTCATTTTTTGTCTGAAGTTTTTCTTAACAGCTTAAATAGGCACCGAAGATGCCAGCAAAGTACTTAGCAATGATGCGGCATGCCCAGTCTGTGAACAAGTGCTGTCTAAGAGGTTAGTGCTGTGCAAGCTATATAGTTCATTTTTGGGCTTCGATCTGTCTTTATGACTTCCGTTACCATATTCGGTACCATGCATTTACTTATTTGGACGCATATTATATTCTCTGGTCAGAAGGTACTGTTATTTGTTGGAAACGAATGACATGGCCTTGACGAAACAGCTGGTGCTTAACGTATTCGGTGGTTGTTGTTTCACTATGTTCAGTTTCAGACTTGCTCATTTAGTTTTCTGCCTTTTCAGCCATATGAAACCTGTGGACGTAAATCCAAACGATGAATGGACAAACGTAAGCAACTGGTTCAAATGGATATGAACAGATTCTCATGATGCTTTATAATTTGGCTCATTGTTACTCAATGCTTGTACATTTGCAAGCTTTCGATCCTAGCTGCTTCGGTACATTTATTCAGTGTTCTTTGCTTGCAGATGGCAATGGCTGGAATATCTCCACAGACTTGTATCCTTTGGGACTAGCTTATGGTCTCTTAACATAACACTTGCTTCGATTGGGCTGAATGTGATTATGAAGGATCATTATGTTACAGAATGACATTTGGCTCTAGTCCATGATGTTCCCATATCAAGATAGAAGGATGGTTGACATCTAATAGCCAGTGAATGTGCTTAAATTTCAATACATTAAGCATAAAGCATAAAATGGTTGTTCTTCCTTATAGATAGCACAGTGATGAAGACTACATACAAAGGTTTCATGTTTTATATTGGGCAGAAGGAACTAGAGATGCAGTTCAAAATGAACAGAATCGTTGCGCAATGCCGCCAGAAATGTGAGGCCTTGCAGGAAAAGTGTACAGAGAAATTAGAGCAACTCCATAATGCATATCAGAAGATGGGTAAGAGGTGCCAGATGATGGAGCAGGAAATTGAGTCTCTCCGAAAGGACAAGCAAGAGCTGCAAGAGAAGTATTCTGAACAATCAAGGTCAGTCGAGAGTGAAAATACGAATTTCATTATGAAAACAAACAGACTATTGTCAGCCAGTCTTAACAGTTTACTATATATGCAATGCAGGCAAAAGAGAAACCTTGACGAAATGTACGATCAACTGAGAAGTGAACTTGAGTCCATGAAAAGATCAGCCATCCAACCAGCTAGCAACTTCTATGGAAGAAGAAATAATGATGTTGATTTGTTTGCGGATCATGGAGCTACCATGATGGATACCAGGGAGCCAAATCGAAATGGTAAATATACTTCTTTCTGGATTAGCAGTTTTTCATAGTCCTGGAAACTCATGTTTGCGTTGAATGTATCCGAATTCCGAATCCAATTGACTGACTTATTACAGATTGGTCGGCTGTTACTCCTACTACTCCAGGACTTAAGGAGGACATATGGACTACAAGACAGAATTCTGCAACTTCTGGTTTTGGCATCTCAGGTGGCAACTCTCCGGTCAACAGACAAGCTCAAGCTGACCTTGGAAACATAAGGGCAGGCGGCAACCCTGCTTTCGGGGCTGCACCTCGCAACCCAGCTATGGCATTGAGGAACCTGATCTTTTCGCCGATCAAACGACCCCAAACTCGTAACCGCAACAACTTGTTCTCGTAAGTGGAGAAGAGAACATGCTTTCTTCTGTCTAGGCCTTGTACAAAAGTTGATCATGGTATTATCCTTTGTGCTTTTTTTATGCAGGTTGTAAGCAACGATGAACACAGTCCCTTTAGTTTGGCGACGTACATCATGTTCACAGATAATCAAGGTAACAAGATTGCGAATTGTCATTACTTGCATTATGAAGCTTACTAGTAACTAGATAAGCCAAGTAGTAAAAAGAACCATTTAAAGTAGAATTGTGGAGTTGCCGTTTGCTAAACCAAAAGGAAACCGTCGAGAGTTAATAGTTAATACCCATTACAAAACGTTGGAGTTAGTACTTAGCACTTATAAAGTAAACAAATATTGCAGTTGCTTATTTTATTTGTGGTATTCTTTATTATCGCAGTTGCTTATTTTAGTTTGTTTCCACGATTAAGGAGCACGTCTAAGTGCTAAGTTGAATAGAAAGGGTAAGACCCCGGATTCTTCATTTTTACGGGCAGAATAAGAACACAAACTCTAACCAACCATCACTAGAAACACAGTTTTACTTACATTTCTTGTGCCTAACACATAGCGGCCAAAAGCTTAAGGGGGATTAAACATCCCAACAACGTCAACAAAGTCCATTATATCCTCATCGGTCATCATCATCTACATAACAGAAACAGAATCTGCAGCTCCAATCCACACTACTACTCATGGTGGTGATCTGTTTCGTCGTAAATCTCCTCCTGCAGAAGTTCTTCAATCACATCCTCCATTGTTATGATTCCGGTGGCCTCTTCTTCTTCAGGGAGCGTCGGGAGCGGGTTGCCAGCATCTATTTGTAAAATGTCAGAGTCCACATCCTTGTTCCATTTCCTGCTCCTCGATCCTTTGAACGAGGTGGCCCTGTTGGGGAAGCTCTGCCACTTCTGGAACGACTTGTTGCTTTTCGATGGCTTCTTCTCCCCGTCTATATCAACTCTCACTTCTTTAACTCGAGCTGTACGAATCGGAGACAGTCAGTAGCACTACGACGTTAATACTCGGAAAAAAAACCACATGAACATAATAATACAAACTTTTTTACCGTCGGCTGAACTGTCCATCGCCGGGAGTTGTTCCTGTTCTGCTTTCTTGCACTTCCTTACCACTACGGCCATGTGGCTGTGTCCTTTCTGAAACTCATTCAGTATGTCATATAGCGGTAGATGTTCTTGAACCCTGAGCATAAACACACAGATTTTAAGGAACAATTGGAGAGATATTGTTGGCCTGATAAATATCATTCAGAAGGTCAAATGAACCGCACCTGGGGATTCTTCGAATGGTCACGTTCTTTACAGGCGTGGCATCTTCAGGGTGGATGGTTAAAAGATTCTTCACCTGAAAAGAAAGGGAAATGCACAATAAATGGAGTTTATAGAAGGAAGAGAACATTCGGCTTTGTCCAATTACTCAAAAGAGATTATACTTCAAAGAAATCAACCAAGACAGGTTCAACGATTTCTGTTTAGCGCCTAAAACCAACTGCTTACCAAAACAAGGCCGATAATGTTGGTAGGTTGCTCATAATACACGGGCACTCTGCTGTGTCCATTCTCCAGAATCAAATTCATCAGATCACTGTAAAGAAGAGGGAAATAATCTATCAATTCAAATATCATACTATGATAATACAATAGAAGCAACTGACTCCAATTTCCGTACCTGTCAAGCTTGCCATTGATATCAATGGCAAAAGTTTCGGAGATGGGAGTCATAGCATCACTGGCTGTTTTTTCAGTGAGCTCAAGTGCTCCGGCTATGATCGTTGTTTCATCATGAGTCAGCTCTCCACCTTTTCCTGCCTATAGAAGACAAAAGGTATAGGGAAAAAAACATTAAGAAATCCAGACATCTATCCACAAGTAAGAGCATGGAACCTAGCTTGTGGATGACATAAGAGTATTTTCATCTTACCGACTCACCTCGTTACCGTGAAAATTCACAAGGGTCTTCAACTCAGCTCTGCGGAAAAGAGCGACATGCCCATGACCCAGCAGATAATCTAGAAGCTGAAGTCAACATAAAAACGTGAGTGGCCATCCTCATGTCAAAAGATGAGATCACAAGTATGCATACACCAGCAGCTAACCTTGCTAATCGGATAGGCAACTGGAAAGCATATCCAAACCAGCACTCGAACAACGGGGGACATCGTGGCACCAATTGCCAGACCATATCTGGTGCAAATAGATTGTGGTATTATCTACATACAAATAAAGAGCATTTAGTAGTCCTTAGCACCCCCAAGTCCCTATCTTTAACTATCTAAAGAGTTTGATTATCTGCTTTGTAAGAATCATTCCTTTCAACAGAGAAAGACCGACAATTTCGACTCTCCTACATTATCAATAGACCATTCCCACCAGCAGGCCCACAAGAAGAGCTCCATCTTTTCAATAGATCATATTTAATTCGTTAGTCATAAGCAAATGCATCAGCCCAATATGCCAAATTCCATAACAAACACATAGAAGGATGATTGTACTCTTCAATTCTATTTCTTTCAGTCAGATATTGCAGTTCCAGATTCTTAGACAAAAAAAAGGAAACCAAAAGTCTATCGATGGTCGATCATGATGAATATCAATAAAGAGAACCCTTGGTTATGTATTTTAATGGCCAAAAAGCAAAGGAGTGAATTTCTAACCTCACCAAACAGCAGAATTAGAGTAACAGAAATCAGGATAGCACCCCATGCTGTTATCAGGCTGTCAAGGAAAATAGGGAGTGCCTGAACAGAAGAAGAATCATTACACAATCAATTATGTTTTGGGAAAAGATTAGGTTAGATAGTCTGACAAAATGATACGATTACAGCTCAATTACATACCTCCATAGCAGCAGCATTGCAAATCAGCAGTGTACAGAGTAACAAATGTTGATTTTTGACAACTGGCAGTATCTTTTCTGTTTAGACAATAAACGAGTGATCAACATGTGCACATCTAATCATCCTAAAGCAGCCAAAATACGGAACTAATAAGTACGTAACTGAAGTTGAATTCTCATTTACTTTATGAATACAGAAGCTTGAAACCTCGAAATACATACTGACGAGCAAAAGCAGGTCCTCTCATGAAAAAAATTGATTATCAAGCAAAATCAGGCAAATTCATCAAGAGCAATAACTGTTAACACATTATACAAGGTCAAACCCTCATAAATTACAACGGCATAGAGCAAACCCTGATTGCACTGCACCATAACCAAGGCAGTATCCATAAGAAGGCCAGCCTCCATTTCTAAGACCTTCATAGTTGAGATTTGAAAATGGAAGCAAAACATGATGAATTAGTGTAATAGCTTATAGCTCTAATCGAAATCCAACTACATTAGTTTGCTGATTGAAGGTTAAACCTTTTATTAGCTTCTGATCTTACAAAGTAGTCGAATGTGGTAAATATCAACGAGACTATTTCGTATGAACTCCCTCAACCTCAAGGTGGTTTTAGCCTAGCCCCCTATTGTGTGTTTCAGTGTTTGTACCTTGGGGACAACAATCACCTTCTAAGAAATTATCGACTCCTCAAGTATTCCTTTTCTTGTTTTCACCGATTCGATCCTCCCACTGCCTTAACAACAAACATCAACAGACAACTATTCCAAACCACCTAGTCGTCTTCTTTCAGCATATCTCAAGCCTACAGAGAAAGCTAATAAGCTAGTTCGAACATTGTAGCGAAACTGCTAGACAAAGTCGAGGCAATTGGAGGAATATATTTTAAGGAAGAAATGCCACCATTTACTAAAAGGCCAGCACGTGAAGCAGACTGTTAGGGAAAGCATGATAGAAAATTCAGAGACGAATCTCACAAGAACATTAGCCCAAAAAAATATATGCATACATAGAAAAAAGTTAATGGAAAAGTAATCACTCCGCACCAAATGACAAAACCTCCCCCAAATTGGCTAAAAACAGTGAGGGAATCAAATTTCCCACTTCCAATTCTTTATTCCAGAGGGAGGTATAAGCTACATGAAACAGGAAAGCAGTGCACTATTCACACCCAAAATTTTGCCCTAGCTTTCTACCTAGTGAAACCAGAGCTAAATACGTCCATGGCGGAAGGCCGCAGAGGTGAAAATGAAAAGCGAAAGAGAGTAAGAACCTTACTAGCGTGTTTCCGATCCTGAGGAGTGCCGGATTTGGCGAGGACTTCGAGATCGACGAGGCTCATAGACATGAGACCCAAAGTTAGTCCGGACATCATCCCGGCGAACAGCACCAGCAGCGTGATCACCGCAATGTGGATGAAGAAATCAGAGCCGCAGCAGCTGTACTCCACCGCCATTATAACCGACTTTTCACTGCTTTCGTGAGTTTTGTTTTTTTTTTTTGAAAAAACAGCTTCAGTAAATTAACAGAGCAGATGCACCTTCCATTTCTGCCGACGCCTTCCAAAAGGAAACAAAATAAAAGAAGTAGACACAGTACCTTGAGTAGACCGTTTAATTTGAGTTTCGTGTCAGCGAGCTGAGCTAGTGGAAGTAAGAGCGGGAAGCAGGGTGTTGGTAGTAGATGTGCGCCGGGAAGATAGGCGGCGGAGAAAGTGACCGGCGATTTGAATTATTAAAAGACGACGAAGCCACGTGGGGAGAGAGGGAGGGAGAGTTGTTGGTGACTGATAAGAGGTGTGGCGGTTAAGACTTTGAGAAGGAATGGGTGTCGTAGAGTGAGATAAGAGATGACAGATTGCTCCGTGTTTAACAAGCGTATGTATAGATTTGCGATAGGGAAGTACTGAGTTTGGATTTGCGATATTGAGTTTGAATTCAATCATATTTTACCAGTTAATTGATGTAATGTTTTATTATATTTTTTTATTGTTGAGTACAACTATGAATTATCGGCTCCGTGTACTATGTGGTTTTTCATTCGGGCTTATCATCAGCCAGCATGTTCTCGAAGAGGTCATGTTGGCTTGAGATATCAGTTTGGTGTTTTTGGAGGGGTTTGATAAATGAGTATTAAGGGGGACACGAAATTGGTTTTTTTTCATATTATTATAACAGGCATTTAATATGTGTTAGGTAACATAATTTATCGTATAAATTTTTGATTTTTTAACAATTTATTGTCGTTTGTATTTACAAGTAGTCCAATATGGTACTTAAAAAGTTGTTTATACAATGGAGAGATAAACTTCTTTTATATTGCTTGACCTGTATTAAAACTAATTTCCAAATTAGATAAATCTTTAATTTTGATATATTTATTATCTCAATTTTCTCCATCCATAAGTACAAAAACCTTATAATACACAAATCCTTCTAGAATTAGTGTGTTCCATTGGAATATCCTTCCCTTGCCTGTCTCGTAGCGGATGGATATATGACCAAGTCACCATATAACCCAAGTCACAAAACACATATTCCAAACATGGATTTGTTAAAACCACATGCTTTGAGTTTGAGAACACAAATTTGTCCAAAAACACAGTGTCTGTAAACTCATAACTTTCAAAAACAGACAGACACTATGCAGGCAACTGAACCACCACTTTGATAACAGACATCCAACTGAAGTTTCCATACACTTTGATATAGCTGCAACACAATCAGAACTCATATGCGAAAGTCCCATTCACTTTACTCGGACTGGAATCAACATGGAAAATATACAAACCCCAAACACAATCTATCGTTAACAGTCGCCACAGATCCTCTCTAATGGTCACAGAGTTTGACATGAAAGGACTAAGGAGAAGGATCCTTTCTAATGGTTGACCAGAGAAGTAATAGCTTGGAATCAAGAAAGCAGAGAGGGGCAAACATTACTCAGGCAGACCTGTACTTAGCAACCTTCTTCTCAAGCTCATCTTTCTTAGCTCCCACCACCCTGTCCACTTCCTTTCCTTGCTTCACCAACACAAACGTAGGCATCGCCTGCACCCCAAATTCCTTCGACACGCCCTGTGTTTTTTTCCAGGCAGCCAAAATATTCAAATTAGAAGGGATGAATGAAAGGCCTACTAGCTGGTTTGAGTCTTTGAGCGAGTTGAAGTGAAGCTGCCACCTGGCGTCTGAGTGGAACTTGGTGACCCCGGCGTAATCGTCTGAGTCTTCTCCGGCGGCGGCGGATTCTCCGCCAACAAGGGAAGATAGAAAGCCACCCATCGTTTGGTTGGTTTCAGAGAAGGCAGAAAACTAGAACGAATCTGTTTTGCTTTAGCTCTTTCAAAGGGTGAAGTTGTTGACATTTTTTTTCTGCAACGCGTTTTTATGATGGATTGTTGAATACTTTAGTCACTTAAATTTGAACATTATGTAATTGCAGTCACTTAAGTTTTAATTTTTTATCTTTTTTTCTCTTTATAATAATTCCCAACAAAAAATTTGAGATAGATAGCAAACACACAATAAGTTAAAGATGGGTCAAGGTTGTGAGATCCATCTCAACACAACCGAGAGATATAAAAGAGTATGACTTGTCAAAAATGTGCAGCTCTATTTGCTGATCGTCAAACAATCTATATCTAGATCTGAGAGCATGCTGTTAAGAAGCCGGGTAACGGTCCAACCAAATTCCTGTAGGATTATAGTGTGATATAATTAACCCATTTAATACTTCAATTTAAGCGAATTATCATGTATAACGAAAATTTCGTCTGATTAAATTTAGCCCGGGTATCCCAAATCCGATGGCCCAAATGATCACCCCTGGGCCAACTTGTACACGGACCATATTGGCTTTCTCCGGCCCAACTTAAAAAATCCTAGGTCGGTCGGCAGTAAGTAGCCGCCTGGTGACTGCCGGAGCACGTTATTGTCGACGCGATCACCATCATTTTCATCACCGCTCCTCTCCGCCGTCAAGAGCCCAATAATACTCTGCCTGATTCAATTGCGAATTCATTGTCTTCTGCTTGTTGGCTGCTTCTTTAGCCATCACCAGGTCTCCAACCTAGGCATTTCACGAGGGTATAATTTTTCATCGCTGATCTTTCCATTTCGAAATATAGGGGTATGAGATTTGAATAGTGATGCTCATAAGTCGCGCGATCTGTTGATTTCTTGTGGTTGTCTCTTCCGGAAATACAGATTTCTGTTTAGTTTATATGATGATATTGATGATAAAACGCACGCTCTATTATTGCGTTTCTAGTGCTTTCTTTTACTGGAAGCAGTACTTGTTGGGAGGTTTGTGACCATTTCTATCTTTTGTATGAATTGAATTGAATGATATCCTAGCGTATCGTGATCGACATTTCTCTGGCCATTGTGGTCATTTGCTTAGTCTGTCATTGCTGTTGTTTCTACAGGATAATACTCTGCACTTGAAATCCATTTGATGGTAATTGGCTGCTAGATCTTTCCATTTTCCCTGTCAAAATGAACGGCGAAAGTGGTTATGTACCACCCGCTTATGTTCCACTGGGACAATCAGACATTGAATCAGAGTTTGTTCAGCCCAAGGAAGACCGATATGCTCCTTGTCACGTCGTGGGTGATGGACCGGCGCGTTGGTCATCTGGAATCTGTGCCTGCTGTGATGATATGCCGAGCTGTATGCTACTTTCTGCCTTCTGGCCTTTGGTAAATTGGGCCGAAATGTAGTCTTGATCTTTTTAGTCATAATTGTTGCGTTACGTAGAGGTTGAGAACAGTAGGGAGCTGGAGATGACACTGTAGGAGATTGAATAAACATTCTTCTTTTGCTTGCCTTGACCTGCATTATTTCTGTTCTGCGGGTATGAAACACAACTAAACCATTGGAGAATTGTGCAAACCTGCCTTTTGCGTTTTGTAACTTTAAGGTGTCTGATTGTTTATCAATCTGTTAATGGTATGAACATGGTTGACAGGCATGAAATACGCTCTGTCTACAGTTTAAATGTTCCTAATTTTCACATAGCACCTGCAAGTCTGTGCTAGCTTGTTTCATAGTTTGGAAATGTGGCTGTTGTAATTTTTGTGGTGCAGAACCATTTTGTTGAAAGTAGAATCAGAAACCTCTGGAATTATATACTGACGGGGGGCTGTTTATTTTGATTTTACAGGTTTGATAGGTTGTTTATGTCCTTGCTACTTGTTTGGGAAGAACGCAGAATTTTTGGGTTCTGGAACACTAATCGGATCATGCGTAACTCACTTCATTCTGTGGTCTGTTGTAAACACAGTCTGTTGCTGCATAAGTGATGGCATCTTGTTGGGAATACCTGGATGTTTCATTGCTTGCTATGCTTGTTCTTACCGTAAGGGCCTGCGTGAGAAGTACAAATTGGAGGTGAGATTGATTTTAAATCAAAACAGAATGTCTTGATTAGTGAAGTTGAGAGTAATATGATGATTACTCGCTTTATCTGGTGCAGGAGGCGCCTTGCAATGACTTTGTTACCCACTTCTTCTGCCATTTATGTGCCAACTGTCAAGAGTATAGGGAGATAAGAGAGAGGTGTAGCAACTCTAACCCGCATGATCTGAGTGAAGCAGCTGCAGTCTCCGCTCCACCAGCACAGGTAATGGAAGCAGACTCGACACAGTAATCATGGCTGCGATTGTAGACGATGAATTATGTACTAGTTGGGGTTTTGTATAGAGAGTAAGACGAGTTTGTTCTACTTTCTTTGCTTGCTTACCAAAGAACTCCTGTTATATCCCTTTCTTTGGACGATTGTTTTAACTCATATTAGATTGTTGTACAAACTATAAAATTAAGAGGAGACGGAAGTACTGCTGTGAGAACAGTAAAATAACCATTAGATCTTGGTATTCAGATCTAATGGATGAGGTTGAAAGGGCAAAAATGTAACTGAATCTGTGACTGAGAACACCAGAAAAGTAGTTTAGGATTTTTTCATTTGAATCCCACACCCCAAAAAAAGCCACATTCTCTCTCGGCCAGACAACTGTGGGTTTATGGAAGATTTTTTAATGTGTTAAATTATGTTAAATTGTACTAGTACAATCCGCAAATAAAATAAATAAATTTTTGCAGACTTTAATGAGATTAAAAAATGTAATGAAAAGAAAATTGAGATAAAATGGAGAAAGATAGTATCACAAATTAAATACTTATTGATTATTGTATGGAAATAAAAATAAAAGGAAAATAAAAAATAAACAGATAAATTCCTCTAATTTCTTTTTAGTCATATTAATTATTAAAAAAAAGATAATTATGATTAAAATTCTCAAATCTCTCTGCTCCTTTGAATTTTACCTCTTTTGATGTTTTGAAATCAATTTATGAAATTTTTTCTGACTTTATAAGGTGATTTTAAATGTCTTTCAAATTTTTTGGTGTCCAAACATATAATTTAGGACGAAATTTCTTTGAATGTTCAAATCACTTCCAAATTGTCTAAAAAAATCACATACCCAAATGACTCAGTAGTGTTAAAATGAGTTTTTTTAGCTATTTAAAAAATATTTCTGCTTGAGTAGTGATAAATAAAAACATATCACAGATTTCAAAATTCATGTTTGTAAATAATAATAATTAAAACATTCATAAAAAAATTAATATTAGAGCAACAGTAAGTTAGAGTTCTATTTGATCTTATGTGCCTATATTCCCAGCTAACTCATTGTTGTTTCATGGGTTTTGAAAAGTTTGAGCTTTTGCAGTACAATTTTTAGTTATTTATTCAAGTTAAATTTGAATGGAATGGATATCTGAAATGACCAGTGACTTTTATAGTGGATGCCGACGGCGGGACAGCGAAAGATGATTACTATTTCACATTTCAATCGACGGCGGCTTATCACTACTACAGATTTTTGTTTTTGTTTTGTCAAACAGCCATGAAGCCTTGGTATTAACTTGATCGAGGTTGCTGTGATCATACGTGCATCAGAATTTTATTTGCTGTGATCAATTATTGTTGACTTCTCATGGTGTGCTTTGAGCCTTTGGCTACTCTTAAGATCGATTAAAAGATAATGGGGAATGAATTAGTTCAGCTATCATTTGGCTTAGTGAGATTCTCTAATGGTGGCCTCTTATAGCTTTTTGAAATATGTGTTGCACATTATGATGGTAGTTATTTCACGAGCTAAAGTTGGTATTTTGAAGTTTTTCTTCATCGACGTCATACCTACAAACTACATAACTGCCTTCTTGTAAACGTTGGTATTGTAAATGGATTCTATTAGGACGACAAAATACTAAGCGTGCAACATACGAATTGACTCTGCGTGTGACACGTATAGATGACTGACATGGTCATTCACATCCTTTAGGTATTTCGTGAAGTATCCCAATTTCAGCGTTTCTGTCACCGTCCATTGCATGAGGTTCATGATTCCCAACCACATCCGCCTTATTTTCGCTGTCTCATTATAAATCTGTTTCATGTTGATCATACGGTTGTACTCACTGTTGAGTATGCTCTGCATCTTTTTTTGGGAGACGTGATTTTCCTCCAACTATCTAATATGGTCTTTCATCTCGTCTGTGAGCCGATTTTGTTGTTGTGTCCCTTCACATCACAACTCGAACTTGTGGTTGGGAATGACCTAAGAATCCCACGTTTTACATCATATTTGGCAGTGTCAATTCTCCATTTTATCAACGTCAACACGTCTAGGCCGCACACATCATGAACGTACAACCTCAGTACGTTGTTGTAGTCGTACGTGAACTCTCTGAAGAGACAGTGAACTCTAATTTGCCCCTACCACCATGCGAGCAATACAAGTACAACCGTTTTTCTTCTTCACGGGGTTCTTCTTATGTAAGACACAAGTCAATTGGAACCCTAAGTCTAAAACAATGTCCTTAGCGGCATCACGCGTCATCGACTATGTAGTAAATCACCTCGTTTATTTAATAAACACCATAATTAAACTGTTTTCAACATCATCATCGTCATTATAACTTCTATAAATATGGTATAACAAAACGTATCGGTCGGTGTACTATGTTCATGGTATTCGTTCACTATATAAGAAACATTGAACCTACGATTCACAACAATGCATTTTGTACAACAATGAGAACTTACTGAATGGCTAATGACTGCGCTTCTATCTCCCCGTACAATAATTATAACGATCCTCAACTGCAATAGTTAGACATGTTGAACATATTAATTACACATAATATTATTAATTATTTATTTTCGTCATTGATCCACTGCGATTGTATAAGTTATTACAATTAATTTAAATAAGTACTAGTAGTAATGTATGAGTTAAAATACATAAACTCTAATTCTAAAAAAATTATTGCTATGATTAATAATTAACAGCCTGTACATATTGTTATATAATTGCAGTTACTCATTTCAATAATTAATATTATTACTTTATAATTTCAAATAATTACATTCAAATGTAATAAAAAATGTTATTATGAATAATATTTAAAAAATCATATATATTATCATATAATTACAACTATTCAGTTCTATAATTCAAAATTAAAATAATTATATTTCGGTCGCCGTCGACATTGAATGGCGACGACGTTGTTGAGCGTTCGTTTACTGCCGACGGTGACGGCTAGGTTGTGGGCGCCCATTGCATACATTGCAGATGCAACCACTACAAATGGTTGGGGTAGATAGCAACTGAACAAACTTATTAACTCTTAAAGAGTTTCAAGCTAACAAATGCTATATATTTTAGAAGCTATAGAGAGAATTGGAATCAGAAGAAGTCTTTGTAAGCTGTAAACTCTGTTCTATAGCGAGTCTGGGTTTTAGATACAGTTAAATATTCCAGTTTGGATTTGGAGTGTTATTTGCTTCTTATTCATTGTTGTTGGATTCTATTAGCCCAAGCCATACTTTTGGTCATTGTGTGAACCAAGCTTAGCCATTACGCTTTGATATAGCTGCACCGCAATCATAACTCGTATGCAATCAAAGTCCAATTCACAAATCCAACCACAGTCGGACCAAGAAGAAAGTTCCACTTTACTCGGACTGGAATCAACATGGCAAATATGGAAATCCCAAAAACAATCTACCGTTAACAATCGTCACCACCGATCCTTCCTAAAACACACCCTCGTTGATAATCGGATCACTACAATCGTTAGATCATTTCTAATGTTAAGTTTCAAACGGGACCATCATCTTTTCACCAAGGATGTCATAAAAAAACCAAAAGGCAAAAAAAAGAAGCATTATATAAATAAACGATGAGCTGTGTGACAAATCAAAAAGATATATACTCTTTAATTCCGTCCACTTATTCTCTACCAACCACCCATCGGCCTAAAAACTAATCAAAATTGTATCTCACTGATTCCCCCAAATTCTTTCTGGCCTCATTTACACTAATTCAGAAAGAAATGCTACAAAATAATCATAAAATTTGAGTTATTATAATACAACGATCTTCTAATTAGACAGAAAAGTTATGAAACCAAATCATATCAGTAAAGATAATAATTCAAAATTATTACGATACATCAACTTTATATAAGAAAAATAATAAAATAAGAAATGAAATCCATTAAAATTTGCCACAAGTCGTCGGTTCATTAAAAAAACTAAACAAACACAAAGGAAATAAGCCTTTTGAACTAATGAACTGCCATTACCACATATTATCTATCCATCACCCATTTCCCAGAAACCCCCCAGAAATTCACACCCCAAATTCACTTCTCCAATGTTCCTTATAACTTCCAAACACAGCTTAATAGCTTATCATCTTACAAAAACAATCCAAACAAGAGAAGAAGAAAAAACCAGAAAGAACCATGATGCTGATAAAGAAGAGAAGGGAAATGGAAGCTCTGAAGGTATGCACAAACCTAGGCTCGTCAATCCTCGGCCTAATCGTAGCGTGGAACATGCTCGAAAAATACCTCCCGCAGCAACTTCGTGGACTCTTCTCCAAATACACGCAAACCCTCTTCGTTCTTTTCAACCCGTACGTTCGGATCCGATTCCCCGAATTCACTTCGGGGAGTCGCTTCCGGAGGAACGAGGCCTACATCATGATCCACAACTACCTAAGCCTGCACTCCTCCTCCTTCACCTCTTCCGCCAAATCATTAAAGGCCGACACTTTACAAAAAGACGGAAACGCCCTCCAATTGTCGATCGAAGATGGCGTGGGAGTCGTCGACGAGTTCGGCGGCGTTAAAGTCTGGTGGGCCCTCCGTACGACCAGCCCAAAACAGCAGTCCATTAACCTCTACGGCCCAAACGACGACGAGAAGAGGTCGTACGTGCTGACTTTCCACAAGAGGGACAGGGGGTTTGTTACGGGGGAGTATATGAGTCGGGTGGTGGAGGCGGGGAGGGCAATTGTGTCAAGTAATAGGCAGAGGAAGCTTTACTCGAATAACCCAACCCGGAATTGGTGCGGTTGGAGCTCCGTTCGGTTCGAGCACCCGGCCAGTTTCGACACTCTGGCTATGCCGTTGGAGAAGAAAGAGCGGATTAAGAAGGATTTGATTAAGTTTAGCCAGGGGAAGAGCTACTATGCTAAGATTGGGAAACCTTGGAAGCGTGGGTACGTAATTTGTGACATTTTTTCGATGGATTAATGAAACTTTTCGAGTACTTTCGATTAATGAAAATTTCCGGGTACTTTCGATTAATGAAATCACCAAATACTTAGTTGGTATTGCTAGCTCTAACACATTTGACAATGGCCCCTTGACAAGAAGTTAACAACCCTACAAAATTAGAACTTGAAAGGGTAACAATTTTAATATATATCAGTCGTTGATATATTAATATTTTTGTATGAATTTCGTTAATAATTTCGTCTTATGTAGTTATGTCTATTTACGTATATTACTTACCTCACTGTATAAATTACCACATATAGGTTAAACACTTGTAATAAAACCGACATGTTACATGCCTGGCTACGTTATAATAAAATAATCATTTTGGAAACAAACAGGTATCTGCTCTACGGGCCGCCGGGAACGGGGAAGTCAACGATGATAGCAGCAATAGCCAACTTCCTAAACTACGACATCTACAACTTGGAGTTGACCACCGTGAAGGACAACTCCGAGCTCATCAAGCTACTGCTCGAAACCACCGGTAAATCCATCATCGTAATTGAGGACATCGACTGCTCCCTCAACCTCACGGGCCAGAGAAATCCCAAAACGAGGAAGACGAAAAAGAAAAAGAAGAGCAACGAAGATGACAGTGATGACGACGACGATAATAGCTACTCAGTCTCCAAAGCATTGAAGAAAGCACGGGAGAGCAACAACTCACCATGTGATAGCAAGGTGATGTTGGAAAACCGGGTGATTTTAAGCCATTTTCGAATATGATTATCAATCGGTTAAGTAACCATGTTTCGTAAAATGATTATGGATTCGAGTCCTCATACACGAGAGTTTCGAATTGAGTCATAATTCATCCAAAACAGCCTTAATATATGAATGAAAAATAGAGTAAAATGATACTAATTATATTTTATGCCACATTGCTTATAAATTTTCCCATTTATGAAACAGAACTTCTACCTCAAATATATAAGCTTTGTTTGGTTAGTGAATGTGCACTTTTTAAAGATTCCTTGTTTATTGTAAAAGTGTTTCTAAAGTTTTATTCATTTGAGAGAAAATTTGAACTCCAAACACAAGAAAAAGGTTCATCTAAATGATCAATTTTTGGTCTTGGTGATTTGGTTACGTTAATGGTTAAAATCGATTAACTGAACACTTTTGATCCATTATTGGTTAATGGTTAAAATCGATTAATTTGACACTTTTGATCCATTACTGCTTAATGGTTAAGATTGATTAACTTAGACTCTTTTGATCCATTACTGGTTAAGGATTTAGAAACTTTTGACTTATTCTTTTCATGTTTTAACCAATATCAACCTTAATCCGCCTACTTTGGTTGATTAATTAACATATCATTATTATGTCGGTCTGTTAATTAGATAACATATTTTTATCAAATTTTAATTAAATAATTTACCGAATATGATGGGTTATTAACCGCGGACCAACTCCCTCCCCTACTTTTTTCTCCATTTCTTTTATTTTGGTGTTTATATCAGTCGTTTTGTTCAAACATGGTTGTGTTGGAGAGTGTTGGAACACCGCATTGTGTAGGATGAATCTATCTGAAAAGAAATTGTGCAAACACATGATTTGACACTAATTTTCTTTTGATTTTGATTTTTAATTATATTATATTTAGTTTAATCTGTGTTTATTTTGTCTAATAGGTGACGCTGTCGGGACTGTTGAACTTCATCGACGGGATATGGTCAGCGTGCGGAGGGGAGAGGATCATCGTGTTCACGACCAACTACTTCGACAAGCTCGATCCGGCGTTGATAAGGAGAGGGAGGATGGACATGCACATTGAGATGTCCTACTGCTGCTTCGAGGCGTTTAAGGTGCTGGCCAAGAACTACCTGGATATCGGAGACACGCATAGGTTGTTCGGGAGGGTCGAGGAGCTGTTGTCCGCGGTTAAGGTGACTCCTGCAAGCGTGGCGGAGAATCTGCTGCCCAAATCGGTGGAGGAGAGCGAGGAGAGGCGTTTGAGGAATTTGGTTGATGCTCTTGAGGCCTTGAAGGGGGAGGAAGATGGGAAGTTGAAGGATGCTAGGAGGGAGAGGCTTTGGGGATGGGTTAAGAGTGTTATTACTTAGGTTATAAAGTCTTGATGGCTGATTATGATCATGTGTACATACATGTTCTTGAATTGACCATTGATAGGATGATGGTGATGTTTAGTTTTGGTAGTCTGTAATTAAGTTTGTTAATAAGATTGTGTACTAAAGGTTAGTTGGGGATTTATGATCATGAGGAGCAACGAACAGTCTATTTACTAGACGATTTGAACCAACGAACGAATTGGGTAGGTTACGGGCTTGTTAGTGGGGGATTTATGATCATGAGGAGAAACAAACAAACCTATTTTCTAGATGAGTCAAACGGCAGCGAGCATTCGATCGGCGTTGCGACTGCCCAACCCCTGATTGCAGCGGCCCAAGGAATTGCGTCGGCCTTGTCGTCGGCTACCCTGACCCGTCGACAACACTGGTTTCGGTGGACTCGGTGAAGATGACCTCCGATGAGTTAACTGCAGATGAAGAGATTATAAAACCCTCGAAATCTCCACAGAAACTGAATCATCATCAGGGTCTCGAAGAACAGGCAAGTCAGCGTGAAGCGACTCGCCCATCCATGCAGGGAACTAGGTTTTGGTGGACTACCGGCCTATCCACCGCGACGAAGAGAAGGCCGGCTACCCCCTCCCATTAGCTTTCAGTTTAATAAAGGTTTTGGTCCGTACTGTCTCTTATTTGTTAGTTTATGTTGCAAACTTTTTTGATCATTTTGAGCTGCTTCATCAAGTCAGGGGTAGTGTTTTACTTTTAGTTTCAATATTGAGTCTAGAGCTGATCATGGTCGTGGAGATTGAGAATGCGAAGTAATCTAACTAATTCAATTATATACTTGTCCTTTGTTACTTTATAAGAAGCACCTCTCAGTTATGCCGGTTATAAACCCTAAATTTATTTATCTAGAAATGGTTTATGGTTTAGGTTTAAAAGTTTAAGTGTAAATATTTTGTTTCATTTTATTAACTTAAACTTTATTTTAGGAAATTTAAATATGAGTTTTAGTAAAGAAATTATATTCAAAAAATCATTGGGCATGTTTGGTAAAGGGGAAAATTGCAATGTTGTGTTTCCGTAAAACTTCATGTTTTATAAAAAAAATTGTTTGTTTGCTCAAAATGGGCTAGAGGAAATAAAAAATAAAATTTCTCCTGACACATATTTTCTCTACAAAATATATTTTTGAAATACATAGTAAGAAGGATGTTTTTATGAATTAGGGTTTTAATTGACAGCTTACTTTAGATTTTTTATTTTTAGAAAATAAAAAATATATTTCTCAATAATTACACAATCTCTCCGTTATTTTATATCAAACGAGGTCTTGGATTGTTCAGCTTCTACGTCACACCAATATCTCACATGTTAATAGATACACTGCTTTACTAAACTTCAATCCACTTTTGAAGAAACAAATCAACCTTAACTCAATTGATAGAGCGGAAGACTGTAATATAACAATAAATCCTTAAATCGGTAATTCGGAATCACTTTTTAACTTTTTTCTTTTTCCATGCTTTGGTATCCAATATGCCTCAAAAAGGCATAAGCGCATGGTGCAAACTTCAGTGGGTCATGTACTCATTTTTACTTGTTATCCTTAACTATATTTTCTCTTGGTCCATGTAATCCTTCATACTTAATTGCTTTTCAAAATTCTCGATTTTATTTCAACTTTCCTTTCAATTCGTAATTCGTTGAATCCTACCATAACAAGCTTATAAAAAGGAGAGAAATATCTTAGCTTACATGTCTATTTTTTTGTTCAAAAAAAATACATATCTATATTTTAATTCCACATTGACATTTCCATTATCACCAGCAATTCCAGTCCATAAAAGAAAATATTCTTGTACCCAAGCAATGAAGAAAACACATAACACAAAGGTTTGATTTGAAATTTGGAATGTTAAATGAAATTTAGATGTAAATCGTAAAATCGGTTTTCGAAATATATTACATCAGGATTTAAATTTTCCATTCAAGTGGTAAAATACCATGGAACTTTCGTCTATCTGCAAACAAAGCCAAAGAGTTATACTATTCTCCCAAGAAAACTTGGAGAAAAAAAAGACTGAGAGGGAGAGGAGATAAAATGCCTTTGTTCCTGTCATTGAACATGAACGTCAATTTTGCAGGGATAGAAAGAACAAAAGTACTGACTTCCACCAATCTGAAAATGACACAAACCTTACAATCCATCCATTTACACAACTTTGAGTAAGCATCTGTTTGAATAACAGGGCTCCATCTCTGATAGTCACAGCCCCCCATATGTGTCGCTGTTATGATTTTAGCACCACCAAGCAACTCTTAAGTCACATTATTACATTACATAGAGAGCCCTGTTCTACACTTCTGCTGCTGCTTTGCATTATATTTTGACTTTTTCTAGGAAGAGACCCTTCCCACCCAAAATAATGGCACTTCTCTTTACCCGAGACTCGATTTTCGGTATGTTGTAGACTGTTGTTCGACTCGATCATATTTAGTTCGGATTTTTAGATTAAACGGGCTCGAGTGAGAGTTTGACCTTTATACACATGGGAATGGAGTTATGACGGGCTCATTATGGTACATTCACTAAATTGATGAGAAGACTAACGATTGATAAACTAAAAACAAACATAAACTAGAAACATAACTTCTTCTTGCCTTCTACGTACAAATGAAAAGTCTTTTATAGGCTCTGTCGCCCTAATATTACAATTAATATGAGTTAATCAAGATAACTCTTAATGTCAATCCAAACCCTTAAATTTTCAAAACAACTAACAATAAATAAAACTAATATTCATCTAATAATTAATTATTAAAATTGTGTACGAGACATATCTAGTGACCTACCATTTATCGCCTTGTATAAACACCCGCCATAAAAAGATTAGTTATTGATATTGATATAAACCACCTAATTACACCAAATATTATGCTGATTTGACATGTTTAGCGGCCTAGCTCGCTAGACGTGACTATAAGTTATAACATTCATCTTATTATTGGGAGCATGAACGTAATCCATATTATGCATGTCTAATTGGTATTGCTTGTTTTATGACAATGAGCTATACCTTTCTGAAAAACAAGCCGTTAGTGTTCATAGTTATGATTTTAGCACCAAAGGTGCCCTCTTTCTACTCTTCTGCTGCTTCCCATTATATTTGACTTTTTGAGGAAGAGACCCTCCCCACCCAGAAAACCCAGATGTGTCACAATCAATGGTTCAACAAAAGCTCCATGAAACCAAACCTTGCCGTGCTCCAATTTTCTATAAGGAAAAGAAAAAAGAAATGGGAAGAAAAAGAAGTCGTCTGTGTGCAATTGTTCCTGCTGTTGTTGGCTCTTCAACTATAGAAGTTTAGAATAGTATTATCCAATTCCATGTGTCCTTTTTTCATTTTTAGTTTTTAGGCATATGAATGAATTATGATAACGATTTTCTCTCATGTCTGGAATATGCTCAGGGTTACTGTTGTTTCTATATCACCACCAATCCCTTCACTGTCTCTCATCCTTTTTCTTTTCCCCTTTTGTTTATCTCTCTTCTCCAACCTGCCCCTTATTCTCTTCTTCTCTCTGGGTTTCCCTTTCCCTCTTTCACAAGTACTCATCTTTCTTCTCTCTCTCTCTTCTCTCTACCTACCTATCTATCAAACCACCTTTTGACTAAAAGAGCTTCTTCACCCACAAACTGGAGCTGGGTATCACTTGTTCTAATCTGTAATCCATTTTCCTCCTCCCCCGTCCTTTTTTCTTCCTTCACTGCTTTTGATGGTATTAATTTTCCCAATTTACTCAACTTTTTATGAAATGGGTTCCTCTTTTCCCATGATTTAAGCCTCTGTGGGTGTGTGGGTAAAGTAAAGTAAAGATTTTGTCTTTTTTTCCTCCCCTAATTCTTCCTTCGCTTCCCCTCCCTACCTTTTTGCCCTTTTCTGGAGATGGGTTTGGGTTCTGATTCTTCCAAACCCAAGCAGCAGCAGTTTGAGGTGAAATCGACCAGGAAGCAGCAGAATCAGAAGAAGAAGAAGGTGAAAGATGTGGGTAGAAGTGGTAAAGAAGATGAAAGTGATGATATTGGTTGCTGGTTTAGATTGAGACTGATCGGTGGATGCATGCCTTCAAGATCAAAAGTCGATAGCTCCCTGAGTGGCATCACTAATCAATATGGTAATCAATCATCTAACCCTCTCCTTTGGTGAAAGTTTGTGTTGATAGTGTAGATCGTTTCAGCTTATTCAACCTAAAGTCAAATGATTCTGTTTAATATCTTGGTCTGATTTAGGACAGATTCCGGATGGTCAAATGTTTAGCCTTCTTTGGAAACTAAGATGGCTAATACCTGTTTTCAGTGTTTTTTCCCTTTTAAGTCTTGTTGAGATCGCTGGCATAATTTTGGAAAGGGGGAACTGTTGTGAGTTGACAGATACTGACATGAGTGTTTATGAATGTTTGTAAAGATTGTTCGTTTAAGGTAATGTTTTATACTGTCTGTTGTTTTGGTAAGAATTCTCAGCTTCCAGCTAGCTTCTTTGCTAGTTCATTGTTCATGTCCTGGATCTGAACGTGTATGTATCTATCTATCTGAAGTAGTTGTTTGATTGTTTGTATCTTTCAGCGAAGAGTGAATCAGCAGATGAGAAGAGAAACGACCAACCAGTTGTAGTCCCAATAGTGTCCTCTACAACTACGAGTAATGCAGAAAGCACACCCTCGACTCCGAAATTCAGTGAGGAACTAAGGCTGGCTTCTCAGCTAAGGAAGTTCACCTTTAATGACCTTAAACTAGCGACTAGGAACTTCAGGCCCGAAAGTCTCCTCGGGGAAGGCGGGTTTGGATGTGTATTCAAAGGGTGGATTGAAGAGAACGGGACGGCTCCTGTGAAACCGGGGACTGGACTTACCGTTGCTGTGAAAACCCTGAACCACGATGGGCTTCAGGGTCACAAAGAGTGGCTTGTATGAATCATCTTTTTTATCTTGTTCTTCTTTCTGTTACATTTTATCAACATGTTTAAGCAATGCTTCTTTTGTGTCAGGCTGAAGTGAATTTTCTTGGGAATCTTCTCCATCCGAACTTGGTTAAGTTGATTGGTTACTGCATTGAAGACGATCAAATGCTGCTGGTTTACGAGTTCATGCCTCGTGGAAGCTTGGAGAACCACCTCTTCAGGAGTACGTCACCAAAAACACTTATTTGGTTACGATATGCATATTAGATACGTTACTTATTTGGTTACGTTTTCGATAATGTGTGTCCATTAATGAGTTGAAACATTTTCTTGTAACAACTAACAACCATGTCCTGTTCTGCAGGGTCCTTGCCTCTTCCTTGGTCTATCAGAATGAAAATTGCACTTGGTGCAGCAAGAGGTCTTGCCTTCCTTCATGAAGAAGCTGAAAGACCAGTCATATATCGTGATTTCAAAACATCGAATATCTTACTTGATGCGGTATGTAGCAGATGAAAAGCCCTAATTCTATGGTTATCTTTGAGTTGTTCCCTGTTTGTATTTCCTTTTTTGATGTGCTAACAAAGCTTGTTATACTTTCTTTAGGATTACAATGCCAAACTCTCGGACTTCGGCCTTGCTAAGGATGGTCCGGAGGGAGATAAAACTCATGTTTCCACTCGAGTTATGGGGACGTATGGCTATGCTGCCCCGGAATATGTGATGACTGGTCAGTTGCTCTATATTTTACATGGACACTTGAGTTTTTTTGTTACTGTTAGAAAATGATTCTCATGCTGGCATTTGTTGTTTTGAGAATCTATTGAGGGTGTCAATCTCTGAATCTGAAACTTTATCTTTAGGACACTTGACATCGAAGAGTGATGTGTACAGCTTCGGAGTCGTTCTACTAGAAATGTTAACAGGACGGAGATCGATGGACAAAAACCGGCCAAATGGAGAGCACAACCTCGTGGAATGGGCAAGGCCACATTTCGCCGACAGGAAAAGGTTCTACAGGCTACTGGACCCTCGTCTCGAAGGCCATTTCTCAATCAAAGGCGCTCAAAAGGCCATTCAGCTAGCCGGACTGTGTCTAAGCCGTGATCCAAAGGCCAGACCTCGGATGAGTGAAGTTGTGGACACATTAAAGCCTTTGCCGAGCTTAAAAGACATGGCCAGCTCTTCTTATTACTTCCAGACGATGCAAGCAGAGCGTAATAAGTCGAATGTGAATGCGAATGCGAATGCGAAGAATGGTGGAGTTAGAGCCCAGGGGGGAGGTTTCATGACGAGGAATGGACAGCCTTTGAGGAGCTTATCGAGTCTAAGTGGTACTCGTGCTTCTCCACATAACCAGCCTTCCCAGTCACCAAAACCTAATGGGAAGAAGTCATAGCCTAGAGCATTTGGGAGCTTAGAGCTTGTGTTTATATAAATATAATTTAAATTTAGTTCCTAGTTCCATTGCTGAAAGTATGAGGAATAGAGAACCATAGATGAATCAAAATTTGTTGTGCATTTGTGTAAGTAAAAAAAATGACGTGGGCAAGAAGCTTCTTCTCCTGGCTTTTTCAAAAGGTGTGCAGCCATTGTTGGAAGCTCCAAAGAAATATCAGAAACCCAGGCAGGCAGTGATGTTTCAGATGGTGTACTAGAGCTGCAATCATTTGTTTGCCTTCATTGATTATGTTACTCTTTTCTTCTTCTTGTAATCAATGTAGTCATTCAAAGATACTTCCTTTACTTGGTCAGTATTTTGTTCAGCCTCTCTGTTCTTGATTGAGTTTCTTGCAGGACCACGACTACATATACATGTTACGTTATATCTCCACTCTAAAGCTCGTGAGAATACGATCTCTGAAAAGATACTTCGGTCACTGTTATTGATCATCTGATTTCGTAGTCCAAGGGATCGAGATTGCTCAAGATCACGACTGCGTAGACATGTTCCTTCTCCACATTAAAGCTCGTGAGAATACGATCTCTTTAAATATACTTTGCTCTCTGCTTCTAAACTGTCACTGCTATTATCCACCCAATTCGTCGTCCAGCAGCCAGGGAGTGCTCAAGACTACGACTACCTAGACGTGTTCTTTCTCTATACTCATGGGCGGGCAAAATTCAAACCCGACCTGGTGAACCCGCTGCCCAGTCCAATCCAGCCCGACCAGTGACCCAATCAACCCGTGACTCGACTGATTTGTAACCGATGAACATGTGACATGTAACCCAATAAACCCGCAACCCGTAACCCGACTAACCCACAACCCGCCCAACACAATCCGAATGACCTTATCCAATATAACTTGTGTTCTAAAACTTACATTAACATTTTAATTTCCTTTAGTATGGTACTAAAACTTAAGTCTATCAAAGTGATCTTTACGGTGCAACAATTTTAATAGATAAAAATTGTAAATTTACATATATATTAAAATTTCATGAAAAGAAAGGAGGAAATTAAAATTTATTTACTTAGAAACCATAAACCATGTACGCTAAAATATACTTTTTTGATAGATAAAACAAAAATCCATACTATGTTTCGTAAAATTGTTGATTTCGATATATGAAGAGAAGTGAAGAACACACGGTGTTAATGAAGACCGTTAGTCAACGTCCAGAATGAAGAAGAGAAGAATTAATGAAACGACGAGTTTAAAGACTTCCGTTTATTTCCGTTTGCTTTTTAACTTCAATGTATGAAACCGGGACACGTGTTTTTACCCGCGTTTCTTATTACACTTTTACTGTTGAAGTTACCGTTGGGTTTTAGTATAAAAACCCAACCAATGGAATAAACCAACTCAGGCTTTCAGACCCATTTCTATCTTCTTCTTCCTTCTCTGCATTTCTTCCGTACTGCTTTTTCTTCATTCATCCATTTCCAACTTCTTCGATCATCTTAATATGGTATCAGAGCGGGTTTAGTCGATCTAGAACTGCACGATGACTCGAAGCCAGGATGATGAAGAAGATGATGATGAACACAGCAATCATCAGCATGCTTCAGGGTTCACGTTTGGATCCGTTGGAAATGTTCATCGCACTAGGGAAGCTTCACCTATGGCAGCATCTAATATGACGTTTGGTAATCCTTATTACCTCAATCCAAATGAAAATCTATCTCAATCTATAGTTAATACAGTGCTGGATGGATCTAACTATCAAATGTGGAGTAGATCCGTGAGGTTTGCTTTAAAAACTAAGCATAAGGTTGGTTTTATTGACGGATCTATAGTACCTCCTGCTCCTGCTAGTGATAGATACTCTCTGTGGGATGCTTGTAATACTATGGTACTCTGCTGGATTGCAAACTCGCTGCATCCAGAGATACGTAGGAGTGTTTTAAACCATGAAAACGCTCAAATTCTATGGCAAGAGCTCAAGCGTAGATTTGGACAGGCAAACGCTTTGAAAATGGCTAATCTACAGGATGAAATTCATGGATGTAAACAAGGACAAATGTCTGTGACTCAATATTACATAGTGATTAAGGGACTTTGAGAAGAATATAGCCAATTCTCCCCCATAGTTCCCTGCAGTTGTGCACCAGCTAATGTGTTACCCTGTGCAGCAGTGGTAGCATTCCAGGAGAAGCAAGACACTGATTACCTAATTCGATTCCTGAGAGGACTAAATGAATATTTTGATATAGTCAGAACTCAATTACTAATGATGACACCACTGCCTAGCATCAGTTCAGCGTATGACCATGCTCTTCAACATGAAGAGAAGTTGAAAGGTGGAATGATGATTGGAAAGGAGAATGTTAATCAGAATGTGGCTTTTGCAGTTCCATCAGAGATTGATGGAAAAATGATCATAGCTGCCAGTTCTGGAAATTCCAGAGATTATACTCAAGCTGGGAAAAAGTTCTGTAGGTATTGTAAAAAGGAAGGACACATTCTGGATGAATGTAGAAGGTTGAAGTGGAAGAAACAACAAGAGCAGAATAATTCCAGTAATAACTCTTCATCCTCAAATAATTTTACTGGAGCAGTAAATCAACAACCAGCACCAACTGTAGCAGCAGCACTTTCACTGACCAATGCTGAGCTTAATCAGCTCAAGCAACTACTGCAGTCAGTCCAGCAGTCCAAGACCACCAACTCAGGACCAGGGATTTCAACTCTTCCAAACGACTCAGGTAAGTTTACTTTGTCAGCTGGTTCATGTCCTGATTTAGCTGATATGTGGATATTGGATACTGGAGCTTCTGATCACGTAACATGTTCTCTTAAGCATTTCATTTCTTACAAATCTGTCATTGGAGTCAATGTTTTTCTTCCTGACTCTTCTCCCATGTCTGTTTCTCATGTTGGTAGTGTTAGACTTCCTCATGGTTTAGTCATTCACAACGTCCTGTGTGTTCCAACTTTTCACTTCAATCTGGTCTCAGTCAGTAAGCTTACCTCCCATCTTCTGTCGTTTTACTGACCTTTCAATCCGACAATTGCCAGCTCCAAGATCTCACAACAGGCAAGACGATTGGTTTAGCCGTTCAGACTAGAGGACTGTACCACCTCCAGCCTAGTGACAAACACATTTCACCACCTTTCTCTCAACCTCTTCCTTCCAGTCCTCGAGTAGCAGTTAGTCACAATTACAAACCAGAAGAGATCAGTCTTTGGCATTGGAGAATGGGACATCCTAGTGCTGAGAAATTGAAGCTTTTGCATAGCCATGATCATAATGTTGCTCCTGAAACTTTGTCTCATTGTTCTGTGTGTCATCTTTCCAAACATAAACGTCTTCCTTTTCATAGTAGTCAGACTACAGTCTCTGCTACCTTTGATCTTATCCATGTTGACATCTGGGGTCCATTATCTACTGAGTCACATGATGGCTTCTTATATTTCCTCACCATTGTTAATGATTACTCTCGAGGGGTATGGACTTACTTAATGAAATACAAATCTGAAACACGATCATTGCTGCAATCCTTCTGCAACATGGTCTGTACACAATTCAAAACTAAAGTGAAAATGATAAGAAGTGATCAAGGGAAAGAATTCCACATGTCTGATTTCTATTCTGCGCATGGTATAATCCATCAAATGTCTTGTGTTCAAACGCCACAGCAAAATGCCAAAGTGGAACGGAAACATCAGCACATTTTGAATGTTGCTCGAGCTCTACAGTTTCAATCTGGTCTTCCTTTGATATATTGGAGTGATTTTGTCCTTCATTCCGTATACTTGATTAATCGAACTCCCTCTTCTGCTATCCAGAATAAAACTCCTTTCGAAATTCTTTACAATCAGACTCCTTCCCTGACTCACATTAAGGTCTTTGGCTGTCTAGCTTATGCTGCTACTCTATCTTACAATCGAGGAAAGTTCCAACCTCGTGCTAGACAAAGCGTGCTTTTAGGAATTCCTGCTCATATTAAAGGGTATAAGCTGCTTGACATTACTACTCACACTGTCTTCATTTCTAGGGATGTTGTTTTCTATGAAAACATATTTCCTTTCAAGTCTCATGATGTGTCTTCCAATATGCCTCTCGAGTCAGAAATTTTGGTCCCTACACTTATATCTGAGCCAATTCCTGTTGACTTGCCTCCCCAGCCATCTCCTAAAGTTTCTGAACGTCCTAGTCCATCCCAATCTTCAGTATCAGTAGTTCCAGATACATGTTCACATATCACTGATCATTCATGTCAGTTGCAGGGTAATTCTTCTGATAGTGAGGAAGAATTGTCTTCTTCTGGTCCTGAGATTCATCCAGCAGGGGAGGGACTACAGCCTCAGCCTACTCTGCTGGATGTCAGGACTTCCACCAGAGCACGACGTCCTCCCGTGCATTTACAGGACTATCACTTGAGTGCCAATGTCACTAAGCATTCACTTGCTTCCGTGATTTCATATGACAATCTTTCTGATCATTTTCGTAGATTTGCTTTGAACGTGATAGTACAGCAGGAACCAAAGAATTATAAAGAAGCTATGACAGATCCACACTGGAATGTTGCTGTCCAGAGTGAACTAGGAGCACTTAATGAAAATCACACCTGGGACATAGTTCCAGACTCAGAAGAATTCCATAAGTTGGGAACAAAATGGGTTTTCAAGTTGAAGTTGAAACCTGATGGCAGTGTAGAACGACATAAAGCAAGATTGGTAGCTCAGGGATTTGATCAGATACAAGGTATTGATTTTGTGGATACTTTCTCACCAGTAGCCAAGATCAATACTGTCAAAGTTTTATTGGCAATAGCTGCAGCTCAGGGTTTACACCTAGAGCAAATGGATGTATCAAATGCGTTTTTACATGGAGATCTCAATGAGGATGTCTATCTGAAAATTCCATCTGGATTAAGTGCACCACCAGGTACTTGTTTGAAACTCAGAAAGTCACTTTATGGACTGAAACAAGCTAGTAGACAGTGGTTTGCTAAGCTTACTGGTGCTTTGCTGAAGTATGGTTTTGCACAGACCAGTTCTGATTATTCCTTGTTTGTTAAGGGTGATGAACACTCACTAGTGATACTATTGGTATATGTGGACGATATAATACTGGCTGGAAGAAATTTGACACGAATTAAGGAGGTGAAAGACTATTTACATCAGCAATTTAAAATAAAGGATCTGGGAGAGCTCAGATACTTTTTGGGGCTTGAAATTGCTCGTTCAAAGTCTGGAATTGTGATGAACCAGAGAAAATATTGTGTTGAGTTGCTTACAGATACAGGGTTTTTGGAAGCTAAAGGGTGTAAGAGTCCCATGGAAGTTAACCTCAGGTTGAGTGCAAAGCAAGGTGATCCTTTACAGGATCCTTCTATGTACAGAACTTTGGTTGGAAGATTGCATTATTTGACTATCACGAGGCCAGACATAACGTTTGCAGTGCAGCAACTTAGTCAATTCCAGAATGAGCCTTACAGTATTCATTTGGAAGCAGCTCATCGTGTATTGAGATATTTGAAATCATCACCTGCTCAAGGGTTGATCTATAAGTCACATAACGAGCTGAAGTTAACTGGTTACTGTGATTCAGATTGGGCAGCCTGCCCAGATACTAGAAGGTCAATTTCTGGATATTGCACATATCTTGGTGGCTCATTAGTTACTTGGAGATCAAAGAAGCAAGGGACAGTGTCCAGGTCTTCCTCTGAAGCTGAGTACAGGTCCTTAGCACATCTAGTGTGTGAAATGCAGTGGCTATCTGAACTAATCAAGGAGCTTGGTGTGCAAATATCCATGCCTATGGAGGTACACTGTGATAATAAGTCAGCAATCTATATTGCAGAAAATCCAGTGTTTCATGAGAGGACTAAGCATATTGAAATAGATTGTCATGTAACCAGAGAAAGGATCAAATCGGGGATGATTGTTTTGAAGCATATTGGGACGACTGATCAGCCAGCTGATGTTTTCACTAAGGCACTGCATAGGACACGCCTCCAGGTGCTGCTAAGCAAGTTGGGAGTGTTCGATGTGTACTCTCCAACTTGTGGGAGGGTATGAAGAGAAGTGAAGAACACACGGTGTTAATGAAGACCGTTAGTCAACGTCCAGAATGAAGAAGAGAAGAATTAATGAAACGACGAGTTTAAAGACTTCCGTTTATTTCCGTTTGCTTTTTAACTTCAATGTATGAAACCGGGACACGTGTTTTTACCCGCGTTTCTTATTACACTTTTACTGTTGAAGTTACCGTTGGGTTTTAGTATAAAAACCCAACCAATGGAATAAACCAACTCAGGCTTTCAGACCCATTTCTATCTTCTTCTTCCTTCTCTGCATTTCTTCCGTACTGCTTTTTCTTCATTCATCCATTTCCAACTTCTTCGATCATCTTAATACGATAGGCAATCCGAGCCAACACGCAACCCGCCTAACCCCAGATCGACGAATCCGTGATTCATGAACCCGTAACCTAATGAACCCACAATCCGACAAACCGATAACCCAACGAGACCACAATCCGATTAATCCATGACCGATCTTATAACTCAATTAACCCATAACTTGCCTAACCTGCTCCTTTCACACCCATGCTACTTAAATCATTAAAAAAACGTCAAATGGAAGGAAAAAAACAGCAATGGCGATATACCGTCTCCGTCAGCGTTAGCAAGTAGGCTATTTATATCCACCTTATGAATAAGCTCTCTCATCAATCATCATAACTTGTAGAATCCAAATATTATAAATTTTTTTATAGTTTTCTTTTTTAAATAAAATTCTACCGACTACCAGGCGACAAGGGTAATTTAGTTACCATGGTTCCATCAGCAAAGCTAGTCTTGATCTTTGCCTTGTGCTTTGGAACAATGATCCAATCCTTGCACGCAGACGTCGGCGTATACGACGACGTTTTGGCAGAAGCGTGCCCAGGAAGCCAAGAAGAAGACCATGGAAGTCAAAAACGGCCAAGTCGTCGGCACCGCCATCGTTTCCGTCACTTCTACCAACGGAGAGGTCGAAGTGCCCGCCGCTAGTCCGGTCGCAGCTGCGCCGGGACCGGCACTTAACGGCGTTGGAGGGAGGAAGGTCATGAAACAAATATTGGAATCTAAAAAAGAAAATTACTGATCCTAATGGGGTTTAAGTGGAGATATTGGTGGATTGTGATTCCACTGGTAATGTTGGTTCATACTCTTTGAATGTTTCCTTCATCTAATTTATAAGATTGTGGTCAGAATTCTTTTTTGTATAAAATTATCAAGTTGTGGTATTTGGAAGATTGCCTCATTAATATGTTTGGTTTCACGTATGCATTTGTACATTAGATGGATGATTGGATCTTTTTGGTGGATGATTTCGATAATATAGCTCGATAATTAGAGATCAAAGTAGATTTTGAAAAATGAATCGTATATCGTCATATGTTTGGATTTTGAGACCAACAATGATAAAAATAATTGAATATGTATGAAGCATATGATTTAATCGTCGTTTCTTAATTTATCTCTTCTTAAATGATTTGAATTTTATTTGGTTAATTTAGTCAATTTATATATGATTAGGGGTCATTTCTTAGAAACTGAGAAACTTCCAGTTCCTGGAATTTTAACATGACACAATTTCTAACATTTAGTCCCAACCAAGTAGTTGAAAATTTAAATCTTGTTCTGATTTTGTTTCCAAAATCCGGTTACGACAAAAAAAATTCAAAACCGATCACAACTGAACTATAAAAATTTAATCTCGACCCAATTCCCATAATTTTGCACAAACAAAATCCCTAAAATCAAATTAATACTCAATTTTCACACGACACATGGATTTAAAATCGAGACAAAATCATCGCTTCCTCTCGATCAAAATTTGAAGCTCATGCCTCATTCTTCCTGCCCGTCAATTGATTTGTGTATGAGAAGGCCCTCATCAGAATTATTTATATACATATATTAAGAATTTAGACTATTTCAAATACAAATTACAAAAGTGGACGATAATGCATCCTACAGTATGTTGCGCACTCTACTATACTGCGTCGTGTAAGGATTAAATTAAAGATGTTTAACTTGAGTTAAAGAATAATTCAATAGTTCAATTTAAAATTTGTTATGTTTAACTCGAGTTTAACCCATATACGGATTGAGCTCACATTTTAATTGGTTTAGTGCATTTTGACAAACTTTGTAACCAATTGACGTTCACCTAACTCATAAAAATTTAAGTTTCAATTAAGCGCATTTCACAAACTAAATGAGTGACTAAAATGTAATTACACAAAAATTTAAGAGTTAAAATGAAAAAGGTGGTTTGTCCACAGAAATAAAATAATGCATTTGAGAATTCTACGACGACGCGGGATGTAGAATGCACAGCGGGTTGTAAATTTTTGAAATTGTCCATTTTTGTAATTTAGATTTCGATTTAACTGTTTATGCAATTTTCGATTTAATCGTGATTATAAAAAAAATTCATAAAGAGAGGGGATGATTAATCAATTTTTTATTTTTTATCAATACAGAATGTCACAAAATTTGCTCATTTTTGAAATATTTCTTTTACATAGAATATTTTTTTAGTAAAGTATAACACAAGAAATTTCAAGAAGTCACTCGTTTTATTTTTCAATCATCACTTTAATATCAATGCATATGATTAAAGTCACCAAATTATTACCAAAATTTTATTATTCATCTTGTTTGACAGTATAATCTACCTTCGCTCAGTATTATACCAACCTAAAATGAAATAATTTATCTAAAAATAATAGAAAACTTCTTTTTCCTCACAACAGCGAATAGCAGGTTTCAAACAATAGATAAACATACATTCGACCAATCAAAAGAAGGCAAAAGAAATATCAGAGTACTAATAAAAGTCAAATTAAGGAACATGTATATGCACTAATAAAAGAGAAAAATACATACAAAAAAAAGAAATTAATTATAATTAGAAATACTAATTATGAGTATTTCAACAAACAAATGGTAGCCCAGTAAATTCTCCAACTTCTAAATTAGGCCAAACCATGTCAGTTAATTAAGATCAACATGGGGACTAATCTAAAACTATCCCTACATACATGTTCTTTAATTTCATCTCATGCATGCACAATTATAAATTTATTTAATCCACATTTTCTGAGCTTATGGCTGTGGTGCTACCCTAAACTTTCTCATCTTGTCTGCACCCCCATAACAAATAAACACTAATAATAAAACTGAAAGAAAAACCCCTTTTTTATTATTTTCAATAATAATAAAAAATATATTAACCAAAATAAAAAATTAAACCAATCGGAGAGTGAAAAAAAAAAGAAAAAAAGAAAAAGATCAAAATAATAATGGGAAGGCTCATGTTCATTCTGTTCTTCTCATTTGCAACGATAATTCCTTGTCTTCGAGCACAAGATGCTACCAAAATCAAGCCACAGTATGACGAGGTATGGCAAAAGAGAGCAGAGCAGGCTAAGAGGAACCTCATGGCAGCTTACGTTCCGAATCCGTTGGACTCCGACGACGATGTCTCGGATACTCCATCTTCGAATAGTGGAAGCTCTCGGAAGAGGTAAGGTTTTTCTACAGTTTTCAGTAAGTTATGTGTACGGACCAGGGCTACATACAAAGATTCGAAACGAAAACCTCGTTGCTTTTAAAGGCTTTGATATCAAATTATGAATTATTAAATTCAGCTAGCTTAATAACTCAAATTCATATTAATTTTTTATATTATTTATTAACAGTGTGACATTTGATGTTGTTGTTTAGCATGAGTGGAAATGAAGATGTAGGTAGCAAGGAGGGAACGATGAAGAGCAAAACAAGGAGGAGTCTGAAGCAAGGCAAGAGGAAGTACCTAGGGCCATGCGCAACGACCAACCCAATGGACGCATGCTGGAGGTGCAAAGAGGATTGGGCAACCAATCGTCGCCAGATGGCGAAATGCGCATTGGGGTTCGGAAGGAAGACCACCGGTGGCATCGACGGGCGGTTGTATGTGGTCACTGATAACTCCGACGACGACTTGCTCAATCATGTGCCAGGGACTTTGAGGTACGCCGTGATCCAAGTCGAGCCGTTGTGGATCATATTCGCTCACGACATGAACATCAAGCTAAACGGAGAGCTTCTGATGACGGGCAACAAGACAATCGATGGACGTGGAGCCAACGTCCACATTGCCTATGGAGCTGGGATCACTGTCCAGTTCGTGGAGAATGTGATCATCCACGGGATCCGTGTCCATCACGTCGTCCCCACGAACGGCGGGATGATAAGGGATTCCGTGGATCATTATGGTCTCAGGACTCAGAGCGATGGGGATGGGATCTCGATCTTTGGTTCCACCAATGTCTGGATTGATCATGTGTCCATGTCTCAGTGCACTGATGGGCTCATTGATGCCATTCAAGGTTCAACTGCTATCACCATCTCTAATTGTCACTTCACCCACCATAATGATGTGAGCTTTCCGACCCGATTTTTCGAACATTTTTCGTTTCGGGGGTTCTCTTTTGTTGATGTGATGATAATAAAAAAATCTGCAGGCGATCTTGTTGGGGGCAAGTGACAGCTTCTCCGGAGATCAATTCATGCAGATAACTGTTGCGTACAATCATTTTGGACAAGGACTAGTTCAGAGGATGCCAAGGTGCAGATGGGGTTTCTTCCATGTTGTCAACAATGACTACACCCATTGGCGCCTCTACGCCATTGGTGGCAGCCGACATCCCACCATCATCAGCCAGGGTAACCGCTTCATCGCCCCACCCGAAAAGGAACTCAAACAGGTACATACGCAACGTTAATGACATCTGCTATATAAAATAATTATGAACCTCTCTCCCTCGACTGATACTTCAATTGTTTTTGGAATGGTTCAGGTGACTAAAAGAGACTACGCGGCGGAATCAGAATGGAGGAACTGGATATGGAGATCGGAGGGCGATGTGTTCATGAATGAGGCATTCTTCATCGAATCGGGGCAACCGAATTTGAAGACGAGGCCATCGAAGAAGTTTATGATCAAACCCGAACCAGGATCGCTCGCAACTAAGATGACCAGATTTGCTGGGGCTCTTGAGTGCAAACCTAACCAGAAGTGTTGAAAAGAAAATGCTCAAGGAATGAATGATCGGTTGTGAGATATACATGCATGTGTATAGATCAAGAAACTATGCCGCAAGTTTCACAATTTTTCTTTTTAAATTTTTTATAACTTGTAATTCTTTTTGTTTTTGTTTTTGTTTTCTTTAGTTTGTATCAAAATTTGGTTTGGTTTTTTTGGTTCGGATCGAGTGGATGAAGTGGGTCATAGAACCGAACCGGTCCGAAGCAGTTGGAGTCTGTTATATACACCTTTTTTTCTTCACGTTTTTTGTTTTCCAACTTGGAAATAAAGTTCACTTTATAAAAATGAACCATGTTCTTACTAATTAGCCACTATAGTTAAAGCTAGTTGGATGGGCTTTGTGTTTCTTTAACGGATTCTATTTTACCAACTTATTAACCGTCTTTTGGGTAAAGTGATTAGCGATTTGGAGTATCATGTTCGAGCGAGAATTCACAATGCATACAGTTCAAGAATTAAATGAGAACAAGACGTAAAAATAATTCTTTGATCTTAGAAAAAGAAGTGACAAGCAAATAGTAATATATGATCAAGATGTTGTTGTAATGTTTTCCAACAGCGTTGCTTGTTTCATTGGCATTTAAAGTATTGTAGCTCGGGGAGCCACGACTCATGCTTCCAATTTCGACTCTGAACCGTAAATTCATCTATATATTTATGATTTTGTTTAGTGTTTTGTTGTTTCGCCTTAATACCTCCGCTTGTCCAACTCATTGGTGGGCTTCACACTCCTCCATGGACTAAAAAAGGGCAGCCATAGCCCAAGGGCGCTGGATGATGTAATAGTAATGTTATGTAGAAGGTTTTGATTGATCAGTAAGGCGATTCCTTCCATCAAAAGACGACCAATTGCATTCAGTTTCTGTAGCGGGGGATGTTAATCAAATGAGGAAGAAGCAAGCTAGCTGTCTGATATTTGTCTTTATCGACAAGGAGTTGCGTGGAACTAAAAGTTCTGAAAAATCAAAGGACGTAACATGAAAAGTCCAACTCTTTACCACCCCCACCAAACAAAGCACACAGAGGTAGCCCCCCCGCAACTCTCATCATTCGTTGTTTCTTTTTAATTAAATTATAATTTAATGCTTTCTTGGATTGGGTATCAGTGGGTGCTGCAGCAAAGATTAAAGTTGGATTTTACAACACTAATTTAATTATTAAGATATTATAACCCAGCCTTAACAATGAAGAATGCACGAGGAGAACGGTGTCGTATAGTTGCTAACCCAAGCATTGCCCCCACACCCCCCCCCCCTCTCAAACGGTGTCGTATTTCTGTTCTTTCAATCTTGAGCAAGATAGCGAATACACTCTCAAGATGGGTACTGTATCAAATCATTAGATAAAAATAAAAATAATTAGTCAGCGTCAAACCTAAAATATAATTCAATACATTCAGTTTGAACTCATAGGATTTTCTCAGAATCTTATCGAAGATTCAATAGTAAGGGTTGGGATTAGTCAATCACAGCTTCGTCGGAAGTCGTTGGAAGGTCGTCTGAATCTTACTTGTAACGTCCATTGACCGCTAATAGAGATTGATCACTCGCTAGTTAACCGAATTGACTGTAATGGTTCGAGAGTATGAATTAATTTTTTTTTGATTTAGTGAAAGAGATGAATATGCCCTATTAAATTGGTTAAAGCTTACTAAAATAATTCACCCAGAATGTTCTAAAATTGGATCAAACTGGTAAACTGTATGCTATCTCCAACTTTGGTTGGACACAAGATAAATTAGAGAATCAGTGTTAGTTGACCACATGAGTTGACCAGTAACTACGTTGGGATGTGTTGATTAATTCACATATTTTACATTTTTTTTATCCTCTTTTTAACAATTGCAACCCCAAAGCTTAATGGTAAAGGAATGACATTAAACGATCGAGTTGGTTTAGATTCAAATCGATTTTGAATCTATAATTAATGGTCGATCCAGCTTGTCACATGAATTCATCTGCACCAGGGACGGATTTAGGAGGACTAACTTAGGCCACGACCATCCGTCATTTATGTTTAGTTTTTTACAATTAGTTATTTTTTTTATAATTTTAACACATTTTTAAATTTAGTCCAATATTATTTTGAAAATATTCACCTCCTGAATCCGTCCCATTACTAATAATAATTATTATGATTATTTTGTTAGATGAAAGTGATGTGTAAACTGTAAAAAAATTGTAGGCGCCAGAAACAAGCCATGAACATGAAGTCGTCGTGGACAGAAAAATTAGCTGGCAAAAACCCTAATTAATATTTTTTTTTTCTAATCCAATATACAATTCGTGTGCATCATGGCCGGCTACGTAAGTTCAAAAGCAAACAAATTACAGCACTCGGACAAAAAAAAACAAAATAAACCTCTAGCAAATTAATTAATTAAACTAAAATTATTGTTTCAGACTATTATTTCTGATCATCATACATAACTATATGCCATATGGTTATATATATTGACATTGTTAGTTCCACCATTAATTCCCATATCTTCTACCAGCTAGCCTCAGAAGAAAGAAAAAATATCGGAGATATGGAAATGATGAGTGTGAAGAACGAGGAGATCACAACCGGAAGCCGGCGTAGCCGAGGAGACGGCGGTAATAATGTAGCGGCTGCGACCACCGTGAAGAGAAGGAAAAGAGATCATTCCGTTACTACTAACGGTAACGGAAGTAGTAAACAGAAGAATTCCACGACGGATGCAGCGGCTGCCGGAAGTAGTAGCGCCGTTAAGAGGAGCTCACGGTTCCGTGGCGTGAGCAGGCATAGATGGACTGGGCGTTACGAAGCGCATCTGTGGGACAAGCTGTCGTGGAATGTCACCCAGAAGAAGAAAGGGAAACAAGGTTTGCATGCATGCTACCTTTTAATGACATCTATGTATTTTTGTTTACGGTATCTAATTTTATGTTTGATGGCTTCGTCCCTGTAGTTTATTTGGGGGCTTACGACGACGAAGAGGCGGCGGCGAGAGCGTATGATTTGGCGGCACTAAAGTACTGGGGGACTTCAACTTTTACCAACTTCCAGATATCGGATTATGAGAAGGAGGTTGAGATCATGAAGAATGTAACTAGAGAAGAGTACTTGGCCTCCTTAAGAAGGTGAGTACACATGCAATACTATACTTAACAATAATGCTAATATGCTATATGTATGTGTTCTGAAAATGAACATTGTGATGAGGAATTATCTGGGTTGATTGCAGGAAGAGCAGTGGGTTTTCGAGAGGAGTATCGAAATACCGGGGAGTTGCGAGGCACCATCACAATGGAAGATGGGAAGCTAGGATCGGCCGAGTTTTCGGCAACAAGTATCTCTACCTTGGCACTTACGGTAACTACTACTCTTGTCACAGAATTAGACTACTAGTCCTACAACTACATTATACACTTATACTAACTAATTGCAACAACGATGTCCTGTCTTAGTTGTAAAAAGTGTTGTTTTTACCGAGATTTTTTGTTTTCTTAGCACACTTAATTCGAATTTTCTTTCCTATTTTTGAACAGAAAAACAAAAAAAATAATAATTCACACAACAGTTGGAAATGGAGTGGGCCGAATTGGATCCAGTACCTTTCAGGAATCCATCAATTTAAAAGCGAAAAGAAAACTAAATATTTTTAATTCTTTTGGAGAAATTAAATGTTCTACACTTTGAAGCTTTACTTTGTATTTGCATGGATACGTTAGATTTGTATTTACAAAAAAATTATACATAAGAAAACATTTTCATCCAAATCCAAATACAAGAATATTTAAGAATTTTAAATACCTAGTATCCAATACACCTTTATATCATTTGACTCATAGAATCGAAAATTTATCAACTTAGATTCTCCGACCATCTTTATTTTATCGTACAATATGTAAAAGATATAATGATATTCATCGAAACATTATATATATAATTTCTTAAGCCTAGCTCGATCTCACGTCAGCTTATAATGTACCAGTTCAAACTGCAACTGAGTTTCTTCTAATTATTGGAACACAATGGTCCCGTGTTTGATGCGCAGGGACGCAGGAAGAGGCAGCGAGGGCATACGACATAGCAGCAATCGAGTACCGAGGGATCAACGCTGTCACGAACTTCGATCTCAGCACTTACATCAGGTGGCTTAAACCTGATCATCAAGGCAATCCTACTCTTCCTCCGGCCAACCACCAACACCACCATCAAACAATAATATCCGAAACCAACAATATTATTAACGACGGTACTAATAACATAACTCCAACCACCGACTATTTCGTCACTAATAACAACAACAACAACAACCACCCAGAAGAAGAACTACTCTTCCAGGACTACCTCAGCTCGCCCCCCAAGCAACACACTTTCCAAGAACCCCCTTCCGCCGCCGCAGCCGCCGTCACCAACAACAACAAGACTACAACTACTAGCTCTTCTTCATCTTCCACTTCGGCTGCGGCCGGGACTGCGGGGGCGCCGTCAGCGCTGGGGCTTCTGCTGCGGTCAACCATGTTCAGGGAGCTGGTGGAGAAGAACGTGTATTACGTCGGCCAGACAGGGAATAATCATGATGGTCATCATGAAGTAGAGGATTACGGAGGGATGTTTAATTACGACGACGGGATTATTGGCGGTGGTGGCGATGGTTTCGCGCCGTTTGGTTATCCTTCTTCCTCCAACGGTACTACTAAAGTTGTGGACGACGGGATCGAGCTTCACGAAAGGGAGCTTCAGTTCCTTTTCTGATGGAAAACTCTAGTTTGCGACTCAACCAGATCGGTAACTCTAGTTTGTCTGGTTTCGGTTTCTAACGGATACTTTGCTTCATTGTAAATACATAAAGGCGGCGGCCCAGTGTTGAATGAGTGAGCGCATTTTACGGTGATCAGTTGTTTACTGGTTGGACGAGGAGCTTTTAATTAGTTTGAAGATTTGAGTAGTGTTTTTTTTTAATATGAAGGGGAGGAGGGGATAGAAATTTGCTGCTGATTAATAATAATACGATGGAAAATACAGCAATATTTCCATGTATGCATGCGCTTTGTAATTCATAATAATTATCAATCTAGGAAGGAGTACTACTCTCCTCTCAGTCCTTTGTTATTTACATTTGGTCTCTCTGGCTTCTTGATTCTATGAATTACATAATTAAACTTCATTGTCTGTGTATCGATGATTCAGATGTAGTTTCTGTTTACCTGGGCACTTTGCTTTGCTCTGTTTTTCTTTGCCAGATATGTTTTATTTATACTAGAGAAGACAAAAATTGGTATATCTGATTTTATTGAGTTGAAAATTTAATGCAATTTTGAGGTTTATTTCGGTCGGACGGAGAAATTAGATTTGAAAGAAATAATTTTAAGAAGCGAACTTTCCTACTTTTAATTATATTCTATCTACTAACTCATGAGTGATAAACTCATTGAGCCATATAGGAGTAGTTTCTCCCGTAAAAGGCTGTGCTAAGAAATACGAACGATGAGCAAGCTCGTGAGCGGTCAGGTTTCTAATTTTTCTCACAAAAACAAACTTACAAGAGGTGTTACATGATAGAAAAGAAGAAAAGCAAAGCCTCACGAAGCAACCTTTCTCTGTAGCGTCTCGAAAATCACTTGATGGAAACCAAGAACAACCGACCGATCCATTAACATTTTAATTGCAAACAGCTCACTTTCACACGAGTAGCGACCAGCCGAATCCTGAATAATCGCTCAGGTACGAAAGATACGATTAATTGCTCCGATACCGAAAAATATGATGTCTTGCAAAAATTAGATCCCACCAAAGTGATTCTGATAGCAAATTTTCTCCCCGTAGATCCTTCCACGATGGAAACTGGAAATGAAGCCTGGATTGCAGAAAATAACCACTTACTGACACAGGTGTCAGAATGCCTAGAAGGTAAGCCAATGGGAGAAGAGGAGATGAGGATTGAAGAATAACAAGATAGAATTATCCTTTTACAACTTATTAAGTATCACGTTCATTACATCTCACAATAATCAAGCCCCCAATTATCTAATCCAACAACAAATAATTGATAAATATCATCGCTCGGTAAACAAGATGATTGATAAACTGCATATCATTAAACATCGAGGTCTGGCAGATATAGCAACCAAGGAAACACCATCTGCAGCACAAAACGCCATGAAAACAAAACCTGAAACCCTCCACTTTATAGTAGTATCATATCATGCCAAACGGAACAGCTAGAATATGAAGACAACACTGTCGTGGACTCTCGACTTCTGGTTCTGGGCGACGCATTCGGATATCCACATCAGGTTCCTAATCTCCTGTTCCCTCAATCTTATGTATGCGAAGAAAACCCCATAGTGGAACTGTACAATCATTAACAAATATCGCAGCACCAGATTCAGTCAAACATGAAGAGCTATATCACAAGTGAACTGACCCTAGCAAAAAAACACCACAAGACAAATTACCTGCTGCTCAAAAGACAAGCAGAGCCTTTTGACTTCTTCCTCGTAAAATGCTTTGTCAAGAAGCTGGCTTTCACCGTATGATAGCTTAGAGAATATTGCCTGGTAGGGAGGGTACTTTTCCATAGCACCGCGGACCTGCAGATTATAAATCAAATATTGGCATTAAAAGGATGAATTCAAAGTAATTTCACAGTGTTACAGTAGGAACAATGTTCCACTGTCTTGTGACTCTTTGCGGTTTCAATACCGAACTCTTGCTGTACCTGGTCCAAGTCCTCGCAGACAGCAAGTTCCTCATGTCCATAAGGATAACTGCAATACACAAACGCCATGACATGAAACGAGTGTGAGAATAAGGGCTTTGATAATGTAACAGAGAACAAAATGACCCAATTAGCTACTCAGCAAGCGCTTACAGTAGGCCAAAATTGGAGTACAGTTTCCTTCGGTCATCACGAGTAAGCTCTGTGCCAATGCTAAACAAAATGATACAGGACAGATCAAGTCAGCACCAAGAAGACTTTAAAAACCAACAAAAAAAGAATTCATAGTACCTGTTTATGGTGATATTAACAGCTCTCCTGTCAGCTTCAAATGCAAGAAGATCAGACATAATCTCGCCGGTAGCTCCGCCAAGTTTCTGTAAGGCGCGAAATTGATTAAATTAGGGTAAAAAAAATAGAAGGCACGAAATTGAAGTGGTATAGCATCTTCAACTTGTTTCATCAATCCAACCTTACCTGGCAAAACTTGTAAAAATCTTCCAGATATGCCTTGTAAAGTGTATTCCTCATGATCTCAATATTCATATCATCCAAGTCCTTAAAATGAAAATAAAAATTCAACACAATTAGATCAATAAAATAACCAAAATAGCCATTTTATGGAATGTACAACCACCAGTTACAATGATTTATCCAGATAATTACAGCATCATGTATAAGATGAAACTACGGTGCATTTTACAATTTGTGACATTCATCAAAAGATTCCAAGGTGGAAAAGCGTATAGTAGGAGTATACCTCTGAAGTGATGCACTCGGAGAAGTAAGGAGCCAATGGTGTGTCAACAAGCACCAGACGGTAAAGTTCCCTCATGTTGTGGGCGACAGCCAGGGTGGCAATGCTGAAAGGGTGCACACAGAGTAGTGAGAAACATCACAACCGACCAAGATTGGAAAAGTACAATGGATATGTAAGAAACCTGTCAAACATGCCAAGAGGGTGGCATTTCTCCAATAGCTCTTGCACATCCCTCTCATGCAAAGTTCCAGTCACAATCAAAACAACATTGTCTATCATATGACCATACCTGACAAAGATAGAAAAAGGATTGAAATTAATTTCTAACGACATCCAAAAGCAGCACAGAATAAAGACTTATATATTCATATGCATGCCCCATCCTATGGAATACATTAAACAGGAACGTAAATGGATAACCAAAGAAAACAAGAGAGGACTGGAGAGAGGTGCATAATGAGCAAGTGATGTTAAACTCCGATTTTCAATGTTTTACAGTCATGTGATATTAATGGAAAACAGAGAAACTATCTTAGCCAAAAGTAATAGACCTACGTGCAATACTCAAGGAAGGTAGACAAAGGCTCCGTAGCTTGACATAGCATGTGTTTGTACTCATCCACAAGCTTAAGGGTGCATTTCTCCACAATTGTAGTGGTATGCAATGGAGAAGGTTCTGCAAAGAAATTAGACAGTCTGTCAGTATAGAATACTTTAGACTACCGGAGTCATGGAAACCTCAAGGTACCAAAACCGAAAGATAAAGCAAACAATATCAAGCCAGTCACAGATAGAAATATATCTAAAAAATAATTACACACACTCGACGGTTCATAAATATGCCAGTGGCGAGTTGAACATGGTATTGCATAAAAAATCATTGGTGAAGCCCAATACTCCCAAAAAATATTGTGTTTCTCCGTTTCAATCAGAACCCATTGAGACACTTATCTCATCAATAAGATTAAGATAAATGGGAAGGAGGATATGTGGAAAATGGTCAGCTTAACATAAGATTTAAGCGGTTTCTGCCAGTTTTCAAGAGATAAACTTGATGGAACTATCACTTACTAGTCGATATAACAATTCCATTCAGAATGTTTTAGAGAAAGACTGAAACAATGGTCTCTGATTAACACTGAAAACTCATCTTCAAACTACAAGGAAGATGAATCACACTACAATTGTATTTCCCCCTTAACCGGATTGACAAACCAGAAATGAAAGACAATCGAAATCTGGGAAAGGCAACTGAACGTACAACCAATCACCAAATTCAAACTTAGAATACAAGAACTACATTCCTAAGAACTGAAGTAACAGCTCAAAAATCCCAAATTTATACACTTCCCTCCACTCGATTAGCGCGCTAAATTTCACCTCAATCCGGAGCAAAATTAAAAAACTTTTACACAAATCAGGAGAGAAAGCACTTACCATTCTGAAGATAGGGACCGTACTCGGTGGCAGAGAGGTGCATCTTGATGTCATCAAGGGACTCGCACTGGCAGAGATTGTTGTAATCAGCAGCGGTGAGAAGGCCCGATCTGTGTCCCCTGACGATGGCCTCCAGGTAGCCACCGTGGACGTTGAAACTCATAGCTTCGAATCCGTACATTATTGGGATCGAGAGAGAATTCCGATAGAGGATTTTTTTTGTGATCTGAGGAGAAGAAGAAAGAAGCAGAAGTCTCCCCTTTGATGAAACCCAGCTGTAGATGGGACGCTGCGGGAAGAGGGAAGATGGAGATGGGTACAGTAATCAGCAATGGCTTCTGGTGTTATTACTACAAACAATCAGAGCATCATATCATATGCTTTCCTTCTGTGATCTGATCGTTCCTTCCAATTTTCAATTTTGGTTTCGATATTTTTCTTCGCTTAGGTTAGAGATTTGTCCACGTTTCATTATCCTTCTTCCTTGGCTACGAGAATGCAACGACACACTGAACATTAAAATAGTAAATAGAGCTAGAACATGTAATCCATTGTCGTCCAGCGGTTAGGATATCTGGCTTTCACCCAGGAGACCCGGGTTCGATTCCCGGCAATGGAACTTTTTTTGGCACATAATTTCTCAATCCCAACTTTGTTGCATCTCAACGGACATGTACACATATGAAAATTGTCCACTTGTAACGGGCCTGAATTTAGGCCCACCAAATATGTGCACACACTGAATGGGCTTGTTTCCTTAGAGGTCAAGTGTATGATCTCTAATTTCTGTTACAATTATCATGTTACATTGTCACTCAAGCAATTGATACAAACATGTTTCGTTCATCAACAACCCTATTTGATTAGATGAAGCAATCACAAGTTTAAAAACTTATCCAATTTCGGGAACCCATCTCCATGTCATCCACCGCAAAGATTGAATCCATCACAGCAAAACAATAACTCACGTTGTCCATATACTTTTTCGATTTAATTAATCTATCACACAAAAGAACATCATTCAGATAGCTTGTACAATAAATTTTATTATACCGTTGATCAGATAATAGATAATCATCGCCAAAGGCCTAAATTAACGTTGATTAATTTTGTTTTAGCGTTTCAACAGAAAACATTACTAGAATTGAACATCATATAAAAATCAAATGCCACTAGATTCTAGAGAATTATATTGTACAATTTTGTACAGATGGGATCATGGGGGTGTTTTGGTTGATTAGAAACCTTAATCTCACACGACCATGTTTAAGGTAATGAAAGCCGGCGGTATATTCTAAATTCCTAATATTATAAGTGTCGTATGCGGTATGGCGGCCGATCGCAACATCATGATTAGTCGATTAAAATTCCCACTTCCACGAATTTTGTTTCAGTTTTTTAGCGCCAAACACGGGACAGGCGGGCAAAGGTTTGATCAGTGCCAGCCGCCGCCGGCCTGCACTGGCCATTGGGTAATAAAGAAGATGAATTATAAGGTATCTTTTTCAATGGATACATTTGTTTTGGTTGATACACTAGCTTCGTTCTCGAATTTCGACATTTTTTGTATAAGATAAAGAGGGATGATACTCTATATCATATTGATCATGAGACCAATTATGTTGCGGTTTATCTGACCTATTCAAAACATAATATAAATTTTAACACTCATAATATGAATTTAGACTAAAATTGGCCAATTTAAATGTCAATATCTATCCATCATTACTTTTAGGTTTTCTCATGTATAAATAATTCAATTCTAAATTAATACGAAAACATTTAGCAATTAATTTTTTCCATATATTCTGATATGAACATTTCTCAATAATGTTTATTGTGATGAGATTAATGAACTTCAAAAATTAATCTCTATCATGTCATTGTATTATATTGGAGAGAATGGGAGAAAGATCCTTAAATTTTTGTCCCATCGCTGTGTACACTCATTACCCCCGTCTAAGAGCTAGTTGCTGGACAGCAACAGCTTTTTATTCTGTTAGAAAACGACTATTGATCAACAGTCAATACCGTTACTGATTTGCATTGTTAATATCCAACTGATACCACTTTATGACAAATGGAGAGCTACGGGTTGTTTGTAATTTTAGTATATAATTTACGAAGTGTGATCATTTTGTATATCACATTATACATGTGTATGTGAAATGAAGTATCCTATGTATTGTGTACGGTAAAGAACATAGAGTTACCTTAGTGATAAACTCGTGTATTGATGATTCGGAGATTTTATGTTCAAATTCAATATACGATACGAACGGACACCGTTATAATACATATTACACTTTATATCTTATTTTATATTGATCAAAAGGTCTATTCGAACTAAAAAAAGAGCATATTTTATATATTACGTCTCCTTATAACATGTGATTAGGAGAAGAGAATGAATGGTAGTATAATTGAGAATTAGAATGGCGTTAAGCAGCTGCAATCAAAATAAATGACTAGATACCCTCTGCCGCGTGGTGCATTGCCGGCCGGCCAGCCTGCTCCGGTTAAAAACAACGAAGAAAATTTGAATAATTACCTTTGACAGAGTCTTCATTCACTTCACTGGAACTCGTGGGTCAATGAAGCATTATGTGAGTTTCCTGAGAAGGATATTAAAAAAAAAATACTTTTCATTATGATTCATAATCAAGTACCTCATAACAAGATAGTAAGTTGATGATAAAAATAGGAAAATTTCATGTACCAAACGATATTTCTTATTTTAACACGATAAATATTTAATGTTATTCTAATTATAATTTTTAGTCACATAAAGAAATGACATGAAATGACATATGTTTAATGTCCTTTTAACTATAACTTTGAGCGATATAAACGAATGACATATGTTTAATGTCATTATAACTATAATTTTTAGCGACATGAATGAACGGCATATGTTTAATGCCATTCTAATGAGAACTTTTAGCAACATAAACTAGCGACAACCTAAAAATAATCGGGACAGCATTTATTGTCTATTTGCAGTAGATATGTTTTTATTCAACAAAGTATGTAATTATAAAAATATATATATATATATAGTTGTGTATCTAATGCTACTTTATTATAATAATTTAACAACATATATTAAACAAGATATACAGGCAGAGCTGAGCAGGTAGATCCGTTGGTTTCTCTTCTGAAGATCCGAGTTTGATATCCAAGTGCTACATTATTATGACCTCATTTTTCAAACAAAGCAAGAATTTATTTTGAATTCATGTGAACCATGGTTTGATCATAACCGACTGGTACAACTGTGAATTAGTGGTTTAACCAAATGTGTCGGCCGGTATGCTCAAATTGTCGAACCGTGGTTTATCGGACCGGCTAATTGATGGTTTGCTGTTGAACTAGTTCGACCGACTTGTCAGTTACGGTATTCAAAACACAAATAAATACCACAAAAAATATTGATCTACGGATCATTAGTAACACTTTTAAATGTCGGAAGAAGTTATTGATTTGACCATCGTTTATTTATGTCATTACTATTCCAATTAAATATTATGAAAGGTATATTTAAGTGACATATATAAGTGTCGTAAGATTTTGTGATACATATAGACGTCATTATAAATGGCACAGAAGAAACTCACCAACATTTGTACAAACATCGTAAAAACATAAAACGACACTGTTTTAAATGACATTTCCCTAACGCCCGGAAAAACGTCAGGGCAAACCTCTAACAACATATTTAACCCATTTAGAGACAAATTAAAACATTGCAATAACCCGTCTTTATTGTAGTATAGCAAGATAATTTAATGCATAATTACCTTCTCAATAAAAATACTGAATAATCTCGATTTCCAATACACTCAACATCAACTCATGATTGAATTGTGATGATTCATATCCGGAGAATGATGATTGGATCCCTCCTTTACATGGCATATCAAGTAAATTGAACAATGAAAGTCAAGTTATACCGGACTTTCTTCCAAACTATACTGAGCTAAGTTATGTTGTTTTTAACTTAGCTTGTGTGATTGAAAGCAAACCCAAGCTCATGATGAACGTCGAAAAAATATAAACCAAAATTTATCTCAAATCATACAATTATTTGATCCGTATCTAAGTTATTATCATAGTGAAAAAAACACCCACTTTAATTTGAAGGTGTCACTTTTCAAAAAAAAAGTTATCTCTTCATTTTCTCACAAGCCAACCAGGCTTAAGAGCGTGATCTCAAATGTAAATGTTTCTACTACAAACACTCATCTACATATCCACCGTCGCAATAGCCCTGAACAACGTTATTAAACACACAACATAAAATAAAACAAACGGCCAGCTTGGTTGGATCGGTTTCGGCTAACCGAATCGCACCCCTTATACAAAGAGCCAAACGGCTTAACTCCAAATTCATGTGTATAGTTTACACTATGTCACATGCTCTACACAATAACATAATGTTCGGACGTAAATACCTTAGCATTAAGCGTACCAACGGACTCAAACAGATCGAACTCTCAAACGGGAATAAAGGTACTGATCATGCACCCCCTCAGCCCACTATATTGACCCAACAATGATGAAAGTTAGTTGACGCCAAGGTCACCTATCAGATGTCGGTATATGATTCTCCATCATCGATAAAGCAACGCTACAAAATACAAAGCTGTTACAGAGTATTATTTATCGTGCAAACTAGATGGACATATGTGCTCGATATTTCTTATTTTTATACTTTCCTTTTCGAATTCGATTGTCCTCACTCTTCTCCTTCTTACCTCACTCATTAGTACACATTGCCATGACACATACGCTTAAACCAACATCTATGCAAAACTCTAAAGCATACTAACTATAAGTTGTACAAATTTTCAACCCATCTTCTCTGGACTTTTTAATTGGCAAGAAAAATTCAAAGGAAAGTGCATTGTGTATTTCATTTCTTGTCCACTTCTCAAACTTATTCTCTTCATTGTATTCAACCCCAAAAAAATAAATAAATGAAATAAAAAAGCTCTGTTTTTCAATTATTTCCTTAATTTTCTACCCATTAGTATCACCCTACCTTACACTCTTCTTTCTCTTATATAAACCCCAGCAATGGCTTCTCAAACGTATTATGCACACACAGAGACTCAAAATATACAGAAAGGGATCAAATGGCCAAGTCTTCTCAGCTCCTCTGTTTCACTCTGCTCCTCCTTAGTACTGTAATTGCAGCAAATGCCACAGACAAGATAGGGAGTTATGAGCTGAAGAAAGGGAAAATGTCTCTCAAGCTCACCAACTATGGCGCCCATATCATCTCTTTCGTCATCCCTGACAAATCTGGCAACCTCAGCGACGTCGTTCTTGGCTATGATACTCCTGAGGCTTACCAGGTCAGATTCTCTTCATTTTTGCTTCTCTGTTTTATTTGCTTGGTCATTATCTTCGTGTATCGGTTCATGATCCATCATTAATTTTCTCCACTGCGCTTCTCTGACACACGCAACTACTACGACTGGAGCGTTACAGCTCAGCTGGTTTAATTTGTTTTTTTTTTTATATCTAATCCCGGCCGGCCGGCGCCTGGCTATGTTTTGGCCGCCGGCAACGTAATCTTTTGGGGGCTGGGTTGCCGATCGAACCATGGATTGTTTCGAAAATATTTTAATTCGACCGGTTAAATCACATATTTCCCCATTAAGTTATTGTGAGTGACTACTATATAATTAATGGTGAGTTGATAGGGTGATTTGTCGATTAAATAAAGTTATTGACTGAATTTACATGAAATAAGTTAGTGGCTTGTATATTGCTTGCACTGGACCAAAAATAATAAGCCCATGTTATGCAAATTACAAAGAGCGTTAGCTATATAGTTCGTATTTTAATTCGTGTCATTTATATTTTAATATAATGGAATTAATATGTCATCAATAAAATTACACAAATGTAGAGATCTATCGACCGATCGATCGATCATAGTGGTGCGTTGAAAATGGAAAGCCACTAATTGATTGAATGATGATCCAATTGCACGTGCCTTGAATTATTGGAGGAGGGGACATACAGAAATGGATTACCAGACTATTCCCAGTTGGCACAGTAGTACCAGTACTCTTCTTCTTTTGGTTTATTTCACATTTTGTAATTAATACGTACAATTATACTGCTGTACGTATCTCGTGCGTTGTTTCTGAAATCATTGTAAAATTACCAATTTCAACCATTTTACGCGCTTTCCTTCTGGAAAAATGCACTAACAGCTGTGGTCTACTTGATGTTTGCAGAACGACACGCAGAGCTTCGGAGCCACGGTTGGAAGAGTTGCCAACAGAATCGCCGGCGCTCAGTTCACTCTGAATGGAACTGTTGTCAAATTGGTACCCAACGAGGGCAAGAACGTGCTTCACGGTGGCCCAGTTGGGTTCTCCAAAGTGGTTTGGAAAGTGAACGAGTACCAGCCCAATGCCTCCAGACCTTTTGTTGAGTTCCTCTACATCAGCAAAGATGGCGATCAAGGTATCAAATTAAGTTACCCATCTTCATTCATTAATCATTAACTAAAACGTACTTCATTAGCATCCAGATTCAGCTATTTTAATAACAAGTTGTTATAAGTAAATCCCATTTTCCTGTAATATTCTTAATCTTAATGTGTTTGATCGATCAGGATTCCCCGGAGACCTAGTAGCAGTGGTGAAGTACACACTCCTAGAGTACAACCAATTGAGCATCAAGATGAAAGCCAAAGCACTCAACAAACCGACTCCGGTCAACCTAATCAACCACGCCTACTGGAACCTGGGTGGCCACGCCAGCGGAGACATCCTATCCGAAGAGCTTCAAATATTCTCCTCACACTACACCCCTGTCGACGACCAGCTCATCCCTACCGGCAAAATCGACACAGTGGTAGGAACCCCTTTCGATTTCCTGAAACCCAAACCGGTCGGGGAGAGAATCGGGCAGCTCAAACTCGGGTACGACCTCAACTACGTGCTGGACGTGAGTCCTGTACACGCACGAGGGAGCAAGAGAGGAATGAGAAAGGCTGCGACGGTTCATGACAAAAAATCAGGGAGGGTGATGGAAGTGTTCACGAACCAACCGGGGATGCAGCTGTATTCGAGTGGACAGCTCGGTGACACCAAGGGGAAGAATGGAGTGGTGTACAAGAGACATCATGGTTTGTGCTTGGAGACTCAGGCTTTCCCTGATGCTGTCAATCATCCTAACTTCCCTTCCACCATTGTTACTCCTTCCAAGCCTTATGATCACCAGATGTTGATTAGGTTTTCCACTACTTAACTTCAGTCCAGAGAGAGTTCTTTTGTTTTTGTTTGGTGTCACATGTTTGGTTGATCTGTTTTGCAATATGTTTTAAGTGACTTGAAAGTTGAAAGGAACTCTGTATTTTCTATATGTACTAATAATGAAAGAAAGTTATTGTAGAATGGTCTCTTCAGTATTTTTGTGTCTTCTGAATTGTGAAAGTACCTTATACAGTACAGTTATACGTATATTTGGGATAAAGATACCACCAAACTATGGCAAAATATACAAATGTAGCCCAAACTATTTGGAATTTCCAATCTAGTACAAATTTTGAGTATGTAAACTCGTTTGTCCTTATTTGTAATACAACTAATTCAATGGTTTGGTTGACATAGCAAACAAAATAATAACATGGATCATATAATAGGGTTAATATTCTGTCGCCCTAAATTCAATTAAAATTGTCTAATCGTTATTTACATATTTGTAACAAACACATATAAAAAGGGTAAGAAACATGACAGAATGTGGTTGAGATGGAGAGTATACATTTTATAAGTGATGGAAAAAGAGAAAAGAATAGTCTTGAAAATAGTAGAGTAGACATTTCCGTATGTAATGAAGATTTGTTATATATATATATATATGTTCGAGACAAAATTTTAATACGTACGTTCGGAACAAATCTCCAACATGTCTCTTTTAAAGGGCATAAATTTTTTAAAACACCAACAAACTTATAATAAATCATATTAATCGACTTTAAAGAATCTAAAACGACACAAACCTAATAAATTCATTCAAAAAAAACTGTAAATGTATGAAACTTTCAAATTACCAAGCTAACACTTTGGACCATGTTACCCTCTCCGTTGCCTTTACTTGATTAGCCCCCCAACACCCACCTGATTAAAAACATTCAACACAAATTTCCATGGCCGTCTCGGTGCCTTGTTGTGCTCCAGTCCCAGCATTCCTCCAAAAGTTCCCCTCTTTGCTTACCCAAACTGGTGAGAAACATTCATGTCCTTCCTTTCCTTCAAAATTCTCGTTCCCAATCTCATTTTTGTTTACTCTCCCCGCTTCCCACAGCTGCAATCCACTGGAACAACTACTCCAGTAAGCCAGTATCCCTGTCGCCGAATTCACATCGCACAAAGTGTTCTTCTTCTTCTTCTTCTTCAATTTCTGTCTCGGCGATGCCGTCCAAGTCAAAGAAGGTATGGGTATTTACACAGAGCAAGCAAGTCATGACTGCTGCCGTCGAGAGAGGATGGAACACGTTCGTCTTCTTATCCCAGCATCGATTTATCGCCGATGAATGGTCCTGTAAACCCCTCTCCCTCTTTCTTTTTCACGAAAATATTGTAAATTTCCGATTGGGGGGTTTCTGTAATTTGTAATTTTCACACATTGTGTTGTGTATGCAGCAATTGCTTTGATTCGTCCGCTGTTTATTGAGGAAGGAGAGGTTTTGGATGGTGAGAAGAGGAAAGTGGCGACAATTTTTCAGGTTTCAACTCCGGAGGAGTTACAGCAGCTGAATCCAGATAGTACAAAGAATGAAAATGTTATAGTTGACTTCCTAGATTGGCAGGTAATGCTTTTGCCTGTGTTGGGTTTTCAGCTGAGATTGTGCTCTCCAGAAAGCATTGGGGAAAAGTCTCCAACTTTGAGTTGGTTCTAGAAGTGATAAGACTCTATTACACATATTAGAGGTATCGAGCATTGCCATGAACCGTTGTATCCCAATCCCAATAACTCGAGTCGTTGGGAAAGAGTGCAGATTGGTTTTATCTTATTCATTAACAAGCATTAGCTTGCATCATCTTTGTTAATACGGTCGATGTTCAATGCGTAGTGATCAATGTGTGAAGAGTAAGTTGCTGGATCAGTTGTGGAAAGTCTGAATGTTCTTATTAGGTGTGTAGAGTAAATTGCTAATTTCTGCTGATTTCTTGGAGAATTTAGGTCTTACCTTTCCTGATTCTAACTTAGCTTTACCATGATATGTTGTGTAAGGTAATACCTGCAGAGAACATTGTAGCAGCATTCCAAGGAAGCCAGAAAACGGTGTTTGCCATCTCAAAATCGCCTTCCGAGGCACAGGTTTTTCTTGAGGTAATTCTCTTATCGTATTTTGAAATTTTTGATAGATTGACTGATTGAGTATAGATTACCAACCAAACCATCTCAAATCCTTTCACACATTACGCCTTCTATGTCTCTTAGGCTTTAGAGCATGGGTTGGGTGGAGTTATTCTAAAAGTTGAAGATGTCGGGCCTATACTTGAGCTCAAGGTAATTAATTTTTTCTATTTAGATCCCCTGGTGGGTGTTCTGAATGGTGAAGAATCGGCTCCTTATATTACTTGATATCTTATCAGGACTATATTGACAGAAGGAATGAAGCACAAAATGCATTGAGTTTAACACGAGCTACTATAACTCGGATAGAAGCAGTTGGAATGGGCGATCGAGTTTGTGTGGATCTCTGCAGCCTGATGAGACCTGGCGAAGGACTTTTGGTATGAATAAATTGTGATTCTAAGCTTCTTAGGGTGTAACAACTTACGGTGCTGTCATTATGAATCTTTGTTCACAGGTCGGTTCGTTTGCTAGAGGACTATTCCTTGTTCACTCAGAATGCCTGGAGTCTAATTACATTGCAAGCCGGCCTTTTCGTGTCAATGCTGTGAGTTGATGGAAATTCACCACTCTATAACTGACAAAGCTACAAGCTAAAGTATTTTTGCTTACAATGGCGACATTGCAGGGTCCAGTGCATGCATATATCTCAGTCCCCGGAGGGAAAACATGTTACCTCTCGGAACTCAAGGCAGGGAAAGAAGTTATCATAGTTGATCAGAATGGCCATACACGAACCGCAATTACAGGACGAGTCAAGATCGAGACTCGGCCTCTTGTCTTGGTGGAGGCAAAGGTATGGACTTGATTAGTAGAATACGGTTATAGTTTCACTAGCATCCAGACTAAATTCGCATATGCCCATTTCAAGAAACACTTGAATTGTAGTAATTTGCTTAGGGGAGCTTGATATCAATTGGACTTCATGGGTTTGGAGATAGTATTCTGTTCATGCATAAAGAATGTTGGTTTTTCGCCAGCAAACATTAATGATGGTCTTATATTGCAGGTGGAATCGGATAGTGCGACGACATATACAATCTTTCTGCAGAATGCTGAAACTGTTGCTTTAATACCTCCTTGCAAAGGTCTTCTTATATGCTCCATTCAAATCCTGAAGTTTTGAGGGGGAAGCTTTTCCTCTCATTTGCTATAATGTCAACTTTGGTTGTTTCGTTTTGCTGCAGCTAATGGAGCGCAAGTAAGAGCTGTTCCAGTGACTTCACTGAAAGTTGGCGAGGAAGTGTTGTTGAGAGTTCAAGGAGGTGCTCGCCATACAGGAATAGAGATAGATGAATTCATTGTCGAAACTTGACAGGCCTTTCACTACTGCACAAAGTTTAGTTATTTTCTTTCATTGCAATTGCAAAAATTGGTAAAGTTAGTCTTTTGTTACGTATATGCATATGCATAATCCTAAACAAAGTGAAACACGTATTACAAATATATTCCAATTGATTGCTTTATTTCATATGGTTAAACCACCATGATGTACATATGTTGGTACGTCGGCAGTACAGGTGCATGGCTTGGATTGCTTGTTCTTTAAGTCAAGAGTGTTGCTGGTCAAAGCTTTTTCTTCGACATGCCTAAGGAAGCCGCCACGTGCAACTTGGAATCCTTAAAACTGGTCAGAGTTAGAAACTATTGTCTTGTTTTAGAAAGCCAGAAAATTGGTAAGAGTAGAACAGTACCGAAGTAATCAAACAAATTGATCCGACGTTCAAACACATCGATTAATTAACAAAGTAGAACACAAGGCATGAGGAATATTGACTCCAATCATTCAAACATCAGTAGAACAAGTTGCATATCTGGAAAACAACCCCTTTCATTAATTAATTTTCTAACACTTAACCTGATAAGTACCTATCTATCGCCACCTGTTTCCTTAATTTCCACAAGATACCCGCCCAGAATCCAACACGTAGCCATCCAAACATCTCGACATTGCCACAATCTATATTCGAGTGTTAAGCACTTGTTCCACATCCAAAAACAATCTGTTGTGTTGATTATCTAATAAGACCCCAATCATTTATCCCGTAATGCTAATAATAATATCTCGAGTGAAAGTGGGTGACGTGTCCCTTAATTTATGTTAGGACGAAAGCTAACGGAACGTCGACCGTCGAAACGAACAAACAACAAAAATAATTATACACTCGTGTGGCTGTAATTCTTTCTACCGTAACTTTTTCCGTAATCAGTTGCGTCCATACACGTCACGCCAGTCAACACGTGGATATCGCCGGCTTTCTCTCCACCACTCCCCCGCCACGTGTCCTTCTTCTATTCATTCAACCCGTCTACAACGTATCGCGCGCGCACAGAATATAACTACCAGTGGAGCACGATAAATGAAAAGAGACACGTCATCAGTTACTCTGCCTCTATAAATAGCAGTAAGCCAATCCGAACAGCGTCTCCGTTCCAAATCAACAGCAGCTTAATTATTTCGTTTGTTTACGTTTCCTCTACAAACAAAAGAAAATATCAGAGATTCGAGATGATGACAGGGAAGAAGAATAGTATTGAGGAGTGTAATAAGGAGAGTCGTTGGTATGATGAGGAGGGTTTTTTGACGGAGGAGGAAGAAGATGACGACGACGACGATGAAGATGAGTCGCCGAAGTCGGTGATGAAGGAGAAGAAGAATAAGAAGAAGGAGAAAGGGAAGAAGGGAAGGATTGTGCACAGCCAGGTGCTGAAGATACGAGAGGAGGATTCGCACGTGGGGGAGGATGTGATCATGGAGATTTTGAGCGGCGGGAAGGATTATAATTACAAGGTGATGATGATTAGGAGTATGGTTTTGGATAATAATAATAATTATTATGATGATGATGATGATGATAATAGGGAGATTATCATGCGACCGATGTTGCCTTGTTCGCCTCTTAGCCGCAAAACCACTGTTAATTAAATTAATTACTTTAGTCGTGTGTAACCATGTTAATTAGTTTCTTCTCTACGTTAAAACTTCCGAGCTATCAGCTACGTTTGTAATTATTACCGTGAATGCAGTTTCGTGTAATGCAATGGTTTCTTATACGGTAGAATCTAATATTTCTAATAGCGATCCGAAAGTAATATCCAGATTTTTCTGTTAGTGGTATGGAGAACTAGATTAGATCCATGATGCTAACCTTTGAGAAAAAAAAGTCCATGTTGGCCCATCACGAGTATGCTTTGATGTCCGATTGAGCCCAATGACACTTAAATGGGGAAGAAAAAGCCCATCTAAACCGTACTAGTGTACGTATGGTGACCCCAACTAATGGGACGACATCATTTTTCATTTCAAGCTTTTGCTAATATATCCAAAGTTTGAAAACTAAATTTGAGAGATATAGCTTATTTGGTAGCGTTGTGTATTGATAAATTGGAGGTTTTGTAGATTTGAAATTTGTTATATTTCACAATAAATATTTATGTAATGTTTTATTATTTTTCTTTTATTGACTGGACCTATCAGGCTTTTTGTTGTCTCGAATTTTCCCCTACATACTTGTCGTTAATGACGAAATTAGTAAGGAAGGAGGGGGTTTGGCCGAACCCCCTTAATTTATAAACAAAAATCCTTCAAAACCCTCATAGGTTAGTATTCAGATTATCAACTTTAATTGAGCATATATTTAATTGAGAGAATAATGACCACAATACTAAATTGGACATCGGATTTTTATCACAAACATAACACAAAGTAAAATTGATTTTAACTTCATTTGACCATTATTTACAAGGGTTATATAGTAAAACTTGATTTTTTAGCCATTTCTAACATTCATGTCAAATATTAGGCGATTTGAAAATTTTGAAATTTTCTTATGAAAATTGTCAATTTCCATAGGTTAACCCTTTGGAAATTGACCGATTTTGACATGAAAATTAAAAATATTTAAATTGGTTAATATTTGATACGCATGTTGGGAATGACTAGAAATTGAGGTTTTACTATGTAAAACCCTTCCAATTATAGTCAAATGAAGTTAAAAACATTTTCTTAAGGGTTTTGATTGTTGTTGTCAGTGGGATGTATGTGCTTTCGGTTACAAAAATTTTAACTTGGATTTCTAGCTATTTCCCACCACATGTTGTTAGGTACGAATTTCGAACCCTCTTGACCAATTTTCTAGCTCCGCCAATGCTTGTCGCGATCAACATAACACATTACATACTATATTAGCTCTTCGGAGATCTACATCGTGCTTTCAGTACCTAATACCGAATCAAAATATATACTTCATTCCAATTAGAACTAATTGCACATGAAGATGTTGCAAAATTGAACCCCAATTATCTAGGATGCTTTGCCTCCTCTCACTATGAACCATTTTGCTTTCAATTGGTGTTCGATTGATCATGTGTCTCAAGAAGGAACCACAAGACATTATGAGGGGGGAGGACATTATGTCCCTTTTTGGAGTATGATATGTCAATATTGCATGCTATTATCAAAACATTGAGGCCCGGCCCACATCTAATGTTTATTCCGTACACGAGCCCTTAGGCCATACATACACAACAATTATTCACTCAGGCTCATAGGTTTATCATACTTTGAATTTTGTTACATATAAGACTGTTTACCACTAAATTGAAGGTTCCGTTAATACATTCGAGCGTTTGAAGGACATGACTAACGTGCCAGGTTAGAGGCGTATTAAAATGATATTAGATATCCACAATAAACACTCGTTTTAAAAAGGGAAATGTCTTATTTGGTAATTGGTTACTGGAAAAGCGATAAAAAAAAACATCACCTTCAATACCAACATCTGCACAAAAAATCTCTTTATCTAAAAAAAAATAAGAGGGGAACAATATAAAGAAGGGTCTACAATTTCAAAATAGAGAAATTGTTATGAAAAAATTTATGTTTTAATTGATTCCATTCCATTCTTCAAGAATTTTACACACAATTTATACACTTTGATCAACGGTTCGTCGTCAATGTAGTCGTAGCCGTTGTATCAGAGTCAAAACTCACTCCAGTCATCATCGTATGACTCAGCTTATAAATAAAAATCTAGTACTATAAGAACAAGCGAATAAGTATATAAAAAGCGAGTACAGAACAACAGAAATAAGTACTAAAGAACAACTCAAGAAAAAGACTATTTGATTACCAAAATCGAATACAATAAAGTAAAAATCAAATACGGGCGAGTGAAAAGTCAATAAACGATAAGTACATCAAATAAAATCGAGATACTTTTAGTTTTTGGTTCGTTGTACTTGGTTTTTATACCCAATTTATAATTAGAGTTATGTACTTGGTTTTTTTATATTATGGGTTGTGAATTCGTATACACACTCATATTCATATTTTCACCACCATAAGATTAATCCAACATTTACATGTCCCTACTTTATGTAATGTTTATTGAAAAAAAATCTTAATGTTTCACTAGATTGCCGTTTGGCGTCGCTTCTTGACCACTAGAATTGTGTTATCCTTTCTCTACCTTTTTAGTGTTATTGTGATTATATATATATATATATATATGCTTTTCGATTTAGCTGTATGTGGCACTTTTTGGGTTGGTTGTAGTACTAGTGACTATATATGTAACTGACACTTTTTTATGTAGTCTAGTGTTATTTTATGGGCTGAATCTCCCTTCCCGAGACTCGTAGAGTAAGAATTTCCCAAACGACGTCAGTAAATTGCGTGCGTATTCTTGCTCTTAGAATTCGGCCGATTCCGTCGTTGCGATCCGGAGATCTCGTACGATAATGGTTCCGTTCATAATCCAAGTTGCCTAAATCATTCATATTCCGACTTTCGAAATAAAATCCTCTTTACCTAAAGAAAACTAGATAGGGCAAACACCAAAAAGAGGTGTCATATACAACGGTGACACTTGAGTCTGCCAACTAACCTACCCAGATCTCTAATGCCTCAAAGATAAGGTCATATTGTGGTTCATACATTCTGTCATTTTCTTCTGTGATTGGTGTCATTCATGTTCTATAAATCTCCAAATCATTTTGCACTTTGGTTTATGTTGATAATGACTTTCCCTTTTCTGGTTAATTACTCAATTACCATATATTCACTTGTTCTTTAGTTGATCGGCACATATATTTTTTTATTCTTCAATTTTGTTAGAAAAATAGATAAATTATCAGATACCCTTCCTTTTTTTTTTGCTTGTGGTAATGAAGAAAATGACTCTTTATGAAAGAAACAAAAACCATGGTTAACTTTAGTTAATTAGTAAAATCATTTGAGTAAAAGAATTTCAAATATAAATGAACATGACACCCTGGCTCTAGTTACTAGTTGTCGTAATGCATGGATTGTTGTAGCTTATAGTTTTGCTATAGGAAACGTGCATTTACTACTTTTTTTAAAGGGAAAATATACATTCGAATCTCTAAACTATGCAAAATTTACGTCCGCACACCTACTTGTTAGTTTTAAACCGATAACCCCGAAATTTGACGAAGCTTTCAACTCAATTATCAGCTTTCGTGGCACGACAACTCAATTGTCCGTACACGTAATGTTTGACAAGAACAAGCAATTGAGGACACGTAATGTTTGGTATTCACGAATGAGATCTGATCTTTTCAGTCACTTGATCTTTTTGGTGCTATAGACTAGGAAAGGAGATCAACGTCCACATATTAAAGACTTTATATATCATATTTGAAAAGAATGTTCGGGAATCCTGACTCTTAAGACGACGAGAGTAATCGCTGTTGAAGATATTTACAACTGAACTGTAATATGAATGCATCATAGTGATAAGAACTTGGCAAGTCGTGGCTAGCTTCGTATAAGAACCCTTCATAGTAAAAAAAAACATAAAATGGCCCTTCGTAGTAAATATATAAAAGAACAGTGACTAAACAATAATGGAGATAGTTTATTACAAATTTGACTGATTAGACTAAATAAAAAGTAAAAAAACTGACTGAATGAAAATGACCTCCTCTTCCTCTAGATAATCATGCACGAATATGAAGAATGAAAAAAACAAGAGTTGGCATCATAGACAGGATAATAGGATATCCGTCTATGAAAAGTATTGCTAAAATATAATTACCACTTCCAATGGTAAAAAAAAGTTAACAAATCATCTTCTCTCGGAAATTTTCTCGATAATAGATGATACAACGATTTTTAACACTTCCAACCAGCTCCTGCCTTCATAGATAGGATATTTCTACATGTAAGATCTTGTATATACAAGGACGAACCTAGAGATTGATTGCCCTAGGTTACAGCCACCTATCGTTTGTGTCCAATTTTTTTATTAATAATTAAATTATTTTTATAATTTTAGCAAATTTTTAATTTTGGTCCAATAATATTTTAAAAATATGTCCATCCTGAATCCATCTTTATGTATATATATACATTTCTCATATACCGGATTTCCAAAGAAAAATGAGAGTTTTTTTCTTTTTCTTGCTTTTCGTCTAGACAAATAGAAAATAACGCGTAAAAAGTACATCAAAAAATCAAAATCGTCTAACCCCAATATAAACAACTACATTTTCACTCCTCCGAATTTCTTAATCACGCTAACGTAAATCATAAATTATTAATAGAAAAAAATAAAGAATTTCGCCCCTTTCGATATGATATATACAAAAGGAATTATCTAGGTTTCCCCTTTCAGAATGAAGCGGACAAAATGAATAAACTATGACTAGTAATTAGTGAAAAGAAAGTGTGGGTTGTGGAGGGTACTTATGACATTTGAAGAGGGGATGTTTATAAGCATGGCAATAGAACATGATTGTGGGCCGGGTTCAGTTCCAGGAAAGCCACCTCTGTTCCCCCCTGGAATTCTGCATCATGCACCCACCATTTTTTACTAGTAAAATTGTATGATCATCATCATCTGCATGTGAGAGCTAAACATAACTACTGCAGCTTTTTCAAAATTTTGATTTGTTTAGTAGATCCAGCTTGTTATTTAATTTGCCTGCTTGTGATTATGTTTCCTCTTTTAAACATATCATTCCCACTACACAATTTGATTTTGATCTTCCTGTGATCTTCATCAAATAATTGAAGTATATATGTCATGGCAAATTATTAATCAGAATCCGAGATGGTTGTCTAGGTCCGTAGGGGAGTGGGTTGGCGACTTGTTTCCGTCTTAATCGACGGCGTGTTTTTATCACTTGATGTCGTAAAATGAATCCTAACAGAGGCGACCAGGCGGACCTGTCTCATCAATATGACAAAGCCGGCGAGTCAACTTTCCAGTTGTAAGATTGGTCTAACCGTTGAGGTGATCTTTTAGTTGAGCAGGTTGATTCACCAGTAGGGCTTTGAGGGTGGTGAAGTTCATAGGTCAATTGAGCCTTTACACGAACTATTAGACTACAATATGACACTCTTAAGAGACATTGAATATTATATCAACCACCCTATATTCAACTTTTTAATTTCCAATCCTACACACACTCATTTCCATCACCTTTCTGCCTCCCCATTTTATAATTCTAGTAATAGTTCACAAACAATATTAATTTATCGAAATTACTAATTAATGTGAGATACTTACAATAACTACAAGTATTTTGATTTATGAACATAAGTATGACGCCAAGGTTGTAACTTTTTGCATCTTGGCCGTCTGGTGCTGCAGTATATACTTTCAAGCTTATGCTGAAGAGCTCAAAGAGATGTAATCGTCGAGTTCAAAACTAATCGCTTCGTTAATTTTTATTTAAATTTTTCGTAAGTTAGAAGATGTAAATAGTAAGCTCAGTATGTATATAAGAGAAAAAACCCGGATAGAGAACATATATAGATGGAATGTTCATTTTTTACAATCTATCATCAATAAAATATGCATAGTCGCATTTATAGTTTGGTATTAAACAGTGTGATTTCCTCTTAACAGAGGATAATGAAAGCGATCCTGACCATCAAATTGATCGTTATTAACGTTATTTATTTTGTTGCGAGTAAAAAATATCAAGACAGAGCATTAAATAAAAAAGTGTGTTACTTTAAAGAAACAAACAAGTGTAGATGCCAGCCAATTCATGTTTGATACTTGTTTTTATACACAACATCAAATATTCTTCATTCATATAATCAAAATTTTCTTCTTTACCTTTAACTCTTCTATTATGTCATTGTCTCAATATCACCGAAACGATATTAACCATATAGCTAATGTGACCCGTTAAAATCTCGCCACATACGCTCTTAAACTATAACCTAGTTGCAATCTTGTAGCTCACTAGATCTTTCTTAAAATAAGCTCGGACGTTACACATCTCTTAAGCGATTCAATTATCGACAAAATCCATTAGAATTGACCGATCAAATCCCCGACGATCAGTTTTAATTGGTCAAACAACAAAGTTGACCCTTGCTTAAACGTAAGTCCCAGCAGGAGTAAGTATAGTTAACACCGGTAGTCCATAATCGAACATAATACATTAACAGTGGGTCTAAGTCACAGTGAAAGTTGATTAGTGAACTCAAACAAGGGCCAGCCGCACATCACATATATTCAAACATTTCTTTGTTGAACTTCATCTTAATTAATGGCGATTAAGCTCTGTAAAGTATAAACAAATCAGTCCCACATCCAGAACTTATTTTAAAATAATTGGCTTTTACTCGTTAATAAACCCCCCCCCCACCACTTTCCCTCTGTTATAAAGCTTCTCTACTCGTACCAGTACTACTTCTCATCTCTCTCTTCGCAGAACTCTCATTTTCACTCCCCCTTTCTTTTATCATTTGACCACTGGTCCAACATTAGTCTCTGATACTCTCAACTCAAAACCACAGTCCACCCAGATCTCTCCAGCTCCATCCCCCCCTTCAAATGTCAATTAATCCATCACTCAATTGAAGCCCACTTCCCAAAATCTTCACTTGCAAACAATGGCGGATAGTAGCAGTGTTCCAGAGGCCACCAAGCCGGCATTGCCGGAGGCCGAGAAGAAGAAAGAGCAGAGCCTCCCGTTCCACAAGCTCTTCTGCTTCGCTGACAAGTACGATTGGATGCTGATGGCTTTCGGTAGCGTCGGAGCCATCATCCATGGCTCCTCCATGCCCGTCTTCTTCCTCTTGTTCGGCGAAATGGTTAATGGCTTCGGAAAGAACCAGTCCGATTTGCCTACTATGATCCACGAAGTATCCAAGGTTCAAGTCACCCTCTCTGTTTACTCAAATTAGATCTCAGAGTCAGATCTTCTCCTTCTCTATCTATACTGATGATCTCTTGCTGTCTCCTGTGGTGAAAATGTAGTACGCGCTCTACTTCGTCTACCTGGGTCTCATTGTTTGCGTCTCATCCTACGCAGGTAAAACTCAGAAAGAAATTCAAAATTAGTTTTAGAAACGGAATAATTCGGTTTTTTGTTTTTACTTTTGCCACGTTTGACGCGCGCACCGGAAACGATGGTCCAGTAGTAGTAACGGACCAGGTTCGCGCGTGCTCACGTGCGAAACGAGCGTGTGTTGATTGAGTGAATTGGGTTTTTGTTTGCAGAAATTGGGTGCTGGATGTACAGTGGGGAGAGGCAAGTGAGCAGCTTGAGGAAGAAGTATTTGGAAGCGGTGTTGAAGCAAGACGTAGGGTTCTTCGATACGGACGCAAGGACTGGGGATATAGTCTTCAGCGTCTCCACGGACACTCTCCTTGTCCAAGATGCCATTAGTGAGAAGGTTTGATCTTTGATCCTGGCCATTATTAATTCTCCAGAGAGATCCCTTTCCCCACAGCATTTACTATCACTTCACTATCTTCCTTCTCGTTTCTCTTTCCGTCTGTCTCTTTCACTTTTAAATACGATTTTTATTTTATTTTAGCTGTACCAGTAGGCAGAATCTAGCGTTTGTTTTGACAGAGTTGAGGAATTCTGATAACAAAAGGGCCGGATGATATATGCTAATTTAACTGTAATAAACTATTTGTTCGTTGATTTGAAGTGAAGTGGGGTGAGGTATCTGCCTATCTGGTATCCTCTGGGTTTCATTTATGAAGGGTTCCATTCCAGGATCCATGCGCCGCTTCCTTTGCATAATTTCCGTTTGGACTTTTTCTTACTTTGGATTGGTGTACATGTTAGCCTCGGTTCAGTAAACTTCACAAACCAAATCTTATTTACTTTGAGAAATTTGGGTACTTTACAGGTGGGCAATTTTATCCATTACTTGTCGACGTTCCTGGCCGGGCTGGTGGTTGGATTTGTGTCAGCATGGAAGCTGGCGTTGCTCAGTGTGGCTGTGATCCCCGGAATAGCATTCGCCGGTGGACTCTATGCTTACACTCTCACCGGACTCACGTCCAAGAGCAGGGAGTCTTATGCTCAGGCTGGCATAGTTGCTGAACAGGTGAGAGTCTGAGTTTCCTATATTAATTGATTGATTTCGTTGGGAATGGTCCATGATGTATAATGATTGTTCTACTTTTTTTTGGTGCAGAGCACTCTTTCTTTCCGTTTGGGAAAAAAATGTTATGATTCTTATCTTTTTCTAATTTAATTCCAAAAGTAGACACAGCTGTCTTTTTATATCATGTATGTTGGTTTCTTCTCCTGATTTTGCTGAGCATGGGAAAGCCCGGTGCAATCATGAATACGGTGCTGTGTTTTTTAGTGGCCACTTACTTTCCGTTTGTGTCAATTGATGGCTCCTGGTATCTGCATTTGGCTTCTCTCTTTTGGGCGGTTCCTACTTTGTGAATTTCAAATGTTTTGACGGTTGGAATTGAATCAAAGGTTCTCTTCCATTGTTGCAGGCTATTGCTCAGGTTCGAACAGTTTACTCGTATGTTGGGGAGACCAAAGCTTTGAATGCCTTTTCAGATGCGATACAGAGCACCTTGAAGCTTGGGTACAAGGCTGGAATGGCCAAAGGATTAGGGCTAGGATGCACCTATGGAATAGCATGCATGTCATGGGCTCTTGTGTTCTGGTATGCTGGTGTTTTCATCAGGAACGGCCAGACCGATGGAGGAAAGGCGTTCACAGCAATTTTCTCTGCAATTGTTGGTGGAATGTAAATACAATGACTCTCCACTGAAAATTTGTACTGATTTTGAAGATTTTGGATCGATGAATTAATTTTTTTTGGCTTGTTACAGGAGTTTAGGGCAGTCATTTTCCAACCTTGGTGCATTTAGCAAAGGAAAAGCCGCTGGATACAAGTTGATGGAAATAATCAACCAAAAGCCTACCATCGTACAGGATTCATTGGATGGGAAATGCTTGGATGAGGTTACTGGGAACATTGAGTTGAAGAATGTGACTTTTAGCTACCCATCTAGGCCAGATGTCGTTATCTTCAGAGATTTCACAATCTTCTTTCCTGCTGGCAAGACTGTTGCTGTTGTAGGCGGCAGTGGATCAGGGAAAAGCACTGTTATTTCCTTGATAGAGAGGTTTTATGATCCTAGCCAGGGTAAATTACAGACTTTAACTAGCTCAGAATTTTACTTTGACAATTCATCGTTATTTAATGCATGAGTTGATACGATATTTATTTGCTTGGCGAGCAGGACAAATTTTGCTGGATAATGTGGATATTAAAACCTTGCAACTCAAGTGGTTACGTGATCAGATAGGCTTGGTGAACCAGGAACCGGCTCTGTTTGCTACCACTATACTCGAGAACGTACTCTATGGGAAGCCAGATGCAACCATGGATGAAGTAGAGGCTGCTGCTTCTGCTGCAAATGCTCATAGCTTCATCACCCTGCTTCCCAATGGATATAATACTCAGGTTGGCTTACAAGTCTAGTTCCATCTCAATTTTTTTTGAAGGATAGCTTGCTTAGCAGGGTGTTAATAATCAGGTGGGAGAGCGAGGAGTGCAGCTCTCTGGTGGCCAGAAACAGAGGATTGCAATAGCAAGAGCTATGTTGAAGAATCCTAAAATCCTTCTACTTGATGAAGCAACAAGTGCTCTCGATGCAGGCTCCGAGAGCATCGTTCAGGAAGCCTTGGATCGTCTCATGGTAGGAAGAACAACTGTTGTAGTTGCCCATCGACTTTCCACTATCAGGAATGTCGATACCATTGCAGTCATCCAACAAGGGCAAGTAGTGGAGACCGGAACCCATGAAGAACTGATAGCCAAAGCAGGTGCCTATGCCACTTTGATCAGATTTCAAGAAATGGTGAGAAACAGAGAATTCGCAAACCCATCAACCCGACGATCTCGCTCATCGCGGCTCAGCCACTCACTTTCAACAAAGTCGCTTAGCCTCCGATCTGGAAGTCTCCGCAACTTGAGCTATTCCTACAGTACTGGAGCAGATGGGCGCATTGAGATGGTCTCAAATGCCGAGACAGATCGTAAAAATCCGGCACCGAAAGGGTACTTCTTCAGGCTGCTCACACTAAATGCTCCGGAGTGGCCATACTCGATAATGGGAGCTGTAGGATCTGTGCTGTCAGGTTTCATTGGTCCAACATTTGCCATAGTCATGAGCAATATGATTGAGGTTTTCTACTATAAAAATCCACAATCAATGGAGAGGAAGACAAAGGAGTACGTTTTCATCTACATAGGTGCTGGCATCTATGCTGTTGTGGCATATTTGATTCAACATTACTTCTTCAGCATAATGGGAGAGAACTTAACTACAAGAGTTAGAAGAATGATGCTTGCCGGTAAAGCTATCTTTTTTTTTCCAATCTCCTCTATATTCACATAGATCCTCAACATTCTTACGGAGATTCTAATCTTTCATTATGTTTAATTCAGCAATTCTGAGGAATGAAGTCGGATGGTTCGATGAAGAAGAGCACAACTCAAGCCTGGTTGCAGCGAGATTAGCAACAGATGCTGCAGATGTAAAATCTGCAATAGCTGAGAGGATATCTGTGATACTCCAGAACATGACCTCTCTCCTCACCTCATTCATAGTGGCTTTCATCATTGAATGGAGAGTCTCACTTCTCATTCTGGGGACCTTCCCTCTACTGGTCCTTGCCAACTTTGCTCAGGTAATGCTTTCACTTGCTATAAATCTATTCCATTCCTATTCTGTCATGTGGTTTTGGAGATTCTGTTAAAGTGGGTTGGTTGGGGGCACTTGCTGTAGATGTGACACCGACAGCATGCCCAATATATACATATATAGTTTGGAAGCACAGTAAATTATTACGCTAGGGAAGAGTAAGTGAACTACTACTAGTACAGTTGTCTCCTTTCGTTGGTCTGAACAAAGGGCAAAAATGTGAACTAGGGAAAAGCCCAAACTCCGAAGCATATATTTAATGTTTCCCCCGTAACATTGTCAGATCTTTGCATCTCCTTTCCGGGCTCTGGAATCCCATCCTCACTACCCTTTACCCATTAAACGACAAGAGCTACGGTGCAGGAAATAGAAAATGATATGTCTATCACTTACCACTTTCCCTAGCTCGTGCTTCTTCCAAACTCTTCTGCCTTTTAACTAATTTAACTATCTCCTCTGTATTAAGTTTCTCTTCTGGTTTGGTTTCAAAGATAGAATTTTGCTGATCTGCTCCTGAAAAAATGTTGCAAACAAGAACAAATTTATGAAATAGTGAGATAGGATATGAAGCAGGTTGACAAACTGTAACCAGAGCTATTCTGAGCTACATATGTTTCCTTTAAAAATGTTTTCTAGCTTGTAATAAATACATGATTATTGAGCTCATCAATTGCTTGCTAGGTTCTCCATCCCCATCTGATTTTCATGCCACTTGGTTTTGGTTTTCATCATCTCGAGGCTATTTGCATATTTTGCTATGGCTGCTTGCTTTTCCCTTACCTCCAGGCTTTCTCTTCTCTCACACTCCCTCAGTCAAAATATAAAGTTCTCTTGGTTCTCTCGTTGGACCTCCTTTTGCGCCAATTATTCAACTTGTTTTCATATTTAATAAACAACCACCGAGACCGATGCTGCACTTTGTCACATGATTCTTTAATTTTCTATTTTGTACAGCTCTCTCTCTCCCTCTACCCTATTTACTACTGTCATATTTTAAATACTCTACTACTAAAGAATAAGACTTTACAAAGCTAGTATTCCAACGGATACTTGATTAATAACTAGCCTACTGCTACTTCTCGTGAATTTCATTATTTAATCGTCCCTTCCATTATTGCTGTTATTTTATTCTGGCTCATTCTCTTTTCTCCACGGTGGGTTGTCAGGGGTTGGGGAGGTGGGGTGGTGACAGTCAACAGTTGTCATCGCTCATGCCAGTGAGACCATTTCTTCTGGCGGTGTACTGTCGTTTTGGGCTCTGAGTTTTGTCGTTTTGAATGTTTCAGAGTCTGGGTTAGTTTTGGGAAAAAAGACTCATCGTAGTCGTGGAAGCAATGAAGTCTGGTTGGTCCTTGGCAATGACAGTTTCTTTTGTCTTTTGCATGAGAAATTATTTTCCCCTCTGGATTTCCCCATTCGTACTGTTTTCCCACAGTGAAAGTGGTCTCTGATCGCATTCATCATGGTGTAACAGTATCTTGGTACATTGAAGTGGGTCCATAAGCTGGTTCATCTTAACAGTATTTCCAAGCAAATCCAATTCTCAGTTCCATTCGCTAAGGACAAATTAACAACTCTTTTCACTTGAAACAGTAAAAGTTCAAAGATTGATTGACATGAATATCAATATTTACCAGTGGTTACTGAATGCATTTTATTGACAAACATCTGTTAATTCTGTTATTGGTTTTCCGTCATCGTGCAGCAACTCTCTCTCAAAGGATTTGCAGGGGACACAGCCAAAGCCCATGCAAAAACCAGCATGATTGCAGGGGAAGGAGTAAGCAATATCAGAACCGTTGCTGCGTTTAATGCTCAAGACAAGATCCTATCTTTATTCTGCCACGAGCTTCGCGGCCCACAACTTCATAGCCTAAAGAGAAGCCAGATCTCTGGTCTCCTCTTCGGCATATCTCAACTTGCTCTCTATGCATCCGAAGCTCTGATATTATGGTACGGTTCTCATCTCGTGAGCAGAGGCGTATCGACATTCTCCAAAGTTATCAAGGTGTTCGTTGTCTTGGTCGTGACGGCCAATTCAGTTGCAGAAACTGTCAGCCTTGCTCCCGAAATAATCAGGGGTGGTGAAGCAGTCGGTTCGGTTTTCTCAATCCTGGACAGGTCGACTCGGATCGATCCTGATGATTCCGAGGCTGAACCGGTTGAATCGATCCGAGGAGAGATTGAACTTCGGCATGTTGATTTTTCATACCCGACAAGGCCGGATGTTCCAGTGTTCCAAGATTTAAACTTGAGGATTCGTGCCGGGCAGAGTCAGGCACTCGTCGGAGCAAGTGGATGCGGGAAGAGTTCCGTGATCGCATTGATCGAGCGTTTCTACGATCCATCTGGTGGAAAAGTTATGATCGATGGAAAAGACATTCGAAGACTGAACTTAAAATCCCTAAGGCAGAAGATCGGATTGGTGCAACAAGAGCCTGCTCTATTCGCATCGAGCATATTCGAAAACATCGCGTATGGGAAAGAAGGCGCGACGGAAGCTGAGGTCATCGAAGCAGCGCGTGCAGCAAACGTACACGGATTTGTGAGTGCATTGCCCGACGGGTACAAAACTCCGGTCGGAGAGAGAGGAGTGCAGCTGTCGGGAGGACAAAAGCAGAGGATAGCGATTGCGAGAGCCGTTCTTAAGGACCCGACGATCCTGTTACTTGACGAAGCTACGAGCGCGCTCGATGCTGAGTCAGAATGTGTGCTGCAAGAAGCTCTGGAGAGGCTAATGAGGGGGAGAACAACGGTGCTGGTGGCGCACAGGTTGTCGACGATACGGGGCGTGGATTGTATCGGAGTGGTGCAAGACGGGAGGATTGTGGAGCAAGGGAGTCATCGTGAGTTGGTTAGCAGGCCTGATGGTGCGTATTCGAGGCTATTGCAGCTACAACATCACCACATTTGAGATTGGATGCTGGTTAAAGGAAATGAGTCTTTGGTCCAAATCAGTTTGGTTTTTTCTTCCTGATTTCTTTTTTGGGGTTGTTTATTTTGTTTAGGGATGATGCTCTCTCCCAATTGACCTGAAAAGAAAATGTTTCCATTTTTCCACTGGGATGATTATGATGATGAAGATGATCAAGAGATGTAGATATTGGAAATGTGGAAAGTGTATTTGGGAGCTCACTGAAATCTGTACTTCACCAATGGTTGTATTGTTAATGTATAACTAATGTAATATCATGTTTATCTAATGCTCCGTGGAGAACTGTTGCATCCTAAATTCCACTATTTAGTATCCTAACATAAAAGTCTATGTTCTTCTAGATAACGGCGAATTCGTCTCGTTGATCGAATCGATAAAAGCTTTATGGTTCAATATTGGGAAATAGCTAGTAGTTAGAGATTCGGTGCATGTGAGTTCCAAAACAATCAGACATCTTCAATCACGTCAGGGCATGCTTGTGTTGTTGAGTTGGTTGGTTGGTTGGCTAACACCCAATGGACATAATTCATAAGTATGTGAATGTTCTTATTGGGAAAGAAATGAAAATGACAATAATAAAATGGGTGAGAAAGTTGGGGGTTTTGGCTTTCTGTTTCAGAGGATTAGCTTGATTACACCCTTTTCCCACTGCATGTGTTTGCAAAAGTGATAGAAATTTCCATATGCATGAAGATATGTTATGTTTGCTTTGGTGGGCTTCTTTCTAGTTCCAAAGGACCCCTCAACACATGAAAGATGATGATGATGACACAGTGACAAAATGAAGAAGAAGTTCTAGCAAATACCAAACACTATTGGGATGAATTATTGCAGAAGAAAGTAGTGGATGGAAGATCATTTTTGTAAGGGTTAGTTGTAGAGCTCCATGCTTGTCTTCCCCAAAAAGTGAACCCCTTAGTGCCATTCATCATGGCACCCTTAGCTCCTTCCTCATTATACACATTTTACGGAAATGAGTTAGTTTGCAAATGAGGTATTTTGAAGTAAAATGATGCATTATTTTTGAATGTGATACTTTGATGTGTAAGAATTATTTTGTTTGGCTAACACACAACAACGAGTTAATTCACGCCTCATGGGATCGATACGAACTGGTCATTTTCTTCCAAATTGATTAACCTATTGGCCCATATCTCTGCACAATAACTTCAAGATGAAGCAATGAACTGGGCATGGGGGTGGCTTCTGAGTTCTGAATTCTGAAACATCTGAAGTTTCTGAATTGAGACCCCATTGGCAGATGCTTTCACCAAAGCTTTGATTTTTATGGTTCATATTTTTCCATTTCAATTATGTCTGCCTCTTACATTTGTCTTCATTTACCAAAGAGGTAAAATTTGACTGACTGCAGGTCCAGTAAGTAAGTGGTGGGTGCAGAGTTGTTGGTATATATGCAGGGAAATGTAATGTTTCCAGTTAGAATCTGTAGTAAAAGAGAGAAAATAACAAGGTCCATTCATGTTTTGGGATCATTTACTCTCTTAATTGAACTAAACTTTTTCATTGCCTAATAACATTACCTTCAATGAGAGCAGCTTCGATTTTGCTTCGGGGATAGACGCCAATGTAAAGATAATTTAATCGCCGTCTTCTAACAGTCACTTGTTACTAGCGCTCCAACCCAAGTAAGAAAATTTGATCCCACATGCCACCATAGTTGGGTCTGACCTCTAACCAAACATCGATGGATTCAAAACGATCACGCTGAATTGTATAAAATTTGAAATGGATTGAGCAGCATAAAGAATATATAATAATTTTGTTTAAAAAATATTTAAAATAATTATGCAATATCGGAAATCTAAATTTAAAAATGAGCTGAATTATGATCTGGGAAGAACTCTCCTAAATCTGGCAATGCAACCAACAAATCAATCAGGATCTTCATAATCTACTCTCCCACCATATCAGGTCCCTTTTTATCTTATCAACACACAATCAATCAATCAGATCACAGAATGTAACCTTATAAATACATACACATAATCACATAAAGTTAAAAAGATTAACAGTGTATTATTAGCAAATGACAGCCACAGAATGAGCATGTGAGCAATACAGCTTGAAGTAGACATCATGCAGATGCTGGGAGAAATGGATCCCAGAGGGGCCATTAGGGTCATTATATTCAAACCTGGCTCGTTAATTTTTAGTTGAGTTCGAAAATTTTGGCATGTGGCTAGCTGGAGTTTACTCGAGCCTGACTCGTTAACTACTATTTACGAGCCAAACGCGAAATCAACTCGAACTTCGCTCATTAAAACCCACGAAGAAAAATCTTATTTGGGTTGAGTTTGAAGGTTGTACGCTAAAAAAAGATCGACAAGTCAAGCTAAGAAAGAAGCTATCCTATAATTTATAAGTTTCTACGCATGTTTTATTGTATATGGTATATGAGGCAAAACACATGTTGCATTATTGGGTTTAGATGAGCCATATTATTGAGTTTGTATTCCAGTTGGCTCGCAACCCTATCGAGTCGAACATACCCTGACTCAAAGTTGGCTCGTTTAAAATCGAATCGAAACACGAACGAGTTTTTTCCAAGCCGAACGCCGAACTGTGCTCGAGCGACTTGATTCGTCAACAGCCTAGGGAGCCACGGGCCAGGGTTTGATTAGGACCAATAACCTGGCTGACTTGGGATGGTTTGATATAACTGGCCTAAATTCTATAAATTTCAATTGTGCTTGACTGCATACAAAACTATAATAATGAACCCTTTAAATATAAAGAAACTTACATATTCTCGAAGTTCTAGACTTAAATAAGGGCGTAATCGTAGCTTGAAAGAGCCTCCCTACATCCACCACGTATCGAAAAGTAAGTGGGAATTTGAAATGAAGAAAAGGAGAGAGGGTACACATATAAACCCTAAATAGATTGTGTGGAGGGGCCTGTAGTGTACTGTACCTCTTTGCAGTGTGTTGTTTCTGTTTGATCTCAGTTTCTGGACTTCATCATCACTGTATTATAAAGTGAGTCTACCATTGTTGACCGACAGCTTCACTGTGGTGCTGTACCCTTCTCTTTGGTTCACATGTGTTGTGCTGAATGATTATGGTAGAAACTGGTTTGACAATGCTACGGTTTTCGGGTTGAATTTTAGCCGTAGCTTATCTATTTCTATCCTTTTCGATTCATTCTTGATGTTATCGTATGAAAACTGGTTGGGTCGCTCGTTCAAAGAAAGAGTTAGAATGCTGGATTTATGTGTTGTCTCGTTTTTGTTTTCAGTTTGATGTCACATTTGCTTTGTACACTTTTAGTTCGATCAATAGATATTACAGTTTGATGTCACATTTGCTTCATACACTTTTAGTTCGATTAATAGATATGGTTCTGCTAAAGAGCTTGTAAAGAGATGGTTGAGTCAAGTGGATGAAACTTTAATCGTCATTTTTTCTTGATTTTTGGACACTACTAATGATTAATTTCATATTTTAGACGGTCGACATGTATGTTTACGAATATATAGATGTAGACGTATGTCACGTGTTGGACATAGACTTATTTGATACCTCGATATATTATAATAAGGTTATAAGACGATGTCAAATCGGTGTTTTTTGTAATTCAAGGTTGAAATTTTTTTTGTAATATTTCATGTTGATGTTTTTTTTTAAAAAAAAATTGATAAGATCAGAATGAGTGAAATTTGGTTTATTCTTAAATAAATTGGATTTAGGTCTTAGGACTTGGGAGGTGTTTGTTCAATGCAGTTCAGTTAAGTGGGCTCAACCTTTACCCAAAAACACCAAAGTGGACTCAACTTTTCCTCTATTGTACAAATCAGACCAGCCCAATAAAAAAAGAAAATCCGGCCTAAATACTTGAGTGACAAAATACCAAAAAAAGTAAAATACGACCCATTCCATATAATCTCACTTAAATGCATCATATGTTATTATAGTTTAGATTTTGCACGGATGTCATTATAATCTTAATTAGGCTACACCGTTAATCTTGCCATCAAATATCAACAAAAGATCTATTAACTTGCTGATGTGAACGTCACATCGATATCAAGTCAGCCACTAATAAAAATAATAAATAATTAAAAATTAAAAATTATAATATTTGTTTCCCCAATCCCTTCACCTCCCTCCCTACAATTTCGTTGATCCGAATTGTCTCGACCATCTTTGTCTCTGTCGCCGACAATCCGTCTGCCATTAGTGTCATGGTTGTGTAGCGCTATCGCTGCTCAAGAACGCTCACTGATTAGTGATCCAACATTGCAGGGGAAAATGTGAGACTGCTCCAGCTCTCTGTTTCGGTTCTCTTAATAACTTTGATACAAATTGTTGAATATTATGTGAAATTGATTCCTCACGTCTTAAGAGTGAAATTGAAGTCGAGAGTTGGAAACTCAACAATGACGACAGCTAGCTAGGAACAACACGGGAAATTGGAAAAGGGAGAGTTTCGAAACATAGTAGAGCTTGAGACGAGCTTCAACAACGACAGAGAGGAGGAGAAAATTATTCTTCCATGGAGAAAGAGAAATCCGATTAATTTGATCTGAGGTACCAACTAGCTATTTTCCAACAGAAGCAACAATTTTCAGTCTAATCCCAAATTTTGCATCTTCTAAACTTTTGCACAACAAAGAAAGTCCAACTTCCATTTCCATAACCACAAAAAGGAAAAGGTTTTGTCACCAACAGTTAAAAGGAAAATCGATTGTTCTTGGATTGTATTACATTATCATTATCATCAAGGAAGTAAGTTGATCGGAGGAGGGGGGAAGACGGAGCCAAGTGTGGGACTGCAGGAAGTCGGCGGGATTAGAGAAAAATTTTGGGTTCTTATTTTTAATATTTTATTATTATTAGTTGTTGATTTGGTACTGACAGCCAGTTAACAAATTCTTTGTTCATAATCGACGGAAAGATTAACGGTATAGCTTAATTAAGATTATAATGACATCTCTTGTAGAATTTAAACTATAATGAATATGATACATAAGATTATAATGACACGGGTTGCATTTTACTTTCTGAAAAATAATTAAATCCGGCCCAAGACTTGACATGAAGCCCTCGTTTTGTAACTAACCCGCCTTGGTCCGTAAACGGGATCCGACCCGGGTAACTTTTGTGGCTTCCTGCTATCTCGTCGGGCCTGGGGCCTCAAACAGGAAGTGGAGGTTATATCGTCTTCTTTCACATGGATAGCTCCGATTCGGAATGATCAAGAAAACACGTACATGACAAATTAAAATGTACTCGAGATTGTAAGATCGGTGTAACATGGTGCGAGGGACATGGAAGTGTCTTTCATGCGTTATAACAACTAATGATACTGAGATTCAGTATTTACGTACTGACGATCGAAATCCCTTCTTGACAAATTATTTGCTTGTCAGTACCCAAACTGAACAACCGAACGAACTGGATGGAACATCATGAACATTATCAGTGTAATAATTTCTTTCAGGTAAGACTTTGAGCTAAGTTGTTAGGAAGCTAAATTAGTGGGTAATGGTGGTTAGCTGAGCATTAAAAGTGTCCTTACAGTCAGTACTTACTTTGCCAGTAATGCATTCATTTCATTACCGATTTACGGACCCAAACAAAACCTAATAATTTGCATGTTTCCACTTCTGCTACAAAATTTCAAGAGTAACAATCAACGACTGACTTCAAAATTAGAATAGTGAATTTTTATTATTATATGCATCCCAAACTTTTAGGCTTGATGTGGGGATTGACCATCCCAAACGTGACCTAATAATCACCAAACAAAAAGTTGATCCATCTTCTATAATAATTTGCTTGAATGAAAATGACTTCGATATTCTAAGGATATTGGTACTTTTTATATCACATTTTGCTATATTTTATAAACAAAATTACAATTTTTGAGGCTATAGGTTTGTATTTAGGGTTTAAGTTATAGTATTAGAGGTTAGAGTTTATTAATTCAGGGTTTAGGATCTATTAATTTTTATTTTTATTATAAAAAGTAGAGTTTATGATACGATATAGAGTTTGAGTTTAATATGTAACGTTTGAGGGTTAGGGTTTAGTGTTTAGGGTGTTAGCATCATTTTTTAGTGTTCATGATTTATTGTAAGGATTTTATGATTTATTTTTTGAATTTTATATCTTAAAAATGTGAAACTTTTATTATAAAAGGTACCAATACCTCCAGAGTATCGAAAACATTTCTATTTTGATTTGATTTAAGCTTATAATAATATTAATGTCATATTATATGATACTAGTTATAGAAAGTTTATATATTTGTGTGTCGTATGTGATTGATAGAAGGTCTCTTTCAGTTCCTCTGGAGATGTAGAGTGGTGCCACAAAGCTGCAAGTTATTTGAAATTAGGTTTCAAATCAAGTTCTTATTCAAATTAATCAGCGATTTTGGACTCATGTTGTCATTTGTTCTTTTTTTTAATATTGAGAAACATAATTAAATACTACAACGGTTCGATTACAACCTATTAGTAATGGCAACCACCGAAAGGATCGTCTTTTATTTTTCAAAATTTTGCAAAAGAAATTTGACTCCCTAGCAATTGAATACTGTTGTCTCAGATAGAATGTCACTTTCAGATTCACCAAACTTGTCTCACATATTTCTGGATTCTCTCTGAAAATTGTTCACGGGACTTCCTTTGCAAATTTGAACTTCATTCTTCAATTTTGTGCGGACGTCAACATTTGGCCTTCTAACTTAGCTCAACAGATCTTAGTGTATGTTGGCCGACCGAGCCTCAATGATTAGCAGACCAAGTTGACCGAAGCTAGGTTACTACTTGAGGGCATATATGGTGTCATTTTAACGGACCGTTTTATCTCGATTCAAATGAATGTACAATCCGACGAACAGGCCCAAAACCTCTATTGTCCAGGTGGGACTGAACAAGAAACATAGAAAATTTAATGGGCGCCTGATTAACGAAGGATGAATGAGCATGAGACATGACAGTTAACTAAATCATCAAGATTCAGGTTGTGCCATGATCTAATACGTAACCTGGATTCCCACTTGCCGACAAAACCCACCTGCTTCTTAATTCAATCATAACTAATATATATAATTCTTAATTTTTCAATTTCTCCCAAAAAATATTTATAGATACAGTCAATATATTTCTCCAAAATTGACTTATGATAATTAAGCTCTACATTCTTCGTTATTGTCATGTTTCGTTTTCTTCTTGGCTCATTATTACAACCACCATCTTGTCCATTGCCACGTGGCAACATAGTCGGATTAAAGACGATAATAATACAACAACATTATAAAAATTTATAAAAAAAAATTATAAATTAAGGTGTTAGTTTGAAAATTAACAATTTGACATGAAAAATTGAACCTACTAATTAAGCTTGAGATATAAACGATATGCGGTCATAAATCATGTCATAGTTTATTATATAGTTATCTTTAATAAAAGTACATTTACTATGAAAATTATGAATTAATAACACTAGGAGGGCTTGTTCAAAAAAGCTTATATAACATGAATAAGAGGATTTGCTTAAAGGCCAAATTGAGAATTGTTGTGATTTGTGACAGAGTTGTAGATAGTTTGGGAGAAAAGATATTAGTGGGTATGAATGTAGTTAGATTCACAAGCTACGATCCAATTACTGTTGGGGGACGGTGAGGTGTACACCAACACTCTTCTGAGTTCTGAGGTTGTCAGCTTCAAAGAGACATTGGATTAGGACTGGTTGATCTATTAGTTGGCCTTGGTCATAGTTAACCACTTGGTGTTCATCATATTTTTATTAGTGATCCCATTTTATTTTTACATTAATTTGTGATATGACTTAATTATTTGAGGTGTTTTAATCTCGTTTGATTATAAACGAAAGATAGGTGCGGATGTGTCGGGCTTAAAAAAATTTAATTAGATAGCATGGATGATGCCCGGCATGACAAAAGCAGAAGTTACATCATATTGATTGATCAGCCTTGTGGAGAAAGCACAAATTCAGTTACAGCATAGCAAACTACATGCATATAATTAGTAAATTAAGGTGGGTAAAAAATAATTAAGGTGGGTGGTGGTGGGTACTTAATATTTAATGAATACAGCCGGCCGCTATTAATGATAATTCCATACATATTTTAAAAAAAATAAGATGGGCTAGCACGGCCATAAACATCTTACGTACGTACACACATTTCATTCATTATATTATATATAGTAATTTTTTTATATATATAATTCGATTCACATAAGCAAGCTCCTGATAATGGCGGCTTCAGGGCTGTCGGAATCAATGGTGGTCAGAAGCTGAGACAGCCGGTCGCTCAAATCCTCCACTTCCCTGTGCAAACTCCTTATGTAGTTGCACGTCTCCTGCAGCACTTTCGACGCCGATACCTGCATATTTATATCATCCATTCTATTAGTGGTGGACTGCTTCCAAATCAGAAAACCCGCAAATCCGTCCGGAACCGAGCCTGTTAAAATCACTTGATTGGTTTCCGATGTGGTTTTGATGATAACTACACCGCAAAATTTACGGTGTCGAGGGCGGTGATGGATATCATGTCATCCGAATCGTGACCGTTATCATCACCAACCCACTAACCGACATCATTTTATATATGATAATATGTAGCTAATTAATAATTATTTATTCTTTTTACAAAAATATCAATTTCAAAACCTCAAACTCATAGGTTTTTCCAAATAGTTTTTACTAACTAGTTTAAAATACTGCTTGCAACAACAAATTGAAGGAGTATTTGGTTGGTTTTTTTGGTGAATGGTAATTGGCGGTTAAAATCGCAACCCGATCAAATAGTGATGGTAGTAAAATCAAATCTGAATTGTCAAATTTGGTAATTTTTCACTGTAATCGTTATCAAAATGTGGTTAGACGTGGATATGCATTAACCGTGACCGATCTGAACCCGTTGCCAAGCCTAGGTGAACATTTTGCCATTTCGACTATTAAAATCGATTAATCAATAATAGAAATCAGCCAATTAACCGGTTAAGTATTTAAAACTTTATTTCTACCAACCCTCTTCATATTTATACCTACGTCAACCAAAACAAACCCACTTCAGTCGGTTATCTTTCTTTTATATAATTCTAATTAATCGGGATTATATAGAATATTAACCATCTCGACCGACTCCGCCCTATATTATATCGTACAAAAAAAGAAGTTTGACCGTCTATAGTCAACGATTCCGGTTGAGGGAAGAAGACGAACGTTCTTTTCCTTACTTTTGTTGTTACTTACTTTTGTCTGTTGTAATTTGCTCTTCTCACTTACCTTTCGCCTTCCGTTACGGGCGGTTATGTGTTCCTTGATTAACTGGTCAACAAAAGTATGTGCGCAAACGTTGACTCATGATATAACGGTAATTTAATAATGACAAACAAGAAACCAAAAGTAGTGCACTTGTATGTATCTCGTCCTTGATGTCCGCCGGCCGCCGGGGAGCTGTCCCCCTCGTGATTTCCAAACGTATTATTATTATTATTATTATTATTATAGTCATAATTACTGTTACTTCCAATCTCTTCCATGCCACTAAAGCTCTGAATCATTGACTTGTGTTTCAAGTTTGTAGACGTTTGAAACATCGAGTAGTACGCGTGACATACTTGTTAGCACTTCATATAATTCTGTTTATTGATTAAAGCTACCTACTTTCGAGATTTTGTTCCTCTAAGCATTCGGATGAATGACCGGCCTGTATACATTTCAAGGACTCGAGTGTTTGATATTATTAGATCCTTTTCTGACCCAAGAAAACTAGCTCGATGTGAGTATGTGAGATTTTCTAATACATATTTTTTTACGTTAAAAATGTTCTTTTTTTCACTTCGAAAACTAGCCCAATGGATACGTGAAATAACCCAACACAGAGTTTTAAAGTTAAAAAACTAGCTTAAATAGTATGTAGCCTTCTCAACATCTCTATCCACAAGAATGTCAAAGCTAGCACTGGACATTTTCTAGCTAGGTAGCTAGGCCAAAGAAGTTAAAGAGAAGAAGGTAGAGAAGCGACAAGTCGTATGGTATGGTATGGTATGGTAGTACCTTGTCGGAGCGGCGGGTTTGGCGGATCTCGGGGAGGAGCTGGCGAAGCTTGGAGACGAGTTGAATGATCTGGTCATCGGTAATCCTCGGAACCCCCGATGAGTGCCTCGATGAGCCTCTCCTGCCTGACATTGTTGTTTGTTTGAAGAGATGGAGAGCTGGTAAATGAGAGGGGAGGGGAGAATGAAGGAAAGTGACGATAAGAGAGTTAATATAAAGAGAAGAAGGACCACAGACATACACACATTGAGAGGGATAGAAAGAGAAGAAGATGTACGATGGAGTGATGTTGGATGTGAAGAAGACAAGTGCATTGGAGAAAGAAGTGGACTTGCCTTAGCTTTGCTATATATCTGGCTGGCTGGCTGGCCAAAGATTGATTTTAATTTGGTGGGATTAATTAGACATCTTCAGTTTCTTAGTAGTCACTTCGGTACGTAATTTTGCATGTTTTACGTTAGTCCCATTCCCCTGACTTTCCGGCTCCGCTCTAACCCCTTTTTCTTTTAATGCACTGTTACGTTCTCAACGGGAGAAAACAAATCTTCGACATATCATTTCTGGTCAAACTTACGGGAGTTTGGGTAATTCGATTATTCGGCAGCCTCGATCTAATTCCCTTTCGAGTTAGGTTTAGAACTTTAATACTATGTAATCTCTCTAGAGGAGTTACGTGCATTACGAATGTTACTCCGAACTGGCTATCTAATCACAGTATCCTTGTTTGCATATTGCACATCCTTACTGAAGAAGTGACCGGATAGAAAGAGAGAAAGGGAAGTGAGGGTTGTGTCCCGAGTTGGGGGTAGATATGCAAGTGGGTTTTAATGAAATGTGTTTGCTTTTTGGTTAACAAAAGTGGACCTGTCTCTCTATGTGGTATGTCTCAAATGCACACCGTCACGTGATCATAACTACACTACACTCTTTCCATTCCACATCTCTATTTTTAATATGTTTTTTTCTCCCCACATTTAATTATTTCCCAAGCTTACAACTTCAAATAGCTGGTAGCTGCTGATCATCTGTATTGAGAAATTTCACATGGAAATTTCCTGAGTGGTTTTTATTTTTTTTAACGGATCATTTTGGACTCGATTTAATGTTAAACGAGTCTGTTTAATAGAATACGAGTTGAGCTCTAGCTAACTTTGATTCGGCTCTTAAACTGATTGAGTCAGGCTCACGAACCACCTTGTAAATCAATCTATTGATTATTATTTCCAAAATTAATTCCGGGTCGTTTAGATGAGGTATTTGTATGAGTTATTTCGGACCAAATAATTCAATTTGGGTCAAAATACCTCATTTTTCATCCGAAATAAAAATCATGGTATTTGAAATACTTGTTTATGAGGTGGTATTTGAAATAACTCAATTCAAAGCCTATAACCCATTGTTTTGTGTTAGTCAAACAAAATAATTTGACACTTTTGAATATTTCGCCTTTGAAAAATACCACATTTTTAAATAAAGCATCATTTTACTCCAAAAATATCTCATTTACAAAATATTTCATCCAAACAATCCGTAATTTTTTGGTGTCATTAGGGTGTTTGTCGCCGATAGCAATAATCAATTCCTTCACCGCGAGTGCTCGCACAAAGCGGTAAACAACTGGCCACAAAATGTATTCCATTCCCATGAACAAAAATCAAACTTCCGACCTCATAATTAAAAAACAACGTGAACAACCAACAATGCTACACTTTGTAATTAAACGACATAATTAGATGATACTCGGGTGTTATTCAGTTTGATTTGGGGTGAAACTAATCAATCTCGGACCATAATCAGAGCTAAAAAAACCAAGCACACCTCGTTGTCGGTTACTTGTCCTATGATCCTATACAGTAAGAATCACTGAAATGGAATTTGAAAGCAACGTACCTCTACAGTCTACACTTTTCAATTCGTTTTTTTAAGAATGGAAACGGTGCCCAGTACCACTTTTTCCTTTATTAAGTACTTTGTACTCATTTTTGCCAGTACACTATTCAAGTCCGACGACCACCCAATAAAGTTTCGTTGATGGTACCAAAATCTCATCCATCTCATATGAAAGCATATAGCAAATCCACCATGTTCTCTCGTTGGATGCACTTATTGATCTCTAAATGGTTTAAAAGTGGTTGATTTGTATTTAGGAAATCGGGTATTTTTAGTTTTGGTTCCAACTGGATGGTGTTTGTGGTCCAAGGATGTTGGCCCTATGGTGTCGAAATGCTAGTGGCTTTGAGAGGATTGTTCGTCTTGCAAATGGGTTGTCTCGTTGCACATATACGAGAGGGGTTAGGTGAGGGGAAAATATATAGTACTATTGAGTGATGGTCGGGTTTTAATCGTGGTGAGTTGATCAAGGTTTAGGTTTGAGTAAGTGTGACTATAAGATCTCAACCCTTTAGGGGGCTCACATTTGGGCCATATAGGGACAAGAGCACCAATGCCGGCTAGGGTTTTCCTTCGGAGATATTCTCAATCCATGAGCGTCTTGGCGTCCTATATGACCTCCAGAGTGCATCCGCGCATCGAACCAACCTGGGTGTGGAAGCCGACCCCTAATATCAAGCCACTATAAAAGGAAAGACCATAAGAAGCACCAAGGATAATCATCAAACATGTTGTGATACTGTCCAAGTCCGCCTAATAGGTCTTTATTATTTTCTGTTTCTCGTGTATTTTTTGTGAATATTTTTCTCCGACCGACTTAACATTGACCATATACAATGACGGAAATTAAACAAGTCACATTGTCGCCAACAACTTCAAATCCAAAAAGATTAGTTATTCGGGTTGATCAGATCCTGAGACGACGAAAGCAAGTCCAAAGAAAACCAATCAGAAAAAACAACAACAAAGACCATACACGGTAAAAATTAATTACGGTGGATCGAATCTCAGGAATGCGCTAATTTATGGGAGGTGATTCTGCCACATGTTATGGGCTATTTTTTGTGGGCCTTGTTGTTCTTTGTTATGAGTTTGCTCTTTTTTGTTGGGCCATGGGCCTGTATTTTGATCTAAGATGTTGTTTTTTTATCGTTGTGCAAACGATAGCTCGCAAGAAGTTTGAACCTCGAGCTTTCAACGCACATGGCGTATTAGACGATTACAGAGATTCCATCAGTAACCTGCAGAAACTTGATCACAACGAAACCAAATGACCGAGTTTGTACCAACGGAGAGACACGCATGCTGCTTAACATCCGCAATATGGAAGGGAATTTATTGAGTTCCGGCAGTGGAAAAATAACTGCAATAACAATATATACTCATGGAGCTCTAAATGACGCACTTCTTTCAGATTGGATCGATCGATCACCAATCGGGAACTGGAGGCGGGGCCTCGGTCGGAGGAGGATACACGAACCCATTCCTCGGATTCGTGTTGGGCTCCGGATCTAGCTGATAATCAACCGACTCCTCTGATAGCTCCCTTGATTCCTCCGCGAAAGCATCCACTAGTCCGAACCCATTAGCCATCTTTCTACCAGCAATGAAACCTAATTATCCCAACAAAAAAATGAATCAATCAGATGTCAATGCAAACAATGAGAATGTGGTGGAGTAAAAAGGGTTTAGTTACGTTACCGTGGGATGGAAGCAGGAGAAGTAGAACTAGTAACAGAGGAGCAAAGCTGCTAATGACGAAACAAGACCGACCCATTGTTTGTTGCAGAGTTCTGGGAAGTGGGTTAGCTTCAGATTTTAAGAGGGTGATCTCTGTATTAGTTGGGAGCTTCTGGGAAAGCACTCAGCTTTGGCTATCTAGCTGCAGATCCAAGAACACCCCTGAAATGGCTTTTTAATGAAAGGCTTTGGGCGGCAGAACTGGCAAAAATATTGTCTGGAAACCATTTAGTCAACTTGGTACTTCACCATTTTAAAAAAAATTAGTGTTGATGCATGCCTGTCAGTAGTTTTAAATCTTAGTTGTACCTTCTTTGTTTGTTTGGTATGCTAATTAAGTAGTGTCTAGTGTGTTCATGGTCAACTGTTTTGTGAACTACTTGAAATTGTGAAGAGAGGGCACATTTGAATCAGTAATTCCATTAAACCTGAAGAATGAACTATGAGAATTTGAAGTTGGATTTTTAGAATATATTGTCCAAACATGCTTCCATCAATTGAGCATAAATATGAAAGATTATTCCAAGGAGATGTCTGGCAAGAATTCAACATTACTATATTAGATTTGGAATTTAGACTTGGCAATCTTCGATTTCGGGTTCAGATAGTTCATATATGTTCCTCGTTTGTTGTAGTTTTGGGTTTGGATAATATTAGCCATGTATAAATTTTCGGATAGTTAATGTCATACTGCACACATACTCGTTAGTTTTTTGTTATACCGCAATCGAAAAAACTTTAAAATTTAAAATAAAAAATTAAGACACTATATTATTTTTTAGATTACTTAAAAACTTTGCAAATCATTATTAGTAGAATAAAATCAAATTATACTTGAGTATTATATACTCTACCCCACTCATACATAACAATTTTTTAGTGTATTTATATCCTGAAAATATCCAATTAACTTAAACTTTATCCTAATCGATCGATCAAATGCCTGAGGATTGTGACATTTTAAAGGTTTAAACATAACGAGCACTCAATAATTATTATTTTTCTTAATCTCCCTAACATGTGAATGTAAGACTTTTAGGGTAGCTATTAAACAAAGGAAAAAATATAAAATATTAGGATGCATCCCCAGCAACAAAAGTTTGTAGCATGTACAAGGAATTCTGAGATTAGGACATTTGGGCTGTAATATATTCCTGAATATTTTTAGTATCAAATTTCAATTCTTGTAGCAAGAAGCTGTAAGCCCATAAACTGAATGCTTGTTTTGTTTGTGGTATTTATTGGGCTTTCTATTTTGGGCCAGGTCCAGTTGGATTTGATATTTAGGACACTATGATAACACTATGATCAGTTAGTAAACCGAAACTTGTTTAAAATAGCCTTAACCACCTAACGAATTCTTAATTGTATTTTATTTGACATCTCTTGACCATTTTATCCTGTCAGTATTAGGTTTCCTTATTAGTGACGTCCATTGAAAAATTCATGCAATACCCATTACTCATCCGCCATTTTTTGGACGATTATTAATATTAATCGTTTTCATTTTGGTGATAGGATTATTAGTTCAATCACCATATCTATTCCTCGGTTAATGGTTATAATCACTCATCTGCAAAGTGATGAATGAAATATTTTTAATCGAAGAACAATGGTTGAGTTTTGTAGGAGACGATGAAACGAAGAGATATCGTCGAAGTCAAATATTACAAATGAGATATTTTTGAAGAAAGAATTAGAAAATGGATTAGAGTTAGTTTTCTAGATAGATTTTGTGTACATTTGGGTTAGGTAGTGGGGTTTATTGGGCCACGTATTAACAGGTAAATATTGGTATATACTTATATAGCGGGTCGGAGATGGTTATGGTGGTGGTGTGATTAATTACTATAATTTATAATCTAACTTTACCCATTTCTAACAGTTAATATTTAATCATCGTAACTTTAAAATATCCAATCAACTCGATTAATAACCGTTAAAATCAATAATAGTATGATCAATTAAGCGATTATAATTATCGAGCCTAAATAACATTACATATTCAATAGTTTGGAGTGCGTCATGACCTAAGTAGAATGAGGAGAAAAAACGTTGACCAAGAATGGACTAGGCATTGCAATTTGCATTAGTTAATAATTTAGACGGATTTAGAAAATTTTGTCCTTTTATTTGACAAAAAAACAAAAAGAAACTACGGTTTCGTCCAATCCCATCATGCCACGTAAGTATGTAGCTGAAAAAAGCTGCTCCCCTACAACGAGCAGCTAAATACTTTGTCCTTATTTAACAGTACGGACCACGCTTTTCTCCCATTTTCTTTCACTCTTCTCCTCTCTCAGTTCCTGTTCCATTGAAATGCTTTCTCCCAAAGCTTGAAAGCTAAACAATCGGTCTCTCAGAACCAAACTTCCATAGATTTTCATCGGGTTTTCTCTTGATCTTCGTCCCTGGAATCTATCCGTGAAGACTACTTGGTTGCTATTAGTTCGGTTTCGATCGAGTTGATGAGAAGATGTATAGCCTCTGAAATCCACTGACGTTTTGATATCCTGAAGATCCACGTTAGGGTTTCGAGATGAGCCTGGTACGGTTTTCTTACTCTGTTAAATGTTTGATCTGTGGTGATTAAGCTTACCACCATGGCTGAGGCTTTCCGACTTCATTTTCCGCTTACAGTTCCTAATTTCTGGATTCTGGAAGTTTCCGTCTGAAACGTTTAGTCTCTCTCTTTCTGTTCCAGGAAGTGAGAAAAATTCCTCTAGGAAACGATTCAATCGGAGCTTCAAGCAGTCGAGGATTGATCAAGAGCACAACCGGCGGCAGTAGCAGCTCGTCCGTCGGGAACGGCGCCTTTGAAGCGAGGCTCTCGAAGTTGATACTAGATGATGACAAGGCTGCGCTCCGTTCACTCTGGCCGTCATTGACGGCGGCGACGACGTCGGTAACAAACGGCGCCTTAAACCAAAGAGCTGTGGTCACAAAGCTACTGCACGTGTGCTGCGCGTTCGACGCCGTGAAATGCGCGACGTCGGTTGTGAATGGCGAGCTGGGACCGCCGCCGCTGCTGAACGAGGTGGACGAACAGTCAGGGATGTCGCCGCTGCATAAAGCTGCAGCTGCAAACGCCGCCCGTTGTGTCGAGATGCTGGTGATCAGTAAAAGCGCCCGTACTGATCAGAGGACTAGAGACGGTAACAGACTGCTCCCTTTGGAGCTGTCCTTAGCACGAATAAGGTAAAACATCCGAACCTGAAACAAGCAACCCACACCAAGGAGGAGTTTCCTTATTAGGAAATGCTACATTTTCCTTTACTTTTTCTCTTTGGCCTCTCTAGGCCAACTTTTTCAGACTCGCCTATTTCCTAGAAATTTCGTTTCTGTGCTGATGATCTCTTCCTTTTTCCTCTTTGCTGAGCTATTTTTAGAACTGATGTGACTTGGAATCCTGACAAAATCTCTGTTGAGGACTTGGTGGTTCAACTTAGTGAGAAGGTATGTGGACGACCTTCTGCCTAGCTTTCTCAACTTAGACATTGATGGCTATTTTCGTGATTTTGTCTACCTTTTGAGATTCTAGAGTATCACCATAGGCTAACAGCTAACTGGAGTCGTTTTCTGCAGACTTCTGGTCAATCTGAAAAAGAAATTAATGCCTGCCTAGCTTTCTCAGCTTGAACATTGATGGCTATATTTTCATGATTGTCTGTACTGTTTTAGATTCTGAAGTATCGGATAGGCTAACAGGGAGTCGTTTTCTCTATGCTTCTGATCAATCTGAAAAAGAAACCAATAGCTTTTAGTCTTTTACGGTTCTCCTTTGTTCTTGCTGTCTAATGAGTACTCTGCTTTTATCTTTTGTGCCGAAAAAGATACTTAATTCATTTCCGGTACACAAACTATAAGAAAAAGTATTATCCTTTCCTTAAATATAATATCAGTAGAAGTAATTAAGCATTGCATCAGTGCATGATGATTAGTAGTTTAGTACCTTAGTGGGAAGCCATTGACGATGAGAAAAGACCAGTTGATTAGTCAAGTTATGCTAAACGTTTGTCAGGATTTGAAGGCCGTCGATATTCTGTGTGAACACACAAAGCAAGTCGATGCTGTGGTTTATAAAACTGCCATGGGAGGACATGCAGTGGATTTAGCCATTCTGTTAATGGCAGCAGCTAGGAAGGTGAACGAACTGGTTTTTACCGACCCGGAGTCGAACCACAAGGGGACTTTGTACGAGTGTGTGATTAAGGAAGCCATAGGTTGTGGACCACATGGTACGTCCTCTTCTGCTACTCCCAAACAAAGCTGTGATCAGAGCGAAAGCCAGAGGGCTGGGAAGAGAAAACTTCTGCTCTCCATCGCCAGGTTGCTTCAGCTGTTCGGTGTTGTTGGTATGACTGACTCCACCGCCGGCAAGATGGGTCCACCATTAATTATCAGAGCGTCGAAGGTAAAAGAAAAACTAACCTGACCTCAATCCCTACTGTAGCATATGGAGAAGCTGTTTAACTCGTGGTGCATATGCATTTGCTGCAGCATTAACATTATTTTACTATTGTAGCTGGACCTATGGAGATAAAAATAAACATTAAATAGTTATCCTTAGCTTTTATGGTATCCTTTATCGTGAAATTGTTACACTACTCGTAGGTTGGAGATGAAGACGTACTTGATCTACTTTTGAAGCACAACTCTGACGTAAACGTTACTGATGAAGACGGAAACTCTGCTCTTCACTGGTGCCTCCGAACTTGGAAGGGAGCATCATGTCCCCAACGGATGAAGTCAGTCTCTCCAATTTACGCGCAACACATTCACACAATTTGAAACACCAAGTCCAGTTTTATCTGCATTTTTTGCTATGAAACGTCCATTTTCTGGTTGCTGCTTCTAGGATAATGTGGCTACTTCTGGAAAACGGTGCACGAGGGAATCAAAAGAACAATTGGGGACTAACTGCAGCTCACTTTGCAGCTGAAAATGGCAATTCCCGGGCAATTCAGGTTCTTTCCGATGTTACTATACAGTGTTTGTCCGAATTGAATCAATCACTGTTTGTGTTAGCTATGTCTCACAGCTTCCTCGATCATGAACTCATAGGTACTTCTATTGGAAGACCCCTCTTGTATCAACAAGAAAACAGAAATGAAGGAGACGCCACTATATTTTGCTGTCAAGAATGATCATAAGGAATGTGTGGAGCTTCTTTTACGCTTTGGAGCAAGCACTAATATCTTCAATTTGCGGTTAGAAACTGACCTCTTCTATTGAGTTAATCTTTTCTTGCACCTAGCTAGTTTATGTTTGCAAATGAGGAGCCTACTGCTGAAAACGCTGGCTTCTTTTCCTGCATTCTCTTTGTAAAGTCTTCTTGCTACCATTAACAGGAAACAGAGACCCATAGACTTGGCAGCATCACAGGATATGCGCTTCCTGCTTAATCAGACACATATTAGCCCAAGTAAGTTCAAAACCTGAATACCTTGTGTCTACGATTTACTAGTTTAAATATATATATACAACACCACGTACCTGTTTCTGGGTGGCAGAGAATCGTTCTTTCTTTGACCCACAAAAGTTCTCTCTTTTGCAAGGAAGCAAGAGAAAGTCCCCGACCTGGAAAGAAACTTACACTTCACTGAATGAAGACAGAGCCAGCAACAGGTGACCAACGTTCTTTTTGTTGAGAGACTTAACTACTTTTCAAGAACTGTGCCTGATAGGGGTAAAGGTTCTCGCTTTGATTCATTTCATTACATGCTATCCTTCAACAGTAAAAATGGATCGCCCACAGAGGAGGAGATCTGCAAGTATTACGACTCTGGGAGTGGGTGCGCCAGAGGCGAAAAATGTTTTTATCTGCATGCTGATGTGTTCCGCCGCACAAAGTCAGCTGCTGCATGCAGGACTGATCAAACGTCCATTCTGCGATGGAATCATGTCAGAAGAATATTCGTTGGAGGTCTCCATCGTGCCTTGGATTCTGGTTATATTCTCTTCTTCACTACCTCTTTGATTCATAATTTTTATTCCATTGCTTGTCAGTTACACATATGACACTTTCCAAAGTTATACTTGGTCATCATAGATTCTATATCTGTGTTACCACCGCAGATACACTGCATAAAGTTTTTGAAGAGAAATTTGGATCTGTGGAGGATGCAAGGGTTATGGAGACCCAGAAAGGAGACATGTCACAATCTAGAGGATTTGGCTTCGTTACCTTCAAGGACAAGAAATCTGTTGTTGCAGCTATTGAAGCGCATCACGTCACCATCATGGGAAGGCAAGTTGAAATCAAAACCGTAGTTCCCAAATCCTTCTTACTGGCTGAGTTACAACAATCACTTCAACAACGTTTGAGGCAGAGTGATCCGGATTATGCACAACCGGAGAAACCTAAAGACAATACTCCTGATTCCAATAGGCACTTCAACAGCAAGGAGACTAAAGGTAAAGATATTATTGAGAGCCAGGTTACAAGTGAGGAAGAGAAGACTGATAATGATGTCAAAGAAGAAGATGAAGCTACCGTTCTGAAATCATGGGTTGATATTCTTCGCCATGAACAACAACTGGTGCCGCCCAGTTTTTCTCAATCACCTGAGCAAAGTATGCCGTGTTGGCTCAGAATTTTTAAGAACTGGTTGCCTGGCTTCTTAAGACGGGTAACATCCGGGACAGAGGATTATGCTTTGTCTTCTCTGAAATCTGATTTCAAGGCTGCCTTTGGGATGGAGTTGGACCATCCTTCATTCGGTTACTTAAAGCTCGGTAGCTTCCTCAGATGTTTCCCTGACCTTTGCCAACTCAAGTTTGTAGGAAAACCTGCCAATCATATGATACTCCTACCTGTTACCCGCAAGCCCACTCGGCGACTGTTCCAGTCACTCACACTTCCCAACTCTTCATCACATAACAGCAATGAGGATACTTGTGAGAATGACGAGTCCACTGAAGACCATCTTCTAGAGGTTTCTACCCAAGATGATCCTGAGTCAACTAATACTTGCATCAAGGAGACTCAGACTGTTAACCACCGGGATCTACAGCACAACGACATAGCTGCTGGAAACTCTTGCTTTACTGAATTCCTGAAGCCAGATCCCATCTTCCAAGGTAGAACATGGCTGCAGAATGCATGTTTGAAGCCTAGGCCTGAACAGCACCACACCGTTTTGGAGTTCGCCTCCAAAGAGAAGAACAAACATTACGACTCAACGTTCTTCGTTCGTGAATATGACTATTATGAAGTACGTGAAATCAAACATTATGCAAGTTCTCCATCTCATAACTAGTTACTTTAGACTGAAAAAAAAGCGGTGAATTGCATCGTCTTTCTTTTGTAGAGGTACAAAGCATGCAATAGGGAAAGCAGGTGCTTCAGGTGCAACCTCCGTCGGACATTGTGGGCAAACTTGCCGTGCCGGCACTTAGTGTGGTGCACCGATTGCAAGACGAAGGTAACAGAGGCAGCCGGAAGGTTTCAACATAAGTGTGTTGTGTGTGATTGCGTAGTGCAGAAAATAGAGATTCCCTTGCTTCGGGAATTTCATCATAGCAATTGCCAGCCAATTAGCGCAGGATCATCCTTCTTCAGCCTGTAAGTGCCTCACCGAACCATCTACCTACGTACTATGCTCATTTCTTTCTGTTAGTATATAACACTAAGTCATATTGCCTTTGCAGGCCGTGGAAATTACAGCGTGATCTCCGGTTGGGTAATCCACCAGGTTTTCCGGCAGAGCAACGGTTTCAATGAACAGTTAGTTTTTCTGGGAAACAAAGTTAGTATTAGATATTGAAAAGGAAAAACAGGATTACAAATGCAGCTGTGGAGGTGGGAAGCCAGTAAAGTACCCTTTTTGCCCCGCTGGGGAGAAACCTGTTACAGACTGACGGATAGAATCATACTTCTTCATGTATGAATCGGGTTATGGAATTTCGAGGGTACTATAGAGAAGACAAAAGTATGAAGAGGCACTAGTGCTACCCACCAGTCTATTACTCGTATGATTTTGTGTAGTTTTTAAGTACCAAAAGGTATTGGAAGGATGTTAACATGATATGTAGGGATTATATCATGGCACCTGATGAGCATGAACTCTATGCCATTTATGTTCTGATATATGGTAATCAAAATGATTGGCACAAGTTACGGATTAATCTTTGTTTAGTTGGTTTTATGTTTCGACATTATAATTTGTGATATATCTGCTAGTTTGTACATTTTCATACCCGAATTGGTTTATTGGACACTACAATGAAAAAGTTAGTAATAGGAAAGTTTATGTTCAATCGTGATTCTATGCATATTCAAGTGTATGTAATTTGAAGGAAAAAAAAGAATTAATAATAAAATATTGTCTGATAAACATCCAACAAATTGGATTAAAATACTATAATTTAAATAGAAAACAAATATAGGATTCATATATAAAGTAAGGTTCAACCGGTTTCATGCATAGGACAGGCAAGTTGGATGGTATACGGCTCAATCGGTTCACCCTGCCAGTAGATACGGTTTTGAGAACTTGGATTGTGTAGATAAACAATTAAATTTAATAACACTAAATTAGTTTATCTCGATCACAATACCAACAAGTCAAGATGGCCGAGTTGGTCTAAGGCGCCAGTTTCAGGTACTGGTCCGAAAGGGCATGGGTTCAAATCCCATTCTTGACAAATCTATTTTTTCAAAGCCTACTCTGTTTCCAGTACCCATCCACAAATATTTGAGTTAACTGTTCATCCCAACTTTCAAAGGTTCTTGAATCTTGAAGGCCTACTTTTCCTTCCAAACACTTCCTTCAAAAATCAACCATGTCCTCTCTTATGCAGAGATTATAAAACACTTATTTGCTGTAATTGAATGACACAATATAATTAAGGTAAATTTTTCTGTGTATCCGGTAGTATATTGAAATTTTTGGTGCGCTCACTTTTTAGTGGGTAATGTAGATCAATCATGAAGGTTCATTTTAAGTAATTGATCTCGATAATTCTTTTTGGGAGGTGATTTAGTGGTCTTAACGTCGTTTAAATTTATCAACGCAACTCTGTATCAAAGAGGAAGAACAAGGGATCGTGGTTTATGGGTATTTTTTATTGTAAGGGTCAACTGGTAATGACTTCAAATATTCGGAAAATTTCCCTCGGTGGATGATTTAATTCAGGAACGTTGCCTTTGTAATTCGCCCAATAGAAGCTTAATCCGACGCCGCAACTCTTTTCACCGGGAAAATATCAATAAGGAACTTTCATATCGGGAAAATCGTCTGGCTATTTAAAGCCATTACCAGTCAATCCTTCAAATCAAAGAGCCCATAAATAACGATCCATTGATCTTCCTCTTCCGCTTTGACGTCGAGTTGCATCCACCAATTTCAAACGACCTCAAGACCTCTACATCATCTTGTTTGGTTCGTACTATCGAGACAAGATCTTCTTGTAATCCTATCGTCAAATTCAGGTTTCGATCGATTTCCAGAGGAAGAAGAACTATAATTGTTGTATTAATATCGATCAATTATCAAATTGAAAAGAATGGAGTATTGATCTAATCATATAAAATATAGAGGGTTAGTTTGTAAAATATAGAGGGTGAAAATACGATAAATATCGAGTCAGCAATACCATTATACCAAGACATACATTCTGACACCCACAGTCTCGAATCTCTCCATTGGAAAAAACACTTAAAAAAAGCAAATAATTAATTCAATTTTCCAACATTTCCAAGGACATATTAATGAATAAATTGGTTGTGGGAAAATACAAAGTGACACATGATTGGCATGTGGAAATTGAATGAATGGATCAGTAAATCCTTTCAATTGTTTTATGATTGATCGTCACATGCAGAGCTCGAGATTTGTATAACATGCAGCAATTTCTCATGCATGCACGGATCTCTTTCTTTTTGGCCTCTGCTTGTCTCGTTTCTTACAGCTTCTAATTATTCATGCACAACATTACATGTTCTTTCACTTTGCTACTTGTATACTTCATTTATGATGCTCATCTTTTGCAACAGTTTTCCTCATGCACACCAGTTGCTTCATTGTTGTGTATAGACTGCTTGGTATGCACGTCAATGAAAGGGTAATACTATTGCATTAATATCAAAGTCTTGCTCGATCGTTTGAAACCTGCTTGATTGACAATCCGATGATATCTTGCTACGTAATGTAGCGAATCGGGTATGACAACTATATGAGATTGATTGATTGCCTTAAGACCCTTTTAATTAAATAAACAACCTATTTATTCTCTCTTAAACCTAAACGGTTGACTTTTATCTAGACTTTCACCGCGCGGAATTTCGGCACATGTCCCCTCTATATACGTTCAAAAGAAAATGGTACATATTCCTGAAAATACAAAGAGCCCAGCTAGCAGCCAAATTATAACCCATGCTGATCCCCAACAAAAGGATAGAGAGACAGCACGAAGAACAAAAGTCAAAGGACAAGAAAAACATGGCATCATTCAATGAGTCCAAAGAAAAGGTCTTCCTTCCTTCCAGAATATATTAGTTTAATAATTCAATGTTAAAAATAAGGTATTGGTGGGATATGGCTACATATCCTGTTCTTGTAGCAGACTAGCTTAGCTGCTGCTGCTGCTGCTGCAATCTTTTCTTCTCATCGTAGTAATTGCAGCACATGAAAGAAGCAGCAGCATATCATCTCCTAACTTATTGTCATCCTTGTGGTCAAAACCAGAGATAATTGTTGACACAGATTACAGATCTGCATATGTAATCTCAACCATATTGATTTAACTTATTTTTCATTCATAGTCGAAGACGTAATAAGCTGATTAGGTTTAACAATAGTGATATTATGAACAGTAAAAGTCAAACTATATATGCTCATGGATGCAAAGATAATCTGCATAACATTTGGATTATTTCTCATACCCATATGCACATATTCAACTTTGACTATGCAGTCTTAATCGAATAGCTCAGAAGAACTAGCGACCGAAATGCGACCCACGAATCCAGCTACGCCAATATACTCTACCCTACACTTCCTCCCCAGCTAAGTGTCTAATCCAAAGCATCGAACTAATATGTTAGGGAGAGAACACTTTGCAGTTTGCATCCATGTAAATGAAAACAAAAATATGCGGTGGTTGGAGCAGCAAACCCGCATTGAATGCCACGCGGTTTCGGAAGGCAACCATAAATAAAGCTAAGCTAAGGTAAAGCAGTAAGCAAGCATCAGTCACACTACTCTTGGCTGACTTTTGCTTCCAGTTCCAATTCCCCACCTCTCATTTTTCTGCTGTCACGTTGACTCTCTCTCTTTTTCTCACTAGCCTTGTCTCTTTCTCTTTCTGTTCATAATCTGTTGTCTATAAATTGCCCTCTTTCCCAGAACAGAAAACACCATTGATCATCATAAGTTCTTACTTAACATACATTGCAAAGGGGGTATAATTATAAGACTGCACAAAGAAGCTGTAAGGAGAAATGGGAAGAGCACCTTGCTGTGATGCAGGGGGAGTTAAGAAAGGGCCATGGACTCCCGAAGAAGACATCCTTCTCGTCTCCTACATTCACCACCATGGCCCTTCTAACTGGAGATCCATCCCCACCAACACTGGTTTGTAAAGCTGTCTGCTTTCTCATCAATGAAAATTGGGTTATGCTTAAATATTGCGTTTAAGATTGTGTATGTGTGTTATTATGCAGGGTTGCGTAGATGCAGCAAAAGCTGCCGGCTGAGATGGACTAATTACCTTCGTCCTGGGATCAAACGTGGCAATTTCACTCATCAAGAAGACCAAATGATCACCCATCTCCAAGCCCTTCTCGGCAACAGGTAATTACTAACTCATCATCAAATTCATCAACCAATCAATAACTTAGCTAGATCTGTCATCTGTGTATCAAAGCAAAAAAGGTTAACTTAGACATTATTCAATTAGTTGCTGATGATCGGTGCTATAGCAATTTCTAATCTTCTATGGCACTGTTCAATTAAATAAAATTAACTGTTAGTGTTGATTTTTTATTGCAGGTGGGCAGCCATAGCATCATATCTCCCAGAGAGGACAGATAACGACATTAAGAACTACTGGAACACTCATCTGAAGAAGAAGCTGCTCAAAAATTTGTCCAACAATTCACCTCACAGGATTAATAATGGCGTACCGGATAATCATCAGCGGAATTCTTCTCCAGCTTCACGAACTTCTTCTCCTTCATCATCTGCATCGTCATCGTCGGCTTCATCCTCGAGAGGCCAATGGGAAAGAAGGCTCCAGACAGACATCCACACAGCTCGCCAAGCTCTTTCCGATGCGATTTCTCCATCTCTATCCTCCGCCCCGGATCTCAACTCTTCCCACGCGCCGCCGACGGCGGCTGCGGCGTACGCGTACAGCGCCGAGAATATCGCCAAGTTGCTTAAAGGCTGGATGAAGAAATCGAAAACCGACGACTCGACGGCTGGTGGTGAATCTTCGCAGGTTAGCGGGTATTCGACGGTCGGGTTAGCGGGTCAATCGATGGATCTCGGGTCCGGGTTTACGAATTCGGATCCCGATGATACGACGACGTGTGGGGACGATAGGAAGGCGGAAGAGGCGCGTTTGTCGTTGCTTGAGAAATGGCTACTGGATGAAGGAACGGCGGCCACCGCCGGGAAATACGAGTTTCTGTCGTCGTTAATGGATGGAGATAACTTCATTTAGAGGAGGAGGAGCTTAATTTATTTGAACAATGAATATATCTCACTAATTCGTTGTGTATTTTCACTAAGTCGTATTAAGGGGACTGATTATGAATGTGATATTGGGTAGTTAACTAATATGATTTCCATAATTATTCCGCTAATACACTTTTCTAACTCAAATCTTTACGGGTTTCTCATTCAAGGGTTCTGGGCCGTCACACCAGGTTAGGCCTTAAGCACTAAATAGTTGGCAAACGATTATGAAAATTCGCTTGGCCTTACTAAATTCGCGCTAAACATCATCCTAACTTTCGAAAAAACATAATCCTAATTTTCAAATGTTATATGTGTAATTATGTGAATGTCATTAACTTTTTTTATTAAATAACCGAGTTTAGACCAATCAATTTCATTCGTATAAAACATTCACTTCTCCTCCTCCCCCATCGTCGGATTGCTGCCTGAGAACCGTCGGACCGCCGATAGCCGCCGTGAGTTCGAAAAAAAAATTGACCCAGCCGCCCAAACCGGACGGCTAGTTCTCAAATCAACAGTCCAATTTGGAGGGCAGCAGCTGCCGAAACTAGACGACTAGTTCTCAAACCAGCAGTCCAATTTGGATAACTGGTTCTCAAACCAGCAATCCAGTTTGGGCGGCTGGTTTGAGAACCGACAATGCAATTTGGGCGACCGGTCCTCAAACTAGCAATCTAGTTTGGACGGTTGGGCCAATTATTTTGTTTTTTTATTTAATATCGTAATAATTATATGATTAATTTAACTAATTGATTCTAATTTTATTTGATTATGTTAAATATTAATTATGAATAGTTACATTATGATTAGTTTTTGTAGATTAGTTTTATATGTAATTGTTATGTGATTAACTTAAATAATTGATGATAATTATATATGATAATCTTAAATACTAATTAAGAGTAGTTAGATTACAATTAATTTTGTTAGATTAGTTTTATCTGTAATTGTTATGTGATTGATCATACGGTAAATTCCTCCTATCTGTTTTGTTTCGTTAGATGGTAAACTTTGATGTCCAAATAAAGTTTATTGGTTCAAACTCGATTATTTAATAAGAAATGTCAAGGGTATTCGTATAATTTCAGATATAACATTTTAATGTTAGATCGATGGTTAGAAGCTTCCTATAAACATACGCGCCTAAGCACCATTCAACGCTCAACAGCCAGAAAACGACGAGAGTGTGGGTCAAGCAACGTCCTAAATTGACGGACACCTCAATGACATAAAATGGGCGCATAATCGCAAATAGGCGTTGATAAGTTGGAGCGATTCTCTCAATGTTGAAGCGTAATACCCGTTGGAGTAAATATGATATTCTCTCGACTTCCAAAAGTAATGGCGGATTAGGATTTAAATGCTTCCAAACCATCAATTGTGGTCTCCAATAAAGTCTTCGAATATTTTGAAGGCTACACTACTCAAAGTCTTTTGGGGGCATGAAAGGGTTCGCTGGCCTTCATGGATTTGTGTCAAGGTGTGTGACACGTGTCGTATATTTAAGCCGAGAGTTATGAGAGTTGTGATAATAGTTATGTCGTTCTTTTATATAAAAACTAAATGGGGTGAGAGGGGCTGAAACTCTCAACCTCGTGATCACTTTAAACTATGAGACCTACACGCTAGCCAATTGCGCCACCACCCCTTTATTGAGAATGAATCGATTGTTTAAGACCATCCCACTATATAAGATATGATATTGGGGATTGTGACAAAGTCACCAACTAGATTCAATCAGCCCCACTAACTATATGCGGCAGTGAAAAAGGATGATAATGATCCACATACAAACAGGATTAATTAAGATAGAATTAGATAAAGCATACTTCAATCTTGTGCCAAATGATTGTGGAATAGTGTAGAACTACGTGCCAAAATAATAGATGAGTTGAAAAGATAGAGAGAATGAATGAGATTAAGGTTCTTGTTACTTCACTTTTACTCACTAAAGTGCAGTAGTAGTAGTAGTAGTTTATCTTCATGGTCCAGAGAGGGGAACCCCAGAGAATTTGGCTTTTTAGGGACACTTTACAGTATATATTATTCCCCCTCTTAGGTAAGATCGGATTTGGAGATAGTTTGGGAAACAAACAATGCCCTAATTCTCTATTCTGAACTACTTATGATTGAGTTTTGGATCCCTAAACAATAAACATATCCCCAAAATTGCAAAACCCTAATTAATAATAATAATAATAATAATAAGTTCCCCCCCACCCCCAAATAAAATATCAAATCCACCAAATGGAGAGCATGGGTTTCCTTAATCGAATCATTGTTGTTGAAAACAGAGACATGAGAGACAGAACCCACTTATCTTCTTCTTTAACAAATAGTATGAAAACACCATGCAAATTAACAAGTCTAAGTAGGGAGTGAGGTGTTTTCTACAGCGGTGGATACATGGACTTTTCTGGATCCCGAATCATCAGTTAACGATTATCATCGTAAGGTTAAAATATCCGGTTATCATCGTAAGGTTAAAATACCCGGTTAACGCAATTGATATTCGCCCGCCAAACTTAGTGAGGTTACCGTTAGTTAGGAACTTAGGTTGCCAAAAGCTTAGTTTGATTAGTTTAAAAAAAGAAAAAAAAAAGATAACATGTAACTGACTTCTCCCAAAGGAACGTAACACACCACCTTTTTGCTGCTTTCACTCGGACAAAGGAGATAAGGGGAATCAATCACCCCCCACCAAACCCCCCCGTTTGGTCTGCGTGCTGAATGGCAATTCGTTAGCACCTGCTGACGTCTTCATCCAACGGCTGCAGATGGACTTCAGCTATCCAATGGCTAAGCGACATTTTCTGGGACCCACAGCTTTATTTCCTGCTCTCTCGTTCGAAATTAATTCTAATAAATAAAATCATGAAGTCTCCACCGCCCCTCCACCTTCTCTTCCTCGCCCCCACCGCCCCTCCACTTGGAAAATCTAAACGTAGTCGGAGGAAGCGGCGATGCGGAGGCTGAAAAATTAAAATAATTTCCCTATTTACTACAACAGAGATAAAAATTAAATTAAAGAAAATAAATCGTCTGGCCCCAAAAATATACTGCCAGCCGTTCGATCTCCGAACTCCATCATCAGCCGTTGGATGAAGGCGTCAGCAGGTGCTGACAAATTGCCATCCCGCACACAGGCCAAACTCCATCATCAACTATGGCCAATACCCACTGCAAATCAAAAATCAAGCTTCTCTGGTGCAATTTTAATTAAATCAAAATCAAACCCAAATGCTAAAAATAGCCATTTTTGGTAAAGCTGATCCAGTCAGAGCAAGAAGAAAAAGAAAGAAGAATCAAACATTCAACTCAAACAAAATATCATCATCAACCCACTACAATTCTCTCATCTCTAAGCTAAGAAAACCCAGCAGTCTGGTTTTCATATCATTCATTCAAACACCGCAATTAGGAACGCACACAGCAACCCAATGATTGATTGATTAACATGTCGCTAATGATCATTACCACCCTTAATCCTCCATTGTTCCCCTCTCTCATCTTTCTCTCTAAAACTACCTACAAATTAAAGTACTTATTAATTATCATTATTACCCATTATAATAATCTCGATCTAGGATGATGAAGATGACCCAGCATGATTATCACTCCCAAACAGACGCTGATTCTGGCTCTGCTGCTGGCTGTTGTTGTGATTCAGATCATCCCCATTGTTCTGATTATTGCTCAACTGATGATTATGATTATGATGAAGATTATGGCTACTGATTACCCGCTGCTCCTGCTGCTTCCCGAAAGTGTTCTTGTTGTTATGCATCCAGACTTTGAGCACCCCTTTGTCAACCTTCACTTGGTTGCAGAACTCCTTCACCAGCTCCTCATCGCTCTTCACCATCTTCCACCCCACCCGCTCTGCAAACTCGTACATCCTCTCCTTCTGGATCTGGCTGAACTTGGTCCTGTGCCTTTTCCTCGACGACGCTCCTGGATCGCTCCTCGTAACATTATTGTTGTTGTTGTTGTTGTTCTCGCCGGACAGCGCCATTAGCATGCGAGGCACGGATGGGTAGTAGGAAGACGAAATGGGAGGGGGAGATGCGGAATTCGGACTCCTCTGCTCGTGGTGGCGGCCAGGCGGCAGGGGCGGCGGCAGAGGATGGTGGCGGCGGTGCGGCTGGTACTCGATTAGCTGCGGGGGAGGAGGTGGAGGAGCTTGATTGTTGTTGTTGTTGTCCTCCGGCTCACGGCGGTGGAAATTGCGGTGGCAGCCGCAGGCGGCGCATCTCAAGGAGGTGGGATCTGAGGGGGTTGAATTCGGGGAAGGCATGAATTCTCCGCATCCGTCCAAGGCGTGCCCACCTAAGGAAGCGGCGTGGTTCTTCTGACATTCTTTGTAGAAGGAAACGATCTCCGGCGGCGGAGGAGGAGGAGGAGAAGGGAGGCGGCGGCGCTTGAGAAGTCCGTTGGTGAAGGATAAAGGCTTGACTGCTGGTTGGATCTGAGTTGGGAACTCGGTTTCATGATCTGGGGATCTGGAAAACGGACTGTTGATTGCGGCGGGGGTGGTGGTCGTAGGTGGCGGCGGCGGGGGAGTTGAGGCAGGTGCTACTTCCATATCTCGAACATTTGAATGGGTTTGTGTATTCCGACGAGAATTGTGTTGGGGAAATGGAGGAAGAGAGAGATGGGAGATGGGATGGATGGGGGAGATTGATGTTGATGAATGATGATCAATAAGAGGAGCAGTGTTTTGCTGGTGATGGGAGAAGGAGGCAGTGAATGATGATGATGATGACGAAGAAGAATTGATAATAATAAAAATTAAATTCAGGGGGATTTAAATATTAGAAGTAATCGAGAAGTTATGTGGTTGTGCTGCTTGTAACCGAAACGATGAACCCCACTTGTAAGATTGATGATAAACCGTAGTTCGAGTTAAATCTTTGGGTTATGTCAACCCACTCGAGTTAAATCTTTTGATTTAAATGTTGGCTTCTACTTTTTGTAATAAATGCTCTCACCCGCACTGTTCTTCACAATTGACCGGTTCGAGTCCATAATTGTTTGTACAAGGGTCCAAGCTATTGCACCTGAATCAAGTTCGTGATGGTATGGATGGATAATATGTTTTGGTGCTTACCCGAGCCAATCATCTAATGGGTGGTGGATTGGGGTATGTTTTCGGTGCGCACGTACTCCGAATTCATACCTAAAGTTTAAGTGTTTTTGTGCATGTCGCCTTTCACATACCTTAAATTTTTATGTAAAGTTTAGGTGTCTTTGTGCATGTCGCCCTTCATAGTTTCTGATAATGTTTTGTACGTAATGTTACGTTACACGATAATCCTGACACCATTAGTATTTTAGTGCCACGTTTTTTTGTAACTGTCACATTAACTCGTAATTATCGTCTTCCGGTCACCTTTTTCGAAATAGGAAAATTTTATTGCATTGATTTTCCAGTATCTCGAAAATTAATGCGAATCCAAACAAACCGTACGTGTACTTGTTAATTAGTAATTAATGCTTTAATTTTATCTTTTATGCTTTTTTCCATAAGAGTCCATGGGCAGAAACCGGCGAAGCCCGCATGTTGTATTTTTCTGATTTTAGGGGCTTTCTCCGCTCGTCCTTTTTTGACAGTTGGCGGTTTTCACGGGCCGACTTACAGGATTGGCCAAATTTCATAACTATGATGGAAACTAGTTTGATTGTTAAGTTGTTGTTCTAATTAGGCGCCTTCAAGTCCTCTTCCACAAATCATTGTACGACCTACATAGATGGTTAGTAAGAGAGTATTTAAAATGAGCTCAGGCGTGTATAAAATAGTGTAGGAGACACAAAAGTAAGCGGGAAATGCTTGTAAGAGAGTAATTACCTCTCTGGGAGATACGATGCTATGGCTGCCCACCTGCAACAAAAAATCAACACTCACAGTTAATTTTATTTAATTGAACTGTTGCCAAGAAGGGCTTGGAGATGGATGATCATTTGGTCTTCTTGGTGAGTGAAATTGCCACGTTTGATCCCAGGACGAAGGTAATTAGTCCATCTCAGCCGGCAGCTTTTGCTGCATCTACGACACACATACACAAATCTTAAATTCAATAATTAAGCATAACCCAGTTTCCATTGATGAGAAAGTAGATAACTTGTTAACTTTACGAACCAGTGGTGGGGGGGATGGATCTCCAGTTAGAAGGGCCATGGTGGTGAATGTACGAGACGAGGAGGATGTCATCTTCAGGAGTCCATGGCCTTTTCTTGACTCCCCCTGCATCACAGCACGGTGCTCTTCCCATTCTCTACTTAAATTATTCAGCTTATTCGTTCAGTCTTATAATAATACCCCCCTATGCAATGTATGTTAAGAACTTATAATGATCAATGGTGTTTTCTGTTCTGGAAAAGAGGGCAATTTATAGACAACAGATTATGAACAGACAGACACAAGGACACAGTGAGAGAAAGAGAGAAAGTTAACGTGACAGAACAAAAAATGAGAGGTGTGGAATTGGAACTGGAAGCAAAAGTCAGCCAAGAGTAGTGTGACTGATGCTTGCTTACGGCGAAGATTTGAAGGAAGCTCTACTCTGGTTTTGAAAGTGAAGGGTGTACGGATCTGCGATGCTGTTGGTGTTGCGTTTATATAGACCGAGATTTGATTTGATTCATCTCCCACGAAAAAACCGAATAGTCAAGTTTCTTTGTTGCTTTGTTTTTCGATTCAACTAACTGGGCTCAGGCCCATGTTTAACGGCTACGAGGCGACAAATAGACAGTTCAAGAACGATTCGGATATGTAGATGGGCCAAATATCACATTGATAACTGAGCAATCCAGCCCCTTATCCAACCGTGGTAAAATGTAAAACTCTCTCTGTTTGTTTGGACTCATCTCTTCTCCTCCTTCATCGTAGGACAAACACTGAACTGCTGTCGGAGAGCCGCCGGACCGCCGTAAAACAGCCGCTCACTACTGCCGTCGTGCTGTAAAAGGTGAGTTCAAACAAAAAGAATTGACCAGTCGTCCAAACCGGACGGCTGGTTAAGGAACTAGCCGCTCAAACCATAAGGCTAGTTCTCAAACCAACCGTCCAATTTTGACGACAGCCATCCAAACCGGACGATTGATTCTCAACTTTCGCATCCGGTTTGGGCGGCTCGTTTGAAAACCAACAATCTGATTTGGACGGCCGGTCCTCAAATGAGCGGTCCATACGCCTACAAGCATTTCCAGCTTACTTTTGTGTCTCCAACACTATTTTATACACACATGAGCTCATTCTAAATACTCTTACTAACCATCTATGTAGGTCGTACAATGATTTGTGGAAGAGGACTTGAAGGCACCTAATTAGAACAACAACTCAACAATCAAACTAGTTTCCATCATAGTTATGACATTTGGCCAATCCTATAAATCGGCCCGTGAAAACCGCCGACGGTCAAAAGAGGGCGAGCGAAAAAAGCCCCCAAAACCAGAAAAATACAACATGCGGGTTTCGCCGGTTTCTGCCCATGGACTCGATGAAAAAAAGCAGAAAAGATAAAATTAAAGCATTAATTACTAATTAACAAGTACACGTACGGTTTGTTTGGATTCGCATTAATTTTCGAGATACTGGAAAATCAATGCAATAAAACTTTTCTATTTCGAAAAAGGTGACAGGAAGACGATAATTACAAGTTAATGTGACAGTTACAGAAAACGTGGCACTAAAATACTAATGATGTCAGGGTTATCGTGTAACGTGACATTACGTACAAAACATTACCAGAAGTTATGAAGGGCGATATGCACAAAGACACCTAAACTTTACATAAAAATTCAAGGTATGTGAAAGGCGACATGCACAAAAACACTTAAACTTTAAGTATGAATTCAAAGCACGTGCTCACCGAAAACATACCCCAATCCACCACCCATTAGATCCATTCTGCTAAGCACCAAAGCATATCTCTCATCCATACCATCACGAACTTGATTCAGGTGCAATAGCTTGGAGCCTTGTACAAACAACTATGGACCCGAACCGGTCAATTGTGAAGAATAGTGCGGGTGAGAGCATTTATTACAAAAAGTAGAAGCCAACATTTAAAAAACCAAAAAACCAAAAGATTTAACTCGAGTAGGTTGACATAACCCAAAGATTTAACTCGAACTAGGGTTTATCATCAATCTTACAAGTGGGGTTCATCGTTTCGGTTACAAGCAGCACAACCACATAACTTCTCGATTACTTCTAATATTTAAATCCCCCTGAATTTAATTTTTATTATTATCAATTCTTCTTCGTCATCATCATCATCATTCACTGCCTCCTTCTCCCATCACCAGCAAAACACTGCTCCTCTTATTGATCATCATTCATCAACATCAATCTCCCCCATCCATCCCATCTCCCATCTCTCTCTTCCTCCATTTCCCCAACACAATTCTCGTCGGAATACACAAACCCATTCAAATGTTCGAGATATGGAAGTAGCACCTGCCTCAACTCCCCCGCCGCCGCCACCTACGACCACCACCCCCGCCGCAATCAACAGTCCGTTTTCCAGATCCCCAGATCATGAAACCGAGTTCCCAACTCAGATCCAACCAGCAGTCAAGCCTTTATCCTTCACCAACGGACTTCTCAAGCGCCGCCGCCTCCCTTCTCCGCCTTCTCCTCCGCCGCCGGAGATCGTTTCCTTCTACAAAGAATGTCAGAAGAACCACGCCGCTTCCTTAGGCGGGCACGCCTTGGACGGATGCGGAGAGTTCATGCCTTCCCCGAATTCAACCCCCTCAGATCCCACCTCCTTGAGATGCGCCGCCTGCGGCTGCCACCGCAATTTCCACCGCCGTGAGCCGGAGGACAACAACAACAACAACAACAACAATCAAGCTCCTCCACCTCCTCCCCCGCAGCTAATCGAGTACCAGCCGCACCACCGCCACCATCCTCTGCCGCCGCCCATGCCGCCTCGCCGCCACCACGAGCAGAGGAGCCCGAATTCCGCATCTCCCCCTCCCATCTCGTCTTCCTACTACCCATCCGCGCCTCGCATGCTAATGGCGCTGTCCGTCGAGAACAACAACAACAACAACAATAATGTTACGAGGAGCGATCCAGGAGCGTCGTCGAGGAAAAGGCACAGGACCAAGTTCAGCCAGATCCAGAAGGAGAGGATGTACGAGTTTGCAGAGCGGGTGGGGTGGAAGATGGCGAAGAGCGATGAGGAGCTGGTGAAGGAGTTCTGCAACCAAGTGAAGGTTGACAAAGGGGTGCTCAAAGTCTGGATGCATAACAACAAGAACACTTTCGGGAAGCAGCAGGAGCAGCGGGTAATCAGTAGCCATAATAATCATCATAATCATAATCATCAGTTGAGCAATAATCAGAACAATGGGGATGATCTGAATCACAACAGCAGCCACCAGCAAAACCAGAATCAGTGTCTGTTTGGGAGTGATAATCATGCCGGGTCATGTTCATCATCCTAGATCGAGATTATTATAATGGGTAATAATAATAATTAATAAGTACTTTAATTTGTAGGTAGTTTTAGAGAGAAAGATGAGAGAGGGGAACAATGGAGGATTAAGGGTGGTAATGATTATTAGCGACATGTTAATCAATCAATCATTGGGTTGCTGTGTGCGTTCCTAATTGCGGTGTTTGAATGAATGATATGAAAACCAGACTGCTGGGTTTTCTTAGCTTAGAGATGAGAGAATTGTAGTGGGTTGATGATGATATTTTGTTTGAGTTGAATGTTTGATTCTTCTTTCTTTCTTCTTCTTGCTCTGACTGCATCAGCTTTACCAAAAATGGCTATTTTTAGCTTTTGGGTTTGATTTTGATTTAATTAAAATTGCACCAGAGAAGCTTGATTTTTGAGTTGCAGTGGGTATTGGCCATAATTGATGGTGGAGTTTGGCCTGTGTGCGGGATGGCAATTTGTCAGCACCTGCTGACGCCTTCATCCAACGGCTGAGGATGGAGTTCGGAGATCAAACGGCTGGCAGTATATTTTTGGGGTCAGACGATTTATTTTCTTTAATTTAATTTTTATTTCTGTTGTAGTAAATAGGGAAATTATTTTAATTTTTCAGCCTCCGCATCGCCGCTTCCTCCGACTACGTTTGGAAGAGTTTTTTCCAAGTGGCGGTCGTGGTGTGGGCGAGGAAGAGAAGGTGGAGGGGCGGTGGAGACTTCATGATTTTATTTATTAGAATTAATTTCGAACGAGAGAGCAGGAAATAAAGCTGTGGGTCCCAGAAAATGTCGCTTAGCCATTGGATAGCTGAAGTCCATCTGCAGCCGTTGGATGAAGACGTCAGCAGGTGCTAACGAATTGCCATTCAGCACGCAGACCAAACTGGGGGGGTTTGGTGGGGGGTGATTGATTCCCCTTATCTCCTTTGTCCGAGTGAAAGCAGCAAAAAGGTGGTGTGTTACGTTCCTTTGGGAGAAGTCAGTTACATGTTATCTTTTTTTTTTTCTTTTTTTAAACTAATCAAACTAAGCTTTTGGCAACCTAAGTTCCTAACTAACGGTAACCTCACTAAGTTTGGCGGGCGAATATCAATTGCGTTAACCGGGTATTTTAACCTTACGATGATAACCGGATATTTTAACCTTACGATGATAATCGTTAACTGATGATTCGGGATCCAGAAAAGTCCATGTATCCACCGCTGTAGAAAACACCTCACTCCCTACTTAGACTTGTTAATTTGCATGGTGTTTTCATACTATTTGTTAAAGAAGAAGATAAGTGGGTTCTGTCTCTCATGTCTCTGTTTTCAACAACAATGATTCGATTAAGGAAACCCATGCTCTCCATTTGGTGGATTTGATATTTTATTTGGGGGTGGGGGGGAACTTATTATTATTATTATTATTATTAATTAGGGTTTTGCAATTTTGGGGATATGTTTATTGTTTAGGGATCCAAAACTCAATCATAAGTAGTTCAGAATAGAGAATTAGGGCATTGTTTGTTTCCCAAACTATCTCCAAATCCGATCTTACCTAAGAGGGGGAATAATATATACTGTAAAGTGTCCCTAAAAAGCCAAATTCTCTGGGGTTCCCCTCTCTGGACCATGAAGATAAACTACTACTACTACTACTGCACTTTAGTGAGTAAAAGTGAAGTAACAAGAACCTTAATCTCATTCATTCTCTCTATCTTTTCAACTCATCTATTATTTTGGCACGTAGTTCTACACTATTCCACAATCATTTGGCACAAGATTGAAGTATGCTTTATCTAATTCTATCTTAATTAATCCTGTTTGTATGTGGATCATTATCATCCTTTTTCACTGCCGCATATAGTTAGTGGGGCTGATTGAATCTAGTTGGTGACTTTGTCACAATCCCCAATATCATATCTTATATAGTGGGATGGTCTTAAACAATCGATTCATTCTCAATAAAGGGGTGGTGGCGCAATTGGCTAGCGTGTAGGTCTCATAGTTTAAAGTGATCACGAGGTTGAGAGTTTCAGCCCCTCTCACCCCATTTAGTTTTTATATAAAAGAACGACATAACTATTATCACAACTCTCATAACTCTCGGCTTAAATATACGACACGTGTCACACACCTTGACACAAATCCATGAAGGCCAGCGAACCCTTTCATGCCCCCAAAAGACTTTGAGTAGTGTAGCCTTCAAAATATTCGAAGACTTTATTGGAGACCACAATTGATGGTTTGGAAGCATTTAAATCCTAATCCGCCATTACTTTTGGAAGTCGAGAGAATATCATATTTACTCCAACGGGTATTACGCTTCAACATTGAGAGAATCGCTCCAACTTATCAACGCCTATTTGCGATTATGCGCCCGCTAATCAGTGTTTGATGTCACTGAACTGTCCATCCATTTAGGATGTGTTTGACCCATAATCTTAGTGTCTTTTGGTTGTTAAGCGTCGAATAGCACTTAGATGCACATAATTTTACTAACAGAACAATTCCATTCGAAGGAATGAATTAGTATCAAAGTTTACCATCTAACGAAACAAAACAGAGAGGAGGAATTTACCGTATGATAAAGCTTTCCCGACTACATTTTCCCACTGTCCACGCTATATAGACATGGTGCTGGATGGCCCAGTTACCAATGTGATATTCGGGCCCGTCCAATATTAAACTAGATATATGAACAGTTCTTGAACCATCTATTTGTCGTTCCGTAGACCTCAAACACGGGCCTGAGCCCAGTTAGCTGAATGAAATGGAAACGAAACCCCAAGTTTTTCGGTTTTTCTGTGGGAGAGAACCGGAGAAGAATCAAAATCTCAGTCTATATAAAGATCAACAGCTTTCCATGATTCGTACACCCCTCAGTTTCAAATCCAGAGTAGAGTTTCCTTCGATTTACTCTGCCCCCAAACCTTCAGAAACGCCGCCGTAACAATGGCCAAGTTGCTTGCCGTCTTCCTCTTGGCCCTCATTGCTATCTCCACTCTCCAATCTGTGGTACGTACTCTTTAATTTCTTCTTCTTCAATGCAATAATATACAGAAAATGTGGCCGTTTAAAGTTTTCAACTCTGTTCTTCTTTGGGTAACAGGTCATGGCTTCCCGTGGACGTGGCGGCCACCACTACGACAACAAGGTACATATCAATATTGTGTCTCGTACCCGACTAGTAGTACTAGTTACGTAGCTCATTTTCAAGAGCTGAACTGGTTTTCTCCTTGGTTGTTGTTGGCAGAGGAAATTTGGGGAGGGCAGTTTGAAAAGCTACCGTAAGTTCCTTTATTCCCCGTTTGATTTATTGGTTTTTATATTATTCGCTCAACGATAAAATCGTATTACACGACAGAATGCCCATCTCGATGCTCGAAGAGGTGCAGCAAGACGCAGCACCGCAAGCCGTGCATGTTCTTCTGCCAAATGTGCTGCAGCAAATGCTTGTGCGTGCCTGGAGGTTACTACGGAAACAAGGCTGTTTGCCCTTGCTATAACAACTGGAAGACCCAGGAAGGAAAACCCAAATGTCCTTAAACTCAAAGTTTCTTAATTTCCTTTTGTGATAATGTAAAAGGTGGTTTGTTTATGCCAGAGGAGTGCCGACTCTGTGCAGGAAGCTCTGGTTTCTCTGATGCATTTGTTCTCCAAGTTAATGGGGATTTATTATTAGGGTTGAATTTCAAAGTTTGGAATTCGAAGGGACCATGTTCCACTAAGTTCGGAGTAGCAGTTAATTGCTTCATTTGGACTACGTACGTTACTGTGGGCGTATTGGGTGAAGACAGTACACTATTTTAATGTTTGTATTTACCCGAGGGTTGAAATACGAATATCAGCATTAAGTTGTTTTGACTTTGATCAACTTCTTACCCTATGAAGTGGAGATCCAATCCATGTTATGCACTAAGACTGAGAAGAGCATAGCAGCCGTCCGATAATTCCTCCGCTCAGCACTGAAATGAACGGCCATGATCTCTCGGATCATAGCCGGGTTGTTATGGGTACAGTAAGACAAATTATAGAGCAACACAGTAAACCAACAACTTACAACTGATTGTCAGCTGGTAACAAAAGGGATGGTCGTGTGGACAATCCCAACCCCGCTACTTTTAAGGTCGAGAGGCTCTAGACCAAGTCTCTGTGATTGGAGATCAGAACGAATGATTCCGTAAAGAATTTCGACCTTGTTTTTGAGGTTGTTGATGCTACAGACCAAATCCGAATGATCGCGTAAAGAATTTCGACACCACTTTTGAGGCTGTCGCAAGAACACACCTTTGTAATCGGAGATCATATAGATATGGTCCTTAAGCTAGGGAATTGTCAACGTTGGTATTTCCTCTCCCAACAAAACCCTTAGCCTCTCAAAGATATATAGCTTCAGAGCCTGTTTCACACGAGGTGTCACTCTTTTCCAATTCCATAAATACGCTAACATCTGGTTGCCAGACCTAAATGAAATGATATATCTCACTTACGAATCTCATATGCAACTCTACGAGAAGCGCAACGATCCAGGATTTATGTACGGAGGGGCATTTGGGTCATTTGACATTAATTTATTTGTTTTTTCAGCTAACCTTTCATTTTCTCCACCAACAATAATGGTACCGCCGAAGCTCGACGCAGCGTTTAACTCTTCTCTCCGGAGTATCGTCAGAAAGTTACCAGCCGGTCACCGGAACTGTACCGAAGCGGTGCCAGTGATATTTTAAAAAGAAATAATAAATTAAACTAGTTTCGGTGCAAAGACGTTTATACCCTTTCTGTAATGACAGTTAGATCGATAAAAAGGTTCAAAACGTCAAGATCTGACGGTCCAAAATTATCCTGGAATTTAAACCACTCTCGCAACGAAGCCATTAGACCAAACCCATAACTCGCAAGTTAATTTCTAGACCCTGCAGCAGTCAGGCTCACCTATACACAATATAATGCATCAAACGCCACCATAATGTCGTTGAAACTCCGATCGAGCGTAAACTAGCTACACCGATGTTTAGATCGGCGGCACCTGTTTCTTTCTCTCAGCCTCAGAGGTATCGTAATGTGCAAATAAGCGAATGGAAGCAATGAATGATACGCGAGCGAGGCGGGTCGTGTTGTGAAGGGAACCGGCCATATAAAACCCCATGTGGAAACACTTGATTAGTAATTAGTTATCCGTCAGTACGTAGGGGCCGCGGACGGTGGCGACCTGCATGTGGGGTTGCTATCGGTCAGATTATCAACTGATCAAGCACACACAGACACACTTGCTACGCTACCACTTTCCACCCTTTCATCCGGCGAATCTTTTTTCATATCACTCGATCGATGCCAACTCTTTTATTTATACTCCACGATAACGAAACAGAAACATATGGTGTCTTACAAACCTATTAAATTGAGTAATTCACCTCATTACCAGCAAGCCCTACCTCCTCAGAGTTCATAATCAGCCACTTATAACAGCCCTTTTGCACCAAGCCTAAACAGTTAGACATATAATCAGATCCGATACTTCCGAGGTGCTGTACAGCGTTATTGTTCAACTCTAGTCATTTTTGGAATGGACGACATTGAGCAGTTCTGGGCCTTTGGATAGCTCGAGTCATGGTAAATCACGTCGTGTGGACCAACGCCTTAAATTGGACCCCTCACAATAACATATGTATTAGTAAGTTATAGGGGTGATTTAATGGAGACAGTGAAGGAAACATGCGTAGGCCTTGAACACTCACACTGTGTCGTTGACAACAAAACTTCTCTCTCTAACTCGAAATTAGAGTATTAGACTTCAAAGTTTGAAGAGAAAAAACGTAACAAGGGGAATGTTCGCTATGCGATTATGCATGATCGTCGCATGCATGGAAGATTAGTAAGTTGAAGCGGTCGGTAAGGATGATGACACGTGTGCCCTAAAGCCTTTGCGATTGATCCATTGGTGGGCTCCGCTTTGGACCTTCCCGACCTCGATGGTGGGCGACTCGTAAGCTACGATGGCCCAATACCTCTGATAGAAATGCTAGAGTGGTCAACCATACTTGATCGGTTGACTTTGACAACCATCGTTCTTCTTGAGCCTTGCTCCTAGTGGGTCCATCAACTACACTACTCTACTTGGACACATTTTTTTGGATCAGAAGACTAGCAGAATATCTATGGGACATATAGGCCTCCTAATTGGCCGTAGCCCATATGTGCACATGGAAATCGGGATCCATTAGTTGAGGCTGAACCAGCCCATAAAGAAACCATAATGTGGGCTTGTGTGTTATGCATCTAATCGGCTCACATGAGCTAAAGTATGGGCTTTGGCCCAAGTCTTATCTTAACACTACCAAGTTATCTCCCCTTATTTTTCGTGTTCCCGCCAAGCCTCTAATCTCCCCGCCCCTTTGAAACTTGAAAAATAAAGAAAAGAAAAAAGAGGAAAAAACTCATCAGAGAAGCAAAATTGAAGTTCAAAATTGTACTTCATCAGTCTACTTTTTCGTTCCAGGCGCAAAAAGGACAATCCAAATTCGAAACAGGCAACAGCGAGCGGAGGAGCTACGGCGAGCACAAGAGCGAGTGGTAACTTTCAAGGTCAAAGCCCCGGCGACGGAGTGAGGAGCCGTCGGTGAACTAAGGAGCCGAAAGTGAGAGGCCGGGGAAGAACTTTAGTGGAAGAGAAATTGGATCCACAAGACCGAGAGCTGGCTTCTGGGTTGTTCATTTCAGGCATTTGTTGCCCGTTGAACTGAAGTGGAGCTTACACGGGATCCTGAGCTGAGTTTCAGTGTTAGACATGGAATCCGGAGATGAGTTCGTGGCCGGCGAGTCGGCATCCTTCCGATCCCAGAAAGCTGCCAGAGCTCCCAGGCTGTTCATCAAAGAAATGGTCATGGCGAACTTCAAGTCCTACGCAGGGGAGCAACGCGTCGGTCCTTTCCATAAGGTTAGGGTTTTGCTTACAGTTCCCTTGCATAATTTGGGAGTTAGGTTTTGCCTACTTCTAGATTTTAGAAACACTTTGTCAAATTACGATTGGTGTAATCTCTAATGTATCATTTGCCTCCAGAGTTTCTCTGCAGTAGTAGGACCTAATGGAAGTGGGAAGAGCAACGTTATTGATGCAATGTTGTTCGTGTTTGGAAAGCGAGCCAAACAGGTACCTTATTCTTATTTGTTTTGAGTTGGCACTTGAAAGATACTATCGATTGTTTGTGCATTGCCTTAAAAGGATCCATAAAACGTACTTATGATGACTGGCTGGAGGGGTCTGATATCATGCTGATTGCCTTGCTGTATTAAATTGCACTTTTTAGATGAGGCTTAACAAAGTGTCCGAGCTTATTCACAACTCCACCAATCACCAGAATCTGGGCAGTGCTGCCGTTTCTGTGCACTTCCAGGAGATCATTGACCTGGTAATGTTTAGCTTCCGTTTTGTATTATGGTTTGTTTATAGGAGGTTTTAACTGTCAGAAGATATGAAACGGAAGAGATTAAAGGAAGAGGAGGGAGGACTGGGGTTGTTTTCTCGTCTCCACCTTTGCTCTGTTGATGTTTGTTGGCAAGCAATCACACAATTAATCATCAGTACATGTTATGTATATTGACAGTATAATTCTACTTGCAATTTCAAAGTACGGATGTTTCATACTCACTGTTATCTTATTTACAGGATGATGGTACCTATGAGGCTGTTCCAGGAAGTGATTTTGTGATTAAGAGAGTTGCACTTCGGGATAACTCTTCTAAGTATTATATCAATGATCGTTCAAGTAATTTTACAGAAGTCACCAAAAAGCTGAAAGAGAAGGGAGTCGACCTTGATAACAACCGTTTTCTGATTCTCCAGGTTGATTGTCCCACCTTTCTGTCATGCTTGTGAACGTAGAAACTTGCTTTCCGTCAATTCTAAAGCCACTTTCTATCATTGATTAGGGTGAAGTTGAGCAGATCTCATTGATGAAGCCAAAGGCTCAAGGTCCTCACGATGAAGGTTTTCTTGAATACCTGGAAGACATCATTGGCACTAACAAATATGTGGAGAAAATCGATGAGATATCCAAGGAGTAAGTACCTTTTGAGGATCACAGCAAACTCTAATTTCTTCAATTCTGTTAGGCCATAATCTTCACTCTTTTATGCACTCTGAAGAATATTAACATCAACGTGGTGCCACTTCCTGGAGGTAGTTGAGTAGCATGAACATTTTAATCCAGTGAATTTTCCACTAGGAATGTAGTTCTAATTGCTAAACTCCTACAGCTATGTGGTTGACTCACATAATCTGTGGATAGTCTACTGTGACTTCTTATGCAGTGAATGCTTTTTGACATTTTATACATTCATATTTATGGTATAGATTAGAGGCTCTTAGTGAGAAAAGATCTGGAGTGGTCCAGATGGTGAAGTTAGCTGAGAAAGAAAGAGATGGCTTGGAGGTGTGTACTTGTTGCATTTCTTTATTGTCCTCATTCTAGTTCTCGCTGATCATCTATTCTTTTCTGTGTAATAGGGTGTGAAAAATGAAGCAGAGACATACATGCTTAAAGAGTTATCACACCTGAAATGGCAAGAGAAAGCCTCAAAATTGGCTTTTGAAGATAACTCTACCAAAATGGTTGAAGTGGAAACAAACATAACGGGCCTTGAAGAAAGCCTAAAGGCTGACAGGTTGATATGTGCATGAAATATTTGATGCAGATTTTTCAGATTATTAAAAGTATGTCCAGTGTATTTGATTATTCTTTTTGCAATTCTGCTAGAGGGAAAATTCAAGAGAGTCATAAGACACTGAAAGAGCTCGAGACTGTGCACAACAAATACTTGCGAAGACACGAGGTTTGCATGCGTTGAACTTTACCACCGATGATTCTAAACTTGATTTGCTTTTAGCTGTAAATATGTTTCTTTTCCTCGTAATGCAGGAACTGAACGATGATCTCAGAAAATGTAATGATAAATTTAAGGAGTTCGAAAGACAAGATGTCAAATACCGGGAGGATGCTAAGCACATGAAGCAAAAGCTCAAGAAACTTGATGATAAGCTTGAAAAGGTACGCTTTGTCTTTGTTTTCAAGAGAGGTGGGCCTTTCTAAGTTTTTCATTTTATTTACAGGACTCTTCAAAAATTGAAGCCTTGACAAAGGAGTCTGAGGAATCGACAACTTTGATCCCCCAACTGGAGGAGACTGTCCCAAAACTGCAAAATCTCTTGTCCCAAGAGGAGAAAGTATTGGAAGACATTATAGAGCGTTCTAAAGGTTCTTCATGTTCTATCTTCAAGTTTTTTGCAAGTCGAAACTACTTTTCACATTTACTCTCTGTTCCTTTGAATTTCAAATGTCTTGCCTTTGAAAGCTAAGGATGTCTATCATATTACAACTTTGGGGTCTTGTTAAATTGACATGTTAAAGCTACGAATGTATTCTTGTAATGTTTTGTTCAAATGTGATTTTGTTTTGAGAAATCTGTTGTATCTTGGTTGAGGTCTGAAAGTTGTTTGTACTTTGTAGATGTTTCGACTTTAAACCAAAGTGGTCACTTATATGCTAAAAGCATTAATGCAACAGTAAACATTGATTCAGAGTTAAGGATGGGGCTCAGAAAGCTTATTTTTCTCTGTTGTGTAGCATTTTACGTTTTTAATTCCACTGTTCTCCATTACTTCTGTTGGTTTTCATTTATTTCGGGAAGTCTGTAATATGGACTTATATCCAGTTTTTACTCTCATCTGCCTTTCTTACATTTTCCTCTTGGCGCCCTTTGTCCTGATCTCTGTTTCATGTTACTCAAGTTCCTTGTATAATCCATTGCATAGATCTTATACTTTATTCTCTAATATAAATAGTTGAAACTGAGGAGTACCGCTCTGAGCTTGCAAAAGTCCGTGCCGAATTAGAACCATGGGAAAAACAGCTGATTGATCACAAAGGGAGACTTGAAGTTGCACGAACAGAGAGCAATCTTTTGAGTGAGAAGGTAAGTTCTTTTTGCAAGTTAATTTACTAAATGTACTTTTAGTGAAGTAGTGTTATAGTTGTTCGACGAAATGAGCATAATGAGTTTCACAATATCACGGATGAACTCTCTTGGCCCTTGGCCAGACAGCTTTATCAGATCCTACATATTAACTATTATTCTATTTAGTTCTCTAAAAAAGTATTATTTCATTTTATAGTTTTTTTTTGTACGCATGTTATGCGATTGCTAATATTTCCCTGTTAATTGTTAATTTTAATATATTTGTCGGTCATTTGTTGCAGCATGATGCTGGTCATGCTGCTTTTGAAAATGCACGTAAGCAGATGGAGAGCATACATGGAACGATTGGAACAAAAACAGCAATCATTGGGAAGTTGGAAAGCGAAATAGAACAAAAGAAGCTTGAAGCATCAGAATCTCGTAAAGAGGAACAGGTTTGTGCTTTTGACTTCATCTAAACCTTGTCTTAGGACTGTCTTATTCTTGGTTGGGTGTGTTGTTAAAGCTTCGATCCTTTGCAGGAATGCATCAAAGAGCAAGACAGACTGATTCCACTTGAACAAGCTGCGAGGCAGAAGGTTGGAGAACTTAAGTCAATCATTGATTCGGAGAAGAGTCAGGGGTCTGTCCTTAAAGCAATTTTACATGCCAAGGAATCTAAAAGCATAGAGGGAATATATGGAAGAATGGGGGATTTAGGTGCCATTGATGGTGAGTTTATGAGGAAGAACGCATTAATTTTTCTTGCACTCTAACTTTCTACCTCGTCTCCATTCATTTTGAAGGATGATATCTGATGTGGCTCATAGTCAAGATCCTAGGGGCTCCTTCATTTTAAATTATAAATTGTGCATATGATTGCAGCAAAATATGATGTTGCCATATCCATGGGGCTCCTTTATTTTAGATTTTAACTTGTGCGTATGATTGCAGCAAAATATGATGTTGCAATATCCACGGCCTGTTCTGGACTTGACTATATTGTGGTAGAGACAACTGCTGCAGCCCAAGCATGTGTCGAATTGCTAAGAAGGGAGAACCTTGGAATCGCAACTTTCATGATACTGGTATGAGTTTGTTTTTGCTGGCTGTGTTATTGAATTTGAATGTGTTGGACTGACCGGTGTGGGAGTTGTTGCTGTCTTGCTGGTGTTCTTCCATTTGGTGGAATTCTGTACAAGGCCAAGATATTGGCCGTTATCGTGTCTTTTTCCTTTGCCCATTTTTTTGGTTAAAAACATTTAACATTGTCGGTTTACATTGTTTTGTAGAAGCTGTACCATGTTTTATGGTCAAGAGATTTATAATGGTTGCGGTTTTTTTTAATACTGGGTCGGAAGTGATTTTGATGTGGTTATGTTAAGGTCCATATAGCAGCTTGTCTTAGAAATGCTAAATTGATAGTTTGGTCTTCCTCAATGCAGGATAAACAAAAGCACTTGTCAACAAAGATGAATGAATCCGTGAGCACTCCTGAGGGAGTTCCACGCCTTTTTGACCTGGTGAGGGTGCAGGATAAAAGAATGAGTGTTGCGTTCTATGCTGCAATGGGAAACACTGTTGTAGCAAAGGACCTGGATCAGGTATCCCTATTATCCTATTATATCTCATGTGATTTACTCCACCAATTGATATAGCTATACAAAGATGGTTCCATAGTGCTACCTTGTAGGTTCGAGTTCTATGATAGTTCAGGTTTAAAACTGGTAAGATACCCGGAAATCAAGAATTTGTGCCGAGAATGCAGCTTCTTATTTTTCTGTTCACATAATTTCCAAAAACCAATGAAGAATAACTATATAATACTTGAGATTTACAATGAGTTGTGAAAATGTAGGGCTCCTGATTCATAACAATTGTCCTGCCACTTAGGATCCAATGTGTCATGAGTCTTATCATGGAGATCATAGTGGTTTATTGGCATAGTGATCTCAAGAATAGTTTGATTTGTATGAACTATAACTACCTGTGATTTACTCACAAAGCTAGTAGTAAACAGATTAAAATGAAGCTAGACTGACTGTCTTTATTCTACTGAACAAATAAGGCAACACGAATTGCATATGGAGGAAGCACAGACTTTCGTCGCGTGGTTACTTTGGATGGTGCACTTTTTGAAAAGTCTGGTACAATGAGTGGTGGAGGAAGTAAGCCCCGGGGTGGGAAGATGGGTACATCAATTCGTGCTGCCACTGTATCTACAGAAGCTGTTTCGAATGCAGAAAAGGAACTCTCTACTTTGGTTGAGAACCTAAATGCCATTGGTAAAAAAATCTCTGATGCCGTGAGACGTTACCAAGCATCAGAGAAGGCCGTCTCAGGTTTGGAGATGGAATTGGCTAAAAGCCAGAAAGAGGTAAATTTTATCTGCAGATTGTCAAAGTCCTAGTCCTTGATGTCTTGCTGTGCGAGGGAAGTAAACTGTAACTCTTGTATTTTTCTTCGCAGATAGAAAGTTTGAAATCAGAACATAGTTACCTTGATAAACAACTTGCATCATTGAAGGCTGCCTCACAGCCAAAGAAGGACGAGCTTGATAGATTGAACGAGCTTCAGAAAATAAAATCTGCAGAGGAGAAAGAAATTGATAGCCTTGTTCACGGGTCTAAACAGCTAAAAGAGAAGGTTTGCATTGATCTCCAATTGTTGTTTCAATCACCTAGGAGGTGGCTTATTTCTGCTATTTCTCTGTTAGGCTCTATCTCTTCAGAACAAGATAGAAAATGCTGGTGGGCAGTTGTTGAAGGATCAGAAGTTAAAGGTCAAAAATATTCAATCGGTGAGTAATTTATTCACTCTCAATTGTCCAAATTACTTGTAGAGTCCCGTACAGCTGAATATTCATGCTTGATGAATCAGGACATTGATAAAAGTTGCTCAGAGATCAACCGACATAAAGTGCAAATAGAGACAGCACAGAAAATGATAAAGAAGCTCACAAAGGGGATTGAAGATTCAAGGAAGGAAAGGGAACGACTAATTAGTGAAAAGGAGAGGTTCAACGATGTTTTCAAAGACATGACAGCAAAAGCCTTTGATGTTCAAGAGAAGTCTAATAAAATGAAGGAGGTCTGAAAGTTGATTTCATGTCAACTTTGCTAGTTCATCTCCGGAGCCAGTTTGTTGCTAACTGCATTCAATTACTTGTATGACAGTTAATTAAAGAACATACGGAAGTCTTGGATAAGGCAAGAGAGGATTATGAGCAATTGAAGAAGGTGGTTAATGAGTTACGTGCATCAGAGGTACTGCTATTAGCCATTTGATTTCGAAAAGCATTTTCATTTATCACACTGCTGACTGTTTTGCATATGGGGTAAGGTTGATACTGATTTCAAACTGAAAGACCTGAAGAAAGGATACAAGGAGTTGCAAATTAGAGGGAAAGGCTATGCAAAAAAGCTTGATGATTTGCAAAATGCAATCAACCTCCACTTGGAACAGTATGTTGGTTAAGGTTAAGTGGGGAATCTTTAAGCTGCTCGATGGTCTTGAAATAACCGTATTTGGTTCCTTATTGCAGAATCGAGAAAGATATGGTCGACCCTGAAAAGCTACAAGCTGCTTTAGCAGACCGGACTCTTTCTGAGGTCACTGACCTGAAGAGGGCCCTTGAAATGGTTACATTACTGGAAGCGCAAATGAAAGAGATAAATCCCAATCTGGATTCGATTGCAGAGTATGTGGTTCCTTGGTTTTCACTACAAAAGATACTGAGCATTGCTAAAATCTCAAAAGTGTTCACCCTATGCTAATTTCTTGATCATGACAGATACCGAAGAAAGGTTGCACTTTATAACGAAAGAGTTGAGGAGCTCGATGCAGTCACTCAAAATCGTGATGATGTAAAAAGGCAGCATGACGAATTGAGAAAGAAGAGGCAAGAATTTCTCGAGTTTTTAATCATAATACGTATAATAAATGCCTATTTGATTGCAACAGTCAGTAATTTTCTGAACGCAGGTTGGATGAGTTCATGGCAGGATTCAACGCCATATCCTTAAAGTTAAAAGAGATGTATCAGGTTTGTCTGCTTGGATATCTTCATTTTGTCTATTCCATTTCTGCATTCACTGATATGTTCATGTAGGTTTCTATTTCTAGCTCTGACGATATTTTGCCACAGATGATTACACTGGGAGGCGATGCAGAACTCGAGCTTGTGGATTCTTTGGATCCTTTCTCTGAAGGTGTTGTATTCAGTGTCAGGCCTCCAAAGAAAAGCTGGAAGAACATTGCTAATCTATCCGGTGGCGAAAAGGTCAATCCTCTTCCATACTTCAGTTTCCTACATTTAGCCTGCTTTATTCTTATTGAAAATCTTGAACCTTATTTTGTTTGAATTTGCATATGTAGAGTTTCACCCCCTATTTTTTTATCATTTCCAGACTCTCAGTTCCTTGGCTCTAGTCTTTGCACTCCACCATTACAAGCCGACACCACTTTATGTGATGGATGAGATTGATGCTGCGTTAGGTAAACTAATGATCACAGTCCATATTGAAACAGCCTTTTTTTTTCGTTAGTAGACAAATCCAACTAAGTAACTTGGTCGATTCACTTGGAATTACAGACTTCAAGAACGTTTCAATCGTGGGACACTACGTCAAGGACCGCACAAAGGATGCTCAGTTCATCATCATAAGGTACAGTTACTGCCACCTTCTGCAAAGTTATGTAATGCGTAAGCTGTGTTAAGGATTTTTACATAGACTAATCGAAATATTGATTGATGTTGCCTGTCTTTTGGTTTTGCAGCCTTAGGAACAACATGTTTGAGTTGGCAGATAGGCTAGTTGGGATCTACAAAACTGACAATTGCACAAAGAGTATTACCATTAATCCCGGAAGCTTTTCAGTCTGCGAAAATGCTGATGCGTCGTAGATGGCGGATGCCAAAACCAAGAAGGAAGAGTCACTTTTAACCCAAAGTACAGTGTGATTATTGCGAAATTGCAACATTCGAAAGCGAATGTATCAACTCGATGTGTTTATCGCTTTGAAAGTACTCAAATGGTTGTTAATGCGAAAATATGATCGAAACCAGTTGAAAATAATCATGGTTCAACATGTTGACAGAGTTGCAGATATGAGGGAACTTCCTGTTCCTGGTTTTCAAACAAACAGAAGGCACGTTTTGCCGTGGCGGGAAAATCGGTTGTCTGTCTATCACTGCCGAAATTCTCCCATTTAGCCAAAACGCACCCGTTTTGTATTTTTTCTAACAGTTAGGACTGGCTTTTCGGTTTCGGTTAATGGGTTAAAACTGGTTAACTGATTGCATCGGTTAAACATTGGTTTAATCAAAATTAGTTTGGTTGGTAAAATGATCGATACATTTGTGAAATCGGGTAATCGGTTAAAAGTTGGTTAAATGTGATTAATTGAAGAAGTGAAATTATCTTTAAATCCTAAGTAAACTTACCCCAAATCCTAAGTTATTTAACTATGACGGTCGATTAATGGTCAGCTAATCAACCTCCTACAAAATTTGGTCGGTTAAGATAGTTAACCGATCAATTATAAAATTTCAATTTTAACTTACTCGAACCAACATTAATAATCGAAACAATTGATTTTCAAGCCTACCAACAATTGTGTATGCATGTATATTTTTTAAAGCTAATTGGTTGGTTTAAGACAGCACGTTTAGTAATAATTATCCTTACAGAATGATGCAGCCGGTCGTTTTATATGGTTGGAAATTTGAAAATATCGGATTTGAAAAAATAAACAAAAGCAAGTTTAGAGTGTAAAACGTGGGCTAACTTTTGAGAGTGTACTATGGTTATGAATTTATGAGTGGTCGACCCCCATCTGTTTAAGAATTGAATCTCATATCAATTTGTCCACCCCCCATCTGTTCTGCGAACCAATTTGCCAATTATTAGATGTGCATTTACTTCCTACAATTTTCTTAGTTTTGATATTAGTTTTCGTGGAGTAGTACATTTGATTATATTGTGTGTTAGTAATTTGAAATTATATGGGTCGAATTCGATGTATTTCACCTATGAATAATAATGTTATACTTTTTTTCTTTTTTTTATATTTTGTAATCATTAATCTTTGTCTTGTCTATTTTCGATAAAAAAGTTATTATAATACAAAAAATACATGTTTAACTAATATCATGAAACGGTTTAAATGTTCGTACGAGTTTTGTTTTTTTTTTACTCTAACAGACCGATACGGTTTTCGAAACATTAACGTGCAAATCTCCTCGATAGGACACGTGATTATGCACCATGATTTTATAATTACGTCTTGTTTAAATATGTTTTTAGGTTCCCCAAACATTGAGCTGGCCGGCTGCTCAATGTACAGTGTGGTAACTATATATAATGCATTCAAATGGCTCATCGCCGTAAGCCAAGTGAGAGAAGATCCGCCGCTCTCCGTCAGTCTCTCATTTCCCCTACCATTCCATTTCATCACCGTTAAGTCTCAAATTTCCGGCAATGGACGCCGCCGGACATTGTAACGACAGCCCACCTTCGTCGCTAACGATCCCTTTCCTTCTCTCCCCAAACAACGACACCAAAAACACCGACCATTACGACGACGACGACGGCGGTGATGACCACAAACTACCACATTACCTCAACAGCACAACCGAAGGCGGCACCACCACTTTCTTCAAAACCTGCTTCAATGGCCTCAACGCCCTCTCAGGTTCCCTTACTCGATTTTTTTCAAAATTTCAACCTAGTTTTTGTCTCGTTCTTATGGCTTGACGTGTGACGTGATTCATTCTCGTGAACTGCTCTGTTTGTATTCTTATGAAGATGTTAGTATTCTGTTCAAAAGTTTGCTGTGAATGGACCTATTAGCTGTGGGTGATAATAGTGAGAATGTCTGCACCTTTTTTCTCAGAACAGGGCAGCTCAAAAGCTAAGTTTGATTTCCAACCAATTCCTTTATCGCGCCCACTATCCTCATAACGATGAATACCCAGCACAGCAAGCTTATAACAAATCATAAATTGACTGAAACCCCACTGGATTCTAGTCTTTTGTTTGTTTGCATCAGTGGAGGCTTTTGCACTGCTGTCTAGAAGATAAGCAATCCACCTGTTTATCTTTAGTTTTACGAATTCCTTTTTGTCATTTGGCTAAGCTTGTTGTGTAGTACGCTGTTCATTTCCTTCAAAACTCTGATGCTTTCGATTGTAAATTGTTTGTTCCCGGCTCGTACATGCATCTAGTGAATGTCAAACCAGAAGTAACCCGTCAATGAACCATTTTTGCCGACTATCCTTTTCCAAAATCCCATTTAGTGCCCTTCATCTCCACCAATTCTCAGTTACGTAGACAGTTTGTATTTGAACATTAATGCCAGGTCTCTAGTTATCTTTCCAATTAACAATGATGAAACAACAAGAAGATTGTAACCACTATGGAGGATTAGAAAATCGTATTTCTCTTCATCTGCGTGTTGCTTGTGCTATCTGGACTTTGTCATGTATATGTCCTCTCCTTGATGCTGACTTTTCTCATTTAGTGTGCATTGAGTTGTGCATATCTCAGTTGGTTTTCTTTGATCTCTCTGTTCTGCAGTAGTTGGTGTGATTAGATTAACATAACTAGAGTAGTATATCTTGGGGTGTGACTGTGTTTCTAGATAACATAAAAATGAATGATTGCATCCATCTACTCTCTGAATCTTCAAAACGAGAACATTCTTATGCTCAACTAGGTGACGTGCTAGTGATAGAATAATGAAGCAATACGAACTTGAATGAATGGACCACAAATGGAACGAACGGCCTGTGGAAATCAACCTGTCAAAATCTGGTTCAGTTTTTGCAAACACTCGGGGGGGGGGGGGGGGGACAAACCAGCATGTATTGTATGCGGCAGAAAGCTTTTTGCTTTTGAATCTTTTAACTGTCAGTTGGAAGTTTTCTGCGTGTTATGGTGACGAAAGGCTATCCTTCCGCTCAGATACCCCATTTCTCGTGAACAATATTATAAGTTTGCCATAAATTCACTTCTCCTCGCTAATGTCCAAAGTAGGTGAAATGATGGAGGACATTGAGGTGTATATTAGATCAAAGCACCATGTAACTTATTCCTCATTTATGTTCAAGATATTTTGTTTTTCCTGTATTCTGGAAAACTTCGGGTAATCCCAATTGTTTCAACAGAACAACCAAATTGTTGGATTTTCTTTCAAACCAAACAATCTTATTTCCAAAGTACTTGATTTCGTCAAATTCATGTACTTTCCATCATTGATTGTCAAATCAACAACTTAGTGGCGTGTTTCCTTCGATCATGTTCACTGCCGATCTTCAAATGGAAGAACTGGAAGAAGATAAGGGATCCTTGTGGGTGGGTTACAGAAGTTAAATGGTCCCATCCGTTAGTGGACGTGGCGCCCCCCACCCAGTAAGGAAAAAAAAGCTTGGCCAAGTTTCTAACCTTGTTACAGAAACTCAGGAAGCAGTGTGTCTGGTCAAAACTAATATGTTAAATTAACTATTAAGCCCACACCTTCAAACATGGGGAATTTATTATTGAGTTAAACATGACTTCATTGCTCACAAATGTATTGTCTTTGTTATACTTTCTCCACACTTTTTTTTTCTGGCAAGTGGAAGTTACTTTATTACACTATAATGTCAAATCTTTCTACCGTGTTGTTTTCTTATTGTCTACTTCGGGGAGAAAAATGGAGGTGGGGCCAAAGCATGTTAATCATGTGTTTTGGTATTACTTTCATGATTATCATGTTTTCCAGAACAAAAACCAGCAGCCTCTATAAAAAGACCTCGTCTTTTCCTAATTCGTCACCTCTTTCTATTAAAACCTTAAAAAATACTCTCCTTTCTGTCTTTGGTCCATCTGCCATGGAAGTATCTCCTCATACCGACTCTTCGCTGGATGTTCCATTAATCATTGATCAAGAGCAGCACAAGCTTGCATGCAAGCTTGATGCTGATCTAGAATCCAGTTTCGATTCTCGAGATGAAGGAAATACTTCTTCCTTCAAAACCATGTTTCATGGACTAAATTCGTTATCAGGTTAACTGTAATACTTGGCGAAAAGAATCTTCCTTTTAGGTTCATGCAAGCTTGATAATGATGTGTGTTTTTTGTTACAGGTGTTGGGATTCTTTCAACTCCATACGCTGTCGCATCCGGAGGATGGCTGAGCTTGATCTTATTAATGGTAATAGCCGCTGCAGCATACTACTCAGGTCTACTGATTAAAAGGTGTATGGAAGAAGATTCAACGATCAGAACATATCCTGATATAGGCGACAGAGCTTTCGGCAAGAAAGGGAAGATTCTGGTATCTGTCTTCATGAACGTGGAGCTTTATTTGGTGGCGACTGGATTCCTAATTCTGGAAGGTGATAACTTGGTGAATTTGTTCCCCAACATGGCAATTAAAATAGCGGGGCTACACATAGGCGGAAGGCAAAGCTTTGTGATACTCGTTGCTCTCATAATATTGCCTACTGTTTGCTTGGACAACATGAACTTGCTATCCTACGTCTCTGCTAGTGGAGTTTTGGCCTCTGTCATCATCCTCGTTTCGATTTTCTGCACTGGTGCATTTGAAGGAGTTGGATTCCATCACAAAGGAACGGCATTGAATTGGGGTGGAATTCCGACTGCTGTTAGCTTGTACGCTTTCTGTTACTGTGCTCATCCTGTCTTCCCAACTCTCTACACTTCCATGAAAAACAAACAGCAATTCTCCAATGTAAGTAACTCTTTTTCGCTTTCAACTAGAAGAATACAACTAGGGGTTGTTTTTGTACACTCAAATTCTCTAACTATTACAGTTCATTAACTATTTGAATTCTCCTCCTACGAATTCACCTGCACAAACAACAAGCTCTGGTGAATCTGACGTGTTCTCTGATATTTGCAGGTCTTGCTAGTGTGCTTCATTCTCTGCACACTATGCTACGCATTAATGGCCATCTTCGGCTACATGATGTTCGGATCGACAGTCCAGTCCCAAATAACTTTAAACTTACCGACAAACAAATTCACCGCGAAGCTAGCGATATACACCACGTTAGTGAACCCCGTAGCGAAATATGCACTCATGGTCACACCTATAGTGAACGTAGTGAAGAAGAGGTTTCGAGGCTACTGCAACAAGAAGCCATTCGGCTTCTTCATCAGCGCTGCTTTCGTCATCAGTACGGTCATCGTGGCTCTGGCATTGCCCTTCTTTGGAGACTTAATGTCTCTGGTGGGAGCATTCCTGAGCGTGACGGCGTCCATCATAATTCCATGCGCCTGCTACCTGAAGATCTCCGGGAGTTGTAACAAGTTTGAGTTGGAGACGGTGTTGCTTTGGGGTATCGTAGCGTTGGGTGTTGTCATTGTCATCTTTGGAACCTATACAGCTGTGTTGCAGATATTCCACCAGCTGCTGTAAACTAAGATTTCTGCTGTGATGGATTGGAGCAAAATTTGGGTTCCAAGGAAAAGAAGCTCTGTAAACTCAAGTTTACAATTTTGTTGACGAACATCTACAAAAATGTAGGTTGTAGGATCGGAAATCATTGTGTTGAAGTCGGAATTGTTTTTTTTTTTTTTTTGATAAAAGGCGATGCTATATATATTCATAAAGATAAATGTCTCCAACAAACTTTATATACAACAACAAGAAAATAAAAAAATGAGAAACAAGTCGGAATTGTTGTAGTAGATGATTTGTGAGAGGAACCATTTGACAATCGATGTAAGGTGAATCTGTCTAAAGATGATATTATCAGACTCGGAAATCCTTCCTTGTATAGGATTTTAAGCTTATCAGTTGAGATTGCCCCAGAATTTTGTTTGTTCTCTCTATTATTCTTACCCCATAACTTCCGTCCGTTCCCCCCAGAATTCCGCCGGCCAAATAAATGCCTGCAATTACTACATTTCACCCAGAATCAGTTCCTGAGAGCAGTAATTAAAGTGCCATTAATATGAGATTCTCCTTCTTCCTTTTTTCATTCAGCTATAAACCAGCCTGCTGTAGCTATTCATCGTTGACTGCGATCTCGATCGGTTGACCAACCCCACCTCTCCGAATTGCAGAAATGGTTCTTCTTCTTCTGTCGGTCCGAGCTCTCGCGGTTCTGGCAATTCTACAGTCACTGGAAATTTGGGTTGCATGCGGCGAAGAAGAAGGTGGTCTAGTAAGCTTTGTATTTGGGGACTCGTTAGTTGATCCTGGAAACAACAATTACATTGCTACCCTTTCCAGGGCAAACTACCCTCCTAATGGGATTGATTTCGGTAAGCCCACCGGTCGATTCACAAACGGAAGAACCATTGTTGACATTATAGGTACGTCAAATCAAGTTACAGTTTCCATTATAACTAGTTACATACGCTTATGCCGGAGACCCACTGGCCGGTCGCTTCCACTGTATATCTTACTATATTTCTGTTCATTGTTTCTGGTTAAAATGAGTGAACTTTTGTCAATCATTTCTCAGGTCAGGAATTGGGTGCTAAGGATTTGACACCGCCATACTTGGCTCCCACTACAACAGGTCCTGTAATTCTTCAGGGAGTCAACTATGCTTCCGGTGCCGGAGGAATTCTCAATCATTCCGGAAAGATGTTTGTAAGAACAGTTGATTTCATCTGAACTCCTCACTGTCAATTCTGAAGTTGAAATTTTGTGAAGAATTAAGCTGAAAGAAATGGAATTTACGAACAGGGTGGACGACTCAGCATGGATGTTCAAATTGACAACTTTGCCAAAACTAAGGATGAAATCATAGCCATGATTGGTCCGGTGGAAGCTGAAGAGCTCATGGAAAGGGCAATCTTTTCGGTTTCAATGGGATCAAATGACATCATTAACAACTACCTTACTCCCATCGTTTCCATCACCGAGCGCAAATTGGTACCCCCTGAAGTTTTCGTACAGACCATGGTCGACACTTACAGACTTCAACTCATTGTAAGAACAGAACAAAAAACGACAATCCATTTTCATTTCTCTCACTGTCTCGAGATTCTGTTATCTTCCAATATATTCGATGTGTTTGCAGAGATTGTACGATTTGGGAGCTCGAAAGATTGCGGTGGTGAACGTGGGTTCGCTCGGGTGCATTCCGTACCAGAGAGACGTGACCCCTGCCATAGGGGATGAATGCGTAAGGTTCACTAACGAGTTGACACAGTCGTTCAACTCGAAGCTCAAGACGCTTGTTGAGCAACTTGGTGAAGTCCTCATTGGAGCTCACCTAGTCAACGGTGACGCTTATAGGATTTTCAATGACATTATCGATCGATACAAGTTGTACGGTACGTGTTTCAATAAAATTATAACTTTTGTGTATGATTTAGTTTCAAATGTTTTGAAAAATTGGGGTCTTGGAAATTATGTGTTAGTTTATATCAGGTTTTGAGAACGCAAATGTAGCGTGCTGCCACGCGGCAGGATCGCACGGTGGTTTAATACCGTGCGGTCCGGTGTCGAAAGTTTGCGAGGACAGGTCGAAATACGTCTTTTGGGATCCTTACCACCCGTCCGATGCTGCCAATGTTATCATAGCTAAACGTTTACTGGATGGGGACCTTAATGACATTTCACCGATGAACATCCGTCAGCTTGCTGCAATTCCCCCTTCATCAACATCATCTGTGGCCAAATACAACTAATTCACTTGTACCGAAAGGTAAAACAAACGTGATTATAGTTGTTACATTAATCAGTGACTAAATAAGATAAGGTAAAAGGAAGGCGTGAATGCTCGTTCCTCACTCTCCCATTAAGGTTTTGTTCCTCGTCCCTTCTGTCAGGGTTTTATTTCTTCCTCAACGTAGAAATCTTTCGCCGTCATTTTCATCATGTCACGTTCATCATCACAGCCTGTTCGTCGGGAAGCAGTCGACGCCGGATTCGGGCCCCACCAACCCTAAACCGTCGATGGCTGCTGTCATCCCGGGAGCTTGGACAGCGACGACAGCGACACCATCAGCTCCAAACTCATCTTTTCAAACATCGACCCTTTCGACAACGATGTCTACTCTGAAGACCGAGGAGGTTGCGGACAATCAAATTCGAAATATGAGAAAAGAAGACCACATCCCATAACCGTGATACGGGCGGTTCAAACCTCCACTCCTAATTTTTGTAGGGCAGGGTTTGGATATATTGACTTATGTTATTCCATGACTAATATCAGTGACAACCCATAACAATTGTCAATGATATGAATTAAAATGAGGCCATACGATTTAATATACATGAGCCAAAATTAACATAAAAAAGAATCAAATACGTACATGTTCTTCTAATTGAAAATTGGAATAAAAGCAAAAAACAATAGATCTTGTCGATACATTAATCGATTTCCAAGATTGAGACTCCGTCGGAAACATTTGACAATTCTGGTTCCGTTGTTGCGTCGGCGAATCTCCGATACGCCGCTTCAATGCTCGTCCCCAAGGGGAGCTCGAATCGACATAGCGGACATGTACGGCTCCGTTTCAACCAACTGGCAATACACCCGGAGTGGAACCGATGCCGGCAAGGCATCTCCGCCGCGATGACGCCGGCAGCGGCGACCAAGCAGATTGCGCAATCCTCCCCGGCCAAGTCGGCCATCTTGTCGAAAACAATGTCGTCGATCTTACGCAGGACCAAATTCAGCCGCATGCGTGACAGATGATCTCGGGTCGCAGTCAAATCCATGATCCGTCTGGCGAGGACCCGGGTTGTTTCCGGGTCGGATATTCCGAACCAGTTCAGCATATTTCGCAGGTGGAAGGACAAGTCATCGATGTTGCACTTGCCTAAATAGAACGGCGACCGCGCCGTCGGCGAGGAATGTAGAGACTCTCCGACGACGCTGAGGTTACCTTCTGGTAACAGGCAGATGTTTCTTTTCAGCTCTATGTATTGGACGGTGGCGTAGACGGCCGTCGAGGAAGTTGAGCGTATCTTCGTCCCCGGAGAAGGAACTGGACCGGCGGTGGGATTCAGTGGATGGTGGGCAAGGGTGACACTGGCGCGGATCAAATTGTTAGAGAACGCCATTGCAAACGGAGAACAGATCGATGGATGAATTAATTGGAAATCGGAATGAAGATCAAGGCCAAGTGATTGGGGATTTTATAATTGGAGGAGGGCTGAGAGAATCCGTTTGGGGTCAGGATTCGGAATTTTTGTTATTTTTTCAGATTTAGGAATCCTAATGCTGGTAGGAAAGGGGAATTAATTAGTTTAACTTAACTAGTACTTGAAACATCAGTAAAACGGTTAATTAGACATATTAAATCAGCAAGATTAATAGTGAATAGATTTTTGTTAGTCTAATTCTTTAATAAATATGAAATTTTATATTATAAAACAATTTCAAAATTGTTTATAGTTTCTAAATTGTATTACGAAATGGTTCAATAGGTTAACAAGTTAAATTCATATATTGAATTCTTTGTACTAACATTTTAATTCTTCTTAATTTAATAATTATTTTGTACAACCTCGCTATATTATTGATTTTTTAATTAATAATTAATATCGCCACAAAAATATAATTTTGATTGAACCATTAAATAACGAGTTGTTATTCGCATTGTTCCAACTGACATCATCCTATACGGAAATGATGTGCTCAAGTTGAGCAATATATGCCAGTAAAATATCATGTAACTCGTCATTATGTAACTTATTGGTTAACTTCATATTTTGAATTCGAGTATTAATAGTAAATAGTTTGAATGAGTAATGAATTAAATTGTATATTTTATTTTACAATAAATCAGCTCATAAACCTCCCAAAAAGCCCAAGGACCAAATGGGTAAAAGCCCACAACTCGTAAAGAATAAATTTCCCATAAAGCCCAGAATCTAGTGAGTTGTAAGCCGGATAAGGATGATGCAGTTTTCAAGGCTAACGGTTTATTGTCTACCAGTAGCAAAGGGATTGATTATCGTTATCGGTGATAAACATTTTAATCGCACAAAAAATTGAAATGTTCAAGGGTGCGTTAAATTTAAGAGAAAACTTCAATTATATTCTTAATATTTTTTGATTATTATAATATTTATCGTCGATAGCAATAATTAATTTTTTTACGTGCGTAAACACTAAATTAATCCACGTATTTCTAATACAGTGATGGTTCAATTGGGTTACCCCAGTAGAACAGTACCCACAGCCTGCTCAATTATGAACACTGCTGGCAAATACTATTGCAAAACAGACGATTTCCCATACAAGTACTTACTTAAGAGCCTAACCTTTCACATCAAATTTGGTAGAATTAATTTCCTCCCCAACCTCTCTGTCTCTGTGAAGCCCCAAGTCTTAGCTACTTTATATTTGTATTAAGTGAATGTTTAACTCCAAAATCTCATAATCTCCTTTCATCCAACAGAAACAATAATGGCTCTCCTTTCCGACGTCGGAGCTTTCACCGTTGTTATTATACTTGTGGTGGTGTCATCGGAAATCTGGGTTGCATCCGGCGGTCTGGTAAGCTTTGTATTTGGGGACTCGTTACTTGATCATGGAAACAACAATTACATTGCTACCCTCTCCAAGGCTAATTACCCTCCTAATGGGATTGATTTCGGGGAGCCAACTGGTCGGTACACTAATGGAAGGACCATTATCGACATTATAGGTATAGTTTCTTCCACTATCTTACTACATTTTGTTCATGTTCATTGTTCAAGTTGAAAGTTTCATGAACTATGAGTCCCGATGATTCAAGTTGTTGGGAGGGCTCATCTTGGATTTTTATTATTATTCATTAACACGTTCTTTTAAATGAAAGTTCTCGTAAGAGGTAAGGTATGTTCAATTTTGATAAGTCATGTGAATGGATTAGAGGGCTACACGAGTTTGAAATGAAGACCTATGAATTATTTAAAATTCTGATAACATATTATGAACTTTTCACGTAATTTAAGTTGTTGGGATAGGGTTTACATGAAGGTGTAGAGCCACCATATCTGAGTTGGTACATTGGACCCCACTTATATATACTTTTTTCTTCAAACTATCATTGTTTGTATTATTCATATGACCAGATTCGAACCTTGAACTCCACTTGAAGTAAGATAATTTTTTTTTTATCACTAGATCATATAACATATTTGATGTACAATATCTTAATTAAATATCGAAAAAGATGTCGTTAGTTGTTTTAACAAAATAATGTATTCTATAATACTTTCACGACATAAAAACTTAAAAACTCATCGTAACCCGTGAGTACAAAAATGTGATATTTAGTTATTTTCATTTTTATCTTAGTATAGACCCCTTTTGATTGAAATCCTAGCTACGCCACTGATCCCATCGATTCTTTTATCATTCGTTGACTGGGCTTCTATAAATGTTTTCTTCAGGTCAGGAATTGGGTGCAGAGGATTTCACACCTCCTTACTTGGCTCCCACGACAACAGGTCCTGTAATTCTTCAGGGTGTCAACTATGCTTCTGGTGCTGGAGGAATTCTGAATCAAACTGGCAAGGTTTTCGTAAGTAATTAACCACTTCATTTTGAATCCTCATCATCAATATATATAATTCTCAAAGTTCAAATCTTTAATAAAATGTGTGAGAAATTGACAGGGTGGTCGGATCAGCATGAATGTTCAAATTGACAACTTCAGCAAAACAAGGGACGAGATCATAGCCATGATTGGTGAAGTGGAAGCTCAGAAGCTCATGGCGAAGGCGATTTTCGCTGTTTCGATTGGATCAAACGACTTCCTTAACAACTACCTTACTCCCGTCCTTTCCATCCCCGAGCGTAAACTCATACCTCCTCAGGTTTTCATGGCGACCATGATCGAAACTTTCAGGCTTCAACTCACTGTAAGAAGCAAGACACTCAATTTCCCATTTCCGTCTGAAAAACTGTCTGATGATGACAGAACTGAATTTCTATTTGTCGCTCTACATTTCAAAATTTTAGGATGGAGAATAGTAAATCCTGATGTTTTTGCAGAAATTGTACAATTTGGGTGCTCGGAAGTTTGTGGTGGTGAACGTGGGTCCCATCGGGTGCATTCCATACCAGAGAGACGTCACCCCTGGCGCCGGTGACGAATGCGTCAGCTTCACCAACGAGCTGGCGCAGTCGTACAACGTAAACCTCAGAACGCTTGTTGAGCAACTCGGTGAAGTCTTCGTCGGAGCTCATCTTGTCCATGCCGACGCTTATCGGATTCTCAATGACATTCTCGTCAGATACGATTCATACGGTTCGTGTTTGAATGGAATTCGAATTTTGGTGATTAGTTTTCGAGATGTTGGACTGATTCTTTCAGAAATTGTTTGTTGTTTACAGGTTTTGAGAATGCAGATGGGGCGTGCTGCCATGTGGCGGGGCCACACGGTGGTCTGATTCCGTGTGGTCCGCCGTCGATAGTTTGTGAAAACAGGTCGAAGTACGTATTTTGGGATCCTTACCATCCGTCCGATGCAACCAATGTTATCATAGCTAAACGTTTACTGGATGGGGACGTTAATGACATTTATCCGATGAACGTCCGGCAGCTTGCTGCAATTCCGCCATCGTCGATCGGAAAATACAACTAATTGGCACGTACGACCGGCAGAGGGGGATATCAAGTGCTTTTACAATTTACGTTTTGTTACATTTTTATATCTTCATTACATATGTTAATTCAGGTAATAACGAAATCCCTTTCGAAGTATGATTTGTCAAAGTATAAGAATGATTGCAAGTGCTCTACGTATAGCTCCGTCTAGCCCCTCTAATTAGTGCACATTGATTAGATTCCGAATCTCCTTGTCAATACTTGCTAGAACACTTAATCAAAACACGAACGATGCAACAGCACAAACCTCCAAATCAAGGACGGTGGCTATACCAACGAAGACAGTAGTACCTTTATTCTTCGATGTGTGTTTCGGCACATAATACAATCTAATTATGTAGCCAAAATCAAGGGGGGTGGCATCCACCTAGATTGTCACGTATAGTTAATTTGGTCCATACTACATATATAGCCAGTAATCTTGTAAACCCAATCTAATTAGTTGGGGCACAATACCACTAATGTCTAGTTAATATATTGTCTCTAGCAATACATTACTTCTAACCGGTCCAAGTTAATTAACTCTATTTGGCAGGTTTGATACTTGACTAAAATCATGGTTTCCAAAACCATATTGGAACTCAAACCGATGAGTCTAGCAATATGTGGTTCACTATTACAAATTCTAGTTGATTTATGATTAAACCATAATAATATCGAAATTATACCAGATCATCAAGTAATTCAAAGTTCTACAGATCAGACTACCCTTGGAGATAAATCCTTCCTATGAGAATGGCTCGGAATTTTTGTACACAACACAAACAACAACACTGCTCCATTATTCTGTTAGTCTGCAACAAATCAACTTGAGCTCTATTACCATCCACTCACTCACCTTACATTCTCAGTATCCTTATCTATATAGATGAGACTCTCCTTTCCTGATCAAGCTTCAGATAAGAACCCCCAGAAAACAACCCAGCAAACCCCTTCGACAAGCAATTCTCAACCGCACACCCAACCGGACTATTCTGCTTCGTTGCATCCATCCCGTCATCTCCCGAATCACATGACTGGTTATCCACCCAACTCAACGACATCTTCTCCTTCACTACTCTACTTCTCTTCGAATTTGACGAAGAAAGATTCACCTCTGCATGATCACATACCTCCATTCTGTCCTGTCCAGACTTCCTTTTCAAACCAGGAGTTACTTTCAGCCCTACAAAACACAAGTCAGTTTTCGGCGAAGTTGCTGGAAGAAAATGTCGGTAAAAGAGACGAAATGGTTTACCAGGAAGAAGGTCTTCAACAGCACATAGATGAAATTCCAGATCTCCACTATCAAAGGAGGAGGTATAATTGTTCTTAGACCCGGATGTTCTGCAGGATAACAAGTTTCAAGTGCTGTGAGTTGACATGATCAACAAGCGCAAGAAGATTGAACATTTATACGCTTTATGTAGCTTCTACGAAGTTAGGTGAAGTTTGCTCCAAGAATCGAACCAGGAGCGCGAAGAATGTTTGCCTTCTTAAAGTTGAACTAAAACTACTCTCCTGGGCTAACCAGATCTAAATGCCAGAATGTTTAATGTACACATACATAGCAGGAAGTTCGATTTACAGCAGGATTCCTCCTATATAACAAGTTATATCACAACAATTTATTGGTAAAGGCTTACCTGTACATATGGTCGACAAATTCATCTAAAAGAACAGGCCAAGCACCTGCAAATTCGATATAAACAGTGTCTTAGTTTCAGCAAAAAACCCAAGAAAATGAGGATAAACATTAAAATGACTCCTTCGTTGAGCAAAAGGGAAACAAGCAATAACAGAAGAAAACCGGCACTGAGGTAGCTTTTTTAAGAGGTATGTACCTTCGGGATCATAGCCTTCAAGATTCTCATGCACACATCGACTAAAAGCTAAAACTTGCCGCCAAGTATCCTCAGAAATATTGTACCGTTGATTTCGCTACAATTAAATCAAGAATTAGACAATTTCAGAAGAGATAACACTAATACTGATGCAGATTCACACCATTATCCATCGGCCATGTTAAAGGGATACTGTAAAATCAAAATGCTGATGAGAACAGATCATAGAAGATACCTCAACAAAATCACACCATTGGTTTAGTAACCTAAACCTCCCAGGTAATACCAACCTCCATGCAGTAATCGCCTTGCTTACAGCTGCAATGTATTCCAAAGAGATATAGACATCAATAACTTAAAATATAGCACCATTAAGTCATTAACCAACTGTCATCGTCGATCGTGCATTAATTTGCTGTGTATGATAGACAGTCTGTAAAGCCGGAGTAACCAAAACTTACTTATATTCTTTTGACCGTTCTCACGACAGATAAAGAATACAAAATCATAAAAGCACGAGAAGTCGTAGAAATCTACCTACAGGAACAAAAAACAAAGAGAAAACAGTCAAGGCATAAACCAGAAAAGATTGAGCATGAAGGACTATAAGCTTGATTATAACTGTTTAACAATGTAAACCAACCACCAGCCTTGGATTTGACATGAGCTTGCGAAGTTCATCAAAAATAGAAAACCTGCCAATACGTAGCATATATTACATACTGCTTCAGTTGTGCTAAAGGTAAATATGATAAGGAAAATCACAAGAAATGGGGAACAGCTAAACTAACATCACAAGCAAGTTGCTATTCAACCAGATTTTACCATTTGATTACATTTCTCTCATCATAATGGATAAGGAAAACAAGAATCAAGGTCACCTCCACAGCTACTCATTCCAACTAAGTCGTCGAAACATAACGAGGTTGGTTTCTGTTCCCAAACCACATACCCTGATTAAGTCCCTTCTAATGCTTCATATGCTATAAGCCAAATGCACCTTTGGGGAGTCTCTTTAACTAACAAATGAATTCCGGAACACACAAAGCAAATTCGATATGATCTCAAACAAATTATGCCCCCTTTAATTCCAACCGATCATCAAAATGAATTCCCGAACTGCATAAGTTGATTCTTATAAGAAACGCACCTAGGGTTCTTATGCAACTTCTTCTGAACAATCGTGAAGAGCTCAGCTAACTCATCCCTGGCAAACTTGAGTTTCTGCTGCTCATCATGGTCAAGACAACTGCTGTCTTCCTGGTACGCATTTCCTGATCTAATAGCTACAAGAAGTGTTGGGCTCAAATATGGTACACAAAAATCAAAAAGCACAATTCTTTTTTAACCAAAGCACATAATCGAACAAACAGCAGTTGAAGGAAGAAGAAGAATCTGCAAAGTAAACGACTTTACCACAATAACGCAGGTAAATCTCGGAGATGTCAATCCGATTCGAGTCGAACGAGTCCATGGCGAAAGGTCTAGGGTTTTTCGTTCCAACCACGAAGGGAAGGGAAGCGCAGCGAGCTATGGAGAAGCACGAGGAGGCAAAGACTCAACTTTGACAGAGAGACTGAAAATCAAAAGGGCTGAGCTTTCTACGTTTTTCAGCTCTCCCTCTCTCTTTCTGCCTGTTTGCGTGTCAGCAATTTCATTTTATCTCTGTAATTTGAAACTAGATTTTGATCCGCTGTTGCCCCCTTACGTTAGTTTAGTTGTAATATAGCTCTGCTCACCGGTATAGTATAAAACATATACAATATACTCTATGTCCCATAAATTGTAATATATATTATAAAAGAGGACGTAATTGGTAGTATATTTTATTTATGGACTTCTTCCTTGTTGATTCACCAATAGTGCAAATCTGTTCAGTGAAAGATTACCTATATGAGATCGGTCACGACACTTCACGGATAAATTCGTTTTACAACATTTAATAATGAATATTGTATCACTTACAATTCCCCGTTGCGCTTACAATCTACACACTCATTCACCTCTTAATACATTTCTATATACGCCTTGCGAATTGCATACGACCAAGTGTTCTCCTCGAGTGGTACAAGCAGACATATGATTCGTTTGCAAGGTGGGATATGAAATGAAATTTGAATGGGAATTGGAAAATTAGCTCCTAAAATGCATCTCGAATTGAAAAATACTTATTATTCTATCCACATTTCTACTGCCAAACGGATACTGATTAACCCCGAAATAAGCATAAGTAAGCATAGTTGTATGCGATAGAGGTGATGCCATGTAAGCCATTGGGACAAAGAAGCAAGTTGCAATTCTTTGGCCCTCATGGCCTATTTGAATAGAACGTTACTATTTAGTCATCATATTTGTAAATGCAAATAATTTTGCCCCAAGTGACTACGTCATTAGACAATGCTTCTTCATCTTGCTCTGGTTTTCTTGTGGTGGACGCACCAAATTCACCAAACGAAGCAGATGGTCTAGTTAATTGAGTTCACCTTCAAAGTTCGAAAGAAACCGATTGGAATCGGAGAGATGAACTCGACTTTGTTACTATTTCCGTGGCTTTCTTGATGAAATAAGACTACATAACCCCACACAAACCTGCAAACGTACTACTGATCTTCCTTCTAGTGGCAGCAGTAACCAAACAAACTTAAGCAAGACAACAAGAACACAACTCTCCCAACTAGGCCAAAGTAGTTCTGTCCATGGACTCTTTACTATTCTCTCCCATCTGTAAAGCAAAGCTCACTCTCAAATCATCTAGAGGTTGCCAGAACAACTTAAGTAACTTACCTCATGCCATTTATCTGGTACGGCAGCAGTTTCAAATCGAGCCAAGCTATATCATCACAAGCTTTCAGACTTAACATACATAGAATAACTGCTCATAATCTGCAGAACTGCTGGTTTAGAAGAACAATTTGCCCCTAAATGATCAGCAGTTACACTGTCGATCACTGATGCATGAATACAAACAATTGTCTAAAATACAGGGCAAGCTAGAGTTGCACCATACTGGCATCCGTTTAGTATATTGTCTTCCATGCTAAGCACAACATGTTCATGTACCAATAAGCCTGAACAATGACATTCAAGAATAATAATCAAAGGTAACTAACACCAATGACAACAGATCACATACGAATACTGAGATATTGACTAAACGGTTATAATCTGCAAAGTAATATATATGACGAATCAGAAAAAAGAAGCTATGTATAGATAAGAGTGGGATCAAAAGCAAGGATTCTTATATTCTCCACTAATAAACCAGGTGTATCAGTGTATGTATATAAATATAGTCTCTTACATATTATTGCGTCTGAGCTTTTATTTAAGGACAAAGTCAGCTCCTGAGAAATGCATCCAACTATCCAAGAAGGTAACCTTTAGCAATTCCTGTCATGACTATCCCTGTGTATATCATATAGCAGCAGCACCCTTCTATCAAAGTTCTCAAATTGAGATAAACCCCCACAAAAAACTACTTACTACTTCTTGATCCTCTTCACCTTTTTAGCACCTGGAACTTCCAATCTCCCAACCGAACATCCACAACGAGCTCGAAACACAAGAACAGCTCTCCCATTAGGTGGTGCCATCTTCTTCAATTCAGCCTCCAATTCGCGGTGGTGATCGCGGGGAAGTTCGAACAGCCCTCTCTTATTCACCCCATCTTTCACCGAGCCGCCATTGTTGGAGGCTGCTTTGACACACTCCTCTGTCTCCAACTGAATGTCAAATTCCGCTGCTTTTCTCAAACCTTTACAATTAGGGTTCATACATTTCCTAGCAGTGCACAGAAGGACAATCCAGCCACCGATTGCAGCGCAGAAAGTAGTGATCCCTATAGATCCGTATATCACAGGGTTCCTACCGATCTCATCCTGGAGGACGCAATGAACCGCCGTAACGAAATCGATCAAATTGACTGCCAAAAACTCGACGTAAGGATACAGCAAGAACCCACAAGCGAAAACCACGGCGATGAAGATCGCAACGTCGACCGCCGCCGCCGATCGAGATCGATCGCAGATAGGGTTGCTGGTCGACGAGAAGGAGCAATTGTTCAGACAATTGGCGACCTTTCTGTACTTGTTCACATGATTATTGCCGACAGAATTCGCCATGAACTTTGTCGATTGGTCAACGGAGTTGCAGACCGAGATTGAGCTATGGAAATAGACCATTTCCAGATCAAAACAAAAACAGAGAACCTGAAATCAATCGTCCCAAACCTTGCCGATCCAGATCGGGATAATATTTTTCCTGATCAACCCAATCGATGCGGAAACAAACCCAGATCGACCCACCTCATGAAAGAGGAAGAAGATCGAGGATTTCCTTTCTTAACCGAAAATCTTTCAGTTATCCGTGCGTAGCAAGAAGTGGAAAAGGTTAGCATAAAAGGGGGAAAGAATAAAAATGGAGGGCCGGCTCTAAGCGGAAGAGGACAAAGCAAAGGAGAATTAAAGGTGACAAAGAAGAAGAAGAGTCATGGGAATGGAAGTAATCTCTCTTGGGTTTTGATTATAGATTATTGAATTGGGGAAATCTGTTTGGGAGCTCTTGGCCATATGCATAAGGTTCTTTTCTGATATTTTAGCAATGGAAATGAACCGAGTCTGCATTGATGATGATGATAATAAGAGAGGAGGAAAGTGACACGTCCTTAGATTTCAGAGAGAATGTGTCAAATTGGAGTGTTTTTCTTTTCCTTTGCTTTTTCCTATAGGGAATTAGGATCGACAATTAAATTCGAAAAATTATAAATCTGATCGAAAGCGATTTGATCGATTTTTAATGCTGTTTTAATGATAATCGCATCGCAAAATTTATTGTGTTAGTGCGACGATGGATATATCATGTTATCTAAACCCGCTAATGTAAACGATGTAGTCTTATATATAATAATATCTAGCTGGTTAATAATCTTCCGCAAAAGTACAAAACATCCATTTGAAGAAATTTGTTTGAAAGAACAAATTGAAAGAGCATTTGGTTAGTTTATTTGGTTAATAATAACTAACGGTCAAAATCGTAATCCAATCAAATACAACAATGACATTAAACTTGTAACCATATTTATACTGTTATGCACTAACTATCATCGATCTGAAACGTTATCAAGCCTAAAGGTAAAGGGGATTAGTGGACTTATAATGACGTGGTTTATAATTAGGTTGTTTGGGCTTAGGCCCACTGGCTATGATGTATCGTATTGGTAGGAAGATCAGGTGTGGCCCTACCTCGGATCAGTTTGGACCACTGAATGAATGAGTGACACTTTTTTTCTTTTCGGATGATTTTTGTTCAACCCACCACAACAAAATAGGATTTTGTAATTTGTATAACCATTCACAGAATCAAATACGAAATAATCGGTAGTGTGCTTTCGATTTTAGATAGGGTGTGTGTTTGATCAACCCGATATAATTGAGGAATATTGTGATGAGTTTTATATAGATCGGGGAGAGGATATTTGAGAGTACAAGTACAGTTGGATTTTTATTGTATATTATTACAGTTGATACGTCAATTGTCAGTGGAGATTCACCAGCACTTTGCTGTTGTAAATTAGATTCAGGAGTTGATAGAGAGAGTGTGGGATCTGGAGTTCTATTCATTTCTATCACAACGGCAATCACGCAACAGACCACCTTGCTAGCATTATACATGAGATGTCGTTTGGTATTTGTTTTTTTCCGATTTCATATCTTGTCAATTACCGAACTATGATGAAAATATGTACTAGCCGGATTTCAATAAAAAAATGAAATATGTATCAAGTAATTAATTGACTAATCAAAACCTAATACTATTCAAAATAAAAATAAATATGCTTTTATCTTGCACCCACTATAACGTCGTATGAAATGTCAAGCATTCTGCCTCCCTCGCCTCGATACATTCTTGTCAAAGTTGCATCGTGACTACAAAAGCCTCCCCCCATCCATCACCACAAGACCGACACCATGATCGCTCCCTCAGCAAAAATAACAACGCCCGCATTACATTTTACGTACCCTGATGGTATGGGTGACGCCTTGGCTACAATTGTGTACACTCCTTGTGAAGCGTCAGTCACTCTTCAAGTTCATCAAAGCACCACCTAACCATCATTTCCGTAGTTATAGAGCGCCTTTTGAATAAATCGAACAGCTCTCTGTCTGAGTGCCAGGGTCTTGGGGAGCTCAGGGCCATGGTGAGCTCAGGGATTGTCAGAGTCCTTGTAGAAAGACTAGTCCGATGATGGCCGGGCAGCGAATGTTTCCACCTAATCAATTGGTGTACAATTAGTAAAGCTGAGAATACAACGAGTTCAAGAGAAATTTATTTGCTTTGTGCCTACATCCATGTAAGCCAGCATCTCCACGTTTGATTCATCGGTTTTGAGATGATCACCGATTCACCGTCTAACCAACCACTTTGAATAACCAAGACCGTCAACGCTCAACCCAAAAATTTCGACGTAATAATGCAAATAGTGAAATTTCCCAGTAGCAGGAACCGTTCTAACAAATAAGTGTTGGAAAAGATTCATCAACAGCTGAGCAAATTGCATTCAATTCAGATAGTTGACCCCCTCGCAGTGATCTGAAGCTCGAAAAAACATCATCCGCTGTAATAAGGATGCTGGCCTGGAGGTGGAGCATCACCGGGCCGCATATTTAGATGGCCTCCGCCAGAAGCCGATCCATGAAACGCTGGACCGCCCCGAGTACCAGGGGGCTCGGGACCAGCAGTGCCATATGGAGGCATGTGAGGATGCTGTTGATATGGGGATGCTTCATGTCCGTGGACCGGTCCTGGACCAGCCATTTGACCGGTCGAGGCTTGAGGTGCCACACCAGGTGCATATGCATTGGCAGTATACACTGGACCGGCCTGATAATGCTGCTGTGATGATGCTGCAGCCGAACTTGCATCCGGAATTGTGTAGTCTCTGCTCTTATCACTGTACGCCTAAAGCACAAAGAAAAGAAGTAATAAGATTTCCTAATAGAGGTTTGTTGGCTAAACAGATGATACAATCAAAATGTCTCAAAGCAGGACGGGTCAAGTAAAAGAAGCATACAATGTATGACCAAATCTTTTTTGAATAGCCGCCGTTTCGCCCAATCTTTTTCACATTTTCGTCTTACTTCTGCCATGAATATTAATCTAACTCAAAAGCACATATTATTAATACCTTTACATTGAGATCAGTATGACGAGAGTATGATAGATGAAGCTTACAATAGCCACCATCATAAATGCAGTGTCCCTCTAAAGCATCTTTTGCTGAAGTTGCTGTTGCAACGTCTGGAAAAAAAGGTGCAGAAAGTGAGTACTCAAATAGTTTTCCAGCATTTTGGTTCATTCAATAGAAATGAAAGGTTACCATCACACAAAGAACATTTTATTTGGCTACGATAAGAAATACCTGGATACTGAATCAGTGCCTGAGTACTACCATTTTTCTCGAATATTGCAATCTTCTGAACGTTACCGAAAGCTGAAAACACCTACAATAGCAAAACAATCAAAGCACCGATTGAATTGACAGCCATAAAAATGGCGAAATTGAAATTAAGGGGAGTGATAGAAACTCAAAGGAGGGTCTGTACAGTGTGAAAAACATCTAGAGTGACGGCATATTGCATATTCTCTATAGATGCAAGTAGGACATTACTCTCCGGTTCTTTCCTTTTTCCATCGGGACCTACAGCAAGCTGAAGATGGCAGCTTGTTACATGAAGAACTATGTAACCAAACATAAAGGCTACTAAGATGGTTGCCACAAGATCACCTGCAGATTTCCTTCAATGGCAGTAGGATTCACAGGCAAGTATGGATTTGTATAGTCCCTGGAAAACATATATCATTCAAGCATCAAGGATATGGCAGTCAATCATATAACTCAGAAACAGCATTGATGATAAAAAAAAATTGGAATGTGATAACTCAGAAACATTTTATCAACGCAAACTAGTACAGAATCAACCTTCCAATTGGTTTGCTAAACCATTTATTATTACCTGCTCCTGTGGGACTGGAACTTGATATTCAGATCAACATGGGCTGAGTATGAAATACGCAAGTTACATGAATCAACATGATCTGGGAGCAAGTACCTGGAAATTGGCATAAGAATTGAATCGATGAATTAGGCTGACTTAAAAAGTTCATGGAAGACTGAAAGAAATAACACCTGCCTAGGTATACTTCTGCCATCCAATGCATCCCTTGCTGAAGATGCTGTCTCTGCATCGGTGAATTGAATCAAAGCCTGCACTCACATCAAGCAAGATGGCTATTAGGCAAATAATACAGAAACCCTCAGGAAGAGAAGAAACTTGTGAGACATAACCTGAAAGCCAGCAGCTTTTTCGAAAGTAGCAATTTTGTGTACAAACCCAAAAGCTGAGAAAACCTGAAATAAATTTAAGTTAGGATAAAATGAGATGGCGGCAGCAAAAACAGCATTACCCATAGGACAAAGCAACCGTGACCACGAGACATTGTTGAACAGTGAAATCCAGATAGATAAGATACGAGTGTAAAGTGAAACCTTCAAATGAAACCAAGTACCATTATCATAAGGAAACAAATTAATAGTTAATCACTACGCTTAATTCAACTACACCGAACAAGGGATTCCTAACAACAAACAGTCAACCTGCCATGTCAACTCGAGACACCAGTATTATGTACTAGATGCCAAATATCCTGCATAGACGAAGGCTTTGCTAGAAACGAGCATAACAAGACCGAACCGTATTAACATCATATGTCCCATCCCTGGCTCAAAGGCATGATATAAGTTGTGTAGCGGATATCATATTGAGATCTTAATCCTTACAAGCTGTTTAGCTGGTGTGACAAAATATTTTTCGATAAATGATGATCACGTTATGTTCTCTTAATCATTTCTCTTCCACACTCAAAAGAAACAACTGAATTTTATCCCAGACAGAGTTCATTCTTGCTGCACACCCAAAATTCTAAAAGTTCCGCATTCCATACCATTTAAAGCAAGAGTTGTTAGTATTTGAGAAATTTGTCCTTCTATTACTGGAACATTAACTCCATACATTTCCCTCTTGAAGCAGGTACACAGTTACATCTGTTCTAAAAATTGCTCGTTAGTCTGATAAGCCCACACAGCACGATGTTACTTCTTCTTTGTGACAAATGATGGACCAAAGACATGGAACATATACTTAGAATGTAACAATGCATTTTGAAAAGTGATATGTGGTTTTGCAAGCTCAGACTTCCAACTTTTAGGTTCTAATATAGCCAGTTAGTCTTCAGAATCAACTAAATAGTGGAAGGATGCAGCATTCAAAAACCTGTAAGCACTTACCAAGTGAATAACATCAATGCTGACATCACCAGCTTCTACCCCTTCTATAGTCACCAGCAACACATTACCGGGATTATCAGCTGGAGCCTTGTTATTGACAATCTCATGTCTGTTTGAATACTGTATATAAACAGCTTTGCCACGAACTTGTGCAGGATCAGACGACGATGCATAGTAGGAAACCATTTGAATCGCCTGGTTTGGGTCCGCCTGCACGAAATTGAATTGCATACACTCAACTTCTAGATCGAGAAAACAAAAAAAAAACCAAAGTAACCCAATGGAAGCTCATAAGCAACAAAGCCCTAATTGGGAAAAAAGGGAAAAAAAGATGATGAACATCAAAAGGGAATCACTAATTTCTGCAATAAGATAGAAAAACAGCAGGATATACGCAGAGATTAAAGGATGAGAAGGAGGTTATACAAATTCGACAAAGGCTTGATTGCGATTGGCGCCAACATTGGACTTGGTGTTTACGATCTTTCCAAATGGTTTACAGAGCTCGACGAGCTCTTCTTCAGAACACTCCCATGGCAGGTTACGCAAATGAAGAACCTTGGATGGGGTCTGGGTGTACCGGAATTGGGGAGGTCCGGATGTTGACATTAAACCAGATTTAGGGCTGAAGAAAAGCAGTGGAAGGGAAAAGAAGAAGAAGGCCGCGTAGTTTGCCCAGAATCGGGAAAGTACTAATTAGGGTGCTTGCATATTTATTGTTATATATATTTCGTGAATTTATTGATCTAGTATCGTTTTCGAGCTAATTTCGCTCAACATAGCCCTAAAAATTTATTAAGTATTTTCAATAAGGGGTTTGGCTGATGGGCATTGAGGATATTGATGAATATGTTTATCATGTTAAGTTGTAAATAGATTTTTCGAATGTATCATAGAGATCATACTATCCAAAAGATTATATTATACGAAAAATCATAATAATTTTAAATTATTAGAATTTTAAATATTATTAATTGAAAATATTAAATTATTAAAATTTTACTTATAATTTAATATTTTGAGTTGGGAATAAAAGAGTCGGGACTCTTTTTAACTCCATTTAATTTCAACACGACCAACACTGAACTGAACTCAAAATTACTCTAAGCCGCACCCGATAAAATCACACAATTTGTACTCGAGTTTAATGTTCTAAACCGAAACCATCACTCATCCCATACTCCAAAGCTAGGTCCATTCTATATTCTCAATCGACATCCACCCCATAACCACATTTTGAACCTCATACATACTTTTCTAAATCACATCTAAACTAGTATCGAAATTTTTCGACATGTAAATCTGATAATTCATATGAACACAAGAGCACGTGTGTATCCATCTCATAACCATATTTTGAATGTCATAAATACTTTTTTTAAATCACACTCAAACTAATAACCAAAATTTATCGATAAAAAAACTCAATAATTCATAAAAACAAGAACATATATGTTTTTATGAAATAACGTAAATTGATGACATATTAAAACAAATATTGAATTCGAATTCAGTTCCCATAAACATTTTAGGCAAGGAAATTTTTACGTTTTAGTTTCATCCAGAAAAATTGCGTTTCCCCATATGATTCGAGGTAAACAAATCCATTAACTTGGACCAAAAAATATAAAAAGAGGCACCGTCTGTAAAAACCCTAGAGGCACCATCACTGTATTCTTCTTTCTTCGTTGTCCGTCTCTTCTCCGAACACTCATCCTAATAAGGGTGGATATTTTGGCCAACCTCATAATTTAGCCATCGACATATTGACCGAACCCAGGTATAATGTCCAATCTACAGAAGCTTTCTCCTTGATTTTCTTGTTTTCTATTCATTTTGTTTCCCAAGTTATTTCTGTGTTCCTCTCGTGTATCATTCTAGCTGGATTAATATCGGTATTGGGGCCTTGAAGTTTAATTAGGGTATCAGGAAGCTTCTATAGTGTTCACCATTCTAACTTATGAATGCACGACGTAAATTCCACGCGTTAAGATCACTACTAGATGGATTGTCAACTTGAGGTAGTTCAAAATCTCCATGGTTTTCTTTTGCAGCCAGAAGTAAATTTATAGTTCGTATCCTAGTCATTTGCTATTGTTCTCTAGCTAGTTTATGACTTATCCAATTAATCCAAGTCTCAATCAATTAAAGTTCAGCTTTCCTTTTGCAGATTCTGCATCGTTACTTGCAATGGCTGGTCAAAGGAGCAGTTATGGGAAGCGGTCTCATTCTCACTCTGAATATGATAATGGATCCAACAAAAGAAGGAGCTCAGGTGAAGATAGAGGAGACCCTTTTGTCATCGATGTTCGTGATACTGTGTATCGGTACCTGTGTCCTGGCAGAAAGATTGGAAGCATAATTGGAAGAGGAGGTGATATTATCAAACAGCTAAGGATAGACACCAAGTCGAAGATTAGAATCGGTGAGACAATCCGAAGCTGTGATGATCGCGTGGTTACCATCTACAGTTCTAGCGACGAGACTAATACATACGAAGATTCGGGTGATGAGATTTCACCTGCTCAGGATGCTCTCTTCCGGGTGCATGATAAAGTTGTTGCAGACGATTTGCATGGTGGTGAAGAAACTCTAAGTGGTCCGCAAGTAACTGCAAGACTTCTTGTTCCCTCTGATCAGATAGGGTGCATTATCGGGAAAGCCGGAGTGATTGTGCAGAATATCCGTACTGAAACTGGTACGCAGATCCGCATTTTGAAGGATGATCATTTGCCACTTTGTGCGCTAAGCTCCGATGAACTTGTACAGGTTTGGCAATAGCTCATCTCACTTTATGCTTCTCCTATGTCCGTTTCAATTTTTTTTCTCGTTTCTTGAACCTCGATCTTACTATAGCTGTCAACAACTTTCCTCTCTGGTTGACAAATGCAAGTACCCTACGGATAGGAATTTCTTCAAGACATTATTTAACTTCTGCATATTAGATAGTTATTGTTTCTTACTAACATTGCTTCCAAGCCTGGTGCTTGACTGTTACCTTTTGGATGATAGATTTCTGGTGAAGCGGCATCAGTCAAGCAGGCATTATACCGAATTGCTTTTCGGCTCCATGAAAATCCGTCACGGTCTCAACACTTGCTTGCTTCTGCTGTCCCTAACATGTATTCTTCAGGTGGTTCACTGATGGGTCCTACTGCAGGACCACAGTTCGTGGGAATAGCTCCAATAGTGAGTTCTTATGGAGGATATAAAAACGATGTCAGAGATTGGTCACAGCCTCTGTACTCTACACAGAGAGACGAACTTCCACCTAGAGAATTTTCTCTTCGTATGGTTTGTCCAGCTGCATATATCGGTGGTGTGATTGGAAAAGGAGGTGCCATCATTAATCAAACCAGGCAAGATTCTGGAGCAGGTATTAAGGTTGATAGCTCAGCTGCTGATGGAGATGAATGCTTGATAGTAATTTCGGCTAGGGAGGTATAACACTGATACAGGATTGTTGATGCTTTCAATCTCTGTTGTAAAATTCTTTTGAAGGTTGGATTTTATTCACACTTCTAAGGAATGCATTAGGTGTTTGAAGAGCAATATTCACCAACAATTGATGCAGCATTAAGGTTGCAACCTAGATGTAGTGAGAGAACGGAAAGAGATTCTGGACTTATCTCCTATACTACCCGGCTGCTTGTACCTTCTTCACGGATTGGATGTCTTCTCGGTAAGGGTGGAGCAATCATCAATGAGATGAGGCAACAAACAAAAGCAACTATACGTATCCTTGGAAAGGAAGATGTTCCAAAAGTTGCAGGGAAGGATGAGGAGATGGTGCAGGTAATACCTAGAATGTTTCGTTTAGATCTGCATTTGGAATTACTCCCATATGTATGGGTTATTACTTTGCTCCTTCTAGGTTTTGCAAGAATGAAATTGGATGTTTTCTTCTTCTTCTTTCACAGATCTCGGGGGACCTTGATGTTGCCAAAGATGCACTGATACAAATAAGTCAAAGGTTAAGAGCGAATTTCTTTGACAGAGAAGGTGCAACCTCTGCTTTTCTGCCCGTGCTACCCTATGTTCCTGTTTCAGCCGATGGTCCGGATAACCTAAATTATGACAGCAGAAATGGTAGAAGGGTTGGCCGTGGTTATTCATTTTCTGGTGGTTACCCTTTGAGTGATTATAGTTCCAGTGACACATATGGTAACTACAGTAATTCTCAGGTAATTGGGGTTTTCATACCTGCACAATAATTATATATGATGTTTGGAATCACGACGTACACATTGCTTTTCGAAAAGCAGTATTTCCAATCTCTCAATTTGTAGTGTAGTTAACACATTTCTCCGCTACTGTTATCATTCAATTCTGCTCCATCTAATTAATGTGTTGTATGTCTATTCCGTTGTTTGAAACTGGTTTATGTTTCTTGTAGATTGGTGGTAGTGGTGCTCCATATGGGGCCTACGGAAGTTATTCCTCTGGACGTACAAGTTCTTCTGGGTAAGAGTTGATCTTTGGTATAAACTTCCGATAGTGTCTGACCTAAAATATGCCCGCTAACTTTTGCAATCTTAACTGAAACCATTGGTGAATCTATATTCTGATGACAAGTTTTGATTTACCAGGTTTTCTAGCCATGCTCCTCCTCAGCGTAGAAATTATTAATAGAATTCAGAACTAGCTACATCAAGGTAGTATTCCTTTCATTTTACTTCTTTCCACGTCTATGGAAACAGTTATTCTTTCTTATGGTTGTTGGCCAATCTTTAGTGTGCAGTAGTGTTATGCGGAAAACCTGTAGTGTATCCCCGTTTTAGGATTCTGATGCTTATTTTAACCCCTTACCTTTTCACTCCCATAAAAACAGCTGAGATCCCGAAGCCTGATGCCAGCCTACTGCCTCTTTTGATGATGCCTACAGCCTTAATTTGGAAGACCCAAGACAGTGTGCCCTTGACGATGTTCCATAGTGGAACCAAACATATTTGGAGAGCCTCAAACATATCTTACCAAATCTTCCTTGTCCCTGACAACAAATGACCAAGCTTTATATGATGTGGCCCCAAGAACCTTTAGTTGGCATACCTCCGTTGCTTTGGCTTTCAGAACTTCATTTGTTTAGAACTTTGTTTTGAATTTCCAGACCGTATTGCTTCTAGTGTTTGGAGTTGACTCTTGTATCAAAAGCACTATGTTTTTACTCCTCTAGACCTTCCCTCGTCCTTCCAACTCCTTGCCAAGCTGGATAATTGTTGTGCTACTATGGTATGCAATGTAAATATAAGTTTTGCTTGAATTGCAGAATGGATGCTTCTCTTTTGTCTCCATTATGAGACAGTAAGTTCATTAGCTAGGATTTCTAACAGGCTTTGTTTATTTGGATATTGTCCAGAATTTTGTGCTTCTTTTGTAGGTCAGTGTGGTCTGCCTCTTCATGTGATGCTAATTAGTGGTTGATTGTCGTGTATCTTGGTTGGTCTCCCTGGTGCAGCAGTGTAGCAATAGTCAGTGTAGTATGTAGGTGGTGTATAATAGCGTCTATATTCGAAAGTCAGTTGATTACAAACGAGCTATTTCTGATTGGTGCATCTTGTAAGTAAGATAATGCATTGCTTGCATGGTGCGTAGTTATTTACATGTAAGTTGGCTGTTCACTGTTCGATGTGCCTGTAATACTCTGTCTTTGCCTATGGTCAAGGCCTTACAAATTTTCTGATTGGTGCATCTTGTAGCAAGGATCATGCATTGGTTGCATGGTGCATAGTTATTTACATGTAAGTTAGCTGCTCACTGCTCGATGTGTTGTAATACTCCGTCTTTGCCTATGGTCATGGCATTATGAATTATGAAACTAAAGTCTCTTGGGATTCTGGTAGGTGAAGTTGAATCCAAAGAGGAAGGTTTGTGTCACGCATATGGATGTTCTTTACGCAAACCTCTTGTTTAGCTGATTAGGCCTGGTTTCCTTTTGGAAGATTCATTGGCCTTATTGTCACATATCAAAATGTCATTCCTGATAGGCGTAATTAATACCCTTGAGCAGGTATTTTGCAAGTCCAGGTGGGGGGAAGTCTTTTCCCTATATTTTAAGAGAAAGTACTCATTTATGAATTGGTGCAGAACTGGAGATTGATTTTGGCCCTCTCAACAACATGAACCAGTAGTAACTGTGAACATAGCTTGTTCTGTTGTGCTTTTTCTTTGCTGCAATAGTTTGTTTTGCAGGTAATACTGGCTCACCTTCAGTAACACCACACTGCTAGGAAGATTGGCTTGAAGCTTCTCTAACTGGTACTGTTCAAAGTATCTTTCGGTTTCAGGTGAATAGACATGGTGGTCAGATTCAAGCCCATGATACTGAGGAAGAGGCTGAACAGGCTTTAATCATTGGTTTAGAGTTATGTCAGGATCCCTGCAACTTTTTCTGTGAGTTTGGGTCAATCTGCTGCAGAGGTGGGTTACACTTTGCTCCAAGTCTCTGCATTATCAACTAATATGGTCACGAGGTGAATGATATTAACGAACCAACCAGGTTCGTGCTTTCGGATTCCGGATGTATGGTGTCCCAACAGATGCTGCAAGGCTATGTCGATCAGAGACCTTATGTAATATAAAAGTTAGCAGTAGTCTTGGTAAATAGTAGTCTAATGTTCTACAAAATGTTCGATTCACCCTCTCGTACTTGAGCCATCTCGATAAGCAAGTTTTTATGGTGCTATCTTCGTCGATGTATCGACAGGCCGGCATGCCACATCAACCTGCATTGCTGATTGAGATAACTAATTTTCTACGTTATTCTTCATGCCAACGCGGAATAGCTGAAAAGAACGTGTGGGAGAGTAACAAAATGGTCAAATTACACAGCATACACACAGCCCACATCCAACGTACAGACGGTCGACACGCTCTAGGCTGTTTTTTTCTCAAATCAATTTAAATTTCCTTTTAAAACATTAATCGTTGTCGATATGAGTTATTTCTAACGTTTCTGTCCCTACTAAGGTGTCTTTTTCCTAAGACTTGAGTTGAGGGCCATTAGGTAAATGCCTTCTTCTCTTCTGAAGTGCAGTATGCGTTTTTGTTTGATGACACGTTTTCGAGTTATCATTGGTTTCGCTTCATCTTCACCTTTCGCAAGCCAAGTGAATCGTGTCCTTGAGTATCCCAAGTCTAGAATTGTTCAGTTCCTGTTGTTTGGGGTGGACAATAGACTTACTGGGTCGCTGGTCACTTGATCTCGATCTAGACGTCTTCTCCTGGTCCAGCACTTGTATTGGTATCTCGCAATAAAAATAACATTTAATAGTGGGTTCAAGGGTAATACGAAAGTATGAGTAAGGGAGGGGAGAAATAAACAAAAATTACATACCGATGAGAATGTTACCTCTTCAATTGTGAAAGTCTGCCTTTTTTTTCGTAATAACTAATGGTAGTTGTATGAAACTAGACAATATTGTTTGATCTCGACGGTCAATATCTAATCCATCGAAAACACAATTCACTAGATGACGCTAATTCGAATTTAAAATTACAATTCGAATTTAAAATTACAAGTAGCCGCTGTCCACACCTCACATGGGCACACACCTATTGATACCAAAGATAGGCAAAATTACCTGAAAAAGGGAAATAATCCAAATGCCGTTGTAGTTCGAAACGTAGCAGCTGCTGCACTTTCCATCGATTTTCCATTTTTCTTTCTTTGACTTGAACTGCCAATTAGAAAGGACAAAGGAAAGGAACAGTAGCAATTTGCAAACCCCCCACTCTGCAATTATATAAGGCCTCTGCGTTTTTCTCCGCTGGAGTGTTTTCTTTCTCAAGAGACTTCCAGAGACACAGAGAGAGAGAGAGAAAGGGGCAGAACTGGGAAGAAGAAAGCTAAGCAGCAATGGAGCAGAAGCTTAGCTTGTTCAACTCGCCTCTGCTGATTGCAGCGGCGGTGGTTGTGCTCTGCGCTGCCATGGCACCGGAAGTCACTGCCAAGAGATACACAGTCGGATCCAACATGGGTTGGACTACTAATGTCAATTACTCCATTTGGGCTCAGGATTTGCACTTCTACAATGACGACTGGCTCTGTAAGTTCCCCTATTTTCTTCTCATCATTCCCCCCACCTACAGATCTTACTGATGCTTACTTTAACTCTGCTTTTGTTCCCTAGCTATTTTTTTCTCTCGTTGTCTACGAGGATTCTCTGCTGTGTGATTTAAAGTATGGATGGATCTGGGAAAGATTTTGGGCATAAGATTAAACTTTACAGCTTTGTTACTATTTTCCTATAATTTTCCAGAGAAAAACCTGGATTTGAGTTTTGAGTGGAATTTCATGGTAGTGGGCAATGTTCTTTTCCGATCTGTAATGCCTGTCTTGGTTCCGCTGTTTTGTTGAATCTTTACATCGGGAGATTGGAGAGGAAGTTGATGGGTTGTTCTGAGTTCAAATTGGTTGAGACTTATAATCAGCATTGCTCAAATTTCTTCGTTTGTATATGTCCTTGGCCAAATTCAGATCTGCAAATATACTTTCTTTATCAATGCCTTGATGCCCTTCTAGGCTCTAGCTGCTTGTTAACCACTTCCTTCCTAAGTGTATCATCAATGCTTGTAAAGCTGCTTTTGATTTCATTTTCAGCTCACAGCAGTCAGTACATTGGTTTTTGTCTAGTTGACCTTTTGATGCAAAAATCTCAATTTCAAACTCAAAATTTGTCGAAGTAGTAGACCAAAGGAGTTGACTTTCCTAATCACAGACTGGCTATGTTGCGCACCAAGTAGTTTCTTAATTTTCCCTCATACTATATGCTGAAGTTGCAAGTTTATTAGGCATATTTGCCTTGGAGATGTCTGACATTGGGAAGCTTGCAGTTTTCGTGTACGACAGGAACCAGATGAACGTGCTGGAGGTGAACAAGACCGACTACGAGAGTTGCAACGCCGACCACCCGCTCCACAACTGGACCACCGGTGCAGGAAGGGACGTGGTTCCCCTCAACGTGACTCGCCACTACTACTTCATCAGCGGTAAAGGGTTCTGTTACGGAGGCATGAAGTTGGCTCTCCGCGTCGAGAAACACCCTCCTCCGCCAACCGCTTCACCCGTCAAGAGCGATGCTTCTCCCATCAGCATTCTCGGCCTTGGGAGCTGCGGCCGATACGTGCTGCCTGCAGTTTTCGCCATCGGAGCGTTGTGGGATGGATTCGTTCACCTCTGGTAGTTGTACTAGTAGCTGTGAATTCTGTTGGTTGCTGGCAAAGCAGTATCCAACGTTGAGGATTGTAGTAACATTGAGGAATTTGTGTCTGCATTATCTAATTTGTTTTTGTTGTCCTTGTCCTCCAGTTTGTAATGTGCTGTGTATGAGTTGTGAAAACTGTTGTGGAGAGAAAGATTAGTGAAGGGAGGGGATTTTAACTTTGAAGATGTGGTTAGTTGTTTTCTTATGATTGATTGTGATAATATATGAACATGGTCCTTGTTTCTCCACTGGTAGTTTTCAACTGTTAGATATTAAGAAGCAATTGTTTGATTGGATCTGGATTCTGGGGTCGGCTGTGGGTTGACAAATTTGAATTTCCCCATGACTGTGTTTCTAGTTCAAGGGGAGGAGAAGCGGCCTAATTGCTCCTTTGCTTGAAAAAAACGACAGGGCTAAGTGGCAAGATTGATGGGCCATGATTGAGAAATGCTATCTAGAATTTCATTAGGAAATTAATCGTGCACCGAGTGAGCCACTTACATAAATATATATCAAAATCAAAATGCCAAATTTCATTAAAATCCCATATTTCATTAGAGTCATACGACTAAAGGCACCCCGTTAGCCAAATTTTTGATTCCGCCTCTAAAAACATATTTTTTACCATAATGTATCTTAGCCAAATAGATTATTAACAATAATATCTAAATGTACCATTACTAGCTAGATATAACATGAAATTTTTTTTATGCATGTATGTGGTAAAAAATCATTAAAAATTCAAACTAAAATTTTTATAGTTGAAAGCACACACATTCTTACTCATAAAAACAATAAAAACGATTATAAAAATATTTTTTTTAATTTCATTGACTATTATTTGAAGGATTTAACATGGTGAAACCTCCATTTTTTAGTCATTCTCAATATGCATGTCAAATATTAGTCAATTTTTTTAAATTTTCATGTCAAAATTGGTTAATTGCCATGTGTTATATACTAATGAAATTTAACCATTTTTACAAGAAAATTTCAAAATTTTAAATCAGCTAATATTTGGCATGCTTGGTGGAGATGGTTACAAAAATCAAGTTTCACTATACTAACCCCTGTAAATAATGGTCAAATGAAGTTCAAAATCAATTTTACTTGGTGTTATGTTAGTGTTGAAAATTTTCAAATTGACTTACCTTCTACATTTATATGGTGGGAAACCGTTAGAAATCCAAGCTAAACGTTTTGTATTCGAAAGCCAATACATCTCCACTAACAACAACAACCCAAACTAAAACACACATGTCAATACATTTAATCAGCTCCACAGCGGAGCGAGGACAAGCAACCTAGTATATATGTTTTCTACAGCGGAGTATTATCCAGACGAAAAATTAACCAAATGTAACATGCACTACATATATTATACTAATAAGCTACTATATATTTACCTTTTCTGTATCTAATCAGATGCCTTCGACAAAAAAACGTATACGCTAACAACGCCAAGTCACATATACACTATTTTGTCTGGGGCTTAGACAGCTCCGTGAGGAGATCTAGATATAGAAAACAGTAAATATCTACTCATGAAATGAGGATTATCAACAACAACCCTGGGATTCAAAAGCCAAGCATGTGCCACGAAATAAACAACTCCGTTAATTGAACGTCGGGCCAGCTGAAGGCGAAGGCTGAGAAAATTGGCCTGAAAGTGCAAAATATTCTGGAGGATAGGATGTCCACGAGGTCCACATCACCTTGATGTCTGCCTGAAGGATAAGCAGTCTAAAACTGAAGTACAAGTGCAGAGGAGGCCTCTTCCTGTAGCATTAGCTAGGATTTTGGTCGCGTTAAATCACTCCTAGATAGTGGTGTGTTAGATCCACATTATCTAACCTCCGATAACAAGAGAGGAAAGGGGCCAAGCCACAGACACAATAATCAGAGATTAAGATCGAGAAAGCGACATATTAGGATTTTGGTCGCGTTTAAATTCGAGCCGAGTCCGAACAAATTTTTATCAAATCGAACGTCGAGCTACTCACACGAGCGCCTTTATTCGTCAACAAACTCAAAAAAATTGTAGAGATTTTGATATCATATGCCCATAAAATTAGTCCTCATTGAACGTGTCACTGATAGCGATAGTGTAATTTGGTTTAATATGGTTACAATATAATCAAAAATTTAGTCACAGTTTCTACTTCTACAGCTGTAAATTAAATTATAATGCCTTGAGAGGTAACAGAAATTCCATGGTCATAGAATTCAACCAGCAGACGAGGGAAGGCGGGACTTGAACGAATCCCAGGTGATGTCCTTCTCCAAGTAGTGAACGTTTGAAGGATCAAATGGTCCCATGATTCTGTCCACTGATTTTATCACAGACCTCGCCGGAATCACACTCTTTGTTGGATCTGCTGCTGTCCCGTAGCTTAAGCACGACGAGAAACCCTGTCAATTTTGTACAACTCGAGTTACTGAGATGCGAGATTAATTCATATACGACAGAATGAAAGTGTTGCACGCATTACCCTGAAGATGAGAACTTCGACAGGAAGGTCTTCGTCCACAGAAGCATGGACAATGAGTGCTTCTCCTCTGCAAGTCTGAGTGTAGAGTTCAAGCAATGCTATTTCTTTATTATATTCTTCCTCTTCTCCTTCTTCTTCATCCTCTTCCTCCACCCATCTGGTTCTTCTTCTGGCTGCGGCAATTGCAACGGTACTGCTAGTACAAGGATAAGGATTCAACGATCTGTTTAATGATAGTAACAAGGGACGGCGATGAGTAGTAGTAATTTGGAATGGTGGGAGGTGCTGTTTGAGCTGTGGTAGGAAATCAGCAGCTGCTGCTGCTGGTTTTAGCAACATTTGATTTGATTTGAGGGTGTGTTACGTTGGTGCTTAGTTTGATTTTCTGGACAGAGGAGGTTCCTGTAAGAAGATAAGGGTGAATGCAGAATATTGTTGGGTGGATATCAGATATTCAGATTACCACCTCAATAATCACTACTGACATTATCTCTGTGTGACCGTGTATGATTTTAGTGGGCTATTACATACAAGTTCTTGGGAGATGAAGCCCAGAAGCCCACGAGAAGGTTAGCCCGTTGTGATTAGGTCTTTGCCACATGTAATACTTGGCGATGGGCCGGCTGATCAACCTGATGGCTAAGATATGTTGGAGTGAGACTGTCATATATCCAAAAGAATGTCCCCGTCCATTCTCACTATTCATGATCGAGTTCGCTATCTTACATCACCTACTTTTTATATATGACGAATGATTATAAGATTTGACCAACCGATAAAATTTAGTGCTCACATATACATGTTTAAGGAGTTGTTTGTGCCGGTGAATTTATATGAGGAGAATTCAAATAATTAAAAATTTTAAGTATATACATTCTTTAGAGAATAAATTGTTTGAATAGATGATGTAGAGAGATTTTAGTTTGGACAATTAGGATACAAAATATTTATATTATAATATTAAAATAGAAAATAATATAAGTGTTCATATGTAAGATAAATAAAGTAGTCAAATTCATTGTAATTTTAAAATGACACAAGTGTATATTAAAAACGAGAAATCAAATTACTCAAATTCTTTTATGGTTGAAAGGAAATTCATTTTCAATTCTCTTATAATTTTCTCATTTTTTTTGCAAACCAAACATTTTATTTCAAATTAATTTTCTCGATTAAATATTTAAAACTCAACTCACCCAAAATTCCCTACTCAATAACTTCTGAATTGGTGATAAAATGGCAGCCAAGCTATACCCAACATAGTTCAAATTTTACCTGCAGGCCTCTTCAAGTGTTTCTTTTGTAACAGCAAACAAAATAAAAGTGACCGGTCTCTCCATTTACTACCTTATTTACTCGTCTTTTTGACCATAAAGCACCACCACTGACATGTGCAGCATGCAGAAGGCTGCAGCAGGAAAGAAAGATCACAGGTAATTTCATGGTGAAGCTAAATTGCATGACAACCTTTAATCCTCTCTACTCTCTTTATATTATTCTATTACCAAAAATCTCTCATCACACCAGCAGTTGCATACAACTGCAGGAAATTAAAGTAAGATTTGGTGAAGTTCGTGGCTAGCTATGGCGGGGACACTGATCATGATGATGATGATGATGATAATGTTGGTGTTGGGAGGCAGTGAGGCCTCACGTCACAAAGTTGGAAGCAAAAATGGATGGATCCCTAATTTCAACTACACTCCCTGGTCTTCCCACCAACGTTTCTTCGTCGGCGATTGGCTCTGTAAGTTCATAATTAAGCTTGATTTGGGTCTATTTAATTTTTTCTTCCAGCCAAAAAAATGTTTGGAGTCTCACCCAACTAATTTCGGTCTTGAAATCGGGCATGATTTCTCGAATCCGGCTTGACATTTTCAATTATGACTCAGTGATTGGAGAGATAAAATTAGAGAGAGCCGATGATAATCTAGAATATTTAATCATAATATGTAAAATTTGAACATAGTGATGTATATTTGAGGTTCTACGTACTCTCTTCCTTCTTTGCTCGGAAATAATTATCAAATTTAACTCATTTAACTTACTACACATCCCCTATTTATTATTTATTATTAAGAAATAATCAAAATAGGCCATATTTAAGAAAAATCACCATAAAAATATGTTTTGATTAACTAAATTAAAGAGGACATTGGATAGTTTTTTATATACACTAAAATAAGTTTAGTATTTGGTTTAGAAACATAAGTTTAATAAAATGAATTCGCCGATCCTTTAAAAAAATAATCAGCAGAAATATTTGGATTCGAACCTAACTTATTGCATACTTAAATCCTCATTTCGTACATTTTTCGGCCGCCGAATCAACCATTTTCTTATTCATTTTAATTTTTGGTGGTTTCTATGAAGTGTTTGTGTTCGACAAGCGCTATTACAACGTGCTGGAGGTGAACGTGACGAGCTACGACGTATGCGAGGAACGAGGCTTCATCAACAACGTGACACGTGGAGGGAGAGATGTGGTGGAGCTGACGGAAGCAAGGCCTTACTATTTCCTCAGCGGCGGTGGATACTGTTGGGGCGGAATGAAAGTTGAAGTCAACGTCACCGCCCAACCAGCTCCGGCTCCGGCTCCGAGTTCCGATCTACACTCTAATAATGCTCCGGCCGCCACACCGTTTAATGATCATCGTCATGGCTGTGTTCTTTACCTGATCTCCATTTCTCTATCCTTTGTAATTTGCCGTTTCATGCTTCATGGCTAATATAATTGTCCCCATATATAATGACCAATATTGCTCAAGTTATGTTGATAAAATCATTCTAGTTTTGTGTGTTTAATTGCATTAATTATATGAATCTTGTGGCTTCTGGGTGAGATTTAAAGTTAGAAATTATGTGAACTTGATATAGATTATTATTTTCATCGTAAGACTATATTTATTTCTTATTAGGCTAATTGTTTGGATGGTAAGATTAGTTATCCTCAGGGTCGATTGGTTTTGTTTGTAAGAACATAACCGTCATGGATTAAGTACCGAAGGAAAAAAGAAAAAGCTCAAAGAGATAATATGGTCATATTATTATAAATATTTTTATTTCATCAGAACCCAACCATCTCGATCGCACCGTTTTAGTGACCAAACCATTGTTTTCGCTAACTGGACCGTCATCTTCAATCCCTATAAAATTTTCCGACCACTTTCCCGGTAATTTCGACCTCCATTTGACAAAAAAAATTACACCCACAAGATAACCTTCATTGGCTCTAAATTTTTTAAAATTTTTTTTTATGAAATTTTTTTCAAAAATTGATTGTACAACTTTATACGAAAAATTTATAAATTAAATTTTTTTTATAATTTTATACAACGTGTACAAAAATATGTACATATTTTTATAATCTTTATACTAAATATAATATTAAATAATACAATACTTAATATACACATGACTAAAAATATTAATTTTACTCTTATATTTTCAACAAAAAAATGTCAATTTTGCTAAATTTGTAAATCGGGTCAAGAAACCATTTATCTATCCCCAAATTCGGATTCTTCATGTATCCTTTTGAAAAGAAACAAAATGTAGCCCAAAAAGAAAAGGGAAAAAAAAGAACGACGATGACGTGTCTTCTTCTTCTTTCTTCGCCATTTCATCTTCCTCGCCAGAAAAAAGAAGTTACAACGGCAACCAATAATGACTCTCCCCACCGGACCCTACTCCACCATTCCTCAACTGTCGGCGACCAAAAGAGAAAAGAAACCACACTCTGACTGTACTTCTGACCCAACCCATTAATTCCTTTTCCCCCCTCTCTGCTTTTCCAATCTCCTCACCTCTGCTTTTTTTGGACAGTCCCGTTAATGATGAAGCGGAGAAGCAGGGATCAACACCCCCAAAAAAAAACCCACAGAAAGAAAAAAAAAATCCCCAATTTTCCATTTCCTCACCAACCAGGAGGAAGGGGAGGGGGGGAATTAGAGGATAATAATAACGACATTGTCATCTGAGATTCATCCGGACTCCCCCCATCCCATTAGTCCCAATCTTGGGTCGGGTCCCCCGCCCCCTTGATTCGGGTTAATGGGCTGCGTCAACTCCAAACGGGCTATCTCCTCCGTTTCCGGCGGCGAATCCCCTGTTCTTAATTACCCTTCCTACTCCGCCGCCGCCGATGTAAATGTCGATTCCCGCCGTCAGCTTTCCTTCGTCGACCCTAGCTCCGGCGTTTCTTCCCGTAACCCCTCCGGCCACCTCCTTCCTCATCCGAGTCATCTCCCCGCCGCCGGCGAGCTCAAACAACGGTCCAGGAAGGGTAGCAGAAGCGGCAGCGGGAAAATCAGAAAGGTCGGGGACCTTCTAGATGCGAGCGGGAAGATTGAAGAGGAGGAGGAGGAGGAGGAAGAGGAGAAGGTTGTTAGGGAAATTCAAAATCAGACCGATCAGAAGAAGTTGGAGAGGAGAGCGTCGGTTCTGGAAATCGGAGCGATTAGCGTGTTGAAATGCGACGGTGTTGTTCAAACGCAAACGCCGCCGCCGCGGCGGCATGTTGCGGCGGAGCAGATCGCAGCCGGGTGGCCTTCCTGGCTCAGCGCCGCAGCCGGTGAAGCCATCAATGGCTGGGTCCCTTGCCAAGCCGATGCTTATGAGAAATTGGAGAAGGTAAACAGTAATTAATCCCGCATTTTACGCACCATTTTTGAATTTAAATGGGTTTTAAAATTCTGGGTTTTTTTTGCAAGGTTGGGCAAGGGACGTATAGCAGTGTGTTCAGAGCAAGGGAGGTGGAGACGGGGAGGATGGTGGCGCTGAAGAAAGTGAAGTTTGACAATTTCCAGCCGCAGAGCATTCGGTTCATGGCGAGAGAGATATTGATTCTCCGGCGACTTGATCATCCTAATATCATGAAGTTGGACGGGATCATTACTTCTAGATTGTCCAGTAGTATATATCTGGTGTTTGAGTACATGGAGCATGATCTTGCTGGGTTATCCTCTTCCCCTGATATCAACTTGACCCAACCTCAGGTTATTATCCTTCCTTCCTTTCCAAATGGTCTCTGTCGGTAGGGTTGTTGAAGAGGCAAACCGTCCGAGAGTACCTCGATCTTCGGTTTGAAAAAAAATTTTGTTCGAGATTCAACTCGATTTTAAATGAGTCAAGTTTGAGTTAGTATATGCTCGACTCGTGCCTGGCTGATTGGAGCTTGAAGTCCAGCTCGAATATACAGCTCTTTAGTAAAGTACTCAATAATGCAACATATATTTTGTCTCGAATTTACCGTATATAATATAAATGTTGTGTAAGTTGTGATTGTGGTAATAAAAATGCAAGTAGTATATTATTTAGATGTAATTATTTTAAATGAGAAAAGTAGAAACTTATAAATTTGAGGATATGTTGTTTTTTTAGCTTAACTCGTGAGGGTTTTGTAGAGTACACAAATTCAAATTCAGCTCAAATTGAATTTATTACGGAGTTTTAATGACCGAAGTTAAAGTTGAGCTCGTTAATGGTAGTTAAAATTTGCAGGCTTGAACAGGCTCAAACTCAACTCGAGTTAAAATTTTCTAGTTCGAGCTCGCCTAAAAAGTAAATAGCCATGTTTGAGTATAGTTAAATTCGACTCGGCTCGGTTCGGTTCATAAACAGTCTTGTTTGTGGGTTAACATTTCTCTGTTGTTGTGTTCAGGTGAAGTGTTACATGAAGCAGCTACTCCGTGCAATAGAGCACTGCCATCTACGAGGAGTAATGCACAGAGACATCAAGATGTCAAACATCTTGGTAAACAACCAAGGAGTCCTGAAGCTAGGCGATTTCGGCCTAGCGAACGTCCTCGTCTCAAAAGGGAAACAGAGGCTCACCAGCCGTGTGGTGACCCTCTGGTATCGACCTCCGGAGCTTCTACTTGGTTCCACCACTTACGGAGTTTCGGTAGACCTTTGGAGCGTGGGGTGTGTGTTTGCGGAACTCCTTATAGGTAAGCCTCTCCTGAAAGGCAGGACAGAGGTTGAGCAGTTGCATAAGATCTTCAAGCTTTGCGGGTCGCCTCCTGATGAGTTTTGGAAGCAGTATAACCTTCCCAATGCCACCATGTTTCGTCCCCAGCATCCTTACGAGAGCTCTTTAAGGGAGAGGTGCAAGGATTTCCCTCCGGCTGCTACCGAGTTGATAGAGACATTGCTCTCTGTCGACCCGGAAAAGCGAGGGTCCGCCTCTTCTGCACTCATGTCTCGGGTATTGATCATATTTTTCTTCTGGAACTACTTTTGTTTTACGATAGGAGCTCATCCATATTAGTACTAATTTCGTCTAAACACGTTTAATTTCAGAGTTCTCATGGGATTCAGTTGATATGATCACACTCTGATTTTGTTTATTTTTGTTGTAGTACATCAATTCGAAGCCGTATGCTTGTGATCCGTCGAGCTTGCCAAAGTACCCACCAAACAAGGAAATGGATGCCAAATATAGAGAGGACTCAAGAAGGTAATTGATTTCATTTAGTCTGAACTTCAAATCTCAGTAGCCTACCGATCCGTCATGACTAACTGAAGTTGTGAAAATCTCAACTCTTCTGAGAGCTTCCTGTTTGAGAGGCTGTTGTTAATGAATAATATAAAAGCCAACTTGAATCTCTCCCGACAACTCGACTTATTGGGAAGCAACGGTTTTTTACAGTTCCTCCAAATTCTTACCCTGTTTTTTTGTTTCTTCAGGAAGAGAAGCGGAGTGAAAGCACGAGAATTGGGAGTTAAGAGGTCGAAAGGAACTCTTAGGGGAAGCAGCTTCAACAAAATTGGTCCGAAAGAGGAGGGGAAGGAGAACACCAACACATCGTTCGGTCCTAAGGCCAACGACATCAATAAAAATGCGAGCCAAGCAAGAGAAGCAGCAGCAGCGATTCGTAGAGAGCTCAACTGGAATACAAGCACGGCTATACTACCACTAGGGCTGCAAGTGCCAAAAGGTGACCACCAGGCTTATACTGATGGTCCTCCTGCACCTGCAATCACTGCATCGAGCGGCTTTGCATGGACGAAAAAGCGAAAAGATGATCTCTTGACCACGTTATCATACGATAGCAATGAGAGTCAAGTTAGTGGACTTGATGCACCATTCAAGTTCCCCAACTTGAATCCAGGACTTGAAGGAAAGCACAGTAAACACAAGGACACCATATCCCAGCAGAATCGAGTCGATGCACCATCTTCAGAATCGCTTAAAGCGTTTTTATCATACGTGATAGCAGACGATATTCCTATGAGCAACACTCGGGTGAGCTTCTCTGACATCATATATCCTTTTCCACGTTCAATATGGACAGAAGTTGATAACTAAGTTTCTTGGATATGATTGTTTTTCCAGGAGTTCATTGAGCAATCGGGCAAGGTCGAATTCTCAGGACCACTGTTGTCACAATCTAACAAAGTTGCACAATCGAATCAGATCGGAGCATTGTTGCAAAAGAACGAGAATCAGATACGAAGAGCAGACAGAAGGTCGAGGTTGGATAGAGGTAATGGCTGCTAGAGATATACATGTATTGATGAACCATTCAGATTGGTTAGAAGTTACCTGCAAAAATGCTCTGCTTTTCTAGCTTAGTGGCCAGTGGGATGCTAGAGTAAAAGCTGAAGCAGTGAGCTTAATGTATCCCATTGTAAAAGATCAAGGAAGTCAATTTGTGAATCCCATTGTAAAAAGAATGAAACCAGTAAAACAAAGAGAAATTTTTTGTAAGCCATGAGAGAAAAATGAAGCATGCATAAACCTTCCTTCTCCAAATTGCCTGTTCTAGTAATAGAAGTAATTCCTTAAGCTAACCGCAACTCTCCATTTATAATAGACGGTGGTCAAAATGTTAAAACTGTATTTACAATTGCTCCAACCTAAAATTATTTATAATTTTTTAGTTTTTTTCATTTTCGATCTTGTTTTTGTTAAATGTTATTTATGAACACTTCACTTAATATTTTTAAGTACAATTTTTTATATTGTTTCATGATAAATCGATATGAATATCTCAATAAAATTTTATAAAAATCCGAGAATATTTTTAGTATTTTTTAATTCATTTTATTCTTCAAGCGTGGTTCACATGTCTATATGATTATCACTTGATAATGTGTAGTGATTTTTACTAATCGTTTTATTACTGTTATTTCGATTTTTGTATTTTACAGCTGTTGGGACTAAATTGAAAAATATGAATCTTCAAGTTTATCGTTGTAACACAATCGATGTAACAAATTCATGCGAAAAACCTTAGCTAAAGGGTTGCGGACTGCCTTAGTCACGCTTTTGGTCCTCATTACTTATTTATTTAATTAATGGTATATTTTATAACCAATTTCATATTCGAATGACATTTGCGGTAAAAATTTAGTTTGTCAAAGACGACTCAAACATGATCTGATTTGATAGGAGTTTTGTCGAAATTTTCTTTTCAAGGTCAAAACATACGTTGAGTACTATTTCAAAAATATGCATTCGTACTTATGAGCAACTCTAACGTATGTATAGTCGATAAAAACATAAGGTAGATAAAGGGAATGTATGTATGTATTCTTATTTCAAATAGTCAAATGTACTTATTAAAGACTTTAATTTATGTACTACGGCATCAAACACTCTTATGAGCAACTCACTCAAATGTATGTATTAATGTTTTTGAGGTATCGATCGATTCATGTTTCAAATGTACATTTACATCGGAATGAGGTGATGAGACGAGACTTAGTAATTACATCTCCTAAAATAATAATGAAAACATAGAAATGATATATCATATCATATCATAAATCGTAATACAAAATTTCAAAATAAATATCGTAAGGTAAAAAATGTATGTCCTAAATCGTAACATATTAATCACTTGAGGAAATATAGAAGGAGCAAAACATATTAATGACACGTGGCCAAACGTGGTGACCAATTCCTAAAATCACGAGTTACCCAAAAATGTATAAATTTTGAAAAGGCTTTCGAATACTACAAAAACGGGTATATATTTTTAGAATTTTCTTTGAAAACAAGTATTTTCCACGAAAATATGGTTTATGTGTAATATTTATGTCTAAAGCAATTAAATATTTTTTTATGGTAGTATTTTTACCCACTATCAATTCACCATGCATCAATCAAATTCATCGTTTAAATAGAGTTGCTCCGGTGGTAGAGCTATATGTATAATAATTTACAAATTTAGGATTTAAATCTAGCACATCCTACGAAATAAACATCAATATTGTATTTACTATATTTATATTTTCTATTTACGGGGAAGACAATATTGAATATTGGAGTAAATTGAAATGTGGAAGACAATATTGAAGCCTAGTTCTATCTACGGGGTCCCGCGCATTTCTCACATCGACAAAACCTACAAAACGAACGCTCAGGTTTTCAGGCAACGGTAATCCGGCGGCCTTAGCTCTTCTATTCACCTGCCAGCCGGAGACACGAAGAACCGATCGAAGAGAAACCCAGAAATAAAAGAAACATGGTACACTCCCCAGAAAAGGAAACACAAATATAACTAATGTTGTTTGAATCTACCGGACGAATGTTTTTGGGGTCCAGAATGGTGATGTGGAAATGGAGATGTTTGATTGTGAGCCTATTGATCGGCTCGTCGAGGGTCGCGGAATCGATGCGGTTCGAACTGCATTCCGGGAAGACCAAATGCATAGCCGAGGATATCAGGAGCCAGGCGATCACTGTCGGAACTTACAGCATTGTCGATCCCTTGGAAGGTGATCCCAAAATCACTGTCAGGGTAATTTTTTTCGATTCCTTCTCGAAGGCCATCTCGATCTTCATTTGATTTCGATGTGTATCATTCTTGTTGTGATTTTGTTACGAGTTTTTGTCCCCGATGTGAACCTATTTAATTTGGAAACAAAAGTGTGTTTTCGAATCTCGTCTACAATATTGTTATGAACTCGTCCCGGATTTGTGTTCTATGGAAAAGGTTTATGGTCTCATAGTGGGACAAAATTGAGCTACGATAAAATAGTGAAACTGGAAGTCTTTAATGTGTTATAATTACTTCATATTTTATTATAGCGAGACATCAAATTCTATCTCGGTGCGAGAGAAGAAACATTTTTGTAGCCATGAGCGGAATTTTAATATGGTGTGGTTGAAACCTATTTCAGCCACAAGATTGGTTTAGGGTTCGACAATGATCAGTCACAAGATTTAAATGAAGACATTTGGATTGCTAGACGATGGACTTCATCGTTTAGCACCAAATCCTTATGTATTTAAAGAAATTTTTTTTATGAATGAGGGGGTGTTTGTGCAGGTGAATTCGCCATATGGGACAAATTGTCACGTGGGAAAGGATGTGGAGAAGGGTACTTTTGCATTCACGGCATCAGAAACAGGAGATCATTTGGCTTGCTTTTCGACTCCGGACCACATTCCAGCCCTCAATATCACAGTTGATTTCGTTTGGCGATCTGGTATTAATGCTATAGAGTGGTCTAATATCGCCAAGAAAAGCAAGATTGATGTAAGTACCTAACTTGTTTCTGATCTATTAGTAAAAAAATTTGTGTTCCACTCCATTACGCTGAATTAATTGCGTGGTTCACACATTTTTAAATAAAGTTCGAACAAAGGGTGTTTGATGTTTTTTTATGACTATTTAATCAAGCACTCTCAGTTTTTCTTGTGGGTTTTGGCATATAGGCTATGGAACTTGAGCTGAAGAAGCTGTATGCGACAGTAAAAGAAATCCATGATGAAATTTTTTACCTTCGTGAAAGGTAATGTTCAAAATCCCATCCAACTTTTTTATGTGCATAACCAAATTTGCTAATTTTTTTCTGATCATATTGGTGCGTATGCAGAGAGGAGGAAATGCAGGAACTGAACAGAAGAACAGACACAAATATGCTAGGGATGGGTTTGCTGTTTCTGGTGATTTGCTTGGCTGTTGCAGGACTCCATTTGTGGCATCTCAAGAATTACTTCGTGAGGAAGAAGCTTCTCTAGAAGATTGAGACAGCTGCTGTTGCACTTTTATGCAGAGTTTTGTTCTGTTTGTAACCTCTTAACACTTAGATTGTACAAATCTTTTTGGCTAAGTATCCCAACTGGGGAAGATGTATATTGTCTGTGTGATTAACTGTACATTTATCATCTTAATTAAAGTATGAAGTAAAACAGTGTTCATAACTGCATGCACGTTGATTGAACTAATGTTGGATATGCGAGTTTGGGAGAAAACTAATTACTCCCTCTTAGAATTTTGACGAGTCCTTATTTAATCTATACTAATATTAGGGTTTCGAGAAGTGGGGAGCTAGCATTTAAATTCATCAAAACTAGATTTTCAATTTCTTTTTAAAAATATTTGTAAGAAGTAAATTAATTTGAAAACTTTCAAAACTAAAAATAACACTATTACCGTACTATTTTAATTTCTTTTAGTCACCGATTATACGGGTTAACATAATGACACTTGATTCTTTAGCCATTTCCAACATTAATGTCAAATATTAGTCGATTTGAAAATTTTGAAATTTTGTTGAGAAAATCGTCAATTTCCATAGGTTAACCCCTTTGGAAATTGACAATTTTGGCATAAAAATTGAAAATTTTCAAATTGGCTTATATTTGACATGCATGTTGGGAATGTCTAAAATTTGAGGTTTCTCCATATTAAGTCGTTCAAATAATAGCTAAATGAAGTAAAAAAATCAGTTTTTAAAATACTACTGATTAAATTTGATTTTTAACTTTGTTTAGTCACCGATTATAGGGGTTAGCATAATGACACTTGATTTTTAGCCATTTCCAACATGCATATAAAATATTAGTCGATTTAAAATTTTTGAAATTTTGTTGAGAAAATCGTCAATTTCCATAGGTTAACCCCTTTGGAAATTTACAATTTTGGCATGAATATTTTCAAATTTTCAAATTGGTTTATATTTAACATGCATGTTGGGAATATCTAAAATTTGAGGTTTCACCATATTAAGTCCTTCAAAAAATATCCAAATGAAATTAAAAATCAGTTTTCAATATGTTAAAATACCACCGAGTAAATTTGATTTTTAACTTCGTTTAGTCACCGATTATAGGGAATATCATAATGACACTTGATTCTTTAGTCGTTTCCAACATGCATGTCAATTACTAGTTGATTTGAAAATTTCGAAATTTTGTTGAGAAAATCGTCGATTTTCATAGGTTAACCCCTTTGAAAATTGACAATTTTGGCATGAAAATTGAAATTTTTCCAATTGGCTTATATTTGACATGCATGTTGAGAATGTCTAAAATTTAAGGTTTCTCCATATTAAGTCGTTCAAATAATAGCTAAATGAAGTTAAAAATCAGTTTTTAAAATACTACCGAGTAAATTTGATTTATAACTTTGTTTAGTCACCGATTATAGGGGTTAGTATAATGACACTTGATTCTTAGCCATTTCCAACATGCATGCAAATATTAGTCGATTTGAAAATTTTGAAATTTTGTTGAGAAAATCGTCAATATCCATAGGTTAACCCCTTTGGAAATTTACAATTTTGGCATGAATATTTTCAAATTTTTAAATTGGCTTATAGTTGACATGCATGTTGGGAATATCTAAAAGTTGAGGTTTCATCATATTAAGTCCTTCAAATAATAGCCAAATGAAGTTAAAAATTAGTTTTCAACATGCTTATATACCATAGAGTAATTTGATTTTTCACTTCGTTTCGTCACCGATTACAGGGGTTAGCATAATGACACTTGATTCTTTAATCCTTTCCAACATGTATGTAAATTATAATTCGATTTAAAAATTTTGAAATTTTGTTGAGAAATTCGTCGATTTTCATAGGTTAACCCCTTTGACAATTGACAATTTTGGCATGAAATTTGAAAATTTTCAAATTGACTTATATTTGACATGTATGTTGGGAATGTCTAAAATTTGAAGTTTCGCCATATTAAGTCACTCAAATAATAGCCAAATGAAGTTAAAATTTAGTTTTCAACATGCTAAAATACCACCGAGTAAATTTGATTTTTAACTTCTTTTAGTCACCGATTATACGGGTTAGCATAATGACACTTGATTCTTTAGCCATTTCCAACATGCATGTCAAATATTAGTAAATTTTAAAAGTTTAAAATTTTGTTGAGAAAATCGTCAATTTTCATAGGTTAACCCCTTTGAAAATTAACAATTTTGGCATGAAAATTGAAAATTTTCCAATTGGCTTATATTTGATATGCATGTTGGGAATGTCTAAAATTCTAGGTTTCACCATATTAAGTCCTTGAAATAATAGCCAAATGAAGTTAAAAATCATGTTTTCAACATGCTAAAATACCACCGAATAAATTTGATTTTTAACTTCGTTTAGTCACGGATTACATGGAATAGCATAATGACACTTGATTCTTTATTTATTTCCAACATGCATGTCAATTACTAGTTGATTTGAAAATTTCGAAATTTTGTTGAGAAAATCGTCGATTTTCATAGGTTAACCCCTTTGAAAATTGACAATTTTGGCATGAAAATTGAAATTTTTCCAATTGGCTTATATTTGACATGCATGTTGAGAATGTCTAAAATTTAATGTTTCTCCATATTAAGTCGTTCAAGTAATAGCTAAATGAAGTTAAAAATCAGTTTTTAAAATACTACCGAGTAAATTTGATTTATAACTTTGTTTAGTCACCGATTATAGGGGTTAGTATAATGACACTTGATTCTTAGCCATTTCCAACATGCATGCAAATATTAGTCGATTTGAAAATTTTGAAATTTTGTTGAGAAAATCGTCAATATCCATAGGTTAACCCCTTTGGAAATTTACAATTTTGGCATGAATATTTTCAAATTTTTAAATTGGCTTATAGTTGACATGCATGTTGGGAATATCTAAAAGTTGAGGTTTCATCATATTAAGTCCTTCAAATAATAGCCAAATGAAGTTAAAAATTAGTTTTCAACATGCTTATATACCATAGAGTAATTTGATTTTTCACTTCGTTTCGTCACCGATTACAGGGGTTAGCATAATGACACTTGATTCTTTAATCCTTTCCAACATGTATGTAAATTATAATTCGATTTAAAAATTTTGAAATTTTGTTGAGAAATTCGTCGATTTCCATAGGTTAACCCCTTTGACAATTGACAATTTTGGCATGAAATTTGAAAATTTTCAAATTGACTTATATTTGACATGTATGTTGGGAATGTCTAAAATTTGAAGTTTCGCCATATTAAGTCACTCAAATAATAGCCAAATGAAGTTAAAATTTAGTTTTCAACATGCTAAAATACCACCGAGTAAATTTGATTTTTAACTTCTTTTAGTCACCGATTATACGGGTTAGCATAATGACACTTGATTCTTTAGCCATTTCCAACATGCATGTCAAATATTAGTAAATTTTAAAAGTTTAAAATTTTGTTGAGAAAATCGTCAATTTTCATAGGTTAACCCCTTTGAAAATTAACAATTTTGGCATGAAAATTGAAAATTTTCCAATTGGCTTATATTTGATATGCATGTTGGGAATGTCTAAAATTCTAGGTTTCACCATATTAAGTCCTTGAAATAATAGCCAAATGAAGTTAAAAATCTGTTTTCAACATGCTAAAATACCACCGAATAAATTTGATTTTTAACTTCGTTTAGTCACGGATTACATGGAATAGCATAATGACACTTGATTCTTTATTTATTTCCAACATGCATGTCAATTACTAGTTGATTTGAAAATTTCGAAATTTTGTTGAGAAAATCGTCGATTTTCATAGGTTAACCCCTTTGAAAATTGACAATTTTGGCATGAAAATTGAAATTTTTCCAATTGGCTTATATTTGACATGCATGTTGAGAATGTCTAAAATTTAATGTTTCTCCATATTAAGTCGTTCAAGTAATAGCTAAATGAAGTTAAAAATCAGTTTTTAAAATACTACCGAGTAAATTTGATTTATAACTTTGTTTAGTCACCGATTATAGGGGTTAGTATAATGACACTTGATTCTTAGCCATTTCCAACATGCATGCAAATATTAGTCGATTTGAAAATTTTGAAATTTTGTTGAGAAAATCGTCAATATCCATAGGTTAACCCCTTTGGAAATTTACAATTTTGGCATGAATATTTTCAAATTTTTAAATTGGCTTATAGTTGACATGCATGTTGGGAATATCTAAAAGTTGAGGTTTCATCATATTAAGTCCTTCAAATAATAGCCAAATGAAGTTAAAAATTAGTTTTCAACATGCTTATATACCATAGAGTAATTTGATTTTTCACTTCGTTTCGTCACCGATTACAGGGGTTAGCATAATGACACTTGATTCTTTAATCCTTTCCAACATGTATGTAAATTATAATTCGATTTAAAAATTTTGAAATTTTGTTGAGAAATTCGTCGATTTCCATAGGTTAACCCCTTTGACAATTGACAATTTTGGCATGAAATTTGAAAATTTTCAAATTGACTTATATTTGACATGTATGTTGGGAATGTCTAAAATTTGAAGTTTCGCCATATTAAGTCACTCAAATAATAGCCAAATGAAGTTAAAATTTAGTTTTCAACATGCTAAAATACCACCGAGTAAATTTGATTTTTAACTTCTTTTAGTCATCGATTATACGGGTTAGCATAATGACACTTGATTCTTTAGCCATTTCCAACATGCATGTCAAATATTAGTAAATTTTAAAAGTTTAAAATTTTGTTGAGAAAATCGTCAATTTTCATAGGTTAACCCCTTTGAAAATTAACAATTTTGGCATGAAAATTGAAAATTTTCCAATTGACTTATATTTGATATGCATGTTGGGAATGTCTAAAATTCTAGGTTTCACCATATTAAGTCCTTGAAATAATAGCCAAATGAAGTTAAAAATCTGTTTTCAACATGCTAAAATACCACCGAATAAATTTGATTTTTAACTTCGTTTAGTCACGGATTACATGGAATAGCATAATGACACTTGATTCTTTATTTATTTCCAACATGCATGTCAATTATTAGTCGATTTGAAAATTTTCAAATTTTTTTGAGAAAATCGTCAACTTCCATAGGTTAACCCCTTTGGAAATTGACAATTTTGGCATGAAAATTGAAATTTTTCCAATTGGCTTATATTTGACATGCATGTTGAGAATGTCTAAAATTTAAGGTTTCTCCATATTAAGTCGTTCAAATAATAGCTAAATGAAGTTAAAAATCAGTTTTTAAAATACTACCGAGTAAATTTGATTTATAACTTTGTTTAGTCACCGATTATAGGGGTTAGTATAATGACACTTGATTCTTAGCCATTTCCAACATGCATGCAAATATTAGTCGATTTGAAAATTTTGAAATTTTGTTGAGAAAATCGTCAATATCCATAGGTTAACCCCTTTGGAAATTTACAATTTTGGCATGAATATTTTCAAATTTTTAAATTGGCTTATAGTTGACATGCATGTTGGGAATATCTAAAAGTTGAGGTTTCATCATATTAAGTCCTTCAAATAATAGCCAAATGAAGTTAAAAATTAGTTTTCAACATGCTTATATACCATAGAGTAATTTGATTTTTCACTTCGTTTCGTCACCGATTACAGGGGTTAGCATAATGACACTTGATTCTTTAATCCTTTCCAACATGTATGTAAATTATAATTCGATTTAAAAATTTTGAAATTTTGTTGAGAAATTCGTCGATTTCCATAGGTGTTACCCTTTGACAATTGACAATTTTGGCATGAAAATTGAAAATTTTCAAATTGACTTATATTTGACATGTATGTTGGGAATGTCTAAAATTTGAAGTTTCGCCATATTAAGTCACTCAAATAATAGCCAAATGAAGTTAAAATTTAGTTTTCAACATGCTAAAATACCACCGAGTAAATTTGATTTTTAACTTCTTTTAGTCACCGATTATACGGGTTAGCATAATGACACTTGATTCTTTAGCCATTTCCAACATGCATCTCAAATATTAGTAAATTTTAAAAGTTTAAAATTTTGTTGAGAAAATCGTCAATTTTCATAGGTTAACCCCTTTGAAAATTAACAATTTTGGCATGAAAATTGAAAATTTTCCAATTGGCTTATATTTGATATGCATGTTGGGAATGTCTAAAATTCTAGGTTTCACCATATTAAGTCCTTGAAATAATAGCCAAATGAAGTTAAAAATCTGTTTTCAACATGCTAAAATACCACCGAATAAATTTGATTTTTAACTTCGTTTAGTCACGGATTACATGGAATAGCATAATGACACTTGATTCTTTATTTATTTCCAACATGCATGTCAATTACTAGTTGATTTGAAAATTTCGAAATTTTGTTGAGAAAATCGTCGATTTTCATAGGTTAACCCCTTTGAAAATTGACAATTTTGGCATGAAAATTGAAATTTTTCCAATTGGCTTATATTTGACATGCATGTTGAGAATGTCTAAAATTTAATGTTTCTCCATATTAAGTCGTTCAAGTAATAGCTAAATGAAGTTAAAAATCGATTTTTAAAATACTACCGAGTAAATTTGATTTATAACTTTGTTTAGTCACCGATTATAGGGGTTAGTATAATGACACTTGATTCTTAGCCATTTCCAACATGCATGCAAATATTAGTCGATTTGAAAATTTTGAAATTTTGTTGAGAAAATCGTCAATATCCATAGGTTAACCCCTTTGGAAATTTACAATTTTGGCATGAATATTTTCAAATTTTTAAATTGGCTTATAGTTGACATGCATGTTGGGAATATCTAAAAGTTGAGGTTTCATCATATTAAGTCCTTCAAATAATAGCCAAATGAAGTTAAAAATTAGTTTTCAACATGCTTATATACCATAGAGTAATTTGATTTTTCACTTCGTTTCGTCACCGATTACGAGGGTTAGCATAATGACACTTGATTCTTTAATCCTTTCCAACATGTATGTAAATTATAATTCGATTTAAAAATTTTGAAATTTTGTTGAGAAATTCGTCGATTTCCATAGGTTAACCCCTTTGACAATTGACAATTTTGGCATGAAATTTGAAAATTTTCAAATTGACTTATATTTGACATGTATGTTGGGAATGTCTAAAATTTGAAGTTTCGCCATATTAAGTCACTCAAATAATAGCCAAATGAAGTTAAAATTTAGTTTTCAACATGCTAAAATACCACCGAGTAAATTTGATTTTTAACTTCTTTTAGTCATCGATTATACGGGTTAGCATAATGACACTTGATTCTTTAGCCATTTCCAACATGCATGTCAAATATTAGTAAATTTTAAAAGTTTAAAATTTTGTTGAGAAAATCGTCAATTTTCATAGGTTAACCCCTTTGAAAATTAACAATTTTGGCATGAAAATTGAAAATTTTCCAATTGACTTATATTTGATATGCATGTTGGGAATGTCTAAAATTCTAGGTTTCACCATATTAAGTCCTTGAAATAATAGCCAAATGAAGTTAAAAATCTGTTTTCAACATGCTAAAATACCACCGAATAAATTTGATTTTTAACTTCGTTTAGTCACGGATTACATGGAATAGCATAATGACACTTGATTCTTTATTTATTTCCAACATGCATGTCAATTACTAGTTGATTTGAAAATTTCGAAATTTTGTTGAGAAAATCGTCGATTTTCATAGGTTAACCCCTTTGAAAATTGACAATTTTGGCATGAAAATTGAAATTTTTCCAATTGGCTTATATTTGACATGCATGTTGAGAATGTCTAAAATTTAATGTTTCTCCATATTAAGTCGTTCAAGTAATAGCTAAATGAAGTTAAAAATCAGTTTTTAAAATACTACCGAGTAAATTTGATTTATAACTTTGTTTAGTCACCGATTATAGGGGTTAGTATAATGACACTTGATTCTTAGCCATTTCCAACATGCATGCAAATATTAGTCGATTTGAAAATTTTGAAATTTTGTTGAGAAAATCGTCAATATCCATAGGTTAACCCCTTTGGAAATTTACAATTTTGGCATGAATATTTTCAAATTTTTAAATTGGCTTATAGTTGACATGCATGTTGGGAATATCTAAAAGTTGAGGTTTCTTCATATTAAGTCCTTCAAATAATAGCCAAATGAAGTTAAAAATTAGTTTTCAACATGCTTATATACCATAGAGTAATTTGATTTTTCACTTCGTTTCGTCATCGATTACAGGGGTTAGCATAATGACACTTGATTCTTTAATCCTTTCCAACATGTATGTAAATTATAATTCGATTTAAAAATTTTGAAATTTTGTTGAGAAATTCGTCGATTTCCATAGGTGTTACCCTTTGACAATTGACAATTTTGGCATGAAAATTGAAAATTTTCAAATTGACTTATATTTGACATGTATGTTGGGAATGTCTAAAATTTGAAGTTTCGCCATATTAAGTCACTCAAATAATAGCCAAATGAAGTTAAAATTTAGTTTTCAACATGCTAAAATACCACCGAGTAAATTTGATTTTTAACTTCTTTTAGTCACCGATTATACGGGTTAGCATAATGACACTTGATTCTTTAGCCATTTCCAACATGCATGTCAAATATTAGTAAATTTTAAAAGTTTAAAATTTTGTTGAGAAAATCGTCAATTTTCATAGGTTAACCCCTTTGAAAATTAACAATTTTGGCATGAAAATTGAAAATTTTCCAATTGGCTTATATTTGATATGCATGTTGGGAATGTCTAAAATTCTAGGTTTCACCATATTAAGTCCTTGAAATAATAGCCAAATGAAGTTAAAAATCTGTTTTCAACATGCTAAAATACCACCGAATAAATTTGATTTTTAACTTCGTTTAGTCACGGATTACATGGAATAGCATAATGACACTTGATTCTTTATTTATTTCCAACATGCATGTCAATTACTAGTTGATTTGAAAATTTCAAAATTTTGTTGAGAAAATCGTCGATTTTCATAGGTTAACCCCTTTGAAAATTGACAATTTTGGCATGAAAATTGAAATTTTTCCAATTGGCTTATATTTGACATGCATGTTGAGAATGTTTAAAATTTAAGGTTTCTCCATATTAAGTCGTTCAAGTAATAGCTAAATGAAGTTAAAAATCGCTTTTTAAAATACTACCGAGTAAATTTGATTTATAACTTTGTTTAGTCACCGATTATAGGGGTTAGTATAATGACACTTGATTCTTAGCCATTTCCAACATGCATGCAAATATTAGTCGATTTGAAAATTTTGAAATTTTGTTGAGAAAATCGTCAATATCCATAGGTTAACCCCTTTGGAAATTTACAATTTTGGCATGAATATTTTCAAATTTTTAAATTGGCTTATAGTTGACATGCATGTTGGGAATATCTAAAAGTTGAGGTTTCTTCATATTAAGTCCTTCAAATAATAGCCAAATGAAGTTAAAAATTAGTTTTCAACATGCTTATATACCATAGAGTAATTTGATTTTTCACTTCGTTTCGTCATCGATTACAGGGGTTAGCATAATGACACTTGATTCTTTAATCCTTTCCAACATGTATGTAAATTATAATTCGATTTAAAAATTTTGAAATTTTGTTGAGAAATTCGTCGATTTCCATAGGTGTTACCCTTTGACAATTGACAATTTTGGCATGAAAATTGAAAATTTTCAAATTGACTTATATTTGACATGTATGTTGGGAATGTCTAAAATTTGAAGTTTCGCCATATTAAGTCACTCAAATAATAGCCAAATGAAGTTAAAATTTAGTTTTCAACATGCTAAAATACCACCGAGTAAATTTGATTTTTAACTTCTTTTAGTCACCGATTATACGGGTTAGCATAATGACACTTGATTCTTTAGCCATTTCCAACATGCATGTCAAATATTAGTAAATTTTAAAAGTTTAAAATTTTGTTGAGAAAATCGTCAATTTTCATAGGTTAACCCCTTTGAAAATTAACAATTTTGGCATGAAAATTGAAAATTTTCCAATTGGCTTATATTTGATATGCATGTTGGGAATGTCTAAAATTCTAGGTTTCACCATATTAAGTCCTTGAAATAATAGCCAAATGAAGTTAAAAATCCGTTTTCAACATGCTAAAATACCACCGAATAAATTTGATTTTTAACTTCGTTTAGTCACGGATTACATGGAATAGCATAATGACACTTGATTCTTTATTTATTTCCAACATGCATGTCAATTACTAGTTGATTTGAAAATTTCGAAATTTTGTTGAGAAAATCGTCGATTTCCATAGGTTAACCCCTTTGAAAATTGACAATTTTGGCATGAAAATTGAAATTTTTCCAATTGGCTTATATTTGACATGCATGTTGAGAATGTTTAAAATTTAAGGTTTCTCCATATTAAGTCGTTCAAGTAATAGCTAAATGAAGTTAAAAATCAGTTTTTAAAATACTACCGAGTAAATTTGATTTATAACTTTGTTTAGTCACCGATTATAGGGGTTAGTATAATGACACTTGATTCTTAGCCATTTCCAACATGCATGCAAATATTAGTCGATTTGAAAATTTTGAAATTTTGTTGAGAAAATCGTCAATATCCATAGGTTAACCCCTTTGGAAATTTACAATTTTGGCATGAATATTTTCAAATTTTTAAATTGGCTTATAGTTGACATGCATGTTGGGAATATCTAAAAGTTGAGGTTTCATCATATTAAGTCCTTCAAATAATAGCCAAATGAAGTTAAAAATTAGTTTTCAACATGCTTATATACCATAGAGTAATTTGATTTTTCACTTCGTTTCGTCACCGATTACAGGGGTTAGCATAATGACACTTGATTCTTTAATCCTTTCCAACATGTATGTAAATTATAATTCGATTTAAAAATTTTGAAATTTTGTTGAGAAAATCGTTGATTTCCATAGGTTAACCCCTTTGACAATTGACAATTTTGGCATGAAAATTGAAAATTTTCAAATTGACTTATATTTGACATGTATGTTGGGAATGTCTAAAATTTGAAGTTTCGCCATATTAAGTCACTCAAATAATAGCCAAATGAAGTTAAAACTTAGTTTTCAACATGCTAAAATACCACCGAGTAAATTTGATTTTTAACTTCTTTTAGTCACCGATTATACGGGTTAGCATAATGACACTTGATTCTTTAGCCATTTCCAACATGCATGTCAAATATTAGTAAATTTTAAAAGTTTAAAATTTTGTTGAGAAAATCGTCAATTTTCATAGGTTAACCCCTTTGGAAATTAACAATTTTGGCATGAAAATTAAAAAATTTCCAATTGGCTTATATTTGATATGCATGTTGGGAATGTCTAAAATTCTAGGTTTTACCATATTAAGTCCTTTAAATAATAGCCAAATGAAGTTAAAAATCTGTTTTCAACATGCTAAAATACCACCGAGTAAATTTGATTTTTAACTTCGTTTAGTCACGGATTACATGGAATAGCATAATGACACTTGATTTTTTATTCATTTCCAACATGCATGTCAATTATTAGTCGATTTGAAAATTTTCAAATATTTTTGAGAAAATCGTCAATTTTCATAGGTTAACCCCTTTGGAAATTGACAATTTTGGCATGAAAATTGAAAATTTTCAAATTGACTTATATTTGACATGCATGTTGGGAATGTCTAAAATTTGAGGTTTCACCACATTAAGTCCTTCAAGTAATAGCCAAATGAAGTTAAAAATCTGTTTTCAACATGCTAAAATACCACCGAATAAATTTGATTTTTAACTTCGTTTAGTCACCGATTACAGGGAATAGAATAATGATACCTGATTCTTTAGTCATTTCCAATATGCATGTCAATTATTAGTTGATTTGAAAATTTTGAAATTTATTTGAGAAAATCGTCAAAATTTCCATAGGTTAACCCCTTTGGACATTGACAATTTTGGCATGAAAATCTTCAAATTTTCAAATTGGCTTATATTTGACATGCATGTTGGGAATATCTAAAAGTTGAGGTTTCATCATATTAAGTCCTTCAAATAATAGCCAAATGAAGTTAAAAATTAGTTTCAACATGCTTATATACCATAGAGTAATTTGATTTTTCACTTCGTTTCGTCACCGATTACAGGGGTTAGCATAATGACACTTGATTCTTTAATCCTTTCCAACATGTATGTAAATTATTATTCGATTTAAAAATTTTGAAATTTTGTTGAGAAAATCGTCGATTTCCATAGGTTAACCCCTTTGACAATTGACAATTTTGGCATTAAAATTGAAAATTTTCAAATTGACTTATATTTGACATGTATGTTGGGAATGTCTAAAATTTGAAGTTTCGCCATATTAAGTCACTCAAATAATAGCCAAATGAAGTTAAAACTTAGTTTTCAACATGCTAAAATACCACCGAGTAAATTTGATTTTTAACTTCTTTTAGTCACCGATTATACGGGTTAGCATAATGACACTTGATTCTTTAGCCATTTCCAACATGCATATCAAATATTAGTAAATTTTAAAAGTTTAAAATTTTGTTGAGAAAATCGTCAATTTTCATAGGTTAACCCCTTTGGAAATTAACAATTTTGGCATGAAAATTAAAAAATTTCCAATTGGCTTATATTTGATATGCATGTTGGGAATGTCTAAAATTCTAGGTTTCACCATATTAATTCCTTTAAATAATAGCCAAATGAAGTTAAAAATCTGTTTTCAACATGCTAAAATACCACCGAATAAATTTGATTTTTAACTTCGTTTAGTCACGGATTACATGGAATAGCATAATGACACTTGATTCTTTATTCATTTCCAACATGCATGTCAATTATTAGTCGATTTGAAAAAAATTTCAAATATTTTTGAGAAAATCGTCAATTTTCATAGGTTAACCCCTTTGGAAATTGACAATTTTGGCATGAAAATTGAAATTTTTCAAATTGGCTTATATTTGACATGCATGTTGGGAATGTCTAAAATTTGAGGTTTCACCACATTAAGTCCTTCAAGTAATAGCCAAATGAAGTTAAAAATCTGTTTTCAACAGCTAAAATACCACCGAATAAATTTGATTTTTAACTTCGTTTAGTCACCGATTACAGGGAATAGAATAATGATACCTGATTCTTTAGTCATTTCCAATATGCATGTCAATTATTAGTTGATTTGAAAATTTTGAAATTTATTTGAGAAAATCGTCAAAATTTCCATAGGTTAACCCCTTTGGACATTGACAATTTTGGCATGAAAATTTTCAAATTTTCAAATTGGCTTATATTTGACATGCATGTTGGGAATGTCTAAAATTTGAGGTTTCACCATATTAAGTCCTTCAAATAATAGGCAAATGAAGTTAAATATCAGTTTTGAACATGCTAAAATACTACCGAGTAAATTTGATTTTTAACTTCATTTAGTCATCGATTATAGGGGTTAGCATAATGACACTTGATTCTTAGCCATTTCCAACATGCATGTCAAATATTAGTCGATTTGAAAAGATTGATATTTTGTTGAGAAATCGTCAATTTCCATAGGTTAACCCCTTTGGAAATTGACAATTAATTTTTAAATTGCCTAATATTTGATATGCATGATGGAAAGGGCTAAAATTTTAAGTTTCACCATGTTAATAACACCGAGTAAATTTGATTTTTAAGTTCGTTTGGTCATTTTTTACATGGGGCATAATGACACCTTACATTTTAGTAATTTCCAACATGCATGTCAAATATTAGTCAATTTGAAAATTTTAATTTTCTTTTGTGAAAATCGTCAATTTTCATAGGTTAACCTGGGTGAGATTTTTCTCTCAATATCCCTCTCTTCAAAAACTCTAGAAAACACAATTAAGGTTCAAACTGAAAATCATGGAAGTTAGGAGCATTGGATTGAAAAATTAAAGATCAAAGAAAAGAGAAGACCAAAGCAAATACATTCTAACTTAACCACTTGAGTTTAGATTGTTTTCACTTTTTCTTCTCTTCCCCTTAGATGATCAATAGCAATAGATCTGGGCCAGAGACAACTATTGTTATAATAAACATTCAGTTTTATTTAAACTATCGCTGTCTTATATAATTATTATATAAGGCCCATGCAAAAACTTCAGTCGGCTCCCGACTCCGGTAAGTTTAAATGATTTTCATATGTAAATCATTCATTTAATTTCTATTGTTGATTTGTCATACTCTAAAGTTGATTTTGATATATAAAAGTAAATAAAAAGATAATATTTAAAGCTCAAAAAAATTACTTCTTCAAACCTCAAAGTAAGTCTTCCTCTCTTTTTTATGAATGGAAGATTAGTGGAATTTCTCTTCAAGAAGATCCCGGTTTACGATAGAAATTGTCTATTTATAATACTAATGTATTAGATGATATTCGAAGAGCTTTCCTAGTAAAAGGTCTCTGGTTTGTTGTAGCATATGTGATTTGAACTACTATTTTATAATTCTATAATCTTTTAATATTATGATATCGATTTTATATTTTGTAATAATTGACCTTTTTACTATATATTTATTTTTTTATTACAACAAAACGCATCTCTATTAGCAAAAATCCCGACTCCGCCACTAAACCCAACTGTCAGTGCATAATGTCGAGTCTTGAAGAGAGTAGCCAAAAATGGCCGGTGAATTGATGGTGATGTTTTCAATAAAGAAACATCGATATGTTCCAAAATCCAATTCATGGGAAGGCTTGTCAACCTGTCATGAAGGTTGAATGAACACCAGAATTATTCGGTACACAGAAAGAAATCAAACCCATATTAATGGATGTTTTGTTTTCCAGATAATGATGTGTATTCAAATTGACAGATGTTGACATCCGCCCAATTGGAATGGTTAAAACATCATCAACCCCTTGTCTCCACCAAATTGCCACTAGTAGTTTCATTTTCAAATTATGACTCCACCAACCTAATAAAAAAGGATGAAATTTTATATAAATTTTTTGAATCAAAGTTTATTTTTAACATGTAAATCAAATATTAATAAATTTATAAATTTTAGTATAAAAAATTATTAATTTTTATAAATTAATCCATAAAATTTGACAATTTTCACATGAAAATTTCAAATTTACTAATATTTAATATGTATGTTAAAAATAATTAAAAATTCAAGTTTGATAATGTTAACCTCTCCAAATAACAATCAAATAAAATTAAAATCATTTTCTCTAAAACTGTACAGTTTAATTTCCCAATTCTGCTATTACCTCCCACCGAAATCAAAGATGTTGCACAAGTTTGGACTCAAGCAAAGAATAATTGATAGGAGCATCACACATTTCATGAAAAACGACCACTGTTTATTTCATCAGGAAACGATCAGCCACAAACACGCCAGAAACAAGGAAACTGAGACATCACAAGATAGCTAGAAATCCACAACAGGTGATCAGTGAAGATTGAAGAGAAAAGACTGTAACACAACGGACTGGGAGATGAGATGGTGAAGCTCTCTCTCTCTGATAATATATCCTCATTAATCCAAGTGCGCTCACCAGCTCAGCTGCATTTTGAGATCATCATATGGTTTCCAGGGCTTGAAGCACATCAGCCTTAATGTCGTTGAAGTCCTCAACTCCAATGCTGAACCTCACCAAGTTGTCTCTTATCCCATACTTCTCCCTCTCCGCCGGCGAAAGATCCCTGCATTTTCCATCCCATTGTTAGTCCTTCGATAAAGCGAACAACTTTCCTTCACAGCACAAATCCAAGAAAGGACACTATTTGTCACAAACCAGTAAGACATGATAGCAGGCTGATCAATGATGCTCTCACAGCCGCCGAAAGATGCAGCGATGTAAGGGATTCTCAGTGCATCCACAAACTTTGCGGTGGTGTGCAGGTCTCCATCAATCTGGATCATTTAAGTAGGGAAATAATAGCCATTAGAGCCCTGAAGAGAAGGTTTTGTACAACTGCGCTATGTTATGTTGGTTAAAGGTAGTTTCACCGTACCTCAAAACTGACAACTCCGCCGAAGCCAGTCATTTGCTTCTTCGCAATGTGATGCTCCGGGTGACTAGTTAGTCCAGGATAGTAAACACGACTTACCTGTCCAATTTCATCATTACGTGAGAAGTTGGACGTGTAAATAATAAATAGTGATAAAAATGAATGCAATAGTGTCATACAAACCTTGGGATGTGCCTCTAAAAGTTGAGCCATCCTCAATGCAGTAGAGTTTTGTTGCTGTACACGAAGATGCAGTGTCTTCATACCTCGAATAAGCAAGTAAGCAGCATTCTGAAACATAGGAAAAAAACTATCAATTATCCAGGATACATCACAAGACGAATAATTTCTTCTTCATACAGAAAGTGAACCAAATACCAAAACTTACAGGGTTAAGAACTCCTCCCAGAATGTGGTGCAACATGCGAATTTCTGTAACTAATTTCAGAGATCCACTAATGGAGCCAGCAAGTACCTGGACCCAAGATGGAAGTGTCAACAATTTAGCACAAGAGTAATAACTAGGCCATCAGGAAACATTATTTGACTAATTAGGCGATGACATAAGTCTTACATCATTATGGCCCCCAAGGAACTTTGTCGCAGAATGCAAAATAAGATCTGCACCAAGAGCAAGAGCCTTCTGATTGAGAGGTGTTGCAAAAGTGCCATCTATGCAGACCAATGCTCCTTTCTCATGGCAAAGTTTTGAAACCAGCTCAATGTCAACACACCGCAAGAAGGGATTAGTGGGAGATTCCGTGAAGAAAAGAGAAACCTGTGTAGAATTATATCGTCCAAAGTGTGAGAAATATATACAAATAGGACATAACATGGAAAAATCAGAAATTTCTAAACTGTTGGCTTACATTTTTCTCGTTAAGGGCATTCTTCAATGAGTCTATATCTGCAGGATCGATAACTGTGGCCTGCATAATAAACAGCAATCAAAATCACGTCCTGTTCTAAGAACTCAAATACAAGAGTGGACTAAAAAATGGCTAACAGTTTCAAGCACGGAAGCAATGTTTCCCTGGACATCTAAGAATCACACCACAAAAAGTGATGTTCTTTCTTCGCAGGATTCTGAGATTAATAAATGGCTACGCCTATAATGAACTGAAAGCATAGAAATGAATCAGTACCGTTACTCCCAGCTTAGGCAGAAATTTCTCAATGAAGATCCTGGTCCTCCTATAACAATCAGTGGTAGTGACGATGTGGCCACCAGCTGGAACCAGAGCCATTAACATGGCAGTACTAGCACACATCCCAGATGCCAAAATCACTGTTGATTCGGCTCCTTCAAGCGCGCTGGAATCAAGACAAACACAGTGGCGAAGCAATCAGTTAGACCCACATTATATGTGAAGCGGATGGAAATGGGTAGGCATCAGAGGGAAAAAAAAGGCTAAAGAAGAAAGCTTTATCACCTAATCTTCTCCTCCAGAACAACTGTGGTCGGATTTCCGTAGCGACCATATTCAAAGCTCTCATGGCGTTTCTCCTGCAAAAGAAAAACCATTAATCAGCAGAAGATCTAGGTTGTTCTTAACATTAGTAAAGGTCACAAATTTCTTTAACAAACCTTGAAATCAATCAGCTGTTGAGTTTTCTTGAAAAAGTAAGCAGCAGTATTGACTACGGGAGTAGTGATTGCATCAGTAACAATGCCGCGGCCTAATCTTTCACCTGAGAGAAACATAGAAAAATCATTCATCCGGTGCAGATAAATCAATAACCAGAAAATAGAAAGATCCCAGATGCGTTAAATACGTACCAGCATGAATCGCGATGCTCCCATCGGAGCTCAAAAACGAACCGTATGTCAACTTGTCAGTCAAACCCTGTACATCTCCTCCCCTCTCTTGCCCCTCAGCAACCGCTCCATTCTCACCGGCGACAACCGGATCCTGGACGATTGCTGGAGGGGCGGAGGTGGCGGCGGCGGCAGCTGCGTTAGCAGCCGCAGCCGCCGAAGGGAAACGGGAGGCCGAGTTGTCAGACCACTTCGCCGCGACGATCTGCGCGACGCCGATGTTGCTGCAGTTCCGGCGCGCCTTGTTGCTCAGCTGGCGGACGAAATTCGGAGGGAACTTAAGGATGAGAGACGACATCCCGTAGCATCCTCCGGCGGCGCCTCCGCCGAGGAGAGATCCGAGAGGACGGAGCGAGTTGACTCGGGAGGAAGAAAACCTCCCCGGTCCAGGTTGACCGTGGTTGGCGCCGTGAGGATCGGAACGGCACTCGAAGGGAGAAGGACACGCGGTGAAGAGCTTAGGGCAGAGGGTGGAAGAAACAGCCATGTCGGCGGCGGAGATCGGTGGCCGGAAAAGGGATACAAACGAGAGGTTGAGGAAATGTGCTCCACCCAAAACTGAAGGGAAATAATTTAAAGAGGAAGATCGAAGGGGGGGTTTGGTGGCTCTACGAGGATTGAAGGAGCGGTCAAATAAATAAGGCATTCTTAATTTTGTCGCCTTGTGTTAATTGGTAATTATCAACAACTTTGGCCCCAAATTTAACGATCGTTAAGTTCGGAGATGCTAACGGTGTTAATCTGAGGTTTGTTGTGTTGCCTTTTATTTCCCACCAATAATTTTATTTAGATTTTCTTCTAAATTTAAGGGTCATTAAAATGGTATATCTATGAATTAAAAGCCATTTGTCAAAAAAATAATATATATATTTAAAAGCCACATTCATAACATAACATATTATATGAACACCAAGAAATAATTTATATATTCTCAACAGTTAATAATCAACGACTGTATTGTCTTCCCGACAAACATACTTAACTTCGAACATCCTTTCCTTCCGAATTTGTCTCGCAAATAATAAATTCGCCCCAAACATCTACGGCGGCCACTTAGTGAAGTGAACCTTTAATAGCTGTGCGATGTGGACTTGGTGAGTGTGATTTGGATATAAAAATAGAGATAACAACATATACAATTTGGACTTTAATGAAGCACTAGTTGAGTCTTAGTGTGATCCTATCCACAACGAGTACAGACATTAAAATCCTTGGAAGATTTAGCTCCAATATTCTATTAATCACTAGGTTGTTCTAGCTTTGGACTGAACGTCCAATGCAAATAACAATGCACCTTTTTAGCAAGGGATAATGAATTTTGTTGTCCAACGCAAATAATTGCTGCTCAATTATCAAGGGAGTGATAAAAATCTCTCAATGAAAGTCGAAAAGTCTTAATCGTTGAAGAATTTTAGCCACCGCATTTTTTGTCGAACGACACTTAATTTCCTGTCAGTGCGAAAAACAACCTAAGTAATGGTTTGCCCGGAACGTAGTGTTGGCAGCCCTTACGTCTTCCTGGACGTTGCAATTTTGGTTAGGGTTCCCCGACACAAGTGTAACTGTGTCATCAGTGAACCTGACTGTTGCCTTTAAGAAGAAGCCACAATTCTGCATGCACTCAGCCCACACCCGAGTCTTATCATTTTGTGTGAATCTGATTCCACGTCTTTATTTAATCGCATTCATACGACAAAACTATTTGAAATCTTGAACAGAACCGTACTCCCTACCAAAAACACTTTCAGCATCATCCAGATCCCTACATAAATCAAATCGTGGGTACCCGAGTGGGACAGTGCTGATATCTTCTTCTGATCCCCATCCAGTTTGCCTCATTGGTTCATCTTCATCGAAGGATAGGTCTGCGTCTACCGGACTTGATGCTGGTGTGTCATCATCATCGTCAGCCAATTCCCTTTCATCAACCACGAAATCTTCGTCTTTACAATCTCCAGCAGAGCTCCCCTCATAATCGATGACTTCAGGACCACCATCGTAGTAAGGTTCGGAGTTGTAGTAGTATGGTTCACAGTCGTCACAGTCAGGTGGGGAGTCGTAGTTTGGATCACCGTTTGAGTCGGCCTCAAAGTCGAGCTTTTGACCAAAGAGATGGTCATCCAGGTCAGAGTCAGGTTATATGTCTGACTTCGAATCATGTTGTATGTCTGACTCCAAATCAGGTTGTATGTCTGACTCCGAATAAGGAATTTGGCCAGCTGTCATCTGTTTCTGCAATTCTGCTACTTCAGCCGCCAATTTCATCTCATACTCCTCCAATATCTCGTTCCATATTTGCTCACATGCGTCAGCAACATTACGTTGTTTCACGTCACAGGGGCATCTCAACGTGGTTAGGCCGTTCCACATCATAGGGATGCACCACATCACGAAGCACCTCCATGTGGTTAGGATGTTCCACATCATGGGGCTGCTCCACGTCAAGTGGATGCTCTACGTCAACTGTCTTCTCTTCCAACTCTATCATGTTGACATCAGCTATGTTCTCCCCAGCAGTGTTGTCTCCAAAGTCGGCCATTTTCGTGTCACCAGATTGGTTGTCCCCATCTCAACCGTCTTTGCATCAGATGTCTTCTCCACCAGGTCAACCATATCCACATCAACCGAAGCAGTGTTCTTCTTCCATTCAAGACAGAGAAGGTCTGAAATTGGTGGTCTGGTAGACACCACACTATAAGATGCCTCTTCCCCTACAGTTAGACCCTTCTTCCCGTCGGAACCAAGCTCTTGTAATATAAGACCTTGTCTTTGCAAATAGAGGGACTGAGCCGCACCATAAATCCAACTCTACCTTGTACATCCGTAGGTTAGCTTGTTGTTCAGTTAACCTCCTCGGATATAACTTCATCAACAACTCCTCATTCGATGGCAAGATTGAAACCGATAATATCAGTTTCTCCTTCTAAAGGTGTCAAACCTTGTTGTATTCCATTCTCCGGTGTTGTGTACAAGATCTAAAAGTACTCCCACTCGATATTCAGCAATCGATCATCTTGTTTATCTCTGTCATTGAGAAAAAATTCAGCTCCATGACGTCGGAATAGGCCACTAATCCGTCCACATCTCGATTTGGGTGAAGGACACCATTGTAGTGCATTTCAATGGTGTACCTCACTGAGGGAGCTGTAACAAAAAAAAGAAAACGGGATCAATGGCGGAAACCCTAAACACCGATGATCGAACCCATCCACTCATTCTTCCCCCCCCCCAAACGTTAAATGTACTCTGTTTTTTCATTTTTTTCATTTTTTCAAAAACCCAAACAACGACAAATCCTAAACGGCAATGCACCAACTATGATGGGAATATGATGTCAAGAGGGATGTAAACGCGGAAGTAGATGACTTTACCTCCTAAAAAATTCAGTGAATCCTCACTAGGCGAACGCGACATCCACTTCGTCATAACTTCAAGGTCTTTCAAAACTGAGAAACCCATATAAAAGGAGAAGATGATGTCAACAATATTGGATAGTAACAGACAAAGGGAGTCGATCATAAAAATAAACTGACCTTAAATTATCACAACCAAGGCTGATTGGAAATAGTGGATTTCGAAAATGAGAGACGAAGAATGTTCTATTCTTTGGGGAAGAGGAAAAGGCTGGTGGAAAAGAGAGAGAGAGAACAGTTTTGGGTTATATGAGTGAAGAGATTAATTCGGTTCGGGTATTCGATTCGGCTAATTTGACTTAAAGAAGCTGGACTGACATGGCACGCATGCGTGGAAATCCAACGTTGCGAAATGGACGGAATATGCTGACGACGAATTGAACAAAATTCCGATCAGACCAAAAAGCCGAATTTCTAAACTCAATTGCCATCTTGAAAAAAAAATTGAACGCTCGGGACGTCAATAGCCCCGAGATTACCATGAAGAAGCCCCAATGGTAGCAAGACTCATAGAGGCCCAATCAGAAGCCTACAGGCCACGATCTAAACAACTGTGGGGCTGCGTATTGGACTTTGTTCATGGGTTAAGCTATGTCCAGCCCACTTGGCCCGTAAAAACAAAAACAAAAAAAGTGAACACATCAGTATCCTGTAATCCATATATTATGTGGATATGGTGAGTCAATTCAATTCAACACCGGCAGCATGGGGTCTCCTTTTGTTCTTTAGCGACTTCACAACACTTCCGTCTCGTTGGCAAAATGTGAATCCCTAATCTGCAGAAGAAGAAAGAACGAACTGGATGATGATCGATGAACAAACACTCCTCATCCACCCATCTGGTTCACATTCTTCCCCTCCCTCTCTATAAATACTCGCCGTCCCCTTTCATCTCAACGACTGTGACTAACCATGGAAGCTAACTGCTTTCTCACTTCACCCAATCCCTTCCCCAAATCATCTGCAAAACAATTGCTCACCGGAGCTCCGAAGAAACTCCGCCTTGCCCCATCAGTTACATGTTAGTCTTATTCACTCTTTTACATTTTTATTTTTAAAACGATTATTGTTATAATCAATCATTCACCAGGTTGTCAATTTTCGGGATCATCTGGTGAGCACAGCCGATCCTTCCTGGACGCCGACTGGCGACGGTTCAGAGCAAGCCTCGTAGCCAACGAGCAATCCTTGATCACGGGAGGAACCACGGCGGCGGATCATCATCCGAACCCTAAACCACTGCCGTTGGTGACAGTAGGGGAGAGATGGGCCCACGCGATCCACGAGCCGGAGAAGGGCTGCCTGCTCATAGCTACGGAGAAGCTGGATGGGGTCCACATCTTCGAACGGACGGTCATCCTCATCCTGTCCACGGGCCCATTAGGCCCGTTCGGGATCATCCTCAACCGGCCGTCTCTCATGTCCATTAAGGAGACGGCGCAGTATTTGCCGACGGCATTTTCCGGGAGGCCGTTGTTCTTCGGGGGACCGTTGGAAGAAGGGCTGTTTCTGGTGAGGCCCAAAGGAGGGTACGATAACGAGAGCGTGGGGAGGAGCGGGGTTTTCGAGGAGGTGATGAGAGGTCTGTACTACGGGACGAAAGAGTCGGCGGGGTGTGCGGCGGAGATGGTGAAGAGGAACGCCGTCGGAGTTGGGGATTTTAAGTTCTTCGATGGGTACTGTGGTTGGGAGGCTGACCAGCTGAGGGAGGAGATTGACGGTGGTTATTGGACTTTGGCGGCTTGTAGCGCTGGAGTTATTGGGCTGGATAAGGAGGATGCGGCTGGGCTTTGGGAGGATGTTTCCAGTCTTGTCGGCCCAAAAAAGGTTTCCTGATGGTTTGAGATTTTTATTTGTTATTATTATCGCTGACATATTCAAAGACTGTAAATCTGAATTCTAATCTCTCTGCTTATTTGTTGCAATTGAAAGGTCTGTCGAATCAATTTGTTTTATGTATGTTTGAATCTCGATCATACACCCCACGAAATGATACCAATATTATGTTTATTTTCTGTGTTCTATCTCGTATTGACCGATACTCCGATAATATAACAAACATTGATCATTACATACAATTCAGCAGTTATTTTCACACAAAAAAACATCCTACAATAAAAAATCAACGTACAATCAGAAGTCCTGGCAACTCGGATCATAGTGACTCGACTCTCAGTCGTGAAAGAAGAAACGATCAGAAAGAAAGCAGGTTTTCTTTACACGTTAGAGTATTCTTGTATAGTTACCTGTTTCAAACTTGTGATTGAAGAAGAGGAGAAGTAAGCCTGTCGCTGTTCCTGACGTACTGGACTGGCATCAACGCTGGATCGCGATATGCAGTAACCAATTTCTCATAAAACTCGCTCATGTTGTGTTGATTCTCGTCTTCCTTATCTTTCTTCACCATACTCTGCACCCACGAACATGTTTCATGACACCTCTACGCATGAAGTGCTATCAATTCGCGACTTTGAAGTCCAGAAGTATATGATCTAAGTATGTATGTACGTACCTCGGTTGGATAATATCGGAAGAGGGGTAGGAATCGTCTGCGGCAGTATGCATTGAAGAGTAGCGTAAGAATCGGAAGTGGCAAAGTTAAAGTGGATGCTATAGGCACTTTCTTCACCCCAAATATTCCGATGGAGATGATGTGCATCAAGATCAAGGAAAATATTGTTGCGTTGTGCACTGTTGGCCAGTATCGTCCATTTGTTTCGTACTTCGGTTCATACACATTCAGTAGCTTCATGAAAGGAAGCGAATATTAGATATTGGTCCGGCAAAGTTACATGTTGAAGGAGTAACAAGAGTTGATAGATGATACTTTGAGCATTTCAGGCTGAACAGTGATCATGTAGATGTATACAAAAAAAACGCAATGCTAATCGATGAAATGTAGAGTACATGAAACGTGCAGTTAGTTACCTGGTTTCGGAATATGATGTATCCTATGCAGAAGTAGACCAAGATAAATGGGAGAATTAATGGTGAGAGGATGAAATACGTTGTACCCAGGAGTCCAAAGAAAAGGATTCTTGGCATCTCGCTGTAGTATGGAATCTTCGGAACCTCAAGTTCCTCATTGTCGTTGCTAGAAAACAATCCATTCAGATAACTCAAGAGCAGAGGAGTCAGTCGAAAGACTTCAGATGATACACTCGTCCATCCAGATGTTACCACGTATGAAATGAAGAAAGTTGCCTACAAAAATAAAGAAAGAAATCATAAAGACTGCTATCAGTATCCACTTATGAATGAGTTAACAGTCGGATAAAATAATTGCGTAGAAAGGCTAAGGAAATGCGTTATCACCTGACCTGGGACGGCTTCCGCTAGTACTTTGGGGATATTCTTCGGTTCAAGGAAGACATCCAACTGAGATAAGGCTGTACCTGACAGTACATTTGCAAAGAAGATGTTCCATATAGTGAACCATAAAACCTTGGTACATGCACTTTTTTCGATATTACTAGAAGAAAGGTGCCCTTCCATGGATGATAGCATCAACATAATAGGTGGCACGAGAAGCAGGAAAAGAGTTAGAACGAGGCTCGGTAAATATCCAGTAATCAGTTGGCTGACAATACTCCTGCAAGTAAAGATACTGCGAATCAGTTCCTCCAATAAGATACGATACACAGATAAACATACTTTTGAGGGGAAAAAACAGCAATTACTTGTTTAGAAAACATGCTCAAAGACTCAATGAGATTCAAATAGTTCCTGCCTCTCATGAGCATTGTAAGATATTAATTATAAGAAGAGGCAAGAACATTTATAATATGTTTCCAAGAAAATCATGTGCCACTTCACTAATGGCAACAAAGAGACACTGGAAAACATTGGCGATAATGATAAAAAGCATTGCAAATAATATACAGTTTTCACTTACAGATCTAGAATGCTTTTCAAGAAAGGAAACCAAGTTTCCAGTTGCTCCAGATTAGCAAGACCTTGAACGATAGCAACTGGAATAAGGAACAGAATCGTAAGAGCAACACATGATCCGGCAACAACTATCTTGCTTATCCATCTTTTCATGAATGAAGAAGAGAAGGAAGACCAATGAATGTCACGAGGCTCAGGAGCTTCCTCCGTGAGCCAGTCTGTGGGATTGATCCCTTGTTGGATACGTAGAGCTGTGGCAGCACCGAATCGTGACTTGAATGACACAAAAGCAACTGGAACTTCCTGAAAATTTTCAACAGGATTATGGAAAACTACAATTAGTAGCCTACCCTCTTTAAAAGGCAACGTAACTACTTGTAACAAAAGTCTAAAACGCATGTGTATGTAAAAACATGGAATCAGCAGGTTGTTATTGATTTGTTTCACTTGCAAACACCGAGGTGGATCTGATCTTACCATACGTGGGTCAGACACTTCCCCGGCAAACGAATTCTGATGTGTTCTCACACTTCTCTCCACGTCTTCCAACCTTCTCTCATAATGGTTTGCAGTGTTATCCTTGTTCCGACCAAAGCCCAAGAACCGATCTCTATTATTTTTTCGTTGAGTGCTCTGTGATTCCATTCGCCCAAGTCTCCGGTACAATTTCTCTGCATCTTTCTGCACCGTAAGAGAACATAACAATCAACATAATCCTGTCATCTAAGAAAACGAATCCATTGTTCCCATTTCAGCAGAAAAAGGGAACTAATGGCAACTATATTTCGAGGGAAGGTCCTCCAGTTACTGCACTATGGACATGAGACCAAATCTATTGTATGAGTGCTCTATGGAACTCGGAGGCATCATTGTAGCGTGCAGACAGGAACATTTGAGGCGCATAGAATACATGAAACTTCTCTTAGATAAAAATAAATACTAACCATTTCCTTTGAGAATTTACAAACTACACTGTTGTCACCCTTTGAGTGTTCAATCAGCCATACTACACTTGTATGATATATGAGTTGTTAACAACACAGTTAGCAATAACAATACGCATAAGCACCCCTTCAAATACATAGGATAGCCGAGTAAAAATTCTAGAGAAACTTTTTATGCAACTTATCATCAAACAAATAAAGAATTAAAGACGACTTGAAGTCATAATTTTAGATAGCAAACAGGACATATCAGTGAAGGCTCAGTCGGTCAATCTCAATGCTAAGAAACAGTATCAACCCCAATGCAAGAAGCAGTGTCCCACCCTGAATGCTTACAATGAGCTCCCGAATTTTGCTTGTTTGATGAACAACCCTGTGTGAAAGATAAGTGGAAGGATGGTTTTCCGTGAAAAACATCTGAACAGTTTCACTATAGCTTCTTTCGCTCGAGGATGGTATACCACGGACTACTATGGTATATTGATGTGGTTGAGGTGCACACAAGTAGAACCAAGCAATTCTTTTCAACGAAATATAGCTGTATTCCTGCACATAGGAGAACCATCCAAGTCATTTTCAACAGATCGTCTAAGCTTCAAGAGTTGAAGAAGCACAAAAAGAATAGCATGATAGGGTTTCAACGTTCACTTACATAATAAAGAAGATAGCAGACAACTCCAGTAAAAATATACGCAGCCGAAAAGTGAACCCATAACCTTCGAAAATGGCAGCACTCGTATCAGATATGCAAGATATGTAGCTGTATGATTGTTTCCTAACCAAAACAAACAGTCTGAGCAGGACTAAATCTAGCGACAGACATATCAAAAGAGTTGTCTGCAAATATTAGAATTCCCTAAGCAGACGAGTGAAGAAAAAGTGCAAGGATAAATGAGAATGAGCTGTCGCCAACTTTCCAGAATGCAGTTGTTACTGTGTAAACTAGAGAGATTACATAACAATTGCACGATAATGGTCTGCAGGAATCAGTAAACACTTTTATAGGAGCAAACTCACAAGTCTTAGTTACGATTCCCCATCAATATAATTCGTTCATTCAATATATGCAGCGAGAAAACTTTGAATACGATGAACGCAAACGAAAAATCCAAATTCTGCTAATGGATGGAGCTATGTTTTTCAATCAGTAGAAGTAGGGCTGGAAGTGAAGAACTCACCAGTACGATCCATCGTTAACATTCGATATGCTGAAAGATTCCAGAGTCTTGTTTGGCAAATCATAGAAGTCAACACTCAGTTGATTCCCCAGATAATTAATTGGAAGGAGTATGAAAATCCCAATAGCTCCGCCAATCGCGAAAACTCTGGAGCTGTATAGCCAAATCTGAAAGTGAGTGAAGTGCACGAAAAAAAGGGAAAGCTAAAAAACAAAGACAAAAAGAATAAGGAAACCTGAAGATGAAAATGCGCATGAAAACAACAGCATCCAGGCCGGAACGCTTCAACAGCTCGTCCTCAGATATCTGCCAGGCGCATCTGACCCAGCCAGCGGAAGGCAACAGCATGTCCAAGTTAAAGAGCTCATCGTCCTCCTCGCCGGAAGCGGCGTTCTCAGATTCCTTTCGTCTCTGCTTGTCAACCAGCCGAGGTGCATAGACGACGCTATTCCATGGCTGCTTACGGAGGACGGAGTAGAGTGTGAAGAACAAGAAGCAGAGGGCGAGATTGATTCCGACTGAAGTCAGCAAAGCCGAGAGGATCATCTTCTTCCTACTTGCTAGTCAACGGAGAAGTGGGAGATGATGGAATTGGGATTGGGAAGGAGAGTTCCCCGTAAGCAATGTTGAGAGAGCGCAGAGGAACAAATTTTGCAGGGATGACAGTGGGGAGTTAAAGTGGGATTGCTACCAAAAGAAGAAAGGTGAGGCAGAAAGTTCAGTGAGTGAGAGGGGTATTGGTGTCCAGAGAAAAGTATCCAGTGGCGACAGGTGGCGGTTTGTGCGCTCGCTTTCTCGGCATTAATTTTAAATTTAAATACACATTCCATAAAAGGGTAAGATATATTTTAGAAAATAATAGACACACTAAAGGTTTTGGGATATTTTGTTAGTTGAGGTGACAAGTTAGATATGAGTTATTTTATATTTATTTTTATGATGTAATTAAATGTATTTCATAATTTACATTAGCTATTAAAAAGTTGTATTGGATCGAGATTTAACAAAACCAAACCAAGGAACCAATTCGTAACCGAATTCAAATAACAATAAATAAATTGGATGTGTATCAAAATTGTAATTTAAAACGAAAACGCATTCTACTGTAAGTTTAAATTTGGTTAATTACAATATATCAAATCAGTTAAAATTGAGCCAATTTAAAATCGATTGCGGTTAACTGAATTTAATCAGTTGCAAAATATGGTTATGATTTTAAGTCCAATTCAAAAGCTTTCAACTTGTCCACATTACATTTATTTCTCTATCTCCGTATCCTATCTCTATAACAACTTAAGTGGAAGCCGAGAAAAAAAATTCAATTTTATGTACTAGATGTTTGAGAAAGAAAATTCATTCGGTTCACGGCCACATAGTGAAAAGAGGATCAAGGACAAAGAACACGTATGCCCCATGTTAGTTAGTGATTTTGACTCAACAAGTCATTTCTCTTCCGATGAACCGTTGGCACCAGTCTTACATTTGTTTTAATTGTAGACCAAAGGAGAAGGGGCTCAAGGAGAAGAGAATTGTGCCATGAGAAAAGCAAGGAGAAGCCAATTCGAAACCAATACGGATTATCCGGTTTCAACCAAATTGCTAGGTCTAGTTCAGTTCCACGATCATCATCGTTACCTAATCACTTGATCTTACTATTGAGTTTGACAGATCAAAACATTTGTAAGATGGACTTCAGTTTGCTAATCAGCTTACATGAGACCAGTAAAATTTAATTTACATCCATGGGATAAATGTTAAGTTACAGAGTGTAGGAGAAAATGCCAGGTTCTAAGAGGCTCACGATAATGATTCATAGAACAAAGCAGTAGGTACACTAATGTAATTGTACACCAATGAATCATTATCAATCTCCTAATCAATCAATCAGCATGTCCCCTGCCGTGGTTTGCATTGCTGCTTTGCTGCTCTGTATGCTGAAGTCGTCACTACTATGCCTCTTGAGCTGTTGAGATCTGATGAACTCCTCTATCTTTGCCTTCAGCTCCACGTCCGATATCAGCATATCTGCCGTCAGATGCGATCGGTTGAAAGGGTCCGTCTGCATTACACAGCCCGGAATATTCAACGACTTGACCGATACAGATGCCTTATATGGCAAGCGAGTAGAATACGATTACTTACGCTGTCGCTAAGGAGATGCCTTTGAATGACAGGCCGGTCCACCGTGATTCTCGACGAAGGTAGTATGACTGGGTCTTTCATCAGCGTGTACTGCAAACATGATCAATTTTTTCAGGTTTCAAGTTCTTGCATTCTCCGACATCAGACTAAACGAGTAAATTCACAGACTAAGATTTTGGCTTGACGGAAGATACCTGGATCGGGTCAAGGAATTCGTCTGGTATCTCCCCAAGGGTAGCTTCAGCATCCATTTCTTCAGTGGCAGCAATTTTTGCTTTTGCACCAAGCTCGACAAACTCCTGTATGATCCTCCCATCTTCATTAATCCTTCGAAGGACATCAGCAGCGGCACTAAATAGCTGCAACGTTGAAATTGTTGCACCAGTTAACCCATTCTTCCACCTCTTGACAATATTAAAGCAATGAAAAGAATACATGCATTTACCTGTTCATTGTACGACCTTCCATCCTTTGAGATGGCAGTTGGGAATATGTTCTCTTTATCACCCCTTGCTAGGTTGACGTATATGTTTACAATCTGTACGTGAAAAAGGAACAAAACCAGAGAATGTAATCTTAACGTGAAAATCAGAGAATCAATACATTAGACATATATAGCAGTATTCCAAATCAAGGTAAGGAATTCGTTGAAGCATCAAGGCATGAAAGCAGTAAAGCCATCAATTAAAGAGTAGCGTTCGAGAATGTGGGATTTTAATCTAACCTGCTTAAGGAGCTGTCTTGGACGAAATTCATACTTCTCCGGGTCTTTAAGAGTAAGAGATTTCCTCTGGGGACCAACGAGTTGTAAGAGAAAGTAATTCAACATGCTGGCCACTCTTTCCACCTGGAAAGGCAAAAACTTATAAGTAACTTGGGGGGTACCAAAAATATCAAATTCAATCACAAGCCAGATAAATTGAGCTTGTTGGAGCTTCCGAGATCAGACATTATACTACTATCTTCTCGAACGAAATCCTAAACTGTTTAAATTTTGCAGACGCCCACAATACGTTACTATGAATTACTGATATCAGCAGGGCTGATAAGAATTTCAAGCACGACATCATGCCAAGTTACATATCATCCATCTCAAGAAATAAAGGTCCCAAAAAGAAGTCCAATTTTGCAATCATACCTTATCCAGGCAAAGGTTCTCAAAGTCGTGACTCATAAGTTTTAACATAAAAGTGAAAGATTACCATCTCAGGAAGAAGGAAAGGAACTGTTATCTGCTCTGATGTGAAGGCTAGCAGACTGACATCTTCATTTGCCAACTTCATATCAATCCGGATGATCTGCACACAGATAATAAAGATGCATCTGAGCGAAGACTCTTTTTCTGCAATGCACACAACCTTATGGTAAGCAACATACATTTTCCTGGGACTGGAACACCCGGGCTCTTTCCTGCCTCTCCTGAGCTGGTCTCTGTTCCCATTCCACGGTGTTTGACATTTCAGCTTCCATTTCTTTCAGCTCCAGAATCTTGTTCAAACTTTCATCCAGAAGATATATGCTATCGTTGATTAAAAAGTTTAAGAAATTCAAGTATACACCCTTTTCCTCTTCCTTGGCAATCTGCAATGGTGACAAAGCACTGCGTTTAAACCTCAAGTTCAACCAAAACAGCAATACTTGAAATAGAGAAACTCCATACTAAGATAAGACTCTACCTGTCTCCACGCATTACGATGACTAGGCACCTGCCATAGGTACTCTAGCAGCTCGGCAATATTATGCCTGATGTTGAACTTGTCATAGAACTGAACAAGGCAAAATATAGTAAGGATACCAATTGAGAAACCCATGTCGAGGTAAAAGTAGAAAGCTACTAATAAAACTTAGGTGAGAATACTATCATATTCATAAATCTCGTAGAAATAACCTGAGTGTGAGAACCGGTGAACTCAATGTCAACATAAAGCTTCAATAGATTCCTCACAAGATACTCGAGGGACAATTGGTGTCCCTCAAAGAGAGTACTTGTTGCAGATGAACCACTGCAGAAGCAAAACCTGGGTTTATTTTGGAAGAATGAAGAGTGAAAAAACAACTTGGAAAAATATTCATTACCTCCCGCGTGGCATCCAACAGTTCAACACCTCCACCATCTTAGCTCTGAGATAAGGGTTCCTGATGTGTGTTGGACTCCCCATAAACATGATAATGAAGTTCATAAAATCATCCTGCCCGCGAAAACCATGAAAGAAATGGATGAGAGCAGTTATACACAACTTTTCATTTAACCATAAAAGTCTACATAAGAATAGGGCATCCTTTAAACCATGCATACCAGAATGACCCCATCTAAAGCTTTTGGGATTCGAGAAGCAAATATTAGTAATTCCAATGCATCTTCCACAAAATGCTCAGGCATCGATGCAAATTCCATGGGGCACGTTGATGAAAGAGGCATTTTAAAGCCACCGGCCAGATTAACTAACCAAACCACCATTAGTCGGTAGAAAGATAGCCCTTGTTGAATGAGAGTTGGATCCTTCAGAGAACATTAGTTTAAGGTTAACAACAATAAGATGACAATGAACACAACCAAGTTTTCTTAAACGCTACCCAGATAAACTTGGAGTTGGGGGTGAAGTGAACACCACATACCCTCAGTAGCTGGGCCTCATAACAAAGTTTCTCCTGGGAATATAATTCTAATTCCTTCTCAAGGCGATTAATTTCCAGCTGTATTTGTGGAGAAGGTGTCTGTTCGTGCATGGTTTTTAGTCTTGACAGAGAGCTCTCGGATCTTGAAATGTCCTATGATGGTAAAACAATGGCAGAATAATCGCCTGTCATGTTAAAGTTAACAGCAGTATGGCACAAATAATTAAAGAGCATGTCTTGAAATGTCTAACCTGAACCAAGTGCTTGAAGTCGGAATATGCTTTCAACATCCCCAAATTTAGCACCCTTGCAGTCATAAAGAAGCATTCACATATGAATGTGTATGAAGCCTTCCCACCACCAGATAATGTAGACTTGGCATCAGCAGTTCCACTACCAGAACTACTGGCTCCTTGAGATTGGACCAAGCGGTTTTCAACATCGCCAGATCCAGAATCTTTATTAGATTTCAAAGGATTATTACTTTTAATCCACTCAGCAACTTCTTCTGAAGAAGCATGTAAAGCCGTCAACCCTCTGATGAAGATTGTACAGTCAGAAAAACAATGATACTCAAGAGATATGACACCGAGTAAATAATCAAAAGCATCTAAAAACCAACCTTAGGTCCAAACGATCACTGTAGAATACATATGCTGGATCAATCTTGTCAACCTTGGAGCAATTTGTGTCCAAAAAGGGTTCACAGAGTCGAAGCATAACCGCGCTCAGATTGACAAACATTCCCGAGCTCGCACAAGTTGCGGGATCAACCTGAACAAAGCAGATGAAATCATGCATGTATCACAACAAAAAAGCATACCAGTAATCACAACACTTACTTGCGCATGCTAGATATCTAAAACCAAAGTTGTTAACATATCCATTTCCCATAAGGAACTCACAACATAACAACCTCAAATAATCACCTGAATATGTGATCTAGATGCGTTTCTGTTGATCACCTCAGCAAGATACTGAAGGACATGCTCGCGAATCTCGGCATTTTTAAGGAGTGTCAACATCACATCGGACAGCCCCTCGTATAAGCTATTCATTACTGTCTTTATCGTAGTAAACGAAGATACTAAGTCAGCAGGTCTGCTAGTAGAAGCTGCTGAGAAACACTGTTGTCTGTAAATAAAAAATCACAATCAGAAAGCAAGATAAAAGAAAAGGGAAGTCAGATTCCTAATCAAACTCTAAACTCACCCAACATCAGGCTCGCTCTTGAACGTGGTATAATGATCAGGCAATGCACTAACGTGAAAGAACGGCCCTAATACACTAGCCACTTCAATGACTCGTCCATGCAAGTAAGCTCCTTTAGGAATCCACCAAGGATCATTCACTAGCGACTTAGCACCGGCGGGCAACTTAACTAAATACAACAGTGCAGCTAAAGGCTGTTGAAAGTTCCCCAAAGCTGATACCTTGATCACATTAACTCGCAATTCATCGTAAAGCGATTTAAATATAGGATACAAAGCATCGAAATCCGCCTCGCTGAACAATTCATCCAGAAACCCTGGAGGAGGAGGCTGACTTCCTCCACCTCCGTTAAACCCGTCCCGGCCCACCGCCCCAAAAATCAACGGCAGGAGACTGGAAACAGTGGCTTTGTTTCCAGACGGCGAATTGGAAGGGAACAGCTCGGGGTTTCCCAAATGGATTCTAACATACGAAACGAACAGCTTCTTAGCCTGATTGATCGTCGTCTCCAGCTGGGATTTGACGTTCTTGTCCTTCATATTGGCAATCTTCTTCAATTCATCGACGGCGCGGCGGAAACAGCCGAGCAGGTACGGGAAGGGAGGCTCGGCGGTGGGGAAGTCGCCGGAGAGGCGATCAATGAGAACTCGCTCCAATAGGTCGCGACTGAGCTTCAATTCTTTGCCCTCGCTGAGGATCTCAGCTGCTGTCATCTCCAAGTAAACGATTCTGGGATCGGGAGCTTCGGAGAGGGAGACGAGGAGGATTTTGCGAAGGATGATGTCCTCGATTTCTTCCGGAGACCTTTGGGGTTTGGGAATCGTCGCCATAGCTGGTTGAGAGAAGCGACCCAGGGAGCGAGTGGATTCGATCGAGTTAAAGAGAGAGTGGGAATCTGAAATAGTTATTACGGAAAAGGATTGCCATGGGAGAGGTAGATCCTTTCTTCTTCTTCTTCTTCTTCTTCTTCTATCCGGGACTGAGTTAGTAGACGAAAGGTATTTATTTTAATTTATTCTGTTTTACGTTGAAGGTTCTGCGTTTGGAGGTGGATCGCCGTCGTTTTGGTATTGCTGGAACGTTCTAGCACCTGCCGATGATGTTTGAAAGCTGTGTATTGGGGAAATTGAAAATCCATCCGTATATTCTCAATAGAGATTCTCATACAATCGATATGATTATATGTTCGTTCATATCATTCGAGGTGCAGTGCAACATAGTACTGATTCCATTGATGCCATGAATGAATCAATTCTTGAATGGCAAAGAGCTGATAGAAACAGTGTGTGCACCACAAGAATCTTTTATTGCTTCCAAGAATCAATCAAACTCTGTCCATTACAAGAAAACTGAAACAATCAAGTAGCTAGACGGCCAATGAACAAAACATCATTCAAGGTGGTCGTGTGGTCTAAAAGACATGAACATTGCAGCATACCTAAGCAACCGGTGTTCAGCATCCCCTCCATTTTCCACCGCAAGATTCACCGGACCATGTTCACCACCACCTCCTGCCCGCCTCTTCCGGTAGCGTCTCCAGGCGAACTGGAGGTTCACGGCCGCCCAAGTACGCCAATTCGACGAGTAATACCTCGCGGTCCTCTTGAGCCTCTCGTTTGCAAACTTGTACCGAAAATGGTCCGTTATGTACTTGAGATGGTTCGCATCCAGCCCGAACGCCTCGGTGGGCTCGACGCACACGAATGTAGCCGATGAAGCCGGTAGCCTCTCGTTGAATGGGCGGCGGAGGCACCACGACAACAATTCGTCTCCCAAGAAACCTCCGTCTTCGATCACATTCGTCGCTACCACACCTTTGCTAAGGCTCTGGGAACTCTTTATCCTTCCGCGGACTAAGAACACCATTTTCTTAACCGGGTCCCCTTCCCTTATTATCTGTTTCCGCACCAAAATTAAATCTTTACGTGAACGAATTTCTCGTCACTTAATGGACAGCTTAGAAAAACTCTGGACCAATTACCTTTTCATCCTTGGAGAATACAACAGGCCTAACTCTGTCGCATATGTTGTCAAGTATCAAATCATCCAAGTTGTGGAAAAGTGGCACCTTTCAACAACATATATCAATAATAAGATAATCCAAGATCACAAATTTGTCACATAAAAGCTACAATTTTTGAAGCTGCTGGTACCTTCTTAATGAGCTCTAGGCAGAGGGAACGCTTGATATCTCGTCGCAGACCTTCCGGCAAGTCTTTGATGAGTTCCATCTCGTCCTCGCCTCCCATGGCCGCCCAGTTCTGGCGTTCGTAGTGTCGAACTCTCTGCCTGAGACGGGACGGGAGCTGTCTTCTCCTCATCCACCATTCCATGTCCCTGCATCTCAACTGCATCTTTCTCTTCTTTGCCATCACCGCGTGCAAGAACATCTGCATATTTCGAAATTCAAACCCTCTCAATATCAGACTCAGTGGATTTCAAAATCTATATAATATGGTCCAGTGCATTCAACGATTCTAAATCCGCCGATGTTTCCAACTAAATTGACCTCACCTACCTGAATGTTACCAATCAACAAAGTGAAGAGCATCAGTCCACTAAGCACCAGGCATATGCTGAACATCACTTCCAGCCAGTTACTTGTAGGTTCAAGATCATTCCCAAACGTACTGCATCCACGTAGCAATTTCCACTCGATCAACAATATGCAACCGATCGAGTCATATGTATATCTAGCTCGAAATAATGATTTGAATACCTGAGGGTCATGAGGCCCCAGAAAATGGGGTAAAGAATCTTGACAGCCAAGGAATTGCTAGAAATGACAGGGAGAGCCCACTTATAAATCCCATAGTTGAATTTTCCATCCATGTCCAAGCACATTGGGGTTCTGAGAGGTGCAGCAGAAGTTGAGTTTCCACCGCAAGAGTTATTATTACCGCCAGCCGCGGTAGCTTGTAACACAAGTCGGTAGCATACTTCTTCGGAGCACGAAAGGGACAAGTCGCAGTGTGAATCCATCATGTCACACTGCTGCTTGATGCACGAAGCAGCTCGTTGAATGGCGAGAACATACCAGCATCCTCCAGCAACCTGTCGAATCCGGAATTACTACGTATATCGATATAACTATACGAACAGATCACTCTGTATATTGTTGAATGGCTACTTACGTGAGAGGCGATGAAGTAAGCGATGAGATTCAGGGCGAAACCCCACCAAATAGTGCCGAAGATGTAGCCTGTGACCTTCTGCATTCTGCGCATTAAGCTGAGACTGTGGTATACTTTTGGGAGGAACTGGAACAAGAATATTAGTAACAGTATTGTCATTATTAGCTTGATTTGTTCTTCTCTTATCAATCTTGGCACTACCAACCAGAATACTGCCTGCATCAGCAATAAAAAGGGAAGAATTGTTTAAATTAGCTCGAACAACAACATTTCAAATTGCAAACACAAGTTCACTAAATGGGGAATTCAGGGCTGAACTATGTACGGAGTCGGATTTGAATCGAAATTTGTGTATAGAGTAATTAATTTACGAATATATTTTTTAAACGTAATATTAAGTTGAAATATAAAAAATACATTCGTTGTGTTGATTTTAATTAAAACAAATTGTTCTTGAAGAATGAATGTGTCACTGACGATTTTTTTTTGTAACAAAGTAATAGGAAATGTGAGTACAGAGTTGAAATATACAAAAACACATTCCTTGTGTTGTTTTTAATTAAAACAAGTTGTTCTTAAAGAATGAATGTGCCACTAGCGATTTTTTTTGTAACAAAGTAATAGCAAATGAGAGTACATAGTTTAAATACACAAAAATACATTTGTTGTGTTGTTTGTAATTAAAGTAAGTTGTCCTTAAAGAATGAATGTGCCACTAGCGATTTTTTTTGTAACAAAGTAAAGAGTACAGAGTTGAAATTGTGATTAATATGCGATCGATGTGTATCGATTATTGAGCCAAAATTATCATTAATATATATCTAGTAGACTAGTACTAAGCCGGATCTAAAATTACCATGAGTGATACATCCCAACTAACAACAACAATCAAGACAATTATTTTTTTATAACTTCATTTGGCTATTATTTTAAGGGTTTAGCATGGTGGAACCTCAATTTTTTGTTATTTCCAACATGCATGTCAAATATTTGTCAATTTGAAAATTTTCAATTTTTATGTCAAAATTGTCAAATCCTGTGTGTTATACTAAGAAAATTTTAAAATTTTCAAATCAGCTAATATTTGATATGCATGTTGGAAATGTTTAAAAAATCAAGTTTTATTATGGTAACTCTGTAAATAATAGCCAAATGAAGTAAAAATCAATTTTATTTGGTGTTATATTAGTGTTAAAAAACTTTTCAAATCGATTTATTTTATACATGTGGTAAAAAACAGTTATAAATCCAAACTAAATTTTTATATTTGAACACACATACATGACTAAGCTAGACTTAACATAATCATAAATATATATCAAAATTGATCTCTCATAACCAAAATTGTCCTTTGACACCCTACCAAACCTGCCCATGATTGACAGGTGAATGAATCACTAGTGAGCATATTTTATACTAATAATGAAAACCTCTAAAAATGTAAAGAAATTATACAATATCGAAATACACCCATATGGAAATGTTATCAAATATGAGCGGTTGATGAACCAAGTCGTTCGCGTTTGACTTAGTGTTCGACTCAGAAAAAACTCGTTTATGATTCGACTCGATTTTAAATGAGCTAAACTTGAGTCAATGTATGTTCGACTCGATAGGCTCGCGAGCTAGCTCGAGCTCGGGCTCGAGAGCCAACTCGAGTATATGAACGTTCGTTGACTCAATAATACAGCATATGTTTTGCTCAAAAACCATATATAATAAATCATATGTAATTTATTATTGTGCCGTTTATGAAAATGCAAATCACCTATTATTTAAATTTAACTATTTTAATTGAGAAAAGTGGAAACTTGTATATTTTAGGTTATTTGATTTTTTAGCTTTGACTTGTTGATATCTTTTTTTGTATACAAATTTCAAAATCAGTTCAAAATAGATTCATCACGGAATTTTAATGAGTGAAATTGAAGTTGAGCTCCGGTTTAACTCGTCCAATGTAGTTAACGAATCAGATTCGAATAGGCTCGAACTTGAGATGAGTTAAAATTTTCTAGTTCAAATTCAAACCCAACCTCATTTAAAAAGCAACGAACCAAACTTAAGCGGAATAAAAATCGAGAGATATTTTCCTAGCTAGTAGACGATGGCATCCTCCAGCTCAACAATCGGTGTATCTTACGACATATACGGAACAAAATACGACAGTTTACACGTCATCAGAGCAACAGTAACTACAATCATCGACTTTCTTTTTGTAGTGGTGATCAATACTCTCTATCTCTCTAAATGAGGGTGACAAAGAAGAAATCAAGTACGCAACTCATCACATGGGTATCCTTGTCACCATGTGGCCCCATTATACAACAACATTACGCAATTATATATGATTCGATAAGTAATATTTCGAATAATTAACTGATATTTAGATATTCAATAAAATTAATATTAAATTTAAAAAATATAAATATATTTGTTTGGGATAAAATATTATGTAAATGAAAGATGATATTTATTGAATGATATTTTAATATTCATATTCCAAAAAAGAAATGAATAATACTGATTTTAGATATGGTGGTTAGAAATTTAGAATGTTTTTGCTTGATTCCCTGGGAAAATAATTAAATAGTATACCTGTGGGACGGGGAGGATAACGAAGGCGTCGAACCAGAACCCTTTAAGAGACCTGAGGTAGTGATGAGCTATGGCACGCGGGTCCCACACCAGCTTCCCGCACCCGACAACCATGGACTCCCTCGACACGTAAGCCAGCCTCAACTGCAGCCACAGGTGGAACAGATGCACCGCGTCCACCGTTGTCCTCAGCACCGTAACAATCGCCGCCAGCCCGCCGTCCATGTACAGGCAAGGGGACCCACCTCTCCCAATCGACAGGGCGTAGAAGAACAGAGGGTCGATAGCCAGCGCCATCGCACGCGCCAGCAGGAACGCCCTGTTCAGACTCTGCACGCGCTTGCTCCGCGGGTCGAGCACCTTGCCAAACGCGCCGCTCGTCTGTCTGCGAGGTGGTGGATGCTGCTGCCGCCGCGGAGTAGCGGCGCCGGGGTTGTTGTTGGCGGAAGATGTGTTTGTTGGGTGGATGGGGACGAGGGAGGAGCCGGCGGAGGCTTCCCAGATGGGTTGGTGGCCGGCGGCGTCGCAGGTGGTGGAGTGGAAGACAGGGACTCCGACCTGCGTGCAGGCGTAGCATTCTACGGTGTGCCAGCTGGATGATGGGCTGACGTCATCTGTGCCGGCGGCGGCGGTGGCAGGGTCGCTGTGGTTGATCCACCTGGAGGAAAAGAGAAATGAATGGTATTAAAAAATACTATATCAGAGAATTGAAACAGGGGAAACTGGGAAACAGAGGCGTACGTAGAGAAGGGGAAGATAGGCATGGTGATGAGTGGAAGAGGACTGAAGAAACCACCATGGATGGGGAGTGAGAGGGGAGGGGAGAATGAATGGAGTGGAGTTCAAATATGATTGGAGGAGTTGGGCCAAGGTATATCAATTCAGAAACAGTTGAAGTTTGTTGAAAGGGGCAGAGGGGGAGAGAGAGAGACTGAGAACAAGAACAACATTACTTGTACTAGTGCGTACAAAGGGTTAAAAGAAAGCAGGCAGAGATATGAATGAAGTTTTGTGGTTTGGTGGGTGAGTGAGTATGTGTCTCAGTGTCCTGGTGTTTCCTTAGGTTAACCGCAACTGGAGGTTGGAGAATTTTTCCAAATATAACCTAGTTGCAGTTGAGCAACTTGAGCGGTTGGTCGTTCGATTTGAAAAACAATCGTCTCTAAATAAGTTAGACTTGAGTTAATGTGTGTTTGATTCGATAAATTTGTAAGTTTGAGAGTTAATTCTAATACTAGCTAGAGTATATGGTTAGTTAATAGATCAAATATTGCAACATGTGTTTTGCATGCTTCGAATACTATATACAATATATAAATCATATATAAATTGTGATTATGCTAATGAAAATGTAAGTGATACATTATTTAGGTTTAATGATTATACTCTGAGAAAAGTAAATTTTATTGTAAACTTACAATAGGTTATATTTTTAGCCTGACCCGTCAACTGTTTTTTAGTGTACAAGTTTCAATTTCAACTCAAATCGGACTTTAAGAGGGATTTTAATTAATGAGCAGATTATTTAAGTTTAATGAGACATACTCGACAGGTTTGATCTCGTCACGAGCTAAAATTTACTGACTCGGGCTCGCCTAAAAACGTAACGAGCCGAATTTGAGCATATATTGTGAAATTCATGAATCGTTGCATTCTAATAACTCGAGTTGTCGAAATAAAATTCAAATAGGTTTTCTAATATTCATAAACACGCAGATGATACTCGAAAAGACTCGAAAGGACGTAGATGATGGCGGGAGTGGGGTATAATGGGACAGGGTACGCAACATGCAAAAAAGATGCGGACACAAAAACACTCGCGATAAGCTCTAAAATAACAGTGCTAGTAGCCAAAAACACTCTAAAAGGGAAATCAAAGGCGAAGGAAGACGAAGAAGAACGAAAGGCCACTCCCTCTCGTCGCCTCGTCGGCACTTTTTGTAGCCTCAAATTACAAGCAGACAGTCAGTGCGTAGTCCCTACTCAATACTCACCCATCCCCATCCTCTGACCTTTTGCCAGCTCCTCAATTTCCAAACTTATTTCCTTTCAGTTTCAAATAGTGATGTCGGGTTGCGAAGTCTAATGGACTTGAACATTAATGGGTAACCAAACCAAATACATGGCTTAAGATATATCTGATACCAACCCGGCCCAAAGCCGTCTGGTTCAGAAAGGGCAGAGATTGGGGCGGCGGTCCTTCATCTACTTTCCGATCGTCGTTCCTCATCGCCGTCTAGATCTTCTTCTCTCGTCTTGCTATCCTTGAACTTCCTCTGGTAAACAATGTTTCTTTCCGATCTGATAACTGCTCTTTTTTTTCCATTTATCCCTCTCTGTCCAGCTGTTTTCCCACCTCATGAATTACTACTCTATGATTAGGTTACCATTACCCCGAACTCTCGTCGTAGATAAAAAAATTATCATAGTAACAATATGCGATTAGTGTGTCAGTCCAGTCTTCGGTCACGAGGTGCTTCTATTTGGGAAATTCAGACATAGCTACGATTTAGAGTGAATTCATCTGTTTATTCTTATCTATGAAAAGCTGACGAGAGGTGTTTGATCAAGATATATGCAACTGTGGAATTTTATATGTTTGAATTTGATATCTAAAGCATGTTTCTGAGCTCCATATTTCCATTCTTTCTCTTAGGTTGGCATCTCAATCTGAACGTAGCCTACCTATCAATGATCAAGTGGTGCTTCAATCTCTGAAATCGGAGTGTCGCTGCTGTTCTGGATCAGCTAAATGTGGAACTTTGCATCCAACTGTCTAGCAGGAAGTGTCGGTTTCAAAAACTCGTCAAAGCCAACTCAAGCCGCTACTGTTTCTGAATCTTCAGATGATGAAACATCTTCTGTTGTTAGCAGAGAAGAAGGCTTGGAGTGCCCAATATGCTGGGAATCCTTCAACATTGTTGAAAATGTCCCCTATGTCTTGTGGTGTGGCCATACCCTTTGTAAAAACTGCATCTTGGGGCTACAGTGGGCTGTTGTGAAGTTCCCCACATTGCCAGTTCAGCTCCCTCTCTTCATCTCTTGTCCATGGTGCAATGTCTTGTCGTTTCGCCTCGTGTACAGAGGAAACCTCAAGTTTCCACGCAAGAACTACTTCGTACTTTGGATGGTCGAAAGCAAGAACGACGATCGATGCCAGACCCGTGCATCTTCTCAATTTGAAGATCATCCCAATGTTTGGTCACCGAATTGCAGTTTGCCGCCAAGAAATCAAGATGACCGTCATGTTGTATCAAGAGGTGAACATAATCATCACCCACGGCAGTTAAGGACGAATCATGTCGATGATGATGATGATCACAGTAACCATCTCCTCAATGTAGCGAGAGTGAATTTTTCACTGCAGAAGTCACTGGTTTTCTTCGTTCACCTTACATCAAAGTTCCCTCTGGTCATCATATTCCTTCTCATTATCATATATGCCATACCTGCCAGTTTTTCCATCTTGGCCCTGTACGTTCTTATCACTGTCCTTTTCGCCATCCCATCGCTTCTCATACTGTACTTTGCTTATCCAAGTTTGGATTGGCTTGTCAGAGAAATAATCACTTGATATCTTGTTCGAGCATTGAACCAAATGCATTATGATAATAGTTTCCAACTGAAAGATCTGCTTCTGTTTGGAATCTTCTTCGGACTTCGATGTCTGCCTTAAAGCTCGATGATCCGTTTTCCTTGCATATCTGTCCGAGTCAAGAGTCTGAAGCTTTGGGATGTAAAGGAAGTTTGTAGTGATTGCAAGGTTAGCTGAGTGTACTATTTTATTGCCTGTATGGAGACAGTTCTGCCAGATATATGTATAGCTGCTATAGAGCTAATGTAAATGCTTCTTCATCAATGTATAATACTCCTCATTTTCTTCCAATTTCTATGCTTTAGTTTGATTCTGTTGGGAATATTGATTGAACTGAACTTTTCGCACTGAATTTGTGGCCAATGATGGAACTTGCTCTTTGGTTGTTCTGGAAAGTTCATTATTGGAATCTTTTTCCAGCCACAGAAACAAATTCAAGAGAAAAGCTTTAAAGCAGGAAAATATATCCCACACGTGTCGCAAGCATAGCGCCTGGAAATCTAGCCACAAGATTGTGGAAGAAAAACGAGATCGTTTTGAAACCTTCTAAGTGTTTACCGAACTACCAACCAGCAAAAGGCAAGAACTTTCACCAGAAGACATGGCAGCAGGAGCAATTAACCTTTGCGGTACTAAGTCAACAGTGGTATTACAGAATCTGCTAGTTTCTTCAAAGGATCCGAATTCTGGATTTCTTGGCGGGTCATTGTTGAGGAACAACAAGAATCTCTGCTGCTTGGAATCAAAGCCCCGAAACTTCAGAATAAGAAGAGAAAGGTTGAGTCTGGTGGTTGCAGCTGCTGCTACTGAGAGCGATACAAAGGGAAGCTCTGATGGAAGATTTTACTTCAATTTCACTGGCTTTCCTTTCCCTCTCGGTCCTTTCCTCAACAGACGCACCATCCGAACCGAGGTCAGTTTATACTGCCAATTTTGTTGATCTGTTAGAAGAAGGATTAGTGGATTGTTGAAGGCTGTGGAAGTAAAAAGAGTTTGTTTTGCTGTTGTTGGTTAGGCTGTGAAAGGTTGCGTATGGCTGTTCGAACAAGAGCAAGCTTTAGGGTTTAGCAGTGTTTCCACGAACACCCGGATGACTGTCATCAAACTCAAATCTGGTGGCCTCTGGGTGCATGCTCCCATTGCTCCCACAAAGGAATGTATTCAGGTCAGTCTCGATATGTATTTATTTCTTCGTGGATGTTTCAGCTTTAACCCACAGAATATGCTCTTATATTTGCTTATGATGTTTGAATGCTCTGCTTTTCTGCTTGTACTTCATCTAAATACGTGCCTAACTTCTCACCACAGCTGACTTGAGATTTGGTATATTGTCACAGCTTCTGAAGGAGTTGGATGCACCTGTGGAATACATCGTTCTACCTACATTTGCTTACGAGCATAAAATTTTTGTTGGTCCATTCTCTCGGAAGTTCCCAAGGGCCCAAATTTGGGTTGCACCAAGGCAATGGAGTTGGCCGCTCAATTTGCCACTCGAGTTTTTTGGGATTTTCGGTGCCAGAACATTGGTAGACGAGGATATGTCAACCCCTTGGGCTGATGACATTGAACAAAAGGTTCTAAGTGCACCAGAAGTCGGTAATGATAGTAGTTTCATTTTGAACCCCAGTTGATTCAAGCACACATGATTTTTGTGAAACAATTAATGTTCAAGTGGATTGTTTGTTTCAGGACTTGGACCTTACGTGGAGGTTGCTTTCTATCACAAGCGTTCAAGATCACTTCTAGTAACTGATGCAGTAATCTTCGTCCCGAGAAATCCACCTGAATGCATCGACAGAGATTCATTACTGGCATCTGCGAAGAATGGCTTAGCGGTGAAAATCCTTAGTAAAGGGAAGGAAGTTCCTGAAGGACCTGTTGTTGACAACGCGATGACCCGCCAAAAGGGTTAGTGTTTCTTCTTGTTTTCTCGATCCAGTATCTCGTTAGACGAATACTTTTTAACTACAATAACGATGCAACCCTGTTCTGGAAATGAAATACTTGGCAATACTTTTGTTGCAGGGTGGGAAAGAATGGTTCTCCAAATTTTGTTCCTCGGTCCGTCTAATCTGCTGGAACCCAAAGCAAGTTTTGCTCAGATGTCACAGAAGTTGATAGTCTCACCCATTATAAAGACCTTGGTATTCAGCAAAGTTCCTGAAAAGGTAAAAATTGATTCAATTTCTTTTCAGTATCACTGACTATCCACCGATTCATTATCCGTGGCAAGTAGCACGTCTATTGATAGTATTATTGGCTGCTGTTGTTGATTTTAAAAGGTGAGGGATTGGATTGATGGCATTGCAAGGGACTGGAGATTCAAGAGGATAATCCCAGCTCATTTTGCTGCTCCAGTAAATGTTAGTAGGTCGGAATTCTTGGCTGCTTTCGCGTTCTTGGACGATCTATTGGGCGATCGATATGCTACACGGTGGCCTTCGCTGTCTCTAGTATTAGCCTCCATACTGGGGAAAGCTGCCAGTTACTTCCCCGCAGATGACATGAAGACATTGTCATCCCTTGATGAGTTCTTAGTCTCAGTTGGAGCTGTTAAGAAGACAGTCTCTGGCCGGAAAAGAAAAGCACAGTTGTAGATTTACTGCATATTTTTTTTTACTTCTATCTCACAGTGGTAAATAGTAAAAGAAAGGAACATTGGTTGTTAGGCGATCCTCATCCATATAATTCATCTCCACCCCTTAATTTGCAATTCTTCACAATTCATTATTATACCACTCTTATTCATACAACTCAAAAAGTATGACCGAAATGCACAATAATCATATATCTCTATTATTGTTTAAACAATAAATTAATATAAATAATTTTAATTATCATAAAAAAATATTAGACTTATAATTAATACTATTAAAGCTAAAATTTTATTAGTAATATACTCAATTATTTCATTAAAATACAATTTTACAAAATATAATTTTATTAAAAGTAATTAATTATTTAATTAAAATGATTACTCAAAGCACAAATTTTGAAAATTAATAGTTGATTAAGTATCTTTCGCATCATCTCCAAATTGACTCCATATCTCTTCTATCAAATCGGATTGAAATCGATAATTTATTTACCTGTTACAGATCCTTACATTATTCGATACTTTTCATATTTTAGAAAATGAGTTTGTGAAACCGTCGACGTGACCAACAATTAATTTTAATTAGAACATAATCAATTATTAATTAGTCTAATATTATAATTCTCTCACTTGCAAATAAGTGTCACATCATAACCATATCATATTGCAATTGTGGTCATTGCCTTGTCGATTTGAAAAATGAAAGTCATAGTGCTTCCTGGGTCCACATTACACGTGGCCGCAGCAAAACAAATCACTTTCTTCTTCTTCTTTCGCAACAACTTTCAGAGTCTCATCATTTCTCGACTTTTCCTTGGATCATAATCAATGGCGGAAGCAGCTCTGTTCAACGTCGCCGACTGGGTACTGAACCAGCTAGGCTCTAAACTGCTTCAACAAGCTTCCCTCTTATGGGGGATCGAAGACGACGTCAGCAAACTAACCCGCACCTTCTCCACCATCCAAGCACTTCTCCTCGACGCTGACCAGAAATCATCTTCCTCATCCCAGACTCATCAACTTCAGCTCTGGCTCAAGGAACTATCAGAAGTTGTGTACGATGCTCAAGACTTGCTCGATGACTTCAACACTGAGATGCGGCGGCGTCGCCAGACTTCCGGTAGCCAACGAATTTCCAAAGAGGTAACCGATTTCTTCTCCAGCTCCAATCAAATTTCTTACGGCTTGCAAATCGCCCACGGGATTCGAGAAATTAGGGCTAGAATCGATGAGATCGCGGAGAGGGGGAGTATGTTCAATTTGTTAGAGTATCATCCTGTAGTGGATGATCGTAAGGAGAGGGAGCAGACTCACTCCGGTGTTCCTCATGTGGTTATTGGGCGAGAAACTGATAAAGAAAATATCGTCAAGCTTCTGCTGTCGTCGATATCTCGAGACAAGTTTTCGGTAGTTCCCATTGTTGGGATTGGTGGATTAGGTAAGACCACGCTTGCTCAGCTGGTGTACAATGACGGGAGAGTGAAATCTCACTATGAGGTTGCAGCTTGGGTATGTGTTTCGGAGAATTTCGATGTCAAGTTGATAGTTGAAAAGATTATCGGGTCCTGTACAGGGAAGAGACCAGAAGGGAACCTGGAGATGGATAGTTTGAGAAAACGTTTGCACGAGATTATCAGTGGGAAGACGTGTTTGGTTGTGTTGGACGATGTTTGGAACCAGGATAGAGAAAAATGGAGCCGGCTGAAGAGCTTGTTAATGTGTGGGGGTGGCAAGGGTAGCTGCAGCGTGATGATAACCACGAGGCTGAAGAAGGTTGCGAGGCTAGCTAATACTAGGAAGGTGGAGCCGTATGAACTCAAGGGTCTAAGTGAAAATGAGGCTTGGTCTTTGTTTAGAGAGATGGCGTTTGCAGGCGGGGAAGTGACAAGTGTGAAGCACGAGCGTATTGGTAGGGAGATTGTAGAGAAGTGCAAAGGGGTTCCTCTTGCGGTTAGGACGATTGCTGGGGCTTTGCTCTTTAGGGAGACGGAATCAGAATGGGCTGAATTTCGGAGTAAGGAGATATGGGAAATGGATCAGGACGAGAGCGATATTATGCCAACTTTGAAGCTGAGTTATGACAATTTACCTACGCATTTGAAGCATTGTTTTGCTTACTGTAGATTGTTCCCGAAGGATTACGAGATGAACGTGAAACAATTGATACAGCTTTGGATTGCACAAGGGTATGTTAGTTCGTCAGACCTTCCAAGCCAGTATAATGTCGGTCTTGAATATTTCAAGGATCTTCTTTGGAGATCTTTCTTTCAAGAGGTGACACAGGATGAATGGGGAAATCTTGTATACTGTAAAATGCATGATCTGATGCATGATCTAGCTGTAGCTGTTGCAGGTAAAGAGAGTGTCACTTTGCACGTTTCGAGTTTACCAGATGATGTCGATATAATAAGAATTCGTCATGTATCGCTGGCTTTCAAGGTTATGTTTCTAGAAGAACTATGCCAAGTTTCATCTCTCATAGTCAACAATGCTGATAAACTGCGGACATTTTTTGTTATAAGAAAGCCATTATATTGTGATCGCTGGACAATGTCCGACGTTCCAATCGCCTTCTCCAATACGACAAGTTTGAGGGTATTGGATCTGAGTTTTTTCAAGATTATGGTAATCTCACAAACCATTTATAAATTGAAGCATTTGAGATATCTCGATCTTTCCGGGAACAACATGACAACCTTACCGGAGGAGATCACATGGCTGCTAAATTTAGAAGTACTCATGCTAGAAGAGTGTAGGTTGCTTGAAAAACTGCCCAAAGGTACCGGAGATCTCTCGAATCTTTCTCATCTTGCCCTCGGTGGATGCCCTGCCTTGATATGCTTGCCACTTGGGATCGGACAACTCTGTTATTTGCGAGAATTGTCCGAATTCCTGCTCGCAGAAGGTGACCAAAAGTGTAACAGTAATGCAGCAGCTGGGATTGGCGAATTGCGGTACTTGAATAACCTGAGGGGAAAGTTGATGATCCAAAATCTGGAAAGAGTGAATGATCCTTCAGAAGGCGAAACAGCTAACTTGAGAGAGAAGCAATATCTGGAGCAATTGCTGCTGTCGTGGGAAAGCGGGAGAGACAATGCTGATGTTGTTGCAGAAGGAAAATTGCTTGAAGCTCTACGACCACACCCGAATTTAAAGATGCTAACTTTAAGTTGCAATGCTGGGTTGAAGTGTCCAAGTTGGCTTCCTTGTGTAACGAATTTGGTCGAAATAAGACTCGAGGAGTCTCCTAACTGGACGAGCCTTCCTCCATTGGATCAACTTCCTTTCCTTGCGAAACTGGAGCTTTCTTGCCTATACTCTTTAGAATATATATCCTCTGCTGCTTCTTCTATCTTTTTCCCGTCTCTCGAGTACTTGGAACTCAAGTCTTGTCCGAAATTGAAGGGATGGTTGACTCCGGAAGGAGTATTGCCACAATTTCCTTGTGTTTCTGAAGTGACCATTGGTGGCTGCTATGGCATCACATCCATTCCCCATTTTTCATTACATTTGCAGCACTTGACATTTTCTGGTGGCAGCAAAGAGTTGTTGAATCAGATTCTGAGGATCATCCCTTCATCTTCTCCACCATGCTCGTCTCGACTCGAGCATCTGGATATATCCGAAGTAATGGATCTGGATACCCTTCCAGAGAATTTACTCCTACGTCTTTCTTCATCCATGAAAGAGCTATGCATCAGTGACTGTCCTGAGCTAAGGACTCTTTCTCCAGCTCTGCCAAATCACCTCACTTCCCTCAAGAAACTTGACATCTATGGATGCGAGGAATTGGATCTGTGTGATCATGAAACGAAGCAGCTCGACAGTATTGTCCTGCCAAGACTCTCCTCTATCAATTTCAATGGCATTCGGAATTTGACTTCGCTCCCGGATTGGCTTCAGCAAGCGCCAAACTTGAAAGAGATCAAGACTCGAGATTGTCCCATACAGTGTATCCCAGAGTGGATGCCAAAGCTCTCGGAATTAGAGCTGCTGGAAATGAGACAGTGGGGAAGATCTGTCGCCGAATGTATCACCGAAGACTGGCCGAAGATCGCTCACATCCGTACTATAGTCTTAGACAAAGTATGTGTCAAGAAGGATGGGTTCCGTCAGCCATTCAATGATGAAATGGAAGAGGAAGATGGTTGGGATACTGTCGAAGTTCTAGGGCTCGTTATTCAACAACGATGGGGACCAGAGGAAGAAGTAGGCGGAGGAGAAGAGACATCCAAACTTGTACAGTATGTTCTTGTCTTTGCCTTGTTGATGTTTCCTATTAAAGCTAAGCTTACCGTTTTGGCATACGGATTTTCGTTGCAGGTTTTCCAGGAACTGCAGCTCGAGACTGTCCGGAGCTTGTAACATATTCTGTAGATGTTTCCAGGCCTAATTGATTTACTTGTTCTGAAATTGTTCAATCCTCGAACCAGTTGCATGTCCATTATTTGTTATTCATTTAACATTCTAACATTTGTTCAAAAATGCATGATATGCCCAACTAAATGCTTAATGCCGTTGTGGACATGGCTTGAACCGGAATCGTACTCGTCTCTTCGATGTCCGAATATTATTTACCCGTCAATATATTCCAAGCAATGAAAAGATCAGCAATTATTATAAATTTACAATAATGATAATAATTAACCTACAGTAAACATTAAAGTCAAATAATAGAATATAATCAACACATTCTTTTTTCAAAAATTAAATCTTCCGATAAATCCACAATTAATGTCTCAAACGATGAATTCGGGTCGACAATTATTTTCCATGTTGGCTAATAATAAAATAAAAAAGGAAAAGAATCCAAAATTGTATTTATGCGTAAATCCGCCTGTTTGTTTTGGGCATACAATATTAAGTAGGATCCCCCCCCCTGATGAGTATATTTAGTTACAGAGAATAAGAAATCTCACCAAAATCTGAACCGCCACCCCCAAAAGTCTCGCTGATTGATCCTTCATTGCTCCCCACGATCTTTCTCCTGCAACACTCCACCAGGGGTTAATGTATATTTTAATCTCCCGGAACTATCTCTCAGACTCAAATCAAATCTCAGTTCTCTTCGTTTCCCCTGTTATACACCTTTTTCCCTTGGCTTTCGGCTTAAGCTCTGTTTCTGCTTTTTCCGGCACTTCCTTTCCGTAACACCAACAACCAAGGTACGTTCCTTACCACCCCCCCCCCCCCCCTAACTTTTCCCCACAATGCATAAAACCCTCTATTCATCATTCCCCCTTCTGTGGCTGGAAAAATTTGTGCTTTTGATTAACGGGTCCTACTCTGTTCCTTGATTTTGGTTGGTGGCTTGCTTCTCTTTCTGAGTCTCGTTTTTATTGTGTTGATTTCTTGTACCCACTTCGTTGATGGGGTTATTATCTATTTGGTTGTTGGATGTTAGTTGAATCTGGGTGTGCGGTTGGTCTTCTAATTTGGTTGGGAAGTTGTCTTTTTTTTCTTCTTCTATTTGTTCATCCAATTTGTTAATCCAGGAGTTTGATCGATGTTTTGAGTTCATTAGACCTACTTGTTGTACTCGGATTGTAATTTATGCCTTGTTGGTGCATTTGCATTTGTGCCATGAAGTTGTTTGAATATGATGATTGCATGATGTCTCTGATCATGTGATGATGATGATCAATCGGTTTGATTGTGGTAAGCCGGTTCTAGATTGAATGTAGTATTATATTATTCCATTTTGATGTTGAATTCAGGTGCTCTGTGAAGAGAATTCATTGTTTTTTTAAATGTTTTTGGCTTTTTGCCATTGGATTTCTGCAGCCACTTTTTTCAGAATCTGGAGACTGTAGTCCTAGATTCTGTATGGCTCATAAGCAAGAGACATATCTAATCAAGAAAAAACTCAGTTTTTAAGAAACAAGATTATAGGTTGGGATTTGGGAAGCTTTCCACTTCTGCTGATTTTTCCTTTTAACTGTGAAAGATTGTGTCTTTTACTTGGTACATTGTGTCCAACGTTTTAGCAGTTCATCCGTTGAGGTTTTAAGATTTCTGAGTTGCTTTTGCTTTGTAGGCAGGAAGTTGGTTTAAGATTTCTGAGTACCCTATAGACTGTTCTCTAGTCGATACATCGAAGACTTGGTGAGTAGTAAACTGTCCTTGTTAGAGTACTTGATTGTCAGTTGAATTTCTGGTCACATGATAACACAAGAGTTGTTGGTTTTCTTCAGTAAGGGGATTCAATTCATCTGCACTTGTATACTGCTCATATCCAATGGCTGAAGAGAACATAACTTTGCCAGACATCAGTGGTGTTCTTTATTCAAGAAGAAGCTCTACAGGAAAGTTGACATCTTCAAAGGGTGAAGAAAAGGCTGTCCCCAATTACCTCCGTGCTTCTACCGGTTCGTGTCACGATTTCTGCAAATTTGGGCACAAGCATGCTTCCGAGGAGAAGGAAAGGCGCCCCTTCTTAAGAAGAGGGATGGGCAAACCTCCTGATGGCCACCACCATAACGATCCGGACATCCAGATTTTCGTACCGAGTAAAGTTCGTTCTGAGAAGAACAAAGGGTCTTTGTCATTGCTTTCTAAATCAGCTGACTGCAGCAACTCTGATGCACTAATGGCTGCTAGCCTTTCCAGGAGGAAGAGCTCAGTTCCAGCAGGGATGTTAAGAAAGTCAGTTGACTTCACCAATGTTTCAAAGGTTGGGAAGAACAAGATGTCACCGGATCGAAGGTTAACGGGATCGTTTGATAGTAAACTTTCGGGCTTGATCGGTGCATCCTCTTCCAAAGTGAAGATTATTACATCATCAAGGGAGGAGAAGAAGAAATCCCCACCAACCATTCTCAGGACTTCACCTGATCAGTCACTCAAGAAAGGAAAGTCAACCTCCCAAGCAAAGCTAGATAATCCTTCGAATCAAGCTTCGCGAAGTGCTGAAGTACTGTCCTTGTCAGAAAAGCTTGGCAGTTCCTTAAAACTCAAGTCCGGCAACAATGCAGGAAGGGTAGTAAATGCTGGAAGAAGTAACACTGACTTGGGAACAGGACAGAAATCATCTAAGGTAGCTCCTCTACGGAAACTGCAGATGCCGTCTCCGAAAGTCTTGTTATCATCACCGAAACATAATGTCTCTGGAAGAGTAGCTAGAGCTTTGTCTTCTCCCAGGGTTTCCTTGTCCCCTAGATCTTCTCTTGCTGGAGTTGCTGGCCTAAATGCAGCGAAAAATCGGGGTGGAAAAGTTACATCTGGTTTGATGAAAAGGAACGAGACCGAGCAGGCAAAGACTGAGAACAAGATTAAGAAGAAGGTAGCAAGTAACGTGCAGCACAAGATTGAGGACAAGACTACTAAGAAGGTGGCTAACAAGCAAAGAATGAACAAACAAGTTAAGGAAGTTTCCCCTGACATGGTGCAGGAGAAAACCTTGTATGTCATCAAGATGGATACCGAGGACAAACATCTGGAATCCGATCTGAATGAACGTCTGGATGGTGAGACTGAGACTGAGATTTCCCCGCTTCCGGATTCATCCATGAAACCATTGTCCATTCCAGGGTGTTCATCGTCATCATCTTCTCTTACCAATGAAGATGAAGATGAAGATGACGATGAGGAATCTGAATACAGTCTGACTGATGACGAAGAGCTAGATTCCTTGGACGTTGAAGCACAAAAGAAATGGATCAGAAGGAAGGTGGTTCGTTCGGAAAGCCAAGATCCGCAACCTGTGAAACTGCGTTTCAGGAGGGGGAAGGTGATAGAGATAAAGTCGGAGAATGAAGGTCCAAGGAAGCTCAAGTTCAGAAAGAGAAGATCTTTGGGTAAGGACCAGAATGCCAAGGAGGTTGAGAGACGTATGAGCTATCGGTTTAGGGGAGAGGAAGGTGAAGTGAAGAAGGGGGAAGATGATTCGGAGAAAGTGGTTCTGAGACATCAAGACATGGACGGGAAGAAAGATGGACAAGGAGGGCTGTTGTTTAATAATGTGATAGAGGAGACGGCAAGTAAGCTTGCTGAGACTAGGAAGAGCAAGGTCAAGGCTTTGGTGGGTGCTTTTGAAACTGTGATCTCTCTTCAAGATGGAAAGCCCTCCTCAGGAAACGTCAACTTGTGAGGGAATGAAAGTACTAATCCTTTCTGTGAGTTTTGAATTGGGTTTTTTTCCTGCTGCTGACATGATGGAGATGTGGTGAGAAAACTGCTAGTTTTCTGTGTGAGTTTGTAGGCTTGGCGGAGTGGAAATGAAAGTTTTTTTGGTTTTTGGTTTTTTGGTGTGGAGATAGATAGTTATAAGATGATGTTAGGTTAAGTGTGGTGAATAATGATGAATACAGCAACCTTTGTTTTGTTGTTGGATTCTTCATTTGCGAGTTCGAATAAATATAAGAAAAGGTTATATGATTCACTACAGTGGTTGGTTCTGCATGCCTTCTGGTGGCATAGTGATGATCTATGGTGCTTCTGATGTTCTTGTGTGGGTAGACAGGACATATGATGTTTCTGAAGTTGTTTGATGTTGAACTTGTAGAATTCTAAGATGCTTGTTCTTAGTATGGCATTTGCGTAGATAACACAAGAATTATCTACAAGAAAGAAATCGAGGGGAATACTCGACAACATTTTATAGTACACGTTCCCAAGAGATCTATATCGTATATCCGTTGTGGAACCATTGCACGTATGTTATCATATTTTAATTACTGTGATTATCAAGACATCGATATCATGTACTCATGGTAATCCGTTGTACTTGTGATACCTCATTCCTTTCAATATCGTGTACTCGTGATAGAGCCATCGTTGCTAAGCTCAATCCGATTCAAACATTGATTCCTCACATAGAATCAACCCTCCGATTTTGTAGGAAAAGAAGAATTGTCCACTTACTAGTTACACCCTTCAATCCAAAAATATTCATACTTTGAACTTATGTTAATCGTTGCCCGCTCTTAAGACTATCAACGAATGTTTTGTTTACGTTATACCGACATAGGAGATTTTAAGGATATAATGGTTAAGTAGACGAATCGTAACAAGTAAAAACGAACAAACCATGTCCCTTGGACAAAAACAAAAGTCGACATTACATAAGCCAAAAAATCTCTCAAGTCTGGTCGATTACTATTCTTCAGCGCACATCTTTGTAAGAACCATTACCAGGTTTAAAGACAAACTCTACTCCTCAAAAATAATTACGCAAGGCAATTCCTTTGAGCATGATCTAACCATTTTCGCAAAATCAAGGAGCAACAACAACAATCCTTCCAGCAACTTGGTCCAGATCCCTCTGCCCGTTTGAAGTGATCTTCCTTCCACTGCAACCCACATAATAAATAACAAGATTAAGATATCAGAACAACCTAGCAGAGAATATAATGCTGTAACGATCGTACATAAACACAAAACAACTCACCCGTTGGCATCAACTTGGACGATGTTGACCTTCTCCAGTTGTTGAAGGATATGGCGGGCAACAGCACCACTGCTCTTGCAGAAATGGGGAGGGCGGCTACCATTCCTTTTGCTTCCACCGTAAATTCTTCGGAAAGCACCCACACCAAGGCCTCCCCTCAGGTACACCTTCCTTGCCATCGAGGCTGCATTCGTTGCGAAAGTACAGAATCATCAATCAACGAAACTCGAGTAATTTATATTCTAGATATGCAGGTAGTTTCATATGTGATTGTACTTACCAGCTCTAATGTAATACCAGTCGGGGTCATAAGGTGCAAGCTCCTTCAGTTTTCCGGTCTTGACAATGTCAGTCCATGGTGGCAGCTCTAGCTGTTTTAGATAAAACCAAGAGGACAAAAAACAAAAGAAATATATCAATCACGGACATTACTGGGTGTTCTTCAACTTAGAAAAGTCTAAGTAAATTTCTTCATAGTGAAGTCGAAATGTAAAAACCAAATGGTATTATAGCTAATAACTCTTAGTCTGACTTAACCTCCAAGATCAAACCAACACTACTTCTGGATACAAAGGCTCCCTTCAACGAAATATCATCAATTGGGTTTCAGTTTACAAGTAATCCTAACCTAAAAAATCAAACATTTATTGATAATATCATCAATTGGGTTCTCCCAACGGTCTAACAACCAAAATGCAGGGGCGAGGCACCACCTTCCCTCAATCTTCATATTCTAAGAGCTACAGTACAGTACAAGTATCTCCAATTGGCCAAATGAAGTTTGAATCATATGCAATCAATCAATCCAGAGAGCCAATAAACTAACTATGACATCAAACTATGAAAAATAGGATCAGCAGGGAAAACGCTCTTAAGGACAAAGCCACATCAAGCGAGGAATCATAAGACTCAGAATATAGACTCGTCGACTAAGGCGAAAACTGGGATCAACTAATTTTGCAGTGCGCAGGGTAAATTTGTTCAGGAACTAATAATACCTTGCCAGATCGCTTGAGGTGAGCGGCATAAGCCTTGACGAACTCATGGGGAGAGACATCCTTGACAGTGCCAGCCTTGATAACTTCACCTGTAGCAGCCATTTTTCCTCTGCGAGTAGCTCCGCCGAGAAACCTTGTATCAATGAGATTGTTGGCTACTAATTGCTAGGGTTTACCAGTGCCGTATATCATGTTTCGAATTTATATGCAGGCAGATTATAGCCTGGGCCAGCCCGCTTCGTTTGATTGACCCGAATAAAAGTATTGGGCTTCCGTTTACTCCACCAATCAAAATCTGGGCCACGGAGTCTAATCTCGTTCGATAAATCGACCCGATAGTTCACGTTTAGCTCGACTTAAATAAACTTTTGTTTTAATAATATAGTTTGTGTGTTAGCGATATAGAAATTTTGGATTGAAACTCAAAACGCTCCAAAATAAATATTATTATATTGTTTATTTATTTTTTATTTTGTACCGATCTAAAAAAGATTAATCCATATTGTGGATTATTATGGTGGAAATAGCCTTTGGATAGTCAACTTTTTCTGTAAAACTAGCTGCAACATAATTAGCTTTTATTTATAATCAAATGAGTTTCTGAAACATCAAATCAAATATATTATAGTATGAAATGTATATCAATAATGATCAGATAACTTGTGCCCAATACTAGCTAGATAGTCAAATTAATAATTTTTTTTTCAAAAATATAGATAGACTTAATCTCTCACGCCTTCTGCGTCATCCTGTGAATATGATCACTAACAACAATTTACTAATGGACCAATCTCTTCACAACTTTTCAACCGCATTTTATAAAGAAAAAGTCAAATTATATATATATTTTTTGATACCTTTTTTCCAAATTATTTTAAGACGGTCATGTCCATTTTTAACTCAGTTCGAACATATTCATGAGTTCTCGTTGAAAATCATTAGAATGCAATCAACTAAATACGAATCAAATTTCATACGACTACTTAATTTATCAAGTTATCCAAATGAAGAAGCACTCACTTTTTACCTGTGTAGTAGGTAGTGGAATTGAATGAAGGTAACAATAATAGTAAATACGTTAAGAAGTCGTTTTGACCCATCATTTCACCACGACCGGCACAACATGATTTGATGATACAAGACGACAAAATCCAATTTCAGGCTCAAAATCACCGACACGCTGTCTCCTTTGTTTACTCGGTTTCAGGATTTTGACTACCAACACTCCCAACGGCAGCGTTTTGATAACCTGTAAAATACAAACGGTAGCTTGAATTTAAGTGTCTCAAAATTAATGACTAGTCCCATATGTTCTAATCGTAACTCTTAAAAGTATTAACATGAGAAATCATCTTTACGGTTCCGGGCAGTCAAATGAATAAGTTCGACCCGGGTACTATTAAAAAGTTTGTTTTTGAAGCTGATTATCGGTAATCTATTGAAAACACAATCTCAGTCAGTTTAGGAAAAGTTGGAGATTATAGAGGAGCAGATTGGGACCCTAACGTACGATAAAAAGACATTTAGGGTTGACTATTCAGAGCAACACATATAATCGTCTCATGAGTATTGTGCAGTGCTTCTTTATCTCAAGTATTTTGACCCACTTATTTATAGGCCAGACTAACCACCAATATTGAAAATCAAAATGACTAGAGACTATGTGCAAAATTTCAACCACGATTTTCTTGATGGCATTTGTAGTGCGGTAAGTTTTTGTTTTGCAACGTACTTTTAATTGAGTTATTAGCCGATGAGAATGTATTTAATTGGTGCATCCGTCATTTAATTTATACAGATCTGAGACTGAAGAGGAATACTCATTTTTATAAGGGTACTATATCTTGCGAGGTCATGTATGTCATTAATAGGGCCATTATTGTTCGGAAGTCACAAGGCTCTTGTCTTTGACTCCCTTCTCTAGACGGTATGCATCCGACAACCTTAACCGTTTATCCATCTCCAGGCCGTGTATCGTAGTCGCTTATTCTATAGCACATCGGGCTATTGAATATTTCTTACAGACTAGTTTATTGTTGTTATTAGTTCTCACTCACCGAATAAATGTCACAATGCTCTTGTCTTTGACTCCCCTCTCTAGACGGTGTGCCATCCGACAACCTCTATCTCATCCATCTTCAAACAATGGTTGTAGTCGGTCATTCCGTAGTACATCACGCTTTAAAATATTTATTACGGACTATATATTATCGTTAATTCTTACTTACCGAATAAATATTTAAATTTTTACTATTTAAGCGTCTTTTCAAAAGCTATCGAAATGAGATTTTCTTTTTAAGAATAGATAATAAATAAGGTCAATTAATAGCCAAACTTTTTGTAAATCTCTTTTCCGAAGAGTAGTTTTCATTGTCTTAATTAATTGTATGGAAAAAGCAGAAATTTCAAAAAGAAAAATGACGATCCACCAATAGAAATGCACCACTTAAAGATCATAAACCCAAAAATAAAAATAAAAAGAGGATATTAAGAAAATAAAAATAAAAAAACTTCACATAAACAGAAAAACGAAAACGAAACAGCTTCCCCCCCCCTCTCTTCTCTCTCTCTCTCTCTCTCCCTTTTCTTTTTTGGTTGATTCTCTGGGATCATTCCCATTCCAGCAGCAGCACCGGCACAAGAAGAGAGGAAAACAACAGGGCCAAAATAAGGCAAAGAAAAGGAAATCAATCCCATTACTCCCCCAACAAATCCCAATTGGAAATTTTCTTTTTTGTTCGTTTCTGTTTTAATATTGTTGATTGGCATCTGTGATTGAGGAGGGGGGAGGTAGAAGAAAAGAAACGCCATTAAACAACAAGAACATCAAGTTTTGTTGTAGATTTGGGAGTTGTGGATCTTGGGAGATTTTTTTTAAAAATAATCGCTCGTTCGCCGCCCGCCGATGGTGGGAAGGGCATTGCCGGGATCGGGAGGAAACCAGGTGAGATTTCGGTTTGGTTATATTAATAGTACAAAGAAGGGGGTAGAGTGCGGGGTTGCATAGCTGGAAGAATATGCAGCTTCACATCTCGCCTAGCATGAGAAGCATCACGATATCAAGCACTACCAACAACAACATCAGCGGCAGCACTAATGGGGGGTTTATTGACTTGATGAAGATCAAGGTTGCAGCTCGCCACATCTCGTATCGCACTCTTTTCCACACCATCCTCATCCTTGCCTTTTTGTTGCCCTTCGTCTTCATCCTCACTGCCCTCGTCACCCTTGAAGGCGTCAACAACTGCTCCTCCTTTGGTACACTTTTTGCTTTTCTCGCATTTTCATTGGATCTTGTTTGATTTGCTCTCTTTTTTTCTCCTTTTGATTTGGTCTTCGCTTGTGAATAGTACATACTCCTTTGCCTATCGCGTCATGATTAGTACTGAGTTTTGGTTGTGTGTTTATTGATAATGACTCAAGGATGGATGATGAGCTGTTTGACATATTTACTGCAACTGTATTTTTCATATGGATGTTGTCATTTTCCTGTGATTATGCCGCTTGCAATGGTTGTGTTTGGAATGACAATTGGCGATTAGAAATCCTTCTTAATCACAGTTTTGGAGGTGAAATTTTGGTTTAGATCTTATTCATTTGCTACATTTTCCCCTCTGCATTATCAATCTGATGGATAGAATTCCGTTGCTCAAATGCAGATAACTGTAATGTTTCTGCAAAACAAGTTATTCCTTACTTGATAGACGACTTATTCTGTGTTTTTATTTGTAAGCTGCTGGGAATGCTTATTTAATCTTCTAATGTTCCTTGCTTATGTGCTTCAGATTGCTTGGGTAGACGACTTGGGCCAAGGCTTCTTGGCAGGGTTGATGACTCTGGGGTAAAAGCTCCTTGCCTTACATTCATATCTCTTGCAATGATTATTTAACAATTTGGTTGAACTGAAAGCTCTGTCCCTATGGCTATGATGTAGCAGAGGCTGGTTAAGGACTTGCACAAGATACTAAATCAAGTAAATGCAGAGGAAGTGCCGAATGGCTTAAAGCTCCCAGAATCGTTTAGTCAGCTTGTTTCAGAAATGAAGAACAACCAATATGATGGAAAGACGTTTGCTGTAACGTTGAAAGCGATGGTATGTTAATTGGTTTCCATTTGTCCTGACGGTGTTGATACAGTTTCTGTTAATTGTTTGGGGTGATTGACTGGAGGCAGATATATATTATTGACAATTTTCTTGAAATAAGAAATAACTATAAGGTCTATTCTTTGGCAATGCATCTGAATCTGATACAATATGTGCACTGGGTATCAGTACATGAATAAATTAGGTGTGGTAGTTTATCAAGTATTTGCTTCTTATGTGTTGGGAAAAATAGGTTGGGGTAGCCTGTACATTGCTAAGATAATCGTCAAGTTTCATATTAATTCTTCTGTTAGGTATTGTCTTAGAGGTCTCTGTTGCTAACTTACTAATTTCAATTGTTGAATCTTATTATCTTGGGAATTTTAGCTACAATTCTCTTACCATTTCAGATTAGAAAAATGTAGGTTTTGAGCCATTGAAGCGCAATTTTTTTGGGTGATATTTGAACTAATATTTATCTGTATAGAATATAGCTTTTCAAAGACCTAGTTTCGTTGATTAGGGAGCTCAATCTTTCCGTGACAGAATCAACGTGAGCATTTTTGTAATAAGCAATTAGAGCAGAATCTCAAGAACTTAGTTGGGTATATGATTAGGCTGGATCTTTGCATGTGAAATCATTTTAAGCATTTAATATGTTAATCGAAGAATGATGCAATGGGCTTATTGATGTGAGTTTAGTTTATAAATCATTCTGAACAGATTGGCCTCTGTTATACTTTCTATGATTATGACAAGCACCGCACATCAGAAGGCCTTCGGGACCTCAAACTGTCAATGTTGGTGCATGACTCTGCTTTGCTCTTCGAGGGACCTTTCTTAACATATTATGACAGTTTTCTTCTCGTTGATTGTTTAGTAATATGCTTCAATAGCTGGTGAGGTATTTGATGCTCCTCAACCTAAGTAACTATGATAACTGTTAAAAAATTACCTAGCATATACATGCATTATTTGATCCTTTCCCATCCTTCTCTGTATCATCATATAACCCCTAAGGATCAAGTTGTATTCTTTTACTTGGAATGTTTTTCATAATCATTGTTTGTGTATTGTTTTATGACGCTGTTTTCTGTACCAAGGGCCTACTAGTACCTTCATTCACATTTGAGCACCCTGCTTCAATCAGCTTCCTCTTTTAGAACCATACTTATTCATCCAGTTGATTGGTTGATCAGCAGATACAACGTGAATATAATCTTGTCATCTTCAGGCTTTATGATCGTTGTCTGCATCTTGGTTTCTTTTTTCTGGTGCATTTCATAGATAGACTAATGTACGTAGAGGCATGGACTCGTAAATGGCCTTGGGGGTGTCAAACCTGCTCCATGAATCGACTCAGTGAAAGACATTTCACATAACTTATTTCTCTCTGCCACAGATGGAGAAATTTGAAAGGGAAATTAGGGAATCAAAATTTTCGGAGCTGATGAACAAACACTTTGCTGCAAGTTCCATTCCAAAAGGCATCCACTGTCTGTCTTTGCGATTGACTGATGAATATTCCTCTAATGCACATGCACGTCGGCAACTGCCTGCTCCAGAGTTGCTTCCTTTGTTGTCCGACAATACCTATCATCACTTCATACTGTCAACAGACAACATTTTGGCAGCATCAGTTGTTGTGACTTCTACTGTGATGTCATCTAAAGAACCTGAAAAGATCGTATTTCATGTTATTACTGATAAGAAAACATATGCGGGGATGCACTCCTGGTTTGCCTTGAACCCTGTCTCTCCTGCTATCATTGAAGTTAAAGGCGTTCATCAGTTTGACTGGTTAACAAGGGAGAATGTTCCTGTGCTTGAAGCTGTAGAAAATCATAATAGCATCAGGAACTATTACCATGGGAATCATGTTGCTGGTGCGAATCTCAGCGAAACAACTCCACGTATGTTTGCTTCAAAACTGCAAGCTAGAAGTCCAAAGTACATCTCCTTACTCAACCACCTCCGGATATATATACCTGAGGTAATAAGTCATAATCTGTAATGTTTCTTTACTTTTTACCTGTGGATATGAACCACCTCGGAATATATACATACGTGAGGCTTTGATATATGATTGTTGGAATCTAGTGTATACTTGCTTGTCCATGCCTGGTTTGTAGAAGTTAACATATAAGCTTTTTGAAATTGAACAATTTATCGATTTGGTGTTCTTTTAAGAAGTTATCCTAATTGAAACATCAATTATATATCCAAGACTCAAAAACATTATTTTTCTCTAACTGCTGCTTCTTGTTGAAAACAGCTATTTCCAAGCCTCGATAAGGTGGTCTTTTTGGACGATGATGTCGTGGTTCAGCGTGATTTGTCTCCACTTTGGGATATTGATCTGAACGGAAAGGTTAATGGTGCTGTGGAAACATGTAAAGGTGACGATGAGTGGGTAATGTCCAAGCGGTTCAAGAACTATTTCAATTTTTCTCATCCCCTCATATCGAAGAACTTGGACGCAGAAGAGTGTGCTTGGGCTTATGGAATGAATATATTTGATCTTCATGCATGGAGGAAGACAAGTGTAAGGCACACATATCATTCCTGGTTGAGAGAGGTAGACTTGATTTATTGCTCCCCATATTAGCTTGCCCAGCTTCTTTATATCTGGTCTATGTTCAAACACGTTAGAAGCCAATTTTTACATGTTCTGCAATGAATCCCATTAAACTGTATCTTTGAGACTGATATATCTGATAACACTGGAAAGCTTTATCTGTTAGCTTCCTGGGTTTTTATAACTCGGTTTTTGTGAGTTTGCAGAATCTGAAGTCGAACCTGACAATGTGGAAGCTTGGAACCTTGCCTCCGGCTCTGATAGCATTTAAAGGTCATGTGCATGCAATTGATCCCGAGTGGCATATGCTTGGGTTGGGGTATCAGAATAAAACAGACATTGAGAGTGTGAAAAGGGCAGCAGTTATCCACTACAACGGGCAGTCAAAGCCATGGTTGCCGATCGGGTTTGAGCACCTGCGGCCATTTTGGACCAAGTACGTCAATTACTCTGATGATTTCATACGGAACTGCCACATCATGGAGACGTAGGAAAGTCAATACCGTAGATATAGAATTACTAGAGGGTGGAACAAGAAAACAGAAGTGATATGAATGTCTAGATGAAGTCTTATACAAGCTTGAGAATCGTGTGTAGGTCTATACTGAAAGAAAGGAGCAGTTATATTTCAGGTCAGAATTCTTCACCACCCATCGTTCTCTGCTCACTACGAAATTTGCCAGAATAGACCCCTATGCATCGATAGCACGAGGGGCACGGATATTCATTCTTTCATTTGTAACAAATAGCAACGGCACATTATTATTTTTTGGGTTGAAAGGAAGCAGGCTTGGTTTCTTAGTTCCACAGGCACACCCCCCGCCCCTATGTGTAGGAATAAAAGCATAACGATACACTTGAGTAGGAAGCTTCACCGCCGATGCATTTGCAGCCATTGATACACAATACTTGAAGAGAAGGACGACATTCTCTGCAAAGGCTGGCTGCTGTTTTGTTAGGAGCCCAGAAAAAAATGGTTTAATGGGTTTCTTTTTTCTGTTCTACTCTTTTCTGTAACCAAAATTTTGGATAGTGCCTCCTCCCCCAATGGGGGTAGTAGTACTGTCGTAGTAGTAGATAAATGAAGAATGCTGCTGCTGTGTTATCGATATATTCGACTCATGTACGATGATGATCCTCATTAGACACAAACGTTGAAATTGTGCAGATGATGTTCCCTTATATACTTTCTCTGTTGAACAATTGTTGATGAAGTTTGATGAATAAATGAATGAATGTTTAAGAGTGATGTCAAAAGATTCCATCTTCGACCACCAACTGGGGAGGACCTTAGCTTGTTGTTGTTCTGATGTTTCGAGGTCCCCTGTTAGCTGTTTCTTTTTTCCTCTGGTTTGGTTGGAAAGTTGTTCGCTTGTTGTCTTGTGGGCACTACCAAACTTTCCAACTAAACAATAATCATAATTGTTAAAGTCAGACTATGATAGTTGGTTTAAATTTGGAAACTTTCAATCTGAAGAAAGAGTAAGCTTATGGGTTCTACCATCAGAGTCTTAGTTCAGCCACCAACGGATCTTTCTAAACTCGAACAAGCTTGTCTTCTTGAAACACTGGAAATTGATAAACTTTATGGTCACTATCATATACCAACTTGCTTGAAGATGTTACTAGTACATAAGGAATCATCTGGATATAATAAACTGTTATTAATTATAAGTTTCCATGCTTGTCATGTTATTAATTTTTTGGTTGAGTGAGTGGGGTTTTTTGCCTTTTCAATCATGAAAACAGCAGAGTTAGCAGAATGAGTGTGGTGGGATCTCATCATATAATTTAAATTACTTTCTGGAGGTTCTTTCTTTTCGACATTAACAAGAACCTACCCTGAATTAAACACACGGTACTTGACGACTGCACTGAACAATTCAAAGTGAATTTTTAAAGAACATTGAAAATGGGGATTTTCGCAGTTAAGTTTCCTTTTATGTTCTGTTCTGCATTTAATGCTGTGGCATTGACTAGGTACTTCTTTCCCCATGGCAACTTCTGGGTTACTGGGTAGGAATCTCATGGTACGTTATGAAAGAAGGAAAAATGAGTAAACATTCAATGTTGGCTTTCAAAGATGCATTTACACTTTATCATGAGTTTGGATGGACTGATATTAAGGGGATGGATCTTTGTTCATCTCCAAGGTTGATGGCCATTCTGGGTAGTTGGCCTCAGTCGATCTTTTGTGTCTGTAAGCCGCAACGAAACTAGATATCAAGCCAAGTGGGATCCTGAAAACATTTGTTTTTGATGAAAAAAATGACATATAGCTAGTGTTTTAATAACATAAATTGTCATGTTCTAAAAATATCCGTAATACAAACACTTATTCACGTTGGAAAATACTTTTCTTTTTAACATACGTCACAATATAAAGTCTAGTCCATCATACGTGTTTACATTAAGAGAGAATGGGTGTCGTAGTGTTGAGTTTGGTCAAAGAAGAGACTGAAAAATCAGGACCATCAAAGATGGAGATGTTCGAAGAGAAAAGGAGCCACCTTTTTATGTCATCAATAATTGACGAGAAGAGCCAAAACATACGATAGACATTCTACATTGTAATCTTTTTTTTTGTTACCAAAATGGGAAGTGTGGGGAAAATCTCATAAATATAGCAATGCTAGCTAAAATTGACGTAAACAAGTCTATTTAGAGGTGTAGATCCCACAGGCGGGACTACATAGATCGCGGGCTCTTTGCGAAAACAAAATCATCCCCAATCCTTCCTCTCATATAAGACATTCGACAGCCAAATGAGACCGAGGGGAGGAAGAGAGGACATCCATAAAGACATTTGACATCGGAAAAGCCACTCAACTAGGATCCCTAGCTCCCTTTGTGGTTAGTAAGAATAGCGTTATCCATACTAGTTGTTACATTGCCTTGCTTTCTATTTCGTTTTCTGAAATTTATTTCTTTTAACATCTTGTTGGACCTTGCAATCTCTATTAATTAACTAATAGAGAATAACATTTTGAAACTATATTTATGATTGACCATAAAAACTTGTAACTCTTTATTTGAAGATTTTAATATTTTTTTAATGTTATAAAAGAAGGGTACAACATAAAGACTTTTTAAAAAATCACCTATCTTAATACTACTTTCATTCAAACACGTTAATTTCGAAATTTTGTTAAAAATCGATACACGGATATGATCACACCCTACCTTTTAAATTTGAATCATGGGCTTATATAATTAGAGAGTCGGTTTCCATGGTCATAGGAAATTGGGAAAGGAGGAGAAGACGGAGGAGAAGGCAAGGGACGTAATGCACTATACACATTTTTCATTATTTTATTAATTTATTATTATAGATAATATCGGAAATATTGACCTGGACCATCACCACCAAATATTACCAAAGACCCAAATTTTATATTTATAGATTTACAGGAGAAAAATGGAAATAGAGCTCTGAAACTCCCAAAACGCCCTCACCTTCTTCTTCCACCTCCTCATCAACCTCCTTCTTCTTCTTCTTCTTAGCTCCTCCTCTGTCTTCTTCTTCCAATTGCCGCTCCCAAATTCGTTGTTCTTTTCCTTCTTCCTCTTTTCTTTCGGGCTGAATTCACCGATGCCCGATACCTTTCTCCTTCTTACATCCTCCTTTTCGTTCTTTACTTCCTTGTTTCTCCCTTTTCCGCCGATCAGCAATCCACCCAGATCACTTCTTCCTCCAAGTAAGAACACCCATCTCCCCAAATTGATTGTTTCCAATTGTTTCGTTATATATCCGTTTCACAGTTTCTGCAACTGGCGGATGAGTCTCTGCCCCGAGATTCGTGTTTCTGTTGTTTGTTTATATGTATTGATCGATTGTGATTTTGACGAAAACGGAATCCAGTTTTGTAATTGTTGATGCAGACAGGTTCATCTGTAGCTTCCGATCCCTCCTTTTTTTCAGTTACTCTCTCTATTAATTTCACCAGTCTCCTTTCTATTTATGTTCGTATTCTGCGTTTCAGGTTTTCCTTGATAATCATGATTGTTAGGGTGATTCCGTTTTTTGGTAACTGATCTTCACGTATCAGGAATTTCCCGATTAATTGTTTGTGCCCTTAATTTCTGTTTCCATTTACAACTGTTTCCCCCACTTGTACGATACTGAGAACCCTTTGCCTTTATTTCTGTCATCTGTGTGTTGCCAGGAAGCTAGTCTGCTTTAAAAGGCATCTCATCAGTCGTTGTTTCCCTACACGACGATTGAAGGTTCAGTTTTGATTACAGTCTTAGCTCGACGAGAGAGAGTCTTGCTGATATTGGGATAAGAGAAATCATCAGTTTGATTCATTCTAAAAGATGGCCGGGGTACAAGATCAGTTAGAGATCAAATTTCGGTTGACTGATGGAACAGATATTGGCCCCAAAAGCTTTCCTTGTGCTGCGAGTGTTGCAACTTTGAAGGAGACCATTCTTGCTCAATGGCCTAAAGGTAAAAAGCAGAAATGTCTTCTATTGGCGCCTCTTTCTAACATTGACTGTTCTGTTTCAGTGTGTATCGACGTTACTCTAGAATTTAGGTATAAGCAGTTCTCTGTGGGACTATATACTGTTTCTTCTCATTTCTTGTTAAGGTGATATCCAATACTAAAGACGAGAAAACACCAGGATCGTCTTGTGTTTCGAACACTATGTATATATGCTGCTAAAAGGTAGTTCTTTGTAGGTCTTGGTTAAAACGTTGATTGTTTTTCATGTCAATGTTTATGAGTTCTTAGCTTCAAGTAATACAGAAAGCTATGTTAGTCTTGAATCTTGTGGTTACTGGCATCAAACAGGGAGCGATGTGTATGACACCATAACCTTCCTTCTTATTCAACCAAATAAACTTTCTTCTGGTTTCTCAGCCAAATCTCCTTGCCTAGCCACTCCCTTATTAAACGGTGAACACATGCAGTATAAGGGACCACAGCTTACGAAGAAGCTTATTTGTCTAGGATCGGCTTGATAACATACTGTAGCTTGAATTGGAGATCAAAATTCAAGTTATCGAGTGCGGCTTCAGTTGATAATATTATATACCTATTTGCTAGTACCATGATGATACTTGGTTTAACTATGTAACATTGTTCATTGTTTCTTAGAGATATCAGCTTGGTGCTTTCTCAGCCTTTATTGATCAAAAGGGGACAACTGGACACTTTTAAACTCGTTTCCATGTCTTTTATGACAGAAAAAGAGAACGGTCCAAGGACGGTGAAAGATGTGAAGTTGATAAGCGCAGGAAGGATATTGGAGAACAGTAGAACCGTAGGCGAATGTCGCAGCCCCCTATGTGATGTTCCTGGTGGGGTTACAACCATGCACGTTGTTGTTCAACCACCATCTACGGAGAAAGGTACAATTCTGTTCTAACTTATAAGCCTCTTCAGACTATCTACAGTTATTGGAAAAACTTCTTGGAAATAAATCGTGCTACCCACATATTACATCATGGCTTATCTATACATTTGCATGTGTACCCTGCTTATCTTTATTGCTCTTATTGCCACTGCCTCTTGCTTATGTTGGTCCGATGATTGGCCGATCTCACTTTGGTTTATTCATACTAATCATTTAGAGGTTGCTGTTCCTTATGTTTTTTGTGAAGTCCATTTGTAATTTTGTACAATAGACTTTAAGGGGCATGGAGAGTATAACGAGTTATCAATCTCTTGCTTAGCCAACTAATAGACCATCCAAATCAACTGATCATGAATCATTACTTGTGCAATTTATGGAATGCATTGCTGATATTGATGGCTCGTATTGCTTTTTGTCCCTTTCAAATGTAGCAGATAAGAAAGCAGCACATCTACCAAAACAAAACAAGTGCGTTTGTGTGATTTTATGATGCTGCAACTACAAAAGCAAAAGAGTCAGAATTCCGGGTAAGGTTACTTGTGCTAGTTCTTCATTATTAACAAACAAAACCAATAAAAATGTGGACTTCTTTTGGAATGTTGTTAATTTTCTGGGATGGCATTTTGCTTACACAGGCAAGACGTTGGAGCTGTTATGGAGTGAACATCTCTGAGGATTGAATTGGTTGGGGGCAAGGGGATTCTCGCACGTATTGGTTATAGATCATAACTCTGGGTGCAAATCTTTTGCCTTTCTGCAAAAAAAAAACAGTTGGGTTTCTGTCCATTCAGTATACTACAATGTTTGTGATAAATGTGTAACGAAATTTACACTGTTATGCAACTCAATCAAATTTTTTTGTGTGCTTTCTCTTTGATGCAATCAAACCGTTATCTGTCTGTTTTCTTTAGTAGTTGAGAGCTGAATCTTTGGATTTGGAGGATGATTGACTGACAAATCACATCAGGTTGCATAAATCCAGAGAGCATATTGATGATGTTGCAAAAATCTTGATGATTCTCATTTCCACAACTCTCTACTCTAGTGCATACGTGATACATTAATGCTAAGGAAATACATGATAATCTTCTCTTCATTTTTAATCATTCCTGACTCAGATCATATCTAAAGCAGCACACAGTATTATCCATCAGGTCGATTCTCGATCATTATATATCTATAAAGCTGTAGTTCATTTTAATGAGTGTCAAAGTCAGCATGCACTGCCCCCTTTTAGAAATCACCATCACACATCATCTACAACAGTTGTTCTTTCCCTCCAATGTGGTATCGGAGCTCTCTCTGCCTGTCATGTATGTAAATCTTGGTTTCAATCAAGCTTCAGAACAATTGAACTTTGTAGGAGAAAAGGGAAATGTCAGTAATGATTTTTACAGGGCGGAGCTACACAGTCCAATCTAGCTAGGCAGGTAATAGCAGAACTAAGATAATTGAAGATTGTGGGTGAAATTTTAAGGTTTGGATGAATTTTGAAGCACCATGGATGAAACACTGGACAATAATTTCAGTTTTGACAATTTTATATAAATTTTTATTAATTTTGAGTCAAAACATCTTGAAAGATGCCTTACATTCGCCTACTCCTAATTCGACCAGGAGGTTTAATCTTCATAAGCCCACAAGATATCCAAATTCAAGTATAACGGGAGAGGGATCTTCACCCTTGAACCCGTCAATGGTGGAGATCACTCCATGCATGAGCCACTAATCACGTAAAAATTAACTCAGTTTTCAAGACCTTATAGAGGAAAAAATTGTTGCGATTCTGATACATTAAATATTGTGTCAACTATTATACAGACCTCAAACCTTAAAATCTTAACGAATCTTTACTCGTACTTCTTTATTTCCCACTTCCCTCTTGTACCGCTGTTCCATCTGGACCCAGAAAAAAGTTTACTATTTTAATTTTCTGAGCTTGAGACGTGTATTGTGAATTTCTGTGCCAAACAGAAGAAAAGAGAAAATAGAGGAGTAAAGCAAAGATCCACGTGGCAGTTGCACCATCGTCGCTCTTCTCTGGAAGCTGCTAAGCCGCAAACGCCGAAAATAGAGAGCGCCAGACTCTCCCCGAACTCTCTCCGGTCTCCACGCTCAACTCTCTCAACTTCCCCTATAGCTAAGCCAACTCACTCGCTCTTCCCCTCCAACCAACAGCAGCAGCGTATCCCACAATTCCCAGAACCCAGCAAGAATCTTTTATCACTACTCTACTACTGCTACCCCTTTTCCTCACTTTTTTACTTCCCTCATCACCAAGCTATCGCAGCTCACACTACAATGTCTGCCACCACCTCCGCCACCGCGGCTTTTTCCGCGGGGGTCAGTTTCCGCAGCCGTCCCAAGACCCCACTCCATCCGAAGCCCAACTCTTTCCGCTTTCCAACTCCCTTGGGAGCTTCATTCACCCCCTTTCGTCTCAACAGGATCGACTACCGTGGTCGCGATAGGATTTCAAATACCGACTCCTTTGTTGTTCGATGTGATGCTTCCAGCAATGGGAGGGTAAAAATCCCATCTTTGAATGAATTTCTTTCAGTTTTGGATGAATTTGGGATGTTTTGGTGGTTTTGATTTGGGGGAATTGTGTTTCCGCAGATTACTCAGCAGGAGTTCACAGAAATGGCGTGGCAAGGTGTTGTTTCCTCCCCTGATGTTGCCAAGGAGAACAAGCATCAGATTGTGGAGACTGAGCATCTGATGAAATCCTTATTAGAGCAGAAGAATGGCCTTGCTCGTAGGATCTTCTCGAAAGTTGGAGTTGATAATACTCGCCTTCTTGAAGCTACTGATAAGTTCATCCAACGCCAACCCAAGGTATCATCATCACACTCTACTGTTTCACGGATTGCTTGGTGATGAATTGGTTATCTTAACTGTCTATGCTGTGAATTCAGGTCCTAGGTGAGTCGTCTGGTTCGATGTTGGGTCGTGATTTGGAAGGTTTGATTCAGCGGGCGAGGGAGTTCAAGAAAGAGTATGGAGATTCGTACATCTCTGTGGAGCATTTGGTTCTTGGTTTTGCAAATGATCAACGATTTGGACGGCAGTTGTTTAAGGATTTCCAAATCTCTCTTCCGTCTTTGAAATCTGCTGTTGAGTCTATAAGGGGACGCCAGTCAGTCATTGATCAAGGTAAAGTCTACAAGGGGACCACAGTAGGCGATTGCTGAATGATTGCTGTGTACTCAAATGTTTCACTTGATCGCTTTGTTGCAGATCCTGAAGGTAAATATGAAGCATTGGAGAAATATGGTAAAGACTTGACTGCCATGGCGAAAGCAGGAAAGCTGGATCCTGTCATCGGGCGCGATGATGAGATACGTAGATGCATTCAAATTCTCTCCAGGAGAACCAAGAACAACCCTGTGTTGATTGGTGAACCTGGTGTAGGAAAAACAGCAATTTCTGAAGGGTAAGCAACGAGAGAATTCCATTTCCTATAGAAAAAGCAATATTATTGTTACTCTGATGCCTGAATTATGATTGTTTTGTTGAAACTATAGTAGAGATACTGATTTGCTTGATATTTGCTAGTGAGAATTTTGGTACCTCGGAGGTTCTATGGTTCAAGAGGAGGAAATTTGTTTTTTACAAAAAATTTCGTTGAATACATATACATACATTGTAATCTCTACACTTCATATATCATTTCTTTCTTGTAGTGTGGACTGATTACGAATTGAATTCTCTATTTTGGCAGGCTTGCCCAAAGGATTGTACAAGGGGATGTACCACAAGCTTTGATGAATCGCAAGGTGCGTTCTTGATATGAATTCATGGGTATCTTTGCAAGTTTTTTTCTTAATTTTGGATTCCGAGTGGTGATATATTGGTTTGATCCTTGAACTGCAGCTAATATCCCTTGACATGGGTGCATTGATTGCTGGAGCCAAATACCGTGGTGAATTTGAGGATAGATTAAAAGCGGTATTGAAGGAAGTCACAGACTCAGATGGTCAGATTATCCTTTTCATTGACGAGATACATACTGTGGTTGGTGCAGGTAACATATTTGTTGTTCCTTCTTTTCCCGTAAAGCTTAATACTTGATGACTTATATACCTACCTAGGTAAATTAATATTGATTTTTGTGTTTGTTAGTAAATAGTTCAATGAAAATCAAAGATTTGTAGACTGCTATATACTTAGGTATATCGATATCGATTCTTGCCCTAATGTGATGCTAAAATTATGTGACCACATTGATATATTCACATCTTTTAGGAGCTACAAATGGTGCAATGGATGCGGGTAATCTTTTGAAGCCAATGCTTGGTCGTGGAGAGTTACGTTGTATTGGTGCTACAACTTTGGATGAATATCGTAAGTATATCGAGAAGGATCCAGCTTTGGAACGACGTTTCCAACAAGTCTATGTTGACCAACCATCAGTGGAGAACACAATCTCAATCTTGAGAGGACTGCGCGAACGATATGAACTGCATCACGGAGTGCGTATCTCTGATGGTGCATTAGTGGAAGCTGCAATTCTTTCTGATCGCTATATTAGTGGAAGGTTTTTACCCGACAAAGGTAAGTTAGTAAGCGTGAATCAGAGATAGTATCCACTAGTTTCTGCGTTAGAACTTAAGGCTCTAATCATGGATTTTCTGTTCTTGATGTTGCTTTTGCAGCCATCGATTTGGTAGATGAAGCAGCTGCAAAATTGAAGATGGAAATCACTTCAAAACCCACTGCTCTGGATGAAATCAATCGAACTGTATTGAAAATGGAGATGGAAAGGTTGTCTCTGAAAAATGATACAGATAGAGCTTCTAAAGACAGATTGAGTAGGCTTGAGGCTGAATTGGCAGTGCTGAAGAAGAAACAAGCTGAGCTAACCGAGCAATGGGAGCATGAGAAATCAGTCATGACTCGTATTCAGTCTATTAAGGAAGAGGTAACTAATAGATCTCTTGTTTAGTACAATTCTGAAAATGTAGCATTTGAGGCCATATTTATTTACTCGAGCGTTCCTATTATGCAGATCGATAGGGTGAACCTGGAAATTCTCCAAGCTGAACGTGAATACGACCTTAACCGTGCCGCTGAACTTAAATATGGAAGCTTGAACGCCTTGCAACGCCAACTCGAAGGTGCAGAAAAGGAGCTGAACGAGTACATGAGCTCAGGAAAGTCCATGTTAAGGGAGGAAGTCACAGGAGACGACATTGCAGAAATTGTCAGTAGATGGACCGGCATTCCTGTCTTGAAACTCAAGCAATCCGAGAGAGAGAAGCTACTTCATTTGGAAGAAGAGCTACACAGACGAGTCATTGGTCAGAATCCAGCTGTAACCGCAGTTGCCGAGTCGATCCAACGGTCTCGTGCCGGACTCTCTGATCCCCGACGGCCAATCGCCAGCTTCATGTTCATGGGACCGACCGGTGTCGGGAAAACAGAACTTGCTAAAGCTCTTGCATCATACCTATTCAACACCGAAGAATCGCTTGTGCGAATTGATATGAGTGAATACATGGAGAAGCACGCAGTTTCGCGACTGATTGGAGCGCCACCTGGCTACGTAGGGTACGAGGAAGGAGGGCAATTGACAGAAATCGTTCGCAGAAGACCTTATGCCGTCATTTTGTTTGACGAGATAGAGAAGGCTCATGCTGACGTGTTCAATGTCTTCCTCCAAATTTTGGATGACGGGAGGGTAACCGATTCACAAGGTCGTACTGTTAGCTTCACCAACACGGTGATCATCATGACTTCAAATGTCGGCTCGCAGTACATTCTCGACACGGATGATGATCTTTCGAAGGAAGCCACTTACATGACAATCAAGCGGAGGGTTATGGATGCTGCGAGATCGGTGTTTCGTCCCGAGTTCATGAACAGGGTTGATGAGTACATAGTTTTCCAGCCTCTGGATCGTGACCAGATCAACAAGATCGTCAGGTTACAGGTGAGTTGGTCTCAAAGTTTGTGACTTTCGGAATTTCATTACGAGTTTACTAATCTCTATGCGTGTGTTTTGCAGCTTGCGCGTGTGCAACAGAGAATTGCGGATAGGAAGATGAAACTGCAGGTGACAGATACGGCAGTTGAGTTTCTGGGTAACCTCGGATATGATCCGAGCTATGGTGCTAGGCCGGTGAAGAGAGTGATTCAGCAGAACGTAGAGAACGAGATAGCTAAGGGTATCTTGAGGGGAGAGTTCAAAGATGAGGATACTGTAGTGATTGATACAGAGGTGACGGTCTCGAACGGTCAACTTCCTCAACAGAAGCTGGCTTTCCAACGACTGGAGAATGGGAAGGATGAATCAACAGCTAAAGACAGAGAGACAGCTTCACGGTTGGGTTGAAAGGACTCTGAGATCCGAGCTTTTACAGGTTGGGAGAGTAGAGTGCCTCTGTAATTAGAAGCTTACATGAGCTCGTGAGATAATAATGTTTATGCAGTGCTTCACACTATAATAGACTACTGTTCTGTGCTGCTGGAATTTTTAAACAAAGCCGTCCAAGTGCTCCTCCTCAAAGCGTATTGTTCCACATGGTTTCATCTTTCTAGCTAACTACTTGAGATAAGGATTCAATATACTCGACTAATTTGACTGGCAGAACTTCGTGATTGCTCCATGTAACAGGTAGGATATCTGTGAATGCAGATAACATGGTTGTTCAAGCCGGCTCCATATAACAAGAAGTAGGATATCTGTGAAAGCGGATGACATGGTTGTTCAAGCTGAAAGATAACACTGCCATTGTTGGCCAGTGAGCTTGGCTCGCGAACCAACTCGTTTGACACTCAAGTGTCAAATTACTAGTTCAAGTAAGGCTCGAGAGTTGACTGATGTAACAAACAACTAATTACGTATTTAAACGATATGCAGTATGTCCATTTTAGAATATTATTGTTTTTGAGAATGGAATTTAACTCATTGTCTAGGATTGCAAACGAGCAGAGCTAAGCATTCTTCTACGATAGCATGGATTGGATCACGATCTAAGCAGAAACAAAAACAGACGACCTCTTGAGGTTAAGAGATGTGTTATACATAAAAATACACCGATCCCATCTTATGATATCAGAATCAAGGTAAAAGGCTACTTGCTGCAACAAAATGTTCATCTTTAGACCAACACTTCAATCTCACTGGGCAAAATTAAAGACCATCTCCATCTATTGCAAACTCGACTGTGGAGCGAAAACAAGAATCAACCTCCCAAATTCTATTCCCTATCGAATCGCCAATCCTTGCATAGCCTGTTGAGTTCCGTCTTCCGCGATCTTGTTAGCTTGGATGGTGTTCATCACACCGGCAATATTCACCTGCAAAAAACAAGAAAATTTTACAAGAAAGCTCGAAATTTCATTCCAACAGCATACAAATGAGATCTGCAATCAGAGAATCTGAGAGGTGAGGAATTAATGAATTATTACCCTCCAAATAGCAAGTTTCCCTCTAAGCTCTTCCCACTGGTGCTGTCCGAATAGGCGCTCCGTGGAGCGGCTGCATGTTATAGAAAAGTTAGGACTAACATTCCATTCAAAGGTATTAGTCCAGTACTGATGTGGGTTCACGAGTGTATGAGGGAAGAACATGGGAGGTACCTCACAAGTACGACTTCATTCATCTGGTCTATTTTGCAGTCAATCAACTTGGCAGTGATTGCCTTTACTACCCAAATTTCCACTTCATCATCAGTAACCTACGGGAAGCGCCCAAATCACAGGCATTACAAAACTTGGATCGAGCACATAACTTAGTGACCTACGACACTGTATGTCATTTATATACCTGGAGGGTGTCCTTGATAAGGTAGTATGGGATTTTCCTAGAGGGGGTAGATGCAAGATCCACCAGTGACATCAACCTCATCTTTGCTATGCAATCCTCATGAACAAGGTCTGGATAACACAAGAAGCAGGAGGTGAGACTGGGTTCACATGAGAAGAAAACGAAGTTTATACACATGACTTGTATGGAGCAATATCAAAATCTTACTGTAGCTTTTCAGGAGCGCAGAATTAGCTGCTTCAAACTTCAAGTAGGATTCAAGCCTCTGAGTCAAGAACACTTTTAGAAGTTCATACACCAACGCATATTTTTCATCATTTTCCAACTGGGCAACGGCTGGCATATCTAACAGCTCACACTGCAGCACCCATGAACAAACAATCAACATCCAGGCTTGTACGAATTGATCAATACAGGATTAGGGAACGCCACTTGCACAAGAAAGACTACATCATATCTGGGGAACATTCATGATGAATCCTTGATGTTGAATACTGGTAGATGATTCTATATGGAGTTTCTAGAGGAGAAACTATTAGAATATTCTACAATATGATCTCAGGCTAACATCAACGAGTAAACCAAACAAATTTTAACTGGTAATAGGCCTGAACGCTGAATCTCACTACACAATTATCCTCCAAACGAAATTGTTTGAGATATCACACATACTGTTAATCCTTGATACAGCACACACATCCAAATTATACCTGAAACATGTCAGGCGCCTTCACAAATTCAACAATAGCACGGACTGCTTCCTCCTTGGCTTCAGCAATTGCATCCTCACCAGAAAAAGTTGCCAAGTATTTTGTCAGGAATTTGAAGCCATCTTTAGTTGAGCTGCAATAAAAGAACAATAGAAATAATCATCACTTATCCTGATGTCAAAGGGAATCACATTCAGATATCAACATCATACCTTTTAGTCTCTTTAAGTGCATTAGAGATGGCCAGAAAGAGCTCTCTCTGGTCCTTGACATTAAGATTCCATTCTTTCAAAAAACTATCGATCTTCTTGAGTGATGGTACAATGGGCTCTGTGACCTTTCCATTCAATGCTAAACTCAAGACCTTCATGTAGACAGAGAACCGTGCATATGAATCCTCCAGAAGATTGTACAGATTGAACAAGCTGAAAAAAAGAGCCATGCATTAGACAGTAGAAGAGAAAAAACATGAGCTACCGTAATAGAAGTACAATAGACCCTACATCTTTAAGCGCAATGTAGGCTTCTCAGTTGGTTGTTGAACTATCTTTGAAGATATCAGCTTCGCCATCTCAAGAGCTTCATCCGGGTTTTGAGACTTCGTGACAAGATTGCAAATGACAGTGAAGATGCATTCAAGGTCTGTTGAAAAAGGAAGAACGCAAGACATACAATGCACAAACATCAATGAATCAACCTCCTCCAGCGCCAAAATGTTAAGTATCACAGTGATACAAGAACTGATGAAGCCTTTATGAACACCACATAGAGAAGAAACTGATGTACCTTTCTCTGACACCTTGGAATTGGTGAACAGCAAGTCAGCTGAAGTGAGCATCAAGGAGGCCAAGTCCAACCATCTGCCCATCACCATGCATTCCTGTGCCTCCACACATAGCCTGGTAACTTGTGGTTCCGCTACCTGTGTTTGAACGGAATAATGAATCAAGCAATCCTAAAGATCAGTTTCTTCCCCTACATTAGCGTTCGCCTGGTGAAATCAAACCACAACAGAGTCGAATTTACAGTTTCTGACGCGAACAAACAAACCATCATAATTATCTCAAGCCAAACGAACGGCCCAATCGAATTACTCATAGTATATAAACTTGAAACGAAAGTGCCGATATACGTATGCATAAATCTTAAGTAGACATGAAGTTACCTCGGGACCAGCATCGGCCCAGGCAAGCTCGGAGGTGAAACGGACAACTGCGAGGGCGGGATCTTCCTCGGAGGTTGGGACGATGGTGGCCATTTTCGTAGGAGGTAGAACTGCACCGGAAATTCCTAAGAAGATTGGGCGATCGTTGCAGAGACGAGAGAGGAGGGGCAGCCGGAAGCGGAGGATTAACTAGACAGAAACCCTAGCTGATAGTAACGGAGAGCTGCTGCGGCAACTGTGTATTGTGGTTTAACTTTTAAGGGTAGTTATCCTGAATGGTCCCTTAAATTATCCTCAGTACAAAATAACCACTTTGTTTTAGTCTTGTAACTAATTGATATTCTTATATTTAGTACTCATTTTTCTTCTACTCAAACTCGACAAGAAAGAAAAATGGTCCAAGTGGGATGGCTCTATTTATAGTACTTGATAGAGTGTGTGCCGGTGATTTGGAAGTACCAGATTCGAAGTTTGTTTTCAGTTAAGTTGTTCACTGACCACTCAACATGTTTGAATCATACTGTTTCACCATCTCCGATAGTTATCTCTAACCACTATCGTTCTCACCGTTGCATTGTCTCGCACTAGTACACCATGATCTCGCACTATCAATGCAGAAAACGATTCCCAATTTCCATCAGTAGAACACCATAATCTTGTACTAGTGCACCCAAAAAATCATATTTTCAAACCTGACTTTATGTCATACATAGACGTCGTGGATGGATTTGGCAAAGGCTTCATTGATAGACGGGCATGGAATTGAAAACATTGAGAGTTTGTTTAGATTGGCCGGACTGAAAAAAATAAGGGCATTCCGAAAATTGAACTCGGGACCTCTATATGCTTGTATTCAATCAATGAAAAAAGTAGGGGACATTTCGAGAATTGAACTCGGGACTTCTATGTGCTTGTATTCAAATAATGAAAAATGTAATAAGGGCATTCCGAAAATTGAACTCGGGACCTCTATATGCTTGTATTCAATCAATGAAAAAAGTAGGGGACATTTCGAGAATTGAACTCGGGACTTCTATGTGCTTGTATTCAAATAATGAAAAATGTAGGGGCATTCCGAGAATTGAACTCGGGACCTCTTGCACCCTAAGCGAGAATCATACCACTAGACCAAATGCCCTCACTGAAATTTTTTGGTGAAAAAACAGTTTTACTCAATTTACTGTGATAAGTTATCAAACGAAATAGTAAACACTTCTTTTTCGTAACCTCGAATCCTGATTCCTCCTGAGAGGCTTCTGGTTTCAGATCATCCGAAGATAAGAAAAAGGTTTACCCTTTGTATTACTATATAACAGCATTGTTCCTCTTCTTTGAATTTTGATGCCCAAAATCCTGTCAAAAGAAAAAATCTTGTATATCTTTCTCTGTCAATCTTCACATCGACTTTTCATAAACAACACCCTTGTTCCCTTCTGCAAACCCTTTTCCAAGACCCCCGTGAAAAAGCAAATGAGGAACAACTAAAAGCAAAAGGCGAAGGAAAAGAAGAATACACGAAAGGAGCGTATGTGTCATGGCTGGTGCAGGTAAACATAAGGGCCACCATCTCCACCCACAACCATACACAATGAATGCTATGCACATGACTGATGCAGTTGCTGCCCACAGAAGAACCCTCCTTTTGATCATCATCATCACTGTTTTATTTTTTCTCATCTTCAACTGATGATGATATCTTTGAAATCTCTATCAGTATCTTGTGCAAAGCTTGAGGCTTTGAGAAGAACGGCGAGTGATCCCCACCTTTTAACCGGAACACTTTCTGCGGTGGACTTGTGTTTATCATGCTCTCTTGTAAGGTGATTGGTATGGCATTGTCTTCCGAAGTTTCGATGTAGAACCGTCTGACAGTCCCGTAGTTGGCATCAGAGAGGGAGAGCTTCTCCAGGACCGGAGCGAACGGGATGAGCCTCATTGATACGGAGGCTAATGCAATGTCCTGAAACAGGGTGGAAATTAAGCAATGTCCCAGAACTGAAGGCATTGGAACGAAGTCCCTATTTTAGAGGTTCAAAATTACCTTGGCAGGGCTCTGGTTGAACATCAAGTCTCGCAGCAACGACTTGTTCAGATCAATTGCAGTTGGAGGATGGTCATTTCCATTTGCATATACAAAAACTTGTGCCTTTTGCATTAGGTCATCTCCACCTGACTGCAATAACTTCTTTTCATTAGTAACAGAATCAGCAACCTAAGAGCTCAACTGGACTTGAGCTTGCACAGATTTAGCATGATGCCTAAAAAGGCAGAATTTCAAGGGTGACATTTATATAAGCACACCATACCAGCATACTGAACTCAGTAACCACTTAGTTTTGTTGTAAATAAAATTGGGAGCCGATACTACACATTCAATATTTGGTGCAACTCGGAAATTACCTGCTTGGAGAACATGTCAAGAGTACTTTGTCCATTAACCAACATAGCAGCAGCTAGAAAAATAGCCTTGGATATTTTGAGTGGAAACAACTCCATTGCAAATGACATGCAAGCACCGCCAAAATCGTGCCCGACCAAGATTACCTGCACAGTGCAGCATTTTATCTTGATTACCATCCTTGTCAATTCAAATAACTTCAAACCAGGAAAGATTTCCAGACAGCCTAACTAATCACCCATTGTCTCATTCAATGAAATCACAAGGAGAAAGAAAGAAGCAGGAACACAAACCTTCTCCTCATCAGCAAGCTCTCCAAGAAAATCAGTAAGTGGCTTCACATATTGAGAAAGACTGGTGATGCCATTTGTATCAAAAGAACTAACTCCAGAACCTGTCAAGTCAATTGCCGTAACTCTGAAACCACTCTCTTCCAGAAGGGCTATAGTTTTGTACCAACACCAAGCACCAAACCCCCCGCCATGTACAAGCACAAAATGCTTGGTCTCAAGATCATCAAGTTTGATATCCTGTTCCAAAATAGTAAAGAGGTTCAGCAGGTAATGTGAAGTTTGTTGAAATAAGCACAACTACTAACATGGTCTCACACGGCATTGCACTGAACGATCAAACGCAGAGACTTAAAAAGCATTCATAATATACATACATTCTGATCATTTTTCACCATACCCCCGAAGAACACTCCATCGTATCCTATAAACTAACTGAAACGTATCCTATAAACTAACTGAAATTCAGGAACAAGAAAAACAATTTCTCTGGGAACAATGATGATGATGACAATCACCAGAGCAGGCATAATTCCTTTCAGTTCATTTAATGCACCGATGTTCCATTAATGTCCTAAATTTCAAACATCCATAACTCCAAATCCCACTGTGGCCCCAGCTCCCGTAACTCTCACGCTCAGCAATGAAAACGATGAAAAAAAGGAAAGAAGAAGCAATTAATCACCTGGTTAACTAATTGGTGAGGATCCAACAAAGGGTCAGTAAGTGACCGAGCTCTGGTGCTTGAACTTCTTGGCAACGGATTCTTCTTGGACCCTAGATTATTAGGGTATCTGACGGAGGAAGAACGGTCAAAGGGCAACGAACCTAGCCCTCCTCCTCCTCCGTTGTGATGCTTGAACAGAAGAGCAGCAGCCAAAGCCTGCTCCTGAATTGAGGAATCGCTGCTGTCTTTTCTAGCGGATCGGACCCTAGCAAAACGGTTACTAGAGTTTGGATTGTGGTGTTGTTGATGGGATGAAGAATTGCCGCCCTGTATCCGCTTCACCGGTCGGCGGTTACTCTTGACAGTGGGTTTGGGGGCGAAACAAGTGCAAAGGTTCCCCATTTCCTGCTGGGTTCTCGGCAAAACTGCAAATGGGAATTCAGATGGTTGCTGGAGTTTGGAGTTTGGAGTTTCCAGCGCCTTTTGAAGAAGAAGAAGAAGAAGAAGAAGAAAGTTTGTGACTTGTGAATGGGGAGCTTACTTTTCTACATTTTTATTAAGAAAAAGGATTCATCAGGCGAATACATTCGTCTCATCTTCTCTGTTAGTGGCTCGCAAACGAGAAAGTTCCTTCATCAAAGGAATCAAACATTACTTTGATCATCATTTTTAACTAAAATGGGAGCTAACAAAAGCCAATAATCAAACATCAGCTTGTCAACGTTGTTTTTTTTCTCTCACATGAATGAATAATGCAACGCGTTGGAAAAATCCTTTTTATTTTATTTAAAGCCGCTACTACGTACTATCTACTCTTTGTATTAAATTATGTCACGCCAGCCTTGGAGGATGGCGGTACTCTTTTTTTATATAAACTCATTTCCAAAGCGTGCTTTAATGAAATAAATAAATTATTGATTTCTCTTCCTAAGAACCACCTATAGATTTTTTAGGTTCAAATTCTTTTCGAAATGGATGGATTTGATCCCAATCAAAATAAAATAGAATCAACAGGTTTAAGAGCATCTATATTCCTACTATTTTAATCATTGTTAAACGAGGTGGAAGATCATGCAACATTCAAATTTCAATAAACAATTATTAAAAATGGAGAAGTGTTTGTTAATTCAACGATCAATTAATAATGTTACTTAAGCAACTTAAAACACTTTTCAAAAAATGTATTTATGAAATATTTAATAAGTTTTGATTGATTTATTTTAATTGTATTTGATTGTAAAAATTGTGAACAGAAATTGCTAATCATTGTTGAGACGAAAAAATAAAAAAAATTTAAATAATTTAAAATTATTAATTTGAAATAAAAATTTTATTAAAAATTGCTGATTAATTTTTGTGAAAATATCCTAATAAATCAATTAATGTCTGTACTTTTCTTTCTTTTCTTTCTACTAGTCCCACAAGAACTTATCATCAGCTGATGGAGGTTGCCGATTATGGGCAGCTTCCACGGGCCCGGAGGCGGAGGAGCGGTTCCTGCTGTTTCTCCGCCGCCCTTGTTCCGAAACAAAACAAATAACAACAATGCCAAACCCAATAGTGGAATCAACGTCTCCATTTCCTTGTGTTGATCTACTGGCTTTGCTGTGTGCACTAGTACCAGTAGGAGTAATGATTATACCGAATAATTCACCCGATCGATCCCTCAATTTATATACATGCATAATTATGTTACACATTAGTTATATTCCTCGCTTATTTTAAGGTTTACTGGCTCCCTTAGCTTGACCACGGTCGCTGTTCTTCTAGCGGTCACTAATGTCCTCAATAGTAACCGTTATCCATGGTTAATTTGGTATCTTCTGAATTAGCGACCGTCGATAGCAGTCGCCAAGCTGTGTATTTAATTACGAAACAAATCTATCTTCGAGACAATTTCTATTAATAATCTGAATTTATTCAAAGAAGAACCACATACTAATATAAGTCATATAATCTGGTTTTTTTTATATATATATTCCTCAGGTGCGCCATTAACGAGCAAGTGAAACAGGGACAAGACGCAATATATGTTTTCTTGTGAGCGAGATGCCGAAGTGTTCGGTCATGTCCAAGTCCTCGAGTGTGGCTAATCCAGCAGGCGGTTTCCAGTCAAAATGGAACAACAAATTCGCCAGCGTGAGCTGGACGATAGCCAACCCAAAGAGCATACCAGGACATATCCTCCGTCCAGCACCAAACGGTATGAACTCAAAGTGAGTTCCCTTATAGTCAATTGAGGAGTCCAAAAACCTCTCTGGTTGAAAAACATTAGGATTGATCCAGTAACGAGGATCTCTTCCGATAGCCCAGACATTGACAAGAACCCTGGTGTTGGCAGGGACCTCAAACCCGTTGACCGTGACTGTCGCCTGGGTTTCTCGTGGGAGAAGTAAAGGACCGTCAGGGTGCATCCGCAGGCTCTCCTTGATTACGGCGTTCAAGTAGCTCAACTCGTGAAGTCCATCTTCGTCCACTTTTCCCTTGGTGCCGAAAACTCGTCTCACCTCTTGTTGGGCTAGCTCTAGCACCCTTGGATCTCTTACTATCTCCGACATAGTCCATTCGATTGTTGACGATGAGGTCTCAACGCCACCGATAAACATGTCCTATGTACGTGTAGATATAGTAATGGTAAGAGAACGGTATAAGATTCATAATTAACCTTCTCTTAATAACTCGAATTATTGAGATGTAACGTTTTTGGCATGGTATCAAGTGATCGTGTGTTCGAATCTTCACAACCTCCAACAATTGATTTAAACACAAGGTATGGTGGGCCTTTGCAAACTTCAAACCCGTAAATTGGCTTTCGTTTAAGGGTGCGTGTAAGAAAACGGTATAAAATCCATAATTAATACATTACGACGAACAGAGTTTTGAACTTACAAAAACAACGGCTTTGATGACATCGTCCGTTAAGGGGAGTGACAGGTCACCAGTTTCCTGGAGATTGAGAAGAATGTCAACAATGTCCTCTGTTTCCATGTGTTTTTGTGCTCTTCCTTCCAGTTCTTGATCATCATCTGATCTTCTTTTAATTCTGTCTCTGTGTTGGTTGATGATTTCCTTAAGTATGGAATCGGCTGCTCGGTGAATCGACTCGAGCTTCCCGCGAAACCCAGTAACGACCGGTAGGAATTTCAGTGACGGGAAGAGATCGGAGACTCCGAAACCTTCATGTGTCTCTATGATTTTGTCAACCAACCCCACGAAAGCTTCCCTTTGTGCCTTCTCCACCGTACCAAAAGCCGACCTCGAAGTCACATTACTCGATAGCGAAGTCAACATCCGCCTCATATTCACACCCTCTTCCTCTTCGCTGCATCGAGAAAGGCGAGCGATGAGATTTGACACCTCCTCTTCTCGAATGACACGAAACGAAGAGACGCGCTTGGCACTGAGGAGCTCGACGATGCAGATCTTACGCATCTGTCTCCAGTGCTCTCCGTAAGGGGCGAAGGCCACGTCCTGACAGCCGTAGAATATGATGCTCGGGGCCAACATGTCTCGAGGCCTCGAAGCGAAAACGAGGTCATGAGTTTTCATCGCCTGTTTCGCGGCTTCAGGGGAGGAGATGATGACGTTCATTCTCTCCCCTAGCCGGAGCTGCATCACTGGCCCGTACTTTTGGGCCAAGTCCCTCAGCCGATGGTGGGCTCCGTGAGGGCTCATCATCAACTGGTGGAGGTTGCCGATTATAGGCAGCTTCCATGGCCCCGGAGGAGGAGCCGCTCCTCCGGTTGCTCGGCGGGGTCGTCTCCGAAACAAAACAAATAATAATAGTGTCAAACCCAATAATGGAATTAACATCTCTGTTTCAATTCCCTATCTTCGATCGTTTCTTTTGGGAACTACTAGCTAGTTAGACAATTACTCATGCAATCAACACTCCTCCTAGTCCTCAATTTTATACATGATAAAGTAGAAGTAAGAGGTTTTCTCGTCAAGTTGGTGGCGGCGCCGCCGCCCGTCAGGGATATTCATGCCTTGGCCGACTCCCTTGACCACGCACGTCATTTTCACCCTCTAGTTGTAATGACTGAGTAGACAATTTAGTCATGCAATCAACACTCCTCATAGTCCTCAATTTAGACGTGAAATTGTAACATCAACAGTTAATAGTATGCCTTGCCGACTCCCTTGACCATGCACGTCATGGCGAAACTAGATAAAAACATGCACAGAGTTGGATTTGAACCAAAATTTATGTGTATTGAGTAATTATTTGGCGACCAAAGCCTAATACTAATTTAAAATAAAAATCAATTCGTTAGATCGATTTTTGTTGAAAATGTAAATAGGTGCCACCTACGAGTTTTTTGTCCTATAATTAAATTTTTTTGAACTAAATTAATGATTGCTACATAGAAGAACTTCAAATACTATTAGTCGAATTATGAAATCATCAAAATTTTATATAGAATTTAGTACTCGAGATTAAAAACAAAATAGTCAGGACTCTCACTGGCTCCCTCTAGTTCCGACGCAATCAAACACTAAGTCAAACTCAACATTATTGTCTTAAACCGAACTCGTAAAAATTATAAATATATACCTAAAATTAATGATCCGGACCGAAATTTGATGAACCAGGACTCCCTCCACCTACCCCTGGTTCTGCCCCTGTCTTCACCTTTTATTTTTTAAAGCCGCAGCGAGACAAACGCACCCGGCACCACCAAATAAGAAATATAAGAGTGGACGTTTGCATGGTGAGTTACGCTTAAGGATCGAGGGTTATCGAAATTTAAAATAAAATTTTTTCGATTAATCTTCAAAAATTCTAATACCATATCATCTAACCATAGTATATATTGAGAGAGGCTCATTGAAAAAATGGCCACGAGTTTGGTCCGTTAAGAGGGGCGATAGGCTAGCTGGGGAGGTAATTTCTTTTCCCTTAACTTCTAGAAGTAGATGTAGAAAAATGACTTTGATTTGAGGATTTGCTTTGGTCTCGTTCAAATTTCATGTACAGCTTGTGCACTTGTATTTTATTTTATTTTATTTTTGAAAACTGTAATTTAATTTTCATTTATTTCAAACAAATTAGAAGTGATGACTGATGCTATCCTTTTGATGATTTGGCTAGAGAGAAACAATAGGACGTTTCGAGACAACACCACTCCCTTTTTGGGTCTAACATCGTTCCATTTTGGGTCTCGGTGAATGTCACAAATATTAAAAACGGGTACTCAAACTGGCGAAGAAGATGTTATGTTAGACTATCCTCCGATTAGTTTTGTGTTTCGGTTTTGTCTCCTCCTTTGGTTTGTTTGTTTTTCCGTCTTTTGTTGTATGTCGGAAAGTCCTTTTGAAAGTCGTGGTTGTGCTCAGCTCCGTTGGTCAATTCGTTCTCGAACGAATCCGAATCAATGACAACAATAAAATCAATAAATAAATTTCTTATTTTGCATTATAGAAATAAATTTCGCCTTTATAAAAAAAGATATAAACTTCATTCACAAAAAGAACTGTATTACTGAATTGATGATAAGTATATAATTTTTCATGCTTACATCCAGAGAAACCAATAAGATTGAATAAATAAATAAATAAAAACAAAATGTATTACTCGAGTAATAACCAAACCGATTTCAAAAAGAAACCAACCAAATAAACAAGCTTCAACGAGCAAAAGATGCCAATGATCTGATCAGGAGGTATGAAGCACCCAATGCTCGCCATCGGTTTCGACCTGAAGCCCATAAATCTGGGCAAACAGATTAACCGCCCGCCTCACCGCCCGGTTATCACTCATGAGGAAATAATCATGGCCGAACATCACCCCACCGGGTCTCAGCAGCCGATACGCATTGTTGATATCCGACCAAACCGAGTTAAACCCGTGACCCGCATCGATCTCGATCAGATCAGCAGTCACCCCCCACTCGCACAGCTTGGACAGCGACGAGCTGCTCGAGTATGGAACGGGCAGAACCGAGTCGGACACGTTGGTGTTCACGGCGTTCTGCATGAACTGGTACAGCAGCAGGTTGTCTCCGTTCACGTGCTTTATGAACGGGAAGTCCTCCTGAAACAAGGGACGACAATTATGCATAATGGTCGATTAACAGCGAAACCAGTATGGTCAGAATCATGAGTAAGATTATAGTCTGGAAATACATTAAGCAAAAGCTTTTACATTGGATTTCGTTATCTTAGAAATGAGAGATTTTAATGGTGATTTATATTCGTCTATCCTTGATTTTGACGTTGGTTATTGTTATTCGTTCTAACTAAAACAAGTTAAATCAAGTAGAATTCAAGTTGATCGGGTAGTTTTTAGCGGGTGAATAAGTTTAAAAACCGTTATGCAGATGTTAGCGTATGAATATTGAGCTATCCGCACGAACCAAATTAAATTGAGCAATTAACTTTGTATTAAATCATTTTTATTGAGATCTTTTAGGTTTAGAATAGTTAATTATTTTATTTTTTGTAGTTATGAAGTCTGAAATAAGAAAATATTTTATTTTTATCAATATGTTCATTGTTTATTAGTGATTGTTAATGTCTTTAAAAAAAAAATTCGGTTATGGTTTAACCGAAAAAATTCGCTATTTCAAATCAAAACTGTTGTCAAACCTACCTGAAATCCCGGCCAGCCACGGAAGTCATCGATGCAGAGGATGATCGTGTCGTCGAGTCCTAGCTGGCGCGCCAGGTTGGCCATATGCACGGTAGACGCGCCAAGGAAGGTCCCAACCTCGATGATGACCTTGGGGCGAACCCTATCGATAAGGTTCTTGAAAACCGGTCGCTTCGACCCCCAGCCTTTGAGGCTGCGATGGCGGAGGGCGTTGGCGACGTGCGGAGGCGGGAAGTCTTCGAAAGGGGAAGTGCCGTTGTAGATGCGGTCAACTAGGGTCTGACGGATGAGGTCGATGGGCATAGGGTCGGCGCAGTGTGACGAGATGAGGAAGTTGTCGAGCTGAGTCGGCAGGGGAACGGGTTCGCCGAGATGGGCGGCGGAAGAGGTGGTGGAGGAAGAGGTGGTGGTGTCGTCGGCGGCGGAGAAAAAGGAGGAGGAGGAGATGAAGTAGCCGAGGGAGAAGGATAGGAGGAGGAGGGATAGGTTAAATGCCGGGGAGAGAATTGATCGCCATTTGGAAGCTGTTGGTTTTCTGTACTTTTTGCTTACGTGGAGGCTTTTGTCGTCTTTCATCTTCTTTTTTGTGTCGTGTTTTGAGTTGAAGGGAAGGTTGTTATGGGATGGGAGTAGAATGAAGAGGAAGATTGTTCTATTGGTTTTTATAGGAGGGCAAGAGAGAATATGTAGAGGCTAAATGTATGTGGTTTTGTGATATGTCGTTTAAGTGGGGTTGTTTTGTCGGTAGAATTGTGTATTGGGAACTTGAAGGTATCAAAATTTTGTTAATATTTTAGTTACATTTCATATATAAATATTTATATTATGTTTGGTAATAGGAATTAAAATTCCTGAGAAAGATGAAATGAGATTAATGTAAGTAAGTTTGGATCAAAGGATGTAAGGATTCTAATCAGAATCATGTTTCTCTATCTACTCAATGAAAAAATAAACTTTCCTGCGAATTTCTTATATCTTTTAATTTTACATTCTTTTCACAATCCCTTCCAACTTCAACTCAATTATTTTATACTATTCTTATTTCACATTCCTAAGAATCATGATTCTTATTGCCAAACATAGGTTTAGTCGATCGAGAGGTCTAGTTTGACCCAAAAAAAGTATAACAAATGCATGTTTTTCAAAAAGTATCTGAAATTGATTTTATATTATTTATTAACACGCCCCTCAAATAGAAGTTGTCAAAAGAACTGAGTTTTGCATCATTTTAGAAACCTCTAAATAGTTTTAAAATTTCAATACCATATAAAAAACTGCTACATCACGTTGCCCGTTCCGATGGTGAGCTAACTCGGGCTGTGGTTTAGAATCTCTCAGGTTCCATAGCAATACAATTCTAACGTGTAAAAAATCCTCAAAATCCAAGTTTCAGATTTGAATGTTTTTTGTTAAGAGATTTCAGTGTCAACTAGTTCCATGCTTATGCTGTGGCTGCGAAGTCTGCTTCTCAATAAAGTTGGGAATGCTCCACCTTTTACACATAATTTTCCATTACAAACGAAGTATGAATGGCGAGAAATGGACCATTCTTTTGCCTTTGCAAATTGCAATCGCGGCAATCATCATCTCCCTCAATGAGAAAAACGAATTTCTGTAAATGTCACGTATCAGTCCCCTTCGGAGACATCCAATAAAATTGAAACGTCATATATATCACGTAATAAAATTAATTTGTATCATATTTAAAATTTGTATATATAATAATAAATTATCTTTTACTATTGATGTAATAGTATTGCGTAACAAAAGTGACATCCCTTACAATAAACTCTACGGGAGCCTTTTTATTGTTTTTATCCATTTTTTAGTAGCTATAATTCTATTGAGTAGGTTGAGAGTCTCATATCTCTCATTTAGGTGAGCTAAGATGAAAAACAATGCAATCTCTTATTTTTTTTTATTTATTTACTTATTTTAGCAAGTTAAGAGTCTCATGTCTCCAATTGAGACGGGTTAAGATGAAAAAAGTGCAATCTCTTCTTTGCGGATAATCATTAGTCAACGAATTTATAACCTTTTTAACTTTTGAATCCAAACTATGACTTATTCAGTCTGTCCACAATTATATAAAATAATAATAAGATGATGATCATATTCGATATTTGATACATATATATACTTTTAGACTGGCTCCCTAGAACTATAACTCAGTTAGAACCTGTCCGAGCCTGATTGTCGGCCCCAATAACTGTTGCTCCATTCTCTATCGTGTTCATGCGCATTTCCAACATTACAGTTCCAGTCTGTAAGTAAAGAAAGATCGGCCAGTAATAAGACTGACTTCATCCAGACAATATATTTGTGCATACTCTTCTTACATATGACCAATCAAGCCTGAAATTTTTTGTTTGCATGAGAATTGAAGACCTTGCCAACTTGTATACCCAACATAAAGAAAGAGTTAATTAACCTCAACATAACTAATGCCTAATATACACGGGAAAAACTCGTAAAACACACACGAAAAATAGTTTTTTTTTAAACTTTATTCGGCTAAAATCTGAGGGTCTGATATAGTGAAACTTGATTTTCTAACCGTTTCTAACACATATTCCAAACATTAGCCAATTTGATGTTTTAACTAATTTTTATAGAAAATCGCATAAATGCCTTTTTAGAAAAGATGAAAAACAGGCAAAAAAATGGAAGTTAGTGTTTCTTACTTCATTTGAATTATTTTTGAAAAGGTAACATAATGAAATTTGAATTTCCAATTGTTACTAACACATATATTAAAAAACAGCCAATTTAAAATATTTCAAAATACCTTGTTAATACCCTTAAAAAAACCGTCAAAATACAAAAATTGCATTTTTAACTTTACATTTAACTACCATTCGAAGGGTTGATATAGTAAAACTCAGAAATCTAACTATTTCCAACACACATTCTAAAAATTAATCAATTTAATCAATTTTTTTATGTTCATAACTAAGAAAATAACATTTATTTAAAATCATGTTGTTGACACTTATTTTGCCATCCAAGCTATAATTTTATCTCCTTTACTATTGCTTCAATAGTATTCCACAGCAAGGGTCATGTGCATCATTTCTTCATTTTAATAAATGAATAGTCTCATATCTTCAATTAAATTGGGTTAAGATGAAAAAAAATGCAATCTCTTCTTTACCTTTCTTCATTTATTTATTTTACCAAAGTCTTATGTCTCCAATTGAGACGAGTTAAAATGAAAATATCTAATCTCTTCTTTGTAGACAATTCTATTATCGCAATTAATTGGGTAGAAAACATTCAATAATTTAATTTATAATTCAATCAAAAATATATATACTAACTTAGTATATATAATCTTTTATTATTTGATTGACTTGGTCTTCAATTTTTTCACAACAATTGCTTCATAGGGATTATATATATCAATCACACTGCCAAATTTATCTTACTGCAAGTCGCATTGATTTGCATGCCGCTCGTATTCTGGGCGCGTATGAAGAGAACATTTACATTACAATCTGTTTGATATTATATATCAGTGGAAGCAAGAATTCAAGATGATGTCAACATATATAGGTTTATTTCCGAAGTTCCTTTTTTGTCATGAAGATGACGGTGGAGTGTTAGTCGGTGGTTTCTGGAAACAGGGTAAGCATGCCAACCAAGAACTCCGACCGAAGCAATTCGTCGAAGCACCTGGCTGCTGGCTGTTTGTCTTCTGTTGTTTTTCCTCTGTTGATTGTTTCTCATTCTGACGTGTCATCTCTTCTTCGTTACGCTCCTCCTCCGCCGTCCTCTTCTCTGAACGTTGCTCTGCACCACCTTCCACTTTCTGAGTGCTGTTTCTTCCCATTTGTTCGTGCTGCAGTCTGAAACAACATATGCATGCGCCAAATTATGATCATGTGTTATTTTGTTAGTTTGTGAGTGCGGTGGTTTCGGACTCTATACTTTCAAATCACCTACACATAATTCTATCAGACCAGCTGAGCTACTCTTTATACTGCTATTTTTGTCACACTGTTTTTTACTCACCGTTCACACGTACAAGTGCTACGTATTTTTTACACGTAGATTATCGATTATTTATATAAATTATTATATTCACTTTTATTTAGACACATAACCTTTTTTTTAAACCTCTATTTTGTCAGGAACACATTATATTTTTCCTTCTTACTAACCAATTAAAACTTCCACGTATTTTAATAACGGTGTGAAAAAATATAGGTTATGTGTATGAATAAAAATAAATGTATGTAAAAAGGTAACATTTGAATATTTAATTAGTTGAGGATGGAGTACTTACATTGGGAACTGGAAAGACTTGGTACTGCTGCCGCTGCTGGCGGTGGAATTCGGAGTGACCGCCGGTTTGTTGTTGACGGCGGCGGGGGCTGCTACTATTTCCGGCGGCGGCACAGTTGTGACGGCGGAGGTGACTACAATGTTATTGTTAGGAACATGAACATGGACATGCACAATGTTGATTGGCGGCGGAGGATTATTATTAATATTAATATTCCTCCGGAGCGGGCTGGAAGGAGGAAGCGGAGGCTGACACGTGGACGATGTCGGCGGAGGTTGACCGTCTTGGTCAAGCATGGGAAGCTCCCCGGATTTGTAGAGCATGGCGATTTGGTCCCTGGAGAAGCTGTTGTTGCCCATGTGGATGCTGAACAACGACTCGTTGGACGCCACGCTCCAGTCGATCCCCTTGCCCGATTTCGAGGCGAACACGCTCGACGGGATCCTGGTGGGATCATACCCATTGTAGGTTATGGTCGCGGTCGTGGTCGTGTTGTGGTGTTCGTCGTCGGAGGATGCGAAGGATGGTGTTTCGGGTCGTCTGGGGGAAGTGTTTGTGCTGTTGTTGCTGCTGGCGTTGCTCTTGATCGAACCCTCATGATCATGATCATCCTCGTCTAGGCTTTGCCCTCGTTTACCCTCCTCCATGGCGTTAATTCAATTTGAGTCTAATTGCGTTTTTGAGTGCATGATTATTATGGGGATTATGGAATCTAATAATAAGAAGCCGTAGTTAATTTCATAACCATCTAAACTGTATCTACGCGGCATTGAATAACTGAGACGGGTAATTAAATGTAAAAAGAATAAATTCAACAGTTAGGTATAACAAATCTCAGTTTATTTCAATCGAATGGTTATGTATTAAAATTATATTTTCGCCCAAATGGGTCAATACTTTGATATATTTGGTGATACCGGTACACCCTTTATGTGACGTCTTGCAAAGGCAAGAATTTTCTCTCGAAAGTTATGTGACGACTACAATAAGGGGAATAAAAGGTTAGAAAACGAGTCAGTTAACGTGTTTGACATTTGTTTCGAGCATGGTGATTAATATATTTCGAAGTTTTGATTCGAAAAATGGCAATGTAGTAGATGGCGTGCTCAACTCTCAAATCTATAGGTTTTTGTTTTATATAAGATAGGAATACAACAAAGAAAAAAATAAATATTACACATGTATCTATTCGTCGGGTGCAACTAGATTTGGTGATGGTATCTTTAAATCGTCAGCACACAACTCTACCAATTGAGATATTCCAGGCCAGGTGATCGTCACAACAATGTATAACAACAATGAACTTGCTCAACTGAGCTACTCCAGGCCAGGTGATCGTCACAGCAATGTATAGCAAGAATGAATTTGCTGAATAATTTTTATTGTTACAGATAGATAACAAGTAAATAATTGTACATACAACAATTGGTACACTGCCAGTATACATATTGGTGGTAAGACTCCGGACCAAGATGGAACAGCTTACCACAACTGACATCATGAGTGCAGTTTGATGCAACAAATTAGTTGGCCACATAAATATTCTAAGCAACATACCAGTGCCTACCTGAAAATATTAACAGCACCAACCCTGCAAGAACTGGAGAAGGTTCAGTAGGTCTCACTGGTTTAATAGTTTCCTATTTGTCTACAACATCTTTATCGTCCTCATCTCCGAGATCAACCATATGCTGCCTGCAGATACGAAAACAGTCATCGATTTCAGCATCGCTGATCGGAAAACGATGTGTTGTTCGAGAATGGGACATCACAATACCTCAGCCGTTTACAGAGACGAGCTAAAGCGTCCGCTCCGGTCCTGGACGCGACATCTTCGACCTTTGATGCATTTGATAACTTCACCTCATCTGCAAGTCTAAACTCGCAGAGTTCTTTCAAGGAACAAGCATCAGTCAGAACAGCGGAATGGCCTCCGCCAGCAGCTAGTTTCCTCACTTCCCCTACGCACCTGCAATTCCGAAACTCAAACCGATCTCCATAAAATAAAAACACAACCGAGGACAATCAAGGAATCATAACCACAAGAGTTTTGGGCCCTAACGTACCAATCGACCGGTGATGGATACCAAGCATATGTTGATTTCTCGTTCGCTGCCTGGCCGTAGCTATTGTAACCCCATCCATGGATCCTTCCATCCTTCAAAGAAGCAAGTGTATGAGAATGTCCACAGGCTACATGTTTCACTCCATCAGGGACAACCAAAACAGGGAGATTCCTGAGGAAGGAATCTGAATCGCTGGGAATGAACGAAAATGACGTAGCTTGAGGTCCTAAGCCTAGTTGACCAGCTTGGCCACCACCCCAAGCATAAAGCGCTCCCTTTTCGCTAACTGCGCAAGTATGCACTCCTCCACATGCAACATCCTTTATGGCAATGCCATCAAGAGAAACTACTCGCCTCGGCAGTAACTCTTTATCCCCAGATTGAAGGGAAGTGTGCCCTAGTTGACCCATACTTCCAAGGCCCCAAGTATACCTGAGATAGTTACAAAGCTATTCGGTAATCATGGATAGAAACTTTGATAGGCAGAAAATAGGAGAAACATAAGACGCTCCTGAGACCCTAGTGGGAAAATATATTCATATTGTGCCACTAATCGGAAAATCAGAGGCAAAAGCAAGAAGAACACGGAAAGAATGCAGCACCAATAAACTAATATAACGTTCGAATGTCAGTTGCTTAAGATTGCTAGACTATAACATTAAGAGCCAACATCAGAAGTGAAGCTAGTCATAGATTCAATCATATCTAGGATCTTCTAGTCACATCTTACATACTGCTAGACCGAGTCAATGACAAGATGGATCACAGAAGTTCATAAGAGAGGAAATGAGGAGGTCAGCGACTTAAGACGCCAATAAACGAAATCAAGAATTTATACTATAAAGCGAAGGGTATGAAGACTTGAATAACAGAATTTCCACCGCACCCGAACTCCTGATAAGATGGGAGATTCCCGCAAGGAGGCTTATTCCAAGCTTCAGGGAAAGTTGAATGTGTCATGTGGATAAGCAAAAATCTCATATAAACTGTAGTAGAACATATCTTCATCTACAGAATCTCACGGAGACTTACACCTCGCCCATTTCACATATGGCAGCTGAGTGGTACTCTCCACATGACACTTGGGTTATCTTCACAAGTTCTGGAGCATCGTCAAGAAACTTTGCATAAGCAGTAATTACTCGAGCCGGCTGTAGTCCTTCACAAGTAACCCCTCGACCTAGCTGGCCATGTTCATTATATCCTGATTATTAAGAGCAAAGAATGTATAAATCAATCGCTAGTGAGATAGTTGCGGGATTAACAAAAGTATTTCAGCATCCATTGCAGGATTCACTTATTCAGAAAATCATTACCCCAAGCCTGCAGTAGTCCCTCTTCTGATAAGACCACCACGTGAGCTGCACCACAGGATACCTGTCTCATTTTCTGAAGAAACCAAGAAAGGAACGAGATCATTATGCATGCCATTATTCAAGAAAAGCTTCCCCAGCCAAGTTTTATAAGTGATCTAATGTTTGATATCCTTTCATAAGGAAATGCGTGGACAAACATCAAATCCTCTATAGTCATCCTTTGTGCCACATAAAGGATATACATTTTAATCACAAGTCAAAAGTCCTACCCATGGAGAGGAAGTTTCTAACCTTAAGAATACTAGATGATAACCATCAATATAAAACCTGACCGATGAAGGAAGCTAGTCACAGGAAAAGCTTGCCAAGGATTCATCTATAATGCACATTTTAAGTATGATTCTCGGACTGCATACATGAAACTGTGCGGAGTATATCAACCATTTGCACCACTAAGGACAAAACCACAATTAATAACTGATACAATCATAGAATTTGTCCCTATTCCTGTTCAATTCAAACAAAAGTTTCTAGATGAAACTAGTAGATTTGGTGCAGGCTATTCAAGGAACTGAAAATATTCTTCTTTCAAGGATCCAGAGATTTGAAAAACGCATGAAGTGTTGAATTCATCATACAAGAAAATTATGGACAAATCAAAGGGATTCCATTGCTAAGATAAATGCGATGACAATGCAGAACCCTCAATCACAATTGATAAAAACCAGAAATGCACATATATATTCATTTGGATCTCCAACGCACAAATCTTAAAATCGACTACTTCTAACACATACCGTGTTTGGTGTGAAGGCACCCCAAAACGGCCGTGGCAAATTTGATCCCTGAAATGAGAGGAAAAAGAAATCACCAAAAAGCTAAGTTCTGGTGTGAAGGCATAACAAAACGTTGAGATAAATCTTAGTACCTGGTTTTGTCCCCAAACCCATAGTCTACTTGTTGAGATTGTCCCATCGTTATCACGTGGTGCTGCAATAGCAGCAGTGCAATGCGCCCCACAGGATACAGATTTCACAAACTCAGACTGTAATTGCTTTACTCTCTTAGGGTACTTGCTGCCCTCTTCAAACCCATCCCCCAATTGACCAAATTCATTAGCCCCTAAAAAACAAACCAAAACTTTGCATAATCATCATTCTTCCCATTCCAAACCAAAATCACAAATGATTGAATGTAAAAGGTAACAGCTTTTATGTTCCTAAAAAGCAACACAGAAAATGGTTTAGGAAAGAGGCAAACCCCAAGTGAAAAGAGAGCCATCGGAGGCGACGGCGGCGGTGTGCTCCCGGCCACAAGCAATATCCAGCCAGCGGGCATTGTTGCGAGCTGGACAGCCGAATAGGTGAGGAGGAAGCTGCTTTGGGATCCGCAATTGCCGCTCTTCGCCTTTCCTTGCCGTTTGGCCGCTGTGGTTATAACCCCAGGCATAAATGGCGCTCTTGGTGGGCAGGATTCCAGACTTTGAGCTCTCCCCAAGAATTTGGTTGATATCCATTATTGATTTAATTGACTGATCGTGCGGTTTTAAGCTACCTTTGCAGCAAAGCTGTTACCTTTGTCCTTTTATAAAGATGGGTTGTTGATTTTGGATAAAAACGGTTGGGAATCTAGTTGGAGATTTCACCGTTGAATGTTTAGGGGGATGATTCTCGGCCACCGGTAGTGTTGTGGAGATTTTGATCTCACCAGATGAATAAACCAAGGGAAGAAATGTAAGGTGGACGATGATTGTGCTTCTAACCAAACGAATCATAAGAGTGCGGACAGTGGAGATTATATGAATTGTTACCTTTTTTGACCTTTTTAGTGGTGAAGAATCATAAATCGTGAAAGTAGGCCTGATCCGTTCCGGGCTCGGATTACTCGTAATTGGTCAAATTGGATTTTTGAGTAATCGAATTATAAAAATATTAATCGGTTTTAAATCGATTGGAGTGGGCGGGTAGTCTATATTCGAGTTGATTGCATTACATCCGGATTTTTGTTTAAAAAACTCAATAAAATCTGTCATGATAACCGATAACGAGGTGAAATGAATGACCGCATCTGGCTTGAAACATCAAAATTCGGTTAACAGGATACCCACCACCCAAATTTGACCAGTTCGGTTATCAGTTATACCGCATATCCCTAACCAAAATTTCCAGCCCTTAATTATAAAGCAACAATCTCAAATATAATGCATCGTAAATCTAAATATACTTAGTGGGTTATAACGAACCGGATTTGTGACAATCAGAATGACACTAATATTATCGTCAACCAACAGAATAGAAAGAGAAACAATAGCCAAGATCTACAAAAGATGATGCACCTATACCACCTCTGGATAAACAATTGACATCTATTGGTAATCTGCCTCGACTGATGACTTGGAAATTCGATCTTATTTTTTATTACGTTAGAAAATAAAAATATCTTTATAATAGATACGTCATAACGATAAATATCAATACAACCAGCATAATCAACACGAAAAACGCAAAAAACTAAAAAGAAGAAAATGATTTACGAAAGATCTGACGATCTTTCGTCCCCTATAAGTACCGAAAGATGACACCTACCTGCCTGATGAGATCGACGATGACTACTACTCATAAACAGGCTGACGACAAAAGCCCGGACCAGTCAGTTTCGGAGTTAGCCTGGACCACAAACTTCAACCCGTTAAGAAGCCCAAAACGAAAGCCCAAAATCTGCAAACAATCCGGTCCATCCAACAACCGGTCAAAATTCCAAGCTTTTCGCCACCTGAAAATTCTAAAATGCCGTACTGCTGCAGCTCCGTGTCACTGTGTGTCAGCATTCTCATTCTTACTTTCAACTTTTCCTTGCCGGATCTTGTGACTTCTCTTTCTCGTCGTCTCCCCCTCTTTCCTTTGCTCTGCGGATTCCTCCAGCTCGCCACCCCCCTTTCGTTCCTTCTTCACCAGTGACTTTTCATTTGTTCAGCTTCACCTAATTTTCAACCATTGTTCCTCCATTTCTCATTTCTGCGAATTCAACATATACCTCCTCCTAGATGTCCCTTCAACTGCTGTGAATTCAACATTTACTTTGCTCGTACAGCTTCAGATCCATCGGGGTTGTGCCGGAGATGGTAAAGGAGACGGAATATTACGATGTGCTTGGAGTCAGTCCGACGGCCACCGAGGCCGAGATTAAGAAAGCTTATTACGTAAAGGTGATGAGGATCTTTCCTCCCAGTTCGGTTTGATTTTTGTTTGTTCCATTCTATCTGTTTGTCTGGTTGTAGCTTGCGTCTGTGGACAAAGTTGATTTATGTTATGTATTGCTTATGGTATTGCTCTGCAACTTGTAAATCTTTTGTGCAGGCACGGCAAGTTCACCCGGATAAAAACCCTAATGATCCTTTGGCTGCCCAGAATTTCCAGGCAAGTTTTTTTGTTTGTTTGTTTTCTCCGTCACTTTGGGGGCGGAAAGTGCTAGCTAGTCCAGTTCAATATTTGTTGGCTTCTTTCGCATTTCCCAATGTGCTTTGTAGTGTAACTGTGTAAGAAATGCATTGTAGAGGATAGTGAGTTGTCTGCTGCTGTTTTTGAACTTATGAATCACGTTAGCTTAATACTTTAGAGTTCTAGTCTGTTGTGCAATCGCTTGGTTGCTGCATCGTAGCGTTAAAATTAATACAACCACTTCCTTTTTAGCTATTGTTTGTGCACAGGAATGCTTTGACCTTCTTGTGAATTCCTTGCTTGTGTTTCTTGTATGCATTCTCATGGCATGTTTAGTTAGGAAGTCTGATTTTAATCGCGCTTCAATGACCCAGATCATTCTTGCACTTCGGGGAGCAATGGTGTAGCAGTTTTTTAGGTTAATTAAAATGGCTCCTATGTTAGGGTGGTAACAAACGCTTTCTACTGTACTTGAAATAGTGTTCCGAGGTTTAGAACAAAGTGAACTTGGCATTTTTGCAAGAGTATATAGTCTTCAATTGTGATGTTATGCATTTGTGTACAGGTCCTGGGAGAAGCGTACCAAGTATTGAGTGATAATGCCCAGAGAGAAGCATATGATGCTTATGGGAAGTCTGGAATATCAACGTTAGTATCTTACTCTTGTTTTATTTTTTCCAGAAATTCGTTCACTCTATGCATGTCAGCATGTGTACATATATACGATTCAGATATTTAAAGACATCTTCTTTTCTAGTTGTGCTTCTTTTCTATATTTGACATCTTCTGCCTGTTTCTTTTTCATTGCAGTGACGCAATTATCGACCCTGCTGCGATATTTGCCATGCTTTTTGGTAGTGAGCTTTTTGAAGATTACATTGGGCAACTCGCCATGGCATCTATGGCTTCATCGGACCTTTTCGCAGAAGGGGAACAAGTTGATACCAGGAAGCTACAAGAAAAAATGAGGGTAGAATTTATTACCATTAACTGATTCTCTGGAATAATTTGTTCCTCTTGTCTGTACTATATGTGATATCCTTTCATAAGTTTATTTGTTTCTCAAAAAGGGCTCTTAGGAAGGAAGGACTTACAATGTAGAAGAGTATGGAATTCGATAGTCACGGGAAAGTGAGACCTCACAAATTGGAGATATAATCTTCATTCCTGCCTGAAACTTAAGATTTTCAGTTGGGAAATGATTAACAAATTTTGTATGGAAATTTCCCGTCATTCCTTGTGGTGGTGGTTTAGGTTCTAGTGTCTCCTTCTGCTTCAGCTTAATGAGGGATAGGATCATGTGCATCATGGGATGATTTGGCTTAGGGCCATCTGAGAATCATTTACCACATGTTTTGCTTGCAGCCTTTTAAAAAATAAAGCTTAGACGCATCTGAAATTTATGAAGTTCATGATATAATTCTAGTGGATTGAGAACATTAGATTTATGATTTTTCTATTTAATACTGTGTAGCTAGCCTAATCTACTTCTGAAAATCCCTTCCTAATCTTGTCTAAGTTACATTTTAAAACTGTCTGACTACAGGTTGTTCAGAAGGAGAGAGAAGAGAAGCTCGCACAAATACTTAAAGATCGACTCAACCAATATGTACATGCAAAAGAAGAGTTTGTTAAGTATGCTGAGTCTGAAGTAACTAGACTCTCAAATGCAGGTTAGCTCTTTATACCTGAGATTAATAACTTAAACTGTGTGGGCAGTCACGGCCTATATGCATAATGCAAATGGTTACTTCAGTCTAGTGACCAACACGACCAATTGAATTCAGCAATCAGACTTCCAATAACCAAGCATGCTGCAAATGTAGTTGCTTTAAAGTTCAAACTGAACTCTGATACTGCTTATTTAGAGCAGTATTGTACACAACTGATATAGGTTTGTAAACTTTAGGTGTCAGATAAATACTTCAAAAATCTTTTGTTTTTGCTATTACATTATCACAATTAGTGAGGTCTTCAGACTCTAGTTCAACTATAGTCCAAAAACTCAAAATCCAATTACTTTAACTGGTCCAAGGTCTTTATTTTAACAAGAAGATAACGCCTGAATTTCAGTAATTTAAAATTTCATTACTTTTGAAACTCTTTATAACTTCTATGCAGCTGTATACGTTTTTGATCTTTTATTCTTTCTGTTTTCTACAGCTTATGGTATTGATATGTTGAACACGATTGGCTACATTTATGCTAGACAAGCAGCCAAAGAGCTGGGCAAGAAGGCTATATATTTGGGTGTGCCGTTTGTTGCTGAATGGTTTAGAAACAAAGGGCACTTCATCAAGTCTCAAGTCACTGCAGCAACAGGTTAATAGTGCAGCATTGCTCTAGTAGATCATTTCGTGTCCTTGTATAGTTGTGTTGCCTATTTTCTTTTGGTTTCATTGAAACCGTCCATTCAATTAGACCAATATGAGCTGCCAGCTTTGTGGACAATAATGAATTTGTGGAGCTCAGAATTTTCAAGTTTCTTTGCAACGACGATTCAATCCTAAATTCCCCCTTCTGCAGTGAACTGCATTTTTTCAATTCGCTTAAGTTTATAATGTTGTGGTTGGCGGCTACAGGTGCCCTTGCCTTGATGCAGTTGCAAGAAGACATGAAAAAGCAGCTCAATGCTGAAGGAACATATACTGAAGAAGAGCTTGAACAATACATGCAGGCTCATAAGAAGACTATGATTGACTCACTGTGGAAGCTTAATGTGGCAGACATCGAGGCCACACTTTCCCGTGTTTGCCAGATGGTACCTTGCCTAGACTTATTCCTAATACTCCTATAGGTCGTTGCTTCCAGTGATGGTATGTTTTTCCGGAATATCTTAGGTTCTTCAAGAGAGTGGTGTCAAGAAAGAGGAACTTCGCTCTCGAGCAAAGGCATTGAAGACTCTTGGTAAAATCTTTCAGGTATGACCTGGGTATATAGTCCATTTTCACTACATTCTGATAAAACTTAGGAGCTTAACACAAGCATCTGTGTTACTCTTGTCAAGAGTGTATCATTGGGCAATGGAAGCGAGGGTCAAATTAATGCTGACAGTGGCATTCATAAGCTGCATGGAAGTGAATCAAGCAATGAACCATGTTCTCCTACCACATCCCCGAAGCACACCAGTCCTCAAGAACCATCCTATAGCACATTGTCTTCACAGGTATATTGTATTATCTACAGGCAATAATACTGATTGAAACCTTACACTCTTCTTTTTCAGCTTAACATGGCTTTCTGTTATTGATCCCATCCCTTCTCTTGCTGTCTCTGAAAAGCTTGCAGATACATACGCTACCATATTCATGGAGCTACTGTTTGATTAATTTTTCTGTCCTTGTGACCTTTTTAGTTTTTATCCCTAAAAATGAAGAGCCATCTTGCTCGTCTTGTCTGTCTATGATATTGTCTTGCTTCTGATCTCATTTTTACTACCGGCGCGTTTGTAGAGTCCGTATGTGGAGGCTCCGCAGGTTGCTGGCGGTCATTTTAACTACGACTTCCCAAGGCCGACAGCTCCACCTGGTGCTAATAGATATTCTTCATCCGGCGGCGAGGGTGCAAATCATTGAACGTATCAGACGACACATGCTTCTTCTGCCTATGTTCTGGATCTGGAACATTGTGCATCTCATTTCCCTGATACAAAATTCAGTCCGGAGTGAAATGTGCCATCAGTTTATGCAGCATCACAAGGAAGGTGTAGGGTGTCAAATTGTATTGTTTATACATAACGTGAGATGCCAGCCAGAAGCTGGATGGAGTGTAATTGTAGTTCGTTGATTATTTGGTTATATCCTCTGTTTGTATGTGTAGTGGGCGAGTGATTAAATTGTAGATCGTCAAGTTCAATGGGGTGTTGATACGGTGGTACCGAAAGCAGGGATGTTTATCTCGTGGCGCGATCGTTCTAACATTTTGGTTGTGTATATGCTTTTGTTGTATATGACTTATTATCTTCGTATCCCAGTTATTGATGATATATCTGTGAAGAGTCTGGAAAAGGTTCACTATTGAAAGCTGTATTGTTTTCTGATGTCAAGAGACTTTGCAACTGTTGTGACTTTGAAAAGATTAACGTTTATATTACTTGAAGAAACTGGGGAATGGGGATAGGACAATAGTATAGACAATTGCTATGAACTATACAAATCTAATACAAAGCGTATGCCTGTATAGATTCATACATAGTGTACACGCCAAGAATCAACAAACGACAGTAGATACTCGTAAGAAGAGTACGGTCTGACAACTGTTGGTCGTTCGATCTCAATGATGGCTCTTGCACAATTTCTTAGAGAGGAGAGGTGTTGGATACGAGAGCCAGATTTCGCGGGGGAGGCTCTGAAACTAGCAGGGGAGGGGCAAGGTAGATGTGGCAGTGGTGTCCGAGTACCAGCGACGCCTTCACTAAGAGATGCTGTGGAAAAGTCCACTCGATTAGGGGGTTCGATTTAGGTGAAATGGTGAGACATGTCTGGATCGAATGATCTAAATTAAGGGCCTGAATTTGTCTGAGATTCTCCGAATAATACGTTAATTGGAATCGAACCCTGTACAGCCAGAATTTCGAAATGGACTATAGAAAAGGAAAGTGGCATCTGCAACGGCTAGTTTTGCGAAGTGGTGACCACTGGCTTACTGAACAAAACCCTCCAATTTCATTTCCATCGCTAATCCCTTTCTTTCACCAATCTGTAACAAGAGAGCGCTTCAAGATCCAAATTTCACACTCCAAATCTCTCACAGACTCAGAGCTGAGCCCCCCTCTCACTGCCAATCATTGGATATCTGAACTTCCGGCGCTCCTAGTCCTCCATCGACCTTTCCAAAACCTAGCTCCTTGCGTACTTCCGGCGAATCGATGGAAACCGAAAGCATCATAATGGATCCAGAGACGCAGTTTCTAGCATCCAAACAAGAGACTGGGAACGAGTGGGAACTCTTCAAAGAAAATGTAAAGCCCCTCAAGAGAGGCCGCAACGTTACTCTCCTCAACCACGCTCTTAAATCCCAAACCAACTATCAACTCAAGGCCTCTCTTCTCCAGACCCGAAGGTTTTCTCCGATTCCCTTTTCCTTTTCTTTTTTCCTCTTGATTCAATTTGAATTTGAGTAAAAAAACCTAATTTTTCTGTCCTCTCCCCCCAACTCTTCTCAGGAAGTTGATTGACGCTATTGATGAGTATAAGGGCGACGATCCTCTTCTTCCTTGGCTCCAGTAAGTTACTTCCTCTTCTTGTTCTTCTGTTTAATTATGTTCAAATCATGTTAGCTCGTCGGACTGACTTGATGCTTGCTCGTTAAGGTGCATTAAATGGGTCCAGGAATCTTTCCCTGCCTGCGGTGATTCCTCGGGGCTCATACTACTGTATGAGCAATGCGTGCGTTCTTTTTGGCATTCCCCACAATACAAGGATGACCTCCGCTACCTCAGGGTGTGGCTTCAATATGTGAGTCTCCCATTCTCTCTGTCCATTTCTGTATTTCGGTAGATCGAATTTGGTGACAAATGGTGATGTTTTGCACCGTTTCAGGCTGAAAGTTGTGCTGATGCTCAAGTCATCTATAGCTTTCTGGATGAGAATGGCATCGGGAAGACACATGCCGAGTTCTACCTAGCGTATGCTTTGCACCTGGAGTCTAAGAGCAAGTTGAAATCTGCCAATGACATTTTCTTTCTCGGACTATCAAGGTGAGTCTATCCTATAAAACCCGGGAGCTCTTCCATGTATTCATTTTGTCTAGTAAGCCTCCGGTATTCATTTGCTTATGTGTTATGCTTGTATGGAATTCGATCATAGTGCTATCTCAAACACGTATGATGGTCCAAATTTAATAGTTCGTAACAGCCTAGCTGGTATCCAAACAGATTCCTATGGAAATGATTTGACTTTCAAGGTGAAACTGAAAACCTATATGGAATTGCAAAGGCATTGCTGCGTACTGCCAATCTGCCATGTCCCTTTTTTATGGTTAGTCTAAGAAGAACATAAATCGATTCCAATCTTCACTGTCTTTTCTCATCTACGAACAATGCCTTTAACATCTTCAATGCTGAATTGCTGAGACAGTTTTGTGCATTGGTCAACGGCCAAATGTATAATTACTCCATTCGAAATATTTCATTTGATGGTGGCTCTAAATGTAGTGGATCTTCATTTTAATGTTGCTAGTTAGTATCTAATAGACTTTACTATATTTGCAGGGATGCCCAGCCTATACATAAATTGAAGGATGCCTACAAGACGTTCCTGGCCAGATCAACAAGTAGGAGCACACGTAGAGAGGTACAGGAGTGGATTAAATTCGTGTCTGATGTAACTAAATACGAGAAGAATGGAAAGAAAGGCATATTAATTAGTTGACTACAACCTGCAGGAGGATAATAGCAAAGAAAGTACAATACCAGTTAGAAGCTTTGGCACTGTCCTTACTGGCTTTGGAAATGGTAAGACTTTGTAGCTATTTTTCGGTATCCAACTCCCTAAATGCTAATTAAGCAGTTCATGCAGGAGCGCAACGCAAGAGTTCAGATCTTGTATTGAAAGGGTCAAACACAAACAAGTAGGCATGGGTCTTTGTTGTGTGGTTGTAAGCTATTATCATTTGCGTGCTTATAATTTTGTTTTTTTTTTTTCATCTATAGGGCTCAAAAGACTCCATTTTCTGTGTTTAAAGACATCAATGGAGAAGCGCAGCGTGTGAATGAACAGTCAAAGACTGGTACGAACCAGTGGCAGAATCTTGGTGTCCGAGCTGAGAGGAACAAAGAAAACAATGCAATCCCTTCAAAGTGGACAAAATACAAGGTTTGGTTTCCTCTACCGTGTTTTTTCCTCCAAATGAAGCATCTATCTCATCCCAGAGTTAGAATCTGACGTGATTGTTAATCTCAGATCCCACAGAAACCTGGTTCAGTTGTTGGAAGATCAGCAACTGGAAGCACCTCCTCCACCATTGAAGTGTTTGTTGACGAGGACTGCACCACAACAGAGTACGCTCCACCCAAGTTCGTTTTTCTTTTAGTTCATGCTCTCCTTTCATTCAATGACTTTCCGGAAACTATATCCAGGGTGGACGGTTTCAGCGAGGATAGTGTGAAGAAGAATTCGAGCTTCCAGCTGAAGGAAGGGGATAGTCTAGACATCAAAAGGTAGGAAAAACGCAGAAGGCAGTCTCAGTGTTGGTAACTAGTTCTAATTTGGCTCCTATCCTTGTGTTTTGTTCTGATAACACTAATGTGAATCGTGCAGAGAAGCAGGGTTACTGAGGGAGAATCCACTGCGTAATTTTCCTAGATGAACACCGTGAGTTTTGATAAGTTCGTAGGTCGGTAATTCACCGAACCTGGATCATCAAACACTTCTTTAGCGGAGAAAAGGATTATTGGAGTCAGTCGTATTCTCGTCAACCTCAGCAAGTTGTTGTACTACTACAAGCTTTCTAAGTTCTTTCAGGATTTACTCACTGTAAACCAGAGACAGGCTTTTTATGCCCTTTGATGCATGCAATCTTTTGTTTGAGCTGTATTTTTGGAAGAAGTCTTTATATGAATTTGAAATATAACTAGTTATTACTCGTCAACCTGGTATATATTCATTTCAAATCGCTAGCTATTTCAAATATCTCGATCACGGTCAAGAAGGGAGGACGAGCCACATGAAGCAGGTGGACCAGAGGGTTAGAGAGACGGAAGCTAAGACGTAAGTCCATAGCATGATCACGGAACACTCTGACTCTCCTTCTCCGAACAGCTGAGTTATTACGCCTGCAGAATTCAATCAATTGGCAGAGGTTAACAGCATATTCATTAACGATCATGTATGATTTTAATTACTTACATATACATACTGACCAATGTTCATAGCAGGGGGGATGGTGAACTGAAGGAGGAGAACGAACTGGTAAAGAGGGTCTGATGATGGAATGAAACCGAAACGCAGAGCTCCTTTCACTACCAGTATTCCAACCAGAGGCAACGCAACGTATCGAGCAATTATTATCCCTAATATCACCGTCTTCTTCACCCCTGCCCCTTTCAGCCCTGTAATCATCAAGCCATCATAACTAACGAAGTTGGTTTTCATTCACAGCAAAATTTGTGCCGAGTAAAAACAGATAACACGAAGTAAATAGATTGCATTAGTGAAAACGGACTACACGAAGCATAAACAAACTGGGTTAGTAAAAAAAAATTCTATTAAGAATAATATTAATCCGTTTATGTTGAAATATGGACGGTACGAAGTAACAGACGGACTACTATATATATATACTTATACCTCTGAGTAGGTTAGCTCCGACAAGCAGGGTGAGAGTGGGGATGGTTGGATCTCTGCCATGGATATATATCAACCAAATGTTACTCGTTAATTACATAAGATTAGTGCATGGAGATGATTAATATTACCCTAACAGAACAACGCTATCTTGAATAGCTCGAAGTGGTGCTCCCTCGCCCACCAACATGTTCTTTAATGGTGTGATAAGCGCGATCACCAGTCCAACAATCTGCAAATTAAACCCAGCATTTTAGCTTAGCTTTTACATGAACACAGGACAAAGTAAGTTACATGGTCCGTACTCGGCTGAACCGGGTTTCAGAAATCCGAAAGTCCGACCAGAGAAGAATATGATGGGGTCTGGATTAGTTAAATGCTTATATTCTGTTTTTTGGTAGGAAAAAATCATTGCCTCGCCTATTTGTCTCACCGCTAATAAATAATACTTCACGAAAAAGAGTTAAAATTGATTGGTTAGTAAAAAAGAGAAAGATAACATTTGTGCATACAGTGAATAAATGAGTTATGTGCGTGCATAAAATTGAATGTAGATTGATAATTGATAATCGATGTGAAAAAAATAATATTTATGCGTAAATGGCCGCGAGACAAATGATTTTGTCTTACAATGACACAACAAATCTTCCTTTTATGTAAAGCTCAAAAAAATCCGACTGCACCTGAATCCTCTACAACTTCACCATTCATAACCTTTTACTTCTTCTTCCTTCTTCTCTTCATTTGACCACAACGCAATATCACCGGTTCGAGCCGAAGATATGGGCATCACAACCGTAACTTATAGTCCAACGCTCTCGTGATGTCCACTAATTTCGTCGATGGGCTAGAAAATTTGGTCGGATTCGCCCACCGTACAAAATAATTTCGGAACAACCAAAACCCGAATATGATCAGGAGAAATATGGTCGAATCCAAGTTGACAACTAAATTGTTAAATCTTGACTTTCAGGCTTTTCAGGATATGTATCGAAAAAGGCCTAAGCCTCAAAGCCCGATCAACTGAACCGGCCCGAATTTCATCCTAGGTTAGGTGTGGTAATGGAGTTAGCAAAAGAGGAGATAATATAAAGGCGAACGAAAGAATAATTAATTGTATTTTTCTGAATTAATCGGCCAATAAATCAGATACCAGATTCACACTAAAAAAAGAGGAGATGATGTATTAGTTCTTACTTACCACACCAATGGTAGAAGGTGCAAAAATGGTCGTCCAATTCACACTTGCCAACGTGCTGCACATTCTCTGCCTCAGCTTTGGAGTACTGATCATCAACGTGTCAGTTTTTGTAAGAAGTGGGTCTTCGACGCAAATTTTATTGTAGTCGTCGTCATTAATATCATCTACTGCAATGTTATTAAGCACCGCCGTGGTGGTTGTTGTTGTGCGGTCACTGCTAATACTTATATGGAGCTTGCTGTCCGCGGCTTCTTCAACGACGTCGTCGCCACCTGCTGCTGAAGAAGAAGTAATTGACGCCCGCATAATGCTGTACACGTAAGTCCATATGTAAACTGCTCCAACCTACACCCAAAACCATCCAATCATCCTACAATCATTAGTACCTAATTTTATAGAGATTCATATATATGTATATACGCACTATATTACTCTGCTTATATTAAAATACGGAGTTTACGAAGTAAAAGATCGAATCACTACAAAAAAAAATTGGGTTGTTGACGAGTCGAGCTTTGTTCGCTCGAGCTCGACTCGTTTAGAGGCCTTAACAAGTTCGATTTCGGTTCGTTTGCAAGTTCTAACGAGCTCGAGCTCGGTTGTTCGTTCACAATTCCTAACAATCTCAGTTAAATTTCAAGCTTAATTTGGATCAACTTGAAAAAAAATTAATGCAATATTCTAAAACAGACACGACTCAAATAGTCTAAATAAGTAATTAATCGTTAAAAATGACATCATTTATCATCGTATTTTTATTTTTTAAATAAAATAAAAATAAAAAAACAAAGACATTTGAACCATTAAAGTATATAAAACCAATTCACAAGTTAAAGTATATAAAACCAATTTACAAATTATACTAATCGAGCCTCATTCGACTCAAAAATTGAGCTAACTTTTGAGCCTCAATGAAACTTGCATTCGACCTCAAACAAGTTGGCTCGCAAGCCAACCTCATCAAACTCACGAATCGAATCAGAATCAACTCAAACTCGACTCGTTTATTATCGAACCGGCTCTTGGTTCATCTACCACCATAAAAGGGCGGAGTATATGGTGAGAGAAAATTGCATGTTCTGAATTCCAAATCATTATCCTACGTGGCAATGGGAATTAATAATCTTTAATATACCGTATAGTAAAAGATGTGCGTATATATATATATGTATTTGTGTACGTACAGCCATGGAGACGGAGACGTAAGCCAAGCCGTAGGATTGACAGACGTCAGGGGATCCAAAGGGGCTGGCTTTCTCTTTACACACGGCTGGGATCATTACCATTAGCAGATTCCCCAAATTGCCCCCAGCGCAGCACCCTATTATCAGTCCTTTCAGCTCTTTTGGCGGCTTGGTCAACCGTATGACCAACCAACCCAGCGCTGACCCGACCACGAACGTTACGAGAATGTTGACCGGCATGAACCACAGCTTCGCCAGCTGTTCCCAGGTGATGGTCGTCGACAGGCTGGCCACCATCAGTGCTGGGTTGAACACGTAGAACACCACCTGCATGCACATGCAGTAACGTAACATTAATTTGAATCATCGATCAATCATTGTTCGTGCATGCACACGTACGATTACGTACGTTGTTGACGTGTTTTCTGGCATGGGGACCGAGGACATCGACGCGGTCAAGGGCGAGGAAGGTGCCGAGTGCAGTGATGAGTAGGACCTTGAGGACCGAGATGGATGACGCTTCGAATAGATCTAATAGCCCCATGATCAGTTAGTTGCAATGTTGTTTTTTTGGTCACACTAGCTTCCCAGCAATGTGCAGCTGCAGGCGTTGAAAAGTCCAAGGTGAGTAGACAAAATGAAAGCAAAGGAAACATTAATAGTAATCAATAGAACTATGGCTCGTGGATAGTATAAGAAGAATTGTACTATTGCATCAGGGGAGGAATTCTCTCTAATCGGATTCATTTTGTATCTCTTATTTACTTCTATCGTAAGTTCTTAATCTTTTATTGAGGTGGGGTAAAATCGTAACTCTTCACAATTCATGAGTTCGTTTATTGACGCTTGACATGTTTAGTTGTAAGTTCAAAATTTTTTTAAGGGCTCTTCAGTTAATATGACCTTTATTCTGTCTCTAGCTTCACTAATAATGTTCAGCTGGACAGCTAGCTAGCACGAACTGAAGTAGAGAAATATGATTGATGTTTATTCTTCTATATGTGTATGGACGGATTATAACGAGAATTGAAATACGTACTTAGTCAGAATTGAATTGAAATTTTAATATCGAGTAATCATTTGATGAATTTGATTTTTTTTATGAATGATAAATTCACATTGTCATACACATAATTTGAATGTCGGTGGGGTTTTTTTCTCTATCATATCATTATAGGACAGTTTTTGGCAGAGACGACGGAGTGGGGAGAAGCGGAAATATATGTCGGCGGCGTCCGTGAACTCCACCGGACGATGATAGGAGTAGTGGGCGGGAAAGGAAAAAGGATACTATACGTCTGACCAAGTTATAGTTACAACTGTAGAGAAGAGAACCTGTTGATCGGAGGGAAAAAATTTATTTACAATTTTATAGCAATAATATTCAAACCTCCGCGAGCCGACACCGTCGCCACCGCCACAATAATTAATCATTAGTTTTTTCGGATGATTACCTCCCGACAACAGAACAAAACTTGGTACCAAACAAACAGAAAGAAAGAACAACAAAAAAACCTGAGTCACTTTGAAATCGAAAGTTTTACCTTTAGAGTTCTGTCGGAGGTGTAACGTTTCTTCTGGCCGCTTCTGACCACCGGAGCTGAGCTGCTTATAGCTTCTCTTCTCACCAAAATTTAAACCGGCATTTCGCAGCTATATCTTAATTTCGATTTCTTGTTTTTATGGTACAACCCCCATCGGCCATGAATAAATAAAAATCTCCACTTCCCAGATCCCTGGAGGATGGACTGCACCTGCCCGGTGGACCCCCTGCCGGCCGATAAAGTTTTAAAGCGGTAATAACAAACACTTAACGTTCCTAGCTGTCACACACACAACATTGATGGAAGATGTTTATAACAAACTTCAGTGAAGTCAGTCGCTAGGTCGGTTAATACTGGTTGGATATTTGCTTAAAACCGTAACTGATTGCGATACGGATACAGTAAACGGTACGAATGATCGGTTTGGGGTAGGTTACCGAATATGTTGAAAATCAGTTTTGATTGATTACGAATATGATCGGTTTGTGCCCGACTTGTTGGTCAAAAATTAAATGAATTAAAGTATTGTTTGTTTGAAATTTTTTAAAAGAAAGATATATTTGTTGTTAATGAAAGATATAGTTAGATCATGGGTATTGTATAATTCTAATTTATATGTTTTTAGGTAGAATTCTGTCAAAAATTAAATGAATTAAAGTATTGTTTGTTTCAAATTTTTTAAAAGAAAAATATATTTGTTGTTAATGAAAGATATAGTTAGATCATGAGTATTGTATAATCATAATTCATGTGTTTTTAGGTAAAATCCTAAAATATGAATAGTCTATGCATTACCGCGGCACCGGATACATTAGCTTGTAAATCCTTAAACAGAATCCTAAAAAGTGAGTAGTCCGTGCATTACCGCGGCACAATACACATTAACCTGTAAATCTTTCAATATCTTAATGTGATTTTGTAAATTTAAGAATCATGAGCAATTTGAATGATAATTTTAACTATTGTTATGGTTACTCAGCCAAACCAAAACGGGTGAAACAAAGTTAAATTGGTAGAGTATTTTTAAGTTGTGCGTAGATACAAAAATTATTAAATACACGGGTGAAACAAAGTTAAATTGGTAGAGTACTTTTAAGTTTTGTGTAGATATAAAAATTATTAAATACACGTACGAGTAAGATGTGGATAGTAAAATATCATCTGTTAAACCGTAATAAAACTCTAAACATTCAATCAAATTATTATTTGATTAAGCCATGACCATAGCCTGTGCAGTGCCCCGGCGCCACCAAGTACATTAGCTTGTTTTTCATATTTTATTTGGGGAAGGTTTTGAAAAAGAGAAAATCGTTCTTGCAATAATTACAGGGAGCCCTTCATGGGTTGACGTGAAGATGGGAAAAAATTATAGTTGCAAGAAGAGTGGATATGTTCATTAAAGTTATCTAGACTTTATCTCGTACAATCCCGATCTAATTGTGATTCGATCGCAGTTTAATTATGGTTTATAATGATTTAAATGGAAAATACTTACGGTTAAACTAAACTCTTCGCATCCACATATAAATGACGCATAATCCAATTATCTTACAAAAAAACCTCAATTGACCCATTAAAAGAATCTTGAATGAAGGATCATATTATATGAGTTTATGTTTGATGAATATGTCCGATTTAAATCGAATCAACCCAATCGGTGTTCTGAATTGGTTAAGACATAATGATCGTAACCCTATTAACTTCTAAAAAATATAACCTCAATCGGCTTGTTAAAAGAATCCTAAACGAATGATCTTATTATATGAACTATGTTTAGGTTTTAAGAATTTTTCCAATTGAAGTAGACTCAATGTTGATTAGCTTTCTAATTTTGTCCAAAGTTAATGATGCGTAACTCGATTAACTTACAAAAACAAAATCTTAATTGACCAATTTAAAAGATACTCGATTAAATCATTTAAGATTTTTTTAATGTCGATAAGATATATGTTATTATATGCTATGATATATGTTAAGAAGATATATGCTATTATATATTAGGATTTGATGTCAAATGAATTGTATCATAGGCCCGTTACATTGTTAAGGAACAAATTTCTTGAATTTTTTTATCGTATAGTAGATTTCAAAACATCACATAATGTACTTTTTTTGAAAGTACATCATAGAGTGTATATTGGTTGAACTCTTTTAGAATAATTGAGTTTGTTAGTCAAACCTTATATTATTTTGATTTAAGATGTTCTTACATATTTTACAACGATTTGAAATTTTAAATAAATTACATATTAAACTCGTTTGCATTGACCGTGAACAATATGATTGAATACAGCTAAAAAAAATTAATGCGTAGTGTATCCATAAATATTGTTTACCGGTTTGGTTATACTCTACATAACTTTCAATGGTAGATGCATATTTTTTTTATCAAAATTAAATTAAGCATATCAAAATTAATCTCATTAGATTCAAAAATTATAATGAACAACATTTGTGAAGATAAAAATATGGCAGGTTGATGGTTAAGAGAAGAAGCGTTGGAGAGAATAAAAATCGTTGCCAAAGAGTTCGAAAGCACCCTCTAACCTTACAAACTCCAAAAGACCAAGCACCTTCCGTAATCGCCCTTATCTCCACACGAGTAACAGAGCAGACCCCAAGGTTGGCCGTATAGGCTTCCATAAAATAGCCTGTATCATTGTGGATAATGTCACCCGCCGCCACTCCGGCCGGATGAAAACATATTGATGTTAAAAGTAAACCGACATTCATCACTCGACCACCATCCGATCATTTGGGTATACCGGGATGAAACCCGGACTTCTCGACCCAATTGACCGGTCTTATTCACCTTTTTCTGACATCTTGCCGTTTCTGGGGACGTATAGTAGATAGTTTTGTTCACTTCAAACTAATCGAAACGTAAGCCTCTGAAAGTAAAAGCTCAATGACTTTCCCCCACCTCCCCCAGCTGTTGCAGATGATCAATTATGTATACCTCGTTTTCCAGGGGGGCCAGTAACAAAGATGTTCGTTCTTTTTCAAATCCCAGCCCCACATACAAGGCAATTTCTGCACAAGCATGTGGAACGTCCAAGGATTTCGGTCCAACACCAACCGACTATCATTATTATCTCAATTATTATTCACCATGTATGGCCCTCGCCAGAGCCGTAAAATGATTTTCGAAGGTCCGATGCTAGAATTTAATTCGTGGCCCAAAAAAATATTTAGCCAATTTTTATTATTTATATGAGTAATTATAGAGAAAATTAGAGAATTTTTTTACTGAAATATTATGAAATGATCGATTAACAAATAAAGAAAATTAAAAAAAATTAGAACTAATAACACCATCTCATATGTTCATTTTTATAATGAAGATGAACATCAAATCCTCATTTTTATCAACCCTCTAAATAATGAAGTTTGATGTTCTAATTTTATTTAAATGATTATTCTAGCATTGAAAATGGTTCTTTAGCTTCGTTCTCATTGCTTTTGTTTAAATAACTAATAATGCAAAGCTTGGTCCAATAGGCAATAGCTTAATGATACCTCTTCGTTTGACGACCATTAATAATCACGTTAGGCGGAGATTTCGATGCATTAGTGTACGTGGTACATTCAACACTCAAAATATTCATTCTAATAATTTAATGAAAGAGAGATGGAAATTATTATCCATTTAAGATATTCCAAAGCCGTAGATTTTCATGGTTGAATCAATACTGTTCTTTGGATCTCTCACTGTACTCGGCTACAAGTTGTGCAAACGAGGATGACTTGTTCTCCAACAATCTTGCTGGAGTATCATATTCTTCAATAAGCCCTGTTGCAAATATTATCACATTTTCATCAGCAACCCTGATTTTACAATAGGAGAAGCTTTTATTTAGTTACTACTAAAGGAGAGTTGGAGAACCAACCGTGACTTAGCAGAAGAACCATGTCGCTGTCAATAACAGACGTTATTCTATGCGCAATGGTGATAACTGTGCAGTCAAAGAAGTGTTGTCTGAGAGTTTGCTGGATCAGATTATCTGTAGCTGTATCTACTGACGCAGTAGCTTCATCCAGCACCAAAACTTTGCTCTTTTTCAGCAGAACTCGGCCGAGGCATACTAGCTGTCTCTGCCCCATGCTCCAGTTCTCTCCATTTTCAGTAACTGTGATCATCATCAATATTACACAATTCATTTCCTCTTGAACTTCACAGTTCAAAAAAAGTAACCTTTTTATCTGACAAAACCACAACCAACCTGAAGAGTCCAACTTTTTCTCCTTCTTCCTAACTTCTTCTCCAAGTTGGCATTTATCTAGAGCCTAGTAATATTGAACAAGAGACAGATTCAAGAACAACATTATTCAAAAAAGTAGATTAAGAATAGACGGAAAAGAACTCTAACCTCCCAAATCTGTTCATCAGAGTATTCCTCAAGAGGGTCTAGGTTGCTTCTTATAGTGCCTTCAAACATGGTAGGATCTTGAGGAATAATGCTGAGTCTAGAACGCAAATCGTGGAGTCCGATCGATGAGATGTCAATGCCATCAATGGTAATCTTCCCGGCTGTTGGATCCACAATCCTAAACAATGTCTGAATAAGAGTTGATTTACCACTACCCGTTCTCCCCACAATTCCTGTTTTCTTTCCTCCTTCAAACGTGCAGGTAAGGCCTCTCAGCACAAGTGGCAAGTGAGGGGCATATCGGACCTGCAAAGATCGATCGTAAAGTTTAGTGCTTCTCGTATAAATTAATGGATGGTCATAAGGGAAATAACTGTTACTGTACCTCCAAGGCATCAATATCAACTTTTCCAAGTGACGGCCAAGAAAGATCCGGTCTTGTCTCTTCTATAACAAGAGGAGGCTCACTGGGAATAGATATGTACTGAAGAATTCTCTCCACTGATATGATTGTGTTCTCCACGTTACAAATATTCCATATCACCCTTGCTTGGATCGAGTTTAGAGTCAGCCCATAGGTCACCGCTAAACCAGCAAGAGATGGATTTATCCCAGGGAAAGAGATTAAGAAGAACAAAGAGAAGGCGAATGTGATTGAAGAGAAAAAGTCCAGACGGAAGCAAAGCCATTCCATTGCACCAGCGGTGTGAAACTTGGGGCGGGAATATGCATCTGTAAATTTCATAGATGTAAGTTGGAATCTCGGTTGTTGATGAAAGCTCCTTATGGTTGTTGTTCCTGATATCGTTTCAGAAAAATGCTGGATTAGCGGAGCTTTGCAAACTCCAACCAACCTTGAAAGTTCTCTTGCTGCAGGTATATAGTATTGCTGCACACACATTGGAATCAGAATCATAACCACAGCTCAACATGTATAAGAAAACATGCTCAATTGATCAAAGAAAAGCATACCTGATACCAGATGCTGATAGCAATGACAGGAACGCATACAATAAAAACTTGCCAAGCCACCTGAGACATCACTGCGATGATTCCCAAAAGCTGGATGACTGAAAATGCCATTAGGCCAAGTTGGTATGGAAATTGTTGATCAACTGCACTTTGGTCCGTAGAAGCCTATGAAAAAAAGAATGAGTTAATCTGGGGAGCTCATGATCCAGTTTATGCAGTGAGTAGCATGATTTTACTTACACGATTGAGTATTCTTCCACTAGGAGTAGAGTCGAAAAACGACATGGGAGCACGGAAAATGCAGAAATGCATCTTGTTGAAGAGCAAAGTAGCAGTTTTGTACGATATCGCTGCAAGAAGTGTGGATCTGGCTAGGATGCATAGAGAGCTAACAACAGCTAGAATTACATAAACATTTATCAGCGTCATTGGAGGAACAGGAGGCTCTTCATCCTCTGATACTGGAGTTGCCCAAGCCATCCAATAATTGCTCCCAATTTGGAGTACCTGAAACATTCCATGCGCAAGCACTGCAAGTGGTGCCAGAGCTCCTCCATATGCTGTTATGAGATACTGCCAGTACACTGTAAACCCAACCCTTCCTTTCTCTCTCTCTTCTTCTTGAATAAGCTGCCCCTTTGCTTCTCCTTCTTTTGTCTCATCATCCGCTTTACCATCTTTTGTCTCGATACCGTTACTAATCATCATGTCGTCACTGTTTTCTTTATTGATATTTCCATTCTCAGATTCTGAAGCAGCTTTCGAAGAATCTATAGCTGACAAAGCTGCCTTGTGTGCACCAACAAGTTCCATAAAATCAGATCCTGAATTCAGAATATCACTGTACTTTCCTGCCTGTGTTATCCTCCCATCTTTCATCACCTAACCAAATCGTATAAATTCAATGTAAGCAACTTCAATTGATAAACACAACATAAATCAACACAAAGGTCATTATATGCTAGTACTCACCAAAATTATATCTGCTACAGGTAAGAATTCGACTTGATGAGTGACGTACACCACAGTTTTGGAACCCAAATGACCAAGCAACACTTCCTTAAACAAGTGAGACCCAGTATGAGCATCCACAGCACTAAAGGGATCATCAAAGAGGTAGATATCAGCATCTTGGTAGAGAGCACGAGCAATCTGAATCCTCTGCTTCTGTCCACCGCTCAAATTGATACCTCTCTCACCAATCCCCGTTTGATCACCAAACGAAAATATCTCCAAGTCTTTCTTCAGTGCACAAGCTTCAAGTACCTTATCATACTTATCTTTATCCATCTCTTGCCCAAATAAAATGTTCTCTTGAATCTTGCCACTCTGTATCCAAGGCGACTGAGCAACATAAGCCTTTGTCCCACACAGCTCGACAGTGCCAGAGATCTTTGGTACCTCTCCGAGAATACACGAGAGTAAACTCGATTTCCCCGAACCGACAGTTCCACAAACAGCAACCTTCATTCCACACAACACCTTAAGATTAATATTTCTTAAGGTGGGGTTTGGTAAAGAAGAATCCCATGAGAAAGCCCCATCAACTATCTCAATAGCAGTATTAGAAGCTTCTCTAGGAATACTCTTCACCACATCATCCGGCAAGTCATCGAGACGCAAGAACGATACAATCCTGTCGAGCGAGACTTTCATCTGAACCAACATGGAAATGGTGTCAGGGAGATTGTAGATTGGCTCTTGAAGAACCCTGAAAGTTGCAAGTGCTGATAAGATCTTGCCGGACTCGAGTGGGATCCCCAAAAGCATACATGTACCGAAAGTAGCTACAGAGACGAACGTAGGTGTGCCCCAGAGGACGAAATTAATTAAAGCTGATGAGTAAACATATCTTTTCAGCCATCCTGCTTCAGTCTTTCTCAGCTCGATGATTTTCGACAGAAATTTCATCTCCCAAGCCTGCAACTTTAATATTCTCATGTTCCTCAAAATCTCAGATGTCGCTTTCATTCTTGCGTCTTTCGACTTCATCAGCTTCTCCTGATACCCTTCTTGCAATCTTCCCAAAGGAAAATTCAGCAACATTACGATTACTGTCGCTACCAAAGTTGCTATAGCAGCAAGCCCCAAATTCCTGTACAATATGAACAAGGCTAACCCAACTTGCAAAACGACCAGCCATGCATCATGCATGTACCAAGAGAAGTCAGCGATTCTCTCGGCATCAACCGTCATAATATTGATGATTTCCCCACTGGTTTGCCCTTGTTTCGACAGACACGAAAGTGTCAAACTCTTGTTGTAGATCATTGCAACTACAGCAGCACGCATCCTCATACCGATTTGCTGCAACTTAAAGAACCACTGCCTTTGCGAAATGCGCTCAACAATTTTCGCAACTAGAAACACAACAGCTAACACATACCCTTGATTCTTGTACTCCCCTTTCCCACTCAGGCATTGAACAAAGGCATCAATGAGATATGGCCCGACATAAGCTGCCACGGTATAGGTCAAGGCCAGAAAAGCTGTTAACAGAATCTCTGACCATGCTATTAAGAACAATGCCTTAACAAGTTTCGAAAATGTAATCTTCTTAACTGATCCCCCATCCGATTCGATCCTCGACTTTAGAGACGAGAATGCACCCACAACACTATCTTTTTTATAAAGCTGAGGAACATCTTCAATGTCTAAAGCCTTGTTATTTCCAAGTGCAATCAGTGGACCCATCCATGAGAAAGAAACAATACCAAACACACCAGCATATGAATAAGGAGTCACACTGCTATCCCCTTTGGTGGACTTATTTGGCTCTTGAACCAAAAGAGGCTCTTCTTCCATTAGTAGTGTTTTGTGGTCACGTGTGTTTCTCAAGAAATATGGAAACTTTGTTTGAGCTGAGGGAGAAAACTGGGTGTGAAGAAAAACAGTAAGAAGAGATGGAGAGATAACATTAAGAGAGACGACAAAGAGCAGAGTGTTGAGTCAACAGAGGGAAAATGGAAAAAGAGGGAGAACGATAGTGACTTGGGTCTCTTCTTGGTGGGAGAATCTAAGAGTCCGAAGCGTGCAGAGAAAGGAGTAGACGGAAACAGCAAGTAGCATGAAATTTCATTTGAGTCTTCAGAGAATGAGAGGTGCAGGGATGGTATTGGTGCTTTTCCACAAAAATGGTCCATCTAGGCGGCTGAATTCTATAATGGACAAGGGTTCAAGGAAACTTTATGTTTGTCCTCATCAGAAAGTGATGCCAAGATTACAAATTACGTCAAAAAAAATTTAGCGGTTCTCAAAACGAGTAAAATGCAGTCTATATCATCATAATTTTAATAAGTTAGTGTACCGAATGTCACTATACTTAATATCCAAATATTTTTATTGTATGATTTTTGGTGCATTAGTCATTTTCTCCCGGTATCCAGTAACCAACCGGTAGAAAGCCGACCTTGCCCTTCACCATGATGTTTCTTCCTCCAAATGAACATCTATCTCATCCCAGATTAGAGAATGTGATAATCTCCAGATCTCACAGAAACCTGGTTCATTGGTTGGAAGAGCATCAGCAACTGGAAGCACCATTAAAGTGTATGTTGACGAGGACTGCACCACAACGTACAGAGTACGACCCCAAACGTTCGTTTTTTCTTTTAGTTCATGTTCTGCTTCTCCGAACTACTGCGTTATTGTCCCTGCAAATTCAATCAATTAGCAGAGGTTAATTACAGAAAATTCATTAAAGATCATGTAGATTTAATCAGGTCCACTGAATTTTTCCTCTCGTAATACAACTCAAAGACAAACTCACCCAATCAGCATTCGGTTAAGTAGGTTGCATTTAACTTGGTTTAATGACAGAGAGAAGACTGAAGAGTTGTTAGATAAAAAAAAAAGACTTCAACTTTGAAGCCTATTTATTCAATTTCATTACCAAGATACACGTAAAGAGCTAGCGGCTAATGGAAGTAGACGTATGCCGAAAAACATTGACTCTCCACAACCACTTAAGTAATATGATATTCCAAAAATGGTAAACATCACAAAAATGTTCTTCATATTCATGGTTCAATACTGTTCTTTGGATCTCTCACTGTACTCAGCTACAAGTTGTGCAAACGAGGATGACTTGTTCTCCAACAATCTAGCTGGAGTATCATATTCTTCAATAAGCCCTGTTGCAAATATTATCACATTTTCATCAGCAACCCTGATTTTACAATAGGAGAAGCTTTTATTTAGTTACTACTAAAGGAGAGTTGGAGAACCAACCGTGACTTAGCAGAAGAACCATGTCGCTGTCAAGAACAGACGTTATTCTATGCGCAATGGTGATAACTGTGCAGTCAAAGAAGTGTTGTCTGAGAGTTTGCTGGATCAGATTATCTGTAGCTGTATCTACTGACGCAGTAGCTTCATCCAGCACCAAAACTTTGCTCTTTTTCAGCAGAACTCGGCCGAGGCATACTAGCTGTCTCTGCCCCATGCTCCAGTTCTCTCCATTCTCAGTAACTGTGATCATCATCAATATTACACAATTCATTTCCTCTTGAACTTCACAGTTCAAAAAAAGTAACCTTTTTATCTGACAAAACCACAACCAACCTGAAGAGTCCAACTTTTTCTCCTTCTTCCTAACTTCTTCTCCAAGTTGGCATTTATCTAGAGCCTAGTAATATTGAACAAGAGACAGATTCAAGAACAACATTATTTAAAAAAGGAGATTAATAATAGGGGGAAAAGAACTCCAACCTCCCAGATCTGTTCATCAGAGTATTCCTCAAGAGGGTCTAGGTTGCTTCTTACAGTGCCTTCAAACATGGTAGGATCTTGAGGAATAATGCTGAGTCTAGAACGCAAATCGTGGAGTCCGATCGATGAGATGTCAATGCCATCAATGGTAATCTTCCCGGCTGTTGGATCCACAATCCTAAACAATGTCTGAATAAGAGTTGATTTACCACTACCCGTTCTCCCCACAATTCCTGTTTTCTTTCCTCCTTCAAACGTGCAGGTAAGGCCTCTCAGCACAAGTGGCAAGTGAGGGGCATATCGGACCTGCAAAGATCGATCGTAAAGTTTAGTGCTTTTCGTAGAAATTAATGGATGGTCATAAGGGAAATAACTGTTACTGTACCTCCAAGGCATCAATATCAACTTTTCCAAGTGACGGCCAGGAAAGATCCGGTCTTGTCTCTTCTATAACAAGAGGAGGCTCACTGGGAATAGATATGTACTGAAGAATTCTCTCCACTGATATAATTTTGTTCTCCACATTACAAATATTCCATATCACCCATGCTTGGATCATGTTTAGATTCAGCCCATAAGTCACCGCTAAACCAGCAAGAGATGGGTTTATCCCAGGGAAAGAGATTAAGAAGAACAAAGAGAAGGCAAATGTGATGGAAGAGAAAAAGTCGAGGCGGACGCAAAGCCATTCCATTGCACCAGCGGTGTGAAACTTGGGGCGGGAATATGCATCTGTAAGTTTCATAGATGTATGTTGGAATCTCGGTTGTTGATCAAAGCTCCTTATGGTTGTTGTTCCTGATATCGTTTCAGCAAAATGCTGGATTAGCGGAGCTTTGCAAACTCCAACCAACCTTGAAAGTTCTCTTGCTGCAGGTATATAGTATTGCTGCGAATTGCGGTTTACACATTTGAATCAGAATGATAATTGATAACCACAACTCAACTCAACATATAGAAGAAAACAGCTCAATATGATCAAACAAAAGCATACCTGATACCAAATGCTGATAGCAATGACAGGAACACATACAATAAAAACTTGCCAAGCCACCTGCGACATCACTGCGATGATTCCCAAAAGCTGGATGATTGAAAATGCAGTTGCGCCAAGTTGGTATGGAATTTGTTGATCAACTGCACTTTGGTCCGTAGAAGCCTATGAAAAGCATAGAAAAGAACTGAGTTAATCTGGGGAAGCTCATGATGATTTAAATAGTAGCATTAGAAATGGAAAAGTGTAACTTACACGGTTGAGGATTCTTCCACTTGGAGTAGAGTCGAAAAACGACATGGGTGCACGGAAAATGCTCAAATGCATCTTGTTGAAGAGCAGAGTAGCAGTTTTGTACGCAATCGCTGCAAGAAGTGTGGATCTGGCTAGGATGCATAGAGAGCTAAGAACAGCCAAAATCACATACACAGCTATCAGTGTCACTGGAGGAACAGGAGGCTCTTCATCCTCTGATACTGGAGTTGCCCAAGCCATCCAATAATTGCTCCCAATTTGGAGTACCTGAAACATTCCATGCGCAAGCACTGCAAGTGGTGCCAGAGCTCCTCCATATGCTGTTATGAGATACTGCCAGTACACTGTAAACCCAACCCTTCCTTTCTCTCTCTCTTCTTCTTGAACAAGCTGCCCCTTTGCTTCTCCTTCTTTTGTCTCATCATCCGCTTTACCATCTTTTGTCTCGATACCGTTACTAATCATCATGTCGTCACTGTTTTCCTTATTGATATTTCCATTCTCAGATTCTGAAGCAGCTTTCGAAGAATCTATAGCTGACAAAGCTGCCTTGTGTGCACCAACAAGTTCCATAAAATCAGATCCTGAATTCAGAATATCACTGTACTTTCCTGCCTGTGTTATCCTCCCATCTTTCATCACCTAACCAAATCGTATAAATTCAATGTAAGCAACTTCAATTGATAAACACAACATAAATCAACACAAAGGTCATTATATGCTAGTACTCACCAAAATTATATCTGCTACAGGTAAGAATTCGACTTGATGAGTGACGTACACCACAGTTTTGGAACCCAAATGACCAAGCAACACTTCCTTAAACAAGTGAGACCCAGTATGAGCATCCACAGCACTAAAGGGATCATCAAAGAGGTAGATATCAGCATCTTGGTAGAGAGCACGAGCAATCTGAATCCTCTGCTTCTGTCCACCGCTCAAATTGATACCTCTCTCACCAATCCCCGTTTGATCACCAAACGAAAATATCTCCAAGTCTTTCTTCAGTGCACAAGCTTCAAGTACCTTATCATACTTATCTTTATCCATCTCTTGCCCAAATAAAATGTTCTCTTGAATCTTGCCACTCTGTATCCAAGGCGACTGAGCAACATAAGCCTTTGTCCCACACAGCTCGACCGTGCCAGAGATCTTTGGTACCTCTCCGAGAATACACGAGAGTAAACTCGATTTCCCCGAACCGACAGTTCCACAAACAGCAACCTTCATTCCACACAACACCTTAAGATTAATATCTCTTAAGGTGGGGTTTGGTAAAGAAGAATCCCATGAGAAAGCCCCATCAACTATCTCAATAGCAGTATTAGAAGCTTCTCTAGGAATACTCTTCACCACATCATCCGGCAAGTCCTCGAGACGTAAGAACGATACAATCCTGTCAAGCGAAACTTTCATCTGAACCAACATGGAAATTGTGTCAGGGAGACTGTAAATGGGCTCTTGAAGAACCCGGAAAGTTGCAAGTGCTGATAAGATCTTCCCGGACTCGAGTGGGATCCCTAGAAGTATACATGTACCAAAAGTAGCTACAGAGACGAATGTAGGGGCGCCCCAGAAGACGAAACTAATCAAAGCTGAAGAGTAAACGTATCTTTTCAACCATCCTGCTTCAGTCTTCCTTAGCTCAATGATCTTGGATAAAAACTTCATCTCCCAAGCCTGCAACTTTAGAATTCTCATGTTCCTCAAAATCTCAGATGTCGATTTCATTCTCGCGTCTTTCGACTTCATCAGCTTCTCCTGATACCCTTCTTGCAATCTCCCCAAAGGAAAATTCAGCAACATTACACATATGGTCGCTACCAAAGTTGCTATAGCAGCAAGCCCCAAGTTCCTGTACAATATGAACAAGGCTAACCCGACTTGCAAGACGACCAGCCATGGATCGTGCATGTACCAAGAGAAGTCAGCGATTCGCTCGGCATCCACTGTCATAATATTGATGATCTCCCCACTAGTTTGCCCTTGTTTCGAAAGGCACGAAAGGGTCAAGCCCTTGTTGTAGATCATTGCAACTACAGCAGCACGCATTCTCATCCCGATTTGCTGCAACTTAAAGAACCATTGCCTTTGCGAAATGCACTCAACAATTTTCCCAACCAGAAACACAGCAGCCAAGACGTAGCCTTGGTTCTTGTACTCTCCTTTCCCACTTAGGCATTGAACAAATGCATCAATGAGATATGGCCCAACATAAGACGATGCAGTATAGGCCAATGCCAGAAAAGCTGTTAACAGAATCTCTTTCCAAGCTGTCAAGAACAATGCCTTGACAAGTTTCAAAGCTGTAATCTCTTTAACTGATCCCCCATCTGCTTCGATCCTGGACTTAAGAGACGTGAAAGCCCCCACAACACTATCTTCTTTATAAAGCTGAGGAACATCTTCTAGGTCTAAAGCTTTGTTATTTCCAAGAGCAATCAAAGGACCCATCCATGAGAAAGAGAGGAGACCAAAGACACCAGCATTTGAATATGGAGTGACACTCCCATCCCCTTTGGAGGGCTCTTGAACCAAAAGAGGCTCTTCTTCCATTATTAGTGTTTTTGGTTCACTTGTGTTTCTGAAGAACCCGACATAACATAGGAACAGGCCAATGAACAGAGAGACAGCATCAGAGACTAAATGCAGAATCTGGTTGTTGTAGAGAACAAGGTCCACAACGAGGCAATAAGAAGAGATAGAGAGGTAAAACCCCCACCAAACCCTCAACAAAAATGGGAACTTTGTTTGAGCTGAAGGAGAAAATTGGGTGTGAAGAAAAACAGTAAGCGCACCCCAGGACAAAGTCCGGAGAGCTAAATCTAAAAGGGTGACAAACTTATCGTCATCATCATAATGGTAATCCAACCAGCCATTCCTATACCAATACAAATAACCGAAGAGGCAAAACGCGAGGTTAAACAAGGAGAACCCAAGAGAACAGAGCACAGTCAGGTTATAACACAAACACCTTGTGTGCTTACTTGAAGAAGAACCATCGTTTCGGTGATCCCCATTCCTGAATTTCTTCCCCAGAAACCAAATGAACAAGAAAAGCAACAAAACGAGATGCAGTGAACCTGAGAGGCCGCGTAAGAAAATGGGTTTACAGAGGAACATGTCAGAAAAGGAAACAAGAGATGTGAAAGCCCCTTGATTGATCGAGTCAATAGTTTCCATGGCTGCCCAGAAAAAATAAAGAGAAAGGTTCGTGCTTTTCTGAGGCAATGGGTAATCTTATCGTGAATGGGTATCTTTTGCGAGTTTCTTGGAAGAAGAGCGGTGGATGCTAGGCGTTTGTTACATAATATAACAGAGACGACAGCACAGCAGAGTGTAGAGTCAACAGAGGCTAATGGACAAAGAGGGAGAAAGATAGAGACTTTGGACTCTTCTTGGTGGGAGAATTGAGGAGTCCGAAGCGTGCAGAGCAAGGAGTAGACGGAAACAGCAAGTAGCGAAAAGTATCAGTCTTCAGAGGTGCAGGTATTGCTGTTCCGCAAAATGGTCATCCAGTCCATCTGGGCGGCTGATTTTTATAGTGGACACGGATTCAAGTAAACGTTTATATTTGTCCTCGTCAGAAAGTAACAATCAAATCATGACGAGATTGTAAAAATAATTTACCTGTTCCCAAAACTAAGTTGTTACGTCTGATTCCCCAAAGACTACTCCATGAATTCAGCCTGATTCTATTATTGAAAACCTACCTGTTCATATGTATTACTGACTTACTGCTACTTAGAGATTTGTTTGTATTCTCACCATTGTAGTTAGTAAACTATATTCGGAGTTTTATACATCATTTTAACATAGTTAGTCAAATATGCTACATTATGGTATTAACAGTTTCGGAGTTTTATACGTCATTTTAAGATAGCGCTATATTTAAAAGGTCAGCAACAGTTAAGGTAGTGGAATCGTAGAGGCGGTATGAGATCGAAAAATAACAAGAAATTGTAATTGTAGAATCGGATCGCAAAATCATAAGATTTCACGACTTTCTATAATAGTAAATTTAAAGAAGAAAATACATTAATTTTAGATTATTTTTATTATTTTAATTTTCACTTATTACTAAAATAATAAAAATCTGTAAATAAAATAAATAAATTACTAATAATTTTTTTTAAGCTAAATGAGAGACAAAATGACAAATAAAAAATTTTCACTTAAAAAGTATAATCATAAAATACATGAAAAATTATTAATTTTACAAAATTCTAAGATTTAAATTGAGATTTTACCTAATTCCACTAATTACCAATTTTGAGTGGAATCGGAATCGTTAGACACCACTTAAATCGTAAAATTATAAGATTTAAATCGTCGATTTCACTATTCTCGACAGTTATAAAAAATTAGAAAATTATAATTCAAAAGCGAATGATTCAATTTCTATAAAATACGTATATTAACTTGTAATACACGTTTGGTACCTGAAGTATCAAACAAACGGAAAAAAGTGAACAACTTGACAATAATATAACGAAAATTTAAACGCATTAAGTACTTAAACATGTACTTAAATGCGCAATTACTGTCTAGAAATAAGAAGAATGATTAGGGAGTTGGAGCCTGGAAGTTAATTTTCATTCATTTTGATGAACTCAGATTCAGAGTCTTGGAATATAGTGGTGCAGGATATTTGTTTGTCAGAGCAAAGAAAGGACAACTGGACAAATGTTATGTTTGAACAAACTCTCTATATATACGAGTGAAGATATTTGCCTGAGCAAAACACAGAAAAAATAGAGCCATGGAAGTGCCTGGAAGTATACAGCAAGCCGAAATTCTATATCAACTGCAGAGCATGCAGATCACGTGAACTTGAAGGACGAAACAACCTGAAAAGGAACAAGACAAGAGTAAAAAGAAATTTACAACTGCCCATCGTCTGTCCAATGCTGAGTTACACAGAGGAAAGGATTACGTACCTTTTGAATCTTGGAGCCGTAAGACTGGGAAGATTCTTCATCCACAAACTGCATCAGTAGGTTGGAAGATAAAGATGATTGTCTGGTGGATTAGATAAGCACGAGAGTACATAGTATATTGTCTGTGTAAGGTACTAGGAGAGTCTGTCCAAAGAATGACATGTCTCGTCGGGTGTTCTCTCGTTACAACAACAAAAGAAGGTTTAAGCAGGGGGATTTACCGTGCCGGTTACGGTGTAGAGCCGGTTGTACCAGCCATTGGTAGCCATCCCAAGTGCGGTGTACAAATGCTTCCGACTCTCGCCTGGATTTTGGAGTGAGTACTCGATATAGTACAACCCTGTACCCAGAACAAAAAACATGATGTTGCTACTAAGAACCAATAGTGGAACCAGGATGGTGAAAACCACGGGCAGGATTTCAAATTTGGAGAAAGCTCGTTTAAAACTATACAGCGCGAAATTTCAAAAACGGACTAGACAAAAACTTTAAATTTGAAAATTGTACATAGGAACTTCATTACTTTGAAACCAAAAGACCCTAGGCGGTGACCTACGTTCACTCACCACTTGTTCTGTTCAGTCATTGATAAGAACAATGCAGTAAATGACACAGATTGATGATCATGATGACGATCTGTGCTGTTGGGAATTACCTTTTGAAGCTTTACAGTCGATTAGTTTTGCTGCCACACCAGGAGGCCTTTGCCAGCTTCTGTCCAACCCACCCACCTATTATGAATGACAAAACATGTCACTTTTTAGACAAAAATAACTGTTTTTGGTTAGGAAAGAAAAGGGAATAAGAAACCCACCAGAGTCTCAGCGAAAGCTTCAACCTTTCCAAAAGACTCCATCTTTGTGAAATCAGGGCCAAGACCTGTGATGACCACGCTGACTACAGCACCCTTCCCAACGGTTTCAATTCAGTTCAGACAACCAACCGAGTAGCAGAGTGGAGAGCACATGTAACATCTTACAATTCTTTACCATTAGTAGTAGCGGAAGATTGTTCTTCTGGGTAGAAAGCTGTCACAGATTTGAAACCGTTGGGCTCTCCTGTAGCTACTTGCCAGTCTGCAATCAAAATGGAAAGCTTGGCATCGAGTAAACGTTGATCGAAGAAATCTGGCAGCTAAGCAAGAAAATTGGTACCCTGCGGAATTGATATCTGGAACTTGTTGGCATCGTCCTTGTAAACCTGGAAATCTATTCAAACCCACCAGAAAACAAAAACCCAACTAAGCTCCATTAACTACTAAATTAAGCTGGAAATTCATTAGTATTGGTGAAAGGTAGAAACTTTCACCATTTTCTGCAAATGAGGGATTGGCAGCTGCTGCAAAAAACGACGTAGCTGCAAAACCTAATCCCAACACCAAAGCCTGCCTTCTCGACGCTCCTCCCGCCAAAAATCTTATGTGCCCAATTGTGGATGGTAGGATAAGGAAGAACAAGAGGAGGAGAAGAATCGGAAAGTCTTAATCTTGTGACGAAATTAGTAAGAACAGAGAAAGCGAATGGGAAAAATGGCGGTAAGTGAGTTTACATGGATGCCTGTGCTTCTTCTGGTAGCTCTTGCTGTCCGGAGCAGTCAATGAGACTTAGCTTTCTACATGTGTTGCTGACATTGCGCTGCAACGAAACGCATTGGAGACGACGGAGATGCGAGCTACTATTATGTACAGGCAGCAGATTCAGCAACGTTGAGGAAGAAAATGATGATATCATCATTACTCTCTTTGATCCCACTCCACTACTTCCTTTTGTTTCCTGAGAGTTAAATCAGAGAAGGGGAAGAAAGAAAATATCCAATGTATGTTCATAACATGGATGACGTCGTATTTGGACCATTCATTTTCCCGAACTTTACTTAATAACCATTTGTTTCAGATCAGGTCTTTTGCATATTATTAAGCAGCAAGAAAAGTTTCGAACTTTGTTCATGTTACAGCAATTACAAAACCCGAGCCCCTCATTCATTCTTGGCTCTTTTCAACAGTAAACGTAGCGAAAAGAAACCGAGAGCAAAGGTTTGCCAGAACCATGCCTTGGCGTTTGCAGGATCCACTTTTTTGGCAAGCTTCCAAGCATATATGCCTTCGAATACATGTGCTGCTGTTGCTGACAAAGCTACCATTCTAAGCACCAACATCGACCTAAAGAAGAAGAGACATAGAGCTCTCATCGCGGAAATTGGTCCTACATCCGGCAAAAAAGCAGCACTCAAGACTATGAACATTCCGACCACTGCGAAAAGCCATGCGTATATTGTCGGTCCATCCACCGATTCCCTTTTCTTCTTTTGCCAGTAGGAAATTGTCGCAGACATCCCCTCTTTAGGTGTTACCATCGGGACATATCCCAGTTCTTGCTTCGCCTTCAGGTATGAGAAGTAGTGCGTAACACCGACCTGGCAAATGAAATAACATGTGTAAATAAAAGCTATGGTATTGTTTCACTACTAATTGTAAAAATCAAAAGTAATATTGGGCTCTGGAGAACAAATACCTTGTATACTTCAGCAGGAAGGATCAACGGCTCAGGAAGCCACTTATGCTTCAACCATGGATATAACATTGTGTACACAGCTCCGAAAACCTTCGCCAGAACAAGGGCCTGAGGGACTGGCAGAGAGGCCTTTGGTAAATCATATTCTAGACCTCTGAGAAGAGGTTGGAGGAATTCGAAACTGTTGATTGGAGAACCTACAAACAGAAAGTTCATTCGAATAGGCTCAGAAACATACAAGTATTGTCGATATATCAGCTCATCATCACCATTCTTTCTCCATGGTGCCTCTAATCAGAAAATTAAAGAGAAATGTTTGTTATGTTACCATCACAGATAAAGTATGCTTGGCCAGAGGCAACCGGACGACCTTCTCTGCCTGGAATGTCATCTAAAAGTCCCATGCTTGCAAGTACCAAGGCAATGACAAGGTTATCCACATAAACCCAGTCTGATTTTACACTTGGATTGCCGATTCTGAAAGGAATCAGACCCAGTTTAGCAAGAGATACGATCCTCGGAAGATGCCTGTCTTCTCCCGGTCCATAGATGGCTGCTGGACGGACTGCACAAGTATATAGGTGTCCGCTGTTATTCTTCCTGGTGAGAACAACACAGACATGTCATCTCCAAATTCCCACAGATCAAGATCTCAGCTAAGGATTTTCAGGCTTACTTAAATGGACGGCCGCTATACTTCAGTACTAACTGCTCAGCAATCGACTTGGTACGTCCATACGAATCGACATGATCATCGAGAGGGAAGTAAGGCAGAGCCTCATTCCCATTGACAATCTCCTTCCCTCCAAACACAACATTGTATGTACTGACGTAAACAAGCCTCTTGACTCCATTCTCAAGGCAAGCTTCCAAAACATGACAAGTTCCATTGATGTTGACCTCGTCAACTCGGCCGAACTGCAGCATTTCTTTGCCAGACATTCCATAGGACGCTAAATGGAAGACACAATCAGCACCACGAATGGCCTTCTCTACATCCTTCTGGTTGGTAACGTCACCTGAGCAATTTCGCCCAAGTCAAAGCACACCCAATTTACAAAGAAAGGATTGAATTTCTGATCCTATAGAATAAGTACAATTCAACTGATGTAACTATAGAATTAAAAAAATTCAAATTTTCTGCGGGATTAACCGACAATCGATCCCCAAATGGGGAAATGAGAAATGAAATGAAAGCGGCGATCGAAGAACCTTGGATGCACTGAACTCCGCTGGAGGATAGAGACTGACACCACGGAGAAGTTGAACGGAGATCGTAGGCGCGGACTTGACGAGCTCCTCTGCGAACCAGGTCGAGACAGAGTGCGGAACCTACGAAGCCCAACCCGCCGGTGACGACGAACACTTTGTGTTCTATCCCTTCATTCTCGCTCAGATGCATCTTCTTCTCAGATTTCCTTTACCAACTAGATCTCCTGCAAATTGTGCGTCTGCTATTTTCGGAAATTGAATCAAATATAGTACGTTGGAGAGAGGAATCGGAATCTCCTGACGCCTGCAGGCTACTACCGGAGTTCCCGCCGTTGACTAATAGCTTTTTTATTTTGGTGTAAAAGTTGACTGAACCAGCGGTTTTTCCGATGGTAAACGATGGATTTGGGCCTTCATTTTTTATTCGGGCCTTCCATCAGTTGCAAGACTCCCCTTAGTTATTTACTTTGTTCTTCGTTAGTCGCCGGCCCCTCCCAGTCTCTCTCTCTCAACATTTCGAATTATCGCCACCGCCCGCCGGTCATCGATTTCCCCGCATCGTCTTCTCCGACTACATCCGGTAAGCAACCCGCATTTTGCTCTTCTCATTTGAACTTTTCGAAGTCTTCCTTTCTGGCGATCTGCTAGAAGAACTAAATTTTCATTTTGAAAGTACATAGTTACAGTCTTACAGTCTAGCGCCTTCACTGATTTGTGCAGGGCTAAGTAGTAGATGGATATGCACAACGGTACCGGCGGCACAGAGTTCAAACCAGCAGCGACTTTAACGGGGACCGTCACTGAAGGCCGACCAGGCCCTCAACTTGGATCCGTCGACATAGGTGTCTGCCACGGAGCTTACCTCTTCCGGGTTACTCTCCCTGGCCTAAGCAAAAATCAAGGTTAGTTTTCTCCCAATTTTACGAAAGTTACAAGTAGAAAACTACTGGTATCACAATGAAGCCTGTGTTAATTTCCATAGAGTGGAACCATCAACCATTGTTGTAGAAAAGAATGTGTCCCCTGTAATTTCCAGATCCAACGTGCCTGTGTTAATTTCCATAGAGTGGAACCATCAACCATTGTTGTAGAAAAGAATGTGTCCCCTGTAATTTCCAGATCCAACGTGTTCAGTCTGCGATTTGGCTGTGTTTTGATCATTGGTGATTACACATCAGAGCTCAAACTAAAAAACGATCAATCATTTCCCCACTTGTTTTGGCAGGGGATTTGAAGTGTAGAATCCAGCTAGATGGATCGGTGCAGATACGAGGGATACGAATGCCTTGCTCAGATTTTTTGAGTAGCTTCCCTGGAGAATTCCAGCTGAGGGTTCAGGATCTCAGCCCCAGCGGGGCATTTCGGATTTGCTTCAAGCTGCCTGGACCTGTAGAACCACGACTCTTTGCTCCTTGCTATCGTGATGGAATACTCAAAGGGGTTGTGATGAAATGTCGAATGCCAAGTGCAGCACCACCTGCTCCCCAACAAACCGCATGAAAGTTTGTTGCCCTCATAAACAAGGCACTTTCTTTCCCGAGTCCAACTCGATGATGGCGACAACAAGTTCATGGCGTATTCGTTTAACCAAAAGTCGGGTCTTCAATTGTTTGGGGCATTGGATTTCGTCCTCGGCTTGAATTGGTTTGGTGTATTCTGGTAAGTCTTGGTTCTCACTATACCCTAGAGAACGATGGCATTGTGAGTAGCCAGCTTTGTAAGATGTAACTTAAAAAGTGTGTTATATAACAGTGAACAAGCTGGAAAAACAGATGAACAAACCCTTATGTGCATTACAGATTGGCACTAGAGAGTTTTGTACTTAGTTTACATAGTTAATTGAGTAGAAAATAATGCAAAAGTGTCGATTATTGTTTCAAATAAAAGAAAGGAAATTGGCAAAGTGGGTTGTGAGACTCAGATCATTTGGATTTAGTAGGATAGGAAGCCATCTTGTTGATGCCACAGAGACCTTCAGCTTTGCCGGTGTTCCTCTTCATCCTGATGTAGCCCTGTTCTCCCCATTTGGTCCCCCACGAGTTCTTCACAACGATGAAGTCGTTCCCTTTCCCGCTCGACCCGTACCCAACCGCTGCCACGCCGTGGTCCAGACTTGTCCCGCACTTCCCGTCGAACACTCCCTGCAAAGCTCACCAAAACATCAAATTCTATCCATGCTCGAAATTTTACACTTAGCTATACCAATGGCATTACTCCTGATCACTCACCCCACTGTAGAATTGGAACTCCCTTCCGGATGCATCAATGGCAACGCTCAATGGCTGCTTAGCCAACGCCTTGATCAGACTCTGCTCGTTGTTCGCTGGCACATCCTTGTACCCGCTAATCGTTACCACTTCCGAGTCCACATCCTGCATGATTTGCATTCATATATTTAGTTAGATCATCGAATCAGTTGATTATATGTATAAACTTTCGTACTTTGGTCATCTCGCAGGTGCCCTCTTCCATGATGTAAGGGTAATCCTCCTCCTTGTGGAGACCACCATTGGAAGCAATGTAAGCAAAAGCATAGTCCATGAGACCACCATTGCAACCATTGTTGTAAGTACCCTTGTCACAATCAATAAGCTCCTGCTCCGAAAGGGAAGTCAGGTTCCCCGTAACGATCTGGTTGATTCCTTCGACCGCTGCAACTGTGGAGAATGCCCAACAACTTCCGCACGAGCCTTGGTTCTTGACCGGAGTCACAGCCCCCTTCTTCCTCCAGTCCACCGCCTTCGGAACATTACTGTCAACCGCCTCATACTCCTCGACATTTGACTCCCTTCTTGCCGAAGTGGTGGGAGGTTTGAGGCCAAGGTACATGCTCTTGAACTCGTGGTGGCTCAAGTCAGCGAACTCGTTAAGTCCTAGCCAGTAGTTGGTGACCTTCTTGTTGGTCTCGTCGATGTGGAAGAGGTTGTCCTTGAAGATGTCGAACCTTTTGAGCTTCTCCTCGATGGTGTCGTACATTTTGCTGTGCTTGTCCATCCACGACTCGAATAGGTCCACCAGCTTATCGGTGGATGTCAAGTCGTCAGAGGAGTAGCCCACTATGGAGAAGTCGCGAGCAGAGACACCAACGAGGAATGCCGAAACGGTGGCCATAGCTAGGAGGAGGAAGAGTGTGTTGTTGGAGGCCATGATGTTAAACTTTGTGAGATGGATTGTAATGTGTTGAATGAGTGGAGAGCTTAGTGTAGGGTGTTATATATAGTGAATTGGGAGGTACTGTATTATAATTTTTTTGGAAGGATGCTTCAGAGTAAAGTATGTGTAAAAGGGTTGTAGGGTTGATTGCACGCTTTGCCGCCCCCAGCTCAATGCTAAGACTTAAAGGTTGGTTCTCATGATGTATGTATGCTACCGTCTAAACATGCTCATTTTCTCCTCCATCTTCACGTATAGCCTCTAGTCTTCCACCCTTTTATTGTTTCGTTTTTATACTTAGTCGGTTCGCGATGTTATCTCTCTTTTGTTTAGGAACTAATCAGATTTCGGTAGGGGGGAATTTGCGAGAAATTATGTTGATATGGCGGAAAGATGTATGGCTTTCTTCCTTCGCTCTTCGGGAGACAAAGGATGACATTGGAGAGAAGAGAATTGGATAAGTGTTAATTACGTATGATATAAGATTAATGTTGAACCATTTTCCAATAATGTGAAATTATCAGAATCTAACATTCATAACATGTTATGAAAATCTTTTGATAGATAGGAAATTTGATTGTCGAATTATGATAGCTTCTAATATGTTCCACAAGACTTGCCAGACTTATATGAAATTTAAACTCGTTCATGAACTTTTGATAAAGGGAGGAAAAAGTTTTTATTCGCTTTAAAAAAATGTTGTAGGTTGCTTATTGTCGATAACGATATTTGATCTCTTCGTCACCGGTATTCAAACAGAGCTGTAAACCGCTGGTCATAAAATTTCGGCCCATAATAGTAGTCTAAAATGGATAACCATTATGTAAAGGGCCTGAGTGAGCCGGAACCACTCTTGGGCCACTTCAACTTGATCTGCAGGCCGGCATTGAAGAGATGTTTACCAACTCATGAACTAGGCCACGTCCCAGACTCAACAAGGAATGACTAAACTGGAACATGAAGAAGAGTAGGGGGGAACAAAGGTCATGGTAATGTGGTCGTTGACTTGTATAGTAAGATATTTTTATTAGAAGTCACAAGTGACAGAACCAAGATCGTTCCTCTTCCTCCTTTCTAAGGGCATTCAAGATCACCAAACAATCAGACTTAATGATCGTGCGAAGAGAGGAAGTATGTAGCCGACACTCCAACGTGTGTATTCCCTCGTTCGATGCATCCACCTTGCAAATGCAGATGCAGTCGGATATGAAACATGTATGGTCGGCTTGCGGGGAATTAAACAGTGAATCCAAGTGAACCGCAGCCTATTCCTTCTTTTTTTCTTGCATGCTGGTGCAGCAGGAGCAGCAGATGGCGGGGGCCATTAGGAAAATAAATGCAGAGGGAAACAGAACAAAGGTAGCTAAGCTGCTCCCCCCCGCCCATATTTATTACACTTCCACATGCACTCTTCCCCACCTGCATTCCATCTTTTCGTACCTTTTCAATTCTATATTCCCACAAATGCAAACGTAGAGAATCCTTGGTGGTGTGGGAAAAGGTTCAGATAGGGGTGAGCACTGGATTGAGTCTAAACGTCTAATTAATAATTTTTTAGTATATTTTATTTTATTTCATCGAAATGGTAACAGTCGAAATTACTGTTTATACAAACGGACTCATAAAAAAGACAAAGAAAAACTAAATTACAACACTAACTTACACCTAAGAACTAAACAAATTAGTAGAAGCTCCCAGGCATCTTTTAATGCTATGGTCACAGCGAACAGTGGAAGATCTCCCAACAAAGACGTCTGTCCACTTAATTGCTTTCCAGCCGCTTTTCGATGGAAACGCGACGACATCTTTCCTTCCAAATATGGCTGCATAGTCATCTCCAAACCATACAAGCAGCACGAGAAGCAAGGGATCGATTTGAGGAAATATTAAGCATCCAACCAATTAATATTTCATATTCGTTCAATATAATCCAATTTAATTAATTTCAAGTGAGTGGGTGGATGCGGATTAGCTAGGTAGTCACTCATTTAAAAATGGATAGGTTGGTTTGGGTTGAGTGAACCATAAAACTCATCCACCAGGCTACCACTACATTCTTGATGTCCACATAATATTTGTATAATTTTCCGTTATTATCTATCATACCATTATCATTACGAAAAAATAAAAAATTCGTTAGCCACCCGTACCTTCTCACATTCAAAAAAATGGATGGTTATACGTGATAGAAATAATAATCTATCATATTGATGGTTGGATTAGTTTCGACGACAAACCTAACCCTTCCATTCACGTCTCGTAATAGAAGATGAACATTGAAGAAGAAAATTATCTTAAAAAGGAGGAGAGGCTGATGAGAGTGAGTGTGAGTGGTCACAGTCAAAGGTGTCCATCAACCTTCCTTTTGAACAGTAAAAAAATGGTGCGGCAGAGCAGTTTTTAGGCTGCCCATTTTTTAATATGTATAATTACTACGATAGCCCTGCAGTTGATAAATACAAACAAAGTTACTAGGCCGGTGCTACTGCTAGCTAGCTGCTACTGCCGCCTGTCACCTTAATAATGGATGCATCTTTGCCTCCACTCCCTTCGGGTACATTCGATAAAATATATATAATTTCTCGTAAAATAGAGTTACGTGTATATTGACGATTTAGAGGTAGAATATACTCAATTCGTTCGTCTTTTTAGTCAAACTACTCATTGATTCGTCAACCAGTTGAGTAGAATGATTTGTGTAGTTAATAGTAAATCAATTAACATTTAAGTAGATAAATATGAATTTGAGAAAGAAGGGGTGTCATATATTGATGTCCATTTATACAATACCGGTACCTTCAGATTATCAACATAACATAACCCTACTCCAAGATAAATTGTATGTTAATAAGGCAGTGAAGGTACCGGATTTGAATCCAACATACCTACATATATGATATATCACCCCTTTTTTCACAAATTCATATATAATTTACGTACTTCAATGTTATTGATTTACTATTAATTACACACAAATTTTTCCGCCCAACTGGCTAGTGGACCAATGAGTATTCCGGCTAGAATGTCGAGTAGTCCGAGTAGAATGGTGGCTCTTCAATCCTGGACGCCTAGTTAGGAATCTCGATCGATTGGCGGTTCCTCACAAGACGTGTAAGGGAAAGTAGTAAGAGAAAGCGTATGAGATCCATGTCTGAAAGACTGAAAGAAATTGAGGATGTAGCCGACAACATAAGTATGACCAGTCGTAACCGTACAACGTTTAGTAACATGCATATAGGTTTGTTGTGGAAAACCAAAATCCAGTAATTATTATGCGAAATGTCTGCATTGTTTCCCCTGCTTGAACGTACACATTGAGTACTCCCAAATCCCATTGCAGATAATAATAATAATACATTGTAATTATTGGTCTAATAATTACGCTACGTACACTTCTGCAATCTCCAAAATTGCCCGGCCGGAACCTAAATATCACCGGACCATCACCTATGAAAAATGAAGAAATGTCTTGTTGTTTTGTCCCTTGTGATCATTACTCCATTACAACCCCCACGGCCCACCCCCTACCCCCTTCCTTTTTATATTCTTGGGGGGTTTGGGTGCTCTCTACTACTTCAGTTTCAGTGCTCTCCCCCTATAAATTCTCACCACACTTCCCCACTTCACTCCATACCCAACCAGTACTCACATTACCACACTAATCTCCATCTCTTTAACCAACTAGCTAGCAGTTGGAGCTTTGTACTTAACCATGGAGGAAATGCGGCAGCTATGTGAAGCAGCGGCGGCGGGAGAAGCAGTAGAAGAGGTCAACGAGCATGGTCTCCCACCCGGCTTCAGGTTCCACCCTACCGACGAAGAGCTCATCACTTTCTACCTCGCTTCCAAGGTCTTCCATGGCTCCTTCTGCGGCGTCCAAATCGCCGAAATCGACCTCAACCGCTGCGAGCCCTGGGACCTCCCTGGTACCATTCACAAACCCCCACTCGATCTCTCGCTCTTTCTCCTTCCCCGCCACTAGATCTTCTAATGCTTAAACTCTCTCAACAATTCGAATTATTGAAATGTCGGGTCTTTCAACCAAGAATAATTTCCATAACCTAAGGTGTAGAAAATGAAGGACAACATTGTCAACTAATACAAAAAATAATGATGGGCTTATGATTATTTCCTCTTTATTCCATGGTGCATAGTTTTCCCCCAACCCAAAAGCTAAAAAAAAAATTCAAATTTTTTTCTGTTAATAATTAAAATTAAATGTAGCTATTTCCACAGTTGAGTGTGTCTCACACAACCTGCAGTACTGTACATTAATTAATAACCCATCTCTGCACCCATTTCCAGACCCAGTTCTTGGGTTGCACTACCATTTCTCTTCTGGGCAAAAAAATCTATCTCCACAGATAGATCTTCTGACGCCACCAAATCCAATAATTCACAGTATTCTCGAATTACTAAGTAATTTTTTCAAAAAGAAAATGTAACAAAACCGTTTTATTTATATTAATTGCAGACGCGGCGAAGATGGGGGAGAAAGAATGGTACTTCTTCAGCTTGAGGGACAGGAAGTACCCAACTGGCCTCAGAACCAACAGGGCCACCGGAGCCGGCTACTGGAAGGCCACCGGCAAGGACAGAGAAGTCTACAGCAGCAGTACCGCCGCCGCCGCCGCCGGCGGCGGAGGAGGGATGACGTGGCATAATAATAACAATAAGATGCTGTTGGGGATGAAGAAAACCCTAGTGTTCTACAAAGGAAGGGCGCCAAGAGGTGAAAAGACCAAATGGGTCATGCACGAGTACCGCCTCGACGGCCACTTCTCCTACCGCTCTTCCTCCAACCACCACCCTTCGTCCTCCTCCGCTAAGGTAAAAAAAAAAATACCACAGTGTTTTGTTTTGAACTTATTGGTTTTGGTTGGTTACTATAGCAAGCTAGGTAGGTTAGCTAGGGCTATAGGCTTCTGCCACCCCACACGTGCGCCGTGAGAATCAAGTTACCTTCCTATTTAATTAGACTCCTGTCTCTCCCCCGGTCCATCAATGTGTTTTGTCGTTTTTTGGGTTACTTTATCGTGCGTTTGTGTTTGTCATTTTCTGATATGGATTCATCGTTGGATGGAGATGGAGAATAGTATGGTTTCTCCGGTTTTGATTTCTGTCACTATTTGTATCGTGCCATAGCATGTACCTCGAGTTTTCGCGCTTAATCAGTCATTTGGATTATTCATTTTGATGTAAAATATTATCTTTTTGTGATTTGATGAACCTACGATTCAACTCACTCGTGACTATTAACTTACGGCGTGAACTGCTTGTTTTACTTGCATATCTAATGTAATTAAGTAATTTTACTTGTGCAACCTCATGTTGGAATAAATTGTGTAATTAATTACTTGTAACACAAGTTGAAGTAAATGAATAATGTTTGTGGTTATGGTGGCAGGAGGAATGGGTGATATGCAGGATATTTCACAAGGCTGTGGAGAAGAAGAATGGAGGAATGTTATTCCAGCTCCAAGGGCTTCAGGAGCTAGCAGCTCTGCACGATTACCCTCCTAATTCTCCACCACCGGCCGGTTGCTTGCCACCTTTACTCGAAGCTGCCGCTTGTTCCTCCTCGCCGTGGGAATTATTATGTCATCATCGCCCTAACAACCCTCCTAGTTTCCTCACACACAACAACGATGACGTGGCTGCTGAACAGGACGAAGACGACCTTAAGACTATATTGGGCCAGGCAGTCAGTGTGAACAACAACAACAACTGCCACGTCATGATTGCTCCAACTGATGTTCTCAAACATTGCAAGAAGGAGGATGCCAATGATCAGCAAGTCCCTGGACTCAGCTGGCAAAACTATCCCAACCCTTTGACGTCGTGCATTAATGTCGATGGTCACGAATCGGAGGGTTTCCATATGATGTTGGATCATGCTCCTACTAGTACTACTACTAGTCGGTCTTGTTTTGGTCTCGGAGGAGATACTTGGTCGTCGCTAATGGGTAACGCCTGGCCTGGCCACCCGCTTAATTAGCTTGCTAGCTAGCCCTTCTTTCTAATTTTCTTTAGCAATGATCCTACTGATCTTTGAACTATATATGTAATTATATATTATTATTTTATATAGTTTGTCTACTGTTTAGTGCAGTCAGTTGAGCTCTTCTGCATAATTTCATGGAGATAATTTATTATATATATGAAGTTCATTTTTCAAGGGGGTAAGTAGCGGTTAAAGGCAGCCTGCCAATTGGTAGCAATGTTGTTCTTTTTCGAACTATCGGTTGCACGTAGCCAGGTAAGACTTCGTCCGGATGTTAATAAATGTAACCTAGGGCTAGTACTGTCTTTCTCCTTCGAATCTTCTTTCGTAGAATCGTAGTCCCTGTGTCTATGCTCTTCTTTGGAGTTTGGATTGGAGGTTTAGCGGGTTGGATCGCGCCAGGGGAATTCTTGGGTGCAGACGCTCGATTATAACCGTGTGAAAATGGAGACAGACTCACTGCTGCTCGTGTTCCAAGCTCAGATACAGTAGATCACCCCTCGAAGCTTTTTGAAGACATCAGGGAGCCTACTGCTAGAAGGGGAGAATACAAACTCGCACATGTGAAGCGCGCAGCAAACTTTGTGGTTGATGCGATGGCAGTTTCAGGTCATATCCACCATCTTGAGGAGCAGCGGTTCCCTAACTCTCCATCCCAAGCGCCGGAATCTCTTGAAGCGGATCGTTATGGGAGGAAATAGCTATGGAGTTCAAGGATGCCGCTGTAAGTGCAGGCTGAGGAATCGTATCACGAATGTTCATAAAATACGAGAAAAATTAATATTCAGCAACCATAGTCCTACCCAGCACATAATCTTCGAGTTGGGAACCCATCAACCCCATAAGTCATTTGACCTGCGACTCAATCAACCAACGCAAGTACCTTATTGACACCTCTAATCGACACATCCAGCCAAATCGAGGTTGAGTTTCAACAGATGCTGGCTTAGTGCAGGTTCCAGATTGTGGATTCGACAGATGGGAGATAGAGCCACCTACCAGGCTACCGCCACCTTTCATCAAATCCATAAGCACCTCCACACTCGAAAAGGAAACCCGATCCTAACACTCATATAAACCTAGAAATCACTTGATGAGAGCTTATGACACGAATCACTGGGCAGAGCCTCTTTAAAAGTCGGGAAGTAAAACATAACCAACACAAATTACATTCATAGTATACCTGATCAACGAAATCCACACAAACATTCGTTACATCTCCTAATATATTATTCCATTGCCGAAATTATCAAGCAGTGAGCTCTGCCTTCACTTGCAAGGCAAACACCCATCCATTGTTTGCCCTGTACCAAAAGAACGATTGATTAGTTGTCAGCAAAGTTCTTACTATTGTACATTCATCATGTTCGTGTATCACTGCTCCTTTTCCTTTCCCAAGACATGACCTTTGCATCAGTTTCATGACAGTACAAGAACACAAACTTCTGTATTTGAAAGTGAAACAAAACTGGCAAGGGTACTCTTGCAATTCTAAGATCTCTATACAGAAATTTTAAGATTCTGGATACAGCGTTTCTAGCTTGGTGCTGGAGACACAGAGTTTGGAACAAAGAATACTGCCCAAGTACTACATTCCAGTATGTAACTTGTTATAGGAGGCAGGAAGAGGAAATACACATCCTACGTACCAAATGAAACATGAGGAAAATGGTAACCAAAAACACAGGTAGAGATATATACTATAGTACAAGTGATTCAGCTGGAGAAACTGCGGCAATGAGTGCGTTGAGAAATAACTCGACAGATCATCATGATTGAGGCTAAGAACTCTCTACACTGGGAATAAGTTGTACATCTATTCATATCAGGCGTGGAGCTATTCAAAGCAAAACTGAACCATAGAAAAATTTATGGGGTTAAATAGCTTCAGAATAGTATCTAACCAAATCCTAAATCTTCAACACATCTAAACGTAGCAGGAAAACTTAGGATACGAACTAGCTTCCAATCTCCATTCGTACATGAAAGAAGGCAGTAGCCAAGCCAATGAACCACAACAAGAGCCTAAATAAACAAAGTAGAAATAAACGCACATCCAATTCGAGGCCGTCTCACAAGCAAAGCTTCCAATAACAGATCGAATCAGCAGATAGACAATAGATTGCAGGGGTTTCGGATGTCTAGCAATTGAATCAAGCGGCAAAACAAAACATTTGATCAACCCGGAAGAACGCAATACCTGAGGATCTATTTAGAGGAACTGGAGGTGTTGGAGGATGAGGAGGAGGAAGACGAGGATCCGTAGCGCGGCGGGGAATAGATGAGAGCGGCGATCATGGCTCCCGGAAAAACCACGTATTGAGACAGAGCTGACAGCTTGGAAAACAAAGGCTCTCCCCTCATGAACGACATCCTTCCAACCTCTGTGATTCTGCTACCTGCTTCGATTCTTCTTCGTCGATAAATCTGCAGCTTCGGGGTTTCGTTAGTCTATTCTTTCTCTTCGTCAGCTTCGCCAGCTACAATCTCGAAATCGAGGAGCTAAGCGGGCTATCCTCAGATTTCGCCACGTAATCTTTCTTTTCCATTGACGCTTACATCTGACGGTGGAGAAATGAAAGTGATTGAACGTGGATAGGCCTAGTCAATTCAGGCCTGGCTCATTAATGTAATTCTTATACCGTTTCTGGCTCGCTTGAAGTGGGCCGCCTTAGCAATGTTATCATGGTCGTCATGGGCCTATATTGGATCCACTCACATATTCCAACAATACGCCATCCTATCGTTAAGTTGATACGGTATTTTTTAGACCTCTCGGTCGGTACATGATAAAATACATAGATATTTTTATGTAAAGAGGAATTTTTCGTATTACCGACACACAACTATACTATCAGAGGAATTTACGTTGTTGAGATGACTTTGGTTGAAATTTCCGTACTATTTTGGCTTTGGTAGAGGAAAGTTTAATAGAATTTGAGTATTTTTTTAAATCGGACTTAAAAATTATATCCTGACGGAACAATATGAAAAAGAATTTTCTCCGTAATTCTTTTTCCGTTACCATCTACATTCATCCCACTTTTGTATTGACAAACCATGTCTAGATTTAGCAACTATAAAATTTTGACTTCATTATTTTAGTTGACTTCGTTAATTTACAGGGTAATAAACGAATAGTTTACATAATATCACAAATTTACCTGAGAGTAGGATGGCAATGAATGCAGCTCGAGAACAATAGCACGATGATATGAGACTTTAGACTTAGCCTAATTTTAAGTTTAGAGTAAGTGCAAAAGCAAATTTCGTAAAAATCAAAAACACACTAAATAAAAAATCTAATTTTGAAAATTTTACATGAAATTTTAGTTAATTTATCAAAAATTCGTAGACTCTAAATAATGATTTAGGTTTGTCCACCACGATTTTGATGTGGTTGATAAGAAGGCTAAAATTATTGAGGATGACTAGTTGTGGGGACGGCGTCAGAAATGGTAGGTGCGCCGGTGGAGGTAGCGGGTTGGTTATGGTTGATGGAAAAGTGACCAACGGAGTTTGAAATTTATCCTAACAACATGTGGTGGGAAGCAACTAGAAATCCAAACTAACGATTTTGTAATCGAAAACACATAGATACCCACTAACAACAACAATCAAACCTCTTAAAAATGTTTTTTTTCATTTGGCTATTATTCGAAGGGTTTAACATGGTAAAATCTCGATTTTTAGCCATTCTCAACATGCATGTCAAATATTAGTCAATTTGAAAATTTTCAATTTTTATGTCAAAATTGATGATTTCCGTGTGCTGTACTATGGAAATTTGACAATTTTCACATAATATTTCAAAAATTTTAAATCAAAATGTTGAAAATGACTAAAAAATCAAATTTCACTCTGATAGCCCTTGTAAATAATGGTCAAATAAAGTTAAAAATCAATTTTATTTAATATTATGTTAGTGTTAAATTTTTCAAAATAAACTTATTTCTTACATAATTGCATATGATAAAAAATAACTAAAAATCCAGTCTAAATTGTTTATAATAAAAAACACATAAAAAACCCTAACAACAAATCCTTGGGTGCCCCACTAAGAATATCTACTCTGTGTTAATTCTGAGCTCAAGATAAAATTAATGTATTTGGATCGGATGGCTGAAATTTATCCTTGAAGTTTTTGAAATCGAAGTTGTTGATCCTGACTGGTAGCCTCTCTCACCTACCAGCAGCAGCCAACCTCGCTGAACTTCAAACCTCGGAAAAGCCCTTTCCTTTGCATTGATGCTCGCATTTGTAGAAAACCCATAACCCCGTACTTCCTACTGGCCAAAGAGAACTAGCTTCAATCATCTCTGCTACCCCTACCCGAGAATGAACCAGTTGAAGGCGCAATCCGCCAGCCTCACCTCCGACGGAGGACTCCGGCGAGGTACCATTCGTCGCCTCTTTTTGTAAATACCATACGATTTTTTCATTCTTCAAAACAATGCCAACTATTCACAGTTTTTGTTTGCTGAGATTTGATTCCCTCAATTTGAAAATGATCTTTATGTGCTTAATGTCCCTTATTATGTCAAATTAGAGACTTCAAGTGATAAAGAAACTGGCAAGGGGTTGCGCGGTAAACTGAATAAGGTTGTTTTAGCTTACAGTGGCGGCTTAGACACATCAGTCATTGTGCCCTGGTTAAGGTACATCGATCTGATTGCCGTTCAATTTGGTGGATGAATGGCTGTATCACACATTGTTCTTCTTAAGTGTGTGTGTTTGGCTTTCAGGGAGAATTATGGCTGTGAGGTTGTCTGCTTTACTGCTGATGTTGGTCAAGTATGTTTTAACAGTATAATCATTTAGTTTGGTTATCTGTATTTTCATTTGTTTGTAATGAAAGTTTATTCCTTTTTCTATTACAATGTACCATAGGGCATCAAAGAATTGGAAGGTTTGGAGCAGAAGGCCAAAGCTAGTGGAGCATGCCAATTAGTTGTGAGGGATTTACAGGAGGAATTTGTGAGGGACTACGTATTCCCATGTCTCCGTGCTGGTGCAGTTTATGAAAGGAAATACTTGCTAGGAACGTCAATGGCTCGTCCCGTCATTGCTAAGGTGTGAATTCGATATCTTAATTTCTTTATTATTTAATGCTGAAGCTGAACTTTGTAACTTGATTGGTAGGCCATGGTTGATGTTGCGAAAGAGGTTGGAGCTGATGCGGTAGCACATGGATGCACTGGAAAGGGGAATGATCAGGCATGAATTCTAGAGAGACTAGAAAATCTGGCTCATTTTCTTGATTTATATCGAGTTTTTTATATTTTGAGTGTTTCAGGTGCGTTTTGAATTGACATTCTTTGCCTTAAACCCTGAGCTGAATGTTGTGGCTCCTTGGAGAGAATGGGATATTCAAGGAAGGGAAGATGCTATTGAGTATGCGAAGAAGCATAATGTACCAGTCCCGGTAACGAAGAAGTCTATATATAGCAGAGACAGGAACATTTGGCATTTGAGTCATGAGGTATGTTGCTTCTCTGTGTGTAATGTGGAAATACCACATTGAATAACTCATTAGCCAAACAAGATAATTCTGACGTCACAAACCATTTGCACCTCATAAATACCACATTCTCAAATAACGCATCATTTAATTTCAAATACTTGCTTTGTTTTTTATATGAAGGGTGATATCTTGGAAGATCCAGCTAAAGAGCCTGAAAAGGATATGTACATGATGTCAGTGGCCCCAGAGGATGCACCAAACGAACCTCAGTAACATTCCTAACTCCAGAATTTTAGACGATACTCTCCTCATAAACGACAACGATGTAGACATTTATATTCTTTCTTATTCGTCTGTTTGATAACATCGTGCAGATACGTTGACATCGGTATAGTCTCCGGGCTTCCTGTTTCGGTCAACGGGAAGGAATTGTCACCAGCATCCTTGCTCGCTGAGCTCAACGAGATTGGCGGCAAACATGGCATCGGTCGTATCGACATGGTTGAAAACCGTCTGGTTGGCATGAAAAGCCGCGGTGTATACGAAACACCAGGGGGTACTATACTCTTCTCTGCTGTACGTGAGCTGGAGTCTCTGACACTTGACAGGGAGACAATCCAAGTGAAAGACTCGCTAGCGTTGAAGTACGCGGAGCTGGTTTATGCCGGTAGGTGGTTTGATCCACTTCGCGAATCGATGGACGCATTCATGGAGAAGATCACGGAAACAACTACCGGTTGTGTGACTCTGAAGCTTTACAAGGGATCCGTTTCAGTAGCGGGGAGAACGAGTCCGAATAGTCTATACAGGGAAGACATTGCGTCGTTTGAGAACGGGGAGATATATGATCAAGCTGATGCTGCTGGGTTTATTAGGTTGTACGGTCTTCCCATGAGAGTTAGGGCAATGCTTGAAAAGGGTATCTGAATTCTGAAGTATTTGCTAGCTGTTCGTTTTTTGTGTTCTTTATGCGGATAGTATTTAGCTTTGAACATGCGACCAATCACCGTGTGTTATACTATGGAAATTGACCATTTTCACAAGAAAATTTCAAAATTTTCAATTTGGCTAATATTTGACATGCATCTTGGAAACGTCTAAAAATCAAGTTTCATTATGATAACCCCTGTAAATAATGGTAAAATAAAGTTAAAAATCAAATTTATTTGGTGTTATTTTAGTGTTGAAAATTTTCAAATGACTTACTTTCTGCATGCATGTGGCGAGAAACAGTTAAAAATTCAATCTAAAATTTTTATAGTCCAAAGGACATACATCTAGAGCTGTCAATTTGGTTAATTTTGTATAACCAAACCAATTTTGTATTCAGTTTGATTAACCGGTTAACCAATATAGCCTTTAATTTTGTGTGATAACGTTATATGTATATATTATATACACATAAAAAAGGACATGGCAAGCAACATTTACATATCAAACAATACAATTCCACTCAAAAGATACCAACATCTACAGAGAAAACGTATTAGCAAAATGAAAGTGAGACAATTTCAGTAATTTCAATTGAAAAATGAAAAATACCACAATACCTATAAAAGTAATATGCGAGTTCAAAATAAAGCTCTCATAAGAGAACCAAACACTATTTATTCAATAATAATTGATGTTCCCCTTTTATAAATAAAATATTTTAAACACGTTATTAGATGCATGAATTCGTCGACATTGCGAAATTCATAAATTTTGCTAACAATGTGATGGGTATGTATGTTGTATGCCTTATCAAACGCCACACACTACCTCACCCTCCATGTGGCCGCTATGCAACACATACATCATCCAGAATTCTAGCTACCGATGAATCGAGAGAACTTCTAGGTACTATTGTGCTCTAAGTAGATTCCAAAAAGATTGGGATATTCTTATAACTAGCTATCATTCTTTTTATTCAATAGAGTGTTGGGAGTAGAAAATTGAATCGATGCCATGTGCTTCCTGCTACGTACGTAAGCTTAGTTGTGGACTGTAGCTGCTATTGGAGAGCGATCGCATCATTGATTTTATGGCAGCACACATACATGATTGAACACCTCTTATTCTATTCAAGCTATCCTTTTTCCATTTCCTCATCATCATGAGCACCATAAATATCTAACGATGTCGACAAAGACAAATAACCTTACACATACGCCTGTTTCGTTAGGTTATGACAGTGGAGGTGGACTGCAACCTGCTACTGCTAGCAGCTTCTCTCTCCGTTCATTGTTCTCTATATGTAAAAAGAAAGAAACTTTAGGTGCAAAATTTTCTGTCATTACAATGACTTACACGTAGCCACATAGAGACACAAATCCCATGTTTTTTGACATTATCCCACGGTCTCGTCTTCACCAATCACCACTATTCCCATATCAGTGTCCCTTTTTCTCCATTCAAACCTCAGTTCCTTGAAGAAGCTCCATTACTCACCTGAAAAAAAAGCCAGAGCCCTCAATCCATTATGCAAAGTTTGTTGGGTGCCTTCTGGTGAGGTTTCTGTAAATTTTGGTCTTATACCTCACTTGCTCTTGTCTCCTCTACCCAACAACACAGCACATGCAGCAGCATTAATCACTGCGATTGACTCAGCACCCTAACTTGAAGCTCTCCAATTTCGCCTGCAACAGGTATAATTTCCCGTAAAGATGCATACTTTCCGGATTTCTTTCCGATTTTAGTTGTAAAGTTTGATGCTTTTTGGCTTGCAGATTGTGGGTGTTGGTTGGTTGAAGATGAACGGAGCAGCACTCGTCGCTATCGCCGCTTGTATTGGCAATTTCTTGCAAGGATGGGATAATGCTACAATTGCTGGTAATTTGGTAACCCTCTATTTAAGAAATGTTCATTTTGGTTATGTCATGATCCAATCCTTGGTGGTCCTAATTTTCAGGAGCAATTGTGTATATAAAGAAGGATCTAGCTTTAGACAGCAGTGTGGAAGGACTTGTTGTGGCCATGTCACTAATTGGCGCCACGGCAATCACAACATGTTCTGGACCGATTTCGGATTGGCTCGGTCGAAGGCCAATGCTGATCATTTCATCAGTTCTCTACTTCTTAGGTGGACTTGTAATGCTGTGGTCTCCCAATGTGTATGTGTTGTGTTTGGCTAGGCTGCTGGATGGATTTGGGATTGGCTTGGCTGTGACTCTTGTCCCGCTCTACATATCCGAGACTGCACCTTCCGATATAAGAGGGCAGCTGAACACGCTCCCTCAGTTCACTGGCTCAGCGGGCATGTTCTTGTCGTACTGTATGGTCTTCGGGATGTCGTTGTTGCCTTCCCCGAGTTGGAAGTTGATGCTCGGGGTTCTGTCACTTCCCTCGCTGCTGTACTTTGCGTTGACTGTGTTTTACTTGCCTGAATCTCCTCGTTGGCTCGTTAGCAAAGGCAAAATGCTCGAGGCCAGACGAGTTCTCCAGCGACTTAGGGGAGTTGAGGATGTTTCAGGTTTGGTGCTTCTTACCATTTTTGCTCTCCCTAAAGGTTTTTGGTTTCCTCATTATGTTAATTTTGTAGTTGGAAATGAAAAACCTCTATGTTGTCCATTGTTGAATCAAGTTACTGTCTATCAAGAACCGTTGCATTCTAATTACTCGAATTGTTGGGAGAAAGTCAAGATTGGTTTTTATAGTATTCATAACATCATATACGGTTTGCGCTGTCATAACTATTTTGGAAGTAAAGTATCTATCTTTGACCCACAGGTGAGTTAGCTTTGCTAGTAGAAGGCCTTGGCCTCGGAGGAGAGACATCTATAGAAGATTATGTAATAGGTCCAGGAGATGAAATTGCTGATGATAATCAGGTATTTGATTCTGACAAAGACAGAATCAGACTATACGGCCCTGAGCAGGGCCAGTCGTGGGTTGCTAAGCCAGCAACCCGTCGACAAAGTTCACTAGCTCTTGCGTCTCGGCAAGGGAGCATGGTAAGCCACAATGTGCCTCTAATGGACCCTCTAGTGACTCTTTTCGGCAGTGTCCACGAAAAGTTCCCTGAGTCAGGAAGCATGAGAAGCATGATCTTCCCAACTTTTGGTAGCATGTTTAGTACAGCGGACCCCCCAACGAAGCATGATCATTGGGACGAAGAGAGCCTACATGGAGAAGGTGAAGGCTATAGATCAGATGATGCTAGCGGTGGAGAAGATTCCGGAGATGATCATGATCAGCTGCATAGTCCTTTGATAACCCATGGCAGTAACTTGGGTAGTATAAGACACAATAGCAGTCTATTCAATGGTGAGACAGTTGGAAGCACTGGGATCGGCGGTGGGTGGCAGTTGGCGTGGCAGTGGGCCGAGAACGAAGGTGAGGGCGGGAAGAAAGAAGGAGGGTTTAAAAGGGTATACTTGCACCAGGAAGGAGGAGGTGCTGGAACTCGTCGAGGTTCCATTGTGTCGATTCATGGTGGTGAAGTGCAAGGAGATTGTGGTGATTATGTTCAGGCAGCTGCTCTTGTAAGCCAGCCAGCTCTCTATTCCAAAGCTCTAATAGAGCAGCATCCAGTTGGTCCTGCAATGGTTCATCCATCTGAGACTGCTGGTAAAGGCCCGGTTTGGGCTGCTTTACTTGATCCTGGAGTTAAGAGTGCTCTGATCGTTGGGATGGGAATTCAGATTCTTCAGCAGGTTCTGATTGTTTTGTTCATCAATCCTCCACCTATCTATTATCCCCACCTTATACAGTCATTTTTTATCTATGGTTGTTTCCTTTGTATTTTGTCCTGCAGTTTTCTGGTATAAATGGTGTTCTGTACTATACACCTCAAATTCTTCAAGAAGCAGGAGTTGGAGTTTTACTTGCAAACTTAGGCATCAGTTCAGAGTCCTCATCTTTCCTCATCAGTGCATTCACTACCTTGCTGATGCTTCCTTGCATTGGCGTTGCCATGCGCCTCATGGATATCTCAGGCAGAAGGTTAATAACCATAACTCAAGTTGTTAGGAGAGGATTTAGATTGGTTTTTATATTATCCATTAACACTTGCACACTTGTGCAGATCATTGTTGCTCGCCACGATCCCGGTGCTTATTTTCTCGCTCATCATCCTAGTCGTCAGCAGACTCGTCGAGCTTTCCTCTGTCGTCAATGCAATCATCTCCACGGCCTGTGTCATCGTCTACTTCTGCTGCTTCGTTGCAGCCTATGGTCCCATCCCGAACATCCTATGCGCCGAGATATTCCCTACGAGAGTACGAGGCCTGTGCATCGCGATCTGCGCATTGGTTTTCTGGGTCGGTGACATCATCGTCACCTACACCCTGCCTGTGATGCTGAGTTCGATAGGTCTTGGCGGTGCATTCGGCATTTATGCAGTCGTTTGTGTCATTTCTTGGGTGTTTGTGTTCTTGAAGGTCCCTGAGACCAAAGGCATGCCTCTTGAAGTCATCACCGAGTTCTTCGCTGTCGGGGCCAGACAAGCCGCGGCTGCCAAAAACGAGTGATCTTGAATAACAACCAAGATTCGTTACTACTGCTGAGAGTTCCTATACTGATTCTATCTCGAGGATTTTTGGCTCCACCCGGAGAGGGTGAAGAGAAAAATCTGTTGTAAACTTTTATAATGGTAAAAGACGATTCCTTTTTTACACGAATTCATGCTTAATAAGGCAAGAGCCAATACTGTAATTATTTAGGCAGCCTGGTTTCAGTAGCGGTTGTTCAGAACATCCTTCAGCTGTCAAATAAAGAATTCATCTAGCAGAACGCAATCCTTCATATATACATTAAGAATTTCGGTTATACAATTGAGTACCTTAAGACCTACTTGAGGCAGATGCCAGATAATACTCTGCTCCACAGCACTTAAAAGTTGCAAGTGCACTGCAAACGAACTTAAGAAATAGCAGAGACTGTTAATGGCCGTAACTAGTTATGGTTTCTGAGGATCATCGGAGGATGAAATGCTGTTTATGGAATTTGAAGAATTCTGCTCCACGGTTTCGCTTGACTTGGGATGCAACCTCGACGATCTTTCGTTCCCTTTCGCATTTCCATTGTCGACGAAAAACTTATTCAGCTTTTGCCCCTGCACACAAGAAACTAAATGAGTTTGAAAACTATGCTGTAGAATGATGAGTTCAGTAAGCTATATAGGCTTATAAGCAGCCTAGTTTGAAAATTATGCCGGCCAACTTTTTTGTAAACGCGTGGAGTATAAACAAGATTTGAAATTTAACCTGTTGTAATGCTTCTAGTTTCTGTTGTAGCGCCTCATGCTCGGCCTGTATTCGGTACGGAACACCATGCTTTTGGTGGACATTATTTTGAGCCAAGTTTTCATCGATTTCACTGGTGGTAGTCGCAAAAGGATGATTTGCAGGGATCCATCTGACTGATTCAGGATCGACATCATCGGGTACTGAATCGCCTTCCTTAAGGAACATTGTCGGCCTCTTCCATTGATATGCCCTCGACCTCCTCCTCTGATGAGTAGCCTGTTCTTCCTTCGTGAGTGTAACGGGGGCTAACTTATAAACCTTGCCACACACTTCCACAGTTGAGTCACTCTTGCCAGCTTTCACGAACGGGTTGTTGAATGGGTCATCATATTCGGGAGATCTCGGGCTGTAAACTAACAGGTTGGATTACAAAAACAGCATTTGTAAGTCAGACGAGCATATGTAAAACGGGTTTGCAGAACCATACATGCCTCTTCGATCAGATCTCAGCTGGCCGCGTCGAACAAGATCAGCCACTGACCCTGGACGCCTAAGCTTTGGTTTTCGAGTAACGCGAATGATAACTCTCATGGCAATGAACAAGAATGCAGTTCCAGTCCATACCCAGATTACATGGTTACCTCCGGCGTGTGTTCTCATCTGAAACAAATCTCACAGCAGCGAACTAAAGAAACAACTAATGAATGACCGTCAATCCTCTAACAAGTGAAGTTGTGATCCGTCTCATTATTATTCTAAACAGATGATTCCAAGAAATGTTACATTATGAACTCACCGAAGAAACGAAAGGAGTAAGTTGGGACACTGCTGCTTGAAATTTTGGGATAAAGCGGTTGGTATATGGGGAGCTGTTAGTGGCATCGCTCTTAACTATCTCATCTGGAGAATCAGCTGATCCTCCGTCTGCCGGGATAACGGGATCGCTAGCTGCTGCTTCAAATTCTCCGTCTGCCGGGCTAACGCCGTCGCTAGCTGCTGCTGCTTCGAATCCTCCGTCTGCTGGGTTAACGGGATCTCTAGCAACGGCTTTAAGCGAGTGAAATCTCAGCCGGGATATAGATTTCGGAGGATTGCAACTCAATGTACGATGGAATAGTATACGGAAGTCACTCCTGAGCTGCGCTGTGTTTGGATGAAGGCAGTGATTAGGGAGGCGCGGAGAGGTCTGCAGATTCAGGAGCAAAATCCGAAGATTAAAACTTTAAGGCAAATTGAAAAATCTAGCAAGAAAAGAAGAGAAATGCAACAAGTAGTACCTGAAATGAAAATGAGGGGAAATGCAGAGTCGCCATTTCCGCTTGGAGCATTGCCGTTGCTGACACTGGATATGAGAAGATTGGAGGAAATACGATAACCAGAAGCCACTGTTCGGAAAATTTTGGAACTCCAGAAATGAGGGATGAGAGATTGCAGTCAGAGACGAGGAGCAAATGGGATTTGGCTTCTTTCGCCAGAGGTTTTTGGTCCAATCCAAAACCTTCCTTGCTTCCCAGGGTATGGAATTAATAATTTTAACAAGCTTACCTGTTACCAAGTGGATCCGTGGCGCAATGGTAGCGCGTCTGACTCCAGATCAGAAGGTTGCGTGTTCGATTCACGTCGGGTTCAATCCCCTCATCCACTACTTTTTTTCCACCTGGCTTATACGTTTTTGGTTTTGCTTCGGCGTCGTATCCGTGTATAATTGTTGGGCCGGCCTATTCGGAAGTTATCCCCGGGCCCAGTAATATGCAACAGCCCATTGAAATATGAACCGGCATAGCCAATTAAATAATTAAGGACATCTCCATTGTGATATTTAATTAACATTTATTATGAAATTTATAAGTTTGATAAATTAAAAATGATATATAGGCAAATGGACTATCTTTTAAACAAATAATATTTATGTTAAATTTCAATTATGAATAATGCATTGTAATTGTTGGAAAATATTGTTAAAGTACACATAAATAATGTGGTTGAAAATTATTCATTAATTAAATTTTTTATCATGGCAATGTGAACATAACTAAAAGAATTTAAATAGATTTTAAGATAGAGATGACTTAACTTAATAAAAAATAAACACACCAAGGCTTATCTAATTCTCCTGGCATAGGTTCTGAGTTCCAATTTTGAATTGACTAGTCCAGACACGTGTACGTCGGGAACCTCACATATGATTATTTTAACCACTAAACCAGAGCATCATCCTATCAACTTTGTCGGTAATCTCCATTTCCATGCCATTTGGAAAATTTAAATTTTAAAAAATGGAGCATTGTGTTGCAATTAAGTTAAATTAATTGAACGGCTCCGAAGAAAACGGAATAAGCACGAGGAGTAGTCAAAACAAAGCATGATTAATATTATTATTAATATTATAATTCGTAATAAACCCATAAGCAAAGCATATGCCGATACTCCAAGGTGAGTGGGCACTAACTTTCTGGAAATGTTAGGTCAGACACGATAAAATCAAGGTGTTGTGATGAGCAAGTAGTAGCTTTGGAAGTTTGGATTGGGGAGAGCAAATGTGCACTTTTTGGGGTGCATTTGTGTTGGGTAACTTGTTATTATGTAATTGGCACAATTAAACAAATAAAAAATAATGTTACTTTATATAAAGGACATAATTAAGTCACTAATTAAGGTGGAGGAGATGCTAATAGTCTTACAGCTTCATCAAAACATAGTTGCCCTTTTTGAAGGACTTTTCCCCAGTGGTGGTGTGTTGCGGGGAGCCTTTTTCGTGTTGCGGAGAGATAGTCGTGATTATCCACATTGATTATATTTTTATTACTCTTTACGAATCGCATATATGATATATTTAAATTTGAAATCGAGTAATGTATACATGTAAATATCTAGAGGTTAATTAGTATATCGAATATATGCAACATGTGGTTTTCATTTTGTTACAATTGGGATGATGAACAAATGAACACGAACAAGAGCATTATGTTAAGGGGCATAATTAAAGGTATTGACATTGCGACACGACGAGACATATGAGGTTGAAATATTGGTTATTTTTGTTGATGTTACTCATGTGGTGCTAAGGTGGTCAAAAGAGTAATGTGAAATAACATGATTTATAATTCGATGGATTTCCATATTTATCTTTATTAATACGGTTAAATTTCGTTGATATGAATGGTGAGCACTTATGTGATATGATATAACATACACACTGGTGTATCGTATCGATCGATGTCAGTTCAACGGATGGGAGGATCTGGCGAAGGAGCTGCCGTACCATGACACTAAGACTGATAAGAGCAAGTTACCAAAGTGTACAAACTTCTTCTTTCAAACGGTAGGCAGCAACCAAAGTCCGAAGTAATTGTCAACTCCCCACCAACACTTTTTTCTTAGTGGGTTTGAACAAAACAAACGGCTCCCAAGCTAGTGGTTTCATTTTCCATTGTTTTGCACCTTCCTCCCTCCTTCTCCCCCCAAGTGGCTATGATTTGATATATATTTTGATTTATCGGACCTAGAGTATAAAGAATTTAAGATGCAATAGACTACATCTTTCGAAATTTTATAAATCGTTATTCGAAGAGACTCCCTAATAAATTTGTCAACCGTAATTGCTCAATCCATTTAACTTCAATAACTTCATTCAAACTCACCCAAAAAAATTCATATAAAAAACGCTGACCGCATATTAAAAATATAATTCGCTTTAAAATATAAGTAAAATTGCATATAATCGAAATTCTAATATTGCAAATAAACTAGGTATAATCTCATATGTCACTGAAATTGCCTTTATCTTCAACAACTTCATTCTACCGGCCCCAAAAAAGTTGAGTCCTTTTTTGGGTTAATTAATTTGTTGTTGATCGATATACACACCCACCTTAGTGTCTTGCACTATGGGACTGAACACCAGTAAATAACTGAATCATGTTAACTTTACCATCATAACAATCCATATTCAGTCTTTAAGTCGATAATCATACATATATTATTCTCGTAAAAAATCATCATTGATACTTTAAATGAAATCGTGAACATTTTCTCATTCCATCCACATCTCATACATTGATTGAAAATATTTACCTTATTGAACTGATATGAAAACTTTTACATGAATACATACATACATTGTAGTTCTACCACCCGACTTTTTAAAAATTACAGAAAACCCACCCCAGCCATTAACAACTTCGATTTCTTTCTACTGCCTAAAATCTGCTCATCTTGCTAGCTATAGCTTAAGCTAATTCACAATCAATAACAAAACAAGCTAAACATGGAGATCTAGGGTAAGAATCTGTTCCCATCATCTTCTCTTGCTTTCAATCTAGCCTCCGTTTCACCACATCCTTCGCCGCTGCTGGCACCCGTCGTCGTCGGCGGCGGCGGCGTCGGTGGGGGGAGGCCACCACACTTCTGGCACCTCGTAACAACCAGTATCTGGCGGCAGGAAGGGCAGGAGGAATGAGAGCCCAGCCAGGTGTCGATGCAGCTCACGTGGAAGCCATGGCCACACTGAGGGAGCACTCTCAGCTCGTCCCCGGCGGCGAATTCGGATAAGCAGATGGCACAATCGGGGAACTTGGCGGCGTAATCAGGGGAGAAAGTCTCCTTAGGGAGGGAGCGGAGGACTTTCTTCTTGACTCCCTTGTTGGCGGCGGAGGAGTTTGTAGTCGGCTGTGGCCGGGATCCGGCTCCGGCGGCGGAGGATAAGCGGCGAATCCAGGCGCAGCGGGCTACGGCGACGAGGCCGAGGACGCAGATCAGGGCGCAGAGGAGAGCTGCTAGTATGACGACGAAGTCAGAGTCTACCACGGGAGCTGTGCGCATGTCGGGGTTGGTGTCTGCTGCTGGTGTGGCGGAGGATGGACTCAGGGAGCCGAGGAATCTGAGTGGACGAGTCATGTGGAAGAAGTGGATTGAAGCAGAGAGAGTTAGGGATTGGAAATTGGGAATTGGGGGAAATTGGGGGTTTAGGGTAGAGTTTGTGAGGATGAGTTTAGCGCTGGGTGTGTTTAAATATGAGCTTTTTTCTACTTTTTGGGTTTTTATATTATTATTTTCCTGTGATTTGTCCTAATCGATTGGAAATATTTTATAATTAATTAATAATTTGGGTGGTCGACTTGGGTTAGTGTGGACTGGAGACTAGAGTCTAGTCAGAGGATGACTTGAAAGAATCTGTTGGCAAGGGTAAAATGCATTATTTTCACTAAAGTTTGGGGCAGATAACAAATTAGTCACTCGGATTTTGTTAAATGAGCCCGGGACTAAACGAAATCCTTAGTAGTGAATACGTACGCTGCTTTTCTCACTATGTGTCTGAAATTCTATGTATTACGATGACGTTACTAAAGTTTGGGATAGATAACAAATTAGTCACTCTGTTTTTTAAATGAGTCTATGACATCGAAATCCTTTGTAGTAATCGTCCAAAGTTTAATGGTGTACGATGAAGTCACTACAGTTTGGGAGAAATAACAAATTAGTCCACTCAGTTTGATTAAACGAGTCAGTGGCTGAACGAAATCGTTAGTAGTTGATACATACGCTAGCCCACTTCTGTCTTGATATATGTCTGAAATTCTATATAGTACGATGAAATCACTTAGTTTTATGAGACACTCGCTCAACAAAGGATAAGAATCATCAATGGGTACATGGATTTAATTGGATTCATTAGACATAAAAAAGAAACAAAAATATTACCAAGTACAAATTACGTAGCCACAACATCAGATTTAAAAGTTGAGTGACCATACGGTTATAAATCCTAAAGTTTAGTAACCGAAAATGTCTTTGTAGCAGAACTACAGGATGGACGAACCAAAATCACCGACTAGAATCTTTCAATCCAATCACACAAAGTTCTTTCAATTGCACTCATAGTTTAAAAACTAATGAGGATCTTCAACCATTTTGATTTTGCTATTGGGGTGTCTTTGGCTTGATTTTAGTAAATCGGGTTGAAATCTTTAATTAGGGGAAAGAATCGGGTAACGTCGTGCTTATTCGACCTAATAAAATCAGGATATTATTTATCGGGTCACTGCTTCATCCGAATTGTTTACACCCAAATCTCTTTATTTTGCAAATGGAAACTCGACCGTCATCCGGATTACCAAACCAGGCCAATTCCCAGCCCTACTAGAAGCGTTCGAACAACTTGGAATCATGATTTCAGAATTTCAGTTAAGAGAAATCGTAACCGCCTGCAGGAAATGGGGGGTTGCAGATAAGCAGCTGCCAACCTAAGGCGAGACAACATGCAAAAAGAGGTGAGAATGCTGTCTCTCCGCAGAAAGAAACAAAGTCAACAGTTTCGGTTTGCCGACTTAACTCGTCAATGTCCTTCAATCACGCCACCACTCCCAAACGGATTCCTTCCTTCCTGGGGGCATGACAATAACCAGTTACTTGCGAGCAAGAACTGCATGTGTGGGAGCAAATTAATGGTTACTTGAACTGGAATTTTCCAACCCTTTTGTTAATTCGAATTGTGGGTTGAAACTAATAACCGATAAAGACAATTAATTTCTCCTCAGTTATGAGTCTAATCTGACTAAAAAGGTCTTTGCTTTGCTGCTCTGTTTTCCTACAGAAACGGAAACAGAGTCAAACTTGGCTGTTGGTGGGTGGGTGAAACTGGGTAGAAGCAAATAAATATCCAAGCTTTCGTATTCGTACGTTAAAGGAAGAAGAAATCAAGGAATATATCTGCTGGAGAAAGTAGGTCAAAAGCGTTCATAGGAGGCGCTCCCCCTGCCGGTCCCCCACACCCAACCCACTCGCCGTCAGTTCTTCACACAAACAAACCAGTACCAGATCCCCCCCTCCTTTCCGTCATCTTCAATTCTTTATCTTTTCCTCTGATTGACGAGACTGCATTAAATCAATGGAAAAAGATCACACAAACAAGATATTTAGAGATCAATCAGGCTTAAAGTTAAAACAGGGGCGGAAAAATATCTTATTAATTAAGCAGTTTGCTGGTTGGAAAGTGGTCTGGTCTCTGTTATCAGCTTGCCTACCAAAGATTCTGTTAAATCTATTATAATTTGACCTACATCTGAAGCAGCAGCACTTCCCTTCCTTTCCACGTTATCAGAACAAAACTAGGAATGTAGACGACGCAGACGTGTCATTGTTGGACAGCTGGATGGGTTGAGATGAGGCCACGTTTCTTTGACAACACGTGGCAGTTCCAATAATCGTTGCTTCTTGCTGTATGATATAGTGCGCCAAGCATCTAATTGGCATCGAAACTGCATTTAGCTACATGAGAATACAACATTACTAGAGTCTGTTCCTAGTCTCCATGTTCTACTGTTAACTTTATCAGATCTAGAAATCTTCAAATAATGGGTGTCAAATATGAACTCAAGTTAAGGTTTTGGGATGAGATAAAGCTGCAGGTCGCAGCATCAGAGTTGGGTTATAGCTAGCTAGCGAAAAGGAGAGGTTTTGAAGTCGAACTTTATCCAGTTGGTTGAATTGGATAAGCTTTTGAGCATGTTTAGACTTTGAGATAACACAAGTGGGTGGTTGGGTCGGCTAAGGATTAGGATGGATGCTAGAACTCCCCACTCACGTTTTGGTTTGTTTGCTTTCCCTCGAAATGATGTTACTTCCCATGACATGACCTCCCCAGACATTTCCCACAATAGCCCTCCTTCTCTTCCTCGTGTAACAGAATACCAAGCATGAACCGTGCACGGGCCAGCAATCATAGAACCAGGGTGACTCAATATTCTGAGTCGATGCTTACAATTTCTAGGATTGCCTGTATTGCGGACAGTAGCGTTGTTTCAATGGTTCGTGATCCTTAGATGAGATTTTGAACTTGAGGATCTAACATGTGTTTTATATATGGTTTCATCGTTTATGAATTAGAGATCCCTTAATAGTAACCTAAATTGGCTCCCTCGAGTTTCACCATTGATGGTATATAGTAGTTAATAGTGAAACTACGATGGTCGGAGACGGCGTGAGCAAAATTTCAAATATGAGGTGAATTTTTATTTAATGGTGGATCCGGGATCGAAACATGCATTGAGCAGAATTTGAATCAAGATTTGTGTATTGAATAAACAATCTACGTATATATTTTTTAAAACGCAATACTAAGTTGGAATATAAAAAACATATGTTGTGTTATCTTTAGTTAAAAACAACTTGTTTTCTTACTAACAAAGTAATAGTAAATGCGAGTATTTAGTCGAAATTATGATTAATATGTATCGAGTACTGAGTCAAAACAACAAACACTGAGCCGGATCTAAAATTGCTCTGAGACGGATTTGAAAATATCGTTAATATATACATTTTTTGGGTGTGAACCTAGTATCCGACCCACTGACCGACTAATCTAATAGAGGATGGTGCCGAGGTTAAGATTTTACTCCTCTCTCAACGTTGTTGCGGTGATCGAACCTTAGTTTGCCCTTTTAAGTGCAGCCCTGGCACCATTACACCAACAACTCATTGATATCGTAAATATATACATAAATTTAGAGCTGAAGACCAAAATTGCTCTGAGCCATGGCTTACCCCGACTCCCCCTCTATATTCATACATGATTTTAAAGCATGGATCCTAGGCAAAATACATTGTTGAGTTAAAGCATGGTTCCTAGGCAAAATACATTGTTGAGTTTCACTTTTTACTTTTTATATAAGAATACATGTTTTGTTCTTTTACGAGGGTTTTATTTTTAGTTTACTGTGGTTTTATTTTGATTTTATTAAAGTTTTATTTTGCGTTTATTGTGGCTTTATTTTGGGTTTACGGTGACTTTATTTTGAGTTCACATATTAATTATCCTTTATGGATTATGTGGTATTTTCCATTATTCAATTAACATGCTTTAAATTGTCTCGCGCTTTCACTTTGCTAATAGTTTTCTATGAAAAAATTATCTATAAAAGGAGAACATGAATTACTATTCAATGAATAGTGTTTGGTTCTCTTATGAGGGCTTTAGTTTGAGTTTGTTGTAGCTTTATTTTGAATTTACCGAGTCTTTATTTTGAACTCATATATTACCTTTTATGGGTCTTATGGTATTTTCCATTCTTCAATTGACATACCTTAAATTGTCTCGCGCTTTCATTTTTCTAATACGTTTTCTATAACAAAAAAATTATATGTATAAAAGGATAACATGAATTACTATTAAATGAATAGTGTTTGGTTTTCTTATGAGGGCTTTATTTTGAGTTTACTATGGCTGTATTTTAATTTTACTGGAACTTTATTTTGAGCCCACATATTACCTTTTATGGGTAATGGGTCTTGTGGTATTTTCCATTCTTCAATTGACATGTCTTAATTTATCTCGCACTTTCATTTTTCTAATACGTTTTCTATAACAAAAATAAGTTTATCTATCTCCACTTATTCTCTAAAACTTCCTGCAACATCGTGCGGATAATTCTAGTTTTATATAAAATTTTATCAATCTGAGCCAAGAAACCGTGGACAATGACTCGAATTTGTCCATTCCTGATATCGCCATAGTAATGAAATGAAGTAGTTGTCAGCGGATGACCTCCAGCTATTAGCTAATTATGCATGCTTAAGTAGGAGAAGGCCAAGTAGAACACTTTTTTCCTAAATACAGGGCACATCAGAGGTCTAGCTCTTTCTGTTCCGTGGGACTCAAACCAGTCTACAAAAACTGCAAGTTAGGCCGGCATATTATATGCTCCACTGATCCACAGTATCAGAAATGGATCCAGAATAGACGGCGAGCTTCAACACACGTGTGAAAGTAGCAAGTTATATACACTCATAATTGCTTACGGTCCTACGGAACTTCATTCATTGCGCCTCGCATCTCATCTTTTTGAGGCTCAATAATTAACTCCATACTCTCAAATCGAATCTCACTTTCCAGTTTCCACCAAAAAGGAAGCTGCGAATTGACAGACCTGCAGAATCTGGTAATAAAAATTTAGCAGAAAAATTATGCACAGTCCTCTCTGTTTTAGGATAGATATCGTTTCCAAGGGTCTGCAGTGTCAGTCGCGAATGTTCGATGCGTAAACCTCGAGTTTAGACTAGCCTCCAAAAGCCGAGAAACACCCTTTATGACGACGAATCCCTTTCGAGTTGAGAACCGGCATAACTATCACCTCGACTGCACCTTGTTCGCTTTCCAAAAGCCTAGAAACGCCCTTTTATGTATATTCTGTTTCTCGCAATATTTTTTTTATGGCGAGGAATTCCTTCGACATATGCGACTTTTGTGAAGATACAGTCTAGTAAATTATGGAGCTACCGATTTTAAACCCATGTATTGGGATTTACAAGCTGAAAATCGGCCTAACTATCACTTCGACTGCACCTCGTTTGCTTTCCAAATTTGAGAACAGAAGGCTATTCGAAAAGTATTCACCAACTTAAAAAAAATTGAATTTTATACATTAAGGCTGATCTCAAACTTGTTATTGATCAGTAGCTCAATGGTCTAGTTTGCAATATTTTTTATATGATGAGGAATCCCTTCGATGAGCGCGACGTTGTGACGCTACACAATCTAATAAATCATGGAGCTACCGACCTTCAGGCCATGTAATGGAATCTCCGAACTAAAAATCGGCATAACTACCACCTTGACTGCCCCGCACCTTGTTCGCTTTCTCGCAAATTTGAGAACAGAATGCTATTCAAAAAATATTCACAAACTTATAAAAAATTGAGTTTTATACATTATGACTGATCTCAAACTTGGTATTGATGATCAGTAGCTCAATGTTCTAGTTTACAATTTACAACAAAAAAAGCGTGTACTCCCTTCTTCTTCTTCGAGTGAGTTAGCCGGGGGGGTCAACCAAATCCTATGTACAAAAAAATACTTGCACAAACAGCTATACAATATTTCTGTCCGGTTTCTAGCTCAAAAGATCACGTTGAGCATAGTTTTGTTGTTCCTGCTGTCCATCACTGTTGATATCAACAGTGGCCATGATGTTGGCCGACGCTGCGCCGTCCTTTTCGCCATGGTGCGGAGCAGGGGAATGCGTATTGTCGTGATGCGATTCGTCGTGTTGCGCCTTCTTGTGTGCCTTCTTGTGCCACTGCATCAACGCCTTTGATGTTTGCTCGTCGAAGATCGACCGTTTCATCGTCGAACCCATCTGCAAACATCAACAAAAAAGGTACTCAGAGTTATGCAATGGTGCTTGACATATGGTATCGGAGCCTTTAAGTCTCCGAACCCTCTCCCAAACAATTCGAATTATTTGAATGCAAAGGTTTATAATGGCGTAAACAGCTGAAACTAACTTGAGTGACAAGGGCATACAAAGGAAGCGTGATGTAGCTGCAAAGGAATTGGGCTCCTACCCTGAATTCAAATTCCATGTCAAGTATCAGCAAAGCTCAAATTGGTGGATATCTTACATTAAGTTGTTTTTATATGTCAACTGAATGGTGAAAAGAGTCAGCAGATTTTTACCCTACAGCCATTCTCAACAATGGAATCAGATGGTGCTCATGGAAACAAGAATCCATGCCAAACTCGTACTGCAGCAGTAAACAAGAACAATAAGAAACTGGAAAATGTAGAGACAAAACAGAAGGAATTGAATTTGAATCCATTTTTACCCATATCCAAAAGGAATAGGTAAGCTCAAACGCATTCTGAAAGAGCACAAAGTGGATGAGGTAGAGGATCAACTGTGGCCAACTGAACCAGAAATGTCTGTCAGTGACTTGCACAAGGGGTATCCCTTGTACCACAGCATGCCTTTCTGTGATTTCAATTGCCATCTCTGTTATGATTGACTGAAGCTTTGTTCCAACTGCTAATATCACCTTTTCAAAAAAGCCAGTATCAAGCAAAACTTAGCCAAAGCATTCAAAATTTTACAGATAGAGAGAAGGGGAAAAGCTGCAAATCTTACCACTAATGGCAGCAAGGATAGAGGGAACATCACATGCCACCCTGGAAATTATTGCAAACAAAGCAAAAATTATGGTAAAGAAGATGACGATTTGTGATTCCAAGGGAGTTTGGGAGTAAAAAGTTACTAACCATGAACATTCAAAAGCATGAAGAACACCACAGAAGCCCACAGCAATGGACTGCCAGACAGCAATAACTTCCAGTTAAAGGCAAGGTAGGTAAATAGAACCAAAGAGAAACCATTCTTAATAGTTAATACCAACCTGATTCCGACAACGACCTTGAAATCGTCTTCCAGCGATCTTTTGATGTACTTCTGGAAATCAAACTTGCTTCCAGGTCCTAAATGAACCTGTGGTTGCAGTAGCAGTGTTCATCATCATCAACAGACTTAGTTCCAGGTGTGGTTTTACTACTTGAGAAAAATAAGTCTACTTACAGAGATGAAGCCATGGCGCATTGTCAAGTAGTCAGCCTTACTCACAGATCTAAAGAATTGTCTAAAGAAGCATACCTGCAGCATGGAACAAGAGCAAGAACACAGTATCAAAATCACAGAAGCTAATAATTAGAAAGAAGAAGAAGAAGAAAATGTTATTTTTATTCATATTAGTTTACTTACGATGTAGAAGGAAACTGGTGTTTTGTTCCAGAAACTAGTATGGGATTTCACAAAGGACGTCTCATGAGTAAGCCTGAACCTTGTTGGGTCTGCAAATCCCCACCAAAAAGAAATAAACTTTCAAACAGAACAGAGTGATTCCTCTTGTAAAATCATCACAAGTCTCTGATAAGAATTAAGAAATCACACAGAATTACCATTTAATTGCTCATGTTGCTTAGCACCCTCAACCTCCCACTCCTTCCACCCACGAATCTGATACAAAATGCTGTATTAGTTTGCAGCGCCTTGAGGAAAGCTTTAATGGTTCTAAGTGTGTGTGCTGGTTTACAGTAAATTTACCTTTAATCGTCCAAGCATCATCGTTATGGCACTGTAGAAGACATGAAAAACTGCCAGGAAAAATATGAATATATGCAGCTGATGCAATCCATTCACAGAAATCATCGGCGATTTCCCCTGCATTAAAATAATTAAGGAAACAACTATTAAACGACATTGACAATGAAGCTTCAAAGAACTAATTAATGACCTTGTTTTAATCCGATTAATGACCTCGGCACAGTGTACGGGTCCTCCATGGCCACCAAGGAATCTACGCTCGAAAAAGAGGAGCCTCCGGTGGTGTTCTGTTGATAACGCTGCTGCGGCAGCAGCTACGCCGCCCTCAGCACCGCCACCGCCGCCGCCGTGACCTCCTTCACCACCACCACCACCACCACCGCCACCATGATCCCCTCCGCCGCCGTGATCACCACCGCCGCCTCCACCGTGATCCCCACCGCCGTGATAACCTTGAGCGCATGGCAACATAACGTGGGTATATCTAGAAGGCACGCAGATTTGGGCGATGTAATTCTGACTGAACGTCAACGTCAACGATATGAACCCTAAAACCATCAGCTCTGCCCCCAACAACAACAACCAAAAAGTCGATATTTTTTCATTTTTCATTTTTCATTTTTCCTCCTCTGTTTCGAAATTCTGCAAAAACAGAGTAATAATGAATATACCTGCTTTGATTTTCTCCAGAGCTTCAACCAGAGCTTTCTTGTGTCTTTCATGGAACCACTGAAACAAAATTGTGATAAAAAAAAATTATAATCAAACAAATATTGGGTTTGCTTAAATCAATGAGAAGCTTACTTCTTCTGTGAGATGAAGGAATTTTTCCAAGATGATGGAGATAAGAATGATGGCAGCGCAAACAACAGCGACGGCCCATGTGGGTGTGGCGTCGAGCTCCCTAGGGCTGGCTGCAACTCCTCCGCCTTCGCCGCCGCCTCCTCCCATCTAAGAAGAAGGAAATTGCTCGTTTAGATTTGGAGGGGTAAAATTTGTTCAGCTGTTTGAATTTATGGGAAATTTGAAAAACAGTGGAGGGGACAAATTTGATGGGTCTTCTTTTTCTTATTTTTTTCTCTGCATCTTCTTCACCCTGTAATTTGATGTTGTATCTTCTTTATCACAAACTAAAAATGGAAACGGGCATTGGAAACGGAGGAAATGGAGGAAGAGACGGTTGTTATTTGAAGCGCATAGCTATTCTACCGTGCCGCCACCCTTCTCCTTTTCCCGCGCTTTTTTTACTGGGCAGGAAATTGGACCAATCCTAATCGGGCCGGGATTATGTTTGAAAATGCGGATCTGAACGAGCCCAATTCTAAAGCCCACGTCCAGAGGCCTCGCTGCACAAAATCGTTCGAGAGCCGATTCGAATATTAGCTCGAGTATAATGGTGTTGTTAGAGGACTCTATAATGCAATGTTTGTTTGTCTCGGATATCATATACGGTAAATCATATGTAAGTTGTGATTGTGCTGATGGAAATGTAAGTAGTAAATTGTTTATATTTAAATATTTAATTATTTTAATTGAGAAAAGTAAAAATTTGTAAATTTTAGCATAGTTTGTTTTTGGTTTTGACTCCATACAAGCTCAAAATTTCAGTTTAAATTGGATTCATCAGAGAGTTTTACGAACGAAATTCAAATTTGATTCGTCAAAATTTATTAAAAAATTAGACTTGAATAATTTCAAATTCGAAATTGAAAGGAACTAATATTTTTTAGCTCGAACTAGTAAAACTTGGAGACAATGAAACTCGATTAACGGAATGTGCGGTCGGGCGAGAAATATATAGCCCAACTCTAAAGCCCGAGTCCAGGAGGGCCTCTCTGCAGCGTAACGATCTTGCTCCTGACCTCACTGGATAATTGCTCTTTAATTTAAACGCAGAAGAAGGTAACTGACTTTCCAGGCAATGCCGTAATGTTGAAGAACAACTCAAAAACTTCCACCGGAATCATTTCGTAGAATCCCTGAAAAAACTGGACCTTTATTCAGATCTATCCACCCCAATTAACCAAATCCCTAGTTTTGCAAACCCCTTACATCCCAATTGAAAGATTTCTTACTCGGCTGGAAATCTGCATGTCTCAACATGAAGCGATGTCTAATGCTCCGTATGTTGGTGATGGTCCTGTTATCGCCACTGATCAGGTGCATCTCGAGCTCAGCAGCAGCTAGCTCCCACTCATTTCTCACCGATCAAACTAGCCGCGCCTCCAGCCCCTACAAGTCTCTTCTCCCGCCCGTTCCGTGAGTTCTGATTCGATCTAGTTCTGATCTCTTGTTTCTTTGATTGAATTGATGTGAAAATCCCTACAACATTTGGTTTCTTATTTGAAATCCCTAGTGAATAACTTTGGCAATGGTTTAATGTTATTCCTGGGTTTCTTTGGATTTTCAGTAAGCGTGAGTTTGCGGTTGTGGCTGCTTTGGATGGAACTATTTATTTGGTGGATGCTACCTCAGGGAAGATTCGCTGGTCTCTGCCTACTGGTTCCCCTATATATTCTTCTTATCAAGCTACACCTGATGATGACGATGGTAAGCATAATGCATCTGGATTGAGCAACGACTTGTATTATGTCGACTGTGGGGATGATTGGGACCTCTATTTGCATAGCAAGAACCTAGGGAAACTGGTATGCTATCTTACTTCTCAAGCTTAATACTTGACATTTAGAAATTTTTGGTGTATAACCTTGCTTAGTTTGATGTATGTTGGAATTTTAGATGAGAAGATTCGTCCGTATGGATTGAGCTTAGTGTAATGGGTTGTATCATTTGTATTGCAGGAAAAACTCTCTCTAAGTCCTGATGAGTACATTAAGAGGACACCGCACGTATCGGAAGATGGTGAGATTACATTGGGGTCTAAAAAGACTACTGCTTTCTTAGTTGATGCCAAGACGGGGAGGATAGTTCGTTCTTTTAATTTGGATGTCCCTCCTAGGGCGGACCTTCAAAGTGCTGAAGAAACTGCCCTTCGTTTGGTACAGGGCCCTGATGGGTTGTTGGAATCGGGTGTTGATGACTTGGGAGCTATTGAGAGTCTAGTTTATATTACAAGAACAGACTATGTGCTACAGCACTACTCGCCGAATTCTAGCAAAGTCTTGTGGAATGTAGCATTTGCAGAGGTTGAGGCTGAGTTTCGATGTCAGGATGGTGACGGTTTCATTGGCGAGATTTCTCCGGGTGCAAATATGGGAACAAAGAACACGGAATGGCAATTTCCTTGTCAAGTGAAGACTGTTGCTTTGCGGATTCGTGATCAGAACTCATTACCGTTTGAGAAAATTGCAATTAGTCATCTCGGACTTGGAGGCAAACCTCGGTTCTTACCTTCCAAGGATCACATTCCGGCACTAGGACCTGTTTATAGAGTTCCATCAGCTCTTCCCACTAATGGAGGCAGATCTACTCGTCTTGCATTGCCCTCATCTGATGGCCTTAGAGGAGGGAACGCTTATGTAATAAACAGTACTAGTTGGTCTTCAGAAATCTTCGCAAAGTCTCATATGTGGTCCAGCATAGCAACAATTCTTTCCATTGTCGGTTTCATCATGTACAATTATCTAGCTGGTAAGAAACAGAGTAAAGTGCAAAATAGAACTCCCAAAAGGAAGAAAAATAAAAGACCCGGAGCAGGAAACAACAAGAGCCAGTCTTCAAACACAAATGTTTCTTTGGAAAATAAGGTTCAAGAAACTGATGAACCTGAGGATATTGAAGGGGTTAATAGAAAGGTAAAACAGTTCCTGACTGATCTTGTTGATGGCCGAGAAGATGGACGCAAAATTGGTAGGTTATTGGTTTCCAACAAAGAGATTGCGAAGGGTAGCAATGGAACAATTGTGCTTGAGGGGATCTATGATGGCCGTCCTGTAGCTGTGAAACGCCTTGTGCAGACCCATCATGATTTTGCTGTCAAAGAGATTCAGAACCTCATTGCGTCTGATCAGCATTCAAATATTGTTAGATGGTATGGCGTGGAGCATGATCAAGATTTTATTTATCTTGCTCTGGAGCGTTGCAGCTGCAGCTTAAGTGACTTTATTTACGTGCACTCTGGAACTTTTCAAAGCCAAATGTATCCAGAGGGTCAAGCATGCAACAGTTTGCCAGAGGCTACGGTTCGATTATGTACAACTCTACAGCAGAATAAAAATGTTGACTTGTGGAAATCAAGTGGTTATCCTTCTCCGCTTTTATTAAAACTTATGAGGTCAGTTGGATATCTCTTCCCTTGTGTGCTGCTTGTCTAAGTTTAAAAAAATGTTAGATTGTGATCCAGGTAGATGGATTGATCATTGATTTCCTAGCGTGGTTTGACATAAATGTTCGTTTCGCAGGGATGTAGTCTCTGGTCTTGCCCATTTGCATGAACTTGGGATCATTCATAGGGACTTGAAGCCTCAGAATGTCTTGATAATTAGTGAGAAAACATTTTGTGCTAAACTTTCAGACATGGGTATTAGCAAACGCCTCCTTGGGGACGTGTCTTCCTTAACTCTACATGCAACTGGTAAGTACGTCCTAATCTTCTGGTAGATGAACTATGTTATAAAGACGGATTCTAATGATTTGTAGAACTAGGCTTTCTATCAGTGTTCCCCTAACAAATGGCTACAATTTTTGTAGGGTATGGAAGTTCAGGTTGGCAAGCTCCTGAACAACTTCTTCAGGGGCGGCAGACTCGTGCAGTAGATTTGTTTAGTTTAGGATGTGTACTGTTTTTCTGTATAACGGGGGGCAAGCACCCTTTTGGCGACAGCATTGAACGGGATGTAAATATTGTGAACGATAAAAAAGACCTATTCTTAATAGAGAGTATACCAGAAGCTGTGGATCTACTATCTTCCCTCCTGGATCCAAATCCTGATAAGAGGTAATCACATTTCGCCTTTTTTAAGTGCTAGCCTGTTCCGAATCCAGCTTTTGAGTTTAAATGCCTTGATTTGTGTAGGCCTAAGGCTGAAGAAGTTGTGGATCATCCCTTGTTCTGGACATCAGAGAAAAGACTGACATTTCTTCAAGATGTTAGTGATCGGGTCGAACTTGAAGACAGAGAGAGCGAGTCGGACCTTTTGAACGCATTAGAGAGCATCGGAACTGTCGCATTGGACGGCAAGTGGGACGAGAAGATGGAAGCTGCCTTCCTGAACAATATTGGCCGTTACAGGCGATACAAGTTTGACAGCGTCCGCGACTTGCTCCGTGTCATACGCAACAAGTCCCATCACTACAGGGAGCTCCCCAAAGAGATCCAGGAACTGCTTGGTTCGCATCCAGAAGGGTTTGAGAATTACTTTACGGTTCGATTCCCAAACCTGATGATCCAGGTGTACAAGGTGATATGCAGGCATTGCAGGGATGAGGAATTCTTCAGGAAATACTTGCAGACCAATGTAGTTTAACCAAGTTTCCCTGCATGTTAATTAGCTCCCTGTCTAAATTCTATAGAGAAACCCGTATGTGTAAAATTGAAACAGCTAATTTTTTACTTGGCATGGATCATCTCTGTTGTACACAAGAACCTTTTACATGTAATATATATTTTTCAAAGATATCATGGCTTGATAAACATGACAAATAAGTACAAACAACTGCTAAATACAGTGTCGGATGTCTAATAATTGCTCGTTACCTTTTAGGCGAGTTCGAGCTCGAACTAGTTTGTTAACTATCCTTGTAAAGTCAAACTCGAACTTAACCCTTCAACCAACATGATGAGTTCAAGTTAAGTTGAATTTGAAGTTTGTATAATTTAAAATATGGACAAATCAAGCTAAAAAACTAATATATCCAACACTTTATATTTTTTAACATTTAAAATAGTTACACCTACCACTTACATTTTCATTAACATATCGACAAGTTACGTAAGATATATTGTATATAGTATTTGATGCAAAATACATTTTGTATTATTGAATCTTCTAACAAGTTATATATTCGAGTTAGTATTGGAGTTAGCTCGTGAGCCTATCGAATTCAATATATTTTTACTCAAGTTTAGCTAATTTAAATCGAGCCAAATAAAGAACGATCCGAGTTTATGGTTGTGATGATTACAGATACAAATTTATGGTTGCTAGAGTAGCTTATAATCTAGATTTCTCTAGAGAGTCAAATAGAGTAATAATTAAATCAGATATTTTAGAAGGAAATGTGACAGAAAATATCGAATTTCCGACGACGAAGAGTGGGCTGGGCTGGGCTGCAGCTGCGATTGCGGCTGGAGGGCCCGACTTTTGAAAATGAGAAGGAGACGTCTTTGATGGTAGGCTAGACTGGTCCAATAAAATAGGGCCACGTTTTCCCAGGAGAGGAATCCAAGGATCCTATTTAAATTTAAATATTTAAAAAGTGGGCCCACTCTGGTATCTCTACTATCCTACGCCTCTTCTCTTCGGTTCTCCCCATACAAAAAAAAAAAGCAAAGGAAAGGCCCCCCTGGGAGAAAGCGCGCATGCGTGGCCCAGTTGGATTTCATTGCCTTTTTTACATCTACGGTTGGGATGGCTCCAACTTGTTACGACCCGGGACTCGTTATTGACCAAATTTTGTAATAATAAGATGATTTTTTTATAGAGATGGGTTCTTTAAATAGTACATATAAAATTTAATTAATTAAAGGAGTAGGGATTATTGTAGTGTTTGTGAGAGAGTTTAGAGTCATGCGGGCTATTAAATAGCGGTTCTATTATCTGATCGTCGAATCGTTTGAAGCCTGATATGTAAAAGAGAAGTGAGGAGTTGGTGAATTTTCTGAATGATCGATCCTCCAGAAATCAAGTTTGAGCTGCTGTTGTTGATGTATGATAAAACAATTTCGCCAACTCTTCCAAGAGAAATGGATTAGTGAACCTGGGTAAGGTGTGTCGGCGACATGATGGATAACTCCTGAGGAATCACAGAGGAGCAAACCCGCCGACCCACCCACACCAGAAAGTACAGCTCCGTCAACATTGATTTTGAAGCGTGAGTAAAAAGATTGAAACCAAATTGTTTGGGAAGAAGTCGTTTGAGCACATGACACAAACATAATCGGATAAAAAAAATTAGGTATCACAACTCCACAATTGCCGACATAATTGGCAATAGAGGGGAACAAATTAGGGTCTTATTTTCAAAATTCTTAAATTTGGAATATTCACCTAAAAATCAAAATCTTTAGGCCATAATGTTGCAAAATACTATCTATCATTCTTACCTAGGATACCCAATTTTCAAAATCTCACCCTATATTATAATAAATTAGATTCTTCCTTCACAATTGTATTTGGTTGGGTTATTTGATTATTAATAACTGACGATTATAACTGTTATTAAAATAATTGACGAGTAAATATACATTATTCGTCACCTATTACAAATCGGTATCAAGCCTATTCACTAATTAGCGAGTCTATTTAATTATGATTTATAACTAATTGTTTTTTAATATATGTAAAACAAGAAGAGGAATACAAAATATCATAAAGAAAATAAAACAAAATAATAAAACATCTGAACAAACAAATTATATCAGCAGCATTTCCCTCCCCCCACATATATTTCCCGTCCATTTCCGTCTTCTTTCTCCCTTCAATTTTCTTCATCCTCTCTCCATTTCTTCTTCTTCTTCTTCTTCTTCTTCTTCTTCCTTGTTCTTCTCTCTACATCATCGATCATTTCGCTTTTCTCCTCCCTTCATTTTCTTCTCAAATCCACAGAAAAAAAATCCTCTCTTTTCATTCTGACCAACCTTCCCTTTCTTCTCCCTGATGATCATCTGACACACACAATAGAAAGCCATATCCCAGAAATTCAAAGCTCCAACCCCGCCGCCTCAAGAAGTCAGACCCACAAATCTTCATCATCATCAATTGATATTTCCTTCCCATTTCCGTACCCTTCTTCTGATCCCAGAAACAGAAACCGCCCCAAATTGGCGAAGTTGGGTTTCTTTCTTTTGTTTAATTTATGTTCGAGAACAAAATATGGCTGCCGGCACCGATTTCTCCCCTCCGTATGGCTTCCTAGACGGCGGTGGTTACAACAATTCCACTAACAACAAGGATTTCAATCGAAACAACAACATCTCCCCCAACTCCGACGACAATTCCGACAAGCAAATCCCTAATGGCAGGCCTCCCCGCCACGTCAACAACACCATTTCCTCCACCAGGCTCCTCGCCGCTGCCGATCTGGTAAATCGGATTTTCCCCCCTCCTCGGTTTTTTGCTGTTGGGTTTACATGGATCTTGTTAATAACACCCCTTTTGTTTGTTTTTCCAGGCAATGGATATTGGGATTGTGGTGAAAAAGTCGCCGTCCGACGACAAGTTGGATTTCTCACCGGTTTTCCGATCAGGAAGCTGTGCTGAAGAAGGCCCCAAGCGGTACATGGAGGATGAACACGTTTGCATAGATGATCTCAGCCAACATCTCAGTTCCTCCACCGCTGAAGACTTCTCTTCTTACCCAGGAGCTTTCTACGGGGTTGGTACTAATCTCAAAGGATCGCCTAGCTAAAAAAGTTTCAAAATTTGTTACTTCTAAGTACTTACCGTTGATGCAAACAACAGGTGTTTGATGGCCATGGAGGTACGGATGCAGCTTCATTTGTTAGAAAGAACATCTTGAGGTTAATAGTTGAGGACTCTCAGTTTCCTATATGCGTGGAGAAGGCGATTAAGAGTGCTTTTGTGAAAGCTGATTTCGCATTTGCTGATGATAGCTCACTTGATATTTCATCAGGCACCACAGCTCTTACTGCCCTTATGCTTGGACGGTAACTAAGCTCTTCCTTCCAATCCCTCTTTTTTTGCCTGTTTCTGATATTGTTGTAGAGAAAGATGGTTCCTTTTGTCTCAACTGAGGGATTACCAGTAGGAATTGGTTGAATCAGTAGAGAAAGATGGTTCCTTTTGTCTCAACTAAGTCTATAACTATAAGCAGACTGCGTAAAGTTTAGGTTGCAATTTGTTTCAAGTGTATGCTTAGCTGTTTGTTAGCTTTGTAGAAATGGTATGTCTCAAAGTGGTTGGAGGTTTGATCTCAAAGTCTCTGAAGTAAAGTTTTGCCCTTTTTGCAGCACGTTGATTATTGCGAACGCCGGGGATTGTCGAGCAGTGTTAGGAAGACGAGGAAGAGCAATCGAGATGTCCAAAGACCATAAGCCGAACTGCACATCCGAAAGACTTAGAATAGAGAAGCTCGGTGGGGTTATTTATGATGGATACCTCAACGGTCAGTTGTCTGTTTCTCGTGCACTCGGGGACTGGCATATGAAAGGGTCGAAAGGTTCCGCATGTCCCTTAAGCGCGGAACCCGAGTTGCAGGAAACGAATTTAACCGAGGAAGACGAGTTCTTGATAATGGGGTGTGACGGCCTGTGGGATGTAATGACCAGCCAATGTGCAGTGTCAATCGTGCGGAAAGAGCTCATGCTACATAATGATCCGGAAAGATGTTCGAAAGAGTTGGTCAGGGAAGCACTGAAACGCAACACTTGCGATAATTTAACGGCGATAGTAGTGTGCTTCTCGCAAGATCCTCCCCCTCGGATCGAGATCCCTCAGACACGAGTTCGGAGAAGCATATCGCTCGAAGGTCTCAACTTGCTGAAGGGTGTGCTGGAGCTGGATGGCAATTCATGAGATGGGGGTAGGAAGTCTCATTTGATCTTGTTAGAGATTTTTGTACAGGTCCTACACTTAATGATTAGAATCGGTGAAAGGACGTTATCTGATGCTGCTGATTCGCGAGAGGGCCGACTTTTTTCGGCTTGGTTCGATTCCGGGGAGACAATTTCGCAGAACATCTGGTTCATTCTCAGACAGAAGTAGCTTGTAGATCTTGATACAAGTGAATGTTGCCGGCACCAGCTCCCTTTATTTTTTATATATCCATTGTACATAAAACATGGAACCTTATGTTAGACGATGTATTGTTTGTTTGTTTGGTTCATGTTCACAATCTAGAGTTCATTGATTTAATTGATTATGCCGGATTTTCGTCTTTTTTGGTTGAAGAATCTGGTGATGAATCTATTTACGAAGAATCTGGTGCATGTCCCCTGTTCTGAGGTGATTTGTCCCATAAAATTGTATAACAATGTTTGTAATCAATCTGCCTTGTAGGGATTACAAGACCCAGGTTGAATGGAATTTGTGGGGAGATATTACAAAGTAAAAACTTCATTAATGTTCATGCTGGCTTGTTGGCCTACTCGTTTGCTAGCCTAACTTTGGCCAAGCTGGGTGAGTTGCAGTTGGGGTTCTTTGTCTGTTGGATGAAGAAAATAAGCGGAATGTTTGATAAAGAAAATTAGCTATCAAAAACAACTTCGTCCGAAATTAACTTTCTCCAACAAGAGAACGCCCACCGTGGGGCTCGAACCCACGACCACAAGGTTAAGAGCCTTGCGCTCTACCAACTGAGCTAGACGGGCAGCTCTTGTTGTCATATAGTCGTTCATGTATTCTTCAAATCATATTTTACTAACGCAACCCATTTTTATTGATGCGGTCCGTTATTTACCAGTGCGAACCATTTTTAACTAACGCAGTTCGTGTTTTGCTAATGCAGTCCGTATAACACAATATTTTTTTATAGGAACATAATAGTTGGTTTTTGTATATATATTATAGTCCACAATATTAATGTGAGCTGTTTGAATTGTTGATTGTGAATTTATCAGATTTACCATTCTCTGTTTTGCTCAAGGTGTATATGACAAATGTCAGTTGAAAGTGGTTACCAAATTAGCGGACCAAGTCCCGCCATACAACAAAAAAAAACTAAAGCATTAACTCAAGCGCTGTGAACATCTCTTTCACGTCACAAAACTACTTCCTTTCTATCTGGACTTGAAATTGACCTAAAGCTCCGCTTCATCGTCGCCATCGTCATCCTGATGGGAGCCACTGCACATTTGTGAGAGGAACGTATGTGATGCGAAACTCAGACCTTAAGGTAATCAACAATCATCGTTCTGAGCTTTTTGGAAACCAACATGTGTACGATGAGAGTCCAAACTCATTGTGGGTTCACAATCAGCAAGCAAAAACGAAAAAAAACAAAGGATACGACAGATCCAGAGGTGGAAAGCAACCCCACTTTTGAGAAGTGACAGACAGGGATGTTGATTCTCCTAAGTCAGGCTATAGATTTCCAGGACTCCACAATTCGATGGATTCTTCCAAGTTAAGTAATGCAAACCACAAGCTACTATGGATTTTTATCCCTACCCCGAAGTGCCATTAATGGGAGAAAGATGCATTTATCGGCAACTCTTTGCTGTATGCATCCTACAGCTGTTTTAAGAAGGGTTCGGATCTGACATTACCTTGGTTGACAGTGCTTGCTTAAATCTTGACACAGAACCTTGCTCACACCTCCTACACTAACCGATCCTTTCTTGATCAGTTCTGTCAACTGCAGTGATAACGGGTATTAGCAACTTAGATTATACATGCATGATGCATTCTCAGTCGTAAAAGTTCGAAGGCTTACCTCATCTTCAGTTTCCTCGAGTAATCTGCCGAAAGTGAACAGCCAGTTAAAGTTTTTTTTAAGCAACTTGATTCGGAAGAAGAAAGAGGAAAGGAAAGGACCTTGTTCCACCTCACCTTCCACAATAGGATGACATCTCTTTTGCATACGCACGAGCTTCTTGCTTGTCTATTGAAGAAAAAATGACACAGTACAGGCTTAGCAATTCATATTCTTGCAGAGATTTGTAATTGAAAGCTGCGATCTACCAGCAATCAAGGATAAAGAACAATCTAGGAGCTATCAAAAGGTCCTGTTATCGTCCATATAAGAGGTCAGGCTACATACTTGTGGTCAAATTATCCCAGTTTTCTACTTTGATCCACTCCCGTTTAGTTGGAGTTATCTGCAAAAACATAATATACGGATAAATGACCATAAGGTTAATATTGATTGCAGTTTTTCAGCAGCTTTGAAGAACTACTAAAACAAAACTTACTTTCTCGAGTGTATAACTCTGCATCTTGTCGCAAAGCCCATCCAACAGTTCAACAACTCTCAGATCGCTGACTCTGTTGAGATATGCACATGGTTAATTAACATACTCACCAGTACAACAATTATAATTCACAGCAGAAAGCCGAGAAATGCTGACACAGAGAATCAAACTTCCCCACATTGAAGGAATAGAACAAGAATGTCATTAATTTGGATTTGTTCGTATCTTTACTTAAGCTCTACAGAATGTATGCATCTCTTGACTCTCGGCATTGTAACTAGTTGCAGAGAATCGAATGAGTAAACATGGCAGTACTACTGCTCCATAAACCCAAAGAGATACATTGGCGGACAGTACCTGTAATCGATCACCTTTCCTTCGCGTTGGCCTTTAGAATCTAGGCGATATCTCATATCTAGATGATTCTTCGGCTTTTCCTAAGGATTCAAACAACCAAAAGCTTCTCTTCATAAAAATGTAAACAGACCATCAATGAACAAATCACTTACAGAACCAGCTGATCAGAATTCTTACATTGGACAGCCCAATCTCCAACTCCGCCTGCAGGTCATTATTAATTACAAACGATCAGCAATTTGTAACTTTCCTCTCACGGATCTTCGAGATCCGAGCACAATTATATGAACAATAACTGATGTATTGACGATTGCGGGGAGAAATGGCACGGCGGCCATAAGGGAAACGGAGACAGAAGGAGAAATGAAGAAATGGAAAATGAAGATCGATAGAAGGTACCGCAACAGCATTGCAAGCGGCGCACTTGTTGTCGACGGCTGAAACCGCCGTGATTGTAAGGAGGAGCAAAACGGCCGGCACCAGCATCGCCATTGACTCCGCCGTGCAACGATTGTCCGACCAACAGTTGAGTTAAACCTTCACACAATCTGTCAGTCAAAACTCAAAAACTCATGTCTTGATCCGTCGAGTTAAATGAAAAACTGCTGATGCTCGGGCCGAAAGTGGCCCAGTGAGCAAACCAAAGGGGCGCAGGCCCATCCAACCCAAAAATCCAAGCCCAATAGACATCAGCAAGTTCAACTCCAATCTTCTTAAAATAGCAATTCAGGAAAATCAAAACTATAAACATTTATTCAAGCGGAATAGTTCAATTTGTAGAATTATGTGTAGCAATACAAGTGTATTGAATTTGAATTCATATGTTTTATTTACAGACAGAGGTCGAAATACCATTTTATCTTGCAAAATTAATGTTGTTATGCATATGTTTTGTTGAATTTTGATCGGTATCCAAAAAGCTTAAAATTTCATAAATAATAAATAAATATCTATACATTCACCAATCTCGTTCGCCCTATTCTTGGACTACACCGAAAATCACGAATTTGACTTAGTCTCGGGTTCGAGATAACAAAATCAATATGATCATTATTTCTGGTGGGTTTTGTCCATTACTATGTGGACATGGTTGTTGAAGAAATAACGATGTGCATAAGTACATATTGCTCCCCAACTGATGGGATCCCAAGGTCGACAAACTTTGATATTATTAATGTACCATCAAGTTTGAACTTCTGTATTCATGGTCCACCAAAACCAAAGTACTTGGGGTATTATTTCTCATACCCATTTAAAGAGAACATAAAACGAATTCATTGAAAAACAATCGAACAAATAGTGAAAAATTAAGAGTCGAGACTAGCTAGGCTACTCGGCCGGCTATTAAGGTTGTCGATTAGTGTAACAATAACGATTATTGGGTTTAAAATTCATCATGTCTTTTACTTAAGTGAAAGATAAAGAATTTAGTTTGAGATATATATATATAAAGTATTGGCCTGGTTAGGAATTTTGATCTCAAATTATAATGGATCTAGAAAAAATTACTTGATTGAATTAGAGTGTAAATAATAAAATAATATATGAAAAAAGAACCGTGTCCGTGTTAAAAGCAAGATCAAAGTTTGATCGGACGAAATTGTACTTCAAAAAGATTAAATGTTTGGTTGTTTTTTTGTTGTTGTAAAGAAAATAAAAGTCAAGAATTGCTGCATCAGTGAAAACGAAAAAACTCTAAAGAGTTCGGTCAGATTATCGCTCCATGTTGTATTTTGTTGCTCCAAATGCTTTATTATAGTGTTATTTGCGTTAGGAAAGATAGAAACCTGATCGCTAATAAACTAAATCATCAATTATTTTTCGTAACGTTATGTGTTTAATATGCAACTTCTCATTAGTTTGAACATAGTCTAATATAAGTGCATGCAACTAGATCGCTATGAAAACACCAATGAATTATTAGAATTATTAAAGGGGGGGTTTGGGTTTGGAAGAAGGGTGCACATGTTTTAATAAATGAAAGGGTGTGACTTTGTTGTCATACTCATTACTCCCCCAACACCCCCCCTCCTCCTCCTTTATTATGATAATTGTTAATGCATATACACAGTACATACACTTTCTAATTTCTTAAATGTATAAATGTAATTAATTGAATGAGTACGATTTATCCATTACCGTGGTAAATTAATATTGTCTGAATTTTGATTTATAACAACTTATTTGTCACTTTTTTGGTGTATACAATTTTATCGACTACGCTATTCCATTTGGATTACATATCTCATTGCCTAACATGTACATAATTTATATCACATTGTTATGAATTATAAAGTTTAGATTCAAAATGTTGTCCGGTCCGAAAATTCAACTTACCGGCCTTATGTATTTCAGAATTAGAGTTTTCCTTCTTTTTTATTGACACAAACCAATCATCAATCCTTACTAGCAAAATTTTTTATAAATATATTTTCTCTATTCTCGTACATTTTCTCTTAAGTATTATCATAGCAAAAATAAACGGGGAAAATTGGATTTGGAAACCAGTATTTTACATCTAAATCCGAAACCTTTTTACCCTAAATAATTACTAATCCGAAACCATTAACCCAATTTCAAAATTTTAAATTTTATTTGCTTGTCGTCACCGTCACCGTCGCAAAGAAACAAAGACAAAGAAGAGCATGATATGGGAGAATCCTGTCCCTCATATAGATGTGGACAAGAGAGCAAAACTGGATGACTCATTTTGTCATATAAAGAATCTTATTTATCATCTTTCAGTTTGTATGTTTGAATGCATGAAAGAGCGACACACACGTTCACATGTTGTGTGTATTTTGAAAGTTTGATCCAACCAAATTACGATTCTATTCAAGGGTCGAATCTCGTATAATCCGTCCAAATTAAATCTATCTCGTACAAGTTTCAAGATAACAATCAACGACGAATCTGCTAATTAGAGTCGTCGCGATGAGTTGAATTTGTATCGTTATAAATTCTTTGATTGAGGTATCCTTACTTACTTACTATATGATCAAATATTTATGACAAGTTATGTCAAGTTTTGAAGGAAATAAATATATTGTGTGGGTGATTTAAGTAAAAACAACAGTGCATCACAGAGATGGGAATTAAAAGAAAAAGAAAACAGTAGTGGGGCACTACTAGGCAGTAGCAATCACAGTCACAGGGGGAGTAGAAAACAAAAAGGGAAGTTGAAAATGAAGGAAAAGAATAAAACAAAAAACAAGGATTATAAAGATGGACCTACTAACCAAACCGAGTAGAAACGTTGACCGTAATATTTTATCTCCTTTGAACTCAAACCAGTTAAGCGAATGGTTTCGACATTGACCTAAAAGAGGATCTTCGTAGATTCGCCATTCGTCAAAAAAGGATTTTATTGAATCAATTGTCATAAGAAAACCTGCTTGTTGACTCTTGATATCAATTATGATGACATAACACCCCATCACGTTAATTTATAGCTAACACATTCTTCTTATAGAAGGTGACTCGACCAATTATTTTAAAGTGACATGCCCGGCGCATCCTAGCAAGCCCACTCATCAACAACCAAGACCTATTGAGGCCCAGTCACCACTCACCCAACTATAGAAGAAAAACAGACTCATGTCATCATGAACCTATTTAAAACACAATAACCATTACGTTTATGACGCATCATTTACTCCAACTTTACATATGCCTGGAAACTATCACTATATGTATTATACGCTTACAATTGATCAGACGCCTTCAAACATTTTCTCAATACTTTTTTATCTACTACGTACTTTGACACGCCTGTACCGTACATCACCACCCCTTATTACTTTTCTTTGTACGCCTTACAAAGAACTGTCCGTCAAAACTACCGGCCTCGTCAAAACAATATGAATATAATATGCAATGTACTAAAATATAATTTGGGGCGATTTTTATCCTAATACGTAAAACTAAATTAAATACGGATAACGAGGCATTTTCTTTTTGTAATTATTAAAAAAAGAAAGAAATAAAGGAGAAAATCAGACGAAGAAGAATAATAAAAAGTAATAATATTAGTACAAAAAAGATTAAAAGGTGAAAAAAGAAAAAGAAAAGAGTATGGGGTCACCGTCTGTCGGAGACGGCGAGTCGCTTTACTAATTCCCCCCACAAACGGTCATCATCATCATCATCCATCCTCACCATCCCCCCTCCCGAGTCAGTCAAAAATACTGGTTTGCTTCGCTTACCGGCGAAATTCCCTTTCAAGTTTCAACCTTTCCCCCAATTCCCCCTTTGCTTCCCTTTCCACCTACTCCTCGTCTATCTTATTTCCGTCTAGATTCGCTTCCCCCTTCTGGAACACTTCACTAGATCTCTCCTTCCCAATGTAAGTTTCAAATCTGAACCAACTTTCCTTTCTCGGTGCATTCTTCCAACTTCTCTATGACCCGTTTAGATTTCATGTAGGAGGAACAATCTCTTCTAGGAATGTTCCCGGAAGGCGTTGTTGCTAAAGAAGAGGCCGATTTGGAGGCTTCAACTGTTTCACGCCGTCTCGTCAGGACCGTTAGCCAGAAGCTCAGGAAGAAGACTGCTACTCTCCAGGATCTGGATTCTCCCACCAATAACGATGTTGCTTCCGGAATTTCATTGAAATGTCTTACTCTAATGGTTCGCGGTGGTGGCTGCAAAGTTGGCGCCGATACCACGGGCAGCGATGATTTCCCCGGCAGAGATCTCGGTGGCCGGAGGAGATCGTCAATGTCCAGCGAGGAAGCTAGCAGCAGGACTACTCCTTACAGGCCAATCTGCGGTGGAGGGGAAGAAACTGGAGTGGATTGCTTCTCTTATGGAGTGAGGGATAAGTTCTGGAAGAAGAGCATCCGGAAGCTTGAAGATCGTCCTAATCTGATGATGGATCATGACAGCAGCAGCAAGCTGCACATCTTCCTTCCTGATGACGTTTTGGAGCTCTGTTTGGTAAGGCTTCCTTTGACCAGTCTCATGAATGCGCGCCTTGTTTGCAAGAAATGGAGGCATTTGACAACTACTCCTCGCTTCTTGAGGATGAGGTTTGAAGGTTCGTATAGAACACCATGGCTGTTTCTGTTTGGCAGTGTTAAGGACGGATTATGTTCAGGTGAAATACATGCTTTTGATACTGTTCAACACCAGTGGCATACAATTGACGCTGAGATTTTGAAAGGAAGGTTCATGTTCTCCATTGCAAGCGTTGGGGAAGATGTGTACATTGTTGGGGGAAGGTCTAGCCTGGCTCGATCTGGGAGGGTGGATTGGAGCTCGTTCAAGACGCATAAAGGTACTATGGTGTTTAGCACCGTGAACAAGTCGTGGCGTAAAGTCGCCTCGATGAGGTATGCGAGATCAATGCCGGTCATAGGTGTGTCCGAGGTGAATGCGGATTTCTCTGTTGGTCAGAGTCATCGCCAGGAAAGGCGGTTGAGTAGGTTGCGAATCGGAGGGGTGTCGGATGTTTACGAGGATCCTCACAGGCTATCACTAAGACGTTGTCAGTATCGGAATGGGGTTGATCATGTGAATGACATGTCATTCCTAACCAACAGAAAGTCCAACAAGTTCACCAGACAAAGAAGTAGCGACCACTTGAATAATGGTAAAGGTTGTAAAAGGTCCATACTCATTGTAGTTGGAGGTCTTGGATCTTGGGATGAGCCTTTGGACTCTGGAGAAATCTATGATCCTATTTCCAACAAGTGGATGGAAATCCAGAGGCTGCCTCTAGATTTCGGAGTAGTGAGTTCCGGTGTTGTTTGTAACAACGTCTTTTACGTGTACTCGGAGATAGACAAGCTGATTGGATATGATATAGAGAAGGGATATTGGATGGGAATCCAAACTACTCCTTTCCCTCCTCGAGTTGTTGAGTATTACCCTAAGCTCGTGTCGTGTAACGATCGGCTGTTTATGCTCTCGGTCTCCTGGTGTGAAGGGGATGGCCAAATCGGGCAGAGGAACAAGGCTGTTAGAAAACTATGGGAGCTGGATCTTGTTTGCCTTAATTGGAGCGAGGTCTCGGTGCACCCTGACGCTCCAATGGACTGGAATGCCATCTTCGTAGCTGACAAAAGCCGTATATATGGAATCGAAATGTTCAAGATATTTGGTCAGTTGTTGGATTTCCTGACTGTATGTGATTTCAGTGGCTCGGGAGCGAACTGGAGGCATATCTCGAGGAGTCACATGGCTCACGAGCTCGATGCTTCTTCGTGCATGACGAAATCGTTGGCAGTCGTGCATCTTTGAAGAAGAAACAGGAGGATGTAAGTGAGAAGAATTCGATGTTCCAGTGATGCCCTTAAGGCTTTTGAGTTATTGGCACTGCTGCATCAGTGAGAAGTTGATGCCGAATTTTTCCAGTTACAGCAGAAGCACTGGAAAGGAATAGGGTGGCTGGGTTGGTTGCTGAATTTTCTGTTTTAATTCTTTGGATATAAATATCTGCTTGTTGACTTCATTTCTCGTCCATTCTCCTTTGTCGTTCTTATTGATCATGTTTGTTGAAAGCTTTCAATACATAGATTTTGTTCATCCAATTGGTGTCCTCATTGCTGCTGCAAACTGTATCTTGCTGTCCATTCTGTATTCTAACAAAAACCACTTACAACATAAAGCTTTTGTGCAACACTAGTAAAATAAGTGAACAACTATCTGGTTACATTATACATCATTTGATACAAGAGGGTATCCTTATCCCGAAAACCAAACCAAATCATCCAGAGTATGGTTCGATCAGAAATCCCGAAAACAAAACCAGTATTGTACTATATGCAGCTCAAGAACAAACAATCACAACAAAGGAAAAACAAAGAGAATTCACCCGCCTAAGTTCGGAAACACCCCAGAGAAGTTTGGTATCCTATCTACATGCTTTAGAGCACGCTCAGCGATCTGTCGAGTCCGGTAATCCGCATGCTGGAAGGCATCAACAAGAGCCGTACTCACATTAGGATCCCCAGAAACTTCATTCGCAATATCATCAAACCTCAACAGCCTCTCCACTGCCCACACAGCCCTCCTCCTCAGATTCTCAGTTCGTTTCTCAATCAATACATCGAGAATCGGTCTGATTCCTTCCGCATCGTACAACACTCTCATCCCTTGCTCAACGTCCACACCATCCTCCAACAGTGTACAAACAGCAGCAAGCGCCGCCTCGACCACCATCTCGTTATTATGGTCGAGAAGAGCCACCAGCTTCTCGACTCCTTGCCCTTCGAGAAGACAGAACGTCTCGTTCAACGAACACGTTCCCCGATGCAGCCTGCACAGTCCCATTATCACCGGCTGCCTGCTAAAACACGGGAAAATCGACGAACAGAATTTCAGAGAAGGCAAGTCGGGCAGTCTCGTTAAGTTTTTCGTCTCCTGGGAGAGATTCTCCAACGCCATTGCCGAACTCATCTGTACATTATCGAGTCCGTTCGACTGTAGTAACTCGATGAACAATCCCGCTAGGTTGAGATCGCGACAGAACGCGACCGAATCAGGCTCTTCTCCCAGAACGAATGTAATCCTCGCGAGGACTCCTACGAGTCCTTCTAAAAATGGTGTAACGAATCGCGTCCCTCTAATCTCGCCTTGCCGAATCCTTACAACTCTCGTGTAAATAAGTTCGAACGCTCCTTCGTCGAGCATCTGTCTCGTGAGTCCCAAATCTTGCTCGGGGAGTTCGGCCAGAAGACTGATGGCGGCCGCTTGCTCTTCCGAAATCCCCAAGTTTTCGGACACGACTCGGATTAGACTGCCGAGCTGTCCCGCCGTGCCACGAAGAGCATCGGCTAGCTCCTGACCGATATGCGGAGATAAATTCCGGAGAAGCTTGATCGAAGCTAATCGTAAATCCTGCTGCGGGGCCTCAATGAATTGAACCAAACTGATGATAGCTCCGGAGCTTTTGATCGCGGCTACAACATTCGAAACGGTGGCTTGCGAACCGGTTAGTCCGACCAGAACCTGGAGAAGTTTGCATTCTATAGCTGGACCGGTGTTGCTGATCAGATGGAGTAGGTTATGTACAATTTCTTCCGAGACCAGCGTGTGGTGATAAGATCCGACCGAAATTGCATCAAATTCGTATCCGGAATTCACCACATTGGCGAGAATCGTCGCAGCGACTTCCTTCAGACGCATCGGTAGTGTGTTGGCACCGACGGTGAAGAGATCCTTGACAAGCGGAGGAAGGATTCCTTCCTCAATCAGAATCTTGGCACTCCCCTCGAAATGCGAAATCTGGTTCAAGGCTTTCAAAGAAGCTTCTCTTGACTGTGCATTGCCACTTCTCATGATGCTTATTAGAGACGAGCCAACGGTTTTCGCCACGAGAACCTGAACGTCGTTGTTCAGAACTAGCTCGCCAAGATAAGAAGCCATCGAAAGCTTCGTTTCATGCGGACCTGTGAAAAAATTTCTCATCTTTTTACATTGAGGATTTTACCAGAAAATTTGAGAAAAGCTAGTAAAAGTGAAAGAAAGAAATCACCTTCAAGAATGTGATTCAGAAGAGGCTGCAGTCTACCATTCACAGCCATCTCACGCACATTGTTTTCGCATTGCGCTAGATTTTCAAGAATCCGGTCAGCCCTTTCGACAGTAGCGAGATGCTCCGATTTGCTGCTTGTCATTCCGACTAATATAAGAATCGCCCCGTTGACTGAACCAATCTTCTCACACAAAGCCATAGATTTCGAAAGCTCGTACAGTAACGAAACAGCTTCCTCCCTCTCTTTCGATTGTTCGTGCGACAAGAACTTAACGATCGATCGGACTGTATCACCCTCACCCAATATTGCCTGCAAGAAGAAAAAAATAGTCTCAAGCTTGCACCATCTAGACTATTGATAATCAAAACCAGATTAAACAAAGCATTTTAATCAATCAATCAATCACCTTATTATCATCATCATCCTCGACCACAATCCGTAGAGTTTGCAGGGCTCTACAGCGAGCTCTGCGACTGCTACTCTTCAGCATATCGACAATCATCGGGATCAACTCGTTGTTACGCACAACATGCTTGTTCGAGCGATTGTTCTGACAGATGTACTGAACATACTGTAAAGACTGGAGAATTTCGCTCTCGGGACTGCTCAAATTGAGTGACCTTCGCGCTATATCAAGCTGTACTGCATCGTTCCTTGCTGTCCACTCTTCAATGGTGTTCCTCAGGGCTAAACTAGGGTTCAACTCTATGCTCTTGAGTTCCTTCTGAGTCAAAGGGCAAACTAACTTCCTCCCACTATCCTTGCATTCTTTGAACCATCTTTCAATGGCTTCACGGTCGAAAGTCTGGCCGTTCTCCAAGGTGACTGGATCCTTCATGATTTGCTTGGTTAAAGGGCAAATGAAGGAATCGTAAATAGGCTCTATGTGTAGCCTCTCGAAATGGTAACTCTCCTCTGATTGACTGCCTGGGTCATAACTTCCATCCCAACTATTGGAACTATCAGCCATAGATTCACTCCAGAATTGGAAAATCCCTATAAACAGATATGATTAATGACCTAGATTTCCAAATTTAGCAAAAAAAGAGAAAGCTAATGGATCCTATCAGAATCTTAAAACACTATCAAAATTTAAATCAGCTAAAAGCAACAGACTTTCTTATCAAGGGAAAGTTGGAAACCACATACCGAGAAATCAATCGAGCAGTGGGGAGAAAACCCTAATTCCGAATGATGAATTGTAAATATCTGCTGCAGTGGAAGCTAGAAGCTAAGCCAATTCTTCGATGGGCGACGAAGAGGGAATTGAACTCAGGGAAGAGATATCAGATATGGACGACGACTTTCTACAAGACGCTGTTTTTTGTTGTTGTTGTGGGGGGGGGGGGGGGGGCGGGGGAAGAAGAAGATAAACCGGCAGGAGAAATCAAACAAACAGGAAACTAGTTCAGAGTATCCGTACGCCAAGTTGTCGGAAAACGACAGGAGGGAAAAGGTTGACTGAGGAAAAATGGAAGAAACAGATGGAGGAGGTAGTGAGTGGACTCTACCTGTGCCAGGTTGTCAAGCTGAATAGTTAAAATTCGGAAGAGTGGGAGCCACCACGTTGGCAGTTCGCCGCAGCTCCGGCGAGGCGGCGGCGGCCAACAACCAGCCATTTCCTGACTGCCTTCTTCGGTGAAATTATTGGAAACGAAATGGAAAAATGCTGTCCCAATCAAACGCTTTCCCGCTTTAGTTTAGTCTTTTTACCGCTGCCGCTGCCGGCTGCCGGCAATGGTTTTTAACTACGCGCGCCATCCTCGTACTATGTCGGGATGACGTTTTAGTCACCAAACATTTTTTCTCATCCTCCTTTTAAAAATTTTGAAAAAAAATCAAACAAAGCAGTCTTATTAGTATTTTTGTGGATGGAACGGATGAACAATTGTGCTAAGACTTCTATTAACTTGGTGGGATGCACTGATACAGAATCAAACTTACAAGACTAGTCACTTCATAGGTCCATTGCTATGTCCACTACCGGTGTTCCATCATCCTGCTCATCAATCATCTGCTAGAAACCATTTCATTGCCCTCGATTCATAGCTTCCCTTTGGCATTCCACCAGTATCCTTTACAGATCGACTAGCCTGGAAGGGCACACACACTTACAGGTACTACACGATCTCGTCATGGCCAACAATTGATCGCATTAGCAAATTTCTTCCGCAAAAACGATGTCGAATATCAATTGCACTGCAGCGAAATGAACGATCACAGTAAATCAGGACAGACATTCTGCACCATATTCTCTAATGGAACAAAAGGAGATTTCTTTCTATAAGCTAGTTCTAGCATTTTGTTCTTACCTTCTTCTTTGGGGATATTAGGCTCATCAATCAAGAGTTGGTGCAGGGCATTTAAATCACTGGAGCTGCAATGCAAAAATCTAATCTTTATTACAAACCGAGCAAGTTATATACTATCTCGAACGAAAATGGCTGAAACTGGAAGCTGACTTACCTTGGCTTCATGGTAAGTGGTGAAAGTGCGGAAACCACTGATAACTTGAGAAGGTACCTACACGAAAAGTTGTCAACTTTGCAAATCCTCATGGGTGTTAAATCTAAATGCTACCATGAAATAACTACATTGTGGAAGAATCGTAACGAATCGAGAGAACAACGTTGTGTTTATGATTTGCATAGAGTGGTAATGCAATTACTCGGATTGATGCATATCATGGAGACGCATGAGGCCATCCAAGCAATCTTCCAGAGACGGCTTAACGCCAATCCTTTGCCGCAATTGTTTTTTACTACTGGCAGAACCCTGGTTTACTAACTGTTTTCCATCACGATGCATCTTCTCTAGAGACAATACAATCAGACGAAACTCTTCCCTGACAGAAAAAAAACTCCATTTCAAATTGATCATCAAGCTACCAACTTTCCCCAAAGTATAACACAATTGAAGAACCACAGAAAGCTTACATTGTTCTGTTCATGGAACGGAAAATGGCGCCAAGAGAATCCAACTGGTTTCTCAATACTTCATCTTTAAATCCGGCGATGCTATTCAAAGTTCCGAAATTGGTTGAGCTTTTGATCGCTGGTAATCTTCCGATGATGGCAGAAGCATTCCGGAACTGAGAAAGTAGGCGGGATTGAAGAGCTTCCCATTTGTCCATTTCATCTCTAGCCTTTCTATGCCGCTGCTGATACTTCTTCACCATACCCTCCATTGCTGATACAGAGGACTTGAGACAGGAATGTGCAAGTGGAAGGAAAGAACCCTACTTTTTATAGCCCTTGTTTGTTAATGGGCTCGTCCATCAAATCAGGCGTTCTTTAGGCTCATTACTATAGGAAAAAGCCCATGTTTTTAGGCCCGCCCTTCTTCTTCGATCTTCTTTCTTTCGAGCTACAGTCATCTTAGTGGCATCCGATTCATCGGCGGAAGAATCTAAGCGAGGTAACCGTTGATGGTGAAGAATTGCTGCTGTGAAGGTAAATCTTAATCCTGTGTCCAACTCTTGGGAAATTTCACACTTTTTGTTCAGAGCTAAAGACTGGTTTTTTTGTGTGGTAATTTCGTCCCCCTCTCAGTTGAGTCCAGCTAATGTCAAACTGAGAAGACTCCAGCTTCGTAGAACTGAAGATTCAGCCTTTTTAAAGCAGCTGAGCAGTTGTGCCTTCTTTTCATAGAGATTTTCGTTACAGAAGGTATGTAGCTAGTTTCCAGGATGTATTGCTTACATTTTGTATCAACTATCAAGGCTTGTCTTTTCATCATATTGATAGACTTGCTAGGTTGTTATGACTCAAATTACATCATTCGTTAAGTGTCTGAAAGCATTTTCATGGCTTAATTACACTACAAGTGTATAAAGAATATACATACAGCTTATTCAGCATAGCAGACTGAAGCTTAGGGGTACATTTAACTTCAAGGACAGCCATAATGAATATGCCACCTAATTCCGAGCGCTCTATTTTACTAAGGCTTTCGTTGCTCCAGATCCATGGCAGAAGCGGAGGGCACGACTGAAATTAAGATGGAAGGGAGAACCGTTGAGAGCGAACAGATTCAACAGGGCCAACATATAGAAGAAGAAGAAGAACGGAATCAAGCTGTTTTGAGACTTCTGGATTCGATGGATGGCTACTTAACCCTCTACGATTCTCTATCTTCTACACTTCGTCAGGTGATCCCCCGCTTCGATTTTCGTACGATGATTCAATTGTTTGGTATATTCAACCAGTTTGATTTGTGTGTGGTTTCTAGGTGTGGCATATGATCTTTTGACTGATTCGATTCTTTTTTGTTGGTAGGGATGGTTTGACTTAGCTTGTGCCCGGCATTCCATGGGGACTTCACGTATCAGCTATGCTATGCTGGATCTTAAAGAGCACGCTGCTTCTACTTCACTGCAGATAATCTCAGATGGTTATGATGGTAGTTCATTCGCTCCACATTTTGCCCCTACATTATATTTCGATTTTATGCTAAATGCTAATGGATATTATGGTGCGAACTTCAACTATAGCTTTCTTTTCTCTCCAGAGGATTCATCAGGAAAGCATCCACGCTTCCAGCTGCGGAAATGGGCATCTTTGGACAAGAAAAGGTGCTTTCTTGACGATCAAAGCTCGAAAGAGCATAAGGAATCGGGTGGCACTTTGAAGCAAAGAAATCGTGTTGGTTCTCAGCTCCAGGGTATTGCTTACTTAACAACTCTATGCTTAGAAACAACGTTTGCCTCCATAAATCTTGCAGAGTGGTTTCTTACATTTTCTTCTGTGGTTTTTTCTCCATGCAGACAAAACCAAGTCTGATAATGGAGCTCTGCTTGACGTTGATGACAGGGTGAGTACAGTTAACCTTTCTTTAAACATACCTTGTTTAGCTCATGAATTTCCTATCTGTTGCAGATAATTGGAGTGATTTTACTAGTAACTATTCCTAGAATCACTAATGTCATCGTTTCGTCTAACAGGTAAAGAATGAGCGATGCAAATCCTTAGCTGTGTTTGGAACTATGGTTTCTCCAAAGCTTCGAGCTTCCCAACTGTCATTTGAGAAAGGTACTAGTTTTCTTTTTAAGCCTCTTAACTGGCCTAATGTTACTCACCAGATCAGATCAAGCTAGAGAATCCAGCTATCACTGCATCTCAACTGTTGGCTGTTGTTGTTATGCAGCAATTGAGACAATCGTCGAACTGGCCAATCTTCGTTCGGAGATCCTTGCTGTGGGAAATCAAGTCCACAGACATTCAGAAGTTGCCAAGACACAGATTGATTAATCAAGCTTTAGATTAAGCATCATCTTCTTTCTTCTGCTTAAATGATGCATTATGGCCAGTTTACACACGATGTAGATTGCAGCTCGTCTTTTTAGCATATCCCCAGTTCAATCCTATTTGAGGATGCACCATTATATTCTGCAAGTCTTTAATGTTTACTTCAATAAGCCGGAAGAACTTCGACTTTGAAAAAAAAGTTCGTCGGGACTTTATTAATCAAATCCGAGACTTTAATGGTTTGAATCCGGACTTTCGGATCACAAACACATAACTCTACCACCGGTGAATAAATATCATAGCTTTTGGCCAAAATTGAACTCAAGCATGCAATAGAGTTAGTAATAACGGTCAAATCTAATTGCAGGTTAGTTTCAACTGCCATTAGACTTTATACAGTGGATTAAGACCGACAAGACCAATCGTCGTTCGCATGTGGTCAGGATTTTTTCATTAGTATTGTTTTCTTTTTGTCTAATTAGATTAGAATTTGGAGGACAAAACAATTCTGGCACGAACCTTTGCTGGACTATTGGTTGTTTACTTGAGGTACTTTGGCCAAAATAACTTAAATTATAATACTCTAAACCGTGATATTTGAAATAACTTGAATCGAGTTATTTCTAATACTTAGATACAAGATAATTCTTACTTATATAATATTTTATATTTTAAAAATAACTCATATCTTAAATAATATATTATTTTACTTCAAAATATCCGAAATCTTTCGCGAATTTAAGCATCAGAAAGAGAAAAATAATACCCGCAAGGGACAAAATCAACGAGAATTTTAGTAGTCTATTGTCTTTGGCAGGTACAAGTCGACACGTGAATCCCCCTTAAAATACTCAGTTCAAAGGCTGCTGGCTAGTTGCCATCTTCATCCGACCGAACACCTCCTCAGAAACCGAAGGACACGAGAAAAAATGGCGGAATCAGCTCAGCCTCTGCTGACTCCTTACAAAATGGGCAACTTCAGTCTCTCTCACAGGTCTGTTTCAGGAACATTCTCCCGCACTGACTTCACTCTGCTAACTTGATGATATATAACCAGTTATTTTAATGGAACAGGGTAGTTTTGGCACCGCTGACCAGGATGAGATCGTACGGGAAGATCCCTCAGCCACACGCCGTCTTGTACTACTCCCAAAGAACGCCACCTGGTGGTCTCGTGATTGCTGAAGCCACCGCCATTTCCAACACTTCTATCGGGTAACTCTCGACTCTATGGACCTACTAGTATGAAGAATTATTGAATCCCAATAACTCGAGTTGTTAGGGAGAGATAGAGAATTCAGTCCCTCCTCAAATGGAATCTCATAAAAAATCTTAAATTTGCGCATTTCCAGTGAGTCATGTACATAAATTGGGGCAATTGTGACTCAATACGGAGACCCAATGGTCTTTATATAAAGACATATCATGTCAAGAACATTGCATCTCAATCATTCGAGTTGTTGGAAGAGAATCTAGCTCCTCAAATGGGATCTCTCAAAAGAGGTAAGGTTTCACTACTTAGATAACTCATGTGCACAGATTGGGGGATACCAGAATTCAAAAAGAAAATCTTTCGATCTTTAAAAGATTTTGATATCATGTCAAGAACTATTGTGTCCCAATTACTTAAGTTGAGGTAACTCATGTGCATAGATTGGGAGCTCTATCGGAATTTGAAATGGATACCTCTATTCGATCTTTAAAGACGCCGTCATTTTGATACCACCTTTTCAAAAATTATTGCATCCTAATAACTCTGGTATCTTTCTGCTTTATTTCTCCCTATATCATATAGTTACTCAAATGTTCCTGGAATCTGGACTGAAGAGCAAACCAATTGTGCTGTGCATGAGAAAGGAGGCATCTTCTTTTGCCAGATTTGGCATTCTGGAAGAGTCTCTGATTACTGTTAGTATATATAACACTTGTGTCTTGTGTAATTTCTCTCAAAGTTCCAACTTAATGAACTGTTTTTTCGTAGGCTTTCAACCAAATGGACAGCCTCCCGTCTCCTGTACGGATAAGCCGATTACAGCTGAGCCCCAGATCGATGGCAGTAAAGCTCCTGCATATCCTGCTCCCTGTAGACTCGAAACAGAGGAGATTCCTCACATTGTAAACGACTTTGCGGTTGCAGCAAGGAATGCCATGGAAGCTGGTAAGCATGCAACTCATCTCTATTGTTGATTCTTTACTTCATTGCTGGAATGGTAGTAATCGAGTGGCGAAAAATGGATTTCAGGTTTTGATGGCGTGGAGATCCACGGAGCCAATGGATATATCGTTGACCAGTTTGATGCGGTGGAGAGCGAGCACAGCTTGTTGCCCACGAGGAAGGCCTTTGGAGGTACGTTTATGATCGCCGGAGGATACACTCAATGCAACGGGAATGAAGTGGTTGCCGATGGAGGTGCGGATTTAGTTGCATTCGGGCGTTTGTTCTTGGCGAATCCAGACATGCCCAGAAGATTCGAGCTGAATAAGTATAACAGGGGCACTTTCTATACCGATGACCCTGTTGTTGGATGCTCCGACTATCCATTTCTCGACCGAGTAAAAGTCTAGGACTTTCATCTCATTTGTATCTGTTCACTTGCAGCTTAAGTTTCCAATCTTCAGACTCAAATATTCAACCTTTGATAATGATCGACTTCAAATTAGCCAACTTGTGACTATTGAAGCCAAGTTTACTAGCAACTCCGAAAGCCGAAGCTTTCCCTACTCCGCAGAGTTCAGGGAACTTTGGCCTTCACCATCAGTCCATGAAAGGGGTAAGAAAACAAGATCTTAACAACCTTGGTTCAGAACCTTTGACATCTGTTTAGAGATATGGTTACTGCTACTGACAATAATCCATGATGTACCAGACTACTAAGGTCAGACAAACCATGTTTACAAGGTCAACCTTGAGCTACCTAGCCAAGAACTAACACAGTAATAAACAAACACTAAATTTCAACGATTGCGTCATAACTCACAAGAGGATGTTAACATACAGACAAACACAGAATCTACAAAGGATAAAACACTTTTAGCTTAATCATGATCATTATCCAAAGAGTACAGATAGGCTCAATCTCCCCTTGTGCAACTACAGAGTGGTCTCCCCATAGAGGGGCCATAAGACAAAGGGAGAAAGAAAATGTCCAGACGCTGTAACAAAGCTACAAGACTACAGCTATTCATCTTCTCCTTCCATCCCTTACTCGTCATCGTCATCCTCCTGAGAATGATACATAAGTTTTCCAGTCAGATTCCAGGTATATATATGATCAACAAGACAACAAAAGACTATGTAATCAAAACAAATCAGATAGAGCCTAAGCCAACTGACCTCGTCACTACCATCTTCATCGTCATCCTCATCGTGTACCTCGGACATAGACTTCTCAGACTCCTCTTCCTCTTTGGGGCCCTCAGCCTGAATACACCGCCAAACAGGTACATTACAAACATTGGTAAAAAATCTGATGGTATTATCAAATTTTGACAAGAAAGGCACCTGTTCCTTATTGTAGGCATTCATCTTCTTCTCATACTCCACTTTCCTCTTCTCAGCTGTGGCGATGTAGGGTTGCTTTTCCTATAAATAATCATCTTTTCAATCAAGCCATCCAAACTCAATACGTCCATTCATACATAGCCACAGCCCAAACGAAGAATGATTGCCGCTAAGAAAATACTCACAGCTTCAGTCAATGACTTCCATTTCTCTCCAGCAGCTTTTCCAACCTGATGTTCCCAACCAATCAACATAAACCCACCGGTCACACAAACAAATTGGGCGTAACCCTAAGAAACACCAGAAATAACAAACACTCACAGCAGCAACTGATTTGTTCTTGGGATGGTCCTTCTTAAACTGCACCCTGAAGTCCTCCCTACAGTGGTTAAATTCAAATCGTTAACAGTGAAACCCTAAGCAGAGAAGACATGGTCTACCAAACAAAAACACCACCTAACAAAAAGGAATCAGATACATAAAAAGGATTTACATGAAGACGAAGAAGGCGCTGGGAGGCCTCTTTGGCTTGTTCGGGTCTTTGGCTGCTTTACCCGCTTTTTGAGTCACCTTGGTAGGCTTCTTAGTCACAGAGAGCCTAAAAGTCAACACAGAAAAATTCAAAATTAACCATACAAAGCTCATCCTAAAGATCTACAGAACCGATTTGAATTAGACCAAGGTATTCAACCAAAAAAATTTGACAAAATTCGCAGAACTCACTTGGAATTCTTCGCATCCGACTTCGAATTACCTCCCTTCATGGCAAATTTCTTTAAGAACAAAATTGAAGACAACAGATCAGCTAAGACAGCAGAAAACGAACAAGACCAACAGAGAGATTGAGGAAAAAGAGCTTACCAGATCGAAGATGGCCGGCTAGGGTTTGGGAAATGAGGAGGGAGAAACGGGGAGAAATGGGGATTTTGTTTAAAGGGGAAATACGCCGAAAGGGCGAAGATATTAAGAGGGGAGTGTTAAATTGAAATGAAATTGCGGACGAAATGAAAGTGGAGGGTTTAGGCGGGATTTTACACCATTCACTCTATAAAAAGAATTAGTTAATGCCAGGTCAGCCATCCGTGTACTGTGACTCTCGATTCTGATTGGTTAATGTTTTGTTCTGAGAGGGGCTTTCTCGTCTTTTCGGTGTGCGTGGCCTTTATGTTGTTCCCTTTGTGCTTCTTTGCTCTCTCAAAATTATAGCATATATTGGTTACTAGGGAGATTGTAAATTTACTGTTATAGCCCTCTTTGCAACGGCAGGCACGCGTGACGCATAGGGCGAGTAAGATTCTAATTATTATTCCTTTATATCTATCCTGATGTCATTACAAACTTATATTTACATGTGGAGTTGTACGGTGATTTTGTGGAGTTCTACAATTGATGTGACATTTTTAATAACATAATATGTGACATGGTAGCTCTACATAGGCAACTCTGGACGGAAAATTGAATGTTTTTGCGGACGACGGTGATCACTTGAGTGATTGTTATCGAATAGACACAAAAAATGAAAAGAAGAGAGATAGATAGACTCATAGACGCCGATTGGAAAATAATGGTCAATGTAGTACTAAGACACACACACGTATGGCATGATCAACAACAGCTTCCAATGTGTGGGAGGAAGATGATTCACGTAGAAGGGCTCGTTGGTTTTCAACTGTGTTCGAGCCCATGGTGCTTTGATGAAGATACCGGATTTCGGGCTTCGGCCCATTAAGGCTGATTGTGATGAATGTAAGTGGGAGTGGGACACGTCCTCAAAACAAATATAAATTTACACCAAAACGTGTAAATCAGGTGAAAGCTATTATTTTTCGCCTAGAAATACAAATAAAATATGGTAATAGTTTAGAATTAAAAATCCTACATCTTGGAATATTCTTTTTTTTTTAATTGTAAATTTGGTGGTGGTGCATTTATTTAAGATTATACCGTATAGAGGGCGAGATAGATTTAATCATAAATTATTTTATAAATTATTTATAAAATCAATTTGATGCAATTTTGTTCAAATATGATTTATGGTTGGTGAGAAAAATAAATTATTTTTTAATGAGATTATCGAGTTCACTGTCTTCACGTATTTAGAGGAAATTATTTATAGTGGCAGAAAAGGCCTTGGAAGCACCATAAATGCATTCACATTAGTTCTTCGAGAAGCAATCATATGACGCATAATCAAATAACTTCATTACGTTAATATTGAAGGAGATGTGCAAATAGTTTTATCCCGCATCTCCCACTCACTTGTCTTATATCGTACTGGTGATATAATCATACATGAACTCTATATATTACTACTACAATTCTCCCACATTAAATACTTTCATATATCACATTATCTAAATAATAATACATACTCTCTTACTCGCTATATTTTTTCCTTTTCCCCTCAATCTTCTCCCTTACGCATCTTAACTTTCCTAATTGAATTTTAATACCTCAATTTTTGTCGGTTCCCCTATCCCTCCTACACCTCTTTTCCTCTTCCCCTTATTTTTTTTTTAAAATTTAGTTTAGATTAGGAGCTATTTTAGTTACTTTAATTAAAATTCTTTTTCAAAAAAATTATAATTTATAACAGTTAAACCGGTTAAATTATATATCATAATCACACTAATTATATATTCACAGCCCTAAAAAATAAATATTGTGCTAAATTAGAAACAAATCATCCTCATTTAAAATCATTAGGATACAAAATTTTACAATAAGAATAGTCATTTTTAACTACTCATACATTATTATCACATGGAAAAACAGAATAAAATAAACACAATTGCAAAACGGCGGAAGATAAGTGACGACGGTGCAATCATGAAATGGACTGAAATGTTAAAGAAAATGAATCTACAGACTAAATCCGTAGACACAACCAAAACTAAGGAGCTGATCTGTAGGAAGCCGAATTGGAGAAGGAAACAGAAAAAAAGGGAAATAATAATAAAAAAACAGATAAATAGTAAAGTAAAATTGCACCTCCCCTCTGTTTTAGAGAGAGAAGAGAAATAAGAACTTAGAGAGAGAAAAGGGTGGAAGAGAGAGAAAGAAAGAGGAATGGGTAAGGTAGCAGCAAAGGCAGAGGCAGCAATGACGAAGAAGCGCAAGAAAAAGGGACGCCCTTCTCTGTTAGACCTCCAGAAGCGAGCTATCAAGCAGGAATTGCAGCAACAACAGCAGCGCCAGAGTTCCAAGAACCATCATCATCAAACCCCTCCTCTCCGCCAAAACCCTAATTCCCTCAATTCCTCCGCCCGCCGATCTGCTCGCCGGAACGGCGAGGAGGAGGAGGAGGAGGAAGAAGACGACGACGAGCGCAAGGAGAAGAAGCTCAAACCCTTGCTAGGTCTCAATTCTCGGGATTCGAATCCCTTGATTCGTTCCAATTCTTCTGCTTCCAATTCTCACGGCTCCGGTTCCAATGCCGATGTTGATGTCAAGAACCGCCAGATCGGAGGGGTACGTCTCGCGATCCGCCGCAAAACAGCTCTGATCATTTCATTTTCATCAATTTTGGGAATTAATTTAATTCTCCCTCCCTTCGAATCAAAAATGCAATTCCGCTAGAAGGAAGCTGTAATTAGATTTTTTTCCCGTTGTATTAGCTGGTTCTGGTGGGACTGGGAGTGGGGGATTTTCGCGGGATTATTGACTAAGTACTTCAAAGTTTCTTTCTTTTTATTTTGGGTGTTGCTGAATCGGAGGTCGTGGAAGTGTTTGACTGGTCACTGTTAATTTGGTTTCTGCTTTTATTTTTTGCCTCCACAATCATCTTCGTTCTCTTTCCTTTAGGTAATTCTTCTGTTTTTATTCCTTTATATCTTCCCCTTTATTGTTTCTCCCCTTGAATTATATATTCTTTAGGGTTCGTTTGAATTGATTTGGATCTTAAATAATGATAGCAGATGTAATCGGTGGTGACCTTCTTGTCTGGAAAATTAAAGATTGTGGTGTTTGTCTTTTCTCTAATCTCAAGTCATGTATTATCCCCTGCCCTCTGTGTACTTTCTTCCACCTTTTACTGTCACTTTTCCTGATAGCTTATTCATAGATCAGATGATGCAGTGGAACCTTCCTTTAATATATGGTTTTAGTTTATGAATCTTTTTCCTTTCCCTTTCTGCTTTTTTTGGCTGGGGTTGGGGAGGCTAGAAGGAACTGATGTTGGTGTGTTGGTTCTGCTGCTGCTGCTTATATATGTGGATTGGTATAATTTATAATGGAGATGGGTGATGTTTTTTCCTTTTGCAGGGTGAAAAGTTTCGGAAAGCGACGGATACTCTTCATGGTATGAGTATCAATCAGTCTTGGAAATTCCAGTTAAATAAACCGAGTCTTTGTTTGAAATTCATGGAAAAAGCCGGTTTCTGGGGTAGTGTATTTTTGTTTTTTCTGTGGGAAGACTGTTCGAGTAATTAATTGGAGTTCTCCCCTTGCATTTATCTATCTGTACAGGGTTATCGGAAGAGGCTGGTCCCACGACACCTTTGCCAGACAAAAAGTTGTTGCTCTTCATTCTTGACAGACTTCAAAAGTGGGTCTTGTTTTAGCTTCTTCATCGATTTCCCTCGCTTTTCTTCTTCGATGTGATGGTTACTGATATTCATTGTCTATCTATTTGCAGAAAGGATACTTATGGAGTTTTCTCTGACCCTGTGGATCCAGAAGAGGTGCATTGATCTTTATCTGTTTTGAATGATACCTGATAGTTGATTACATCCTCCCCCATCTTCCTCTGTACTGATCCTATGCCGAATGGCTCCTTCTTACAGTTACCTGATTATCACGATATCATTCTGCATCCAATGGATTTTTCTACCGTGAGGAGAAAGCTAGATGCCAAGGAGTATCTCAACTTGGAACAATTTGAGGTTTGCTTCAGATTCGCTGATTATTTTTTTGTCAAAATGAAATGGACTTCTACTGTGTGAGTTGTGTGGATGACAGCTTTAATATCCACCCCGAATAAGATTTACTTTAACTGGGTTTGGGTAGTTTGGTCTCTCAGATATACGGTACGCCGTACAAGAGGTTTCTGATGCATAAAACGGGTAGTTCTACTAGCTCAAATAATTTCAAGGATTTAGGCCACTTCTTCTAGTTCAAAACAGTTATCAAGGATTTAGGTCAGTATTTGGATGATGAATAGCTAATTTTGATACTGCTGGTTGCCGGTTGCTGACTTTTGCTCATGTATTAATCAAGCAAATACTGGGATTTCTTGGAATCGCCCAGTTACTGAGTATGAAAAATTACTGGTTCAGATGATTGAATGAGAGCACAAGCATCATATACCAATTTTGCTGCAGAATAGATATGGATGAAAACTTTCCCATATTAATGTTAATATAATGGGCTTGTTTGCTTTGACAAAGTTCAGTTAAAACCCTTTTATGGAGAATAAGTAGTACAAATGTGACATGTTTAACTTAAGGGTGTCAGCTTGTTAGTTTCTGGTAGGTCTTGCTTCTCGTTTCTTTCTTGTTCCACTTGTATTCATGCTTGTGATCTTTATGCCTGCGGCCTAGGCTGGGGAAGCTAATCAACTACTTTGACTTCACTTTTACTTCAAATAAATTTAATTACTTCCTTCGCTACTCAATCTTTTGGTATGTGAAATTGCAACTGACTGAAGTTTTATTCACGCAGAGAGATGTTTTCCTGATTTGTTCAAATGCGATGCAATACAACCCTCCAGATACTGTGTACTTTCGACAGGTTTGTTACCATAAATCATGTTGATTTTTTATATTCTGGTGGTTTTCTTTTGCGCTATTGTTGAAAGTATCATTCTGTCTCTTCTCTTAGGCGCGTTCCATACAAGAGCTTGCAAAGAAGGACTTTGAGAACTTGAGACAAGATAGTGATGATGGTGATGACGATGAAGATGGTGAGCCGGAGCCCAAAGTTGAAAAGGTTGAAAAAGTTGTGAGGAGGGGTAGACCGCCTGGAAGTGGGAAGTCGAAGAAATCACTCGAGAAGTCTCCACTTGACCGTGTTATGGTTGAATTTAACTCCGACACAACGCTGGCTACTGCAGGGGACAACTCTAATGGCTCCAACGGTTACAATTTCAGAAAAACAACATTGTTCAAACCACCTGTTGATATGTCGGGAAGAAACTCGCATGGTTCACATAATGGTGACAATTACAGTTCCTGGTTGTCTGAATGGGAAAATGAATTTCCAGGTTTAGGATCAAAACTGGCTCATTTAACTTCCCTCCTATGTTCTCTGAGTATTTGGAAACTGTTTAGTAATCTGTTTGCTTAACTTGCAGCTTCTGTGCTAAAGGCTGTAATGAAACATGTGAAGAAGCCAGCTACTTTAGATGAGAACAGGCGAGATTCATATAACCCTCCCACGGCATCTACAAGCGAATCATTTGTCTTGAATCCATTCGAAGGAGAATTGAAGCAACTTGTAGCGGTATGTAGAAAAGAAACCTTTTTTACTGCTCATTTAGCAAGTGTGGTTCCTCAATCACTCTGGACTATGAACTCCTCTTTAATGTCATTTGTCTTCTTCCTTTCGGGGATGTACTTTATAACGCATTGCCTTCTTCTTGTTTGCTCTTGAAATCGTATCAGGTAGGTTTGAGTGCAGAGTATGGTTATGCAAGGAGCGTAGCTCGATTTGCGGCAGATCTAGGTCCAACTGCTTGGACAATGGCCTCAAAAAGAATTCAGAGGGTATTGCCAACGGGAGTTGAATTTGGTCCTGGATGGGTAGGAGAAAATGATTTGGTCCCGGGGAGCCATTTTCTATTTTCATCCAAGGACAAAAACCCTTCGGCTAACTCTGCACCTGGTGATCCTTCAAACAGTCATCAACCTTCCACAAGCACCGCAAACAATCATCATACGCAGAATATCGAAAACGCGATGCCGGGTGTTGGTGGCTCAGGTACTCTAGGTGGATTAGCTTCCTCGAATGCTGTGTCACCGATGGTTAGTACACCCCACCAGCCTGTTGGCTTGGTTCCGAGTTGTTCCAATGCGGGGTTTGGTCCAATACAGCAAGGGCAGGACTCAGAAACTAGCAATAAGAGCAAGCAAGAAAATGTGAGCCCTGAGAAAGATTCGTCAGGTCCGGGGAGCAGAACTGGGAACCAAGCTATAACGCCTAGCAATAAACATCCGCAAGAGGCCATCCAATTCCCAACAGACTTGAACGTAGGGTTCTTATCGCCAAGTTCGCCTACTTCCGGGATTCCAATTGGGTCACCACAGCAGCCAGATTTAGCATTACAGCTTTGAGGACGATCATGATAAGGTGGTTTTCAGTTTGGTATTTTTTTGTTTTGGAGGTTTTTCTTTCCCTCTGTTGTTTCTTCTTCTTTCTTCTGAACTGACTACCGGGCTTAGGAGGAACATATATGGAGGGGAAAGGGAATAACTGTGGGAAAGATTTGGAGTGGAATAGTAGGGTGATGCATATTTAAAGGTTTAGACTTGAGGAAAATTGAAGCTAGTAGTCAACTCCAATGGTGATTGGTGGAGAAAACAGGCACAAATTTGGTGTAGGGAGAGGGGGGGTTAGTGGATTCTGTATAGATTTGAAGAAATTGTAAGGAAACTGATAAAACTAATGTGTTTTAGATTTGAAGAAACCACAGGTTTACAGTAACTTTTGTTGCTTTTCGTTGTTCCTAACTCTTATATACAATATATTTTCATCTTCCTGTCATCAGGTTTTGCTTCTTTGGCACCACTTGTCGTTCAACAATGGTACCATTCACATAAGAGGTAGCGCTTCTACAATAGGAATAGCATGAGAAATCGGCCGGCGAGCAAGCTCATGTACAATCATATTACTGCTCTGCCTACTGAACCCAACATGATAAAAATCACAAGACAACAAAGAAATCATAAATTAAGCCCATTTTTAATGTAGAGACCGAGTTTTACTTTGTATAATTCGTAAAATGACTTTTATACTCTATAAAACAAATTTGTTCTCAATGACTATCTCATTCACCTTGTTATTCCGAAAAAATGAAATCATCTTTTGTAACTTACAATTCGAATTTAATCAAAATGTTTAACTACAAATTTACATTTATCTCTAACATTTACCTGTAAATTATTTTTGAAAAAAAAATCAATTTCAAAATCCTCCGAGTCACCTACGCGGACGCCAATCTGTTCTTGCCGCCACCGAACCATCTCCGCGCCACATCCTTCAACCGCTCGTCCTTCACTTCACAGAATCGCCGCTCCCAATCCTCCGGCTTCACCGCAATGGCCCCTAACCCCGGCGCCCTGTCCTTCGACCCCATATTCACCGCCGTCTTCCAATCCACCACGTACGCCGACACTCTCCTCCGAAACTTCAACTTGAACTCCGACCACGCCTGATACTTGTAGTGATTAACCACCGCCGTCGCCAGGTTCACCTGCTTCCACCCGTACTCTTCCCCGCCGCCTCTCAGCCTGAAGTGATGCACCGCGTTCTGCAGCGAATCATCGATCGCCTCCAGCAGAACGATCGATTTGTGCCGATTGTCCAATCTCCTCCTGCAATCGTACCCTAGCATCACTCCTTCGTCCGGGTTCGTCTTCCGACCTGACGGCCCGAACTCGTTGCACCGAATCGAGACCTGCCCCACTTTTTCGCTGCTCGAATTCGACGAAATCAGGGATTTCAACATCCGATTCGACGGCTTCGCGGCGGAGCTCCACCGCGGCGAGAATACGAACTCGTCCACGTCGACGTACATCATCCAATCGCACGATTCCTTAGCGTAAACCGCGGAGTGAGAGAATCCTGCCTCCTGAGTCTTCGGCCAAATCCACGGCACTGTTTCGATGTTGTATCCTTCTGAATTCAACGATCCGACGACGGTTTGTAGATTGTCGTCGCTATCGTTGTCGTAGAGGAAGAATTTATCAACGCCGATCCCGGAGTGGTAAACCACCCACTCCCGCAGGAACTTGGCGGAGTTGTACACCATCGTCGCGGCGCACATCGTAAACTTCCGCCTCGGAACCTCTATCCTGCGCCACGGAGAGTAGTACGCCACCGAAGGAACTCGAACATTCGTTCCACCATCGCTGGATAATATCTCCAGAGAGATTTTGACTCTCGTTGCGTTTGACCCACCGAAGCCAGTCAAATCCGGATGGCCACACCGGAAAACCTCCTGATCGGAGCTGGAGACAGCGGTGGCGATTGTCAAGGAAGAATCATCATCGTCGTCATCAGGATTGGTGAACACGCACCTCAACTTGTGAGGAGGTCGGTTGACTGCTTGCTTACTGTTGACGCCTTTAGCGAACAGCACGACGTCGTTCTCGGTGGAGAAAGATTCGTACGCGAGGAATGTCCACCTCAGCAGCGATTTCTCCGGAAAGGAAAATCCAGACAGCTCCCCCGACGATTTCCTGACCAGTACCGGGGATGATCTCAATTCCTTCTTCCGTCGGAGCGTCTCCGGCAGTAAACACTTGAACACCAGCTGATCCGTCGACGGCAGAGCACCGGAGAATCTCGCCGGAGAAGTTTCGTTGTCAGGATAAACGCAGATGAATGCTTCTTCTTCTTTTTCTTCCCGTGATTGAATCGACTCCGCCGACGGCAGAAATTGAGTGTGTTGTTGTGACACGATCACGAGAACCTCCCAGTCCGAGAGCAGAACGGAAACAGAGTCGATTGGGAATTCGACGGCGGCGGTGGTGGTACGACTGCAGCCGCTGTAGAAGGATTGAAGGGGAGAGGAAGAGAAGGGTGAAAGTGAGAGGAAGATGGAAACGGAGAGGAAGATGATGATGGAGAGGAGGAGAGCGGAGGCGAGACGACGGGTCGTTTGGAGGAGGGGAAAGGGTTTGACGGCGGCGGGATGGATGGGAATTGGGAAGAGCGGAGGAGGAGGAGACTTCATTAGGTGCAGTGAGTTGATGATTCTTCGTCTTCTTCGAATTGGGGAATTTGAATTTGGATTGGATTTTAATGGAGGTTTTTATGATATGATGATGATGATGGTAACGTGTAAGAAGAAAGGAAGACGAAGCGGGAGGTGGAATTTATGCACAAGACTGAAGACTTTTTCTAATTGGACATGACGAGTCTTTCTGATACGATGCGGAAATGGATTTTACTTCCTTTTTTTTCGGTCAATTGTGGCGATTGGTTGGGCTGGGCTTTACAATTCTATATCAGTGTTACTAATGCTACCAATTGGGCTAAGAATACAAGAGGCCCTAAGTCATCTACCCAGGTCCAGCAAATCCAAAAAGGAGGCGTTTGTTTTGGTTTGTCCGGGCGGTGAAGTTGGGTGGATGACAGCCACTTGCATTGATAACACAACCAAACAAAACAAAACTAGACGACTACAAAAAAGAAACACTAAAACCAAGAAATACGTCAAAATCCACAACCAAACGCAACCTCCCCATAATTAATATAAATGCATCAAACTCAAGAGGGAGTTTCCTGATGCATCAACTCCAATCAATGCTCATTTCAATACATCAACTTCTCTTCCACCACTCTATAATTCCCACTTTTTTTTTCTCAAACTCGATAGGAAGCACCATACTACTTATTCATAACCAAATTCGATCTCAAAGAAATATTTTTAAGTGCGACAAATTAAAGTGAATCAAAATTATGGATGACGAGTATTAACAATTAGACAGCGTTTGAGTCAAGTTATAGATGAAATTGCCTAAACTATTGTTCAGTGCATGCTCAAGTCTCGCCGCACGATGTCTTAAGCAAATTGCGTGGTCATACTTTACACCGCACCCCAAACTTTCTGAAAAACTTCAAAGTAAATATCTCGTTATACCCAACCGCATATTTGAGATAAATGTGCAAAATAAGGATTTCAATCTAATGTTGAAAATGGGCTCTGACACTATGCAGAAGCCCAACTTAACCACAAGATTATTATAGGGTTCCACTACTCTAGTAGTCACATCACTTGAATGAAGGTATATGGACGGTTTGAATCAAATTTAGCCATTTTCGGCGACGATTTCCTTCCATATTTGTAAGAGTTTTTGTAAATGGACGGAAAGATGACCCCTGAAACTAACAATGAGTTTAAGTTGTTTTTTTTGAAGATAAAAGACTGAAAGTAAACACAACAATACTGTCCATTTCATAAGGTATACTAGATTTGAACCTGGAACCTCCTGGTCACCAGACACACTGTTCTACCATCGGAGCAACTTCACTTGGGCGTGGCTTTAAGATGGTTATAGTACGACGGGTTAAATTGCAAATTTTCCAGCTTAGAGGAGCAGTCCGTTAATATAGAAGAGGTGAGGAGGAAAAGCATAATTTCCTCTGCATAATAATGAAAACTGAGACATAATTAACAAAGATTAACCAGACCCATAACGGCTGTAGATCACGACCGCCGTTTTGGCGGTATCGACGCTAAATCAGCTACTCGTTTTGTTGAATTTGACAATAAATTCCTTTTCTTTTATACAAATTTCTGATGAAATCCCATTTCATTTATTCATTCATTCATTCATCCACCCAGAATTCTCTCTTTTCAATTATTGTATTCACACACACACACTCACTCCCCTGATTCCACTTTCTCTCTGTTTCCTGCTCGCTTCCTTCCCACCCATCCTTCCCAAATCAGGGTGATGGCGGATTCGACGATAAAGCTTTAAGAAACGCCAATGGCGTTTGCTGCAGCTGTGGAATGTTAGCAGCGGAGAAACCAGCTGAAATCTTTCGCTTTGGCAGCTTGAGGAAGGAACACAGATGAACTGCTTCTCTTGCATTAATCCTCGCCGCAAGGGAGTCAAGATCGACATTGAGAATGTTCCTGGCTCTTCCAACCACCGTAATTCTGCCGCCGATTCATCTGGTTTGTTTCTTCTCTCTTCTGAATCTTCTGAATCTTGGATTTTTTATACAGTGTGGTTTAACTAACAGTTTCTTGGGGGGATTTTTGGGGCAGTTACCGGGAAGGGGAAGTGTATGGAAGTTACGCCGGCGAAATGCCAAGGCGCTTGTAGTTTCTCGTTCTTGGAGCTGGCGAATGCTACTCAGAATTTCAGGGATGCAAATCTGATTGGAGAAGGGGGTTTTGGTAAGGTTTACAAAGGCCGGCTGCAAACAGGCCAGGTAATCAGGCTAATTTTCTTTCTGTTTTGCTAGTTAGAACAGTTTTAGATTCTTACATTTCGCAATTTGCTTGGTGGTTGGTTTGCAGATTGTTGCGGTGAAGCAGCTGAACCAGGAAGGAATGCAGGGTAATCAGGAGTTCATCGTTGAGGTTCTAATGTTGAGCCTCTTGCACCATCCGAATCTAGTTACTTTGACTGGCTACTGCACTGCCGGCGATCAGAGAATGCTGGTTTATGAGTACATGCCTATGGGAAGCTTGGAAAATCATCTCTATGGTATGCATTCTTGTGTTTCATATGGTTAGAATCTTCCTCGCATTGATCCCTTTCGAGAATTTAGCGTTAGTCATGAAACTGCTTTGTTAAACTGATCATATATGTTCTTACTATTAGTTACTTGGAATCTGTGTATTGTTATGTAACATAAGCATAATGGTAAGAATTTGACTAGTTTCATATACATGTTGAGTGGTATGCATATGAAGGTTTGTTATTTTCACGCAGATGTGGATCCTGATAAGGAGCCACTTGGTTGGAGCACGAGAATGAAGATCGCTGTTGATGCAGCTAGAGGGCTCGAGTACCTGCATTGCAAAACAAGTCCGCCTATTATCTACCGTGACCTAAAATCAGCAAACATCTTGCTGGACGATGATTTCCACGCCAAGCTATCTGATTTCGGACTTGCCAAACTGGGACCTGTTGGTGATAATACCCATGTTTCGACCAGAGTTATGGGAACATACGGCTACTGTGCACCGGAATATGCCATGAGCGGGAAACTTACCCTTAAATCTGATATCTATAGCTTTGGAGTTGTCCTCTTGGAGCTTATTACTGGAATGAAGGCAATGGATTCTAATCGAAGGCACGGGGAGAAGAATCTAGTAGCTTGGGTGAGTTAAAATGAAAATTCCTTAAATTTCCAGCAAAATTAGCAGCACTGTAGAAGCTCATAACTTCAACAATCAATGTATTTACTTTGATGTTGCAGTCTCGGCCGTTTATGAAAGACCAGAAGACGTACTCTCAAATGGCGGATCCACAGCTGCAGGGGCAGTACTCTCGTCGGTGTTTGAACTATGCGATTGCCATAACGAAAATGTGCCTGCATGAGGAAGCACATTTCCGGCCTATGATCGGCGATATAGTGGTCGCCTTGGAGTACTTGGAAGCACAGAGTTGCAGCGCTGCAGCAGCAGAAGCCAAGGCAAAGAAGTCGAACGAAAATTCGAAGCAGCACTTCTCGAAGTCGGTGAGAGACGCTTTTATTCAGGAAACAGATTCCAGCAGCGCTGCTGGTTTCTAGATTTGTCATATGGAGTCCTGAAAACCCCATCTCTGCTCTTCTTTGGTGCTGGTAATGATGAATTGGTTATGGTAGTGTTTGGATAGTCTGGGTTGCGTAGAGGGTGTGGAAGTTTGTAGCGGAGCTCAGAGCTGTACATACACAGTTATGATAATGTTTGTGGAGAGTAGAAGTGGAGTGGGGATTGGTTCGTTTGTGGTGTTTGCCATTGTCTTTGACTGTGTCCTGTGGGTCGTTTTTACAGTATAGAGAACGGATGCCGTGTAAGGTTTTATCAATAAAAAAGTCCCCTTTTTCTTGACTTGCTGTCATCAACACAAGTCCAAAGACTTGACTGAGCAAGTCTTGCAAAAATTATTCTTCTAACTTGGTAGTTGTTTTCGTTCGTTTCCCATATACTTTCTTCCCCAATTTCCCACGAACCAACGCCGGGCGCCACCATATATACCCTTACACAGCGGTAGATTTGTAACAATCTGAAGCAGCTTAACTAGCCGCCATGGGAAACTGCATCGGAAGCAGAGGCCGCGGCGACGGTGTAGAGAAGGTTGACGGAGGCAGCGGGGAAAAGGGTGACTGTATTGGGGTAACGCCGGCATCGGAAGGCATAAAAGTGTTCAAGTTTGCAGATTTGAAGATGGCGACGAGGAATTTCAGGCCGGATATGGTGTTGGGAGAAGGCTTTTCAAGCGTGGTGTCCGAAGGGTGGGTCGACGGTGAGACTTTGGCTCCTTGCAAGAAAGGATGCGGCATTCCCATCGCTGTCAAGAGGATCATCGATCTCGACAGCTCTCGTGTCCCCGAGGAATGGCAGGTAACAAAACAATGAGATGTTTGGTAGACTAAATTAAGTTATTGAAAATGGCGATTAATGATATTGTGTGCAGGCAGAAGTGAAGTTTCTGGGCGAAAGATCACACCCAAATCTGGTGAAACTGTACGGTTATTGCTGGGAAGAGAATCAACTCTTCCTCGTCTATGAGTGTATGCAGGGTGGGACCTTGGATAATTGCCTTTTCAGAAGTATGTATTCTACAGGAACATCAAATTAAGCCCTTCTGTTCATTCATAGTTTGGACTCATAGTAACTCATAATACTAACCCGATTTTGAGTTTGAATTCGAATGATGAAGGGGGTTCGGAACCATTGTCATGGGAGATTCGCATGAAGATCGCCATTGATGCCGCCAGAGCCCTGGCTTTCCTCCACTCCTTAGAGGGAGGTGCCGCCGCAGACCACGATTTTAAGACCTCAAGTATTCTCTTGGATAAGGTGATTATTAATGAACCATTCTGACCAATCTGGTTTTAACCATTCTGACCACTAACCAAACTGCAAACCGGGATGCGGTTAGTAGTTAATCACAAAACCGAACATGTGGTTTTCGGCAAGGAAATTTCTTCTTTTGTGGTTTGATTAATCGCAAAGTACGGTTCGGTTAAACCGAAACCAAACCACTTCCACCCCTAAAACTAGTTATATATACATCGATACTCAATGCAATATTCAAACATTTCTATTTTTAATTCCTACAGAACTTCAACGCCAAGCTTTTAGGCTCGGGACTAGCAGAATTCAAGTCGACAACGGTGACATCACCTATGTCTCCTCCTCTCTGGAGTCTCAACTGTACATATGGGTATGCAGCGCCAGAGTACGTGGCCGCCGGCTATTTGTCTGACAAGTCGAACGTCTACGGGTTCGGCGTCGTCCTGGCGGAATTACTAACTGGAGTACGCGCCGTCGATCGAAATCGGCCGGCCGGGCAGAAAATGCTTGTGGAATGGGTTAAGCTTCATTTTTCCAAAAGGAGGAATCTTAAGAAGATTATTGACTCTAGACTTGGAGACCAGTACCCGTTAAATGCTGCAGTAAAAGTGTCCCGACTTGTACTTCAGTGCTTGGGAAACGATCCCAAAACCAGGCCTTCCATGGAGGAAGTCTTGCAGGCTTTACTGAAGATAAGAGGAATATCCCAAACTGCAGGGGAAACCTAGAGGCCATCCATGGTTATAAATGAAGGAGACCGTTATGTCAGAATTATATCGATGTTATGATATTGTTATTTTTTGTTTAATATCATATAGTTTTTAAGAAAATATTTTTAACTTCATTTGCTATTATTTGGAGAAGTTAACATGATGAATTTAAATTTTTAATCATTTCCAACATACATGTCAAATATTAATCAATTTAAAAATTTCGACTTTTATATAAAATTGTCAATTTCAATATGTTATAATCCATTGAAATTAACAATTTTAATAATATGTTTTTTGGTTTGGAATCCAATAACTTCCATAAGACTTAACAAAGTTAACTTTAAAAATAATTTGATATATCGGAATGCAATGTCTATTTCGAACGATATATTATTCTATAATCTTCATCACTAAGGCAAATCGATATCATATATGTGTGAAACCTTTAGCCACTATTCCCTTGACTTACAACTGCCTCAACTTCCACATACATGATATCAAAATCTTTGACAAAAATGTTTCGGCATCAATTTCTTGGCTTGTTAAATCTGTTGTACTTGCCTGGTCTTCCGTTGACTTTTTCAATCAATTACCTTTATTCTTTTTGCTAATTATTGCATCATAAATAATAAATAAAATTCTAATCAGTCCAAAACAATAAATTATTTCATACGTTATTGCTAATTACTGCAAATATTTAATTTATCGTCCTTATTAATTAGATGTTATATCTATAAAAATACAACATAAATTTTTATTTAATAAATAGTATTTATTTTTTTCTAAAATATTATTTTAAACTAAAAAAACTTTATTATAAACTTACATATTATTTTTTAAATTCATAATATTTTTTATTTTTTAAATAATATATATTAAATTGTCTCACCTTTTTATTTTGATAATGATAATATTATTTATTATAAATTTCCCATAATTAATAAAAAAATTATCTATCGATAAGGCAAATAATTATAGTATATATAATTCCTGAGCTAAAAGCCATTCTCTACAGTTTTCCCCAATTTTTTCCTCGAAATTTCATCGCTCAACTCTCTCCTACTTCTTAATCATTCAAATCCTCCCCAACAAACATTTCACGGCCAAAATTAAAATCTCCCATGGGAAACAACTGCATCGGCGGTAGTACTCCGGTGAACCACTACCAAACACCGACCACCTCCACCTCTCCAGCTGGTTTTCCGCCCACCCCAAGAAAACTAATCGGAGGAGGAGGAGGAGAAAGATCAAGCGACGGCGTCGTTCAGCGCAGCAAGTACACAGCTGAAATGGCGCCGTCGTCGGATAATAAGTATAAGGCGGCTACAGCTGCTCCTAGAATAAAGATATTCAGACTTGTGGACTTGAAGAGCGCGACGAGGAATTTCAGGCCGGACACGGTGTTAGGGGAAGGCGGTTTCGGAACGGTGTTCAAAGGATGGATCGACGAGCACACTTTGGCTCCGTCGAAAGCCGGGGTCGGGATGCCCGTCGCGGTCAAGCGCGCTAATCAGGACAGCTCTCAAGGCCTCGAAGAGTGGCAGGTAATTTTTTATTATATATTGTCACCATTTTCTTAATTGATCATGACGTATTTATATACTCAACAACATTATTCTTAATTTGAATTTACAACCGAATTTATAACCACCGTATGAACTTTATATATATTTTTCATGAATATCAAATTTCATTTTATCGAAATCGTAACAGGTAGGAACTACTGTTCAACAAATTAAGAAACAAAAAAAAATAAAAGTATCAAACTTAATTACATCATCTATACAAATTACTATAAGTAAGAAGACAACGAGTGACATCGAGATTACACCTGATCACAAAAAGCTTCTAACAAATCCGATCATCCGATTAAGTTTCATCCATTTGAACATCTGTAAAGATCCTTCTACAACGTTCCTTCCAAACGTGACTTACAAGACATCTCCAGGCCAAATTTGCAGCACGTGAGGTAGGAGAAATATAAAAAAAACGGCTAATCAGCCAACAAATTTCATCATGCCAATCAATAAGGGAGATATTGTGAGGAAACAATCTATCTCGCAAACAGGTAATATAGAGACAGTAAGAAAAAGGTGAGAGAGGGTCTCTAACACAGCATTACACAAGCAACATGAACGGTCATTAATCATATCCCACTTAAACAACTTGTCTTTCAAAGGCAATTGATCAAGCATGATCGGCCAGTTTATGAACGAATACCTGAAGATAGTGGGTGAGCTCCAAATCAAACACCGCCAAGAAACCCAAGACTCCCTACATTTCGGTCCTCACATCGCAGGCCACGCTCGCGGAACAAAACAAAGTGGATTTTGTGGGGTTTATTCGCAAACCAGAAAGGCTATGAAAAGTGGACAGCAGTTGCTTGAGCTGCGAGACCCATGAACAGTGCCATTCGTGAACATCATCAAATCATCCCCAAAACACAAGTGAAAAACCCCGAGTTTTTTACACCGCAGGTGAAAAGGAATAAAACCAGCAGCGGCAGCATGCGAGGTCAAGCAATGTAATACTTCCATGCCCACCACAAACAGCAAGGGCAAAAGCAAATTTCTCTGACGGAGACCTCGTTTCGCTTTGAAGAAACCACATAGCCCTCCATTGATGGAAACGCTAAGATGGGCAGTCTCTAGGGCGCAGGTACGAATCCAAGCAATGAAATGAGTTGGGATACACATAGCCTTGAGAACTAGATATAAAAACTCCCAGCTTAAAGAGTCAAAAGCTTTCATGAAGTCCGACTTTAATAATGCATCGAGGGCTGAGCTGCTTGTTGTGATACGAGGCAACCAACTCCTACGCTAAAGAGTATATTAGTGAAAGCACTTTGACTAGGACTGATCAAGAAGGGCAAAACAGAGGCGAGCCTATACGCCATGAATATTTGTGATACTAAGCCAAAGTCAATGATCAATACGAAATTGAAAATGGGGGTTGGAAATTTTCAAAGAGTTCATACTCGAATTTTGATTTTATTTGAGTGAATATTTTTTATTATTTGACGATATTATTGTTTGGAGAGACCCATCAGGGGAGACTTTTTCGTATTTTTTTAATTATAAATTGATTGTGAGTAGTCAGGGAGTAGACCCCACAAGCAGAGACTAATGGGAATTGTATATATGGTCGCGGGTTGCAGGCGGAAGTGAAGTTTCTGGGCAAATTCGGACACCAAAATCTGGTGAAATTGTTGGGTTACTGTTCGGAAGACAATCAGTTCTTGCTGGTCTACGAGTACATGCCCAAAGGCAGTTTGGAAAGTCACCTTTTCAGAAGTAAGTACGATTTAGACGGTTAAACCACACATATTGTACCCTTATCGATCATGAAACCACATTCTTAAACTCATATTTCGAAACAAATGCAGAGGGTGCAGAGCCATTGTCGTGGGAGATCCGGATGAGAATCGCAATTGGTGCGGCCCAAGGCTTGGCGTTCCTCCACTCCTCCGAGAAAAGTGTCATCTACCGTGACTTCAAGGCTTCCAACATTCTTCTCGATAGGGTACGTAAATCGCACCTCACCCTATACCCCGAAAGGGTAAATTGATAAAATACTAAATTTTCATATTTATGCAGGACTTCAATGCCAAGCTTTCGGACTTCGGACTGGCCAAATTCGGCCCGATAAACGGCCAGTCCCACGTCACCACTCGAATCATGGGGACCCACGGGTACGCGGCGCCGGAGTACGTGGCGACTGGCCACCTGTATGTAAAATCCGACGTGTACGGATTCGGGGTGGTCTTACTCGAAATACTTACGGGCCTACGGGCACTCGACACGAATCGTCCCAGCGGAGAGTATAGGCTAGTGGAATGGGCCAAGGCTTCCCTGTCCAGCAAGAAGAAGCTCAAGAAGATTATGGATCCAAGGCTTCAAGACCAGTATCCGTTAAACGCCGCGTTGCAATCGGCGCAGCTTATACTCAAGTGCTTGGAGAACGATCCGAAGATTAGGCCTTCCATGGAGGAAGTTTTGGGGACATTGACCAAGATCAAAGAGATCCAGCATCATACCAAAGAGGTGAAATCTAGCAGCAGAGGTGCTCACAGTCACAGCAGTGATGAGATTCATCATCAGCAGAGAAGTCACAGAAGTGGAAATGGGCATAGAACTAGGCATCATTCGAGTAGATAGGGTATACTTGTAAGATAATCTAATGAGTTTGTAAAATAGAGGATTGATACACTTCAAAATCCTTATTGTGTTGTTGTTGTACTTGTTCTATATATCATAGCGAACTTTTAGTGTCGTGGTTGCTAAGTTATATGCCGCGAATGTAAAGCATTCTCTAGCCGATTCGGATGAGTTGTATCCATATTAGGTGATGTAAAGAAGTGTGATCGTCTAACTAACACATGTGCAAAACTCGTTCTTATTTCTCATTAGTACTCATCCAACATCAAAGTGGGATGAACCAAGCGGCTTTTGGTACCCTATTCTCTTTTCGTAGCATTGTTGACTACCCACATTCAGTTACCGTTAAGTGTTACAATTGATTAACCGATCAAATTCAGCCGGTTGTTTGTCTTAATCTAAGATAAATCGATCGATTAATTGGTTAAGAATTTGAGATTGGACATTCGGTTAATCAAGACTTAACATATTCTTTGATAAAATACTATGAATAAACCTACCGTATGTGGTCGGTTACCAACCGCCCCAACTGACTCCCAGTGATATCCAAAATCACATTCGCATACCCACCAAACCGTTCTAGCCATCGTTCAGACTCCAACAATGCCCATGCGCCGCAGTCTCAAGCATCCGGACAGCCGCCACACCACAATTACGAGAAGTTGTCGTCAAGTTCACTGGTGCATTTAGGTGGAGCCTCCCCATGCTATGATCCAGTGATTTCCGAATTATTCTATACAATTCGATTCAGAGTATTTAACCATATTGTTTCTATATAATTCGATCCAGAGTATTTATCATCATTTCACAAACTACACAACTAACTCACACGAAAACAAACATTACCATATTTCTACTCCCAAACTTCACCTTAGCAAAACCTTGACCTTAGATCAATCTGAACTGCCACGAGAGGAAACCTGAAGCAAGAGCTTGACAGTTTGGTTAACTGAAGCATGGCAGACTTCCACACATTCCTCCAAGTCTTCATCACAAGTCAACTGCACCCACTCCGAGTCATCGTCCAAATACTTAACATCAAACTTCTTCATCTCTTCTATACCAAACCGCCTCCCAATCTCCACCAGCAAGTCTCTGTACCCCCAGCTGCTCGAAATCCGGAACCTCACTATCTCGTCCCCGTACGCCACTTTCACTCTCTGAACTCGATTCGAGGAATTCTTCGACACCGCATTGCCCTGTTCTTCCCCTGCAGGGGAACGAGCGGGAAGCTGATCTGCTGAACTGGCATAGCTTTGACTGCAGGACGATGGAGAAGAAGTTGGTTTCAGTTTCGAGGCATTGTGATCAGGCTGTGTGATGATGATTGATGGCGGCTCCGGAGGATTATTAGAATCGAGATTGGGGAAGTTTGTGTAGAAAGAATTGATATGCAGAGAACCTGAGGTGCCTTCAACAGAGTCCATTACTACTTGGAGCTTCTTCAGAGAGTGACCAACTTTCTTCAGTTTGCGAGATGGCCACCTTGTGATTCCGTGTTGCCTGCATATTCTTTTCAGGGTTGTTGAGCACACTGCAGTTTAAGAGGCAAAAATAATTCATCCAAACAATCCTAAAAGTTTTTCTAGTCATGAAATTTTGCGACATATAACTCGAGTTGTTGGGAGATTATATCAGTCATTAACACACACCCCCCTCAAATGGAATTTCACCGAAGAGTGAAGTCTGCAAAACTTCAGTCAGCCTTGTGTAGCAGACTGGGAGCTACCGGAATTTAAAAGCCAAGACCTCTCGGTCATCAAAAAGGCTCTATACAATGTCATGAAACATCGCGTCCCAATAACCCGAGTTGTTAGGCGATGGTACAACACCGATTTTTAATCATTCATCAACAGTTAACTTAGAATATATGGAACAAACAGGTACATACCGCCAAGACTGATTGCAGCATCTTTCAAAGTGCCAGAAAAGTGTTGCCTAAGAACCTCCAAGCTGATCCTTCTTTCTGCCTTTATGCGTTTCCTCTCTACTGATTTACCCAACTTCCATCCTTTCTCACATTCTAGTTCTTCATCTGTCACAACTCTCAACGTCCGGGAAGCTTCTCCAACCACAATGGACAACGAATTAAGCATCCTATGTTGCTCATCAAGAGTCCTACAATCCACGGGCAAGAAGAACTCGAGCACAAAATCCGCTTCACCAGCAATCTCAGTACTCCTCAGTCGAATAGCAACCGCACCACACAATCCAAACACTCTCGCAATTTGCGAGAGTGGGTACTCAGCCTTGCTGTAACGAGTTATGTCGCTAGAGAAGCAAGGCTCGTTCGTCGCCAATGCTTTTCCAGCAACGCCTTGACCCTTAAGCAAGTGCTGCTCCGAACAGGCCTTGTGGAAATCTTTGACATTGGGATTGCGTGTGATGCAAGCTTCCTCCACAGTTGAGAGACAGTGTTGGGGACAGTTGGAGTCTGGATGATGTTGAGTGTTTTGGTGTTGGATGGTGCATGGGATCCAAGTTTGAGCTAAGGGGAGTTCATGTGTCTCGCAGGCAGTTTTCAAGACTTGTTTGATTTCAGGCAGTGCTGCTTTGTAGGCTAGATCAGTAGTTGGCTTTATAGTTTGGGAGATTGGTGTTCCACAACTCCTGAGATCAAAAGCCTGCAAATGTAACAAAATTCTATAGCTACCGAAGTTTCGAAAAAGCAAACTGAAAGCGGAATAGTGAAAGACAAACCTCAAGTGCTTTGGAGACCTTCTCAAGCTCCGACTGGTACTTGTTTCCTCGTCTAGTCGTCAAAATCTCAACAACACCTAAACAAATTTCACTATTTTGCTCAAAGACAGGAACGGCCAGAGTTCCACGCACGTTATACTGTCGAGCATGATCGGCTCGTGGACACTCTTCACTTGTAAACAACTGAACATCAGGACTCCACTCCGGAACTTGAGCCAAGAAAACACGACCAGGCATACTGGAGAAGTCACTCTCTTCTTCAGCTGAAAACTGATAGATTGTAGATATGTCCCTATAGTTCGCCAAACCTCCATCAAGTGCAAAGGGCTGATCTTTAGTTGTTAAAACCCGCCTGCCCATTTCTTCCATCGGGACCCATATTTGTACAAGGACATCCTTATCATTGATCAAGTCTCGAATGCAACCGATTGCTCCAGTTAATCTGTCCTTGACTGAAATTGCAGAGCTTGGATTTTCTTCATTGTTGGTTTGAGAAGTAGTAGCAGCAGATGTATCAGCATCGTTTGAGGTTGGACCAAGATTATGATTAGATGGAGAGTAATTGAGAAACTCTGATACATCAGTCGCCTCGAACCAGGAGCCATCTAGCAGAAAGTCGTCAATGTAATCGGAGTCCATGACTGACTGCGAACCAAGCATCATACCAGATTGCCAAGAGCCATCCATGGAATTGTAACCTGTTCAAGTTGTTCCCAACATAGTCAATACACAGTAGTAAACAAAATGCCATGTCTTAGTTTTTCAAAAAGCTGAGAGAGATAGGTTCTTTACAAAAGGGTAGTAGAGAATCCAGCTCAACTTTCTTATTCTTAGCAGCAGCAGCTGTTGCAGTTTGAGGCAAATAAAGAAATTGAAGAACACCAAAAGGAGAAAGAAAGAGTAAAAGTCCAAATGGACTCATAAGAGGAAATTTATACATAAATGAAACAGTAGAGCATTTCATAATTCATACCCTTGAAATTAACAGTTCTGCAGTATGTAGCAGCAAGAAGACAAGGAAAGAAGAACACTTCTGTTACTGTATCAGAGAGTTTTGAAGATACCCATGGATTATTTTGGTATTACTATAAAGGGAAAGAAGCGTTGACCCAAGAATTAATAAAAATTATAAACAAACACCGATGTACGTAACCTACCTACCTGAGAAGGAAACACAGAATAAAACAATAGATCCTCATCATGATGAAGGGAACAGGAGTACGAATTAGAAGAGCCCGTCTGTCCCTTAATAAAATCACCACTAAAGAAAGTTAGGATTTTTCTTTACCAATCTATCCTGCTCTTGCTTCTCCGCCAGCTCCTCCTCTGATGTCACTCCTAGATACACTCCACTCATTCCAAAACCAGATTCTTTCTTTCCTTTCTTTTTTGAGCTTGAGCTCAAATTCAAGCGCATTCTATCTCAAGCTATAATCGAACTGAATCACGAACAAAGCTAGTGAGCAAGACAAAGAGTGCATATAACAAGCATTTATTGTTTTATTACGCAAAAAACATTTAGTTCTGTTCCCTTGTAGACTAGTATGGTAAAAACAGAGTTGCAGACACTTGAAAGTTTGATTTCAAGGCCGTATTACAAATATTATGGGGGTAAAGAAAGATTCAAAGTCCCCCTTTTGTTTCCTCTTGACTATCTTTCAATGCTTTGGGCATAGCACATATCTTTCAGACATCCACAAAGAGCTGAGCTGTGTTTCTTCAACTTCTTCAAATGCTTGGCTTCACGTTCATACGGCTTGCTAACTTCTGTCCGAGAGATTGGTCAGCCTGCAAAACCAAACCCAGCAAATATTCATGCAGTCAGAATACACGTAAGGGCCAGTTTCACTACAATGTTGTTGACAGAAACACAAAGGGGGTTTTCAAACCTGTGACCAGTATGAGATCCAGATGCTGCGGATTTCGTGGGTGACACGAGGATCGGAAAGGGCATCGATCCATCGGCAGATGAATCTTTCTTGCCTGGATGAAAAAGAAAGTGTTAACTTGCTGTTGAAAGAAACTGATATCGCTTCTGTCTGCAATAACTGGAGTTTTATGGCTTACCTGTCAGGTGCCCATGAGCGGTATCTCTCCCCAGGTTGCTTGAAGTTGTTCTCTTTGGAAATCACGCACTGGATTAACAGGAAAGGTAAGTAAGTCAGCAACAAGTTGATAGTATTACCAACAAGATAGGTGATTGATGAGCTAGACAACGGTTTCCATCAGAAAGTGGAACACTTTAACGGGCTGACCTTCTCACGCCTTCCAGTGCAGACTTGAGGAGGAATGGGGAATTGCTCAGTGTTGCGAACTGGATCGTACCTTGATGGGAAGTAGTTTACCTGAAATGTTGCATATCAAAGGCCAGTCAGATCATGATCAGAAAACAAGGAGGAAATATAGTTGTTGCTTTCGTTGATCTAATCAATACGAAAGACATAGAGATTAGTGTGGAGTCAAATACCTCTTCATCCCTGTGCATGAAGTTCATGAAACCTTCATGGTGATTGTTGTGATGAGCACACTTTGGAGCATTAACAGGGAGCTGCAAATAGTTTGGTCCAAGTCGGTGCCTCTGAGTGTCGGAATAGGAGAAGATACGAGTCTGAAGAAGCTTGTCATCTGAATAATAAACACCAGGAACCACGATTGCAGGGCAGAAAGCAAGCTGCTCGTTTTCCGCAAAGAAGTTATCGATGTTCTTGTTCAAGACCAAGCGGCCAACCGGCTGTAGAGGAATGATATCTTCAGGCCAGGTCTTGGTCACGTCAAGTGGGTCAAAATCAAATCTATCCTCGTGATCTGGATCAATTGTCTGGATGAAAAGCTTCCATTCTGGGTAGTTTCCAGCAGCAATTGAATCATACAGATCTTGAGTAGCATGGCTATGATTTGCTCCACCAACCTTAATTGCCTCATTCTCCAATAGACACTTGACACCACAAGTGGGTTTCCAGTGAAACTTGACAAGGTGAGCTTTGCCAGACTTGCTCACCAATGTATAGGTGTTAACACCTGAACCCTCCATGTGCCTGTAATCTTGAGGAACACCGAGATCGTCAAAGAGGAAGGAGAACATATGCAAACTTTCAGGGTGATGTGAGAAGAAATCGAGGATTCTCCAGTTCTCCTGAATGTGAGATTTCGGGTTTGGCTTGAGGGCATGTACCATATCAGGGAACTTCATTCCATCACGGACAAAGAAAACTGGGAAATTGTTACCGACAAGATCCCAGTTCCCCTGCATGAAGAGCAAGTGATAGTAAGAACTCCCTCCCAAAACTGAACCTTGGAGTACTTAAATGGTCAGCTGCATAATCTAAGGTACATATATATCCATCCAGCCTTATTATTCAGGAATTACCAAAATACATCCACCAGGCTTTGTCGAAAAATACAAGTGATTATTCCATATGTAATGGACTGTAGTTCTGTAAATTTATTTATACAAAAATGAACTGTTTACCTCTCTAGTGTAGAACTTCACTGCAAAACCCCTAGGATCTCTCAGAGTTTCAGGACTGCCACGTTCATGGATAACGGTAGAGAATCGAACAATAACAGGTGTCTGGACACCAGGAGCTCGGAGGAAATCAGCACATGTGAGATTAGAGATATCATGGGTGACTTCAAAGAAACCCTTTGCACTTGCTCCCCTAGCATGGACAACACGCTCTGGAATACGTTCCCTATCAAAGTTGGCCAGTTTCTCCACCAAATGATAATCCTCTAGCAGAATTGGACCTGTCAAAACAGAAACACGTATTATGGTAGGCCACAAATGCATTTCAAATCTCCGGCATTCATAATCGACACCTAGACTATGTTCATACTATGATCGTCCACCGTCTCAATGCCTGTAAATCTCAACCTCAACTTGTATTTTGTGTTCTGAAGAGGTCCGCGAGTTCAACAAATAGAATCACAAACGGGAAGCAAGAAGCTAACCATACTATTAAATCATTATACATCAAAACACAGACACGGGTAGCAGAACAAGAGATTAAGTGTATATCATTCTAAAAATCAAAGACGCACCAACACTTCTCTATCAAAATTCATAAAAAAAGAACACTTCTCTATCAAAGACTACTAGAATCATAAAAAAGTTTGTAACAATTCAACACCCCACCAAAAAAATGAAAGATCACAGCCAAAAAGAACAGAGGGGGGAAACAATACCTCTAGGGCCAACGGTCATGGAAGAGTTGTTGTTCCATACTGGAGCTCCAGAATTGGTAGTCCAGAAAGGAGAATTGAAAGCGCTCGAAGGACGATGCTGCAAATCAAAAACCAACGGGCAATCCACCCATCAGTAATCTAATTACAAAAAGAAGAGATGATCAAAATAACAACAAGCCAAATCATGACATGAAGAACCGAAAACATCCGAGTAAACCCCTGAAGCTAAATCAGGGCCTAGGGTTCAGATCAACCGAACCCACCAAGGAATCAACGAAACAATCAAAGAAACACAGAGTACGTACCTTGTAAGGATCCATTGCGGAAAGGAAAGGGTTTGGAGACGAAGAAAGAAGAGGAAGAAGAAGATAATAGCTACCACCGATCGGAAGCTCGGAAATGGAGGGATAATATGCAGGATTTCAGCAGATTCTGGATTTGTAAGATTGCATTTATAGGAAGTGCGTAAGGCTCACACACCAACTTTTATATTTCTCATGATTATCCAGTTTTAGGCTTCCCTTCGTTGTTCCCAAGGAAAAAAATCAGTAACGCCTATCGTATCCGCGCCAAATAAATAGTCTCCTTCCTTTTACTTCTTTTTTCTTTACTATTTTGATCCTTTCAATTATGTTTTCAACATATTTGGTAGTATTTGGCCATCGAGTTTTACGAAAAATTTCATTGACAATCAATCGAGGTTAAGAAATCTCCAATGAGCCATGCAAAATATATGGTAATAATATATGATCAACAATAAAGTAAAATGAATAAAATCAACGATCCGATTGTCTAAACTCTAAACGTTTAATCAACATCTAACAACATTGACCTTTAACTATGATACTTTTTGGATATGGAGAATATATATCTAATATTTAATTGTACTGTATTTATGTATGTGGAGATCAATTACATCCTAATAATAGAAGTCGTGATAAAATATTTAAAATTATAATTTAATAAATTGTTATATTTCTTTAATACACCCCTCAACGAAAACTCTTAAAAAATGTATTGAAATTTCTAAAGATCATCTAAGCATCCACTTCAACATCAGAAATCAGAATGCACGTCGATGTGTGTGCGAGGCATCAGCCTAATACTGGCAGTTCGGCTATCCTGGTCCAAGGTTTTATAGTTCAGAAGTATATTCCATGGGCCCTGGCCCAGCCTCAGGCTGAGCTCAAGCTATCAAGAAGCCCATCTTTATATGGCCCAATTTTTAGTTTCGACTAAAGCCCAACTCCAGATTGTTGGATGGATGGCTGTCTTCGGTCAAACCTTGAAATAATTTCTGGCCTCTACCCAATGCTGAAATCAATTATGAGTCCGTTACCAACCGAACCAACGACACGTGACAATTCAATTTAACATGGGACATAACTTTTTTTATCACTCGTAATACCTCATCCAATACAACGGATGTTAGCCAGTGATATTACGATGCAACATGCTCTCTATATTATTCATACAAATTAATAGCATTTGCGTATTCCAAATAAAATTGAATAACCAACTAATATCATCGAGTCTCATAAAAAGGCATACAAATTTCATGAGATAGTAATGGATTATAAAAGGCATTTTAAGAAATGACACTCACAATTCCGATTCCATATTTTCTTCAGACATATACAATAGTTTATCTTCCACATGTTTTATGACCGGTTAACCCTCAAACGAACTCCGATCACTTATAAGAGACATTTTATTAGCCTAGTGATAAGTACAACAATCATTACAAACATTCACGAAATGATACTCACAATTTCGATTTCATATGTTCTTCAGACATACATAACGTTTTTATGACTGGTTAACCATCAAACGAAGTCCAACCATGTGTATATCAATTTATGAACCGAATTTCGAATCCAATTGGAACGAGATGACCACTTGAAAATGAAGAATTCAACCAACAACTTAATAACACCTTATAATTCAAAATTCGAACTAGAGATAAACAAACCAAAAATGCATAAAACTCGACGAAGATATTCAACCGCCCTCATCTCTTGGGTTCAGGCCCAACAGCCATGCCGAAATGAATTCCACCGACCAACGGCGCCATTGTTACACCTTTGAGTTTTCAAATAAAAAACAAAAGCTTTACAATTTTATTCCCAGAAAGGGAAAGACTTCAAATGGCACACATGCTCATTAGCCGTTGATCCAGACACATCATACCGCTGACTCGTCGAGTTACCCAAAGTGAAAAAAGTTTCAATCTTTGAATAAAGATCGGACGGACAAGATAAACTAGCCGTTGGTTTTGAAAATTTACTGCTAAGGGGAGGAGGAGTAGGCCTGGGCTGTGTGTCTATACCATAAATCCGCCTGTTTCCCTTATTTCCTTTTAGTTCTTTACTCTTCGGTTCGTCTTCTTTCCTCTCCTTCCAATTAAAAATTAAAAACTCAAAATCAGAAATCTAGTGGCGATTACAACACTCTGTAACGCTAGTTAGAGCCGATATTCAAATGTGACGGAGTTGTGAGTGAGAACCCCTCCCTCTCTCGCTCTCTCTCTCGCTCTCGCTCTCGCTATTTCATTTCGCTGCAATAAGAGAAATTTCAAAGTTGGTTTGAAGAAGGAGGATTTCTTTGGATTTGAGAGGTGGGTTCTGGTGATTTAGAGTCACGGGGTTTTGAATTTTGATCGTCACGTCTTGTTTCTTTCTGGGTTTTCTTCGTTTTCTTTTCAATCTTTTTCTTCTTCCATCCAAGTCTTCATCCGCCGAGAATGGCCGGATCAGACGAGAATAACCATGGTTCGATTCGACCTGCTGCTTTAACGGTGCAAGGTAATTGCTCTTTCTATAAAGATTGAAACTTCCTCACCGGAACTTGTAAGTTGGATATTTTGATTTGCGGTCCCGATTTCTGCTTCTAGGCGGCGGTGTAGAGAAGCTTCCGGTGACTCGTCGGGCATTGAGTACCATCAACAGGAATATAATCGGAGCACCGATTCATCAATCTCAGTAAGTCTAAATTAGTTTGAGAGAAAAAGATTGGTATTGTTGATGTTACAAATAAAGCTTTCTCATATTGTTTCTCGTTTGGTTTTGGATACTATAACAGTAAGCAAAGTGATAAGAACCCACTGGTCATTCATCGTCCCATCACTAGGTTAGTAAAAAAATCTAACGTTTTGGCGTAAAGTTATCATCTTTGTCTTCTAATAATGGGATCTGATGATGAACTGTAATTCCTTCCTTTCAGAAGGTTTGCTGCAAAACTAGCCAATAAGCAAGAGGAGGAACTCAAAGATGAAGAATCGGAAGACTTTCCAATTGGTGACGCAGAAGACTTCTCTGCTCCCATGTTTGTGCAGCACACGGAAGCTATGCTGGAGGAGATTGACCGCATGGTAACCTTTTGATTTCTTGGAGAAAGGGAAACTACTGTTCTAGTTTAGCTTTATGTGGGGGGTAGTATGAATGTCCACAGCCATTTTGATTTCGAACAGGATGACGAAGTGGAAATGGATGATGCCTCTGAAGAAGAGGAAGAAGACTCGGTTGTCGAAATAGACAGTTCCGACGACAAGAACCCTCTCGCTGTGGTCGAATACATCGAAGATTTGTATGCATTCTACAGGAAAGCTGAGGTGACAGATGAAAAGTCTTCTTCTTTGTTTCCATGACAGTTTGTTGAATTATGTTCTTAATGATTGTGGATGCGAATATAATTCTAGGTTTCAAGTGCTGTTCCACCAAACTACATGGAAGAACAATTTGACATCAAAGAAAGGATGAGAGGCATTCTTATTGACTGGCTGATTGAGGTATTGGATATTATGATTATGGTAGCACAGATGAAGATGAATTTTGTTTTTTCAAATTGAATCAATGGCTAATAGTTTAATTTCTTTCATATAACAGGTCCATGACAAGTTTGAATTGATGGAAGAAACACTCTACCTCACTGTAAATCTCATTGACAGATTCTTGGCAGTTGAATCAGTAGTGAGAAAGAAACTCCAGCTGGTTGGAATTACAGCCATGCTCATTGCCTGCAAATATGAAGAAGTTTCTGTGCCTGTTGTGAATGATCTCATCTTGATATCTGATAAAGCTTACAGTAGGAAAGAAGTTTTGGACATGGTAAAATCAAAATCCTTGTTGGGTCAGGAAAATAGCTGGAACTGATTCATCTAATGCAAAGATTGTTTTTTTTCCTATGTGCAGGAGAAGTTAATGGTTAATGCTTTGCAGTTTAACATGTCTGTCCCAACGCCATATGTTTTCATGAGGAGATTCCTCAAAGCTGCTCAATCTGACGAGAAGGTTTGTGTGGATCTGTAAAATGAAGATTCTTGCTAGGTTTAAGTTTTTAGTTGATTTTTGTGTTAATTTTTTTCTCCTTTGAACAGCTTGAACTTCTGTCATTCTTCCTGCTGGAGCTCTGCTTAGTTGAGTATGAAATGCTCAAGTTCCCACCTTCTCTGCAATCTGCTGCTGCAATCTACACAGCACAGTGCACTCTCAGTGGATCTAGCCAGTGGAACAAGACTCAAGAACTGTATACTTGCTATTCAGAGGAGCAACTTCTGTAAGTATTAGAGCTTCTGGACACATTGGATCTCCTTCTCTTTGTTTTCCAATCCTCTCTGGACATGTTGTTGATTATTCTATCATTGTGGGGATATTTACAGGGAGTGTGCAAACTTGATGGTTGGATTTCATCAGAATTCGGCGTCAGGAAGGCTTACTGGTGTTCACAGAAAGTACAACACTTCAAAGTTCGGATATGCAGCAAGAACTGAACCTGCTGCTAACTTGCTGCAACTCTGGCAAGGGGGGAGGGAGGAGTCATTTGGTTTTGACTGAGATTTCATTTGATGATGAAACCAGCAAAGCAACCAAATAGGAGAAGTAGTACAGCAACTGAAGTTGCTTTTTGGGAGGAGGAGAACTGAACTGAATCAACTGATCATTGCTTTTGATATAAGTAGTATCCCCTGTTTTCCTCGTTTGTTCCAGTTTGTATGGATGTTATGATTGTATGATATGCGAACCAATAGTTTGCAAAAAGTAAATAAATGGGTACTACTTTCTTCACAGATTTGATGCATATGAGCCATAAAAATGTGTTCTTTCTGCTCTTTCATTTGAAGTTTAATCGCAATGTTTCTTTCTGTCCTATATTAACCATGGATCCAAGCACTTTCGAAGGAGATCAGAACATGCCATATAATGTGGTCTACTTGGTCTTCTAAACAACAGACAGATTACAATTGCTAGAGTTCTTGTATATCAGGATAAAAGACAATATTCGCTCTTTCAGGAGCAGTACAAAACCTTTTACATCGACTCTAATCCAGCAACCCACGAAAAAAAAACTCGAACAGGAACCATGGGGAGGGCAGATAAGCTCGAGAGTGAACCATGAGAGCAACAACTTTATCTTCGAACAGGTGGTACAGCTCCCCTACCAGGTCCTCCACGGCCTCCAGCAGCAGTCTGTGCCTAAACCAAGGAGCAAGTTTATGTCGAAATCCGAAGGGGCCAAATGGATACTGCAAGAAGAGAAATAGATCTACAAAGAACAAAGGAAGACGAGAAAAGAGAGGGAACTTACTTTCGCCCGCATGGCAACAGACCTTCCTCTTCCCACTCCAAGTGATGCGCTCTTGCCCTGTACATAAGATATAGTTACAAAAGAGTCGCCACGTAATTTGAAGAAAATAAATAAAAAGATCTATTGAGATGAAGGGTCTTTACCTTGATTCTAGCATCTAGACGCTTGAACATAGGTGCATTCTTAAGCATATCTGGTATGACCATAAACCTGTTGAGCAATCACAACGGATTACTTTCTGGACTACAAAATTTCCAGGCCATGATAGCTAGCTCTGAGACAAATATAATGGACAATAATACTCACCTGACTTTGCTGCCTCTGATGAAAACATGTTCAAGCTGTGAAATCTTGCCATCCTGCAGAGTGCCTTACCAAAGTTAGCAACAAAGAGAAATCCCATGGAACTGAAGAAAAGGTTGTCAACTTATGAAAGATAGTTTCTTGAATTGACTATATGCACTCCAACGCTCGACAAACAGAATCTCTATTTAATCTCTCTTCACAGAGAGTGAAAAATTGGAACTGGAAACCAACAGATTGACTAATTAATCTAGATATCTAGCATAACCTAGGGCTTCCCCAGCTAAGTATGGAGAAATTCACAAACCAACGAAGGACAAAGCACACTATGCAAACGATACTCTCAAGTAAGAAATTAAAAGAGCGAGCAATGTGTGAAGGTACCTTAGCGGTGTAAGTAATGTTCTCGAGTTGGCAATTCCAGTTATCTTCGCACTCCAGCATGCTCCCCCTATAAAGCTCGCCGCTTTTCAGCTCCACAGTGACGATGTGGCCGGAGGCCTCGTGAAGGAGCTTCACCGGAATCCCCAAACTCCTACTCATCTCTCCGATCTTCTTCTTCTCTTCTCCTCTTCGGTTCCTGACTTTGCTCTGATAAACCCTAAAAATTAACTTACAAAATCTCAGCGCCCTTTTCCCCCCCACCGGCTCGGAGTCTGTGTCTTGAGGAAACAATAGAGAAGTTCGTCCTTTGATGATGGCCTCAGTATATAATCGAAGTCGTCAAATGTAATCGACGGCGATTATTTGTCTCGTTCCCTTTCAAGTTTCAAAAGAGATGTAAATTTCATTTATTTATGGGCCAATCTATATCCAGCCCATAATAAACTTAAGCAGGCTCGGAGCCCACTGAAAAGGCCGGCTAATCAGGCCAGCCTGAGATAGCCAGATCCTTCAGGTTGGCGTCAACTGCAGAGTCTTAGTTGGCAGAGGACGGCGGCAAGGTCGACCAGATCGAGGACGGTGGCAGAGCTGCACTAAGACTCGATCAGACCGATCGTTCGGGACGAAATTTGAGAAGGCAATAGACGAATTTCCCCGGAGAGAGAAAGGGTCCGATGGCAGGGGAGGAGCGGAAGAACGAAGGGAAGAACAAGTACAGCATAATTATCCCTACATACAACGAGCGTCTCAACATCGCCATCATCGTTTACCTCATTTTCAAGCATCTCCGGTTAGTAACAAACTCCTCTTTTAATATACGATTTCTGATGGGTTCATTTCTTTTCGTTGGAAATGGTGATCTTTAAGTTTGTACATCTTATGGTTGAATGCGATCTTTTCGGGGTTGATTGAAGTTTGCTCTATTCAAGTTCTGGGTTCCTTTAGAATTGAGGTGGGCTTGCCTTGGTGTAGAAAAATTCGGGAACTTGAAACCAGAAAAACTGCTTGTATAGTGAAAATAAGGGAACTGTCCTTTCTATGCAACGTTAAATTTCATGTCATCAGGAAGCAGGCTAGAGTTGGAACTAAATTTTGATTACTTTTTATTCAAGCCACCAAGCAGTCCCCTGAGTTATGTGTTCATCAATGGATTGTAATTTAGCATTTGATATCTGGCTGGTGAATTTACTTGGGGAGGGTAGCTCAGGGATGAAAACAGCTTAGTCTTGCGTTTACTCTTAATTTCTTACCATGATTAGCTTCTGTTTTATGTGGTTCAGGGATGTCAATTTCGAAATTATAGTTGTGGATGATGGGAGCCCCGACGGCACTCAAGATATTGTTAAGCAGTTACAGCAAGTGTATGGCGAAGACCGTGTTGTATGTTTCTTACTTTCCATTCCTCCACTCTGAAGCTTGCCTCTTTACAGATTATAGTTTTTAAAACTTATCATTCTCATTGTGGATTTGTGGTAATGCAGTTATTAAGAGCTAGACCGAAAAAGCTTGGTCTTGGTAGGTAGATACAAGATACTTCCTTATCTATTTGATTATTGTTGTGGAAAACGTTGGTGTAATTTTTTGACTCGTTGATTAACTCAGGCACAGCTTACGTTCATGGGTTGAAGCATGCTTCTGGGAATTTTGTAGTGATAATGGATGCTGATCTATCCCACCATGTGAGTCCTAGTTAGCGGCAATTTACACTCTTTGCTGTATATTTACTGAAAATTCGCTTCCGACTCACACTCATGCTCCCATGAATTTCAGCCAAAGTACCTGCCGAGCTTTATCAAGTAAGATAGCTGTATTCTAACTCATAACCTGCTACCTTACCGCTCGGACTGAATTTGACTCGTTTTACAATCTATCTTTTCCACATCAGGAAACAGTTGGAGACTGGTGCAAGTATCGTTACTGGAACCAGATACGTGACAGGTGGCGGTGTCCATGGTTGGAGTCTTATGCGGAAACTAACCAGCAGAGGAGCCAATGTCCTGGCTCAAACATTCTTATGGCCTGGTGTCTCTGACTTGACAGGATCTTTCCGGTACCGTTATTGTTTGACTTCATCGAATATTCCATCTTATCGTAGACTTTTCATCGACCTAAACATTCGTTCTTGTAGGCTTTACAAGAAATCCGTGCTCGAAGATATCATAGCTTCAGTTGTTAGCAAGGGGTATGTATTTCAGATGGAGATGATAGTTCGTGCTTCTAGAAAAGGATACCGTATCGAGGAGGTACTGCATTTCGTCTCTAAAAGCTCGCTTTCTCGTTCTTCAACGTACTGCCATAGATCTTACGCTTTGTTTCTGCATCATATACAGGTACCGATTACATTCGTTGACCGCGTATTTGGAAGCTCGAAACTCGGAGGATCGGAAATTGTAGAATACCTGAAGGGCCTTGCTTATCTGCTGGTTACAACTTAGTGCAGCTGAGATCCGAGCGAACATACTACTGAGAATTCCATTTTGTCGTGTTTTTTGTATTTATAATCTGCTGGTCTGCTGAATTCACGACTGATTTTGTTAGCTGAATTCCATTTTCTAAAGAAAATCAATTTGAAATTTTTTAACACTAACACGAGTACTAACACGAGTACTAAAACGAGTATCATAGTAAATTTTAAAGTTCATCATGTTAAGTTTTTAAATAATAACTAAATAAAATTGAAAAATATTTTTAAATTTTTAATTATTGTTGTTAATGAGGATGAATGTATTTTCGACTATAAAATATTTAGCTTAGATTTTTAGGAATTTTTCACCATATGCATATTAGTGTTTTGGAAAGCATGAGCGAGCTACATGCAGGAAAACTTACACATGTGATTCTGGTCGGGACCCTGTACTAATATGTATAAATTTCCATAATTCGAGTGAGATTGTTATGGCGCAAAATCACTTTATATCAGAAAAGGAGAATATACTTTACCGAAAAGAGAAAAAAGACGGATATATTGTCTCTTAAAAAACAAAGAGGACGGGGAAGAGTAGTCTCACCCTAAACGAGATGTGAACGAAACAATTCAAACCCTTATTCTAGTGCGTCTTCAAAGACTTCTTTTTTGATTTTGCTAGCGTCTTATATAGCGTCTCTCATTTAGTCTAACACCCGATATTACGTGAAATAGATTAACACCTCTGTGCTTAAAATTGAAACCAAAACGGCAGCATTTCCATCCCTTTTAAAGAAAACGCGACATTTCTTTTCTTCTAACTATCACTTGGAGCCACGAACATAAAAGGAAAATGAACAATTTAGCAATTGATTGATTGAGTTTCTTCCTAATATGAAAAAAAACAAGAATCAGATTCACTGATTCAAATCTTCCTAACAGATCTCCTCACTCCAATCTTCCGTCCACTCGGAATCGCAGATCTCTCCAATTCAACCGCCGGCACTCGAAGAGCAGCCACCGGCGGCAGCGGCAGCTTTGTCGGCGCTTTATTCTCCTTACACATACTCCTCAACAAATACCTCGGAGTATCCCCTCCTCCATACCCAGACGCCACCACGGATTTCCTCAAGCTCTCCGTCTTCTTCATCGAATCCCTTCTCTTCGACGACGTCACCGTCACCCCCAATTTGTACGGCGTCCTTATCGAATCCTCACTCCCACCACCGCCGCCGCCGCCTCTCTTCCTCTTCAGCCGCTCGTTCCTCCGGGCAGAGTACTCCTCGTACAGCCTCCCTCTCTGGAAGGACATCGGACTCGAATTAGCTCTCAGACTCTCTCCGTTTCTGGATCTAGCTGGTGGATCTCCGTTTCCGAGCTCGTCCCTCACCATCTTCGCCAGCGCCCGCAGCTCGCAGGACATTGAGCGGTACTCCGGACGCAGTTCCTCGGCGTCGTTGAGTCCGAAGGCGCGGCTAGGTTTCGCCGATTTCATCAAGGATCCTGAAATTCGAGAAAAGAAATTAGGAGATTATAATTAAGTTTTGGGAAAAGGAGATGAATATCGATGTTGTTCTAAGTTGTTGACTGACCGGGAGGAGTCTGCAAAGAGGCGGAGGTGACTTGACGGGAGCGGAGGCGGATCGGCGATTTGGGGAGAGGTGGCTTCCGATCGAATTTCATTCTGGACATTGACAGAGGGAATTGAAAGGGGTTTTTTTTTCGGGCAGATATGAAATTTGTGTACAGTTGGCGATGTTTGTTTGAAATAAAAAGGGAAAGGAGAGCGCCCCAACGGTAATATTAGATATATGATTACTGATTAATCCGACGGTTACGATTTAGTTTCCTTATCTGTGTGCTCAGGTGACATGGCGTTTTTCTATGACAGACAGTCCGGCTGGAAGACGGATTTAGTGTTATGGCCTTGAAGCCCAAATCCCACTTCTATTGGGCTGGATGGCATGAACGGCAAATTAACATATAATGAAATAATGAAATGAATCATTTTTCAATTGACGGTAAGATTGTGATACATAGAAAGATAGAAATGTCGCCAGAGTTACATCAAATGATTAATATAATAGGAAAGAGATAGCAATGGCCTGCATCGGAATAACAAAGAGTCGTACGTGCTATAAAATGGGAGGCACAGTTATCCAGACGAGGAATGTAACAAAGAGTGATGTAAACAAAGAGTGACAGATGAAATAGAGTGAAGGAGAAGTTGTCCAACTCGGATGTCACTGGTTAGACAATTGATCAAACAAAATACTTTCGTCGAATTTGAGAAGATGTTGATGGAGTATTGACCGCGATAGGTAGCCGAATGCAGAGCCTACCGAATTGCCATGAACTCTAGGACCAAAGGATCAGTGATGGACGGAATGACATAATCGCAACACCATCGAGTCAAGATTAAACCTTCAGTATAGTAAATACTAAGGGATCGTTTTCCGGACAGGAACTAAAGTCGGAATTAAAACAGATTGTAATCAATAGTCAATTCCAAACGCGGATTCGATTCCGTTAAAAAGCGTTTTCCGAATGCAAAAATGGCGGGATCCAATTTCAATTAATTCCAGCTCGCCAATTCTATTCTAATCCAAACAGAAATACCCATCCCCACCGATCGCCAAAACCAAAAAACAGAGATGGAGGAGAAGATGATAGCCATAATCGGAGCTGGGATGAGCGGCTTACTAGCATGCAAGCATTTGATGGAAATGGGTTTCACCCCCGCAGTTTTCGAGTCCAAGGATTGCATAGGAGGAATCTGGTCACAGACCATCGAATCCACCAAGCTCCAGACCCCTAAATTGTATTACAAGTTCTCAGACTTCGACTGGCCGGATTCAGTCAAGGAAACATTTCCCGATCACAACCAAGTTCTGGACTACTTCGAAGCGTATGCTGCTCACTTCAACATCGTTCCGAGAATCAAGTTTGATTCCAAAGTCGTGTCCATCGACTACCAGATGTCTCCCCCTTCGGAGGAAGATCATATGTGTTCATGGGATTGGTGGGGCGGCACCGGCGACGCTTTCTCGGCCGCCGGGAAGTGGAATGTCCATGTGCAGAGTGCCTCCGATTCATCGTCACCTGTTGAGGTATGTTGACCAATAAAATTTGTTCGTGTTGAATGAATCAAATTTGAGTCAACGAGTTGGTTCGTGTTCGAGCTCAAGAGCCAACTTGAGCAATAACTGGAGTATATGACTCGTTAGTAGACTCAATAATGCAACATGTATTCTTCCTCGAATACCATATATCTTATGTAACTCGTGATTGAGCTAATGAAAACGCAAGTGATAGATAATTATTTTAAACGAGAAAAGTATAAATGTATAAATTTTAGGGTAGGTTGTTTTTTAGCTTGATGTTTTTTAGCTATACAATAAGCTTCAAATTCAGCTTAAATTAGATTCATCGGAGTTTTAATGAGCCAATGTCGAGTTGAGCTAGAATTTGGCTCATCAAATGTAGTTAAGGAGACAAACTCGAGTTGGCTCCAACTCGACACGAGCTAAAATTTTCTAAACTCAAGCTATTCTAAAAAGTAACAAGTGTAACGAATAAAGCTCAAGTAGAGTGAAATTCGGCTCGTGAACCACCTTACTTATGTTAAAACGATACAGAGAGTATATATATATATGCATGAACTAAGTGGTAATTGACTGTACAGGTTTACCAGACGGATTTTGTGATCTTGTGCATCGGGAGATACAGCGGATTGGCAAACAACCCAGAATTCCCAGTCAACCAAGGACCTGAAGTGTTCAACGGGGAAGCAATCCATTCCATGGATTACAGCTCCATGGATGACGAAGCTGCCGCCGAGTTCACAACGGACAAGCGAGTTGTAGAAGTTGGGTTTCAAAAATCAGCTATCGACATCGCAGCAGAGATCGCCATCAGAAATGGTATAAACCTCTGTCTCTCTGCACATTTTCCCTTAAATGCCAGACAATTCATCTCCTCTTTGCTTGTTCCAGGACCCAAAAATCCATGTACTCTGCTGTTCAGAACCGTTCATTGGACTGTCCCTGAATTCTTCATTCAACAATCCCTAAAAACCCTCAACCGGTTTGCAGAACTCATGATCCACAAGCCCCGGGAAGGGTTCTTCCCATGGCTGCTTGCCTTCCTCCTTTCCCCTCTGGTAAGAAGCACACATATGACAGAACAATGATCATAAAGACAAATTTAGATACAATTTTGTTTCTTTTAATTTTGCAGCTGTGGATACAATCCAAAGCAGTGGAATCCTACCTGAAGTGGACATACCCATTAAAGAAATACAACATGATTCCAAACCATAGCTTCTTCAAGCAGATCTTCAGCTGCATGTTCCCCATTCTCCCCAACAATTTCTACCAACGAGTAAACGACGGCAGCCTCCTCCTCGTCAAATCCAAAACCTTCAGCTTCTGCGAAAACGGTCTAATACTATCTCAAGAACAGCCACCAATTCCAGCTCAAATCGTCATTTTCGCAACTGGCTACAAAAGCACAGAGAAGCTCAAGAGCATCTTCAAATCCAGCTACTTCCAGAATTGCATTGCCAACTCAACGGCTCCCTTTTACAGGTACTGAATTGTTTTTTTTTACCATAATCAGAGTTCGGCGAACTAAAAATGTCAAATATTTTCCCCAAATTAGGGAATCGATTCATCCGAGAATCCCGCAGCTGGCGATTCTGGGATATGCGGACAGTGCGTCGTACCTTTACACGACGGAGATGAGGAGCAAGTGGGTGGCGCATCTGCTCGCCGAGAAGTTCAAGTTGCCGTCGGTGAGGGAAATGGAAGATGAGACGAGAGAATGGGAGAAGTGTTCGAGGATGTACGCCAAGGAGGATTACAAGAGTTCGTGTGCGAGTGTGAAGCTGCCGATCTTGTTCAACGATCTTCTGTGCAGAGATATGGATGGGGTTAAGGTCGAGAAGGAAGAATGGGGTGTTCGCGGAATTGTTTGGGCCTTCTTTGCCAGGTGATTATGAACATATGTTATAGGACTTTTGGGCCTAGTGGATATTTGGCCCAGGGGAAATGAAGTTTTGGGCTTTTGGATAATGGGATGCTCAGATTTGGGAAGATGAATAGATGTATGATTTAGGGTGGCCTCATTGGTTGAAAATGTATAGACTCTCGCTCAAAACGGTCGAAACTTTAACCAAACTGAATATACTTTTTTGATTTATTGTGCTTGATTTATGATCTATCTAACTAATGGTCCGTTTGGTAGTTGAAATGAGTCAGTGACAACTCGTATTTATGTTAATTATATGTGATCTTCTTGACCGCCAGAGACTCCACTATACAAAAAATCATCCAACTGATAACCCCTCACACCCGACTGGTCCTCAACCCTCAATTTTTTTCGCACATCGTAATGAACTCGATTTTGAAAATATCATCTCTCTTCTCAAGTTCAACTTAAAAACCTTTTAATACTTCCAAATATGAATTTGTTAGACCTAATAAGATAATTAATGCATGTGATTTCCTCGATAAGTAACATGAAATTGCACCAAACCAAAGGCGGTCGGAATCATACTCCACCTTAAAAGAACCTTTAGTGATCGCTACTGGATCGGAGATTTGTGGTTATTTTAGGTTGTTAGTTCAAGTGTCCAAGTTGAGAAGAGGAGAAGAAGTGGAAGTTTGTCCACGTACGTACCTCTTAATTACTACATGACCATTCAAACGTTATCTAGATGTCAACCATTTCCAAGCTAGTCAACTACAAAGGATGGTTACATTTATGGTCCACTTTTGAAATTTGGGGCACCCATGAGATATTCTTCTTTGTCTTATTTGTATGCTTTCGCGTGCAGCTCGTCTACCTATCATCATTCATCAGATGAGATATTGAAATCGTTATAATTTTTTATCAGTTGTAATTCTATGATCATAGTGGAGTTTTCACCGTCGAAGTTTGATTGTAATTTTTGATTTTTCATTTAAAATCGTTTATATTACTTGTCTCAACTCTTAATTCCGTTTACCAATATTGCGAGTCGATTGCTTACTACTTTTATATTTGAGGTGTTACGCTTACTCCTTTTAAAAAAAAATTTAGAGTATCAAATTCTATATGAGAGTAGATATTCTTTTTATATTTCGGTGAATGATAACTCAACAACATTTCCTTTACACATTGATCTTTTAGTGTGTATTATTTTAGTGAGGTATTATATCATTATGCCCATCTACCGGCTCTTTTAACTGTTATCTCAAAGAATAATTATTGTTAAATAAGCAGACTATAATTCTATTATATTTAGCCTTGACACTCCAACTGTTTACCTCAAGTTTATCATCGAAACTAGTTATTATCGGACCACCAGTCAAATGAATTTCACTACTCATACTGGTTAGGACGAAGTGAGTCGGCCGGTTTAGCTAGAAGCCAACCAGCAAAAGATTGGCAACTTACCAATCTTGTGCCCTCTTGTGACAGCAACCAACGTACCTGTGAGACTGTGATGTATAATAATCAACACACAGTTTCGTTAAATCCAGAGTTACCATTTATATTACTGTAATGGGTTTGAACTGTTCTATTCATATTATTATATAACCTTCCAGATTGCTAAGTACTAGTCAAACTTGAACGAAAACCCCAGTGTAAAATATTTTACTGGCTGTCAGTTTCACTGCCGTTCAGGAATCTTCAGCATAAATTAAAACCAAACTTAATTGCCTTGTGTTTTGTTTGTCTAGTCACGAACCATGATTGATCTTGTTTCCAGAAATGTTTGACGTGTCTCGCCTCGATACGCGTCGCTTCCCCTTGACCAGTGCCTGGTTGGCGTTAATTGGTGGGCTCGACTTTGATTCGAATCATTTCAAAAATTGTACAATTCGGTCTCGTCCCCAACGAGCTAGTTAGCTAAAAAATCAGAACAAATTATGCTCATTAACCAATGAGCTCGACTCCAATAACCATGGTACTGGGATGAGTTTGTGAGTAGGATTTGGAAGGTTAAAGGGGAAAAGATGATCTAATCAAAAGACAAAAAATCGAGCTCATAATCAACATGGATTGTGAGCTAAAGTAACAATTTTGTAACAAACTTAAAGTTACATAATTTATTTTACCTCCGTATATCAAATAAAATTCTATCTATGTTTGATTTATACTCGACTACTCGTACTTATATGTATGGTTGTGTTACCTATTTAAAATAACATTTTAGTAGCATCAAATTGCCAATACATATTTCCCATTTTTAAGACTTATATAAAAAAAAATTCATTTACAAACATAACCAATTTATATATTAAAAATTTGTTTTAAAAAAGCAACATTCTTTTAAATTGAAACATATAAAAGATGGTATTTTTATTTTTTAATATGTGAACCGGATATGGATATTAGTGTGGACTGCATCGAATTCCATCTCCAATTCCTACATATAAAATTATTTGTGAATGTTATCTATACCCAATCCCATAGCCTAGTAATACAAGTATTTCACATTACGATCGAATTAAGGGAAAACGAAAACTTACGATACCAAATTTTTTGCCATCCTACTAATTCTGGAGAAACAATCAACAATAACGAAATGAAGACAAGAGGAAGAACAAAATGGTTTGAAACAAACAACAACAATATGATGACACTTTATAGTTGGATCTATAACCAACTTAGCCTCTAAAATTGCCACTAAAGAATCTTCGAAATGGTCACACAATAAATGAAATGCACAAGAAAGGATCAACCTTTTTGTCAACAATGGCTGCCAATCATCACCCTCTCCACTTCCCTCTATAAAACCTCTCACACTCCATTAAACCATCTTCACTAATCACTACACAGTTTCAGCCTCAACCCAGAAACAAATAACAATGAAGCTGCAAGTAAAAATCACATCCAAACAAACCATAAAGCCATCTTCTCCGACGCCGCCACACCTCAGAACCTTCAACCTCTCCTTACTCGACCAACTCATCCCAGCTCCCTACGCGCCGCTCGTCCTCTTCTACCCCCAAACTGACGGCGTGTCACACTCCTCTAATATCGACGTCCTTAAATCCTCCCTCACTGACGTATTGACCGCGTTCTACCCGCTCGCTGGAACCATCTCCCCCGACGACCTCTCCATCGACTGCAATGACAAAGGAGTGAACTTTGTCGAAGCCCGAACTGATTGCTCCATGACCCATTTCCTCGTCCGGCCTGATCTCCTCTCGCTCCAGAAATTACTACCCGTCGACCCGGGGTTTCTCGAGCCAGAGGAGCGGCGCGTTGCTAACGTTCAGGTGACTGAATTCTCCTGCGGAGGGATCGCGGTTGCTGTGTGCATCTCCCACAAGATCCTTGACGGTGTCGGATTGAGCACTTTCCTCAAGGCATGGACCACCTCAGCTCGTGAAAATCAAAATAGTATGCCCTTCATTCCCAATTTCGTCGCTGGGACTCTGTTTCCCTCGAGGGAGTCCACGTGGCTCCGGGACGCATCAATGCCGATGTGGGGATCGTTCTTCCGGACGGGGAAATGCATAACCCGACGGATTGTGTTCGATTCGAAGTCAATCGAATCACTCAAGGTTCGGTCAGCTGCTCGGGGATCGCACCCGACCCGAGTGGAGGTCGTCTCCGCTTTCCTCTGGAAATCAGTGATGGAAGCAACGGAGAAGCTCACCGGCGGGGGAAAGAAGAGAACTTCGGTTCTGACCCACTTGGTTAACCTCCGGAAGCGGGTGGAGCCGCCGATGTCGGAGAATTCGATCGGAAACCTCCTCTGGATCTCGTCGGCGAAATCCGACCCGACGACAGAGCGGGAACTGGGGGAATTGGCGGGGAAGGTTAGAGATTCGATATCGAAAATCGACGACGGGTTCGTGAGGAAGATGAGAGGGAAGGAAGGGAGATCGGCGATGGTTGAGACGATGGAGGAGATCGTGGAGGTGAAGAAGAACAGAGGGACGACGGTGGATTTCTTGGGGTTTTCGAGCTGGTGCAGGATGGGGTTTTACGGATCGGATTTCGGGTGGGGTGAACCGGTTTGGGTGAGCAGCTACGGGTTGGAAGGTTCGGTTTTTCTGAATTTGGTGATATTGGCGGATACGAGGTGTGGAAAAGGGATCGAGGCTTGGGTTACGATGGACGAGGAAGAGATTGCGGCTATGGCGGCTGATCCTGAAATGATCAAGTTTGCTGAATTTGATCCTAGTCCTCTTTCAGGAATTTGAATTGTTAGTTATGTTGTGAACAAAACACTCCCTGGAGTTTTTGTAAATTAACAAAACGCTCCCTGCTAGTATGTTACTGCTGTATAAAAAGTTTAAAATGAATTATGCATATATGATCTGATTCTGTATCTTTGTTCTGTGGTGGATGGTCGGAGATCTTAATTAGAATTTTAAAATTCGATTTAAAAACACCCGGGTGAAAATTCAAAATTATCAAAATTTTAGGTAAGATGTCCGGATCCGCCCTTATTCATATCCACATACGTCGAGTTCATCTTTTCGGACTCGTTCTCACATGAAATTCAGCAACGTGACATAGGAGCATCAATAACAATGTTTACAAGTAGTTTCATGTTTCAAGGAGGCTAAATGGCGATATTTCAATTTAGTTGGAAGGCTGAAGTAAGCCTGAATGAATGACCATTGGAGTTCAATGGTCAAAACATATGGTTCCCGTCAAACAAGATTGAAAGTTCAGTTAGAATCGAACTGGTTTTCTTATTAAACCGAATACTTCCCGCAACTAAATCAATATGAAAGTTAATGTCACAAGTAAGCTACAATGATCTTCCCCAGAATGAGAGAATAAAGCACGCATTCGCCGACCAAAAACTGGTGCATAAACCAATACACCACTGACTGAAACTAAGCGTTGCGAAATTTCCTACTGACGCAACAAAGCGATATACAAATATGGATTCTATAATAGTGGCCAAGGTACACTCTTCAGACATACCATTGGGCATCACTCATCACAACCAGAAACCTCCTGAGTTTCCCCAATCTGAACCAGAGCTTCATTCCCACAGACAAACTATCAATAGCTCGTCGAGTGTGCTTCATCAATTACGCGGTCAAGCATCCACCATAGGGTAACGGTGCTCCGGCCACTTGGGATATGCACGCTTGTACAAGCTCATGCAGACAGTGTCGCTCTGCTGTAGGATGCCATCAAACATGCACTTCATAGCACCTAGAAAGCAGAAAACAATAGGTATAAGATAGAATACAAGAATGTCGCCCTTTTTTCGAATCTACAGCTTGATACCCGGAAAATTTATAACAGATTGTACGATGAAGGGTAGGGGAAAGAGTATCGAAATGAAACTCGGGCATCTGTACATGTTCTGTAAAATTGTCATCGGAACTCATCATGGATGGTTATTGGGATAATACTATCAGATTTCAATTGACCCCCTTACACTATGCCCAGTTAACCGATCGTGTCCTTCTGTCAAATACTCCGTCAAGTTATGTCAATAATTCCATCTAATGCGGACGTGGCAGTTGAGTCGGCATTCTAGTCAGCTTTAAGTAATAAAAAAATATTGATTTTTATATTTAATTACTTTACTAAATTAAATAAAAAATTCATTATTCACTTCCGCCGCTTTTACTACTCTTTCATCTTTTTCAATTGAGCAGAAAAGCTAAACTGGTAAAGATCAAGTAATATACAGAACCTAAAAGACTCATCTTTGCATGACGCATAAAGGAACCCAATCAAAGAGGGAACTCCTACGACAGAATTAAAATGAGACTTGATCTAAATGGAGAGAGAGGATCATACCGTGAGTACCAACAGGTTCCCTGATTCGACCACGGCGGCCATTCTTCGACCACACCTCCACAGGCTACACGAGTGCATAGTTATATCAATGGCAAATAATATGTGGACTTACCAAGATATATACATCTAAAATGAATAAGTAATTTAGCCATTACCTTGAACCATCTGACATCATCTGGGCTATGGAACATGTATCTTACAGTAGCCTTCCGTTTTGATACCCGTTGAGGATAGCTGCACAACATGGATTAACAAAACTAAATAATAGAACAAAGAGCAGATTCGAAATCGGGAACTTTATGTAAGATTAAGAATGAGTACACACCCAGTTAATATAATTTTTTTCAGTACTATCCTGTCCGGATTAATGCTTCTCAAGGATCCAACAGCAGCAACTGTTGGAGCACTATCTCCTTGCCCCTTCTTCAGAGCTATCAAGGGTTGAGGAGGAAAAGAAATTGGAGCATAAATTGATGCCATTGCAAAGCGGCCAGGATGAAGGAACCTTTCCATCTTGTGTTTGTCTGAACTCATGTTATCAGTAGAGAATATAGGCCTGAAAAACAAAAACTAAAACACGTAAGCTTCGATGAGTTTTTTTAGAACGAGCCATTAAGCTTAGTCGGGTAGTCGCCGCATTACCTAGCGACAAATTGCCTAAACCCAACGTGAAACAACAGTTCCTCTTTGGCTTTAATTGGTGCCTCGTATGAATCATGCTTCTTTATGCTGCATATTCAGAATCCATGATAGGAAATACATTCAAACTCAGTATTACCAAAAAAACACTAATGCATTGACATAGAAAATTCGGATTCACATACCTAAAATGTAGAACCGACATCTTGGACTCATGCTGCAAAAGTCCACTAGCTACAAGAGGTACTACCTTTGCAAGTTCATATATTTTACGTCCAATATGCATAGGTACTTCCTTGATATGAAGCCTTACATACTGGCCAGTTTGTACACAGTCATCTGCCTGAACCTGATCATTTGCTTGAACCTGATCATTTGCTAAAGCCTTTGCAAGAACATGCTTCTGTGTCCTTTGAAAATTGTCAAAAGCAAAAATTCTGGAATAGTCCACAGGAAGAGATTCCTGACAGTGAAGAAAAAACAGCGCATTATCAAACTATCAAAGGAGGCGAAGGAAGAACTAAATGAAGCTATCAAAACAAATATTACTTTAGGGTCCCATGACGAGGTCCTGAATGACTTCAGACCTCTGTACTTAGCAAAACGCATCTTAGCAGGAGTGTCTAGTGGAGTATCCACTTCATCTGGAAACTCTGCACACAGATTGAATTTCAAGAATTATTACCATCAAGCAAATAAATTCCCTAGCGATGATATCTGGAACAATGGTAGTACAATAAATGTGCCAAAATACAAACGGGAGTACTAATAAGTGCAAAAGAAATGTACCCTCGTCGTCAGCATGAGCTTTTTTAATTCTTCTTATCTCGTCCTCTACTTGTTCCCTTGTTAAGTTTTCGACTTCCTGTATCACATATTCACATTAAGGACTTTTATTGGTTAAGCTTGCCACAAACAAATCTAGTTACAGCTTTCCAAAACTCACCGGCATAATAGAATCTGTTTCAGTATCACCATCTATGTCTCTAAGATGCAAAGAAGCTTGATCATCCTTGATACCATTGTCATTAATGTCTTCTTGACCAGGATAATGATCATCTCTTTCATCCACCATCATGCTATCATCGATATCACTTTCACCATCAGGACCTTCCTCATCCGAACTATCCACAATCCATGTAGCCTACAATGATTGAAGTTGATAGATTAATAACAAAGACACCACCAAGAAAGTAGAATTGAAAACAGCAAATTTGGACTTGCATGATAAAAGCAACTCAAGTACCTGGTATTCCGATGTACCCTGAGGAACAACTTTCTTTTTGGGGAATTTATGTTTCTGGTGTTTCTTTCTCTCTTCCAATTTTTTCTCTGCCTCTTCCAGTTCTTTCTTGGTTGGGTATGTCTGTAAGTTGGGAACAACGCAAAGAACAAGTTACAGAAATTATGTATTTCTGATTGATTAAAGTTAGAAGAAAAAGAAAATAGAATGAATTGTTCATGTCGGATATAGACTGACACGTCAAGATCAGAAAAATATGGGGTGTAAAAAAATGGGCCTAAACTGCTACGCATGAAATTATTCTTCAAGAAAACTACAAATAAAGCTGATTGTGAAACATGAAAAGCTGATGCAATAACCACATGGATCAGTTGCTAGACAACTGGATGAGAATCCCTTGACAAATTTGCCGCCAAAGTTTCTAATAAAGCTCATACAGCATATAGGTTAATATGGACAGCTGCTACTATGACAATTTGAAGGCATAAAGGTGGAAGGAATATCACATTGACAAATATGTCCACTATTGAAACTTTATGATCATGTTTGTTCAGATTACCTGTTCTCGGTCAAGTGGATCAGGGATATTTTCAACAAGCAAAGGCTCCTGCGCCATGGAATCAGGAACCAGAGTACGGATAACCTGGCATGATAAACTCAAAATTAATTAAAGCATGTCAACTGCCGATATTCACACATCTGAGTCAACTAGCACTTGAGGAAACTAAGAACCATAAGAATAAGATAGAAACTGCACAAGCACAGCAAGCATGATCGGCTTCAGCTGAATCTATTATCTATGACTGATCTTCTCATAATCCACTCGTATCCCAAGAAGCTCATCAAATCAGGAAAAAGTGGGAGTACCTCTGTATCAAGCAGCTCCTCTGCATCCATTGCATCTGGTTCTTTTCTTAAATTTAAAGGAGAAGGATCCCTCAAAACTTCAATTTTTAGTTGTTGAAAATCCCCCGCGCCAGAAACATGAACCTTAAATAAGGAGAGGCACACAACAGATTAACCCATGCAGCTTACAAGACAACAGCCCAAAATAAGCAATTCAATTCCAATAATTACCAGCTGATTGACTGAGAGACTGCGAGCACGTAGATACCCTGTTAGAAGTAGGGTGCAATTATGCATATTGCTGCTATCAGCGACTACATCAACCTTCAAATACATGTGAAAATTCCATTACAATGCTGTATTCTTAAGATGAAGTACAAGTCAAATGAAACAATTCTGGAATTTTCTATATCAAAGCTGTTATAGCCATACGTCTGCCCTGCCCATCATCTCAAAAAACTATATTCATCTTTCCTAAAAACAGTTAATTTATCAATTAATGGAGTACGTCTATAAACAGAGTGTAAAAGACTAATTGAAATTTCCATCGGTTGTCTCCTCTCAGTCGAAGTTGTAACATCAATGAATGGAAACCCAACCACTAGATTCAACAAGAAAGTAGTAGCAGATAAAAGTAACACCTTCTGAGACATAAGGTACGGTCTTTGATGTCTCCAATGAGGAACCGTCAGCCTCTGCTCCTTAAATAGCGACAGGAACTACAAGCCAGAATCAAAAAAAGATTTCTAAGAATACCTGAATAACACATATTGATGACAGGCACAAGCGGTGCCAACAACTCGAGTCACACTAGTAAATCATAAAGAAAACATTCTAAACCCAATGCAATTACCTTGCGCAAATCATATTTTGTATCTGCAGGATAGAACTTGCAATCCTCAGGAAACTCGCCAGCAAGGCAAGAAGCACAGATTTTTTTTGCCTCGCTTCTCCATTTTAGTTCCAGGGGTAGACCCTACAGAAGAACGTAAAAGATTGCTAAATTAACCTTGTCTGAAACATTAAGTTTGAGGTATGACTTATGAGTGATTCCAAGAGGAAACTAAACAACTTACACGAATTAATACTGCTGTGCTGGGCAAACCAAGTGATCGGAAGACTGACAAACACTGGTCCCCAAAGGAATCAATGAAGTCCGGGCTCCCATCTGCACAGAAAGAGTCTGCTGATACCACAAAAGCAATCAGATCAGCGACCTACATCAAACCATGCCAAACAAGTCAGGAAACTGTCTTTGATAAAAGAACCAGCGGGAAGTGCTACTCGTGGAGGTACTTCTACGGAAAAAAACCCAGGAAATTTCTTTAAGCAATTGTCACCGTACCTTCGCCATTTCCATGCATGACACCAAATCCCCATGTGGTGCTTTCAACACCTAAATTTGACAAATATGAAATGAATAATCATTACACATAGTTCAGGTTATTGCTTGTGTATGTAACTGTTACAGGATTACAACATGACACACACACAAAAACATTAGGAAATTATAAATTCTCATGGCCAAGTTCACTAAAGTCCGAGCTCCTTATGTGATAGAGGAAGCTCTTGTTCTTAACAAATAAAGCAGCCTACCGTTGCTCTCATTTTGAACTCTGGGGAGGCAATTGCTGAAGATGCATGGCCACCATTTTGAGAGGATAAGACATTCGAGAGATCTACATCAAGTGAATCCACATCCACTGATTCAGATAAACCGAAAAGAACCTGAAAGCAACAAAAAAAAACTCAACAAACTTAACCAACGGAATATGAGATATATCTTCATCTTGACAGAACAATGTACTAAAGCTAGCAATTCAGCAGAGCCAAGGACACAAACAGAAGACTCACAATAACTCGCGGAGGGCTTGTTGATCCACTTGCAGCTCTTTTCTCCTTCAGAACAGCAGCTCGATTATGCTCCCGGAGCTACAAAAATTCACACACGGAACAGAAAATTACTCTCCAGACATCACCAAAACCTCAACAAACACTTGTTGCTGTAAACATCAAGTTTAATTACCATCTTGTTGAGCTGCAGACGAGCAGCTCGACCTCCTTTCGCCACATTGCTATCGGATTTCGCAATCCTATTCTTGTCTAATTCATGGCAGAAAGACAAAGTAAGCACGTCGGAATAGGGAAAGAGGAAAAAAAAACAACGTTCAGCTACCGGGAAGACCATAATCCAAACCTTTGAGAGAAGTTTTGTGAAGGTTGCGAGTGGATTTGGAGGTGAAGCGTGTCTTGTGAGCTTTGTTAACTTGGATACGAGATCCCCCCATGGCTGCCTACCAGAAAATACAGCTGCCGCAGCCTGCTATTTACTCGCCCTCGCCGTGTCTGGTTCGTTGCTCTTCCTCAGCTCAGGAAGGTAACCAGTTAGTATTGTTAAGTGTTCGGGCTGAGAAGTCTAAAACCACTCACTCAATAAACCCTAACTGGCCACTAAGGCATTAGCTGGGTAATTGCATAGATAGTACCCAATGTTGTAGGACTTTAACTTTCGGTACTCATCATTAAGAACCTAACATTCCGTTCCTTACAAAATTAGGAATGACGGAGTTTGAAGGATAGGTATTGTGAATTCAGAGGATTGAGAGTGTATGAACAGAGAAAAATGTAGAATTCTGTTATTGTATTTCTTAGTTTGATTGTACAGTTCTGTAACTATATATGTACAAAAGGAAAGGAATGTAATGAAGCTAAAGTTAGTTACAACAGTAATAACTAACTCTACCACACTCTCATACACCTACTAGCTGCCATCCTTCGATTCTAACAGCCCCCCGCAAGCTGGGGAGTATATATTAACGATTCCCAGCTTGTATAGCAAGATCATCTTCATGCGAGCAGCGATCGATCCTTTCGTGAACATATCTGCTAACTGAACCTCAGTGGGAACATAACTCAACTTAATCATTCCCGATTGCAATCGTTCCCTAACAACGTGACAATCGATCTCTATGTGTTTCGTCCTCTCGTGAAACACAGGGTTGTGTGCAATGTGCAGAGCTGACTGGTTGTCACAATGCAGCATCGCTGCCTCTGAATGCATGATCCCAAAATCTTCAAGCAGGAATTTCATCCACTGCACTTCACAAAGACAATTGTGCCAATGCCCTATATTCTGCCTCTGATGATGATCTCGAAACAGTATTCTGCTTCTTGGTTTTTCAGGCAATTAGTGCTATTCCTAGGAACAAGCAGTACCCTGTAGTTGACTTCCTCGTGTCAGGACAGCTAGCCCAATCAGAGTCATTGTATCCTGTCATCGTAAGTTGGTTGTTCTTCCCAAAGAATAGCCCCTGACCAGGTGCCCCCTTGAGGTACCTGATCACTTTGTAAGCAGCCTCCAGATGGACATTAGTGGGATTTGCCTGAAACTGGGATAACTGTTGGACTGAGTAGCTAATGTCAGGTCTAGTGATAGTAAGATAGTGCAATCGTCCCACTAGCTACCTATACTCAGATACATCCTCCAATGGTTGCCCTTCGCCTGCCCTGAGCTTATTTTTGTAGTCCACGGGAGTTTTAGAAGGCTTCTTGTCAATGTAGCCTGCTTCTTCAATCAGCTCCAAGCAATACTTTCGCTGGCACATAGTGATTCCAGTGCTGTCACGTGTGATTTCCAGCCCCAAGAAGAATTTTAGTTCTCCTAGATCCTTGATCTTGAAATGCTTGTGCAATTTTCCCTTAACCTCCTGTATAAGATCAATATTATTACCTGCTAGTATAATATCGTCGACATAAACCAGTAGAACCACCATGTCAGTTGATGCTGTGTAGATAAACACAGAATGGTCAGCTGCTGACTGATGGAAACCTTCTCCTTTGAGTGCATCACTCAATTTCACAAACCATCGTCGACTTGCTTGCTTCAGTCCATAGAGGGACTTGTACAGCTTGCAAACAGGTCTAGTCCAACCTGTGTTCTCCATATCTAACCCTGGAGGAACATCCATATAAACTTCTTCCTCCAGATCACCATGTAAGAAGGCGTTACTAACATCCATTTGGTGTAAGTGCCAGTTCTTAGATGCTGCAACAGCCAACAACGCTTTAACTGAATTAATCTTAGCAACTGGAGAAAATGTGTCAGTAAAATCCAGGCCATAAACTTGAGTATAACCCTTTGCAACCAATCTCGCTTTATAACGATCAACACTCCCGTCGGATTTGTACTTTACCTTATACACCCACTTGCAACCAATTGACCTCTTACCAGGAGGCAATTCCATGACTGCCCATGTCCTGTTATCAGCTAGAGCTTGCAGCTCTTCACGCATTGCTTGAACCCAACAGTCAAATCGAGCAGCCTCGCATAGGTTTGTGGCTCAGGTATCGTACTAATGGAAAGGGTGAAGTGTTTGTCTTTGGGATCTATATGATCATATGAGACATAATGATGCAAGGGATAAGAAGAAAAAGATTTGGACAGAAGACTTCCAGAAGTCATTAGGTTGCAGTGATAGTCTCAAGGTAACTAGGTGGTTTTGATACACGGTTTGATTTTCTAATGGGAGACACATGATGAGGAACCTCTGTGGGAATGGGATCAGGAATGGGAGATGAATTTGTGTTGGACACAGGCTGATCAGGTGGGGATAAAGGTGAAGGTGAAGAAGGAAGTTCCAGATCAGTGTTGAGGGGTGTGTTTGTAGTTGGAGAGAGTGAATCTAAGGTATTTTCTGATATGGGGTTATGACTGAGAGGTGTAGTGTTGTAAGGAAGAATGGTTTCATGGAACATAACATTTCGTGAGAGAAAAATGCGACCAGTTGGAATCTCAAGCAGCTTATAGCCCTTGACTCCATTCTGGAAGCCAATGAAGATACTGGGAATAGAACGGGGACTGAACTTAGTTCGACCATGGGGTAGGGTACTAGCATATGCTAAACATCCAAAGACACGAAGGTGGCTGTAAGATGGTGGAGAATCATATAGAACTTCAAAGGGAGATTTGTTTGATAGAAGGGGTGTAGGAATGCGATTAATGATGTATGATGCATGAAGTATACATTCCCCCCAATACCTGAGAGACAAACCACTCTGGAACCTAAGGGAGCGAGCAACGGCTAAAAAGATGTTGGTGTTTACGCTCAACACGACCATTTTGCTGAGCTTGACCTACACAACTGGTTTGATGCATGATTCCACGGGAAGCAAAGAAAGATGTCATGCAGAATTCAGACCCTTGGTCTGAACGAATGGTTTGGACACTTGATTGGAATTGATTCTGGACAAGTTCACAAAAGCTAACAACTAAGGCACGAGTTTCCCCTTTATTGTGCATCAAATAGGTCCAAACACAGCGGGAGTAATCATCAACAATGGTGAGGAAATATGAATATCCATTGTGTGAAATTGTACTTAAAGGACCCCATATGTCCATATGAACAAGTTCAAATGCCTTAGTGGCTCTAGACAAACTACGAGAATAAGGCAATGCCTTTTGTTTTGCTAGATGACAGGTGCTGCAATGAGACTGAGTAGGAAGGGTGACATTGGTGTCGACGTGATGAACAAGTTGTATGCGAGGTAAAGAAGGGTGACCAAGGCGACAATGCCAAACATCAATGTTTTGAGGTTGGAGATTGAGAGAGGCTGCAACAACGGATGAAAGGACAGATGTGTTGGACATATAGGTTTGAACTGAAAAATGACTAGGAAGAAGATATAAACCTCTAATGACTGGGAAGGAACCAATCCTCCTCCGTGAGACAAGGTCCTGAATGTGGCACTGGTTGTGAAAGAAAGACAGGGAAATGGATGAATCATGAGTGAGGCGACTGACAGAAATTAGATTGAAACTAAACTGAGGTATGTGCAACACATTAAGCAGCTTGATGCCACAAGGAAGATCAACAGAACCACGATGTGTAGCTAAGACCCTAGAACCATTAGGTAGAGTAACATGGACGTTCGATAGGGGTTCGATTTTACCAAAAGAAGAAATGGAACAGGCAACATGGTCGCTAGCACCAGTGTCAACAATCCACACAGGGGACTCATGTAGGGAACTAGATGCGGGAGGACTAAGGATGAGGTTATTACCGTTATTGAGTGTGCTAGGTGAGGCTATGGTGTTAACGGAGGGTTCTGCAGGTGAGTGAAGCAGATTTGACTGTTGGAGCAACTGCTTGAGGCGTGCAATATCCTGAGCTGATAGCGACATATCAGCTGTCATTGAATGCTGATCTGGTAGAGAGGACCTTTGATCAAGCCCTGTGTGATTGTCACTCGTAGCAATAGCCATAGCTCCAGTAAAGTTTCCACTTGATCCACCACTCACATTACCTCCAAACTGTCCACTTGCCTCTCTTGCTCGTTTGTTTTTCAACTTCAGACAATCTTCAATCATATGGTTTTCTTTCTTGCAGTATTTGCAAAATAGTTTCTCTCCACGATACTTGGAATGTATAGCAGCTAATGCTACTGACTCAACAGATCGAGGAGTTCCAGATCCTCGCATCTGCCTTTCCAATTGAACAGCACACTTGAAGGCTGTGTTGATATCTGGTATAGGATCCATCAACAGAAGCTGTGATCTAACAACATCAAAAGAACTATTAAGTCCTCTAATGAATCTAATCACGTAATCCTGATTCTGGTAAGTGATCATCTGCTTGACCACAGCACACACATTCACTCTGTTCGTAGCGGAAGCACATTCGCAGTTAGGAATTGGCCTATACTGGAGATACTCTTCCCACAACACCTTGAGGTTAGTGAAATACTGCGTCACAGAAGCCTCACCTTGATCACAGGAGGCTATTCGAGATTGCAGATCTGCGATTCGAATCGCATCTCCTTGGCTGAATCGGAGCTTGAGGTCCTGCCAAGCTTGAGCAGCATTGTTGTAAGCCAACAGACTTTGAGCAATATCCTCTGATACGGAGTTGTAAATCCAACTGAGGACAGCGAAGTTGCATCGAGACCAAACAGGGAAGGTTGGATCATCGAGCTCCGGCGCCGGCAAGGATCCGTCAATGAACTTGAACTTGTTCTTGACTTTGAGAGCCACGCTCAGAGATCGACTCCAGACATGATAGTTGTCATTCGTGAGCTTAATCCCAATCAGTGGAGTAGAGAGTGAATCTCCAGGGGACAGGAAGAACGGATTTGAGTAGTGATCAGCGAGTGGATTGGATGCGATGAGGGAGCGATTGACGGCGGACTGTGGAGGCGACGAAGAGTCGCCGGAGTTGGTCATCGGAATGAAATGACTGAGTTAAACAGCTGTATAAACCAGCTCTGATACCATGTGAATTCAGAGGATTGAGAGTGTATGAACAGAGAGAAATGTAGAATTCTGTTATTGTATTTCTTAGTTTGATTGTACAGTTCTGTAACTATATATGTACAAAAGGAAAGGAATGTAATGAAGCTAAAGTTAGTTACAACAGTAATAACTAACTCTACCACACTCTCATACACCTACTAGCTGCCATCCTTCGATTCTAACAGGTACCGAACGTTAAAATCCTACAACGTTGAGTACTAGTGTTAATAACCAGCTGTTGGCGCCTAGCCAGAGGACTATGGATCTGATTAACTAATGCGGTTTATAGTTGAACCATTGGCTGAGTTAGTCTATGATAAATTACAACCTTCCTTTGATATAGATTATCTTAAATAGCTAGTTATTCGAACTATTGTGATATTCGGAGAGATTGATATTGGTATGATAAAAGAATCATATGAGGCAGTAGGATGGACGATTAGGGGCTTTAGACATGAGCACAGTAATCAGCAATGTTCAAAACGTCATCTAACTTTTCACCGTTCACCGGCCAAACGAAACCGGGAACTAATAAGCTCAATGGAAATACTCGATCCTTATGTTGAATGTGCGATTATAGTTTCTGGCAATTCTATGATCAATCATTTCCCTCTGTTAAAAATTCCCAATTATTTCAAGCAACCACCATAACAACAGAAATCCCCGAGAGCCATACAGAGCTTTCTAAACCCAGTTTCCCAAGGCAATGGGCTCGAAAAGAGACAGCGAAAGCTGTTCCAAACTAGTTACGGCTAACCATCATTCTGAAACTTTGCTACATTCCAACAACATCTGTAATTCTCCGAACGAAGCTTTGTTCTTCGATTTAAGCGGCATCTCCAGAAGGCAACTCCGGCAACTTCGGAGACGAACCCAGTACTCGTTCCATGTCGAACCGAACTTCGATGTTCCGAATGCTGTACCCAACCACCATCAGCCAGTAGAGCAGCTTAGCCAGTTCAGTTGCACTTGTCTCCGCGGGGCTTGCCTGAAAGACGCGACATAATTTCTCAAGAGACTGTCAAAATTTTGAGCATTTTCCCGACCAGACGGGAATGTTAGATTTCGACTAAAAGTGATTTTAGGGAGTGAAGTTTCCCGTTGTCATCTAAATTCCATCCAACTTTTCACTTGTCAAACCTAAGCCTAAAGGTATGCTGTTAAATAAGAGTTCAAATAAACGCACGAACCTTAACTTTTTCCGGATCTGCAACCCCGAGAAGGCGCTTAATGAACGTGTTCATTGCGACAACCACATCTTCTCCAGCGCTACTCGTCAGCTCCTGCGGATCCATAGACATGCGATCCAAGGTATAAGCATCAAGGGGAAAAGAAGAGTCGAAAACAAAGTAAAACATTTGACTGGAGAACTCTGTGATATTATACTCTCTTTTCTAATACCATAATAAAACAAAGAGATGGCTACTACCTTCAAATTTTGGGGTTCCAGGGTCTTGAGGTAATCAAGCAACTCGTTGCCGCCATATGTAGACTTCCTACCAACCTGCCGATTCAGCTCCTCTATCTCAGCCTCGAGAATTTCAATGTACTTCTTCGCATCTATTGTTTCAGCACCAGATACGCTGTTCCACCTGATAACATCACCAGTCACATTCTTCTGCGTACCAGGTGCATAATCTGTCTCGTCCAGCTACACCAGATACACATGTTTCGTTACTGACTGATACATCAACTACTAGTACTAGTACTAGTACCTAATAAACTCTCAAGAACAGACAACTAGAACGCAGTAGGTAACGGAGGATTCCATATTTCTCATCAACTTATTCTTAAGCAATGAAACGAATAAAAGAAACGTGTTACCATCTTCTCTTTTGGCTCGGGAAGAGCAACCTGCTCCAAGCTTTCTTGGAGCTCCAGCCGGTATTGAGCATTCTTGAACATGTAACCAGTCATCAGAACACTGTACATAAGCTGGGCAAGATGTTCACCTACCTGCAACCCAAAAATACCAAACACAGTTTTCTCCCAACCATCAAATTAAAATAAGCCAGAAATCCCATCTGCATTATCACATATTTCACAATCTAGCAATCATGTCACTCACAGTGCTAACAGTCACAGTGAAGAACTGGGGAGGTAAAGAACCAATCATATTGGTCACCGTTTGCCGCATTGCATCAACCACCTAGTAGACAAAAGGATCGATTTCCAAAAAGTCTATCATCTAACAATTGTACTGGCTAACTTTGATTCAAAAGGGAGAAAATGATCGAAATTGTGTTTACTTGTGGTGAAGCACGCTTGGAGAACAGCTCCATGAAATCAGGCTGGACAGTCTTGACATAATCCAACAGGATTTCTCTCCTGCTTCTCTGTTGATTACTCAAATCAAACAAAATTTCAGAAGAAAGCGATCAAATTTTCCTCTCAAGTCACTAACCAAAACCAGAAACCGGAAATCAAACCTATGGGCAGCAATGGAGGAAAAAAAGGAAGTTACCAGACCGTCGTCGGACTGCATGGAGCTGGAGGAGGAATTAGAAGAACCTTCAGCGCCGGAAGATCCACTCGCTCGAACTCTCAGTACTAACCTTCCTACTCCACCACCGCCGCCATTGAATTTCTTCAGTGTCCATGGAAAACTCACGGAAGAACGCAACTGGGGGCAATTCCATTTGAGATATGAAGAAGAAGTTAATTTGGGTATGCAAATTGAGGGTTTCGCTGTCAAAGAGTTCATCTTTACACAGAAATTAACACCCACTTCTGTGTCGATTTCGGCTGCCAACTGGATCGGAAATTTTCTGGGTCTTTTCAGCGTTGAAAAGAACTGGAGTTTCAGCGGACTTTCGGAGTTCAGAGTTGAGCCAGAGCTACCAAAAGGAACCCAATTTATTATATACTGACAACGGAATTTAAATGAAAACAAGTAACTCGTTTACATACCGAGTTTATGGACTAATGGAGTTCTTGTTACCTACTGGTTAATGACACGTAATGGACATGTAGGCAAATTGAAACGTTAAAATTCTACTACATGTGGAAACCATGCAATACTTTTTCTTTGAAAATTATACGAGTGTGCATCATTTTGTAGTGTTTTGGTTGGGAGGACGATGAGGATATCATTTTTTCAAATCGTTATAAATTTTGTGTTTGTTAACGAGATAAATGAACGATTTTTTAGAGAAGACTTTCCTTCGTTTTTTTTATGTATGGAGAGAGTTTTTTCTATATACGAGGCACGAGGGTAAGTAAAAAGCAAAAATAATTTATAAAATAATTCGAGTTGTGTTTAGATATGTGTGTATGGTGAACAATGACGGAGATGTAGAGTTGGTTCTCTCCCGCCTTTCACAATGGACTACTTGGTGCGTTTTAAGGGTGCATTGCTGAAATTTTTCCATACTTGACGGTATGCCCTCGATTACATGTAAAAGTTGCATGTCATGGTAGGAACGAAGTTGACCATTTAGTGGCGAGAAAAGCTCTTTTACATCTCTCAGGACGTGTTGGGACGGATCTCACCTCTTTGGTAAATCTTTAGAACTTTACGAGTGTGCTATTTTGATCTCTCCCGTCGGATATTATGTATGACAAAAAAATAAATCCATAAAAAAACCTCATCATCTCCCTTCTACTCATATCTTTACTTTCAATTTCTAACGAGCACAAATTCACTTTAAACGTAATAAAAATTTGACAATACAACATATTGTTCTCACCATTGTTTTATGAGAGATAGACTCATCAAACAAGGACAAATCTACCTTACAAAAACTTTAAAGTTTAAACACATACGTCTAACTTGTGATTATTCTATTATAACTTCTACCCATTACATCTATGTACATTTCATTCAACTTCCATACATTAATTAGAATTGTAGTACAACACTAAAAATAGGTAAACGGTTAACTTCGATGAACTTGTAGGTATATTACAAGTGGATTAACTTGATCTTTGATTCCACCATGATTAATATTGACCAGTTAAGAAAGGTGTACAATGTAAAAAACCATCATCGTACATCTGCTGACAGTTTGGCCGAGTGGTCTAAGGCGCCAGATTTAGGCTCTGGTCCGAAAGGGCGTGGGTTCAAATCCCACAGCTGTCATTTTTTTTCTTCCTATTTGGAATTTCCAAATTTTTATCATCAGCTGTGATATTTTACGGCGCCGTTTTGCCAGTCTCAGTCCACCCTCCTTTTCCAACGAGTCCAAAAGCTTTCTATGGGCTTTGTCATTTGCAGTCCAATTCCAAGTCCACCCCACCAACAAATCCACCGGCAGCCACAAAAATCCACCGCATCTCCCTCAGATTTGGGCGGTCTGGTTCCGCCAAATTCCACCGCGTTTACCCATCGATAGATACTCCTCGGCTTCCTCATTCTCCTTCCCTCCCACCGAAACAGGAACGAATCAACAACCAACATTCGTGTTTCTCTCTTCAAATCTATTAACCCGTGTTCCCTCCTCCGACGCCGGAGTTTTCGCGGCCACCGGCGGCGATCCAGCTCCAGCCACCCGACCCTCCTTCCTGTTTTCCACCCTTTTTACCCGACGTCATTTACAGGACGCCGCCCAAGTCCATCAAGCTGGGGAGGAAGAAAATGGCGTTCCAGAGGCGACGCCTAAACGATCACAATCGTCTCCGCCGCTTGATGCTTCATTTGATCCCCGCTATATCTGTGTGCCTCCTCATTTTCTTCGCCGTCCTCTCCTTCCTAGCTCCTTCACCTTACGATTCCGGCGACATGGTCAGACACCTTAGGAATGCTGTAGGCGATGGTGTCCAGGACGTAGAGGCAGAGTCGCATCCTGTTCTTCGTGTGCCGGTTAGGGATTTGAATTTCTTCTTTGGGGAAACTCTCTTTCGATGCTGAGTTTGCTTTCTGGGGGGATTGTATGATTTGGGTTTGTTTTTTAATATGATCTGTTTGGGTGAGTAGGATCGTGGCGGGACGTTGAATCGTGATATTTGGAGGTCGAGAAATTCCGAGTTCTTCTATGGATGCAGCAATGCTAGCGATAAATTTCCTAGTAAGCATTGATTAGTGCTAGTTATAGGACAAGAAAAAAGCTTTGCTCTGAATTCTTCTTGTTTGCTTCTAATTTTGTGACCTTGCATCTGAGGCCTAGTCAACTCATGCCATTTATGACCGGAACTGGGTTAATTGCAGATGTTGATGCTGTTACGAAATCAGATCGATATTTGCTGATCGCTACCAGTGGAGGGTTGAATCAACAGAGAACTGGGGTATGTTCCTGATTATAACTCAACTGAATTATAAGCTTTCTAGTTTCCTTCCTAATGCTTGCCCATCTCAAAAACAAGGATGGGGCAGAATGAAGCAAATCCATTTCATAATAGTTTTGAATCTTGTTTGTTACAAAATGAAATGTGATGCAACTTATCATCTGATCTGACATTGCCATTTTTTGCAGATCACAGATGCTGTTGTTGCTGCTCGAATTCTTAATGCTACCCTTGTTGTGCCTAAGTTGGACCAGAAATCTTTTTGGAAGGATTCAAGGTTTGCCTTTGCCAATTGCCATGATTGAACCTTTTGTCAGTTTTGTAGAACTTATTCTTCTAGCTGTTATTGACTCATATGCATGCTTTTCTTATGATTTTTTTGCAGTAACTTCTCCGAGATCTTTGATGTTGATTGGTTTATCTCTTTACTGCAAAACGATGTGAAAATCATAAAAGAGCTCCCCAGAAAGGGTGGGAGGACTTGGAATCCACACACAATGCGTGTTGCAAGGAAGTGTAGCCAGAGGTGTTATGAAACCAGAGTATTACCTGCTCTTTTGAAAAGGCATGTAAGTTGTCATTCAGCCTTTTCAACTGTAAAAATACATCTATCTTTCCTTTGAAAGAATAAATACGAAAGTATGGGCTTTCCATAATCAATATCTTATCGTTTCAGAATGGTAATGATTGGATTCTTTTTCTGTAACAGGCAATCCAGCTTGGCAAGTTTGATTACAGGCTAGCAAATAGGTTGGATACCCAACTTCAGAAATTGCGATGCCGAGCTAACTACCATGCTTTGAGGTTTACCGAGCCAATTCGTAAAATGGGCGAGACACTAGTCAACAGAATGGCGGTGCGAAGCGAGCATTATATTGCATTGCACCTTAGGTACAGCTTCTGACTTGCATATGAAAATTCTATTTTCTGTCCAGTGTTTGCTTTTCTCCATGTATTTAATCGAATAAGATAGACAAGCTTACCTTTCTGTCTGTCCTGTGAAACTTCTAGCTTTCTTGCATGATTGTTCTGAAAGTATAATGAACCTCATTGAAATAACCAAAAACCAATTTCTTCATGCTCAGACTTTCTAAGTTCCTATAATGTTAGAATTTCTTTTTGTTGATCCGAGACTCTGAATATCTATAGCTTTCCTACTTTCAGTTTGTGAATTTTTAGAAAGTTCCTTTCTAGCTATCAATTCCATGCGTACACCATTTGATTCAGAGAAGCCAGGCTATATTTTGTTTCCGTTTAACTTAATGTTCTTTTATATGTTTGTACAGGTTTGAACCTGATATGCTGGCATTTTCTGGCTGCAATTATGGTGGAGGTGATAGAGAAAATAAAGATTTGAGTGCCATACGGAAGAGGTGGAAAACTTTACATGTAAGATTTCAGTTATATATACTCTTGTAACATTCACTCCACATGATATGACTGTTTCTTTTAAAGTATCAAGCACTAATGGCAGGTTTGTCTGGTTATTCATTGACAGTCGAAGAACCCCGAGAAGGAAAGAAGGCATGGGAAATGCCCACTAACTCCACATGAAGTTGGTCTTATGTTAAGAGCATTGGGTTATGGGAAAGATGTTCATATATATGTCGCGTCAGGAGAAGTATACCGAGGTGAAGAGACATTAGCGCCTTTAAAGGCACTTTTCCCTAACTTCCATACAAAGGAAACTCTTTTAAGCCATGAGGAGTTGCAGCCGTTTTCTTCATTCTCCTCTAGAATGGCAGCACTTGACTTTATTGTTTGTGACAAAAGTGATGTTTTTGTCACAAACAATAATGGTAATATGGCCAAGATATTAGCCGGTCGAAGGTAATTTGACCCCTTCGCTCTTTATCTTCTCATTTCAATTTCTTTCGTATCACTTCGCCTCATCTATCGCCATTTCCATTTTGTGCAGGAGATATTTCGGACACAAACCAACCATTCGTCCGAACGCTAAGAAGCTTTATCGGCTGTTCCTGAACAGCAACAACATGACATGGGATGCATTTGCTTCGAAAGTCCGTACTTACCAGAAGGGATTCATGGGCGAACCTAAGGAGGTGAGGCCTGGCAGGGGAGAATTTCACGAGCATCCTCACACCTGCATCTGCGAGGACTCCGAAGGCAAGACGAGAAAGGAGTCCCCACCTAGAAAGCTAGGCAAAGGATATAATAATAACACAACTGCTGGAGATACCGACAGTCAAAATCAAAACTCGGACGGTGAACCTGAACTGCTTGATCCAGATACCGATGATGATCAAGATGTGCTCGACGAGATGAATGTTTCCAACAACAGCACATCTTTGGATTACGATGGAATCAACAACGAGGAGCACGAGTTCGAGGACTTACTCTCTGACTGAGGACTGTCGCGATATCCTGCATATATTTAACCAATTTTTTTCCCTTCTCAGCTAGCAGATTACCCTTCACCCCTTATTTAAGCCCTTGCAAAGGAGCGACTGGGAAGGGTCGGATTGGAGTTGGTTGAGATATCCTTTGCCATGGAGGACGAGCAATCTAAAGATGACAGTAGGGCTCTGTCAATCGAAAACACTGCTAATTCAGAGGTAGCAAAAGTGACAGTCTTTGATGAATCCTGTGCCATCTGTATTTCTTAGGCTTACCTTTCTTTCTGGTAATTCAAGTACCCTGATAGTTAAGCTTATAGAAACTTTAGTTTGAGACTGAGAATAGGTCTGTAATTTTGTCATCTTTTTCTTCTTGTAATGTCTAGTCGTCTTAGCAAACCTTGGATAGGGCATGTAAACTAATGTTAAACGAGTCATGGTTGTTTATGGTGGCCACCTTGGAGTTTTGGACTAGGTGTGTAACCATTGTAGCTGAACTTTAACGAGCTTGTATAAAACTATTTCACCTTTTCCGAATTCTCTCCTCGTCGACTAGTTGACATATCGACAGTGAATCACTTTAAATGAATGTAATTACCGTGCAATCTGATAGTTTCAATTTTGATTTTACATCGAAAAGAAATCTTAACGGTACGATGAAGAAACATATTGCTACTGCTGATGTCGTGGAATCAAAACTTAGATTGATGGTAAAGTTTTCTCTCAGTCGCTCGGATCTAATGACAAAACATCCAACAAATATGTGCTGAAAATGATCTCCAATCAACCCTACTTCCATGATATATGTCATAAACTTGGATTTAATTATATTGAAGAGTTAGGAGAGCGATTAAAAATAGTAATATTAAGTTATAAAAAAGTAATACTAACTTAGTAGAGTGATTGAATTAGTAATATTGTAATTCGAGATTGATATTTAAACCATTCTCCCTAATTTCAGAGAAGACGATCCAATCGCGACAAAATATGACTTGGGAGTCAAGATTACCTTGATGGCCTTCTCTCCCACGGGACCTTAACTGTTATTCTGTTAATGCTTTAAATCTCATTGATAAATATCTTTTTTACAAATTAATATCTCTAATTTAGAGCGCCAGGTATTTACAAATTATTAATACGGTAGTAGAAGTACGTAGACAGTATATATATACATTAACAGCGAAGAATGGCCCACGTGTCAGCGTGAGGATTAAGTTATTAATAATAACAAAAATAATAATAATGGATTACCCCACCTTTCTTCTCACCTCCGTTGCAGTAGTTTTCACACTCCTCCACTCCTTCCCCTGGCCAGCTGCTTCTCTCTCTCTCTCCCTGCAACAATTCAAGGATTCACTGTCTCTCTCTCTCTCTCCCTCTCTTTCCCAAGGTAGCCTCGAGGTTTTCTCCTTCTTACGATTTCTCTTCACTCTTTGATTTGCTGTATGCGATTCTTGTTGCTCGTATTGAGGAATCAGGTGTAGTTTCCTTACTCTTTTGATTCGTTGTTCGTGGTGTCGCCTGTGGTTGATTCTCGTTGCATTTCCCCCGATTCACAATCCTAATACATCCAATTTGAGGGTTTTTTCCACTATCGGGAGGACTTTGAATTGGAGAAGAAGCTTATCAGGATTAGATTCCCTCGTTACCTTTTTGTTTTGGCTGGTCTTGTGAGCTGTATATGTAATTATGACTTCAAATTTGACTTAGAACTAATTGTTTCAGCATCTTTCCCTCGGTGAGAATCGAGCTTATAGTCAGATGCTGTGCTGTTACTGTGTTACAGGAATTTGTCAGATCTCTTCAGTGGTTGAAATCTAATCCTGGTTGGTTTCCATCGTCATGTAGCAGCTTGTTGATTTTGTAAAAGGGATTGAGTAATGTTTCAATTGAATTCTCCTAGTTAGATAGTCTAACAGTACTTTCTGGATTGCTGATCTGGTCAATGCTTGTTTTTTACTGTTCACCAATTGTTCATCCTTACATCTTGCGCATTAGCAAAAGAAGTATAGCTGTGTGGTTATAATAATACTAGTCAAAGCTTATTTTGCTTCAAACTATAAGTTGCTCACGATCGTTGATTGGCTGTGTTCTGTATATCCAATTTACTGTAGGCATTTGTTTGTTTGTTCCTTGTTTCCAACTTTTCATGAATGATTGATATTGTTTGGTGTTTCACTGTTGTGTGTAACTTCAACTTCCAACTTACTGATACTTCAAAAAACAAGCAGCAGTAGAACTCTTGCTCTATATTATCTGTCAACTGTTAGTGAAACAAATTGGCACTCTGTGTAAATTTGTTTATAGCTGCTTTCGACTATCAGTTTCATCGAAATGAGTGCCTAATTCTTTTGCATCAATTCATTCACTGTTGCAGGTTGGGGTCTCCGGGAGCAGTTGAGTTTATGGTTACACCTTCAAAGGGAGGTGAGGAGACTAAAGTATGTCAAGCAGCAGAAACACCCACTGGTGCTATAGATGCAGGAGAGGAATCTACATAAGAGGGCAAGATTCCGTTTGCCCATACTGTGATGGCGGATTCATCCAAGAACTCGAGGAAATGAGCCACACCGGCCCTCTGGATTACTTCGGACACGCCAGTGACATTGGCCATGACCACAGGTTCGGCCTCATGGAAGCCTTTTCAGCCCTTGTACGCCAAAGAGCTAACGACCACGGAGCGAGGGCTAGATCTGACCCCGTACCTGAACACGGTGCTGGGTTCAGTCCGCTGTTGATTTTCGGCGGCCAGATCCCCGTTCGCCTATCCGGAAATGGTGGTTTTGACACCCTCTTCCCCGGAGCGCCCGGAATCGGTTTTGCCAGGGGCAATGGTGGCGATTACTTCATCGGTCCTGGACTAGAAGAGTTGTTCGAGCAGCTCTCGACGAACGACAGGCGCGGACCTGCACCGGCATCCAGATCGTCAATCGAGGCTTTGCCGACGATCAAGATAACTCAAAGGCACCTTCGTTCCGATTCGCATTGTCCGGTCTGCAAGGACCAATTCGAAGCCGGATCTGAAGCGAGGCAAATGCCTTGTAACCACATGTATCACTCGGACTGCATAGTTCCGTGGCTCGAACAGCATAATTCGTGCCCGGTCTGTCGGCAGGAGCTTCCTCTGCAGGGCGGTTCGAGTAGTAGCAGCGGCAGTTTCCCGAGCTCAAGTTCGCGAACTAGGAGCAGCAGAAGGGAGAGCGGGCGAGAAGGAAGAAGAAACCCTTTCTCGAGTTTGTGGCCGTTCCGAAGCTCGAGCTCGAGTTCTAACCAGAGCAGGACGAGTGGGAGCAGCTCGACTTCGACGACGATGAACGAGAATGCTCATCACCACCAGGTGGGTTATTCGGGGTGGCCATTTGACTAAGGATTGTTAGCAAGTAGCAACGACATATGTTGGTTGCGTTTGTGTGACTTATGAGTTGTCCATAAGTGTTTGAAAAGGTACAGATGAAATTACTCACTTGGTGCTGTTTGCATTTAGCTCGTTTCTTAATCCTTTGCTCGTAATATAATACAGTTGCTGTTTGTGGGTTCTTTTAGGGTAGTTTATGGAACACTCGATTTTTTTGGTTTCGGTTGAAAGGTGGATAAAGTACTCGATTTACCAATATTTTGCTTCCGGTTGAAAGGCGGATGGTGATAACCTAACCATGTAATTTTTGGTTAAGTCTATTCGGTACATCGCCTATCTTTCATTCTCAACTAAATGAAGGCCGGAAAATGATTAGAAACCGAAATAGAATGAACACAAATAGATCTAACGCGATACTAGGTAAACACATCTATTTTCTGGTTGCTTTTTAGATAAACATACCCAAAAATTTGGATCTAGATGCCAAGCCTAGATACACTTGGATAGTGAAAGTACACCAAAGAGTCGATGAAGGCGAGGATTGGGAGAAAATGGAGTTTATGTACGCTATTGATGTAATCTGTAAACTTGAATGACCAAATATGCAAACGCTTGAAAACTAACAAAGAACTGAATAAACTGAAGTGGATTCGCTGTGTATTGCTCCCCCGTCACCGTACTGATAAACTGCAGAGAACTCATCGGCGGCGATTTGAGCTGAAGAAAAGGCGCTTAGAGGCGGATCGTCCAGTCACTTACACGGCCTGATAGCTACTCTACCTGTCCGCAGACTTCGCCTGAAAATCGTTAGGGCTCCTGGCAAGCGGAAATCATGTGGAGGACCGTCGCCGCCAAATCCGGTAGTAGGGTTACGCAAATCCTTGACAAGTTACTTCTCCGACCTCAATCTCATTCATCTCACCACCTCCGCAGCAGATTTCTCTCTATTTCCTCATCCGCTACCCCAACCCTAGAAGAAACCCCGCCGCCGCCTACGTCCCACCCTGCGGCGGAGGGGTTCGGCTTTCCCTCTGCTAGTGTTGATGACGAACTATTAGGTCAGGAGGATTCTGATGAAATAGCTGCTGCCGATAGTGAGCAGTTGAACGAAGCTGATAATTTCAACTCCGTCGATGAATTCGGAAATGCTCGTGAAATCGATCCGGAGAAGCTGGAGATGGTTCTGTCTCTGCTTCAGAGCAGCGCCGATGGATCTCTCGAGTCGACGCTGAACAGCTTGGAGTTAGATCTGCACGAAGAGTTCGTGATGAGAGTGGCCGAAACTCCAAACCTTTTGGGGGAGAATCTGCTTAGTTTTTTCAACTGGATTCGAAACAAGCCTGGTGGTTTAGTGTTGTTCACTTCTCAATCTCTCAACGCTCTTGTTCAGGCAATTTGCAGCGACTGTGTAATGCGGAAGAAGAATGCTTACGCACTGTGGGACTTGATCTTGGAAGTTGGTAGTGCTAAGGCAGATGATGATAATGCTACGATCCTGAATGCTAAAATGCTTAACCCGCTGATCGAGCTATTATCGAAGCTGGGAAAGGCGAAAGTAGCTTACGAGATTTTCAACAAGCTAGAGGAGTTAGGCTGTGTCCCCGATTCGGATACATACTACTTCACGATCGAGGCGTTATGCCGAAGATCATTCTTCGACTGGGCGTGGACGGTTTGCGAGAAAATGCTGAACGCGGAAGCTCTCCCCAAGGATCCTAACCATGTCGGTAAGATCGTAGCGTGGTTCTGCAGAGCGAATAGGCCGAAAGATGCACATTCGGTTTTCGTTCTAGCGAAGGAGAAGATTCCGCAATCGGTTACGAACTACTTGGTTGCTTCGCTCGCTCACAAGGACGAAACCGTCAAATTAGCACTCGAGATGCTGGACGGCTATACCGGAGTATCTCGAAAGTACGCAATCAAACCTTTCTCGTTGGTCATGCACGGCTTGTGCAGGTCGAAAGATGTTACCGAGGCGAAGTCTTTACTTACCAAGATGATTTCCGACGGTCCGCCTCCCGGGAACGCAATCTTCAACTTGCTGATCAATGCTTACTCAAAAACCGGGAATATGCTCGGAGCGATGGGGATGATGAAACTGATGAAGAAGAGAGGGCTGAAACCAGACGTGTATACTTACACGGTCGCGATGAGTGGCTACGTAAGCGGAGGCTGCATGGACGAGGCTCGAAGGTTACTCGCGGAAGCGAAAAAGAAGCACACGAAGCTGAGTCCCGTTACTTACCACACACTGATTCGAGGATACTGCAAACTCGAACAGTACGACGAGGCTTTGTCGTTGCTGGGGGAGATGAAGGAGTTTGGTGTTGAGGCGAGTGTGGATGAATATACTAAGCTGATTCAGTCTCTTTGTTTGAAGGCGTTGGATTGGAGGAGAGCGGAAGAGCTCCTGGGACAGATGAAGGAGAGTGGATTGCATCTGAATGGGATTACGAAGGGGCTCATCAGTGCTGTCAAGGAGCTCGACGAGGAGGAGAAATTGAGCATTGCAGCGTAAGAACGATTCGAGGTTATTTTTTCGTGTTTGTTTGTCACCATCGTTTGCAATCTAAGCTTTTGTCAGACTGTAGTTTGTTAGAAATAAGTTTCAAAGGATTGAAGGAGAAGAGCTTTCAAACAGTTTTGTTTTCAGGTGATTCATTGTTGTTTTGCAGCACATGAAGGGTTCTGCACGCTTTCTGATACTGAAGAAAAAAAAACACTATTAATCATATAGAAGTGTACAATACATATAAATATCGTACTGATTAAATAGTTCCGATGTTAGGGTTGTTGAATTAAGCATCTAAGTCCTGCCGGGTTGCGACTGACAATTCGTGCAGTTCGTTGAGTATCCATTCCTCGCCCGTGTGTCCACCCAGTACCAGAACCTTGGTACCTCCGACAACACAGGTACTATGTCCCCAGGCGAATTTCGGCGGCTGGCCAGGAACATTGAGAGTCTTCCATGAAGGCTTCTCCTCAGCCGGGTTTAAAAGAAAGAGCTGCGAAGGCGAATGCAACCCACCGATGGAACCGCCAAAGATGATGATCCTCCCACAAGGCATGCTAACCGCAACGTGATCGAGTCTAGGAGGCGGAACCACGCAGCTTTGGCTGCCAACGCCGGTAAATGCGGAACAGTCTACTTGCCTCCATTCGGGAAGGTCGTCTCCTAGATCGAGAGTATAGGCTTCGCCGGATCTCAACTGCAAGTGACCGCTCTTGGCTAGACCGCCAAACATCATGATCTTGGTCCCACCGTAGACGGATAGCGAATGTCCCAAGCGGGATGGCGGTGACCATAGAGTAGGAACGACTTCTATCCAGGTGGGATTGTGGATTGTTAGGTCCAATAAGTATGTGTCGTTGAGAAGTACTCCGGCATCTGTGCATCCACCAAAGATAACAAGTTTAGAGCCCTCGATTGCGCAAGCGCTGTGCCAGGATCTTGGAAGGGGAGGAAATGATCCGGAGATTTCCTTCCATGTAGGATGCTTCGCATCCAAGTCCATAACATAGACATCGTTGAGCAAACCTTCTCTTCCGCACCCACCAAACACCACCAACCAAGAACCATTGAAACAGGATAGAGTATGCCCCCATCTCCCTGGAGGAGATTTCTTCACCATCACCCTCTTCCAGGTTGGATTAGTCGCGTCGAGATCGAGCACAAAAGTGTCATCCATCGGCTGCATATCAACTCCTTCTCCACCGAACAAGACGAGTCGATTACCTGATGCACATGTGCTGAAATTGCAACGAGAAGGCTCGACTGCTCCACCGACAGTGAGCTTCCTCCAGCATGCTGCTTCAAGAGTGGTTAGTTCCCTAGCCAAGCGTCCCCAAGCTAACTTTTTCGTCATCGACTCCAAAGCACCTGTAACTTCCCTCCCCCAGGAATTCTGGCACGCCATCTTTCTCACGTATTCGTTCTTCGTCAAGTGATGAATCCTCCTACAGACGGAGCCAATGGATGCAACATCCCTCGGAGTCAACTGTGACAAGATGTTTTGGGCCAGCACTTCGTCGGATAACTCGAGAATCCTGCACATCTCCTGATTGTTCTGGTGAGCCTGATTCTCATCCAACGGAATATCACATGTAGTAGTAGTAGTAGTAGTACAAGGTGCCAAGAGACTCTCGTAGTTGTGTTCATGGGATGAATCAATCTCTTTGAAAACCGGATACGAAAGCTGGTCGAGATCGATATTTGCTTCCAGAAACACTTGAATGCCAATTATGTGAGTGATAGTGCCATCATCATCGTAGATAGGAGTAAGCTTCAACCTGTTCACTAACGGAGTTCCATCCTTCCTGAAGTTCAAAATCTCCCCCTGGAATTCAACCGATTCATCAAGACACCTTCTGATTTCGGATACAACCCCTGGATCCACCAGCGGATGCCGCCTCTGTGCTCGAGGATCCCTAAACTGCAAGAACCGGCTGCAAACAAAGGAGGAAAAAAACACAAACCCGTACATTCAAATTCAAATTCAAATCTTCCGATCAAACATTTAATTCATCTACCTAGCCACGCCAATTGAAAAAAAATTGCAGCAACCTACAAACAAATTATTGCTAAGCAGTATACAACTACAGCAGCATTCAATACAAGCAGCTAATCTCAGCTGCCTGCCCGGTCAACCTACAAAAAAATCACTGAAATACACAAGCAAGAGTTTCGCTGGGATTGAAGTTTCGTACCAGCTGCGGCCGAGGACTTCATGAGCGCGGTAGCCAGTGGAGATCTCGAACACCTTGTTGACGTAAATGATAGGAAAATCGGGATCAAAAGCATCGGAAACGACAAAGGAAGTCGGAGTCGTCGGGTAGAAGAAAGGATTCGAACCGAACGAGATTTCAGATTCTTCTTCCTCTTCATCATCATCATCATCATCATCTTCCGATTCTTCTCCATCTACTTCGACCTCAACAGGTTTCCGGCATCTCTGCCGCTTCCCGTAGCTCTGCACCTTCTGGTCTCCCTCTCCGGTAACCTGATCATCGAATTCCTCCATTTCTTCTCTGATCCACATGGCTCCCTCCTCAGTTCTTGCTCCTTGGCTTTCTCCAATAGCCAATCCTGGATTTTCCGATTTGTAATATTGAATAAAAAGGAGAGGTGGTTCGGTTTGGACTCTTTGGCGGGTGCGGTAGATATTTTTTTTTATTTTGTTTCTTTAGGCTGGGATATTTTCTGTCATGAAATGGAAAGTGTCTTGGTATTGGGATTATATTGCGAAACTGCCATAGATGTATATTACAAGGGGGAGAGGTGGGGATGGCAGATTGGTAGATAACGGGAGAAACGAGGGTAAGACTTTGGGGTGGATGTACACGTCGGACTAGTGGGAGACACGTGTAACGCTGATAATATCTTTTGAGAGGTCGGGGAGTGGTGAGAAAAATATCTTTATACACAGAATACTTCCAGCACAGATTCAGCTAAAATTTCGATGTCGGCTACCTCGACTGTGTGGACAATATAATAAGATCCTAAATGGTAATTTTTTTTTACTGTGTATTGACTGTAATTAAATTTCATGGGCTAGGCCCAAACTAGAATCAGTCTACTGAGTCAACCGTTTGAGGGTTGACCCTCATGCCTAAAGCCTTATTGGGTCCTGACTCCCGAGTGACTCATTTTATGAGAGCAAATAGCGCCTGTGGCATCTAGTAGCTGACCGCTTCAGCTCAACGATCTATAATGTTTATATGGCATCAGTCGTACCTTATATTATAAATATTGTCTTACGAACTATTGTTACCGGATGAAGCGGGCTGTTATAAATCACCGAGAAAACACCCCCTCAATACCTTATATAGTAAGCAGGAGGTTTTGAGTTCGATTCTCACCGGAAGCAGCATATTTTTGAACAAAAAACATCAAATCACGTGGATGGACGGGGTATCACAAAACTTAAGAAACTAGACTGAATTTGATTTGACATGATATAAGCTCCGTGTTGAACTTTGTAAAGAGATAATTCGTGCATGAATATTTCTTTCCAACATTGTCGAATAATGGTTATAGTTGGTAAAAAGGACTATACATTGAAAATAGAAGTGCCTTCAAAAGGCCACCATAAATTCAAAACGTTGGCATCTTAGATAAGAGATTACTACACTTCAGATTTAGATCAGTCCAGATCCATTGGATTTTTACTTCACCCGTCACCATGCAGCTCCTGGATGTGACATTCCGATACCACGCAAAAAATTTGCCCAACACTAATGTGAGATCCGATGCCAAGACATTAAATGATGCAAACCATAGTTTGTTTTGTTACTGAACATGACGACCATGTTTGATATCCAACGCATGGCATCTATAGATAGATAGATACGAAAGGAACTAACTAGGCAGGCACGACGACGAGTGCGCGAAAGTCAACTTCATAACAGATTCACGATTGCGCGATGATCACGTCGAGAATAACTTTCCAATACTGTGCCGAAAATATTGTACACATGCACGATGCGACAACCCTCTTCGATCAAACATTAGAAAAAAAACACAATATTACATATATATATATATATATATATAACGAACCCTAAAGTAAGTAGTGTAAAGAGAAATGGAAAAGCTTGAGACGTACGTAAGGCCCCATGATCTCTAATGAAGACTATCCCCCATGTGTCCAAACACTGTGCTTTGATGCTTCACGTACAGTACACACCAATTCCAAAGTCTCGTTGTTGAGAAGCTGCTGGCACACGTATTGCAATCCCTCAGCCTCTCGTTTCTGCATAAAGCATTGCTGAATGCTGACCAATATAGCAGATATCGCACTTGATTCCTCAAATTATTCATTGATGCCAGAACAATTATTGGCCCAAAAATCCAAACGACCCCTACGATCCTCCAACTGTACCCGACATAAGTTTTTTTTAATCTAAATTTAGTTCGGTACATAGATTAGATTAGAACGAGAAAGTGTATTCGTTGGAAATTTGAGTTTCATGTTCAAACGGAAAAATACTCAAAATTCCAACGATTTTCCACCGGCTTAACCCAAGATTTGAATAATGAATCGACAGGCTTTGAGACCACTATTTCATTCTACAAACATGGCCATCTAAGCGACACTAGCAATTAATTTTGATTTCTAATTCTAAATGCAAACCTACCAAATCAACCCAACACAATTCATACTCAACCAAACCAATTCAATCAGCACCATGTGTACTATTATAGTGACATTTATAACCAATTTGCATAACCAAAATCACCTAACCCATCAAATACCCATCTCTACACTTTGGAGAAAGTCTTAAATACCCATTCTAAGTGATTACAATTTACAACTAATAAATTATTGCAATAGTTGAAGTAGTTCATGAAATCAATAATTGAAGGACACGCTCCACATATGACGATTAAACACTATTTTTTCGAAAACGGCCTGCTACCTTATTCTTATGTTCCAACTTAATAACCTTGTCTAAATTCGTTATATGGTGGCTCTGACCCCACATGCTCAATACCACCTAGGTCTAAATCAACTTCATGCTTTGGCGAGCAAGGGGGCCATACTAATGTTGGTCCCAAATTTATTTTCTACTTCTTTCTCCTTCCTGGCCGAGGAACGACAGTAGAAGTTTCGTTAACACAATGGAACTGCTAAAGCAGGAGGCGGTCATGAGAGACGTTGAGTTATCCATAAGCAATTGAGAGAGGTGTGGGTGCTAGGGCTTTTGAGGATGAAGGCAAAACCCAACAAGCCGGGCGGAAAGGATTTGAGCCGAGTTGTAACTGGTTGGACCGGATCGATTGCAACATTGTTATATTTTTTTGATAAAAATATGGATTCAAGGCTTTAATTATTAATGGGAATGGTTCGAGGGAATGAAACCCTAATCATATCAGTTCTGATAGAATCAATAATCTCGGTAAAGAAAGAAAAAATAGAGTGCATTCCTAAAGTTAAGGAATGACCGTGATGAGCAAGGAGATCGGCAACACGATTCCCTTCTCGATATGTATGTGACACGAAGACCGTCCAGTCACGTGCTAAGAGTTGACGGAGCTCTCGAATGCAAGTGAAATTGCGAAGATCGGCGTCTACGGTATTGTTGGCTTAGGACACAACAACAGAGGAGTCAGCTTGTATGTTAACTGTTCGATACCCAGCTTCCCAGGCAATGCGGAGACTCTGGATTGCTGCACGAGTTTCAGCACGCGTCATTGACCAAACTCCAAAGTTTGCAGCAAAGGCTGCCATACATCTTCCGCTTGGGTCTCGTAGAATTCCACCACCCCCAGCGTTCGTCAAAGATTGCGTAGTAGCTCCATCGTTGTTGTTGATAACCGAGCCATCTGTGTTAATAATAATCTCCACATCCTTGCGGGGATCCTAATCAATTAATGCATCACGTCGTTGAGGGTTCTCTTTAAATAAAATTGCCTTCCCTATTTTCATCGATACCGGCAAGAACAGCGTATGCACTTTTAATCGTAAACTTGTCTCGACAATCAGGAGTCAGATTCGTCCCCAGAAGGTGGCAGCATCCCTTCAAGAAATGATTTACTTGAGGATGGTATAATAGGGTAGAGAACCTGTCGATTCCAAGACCCTTCAGGAGTAATCATATCACAAACGGTAGCGTGGTCTGTAGAAGTCCGAGAACTAGCATTAACGACGTCCGCCAATTTGTTACCATTATCAAGCCAAACATCATACCAGAAACTATTCTCTCGACCGTATCTAACTCTGATGGGAATACCTCTATGCACCACATCCCAAATTTTCCGAAGACCCCGCCAAAGTATCGAAGAAGTATCGATATAAATCGGGTAAGAGACATCGGGTCATTCCTTGGTGTATTTTGCAAGAAGAATCCTAACCCAAAGCACATCAGGCTCTGAGAGAATCCTCCGAACAAATTTTATAAAAAACGCCTCGTTTATTTTTTTTGATTTTCTGAGGCCAAATCTTCCTTATTTTTTAGGCCTGCAAATAACATCTTAAAAGAGCAAGTGGGGTTTCCTTTCTTTAGGGAGACTATCCCACATAAAATTACATATGCGACTATTAATTTTCTTACAAATATAAAAAGAAAATGCGACAATCTGCATAGCATAAAAGGGATAGCATTAAGCACAGAGCCAGCAAGCGGTACATTATTATAAATTATAACACTTTATATCATAAAAAAAAGAGGGGAAAAAAGAGAAGACAACAGATGGAGATCTGACGATTAATAGGGGAAAAAATAGAATGGAAACTGATGGGTGGAGAAGTTGAAGCAAGCAGTGTGATTAACAGCAAAGCAGTCTGCAAATCCTCCCTCTCTCAATCCTTAAAATCTGAAATTTAATTTTCTTAATAATTAATACAATTCCCACCTCCCTCGTTAATTAATTAGTTTAATATCTGATATTTAATCCCAATAAACATTCCTCTTTTCCCTTTTTATTTCGAATTCAAAATCCATCTTTCTTTCCACTACTTGTCTTCTCCACGCGCTTTCTCATTGGCCAGAAATTTAAATTTTAAAACAAACATTAATAGACACACAAAAGACAAACCTCACTTGCCCTCGCTCACCCCCCCCCCCCCCCAATCTCTCTCTCTAGCTAGCTAAATAATATACGAATATATTAATATCTAATATAAACTAAGTCTCGTTTGGGAGGAGAAAATTGGGATCAATAAGAGATCAAAGGGAAACTCAAAAGAAATGGAAAATTACCATTTGAATATCAATTGGGGGCTAATGACTATGATCATAATAAGTATAATGGTTGGATTCCATATAGAAAAATATAAATGATGTTAATTTTTCAAGCACTATAATCAATAGCAAAATCAGGATTGTTGAAGACCATACAAGAAATTGAAAGTTTAATGTTGGATCTTTGATAATAGAAATGGATCCAATGTTAGGTTAATAACGAAAGTCTAAGTATAATATTTGATGTTATCTAGGATCAACGGATCCACAAACATTACTTAATTAGTTTAACAGTGGATGTCCACTGTGTTGAAATTTGTAACGGTAGCTTATCCGATGTTAAATTAGAAAAATAAACCCGTCGTTAAGCTCCCTTTTCATTGTAATGCTATACATGAGTTTAAGTTTGTGAGTATGAAAGCATATTAGCGAAATTTAATCAAAACACAATGAGAGAAAACTCTGATTTTATAATTATTACATAAAATTTTATTATTCTGGAATTGGGGGATTTTGGACGGCAGCCTAGGTTTGCCCACTCCTGATTCTTCCATTGATGATAATAATTAGTTCTCTAGCTCGTAAGCACTTTGAACACGTGTTTACGAATATCCACATCTACCTCTTAGAGTGAACCTTTATCATACGATGTTACGAAGGCTTATACAATCATGTCACCATATTCTTTAATTATATTAGGATGATTAAGCACATATCTAGATTCACATTGTTTCATTCATATCCAAATATGCTTCTAGCATCATGTTCTTCACAAATTCATATATTTTAAATTTTACGCATACATACGTCTATTTAAAGGACTATTTAAAGGACGGACGATGTGATGAATGTTTTCATCCTATTTACCATTTAAGATAAAACATTTTGGAAATTTTCAATAAAGTATTTTGGAAAATTCCAATAAATAATTTTCTTTTTTAAACTATCTTCCAATTCTTTCTAAGATATGTATGGAAAAATGAACAAAGTTTAGACATTTCACATTTTAAAGTTTACCATTTAAACATTTGTAGCCATTTTGAATAAATCCGTCACCCAAGTCCAAACGACCCCTAAAATACCAAAAAGGGCCGCGTTGCTTCAGCTGTCCCTTTTAGTCTCCTGATGTTATAATATAGTAAGCAAGCTTAACTTAACTTCACTGTTTCAGCTCTCTAATTTCCTCCTTTTTTATCATTACAGAAAAACAATACTCAGACAGATTGGTTATTTATTAATCACCCCCCTCCCCCCCTCCTCTATCTCAAACCCAGCAATATAGCTAGAGAGAGAGAGACAGAGAAAAGGAAGAAGAAGAGGAAGAAAGAAGAAGACGACACTTAGCAGCAACACTTCCACACTTCTCCTCTTGATTCTTGCCGTGCTGTCAATTTTTTGGATCTATTGTCTGCATTTGGATGTGAGGGCGGATAGCGGGAGTTTGGAGAGCTAAAGTTCGATCAGATCGGCAGATGGCGGAGGCTTCCGGCGAAGGCGCCGTCACCACCGAACTTAACGGCACCGCGAATGCTGCTGCTGCGGCCACCACCACGCCTACTTCGGCGCCGCCTCCGCTTGCGGTGTCGGGATCCTTCAAGGAAGGCTCGAAGAACTCGTCGAGGAGGAGAACGGCAGCTGCTAGGAAGAGCATCGACGCTGACAATGAGTTCATGACCTTGCTGCACGGCTCGGATCCGGTCAAGGTGGAGCTCAATCGGCTTGAGAATGACGTTAGAGGTGCGGAATGTGGTTGGATCTAGCGGTTTTCTCTGCTGATTCAGCTCCGTTTGTGTGTGCTGGATTTTTGCTTAAATTGCTTGCTTGCTCGCTAGCTAGCTTTCCGCTAATCCGTGCGGTTTTTTCGCATTTGTTTTTTTCAACTTCTTCTTCGTTCATTCGTGGAAACGTAATTAGCAATTTTCTTGATTTGTCTCCCTTCTTTTCGGTGTTTCTGTTCGTTCCAGATAAGGACAGAGAACTCAGTGAAGCTCAGGCGGAGATCAAGGCTTTGAGACTATCGGAACGACTTCGAGAGAAGGCCGTTGAAGAGGTCCTTGCACTTTTCCTTTTCCATATCCGTTTTCCTTTCCCTTTTTTATTTCCGTCTCGGTCAATTTAGTTCTGATTTCTTTTTCATCATGGTTCCGTAGACGTCTTCCTCCATTTTAGGTTAGAGGTTTCCTTCTGATATAGCGCCATGTTTCGTGTTATCATTACATTTCGTGTCTCTACGACGACCTTCACTGATAATTAGTTTACGTTATCTTCAATACAGAATCAGCTCGTATGTAGTTCACTGTATATTTTCTGATGAATTTGTTGTCAAGGCATCTTGAGTCATAGGATAAGATCTATTTGAGAAAATGTAGATCCATTTAGTGGTAAACGAGGATGATCACGTTGGCTGGGGTGTCTTATTTGATTTGCTGAACCAGTACTAGCCGAATTAATTAAGGTACCGAGATTTGGTCCCTCTGTCCTAACATAGAAGCTACGAGGAAGTATAATATGCCTCACATTTCAATTTCATCTGTAATTCGGTTGTTTTCAGTCATTTCCAATGCCATTGTGAGCAACTACCAAGCAGTCGCCTCACTAGCTGGTGGATTTCATGGTTGCTTATGATACCCCTCGTGAAATTTCTATGCTGTTTCCAACTTTGTTGCACCATCATGTGTGATGAAATTTTATTCAAGTTACTCTAGGCATGAGCTTTCTGCAGATAAAATTATATATAGTGTTGATTGATGCTCATATCTGTATCTGTTGTCCTTGCTTTCTTTATCCCCAGCTGACTGATGAGCTCTCAAAAGTGGATGAGAAGCTGAAGCTAACTGAATCCCTCTTAGAAAGCAAGGTATCAAGTGGAACCTATTATGTATATCTTTATTTTCTTTTATGTTGTCAAACTGCACTGATGGCTTAAGTAAATACATTTTCAGAATCTTGAAATTAAGAAGATCAATGATGAGAAGAAGGCTGCCATGGCTGCTCAGTTTGCAGCAGAAGCTACTCTCAGGAGAGTCCATGCTGCTCAGAAGGATGATGATATGCCTCCTATTGAGGCTATTCTTGCTCCTCTGGAAGCTGAGCTTAAGCTTGCTCGCCAAGAGGTGTGAATTTCTTTACATTCAGAATTATTGGTAGAGCAAAGAAGATGCTAGATTTTCAGTCAATAGCTCACTTTCTGGTTGCGAACAGATTGCAAAGCTTCAAGATGATAACAAGGCTTTGGATCGTCTCACCAAATCAAAAGAAGCTGCACTGCTTGAAGCTGAGAGGACCATTCAGATTGCCATGGCTAAGGCCTCCATGGTGGATGATCTCCAAAATAAGAACCAGGAGTTGATGAAGCAGATAGAAATTTGTCAGGTAAATACCTCCTTGGTGGAAGCATAAACACTTATACTTGGTTTGTAGTTGTGTTCTCAGCTTCTATGCACTTATCTATCCTGTTCATGCATTATAGGAAGAAAATAAGATTTTGGACAAAATGCATAGACAAAAGGTCGCCGAGGTTGAAAAACTTACCCAAACTGTAAGGGAGCTGGAAGAGGCAGTCCTTGCTGGTGGTGCTGCAGCCAATGCTGTTAGGGATTACCAGCGGAAAGTTCAAGAGATGAATGTAACGTGGAATTTTTGCTTCCTCTATCGTATATTATTTCCAACATTGTATATACTTTAAACAGACTGAATATACGATGTACACTAATCTATCTTGTAGGAGGAAAGGAAAACCTTAGACCGGGAATTGGCTCGGGCAAAGGTAACAGCAAACAGGGTAGCAACAGTAGTAGCAAATGAATGGAAAGATTCTAATGACAAAGTTATGCCAGTAAAACAATGGCTTGAAGAGCGAAGATTTTTACAGGTTATATATTGTTTGTCTCTTCATTTCTTTCATTAAAATTATTGCACCAGAGCTTTATGAAGGCCTTTATTCCCTGGCTGCTAATAGGACGACATTGTTGTTACAGGGAGATATGCAGCAACTTCGCGACAAACTCACTATAGCCGAGCGAGCTGCAAAATCTGAAGCACAGCTGAAAGTAAAAACCTAACTTTTTAACTTTATTCCATCATGTCTCGATTTCTTATAATGGTGATTTAGTAAGGTATGGTCTATCATTTCAGGAGAAATATCAGTTGCGACTCAAAGTTTTGGAAGAGACCTTGAGAGGGTCTTCAAGTAACAGTCGCAGTGTATCAGATGGTAGGAGTGCCAGTAATGGGCCGTCTCGGCGCCAGTCCTTGGGCGGAGCTGATAACCTCTCTAAGTATACCTCCAATGGCTTTCTGCCCAAGAGATCACCATCATCTCAGTTGAGAGCATTTTCTTCTAGTACTAGTTCTGTGCTGAAGCATGCTAAAGGGACATCCAAATCCTTCGACGGTGGCACGAGATCATTGGATAGGGGTCGCAAAGCGCTCCTTAATGGACGCAGTCCGAATAGCTCGTTCAACCAGCCTTCGGACGTTCCTAAGGATACGGAGGACTCAAATATTTCGAAAGGAAATCCAGAGGAAAAGCTTGCTGATGTTCCGCAAACAGATACAGAAGATAGTGTCCCTGGGATGTTGTACGATTTGCTGCAAAAGGAGGTTGTTGCTTTGAGGAAAGCTGGTCATGAAAAAGATCAAAGCCTCAAAGATAAGGACGATGCAATTGAGGTTCTACTCTTGTCTTGTCTCTGGTTATCACTATTCTGCTAGTTGTGTGCTGCTTAATGTTCATCACTACTTATGGTTCACCCAGATGTTAGCAAAGAAGGTAGAAACATTAACCAAAGCTATGGAAGTTGAGGCGAAGAAGATGAGAAGGGAAGTAGCTGCCATGGAGAAGGAGGTTGCTGCCATGCGTGTGGAGAAAGAACATGAAAACAGAGCAAAGCGATTTAGTCACTCGAAAAGCACCGTATCTGCAGCCCAGATACTTCCTTCAAGGTACTGTCTTCATTCAACATTTTCTCCCCCTTTGCAATTGTAGGTAGTTGCTGATAAACTTTAGGTAATTGGTTAATCAATAACTGACGTAGTGTTTACGAGATACTGGTCGACCTCCGCCATGCTTTTGAAACCATTTTGCTGCTGAAAGGTCTTGGCATTTTCAGTTCTAGGATACTTATGAATTATGATGACCTATTTAGTTATTCTCTTGCTATGAAAAAAGCCTATAGCTAAGTCTATTACAGAGCACACGGAAGTTGAATTCTGAGCTATATATATGATTCTTTTTCTTAATACTTGGGACCCTTCTAATAGTATTAGCCTCACATTACTATCTGGTTTCGGCATGGGCTCGGAGAAAACTAACTAGATGTTGCCTTTGTACACTGACAGAAGCATAGGACGTAGCGGGTTAACACGGAGCACTCAGTGAATTTTTAAGTTCAGTCTCCAGTTGCGGCTGAGTTAAGAGTAGAGGGTAATGTTCTCCCTCAGTTCTATGTATACTTGCTCTAAGCTCTCTCTTTTATTCTGCTGCTGCTGCTGTGGTTGATATGCTGATATCCCCATTTGATGCAACTGGAGAGGACATCATTCGAAACAAAAACAAAAATCAGTATGATGCTTCTGACATAGAAAAAAAACTACTACTACTACTACTGCTGTGTTTCCCTCTCTGCTTAGAATATCATCAGGCACAAAAAGAGCAAGTCCACCTAATAGGGAGGAGTTTGTTTCAAAAAAATACACTTGACTTGGGTGGGGGGCTAACCAACCTCTTTGTCCTCTTTTCCTTTGGAGTGGGGCTGTTTGTTTGTTATTTTGTTTGTTGTGTGTGCTTGTTTGTATAGGTTAGCGAGAGCGCCATTTGGCTCCTTCTTTGTTTAATATACTCACCCTCCTACCATTTTGCAGTTTAAATATATGATTGTTGTTGTTGCTGCCCTCGTGTCTTTTCTGCTTCCTTACCCTAAGTATTTTGCTCATTATCCTTATTCTCATTATCATCAAATCTACATCTTAAGCAATCAAGTTTAGGATACAGTAGATATAACTCCGAACCTCTCTTTGAAGTCCGACCCATGTGCCTTGGAATTCACAGTATATGATGCCCTTCCCACGTGCGTGGTTGTATGGTTGCTTTGTGAATCAGATTCAGTCACCCTTTCCTTTTTCCCAACTTTCTTCACATGATAGCTCTTTAACAGTGATTCCCCATATAGAGTAAGCGATAAGAGTAGATAGGGATGTAGTTAAGATTTGTTGATCAGGAGCAAGAAAAACTGGAGCAGGAGACGGTTGAGTGACGTCCAAACCATGATTGGTTATGGTGTAAAAAAAACAAAGAAAAATGGGGGGAATCCTTGGAGTGTGTGGATAGTTGGATTCAGACATCTCACCTCCCCATTCTCCCGTGGTGTCAGAATCTTTTGATGCTGCCGCCATGTGCAGTAGTCTTCGAAACCTTTTAAGAAAGAGAGGGTGAAAATGATGCTGTTTTTTCTGTGTGTTAAATTATTCCCTTTGCACTACAGTGTTTGTTAGGTCCGCCTCTTCCGGGTTTGGTAAGGGAGATGGGGAGTGGTTTCCTTGAGTAAAGGTCGGTTCTCTTTTGCTTTCTTTTAAGGAAGCAAAACGGGCGATGGTGAACCCACCAGAAAGTTGGAAATAAAAATAGCAGTGAAACTTTCGTCTTGGTTTACTTACAGTGACTAGTTGTTGAGCTGCTTCTTACTGTAGTCATGGATTTGCGATGCTAACGTCGGCATTGACGCCTGCCCAAGTACTTACTTGCTTAAGATCCAAACATGAAATTAGCAGCATGCGGGGGTGATGCTACCCTGCTGCTTTTGCCTATAATAATTTATAACGGCATTGATTTGCCAACCGTGACGTGGGGGTTGGAATTTATTGTCGCCAAATTTTTAGACTGATGCTGGTGAATGCGAGTGGGCTCGCCTCACGAAATATTAAGTTCCATTCCCGTTCATCAAAATCAGTCTATAACCAGTTTGGGAACGAATGGGCTTGTCCAACACTTAGTAAGGCCATGCTTCTGCCTCTAAACATTTTTAAACTGTGGGCTACGCGACCGTCCTGGGCTACTCTTCCATTAAGAGTGATGCTAGGGCCAGTATTTGAAAGTGCGAACAAAGGTTCAATATCTGCAACAACATTCGAAGAAGAGTAAAACGTTAACCCCGAAATCATCCTCGACTAGTAATCCGAATATCGGGTTCACACAAAAAAACAAGATTTTAAGAATCTGATAAAAAAACTACTTCCAACGATCTTAAAACAATTTGAAATTATGACTCCATTAGTAAACAACTGGTAGATAGAAAATCCATTATTATTTCTGAACCTGAGCACTGATGAACATGATCCAAAGTAGTTTCCCATCATTCCAAATTACTCCTAGAAATGAAGCTAAGAAAAACATAAATTGATGCAAACTACCCTTCACAAAAATACAGTAAATACAAGATTTGGAGCCGAGAGTTCAAAACTTTTTAAGACCTCATCCAACTCAAGGGAGCAATACAATGACAAGTTGCAGCATTTCCTATAGCAGCATCTCTGCAATCTGAATGGCATTCAGGGCTGCTCCCTTTCGTATTTGATCCCCGCATACGAAGATGTCCAGCCTGCAAAAACCACGTTAAATGAATCGACGATGCCGAAAACATAATAGGAACAGACTTCCTACTTTATATAACTAATGACATCATCCAAAAACAAAGTTTCTGTTACCCGTGTTTCCCTTCTTGAGAGAGATCTCGACGGATTCTGCCCACTGCCACATCGTCCTTGTTTGATACTTCCAATGGTGTGGGGAAATGGTTGGATGCACGGTCGTCGATGACCACAACTCCTGCCGCATTCTTCAGAATCTCCCTTGCTGTATCCTGATCCAGAAATTACAACCGAAAATTGTTTGTCAAGACAACTCTAGGCTACAATTTGCAATAGGCTAAGCTGTTTCTTCCTATTTGAATCACCACTCTTGATTCCTTCAGTGACTTATGGCAACATGAACTTTCACAATAGTTACTAGAGTTGCTAAGAGCATACGTTAGTGACAGAAACTCTACGAATGGCTGTGTTTGTCCATGGAAAACAAACATAAAAGCCTAAATGAGATATTAAAGTTCAGAGAAGCACATTTCCGTACGGTTTACTTAACTAAATAGCTCGTTAAGACATTGCATAACAAAGGATCAGCTGAAAAGTCCAGCAACTTGAAAGATCAATATAGCCCACAGAAATCAACAAAACTGATCCAAACTTTAGACTGTACTAATAGGCATGGTTTCAATGAAAATCATAAAACAAACGGCCATTTCATAATTTTACCTCGTCAAGTGGCTTCTCGAATTGGAGGTTAATACTCTCAGCATGTGCACGCATGACAGGGACTCGTATACAGGTAGCAGTGACCTTAACATCCAAGTCACTCTAGAAATATGACGACAAGCGGAAGAGATAAGAGCAAGAGAGAACCATTAGCCAAGAACATGTCGAAAGCGCTGATACAAAGGTATTTTACAACGATATGCCATACTCACCCAGATTTTTCTGGTCTCTTTCACCAATTTCATCTCTTCTTCATTGTATCCATTTTCTTGAACAGGGGCATTGTGTGAAAACAGATTAAAAGCATACTGCATTGTCCCAATACAACCTCAAAAAGCTTCACACACACACACAAAAACAAGATAAAGAAATATACAGAATGCACAGCAAAGTAGACCAACCTGCTGACTGAATATGTTACAAGTGGGTGGAGATCCTTCCAGCACCTTATATAAACACAAAAGGCAGCATCACAGTTCAGCGAAATTGCTCCTAAAATGAAATTAACAAAACACGCCATTGTAAACGAGTTAAAGAAATCAAACCTCACGAGTCTGCAGTTCAAGCTCTTCCATGGCGGCCGCACCAGCACCACTAGCCGCCTGATATGTACTAACAATCATGCGTAGCACCTGCAAAACAAATTTTCCATCATAAATTCCGCCGTTTTAAACATTCAATGGTTTTTATTAAACCGTAGAAATGCATGCACGTCCATACACGACCTTTGTACCATTCAAGAACCCTTTTTTTCATCTCGAGGTCCCTAATACAGACCTCATATTTGTCTCCGGAGATTCTGGGAATATATCATATCGAGTCACTAATCGAGCATATGCTATGAATCAACTGATCTCTAAGACTAATCAAATTTCTCTCTAGGCTAATCAGTAAATGTTCAGAAGAACTAGTTATCAGACTGTGATCCCTCCAATCAACAATGTGGACTGAATACAGTCATTGCATATTGAGCCACTGATCGAGCTATTGTGCTCCGAATCACTGGCTTGTTTAGAAGATCTTACCAATCCTAAATCCCTCCAAATCAACAAGGTAGATTGATTATGATCAGATAAGCAGAATACTGGAAATCTGCAATCCCTCAAATGAACACGGTGGATTGGATTTCGCTCAACACAATAAAAAACCATATTCAAACACAGAATGCAACATCAGAATAACAGAAAAAGGGAAATTGAAATTTCATTTGGTTACCTTGGCACGTCTGTGCAAAGGAGTGGCAGCCATCAAGCAGATAATGGTGGAACAATTAGGGTTAGCAATCAAAGCCCCTTTCCCCATCCCAACTTTAATCCCATCCATAGCCTCAGGATTCACTTCAGGAATCACAAGAGGAATTCCATCAACCATCCTAAACGCCGAGCTGTTATCCACCACAATGGTTCCCTTCTCCACCGCCGCCGGCCCAAACGCCTTGCTAATCGACCCGCCGGCGCTAAACAGAGCTATATCGACGCCGTCGAAGCTATCGGCGGTCAGCTCCTCCACCGTATAGCTCCTGTCCAGGAAAGTCATCTGCTTTCCCGCGGAGCGCTTGGAGGCGAGCATCTTGATTGACCGATACGGGAAGTCGCGGTCGGAGAGGACAGAGAGGAACTCCTGTCCGACGGCTCCCGTGACTCCGACGACGGCGAGGGATGGGGCGTTTTCCTGGAGGGACATGCGGACTGTGAACGGGGAGTGGCGGGGTTTGGTGGTGAGGGATTGTTTGGGGATGGAGGATGTGGAGAAGAGGTTGTGGGGATGGGTGATGGTGGCCGCCATTGCTGATTGGTTTGAGCTGCTGAGGTAAGGAAAACAGAGGAGAAAGGTTTGATCTTTTGGAGGGTTTAGCGACTTGGACAGAGATGAAAACTGTAAATGGAGGGTTTTGAGTTTTGAGTTTTAAACAGGGGACCGAAGAAGATGACAACTTGTGATTTTATATTGACCAGTGGTTGGTACGGTTTTCTAATTCTAATCTGGTCAAGATCAATATCAAACCGTACCAGACCAGCAGGTTTAATCGGTTAGACCGAGTATTGAGTAATGTAAGCCCAGGGCTCTTCTAGGAAATACGTATGGGCCGGATGAATGACAGCCCAAGGCTTTTTTGCATTTAACTCGTTGAAACAGTCGCTAGGCTAAAAGCCCATTATAGTTTCAACAACTAGTTAGCTTTTAGCTGGGCGGGAGATATCAGACAAAGGGTGGCCTCTGCCTGTCCCAGTCCTCGAGACATTTAGCCCAAATTAAAATGTTATAAACCCCAATGTTTGTAACCAAGAGATTTCCGCACTTTGTCGTTACTCATCTTGTCCCTTAATCATAAGGTTAAGAGTTCTATTTTGGTTTATGAGAATAGAGTATACTTTGTGGCCAGCCGTTTATTGCATTATGCAAGCACCCGTAGCGAAAGATTCGATTATTATTATCGACGATAAACACACTCATTACACCAAAATTAAGAGATTTCCGCAACCACTACTGACACCCGGAGCCTACTTGGTCCCACCGATATTCCCGCCCGACAAAATCAGTGCGGATGGCACCATCTGTCCGGCCACCGACGGCTCTATTGGTTGGGTCCCTCTACGACTCCTTGGGCTCTATCCTCCACATAGTCGACACACCTTATCCTCGTATTTCTTATTCTTTGTTACTTGAGTTATTAGTTGTAGGGGATGCATAGCTTGTCACAACTCATATTCGAGAAGGCCATGTGTTCCTTAGCACCGGGAGCTCCATCGTCCGAGAGATCAGTTGATTTGTTGTCTGTCTCCTTCAGATTTCACCTGTGGATTGTTCGACAATCACTTAATGAAGCAGTCCATTTTATTACATTCCTAAATTCTTAAATATCTCTTAGAATTATCGCTAGTAATCTTCATTTGTTGATAATTTTTACCTTTTTATATACTCGTCTCCTCTTAGAACTATTTACGCCAAAAAAAAAATAAAGAAATTTGTCCAAAATTGTATGATGTAGAATTTTGATATTCCCATGTCGACAATACAAATAGATACCATCCATTATTTCAAGGCATAAGTGGCCAATATATTTCAGTGCGTGGGTTGCTTTATCACTTAAGTATTGGGTTGTCCATTTTGCGGTCATTAATCTTTGATTTGATTGGAGATCGATCCTCATTGATTTCATTGACCACCCACCACCATTACTCATTTCTTTCCCAACTCAGACCCAACAACTACATCAAATCGACCGGATCAACATATCATATTATGAATCAAGCGTGTTGCAGATACGATACGATTTACACGTCGGTATGCAGGATCAGACCGTTCACCTATAATCATACTATTACTAATCAATAAATGATGATAAAACAGTTAATCCATGAACCATTAAGCCTTGTAGTGTTGTTATTTTCGATTCGATTCAAATAATGATTATGACCCAAATCTTATCATCCCGATATCAAACTTTCAGAAATGAACTCCCTTTGCGTCTCTCACACGTCCAAAATTGACAATCTCCACACCACTGAACTAAAATAATAGCTTCTACATCCTCCATGATTGCCCACTTGCCTAAAGTTTTATACCCACACACACTAATTACTTGTCTAATCATCATTTTCTATGCCCTCCACATATGGCCCCTTGAAATTTTCGCCAATTGCTACCTCATCAAAGGATTACCAAAGGTTTTCATGCAAAAAAAAACTCATGAAAGGTTTATATACACGATACTAGTTACGGTTAAATTGTAACTAACTTACAATTTTTTTAGTGTGATCAGTTCTATATGATCGATCGTGTATAAAAAATATATAAACTCAACCATCCGAAATATGTTCAGATTTTTGTCAAAATGATATATTTCAATTGTAAAAAATCAAATCTAAAGACCAAAGTTCTCACGTATTTACCCTAGCTTGCATCCATCCTCCCCTTTTTTTCTCGTTACTTCTCCTTGATAACTCTTGTGAGGTACGATATAGTCCATTTTTCTTCAATTTCGGATGAGACAATATAGAATCGATCAGAAAAATAGAAAAAATCAAATAAAATCAGGAAACAAATAATACAGATTTGTAATATAGTAGATTGAGATAAGTATATGAAAAGAAAAAAGATCAACATCATTGAGACGATAAGAACATCCCTTTGTGATGAGTCACTTAGCTTGTTGCTAACATTACCAAGTTTTCTTCTTTCTTTTTCTTTTAATTATTTATTTATTAATTGATAATGACAATACTTTCTTATCTCTCTTTTCACAAAGAGAGAAAAAAAAAGGATAATTAATTTTATTAGGAGTTTGTTAGGTTGACATTGTGCGAGAAGAACCAACTCTAGTTTAACACCACATAAAGTAATATTGTTGTCGACTGTCCGTTCAGATGAGACCGGTGATTTTATTTCACGGACAAAATAATTCTGCATTTTGGGTTTAAACCCAAGATCTCTAAAAATAAAGTCAGGTGCTACAGTGACTCGACTACAATTTAATTTCAGGGTTTTACTTAACAATTTGAATTACTGAAATACGATGATATACGGCTAAAGGCTATTGGTTGGGAATCGGTATGAGTTGCGAATGAGATATTGGGACAGCAGAGAAGTTGGTATAGTCAACGTTGGGACACGACTAGAAGTTACATGGAGGATTGGAATCTTGTTATTGAACTGTTCATGACCTGGATTTTTGTCTTCTACTTTCAAATTTATTAAATTAAATTTTATAATTTCGAATGTTATTCTGTTGGTTTCTTTTTCACTTTTGTCCTTCTACGGCTGATGGCTGTGTCGCATGTCACTTGCTTAACTACATCCCTATACTACAGTTGTGCATGAAAAAGACTTATTTCTTAAATATTATAAATGTCCACGTACGTAATTAATTTTCAAATATATGTTGTGTTTAGGTCATATGCCACGTTTGTAGGGGCTATGAAGTTCAAATTCGTTAATAAGTTCACGGAAAGGATTCGTTCAAGTGGAGCCTTCAAACAAATTTTGGCTCAGTGCGTAGAAACTAGCTTAGTCACAGATATGACGAAACCGTGACTAATTTGTCACGGTTCTGTCAAATCCGTTACTAATTACTCACAAATATGGCCGACACCGTGTATAATCTATACTATTACATAATAATAATGATAGTGGATGCGGTGCAGTGACTAATGACTATACTAATATTTTCTTGTGAAATAATTTAATTTATGGACGTAAGACGGCAGTGGATCGACGTTTCGTTATGTTATAGACATAACATAACAACTAGGTTTAAGATGGAGACATAACAAGAAACAAAACAATGGATTGGGCAAAGCAA